>CM042671.1:1361289-2692539 GCA_023638005.1 Forsythia suspensa
GACCATTTGAGCGGGCATAAGTACTACACTAAAATTGATCTAAGGGTGGGATTACGCAAGTTCGGATCAAAGAAAGAGATGAAGCGAAGACTACAGTAGTAACTAGATATGGAGCATTGAATTCAAAGTTATGCCTTTAGGATTGACAAATGCTCCCGCAACATTACGCTGCGATGATGAATCGGTACTTCACGGGTTTCTAGATGATTTCGTAGTGGTGTACTTGGACGACATCGTAATTTATAGCGAGACTACGGAGGAGCATGTCCAAGCATGTGAGGAAAGTTCTTATTCGACTACGGAAGAATAAACTTTATGCAAAACCATCCAAATGTTCATTCGCCCGGACACTCGATTAGCTTTACGGGCCGCATTATCGAGCAAGGAAAAGTTCGCATGGATAGTAAAAGGTTAAGGCTATCAAAGATTGGCAACCGCCAGGCGTATGTACATGATGTACGTTCGTTCCTCGGGTTGGCCAACTACTATCGAAGATTTGTGAAAGGATATTCGTAAATCGCCCTGATTAACCGAATTGACAAAGAATGAGAAAGCTTGGAAGTGGTCGACACCACGCCAAGTCGCTTTGAGAAACCGAAAAGAGTCTATGTGGACGGATCTAGTTTTGGCGTTACGGATATGGCTAAAGCTTTTGAAGTCTGACCGATGCATCAGAATTTGCTCTTAGAGGAGTCCTAATGCAAGAAGGGCATCCGGTGGCGTTTGAGAGTCGAAAGTTGAATAATACAGAGCGTCGTTACTCGGCTCATGAAAAGGAGTTGTTAGTGATTTGTCCGGCGCCTCAGGGTATGGCGTCATTATCTGCTTGGATCTCCTTTCATAGTGAAGACAGACAATACTGCTGTGAGTCACTTCATGTCTCAACCGAAATTTTCAAGCAAGCAAGCTCGTTGGCAGGAACTTCTTTCAGAGTTCCAACTTTGTATTGGAGTATCGGGCTGGATCTAGTAATCATGTAGCAGAGGCACTCAGTCGGCGAGCCGACTTAGCTTCTATCTGTTCAATGGCGGCTCTTTCAGGGAACAATGTTACTACAACCACAAGGGACCAAATACGGGCACTTCTAGAGAAGGACCCTGCAATAATTTATTTGGTCGACCTCATCAAGAAGGAAAAACTCGGCGATTACGGTTGGATGAGGGCTTATTGAAGACGAAGGAAACCGCCTCTATGTTCCAAAGGGTGGAGATTTGAGGAGATCCTTAATCAAAGAATGCCACGACACGCTTTGAAATTTGGACATCGAGAGAGGAACGCATACGCTTTCTGTTGCGGCGTGCATACTATTGGCCGCAAATGAGGGATAACATTGCGACTTATGTGAAAACTTGTGCGGTTTGTCAGCGGGATAAGCGGATCATCGAAGAAAGCGGGCTTCTGGAGCCCCTTCCCGTCCCAACTAGACCATTCGAGTATATCGATGGACTACATTGTTAGCTTGCCAAGGTTGGAGATCTTGGCACCATCATCGTCGTGGTGGACCGTTTATAAATATGTAACATTTATCGCAGCACTTCAAGTATGTATTATTTGAAGAGACCGCCGCCTCTTCTTGAGCACATTGTCAAATACTGGGGTTGCCTAAAGATATAGTTAGTGATCGAGAGACCGATTCGATTCAAGACATTTTGGACCGAGTTTTTCAAACTCCTTGGTTTAACTTTGAGCATGAGTTCTTGTTTTCACCCACAATCGGACGGACGAGACGGAACGGTTCAATTCTATCTTTGGAAGAATATCTTCGACACTTTATCTCTACTAGCAGAAAAAATGGGTAAAACTTTTGGATGCGGCTCAGATTTCTTCAATGCCCAAAAGAGCTCTTTCACCAATAAGAGCCCTTTTGAGATTATTCTTGGCCAAAGAACCGTTACTCCTTCACAATGTGGATATTGATCAAAGTACTAAGTCTCCTCAAGCTAAGGGCTTTTCTCAAGAGTGGAAACAAAATATCGAAATTGCTCGGAGTAATCTTGAGAAAGCTGTAAGCAGTCACAAAAGTGTCGCCGATCGAAACGCGCGTTTCCTAGAATTCAATGTGGGAGATCTGGTGATGGTTAAACTCCCTGACAAATGCCAGTATAAGGTAATAAGAGGGACAAATTCTCGATTGATACCGAAATATATCGGGCCATTACCCATCATGAAGCGGATTGGAAGAGTCGCTTACAGAATTGAACTTCCTTCATGGTGCAAAACCCACAATGTCCTTCATGTTAGTGCATTCAAACCATATTTTGCAGATAAGGAGGATGCATCCAGAAATAAGCCAAAGCGACCTACATTTGAAGTGAAGAAAACAGGTAAAAGGATTGCTGAAGCTATTATTGATCACCGAGTTACTCGAGCTTCCAAGAAAGATCATCAGGAGTACTTAATTAAATGGAGTGGATGCAGCAACGATGAGAATACTTGGGAAAGAGTTAAAGACCTTGGAGCCTTCAAACCTCTACTTGAAGAATATCTAGCAAAGATGGCACCGAGGGCGTCGCCAAATCAAATGGAGGAGAATGTCGGGACCCATGACTATACTTAGCCTCGATGACGGCCGACCATTGGTTGCCCAACCGGCCGCACATTGTAAATATTACTTTCCGTTAGTTTGTAATAGGTTATTTTCCGTTATGATTCTTGACTTTTTGATGTCTACTCATGTAACTTAGGTTTTTGTCACTTAAGCTATTATAGGGGGTAGTTGGTATTCGAAGACTTGTCAAGCTTACTGGTGTTGGCCCCTTGCACCATCATTTGTAATTTACTACTTTCGTCAATCAATGATCAAGCTATTTTCAACGCATTCAAATCTTCTGTTGCTAAGCTTTCTTTAATTTGTTGAATTGATCGAGAAAAGGCGGAAGGTAGTCGAGAGGAGTCGACTACTACCGCACGGTGCCCCTTTTGTGCTAGAAAGAAAGGCGCCCGTGAAAGCGGCTTGGCATGGGAACAAATATGTACCGTCTTCATCATTGTTTGGTCGCGACAAGGATGAAAATGATGCCATGACTGTGGATGAACTCGTTGAAAAAGCAGACGGATTTGCTGGTGTCTTCCCTGGTAAGCAAATGTGTTGAAATGATCATAAGAATTCATTTCCTCTTGCTTTTTCAATTTTATCCAGTTCAACACTTTTAAAGAAACTCTTGCCCACAATTGTGATATGATACTACCTCAGTGAAATGTGAGGTAGTCGAAAATTAACTTGGCTTGTTGCATGGGATCTTCCAGTAGACGTAAGTAGACGTAACAATGAACTGAACAAAGTGGCAAAAAACTATTCATGCAGTCAATTGATAATAAAGTTAAGTTTTTGTTGTTGCTGTTTTTCATCATTAAGAAAAGATAAGCACAAGTAAAAAGCCGTGTGTATAGCGCACAATCACAAACAACTAGTTTATGATATATGCAAGGCATGGCAATATACGTGAAACTAACAACCTTTGCTTGCCCTCTTTGTGGAAGTGGAACCTATCGAGCATGAAATTCTTGGTCATTCGCTATATTGACCCTTGTAATATCCTTATTCCATTTTAGTCTTGCATCATTCTAGTAAATTGTTAACCCATGTTTAATGTGCTTCAGTGCTTGTATTATGTTCTGCATTGTTTTCTCATGCTAAGATGTTGTATACAGTGTCTGACCTCTTAAACGAAGTTTCTTATTCATCAAATAAATCCTTAATAAGACATACGATCTCTATATACAAAATATTAGAAATCAAAATTGCAGCTTGTGGCTATTGCATTTAGTATATTCTGTAATTTGCAAAGCTTTGTCCTTTATTTCTTTCTTATCATTCCTCTGTTTCTCTCTTAGTCACTTAGAGTGAAAATTGATGCTTAAAGTGAATAATGGCATTATACTATGTTATTAGTATCTACTTGTGGGATTAGTGATAGGAGAAGATGACAGCTAGGAAAACAAAAGGGGAAGAAAGAGGTGGAAGATCCACTAACCTTGATCACGCAGTACCTACAATTCTTTGTGGAGAATGCCAATCTCATAATTTCTACTATTACGCGATTATTATCCTCGCCTACAATACCCATGATTTTTATGGTTAAACGAAGATATGAAACGGGATTATTGAGTGTCAGGAATACTCAAGAACTGAGTTCTGATGCAGCCACAAGTCTCGCGTCCACATTTCCACAAATTCCGTAACTTCAGCAGATCATCAAAGAGTCACGACTTCGACTTCAGCAGTATCGTTAAATTTAGTTGGTTATATTCCCTTTTAATTTGTTTGAGAATTGTGTTGCATATTATTTTGTTGACTTTATCTTTTGATCTTCTTGCTATTTGAATTTCCTGTGGAAGTGTTAAAAACCAATTCCAGCAGTCATTGTACGGGTGCTTGAATTTTAATTGAATGAAAAGGCACTGGATTTTTCTCCAATCATTCTTGTGTCTCTCTTGTCCGTATTTGTATTTACACCAAGTTCTTCAGCATACTTCATTCAATAATGATACGGTCGAAAAGACTATGATAGCACTGGATTTTTGTCCACTAAGCTACCGTTTTTAAATTTTATCCAGAACATACAATTGTATAGCACCATCAATCCAAAATTTACACGAGGATTGAGCATGTGTACTCTGGCTATTTGTCCAAGATGGTCCAAGCAAACATTAGCTGAAGTTTAGATACCGTGTGTGCTTTTGGAAGATGAGAACATGAATTAATGTGTTCATGCAGTCACTATATTTGTGGTTTCCGTTTGATATGTTGTACAGGTTTTACATCAACATAAACCAAATTTATGGATAACTCAGGGACCTAATCTCCTGCACCTGGAATTCTCTCTTCATAACTCTTTTTTTTTTTTTTACATTGTGTAAATTATGAGTCAATAATCATAATTTATTGATACTTATTCAGCAATTTTTCTATATAACTTTCAGAACACAAGTATGAAATTGTGAAAATTCTACAAGGAAAGAAGCATGTTTGTGGAATGACTGGAGATGGCGTAAATGATGCACCTGCTCTAAAGAAAGCAGATATATGGATAGCAGTTGCTGATGCTACAGATGCTGCTAGGAATGCTGCTGATATTGTCTTAACAGAATCAGGACTAAGTGTGATTGTCAGTGCTGTTTTAACTAGCCGAGCTATATTTCAAAGAATGAAAAATTATGCTGTTAAGTTGACTTGAATCTGTTTTTAAAAAAAATGGTATCATAAGTTCATAATTTTTGTTCTTAATAGAATGCAAGAAGGACTTCATGTTGATGTTTGTGTCACCTTGATGGCCGACATCAATATTGCTTAGTTATACTCTTGAATATGTATTATAACCTACTCTCCTGCATGTGCAGATATATGCGATCTCCATAACTATCCGGATTGTAGTATGCTCTATCTTCTGAAATGTCTTGTTTCAAGTACTTTGTCTATAATGGTATTTCTAATGGAAATTCTCTCTTTTGCAGCTTGGTTTTGCACTTTTGGCAATAATATGGGAATATGACTTCCCTCCTTTCATGGTCCTGATAATAGCATTACTGAACGATGGTAATGCCTTGAGCAATCATAAACTCTCACCTTTTGTTAGACTCATATAAAGAAATAAGAATCTGAACTTGCGAACTACTCCATTACCCAAATGTGAGTAGAGAACGTATTTCATGTCATTGAAAATTTTAATAATATTGATCATCAACCCATAATGAAGTCCATCTGAATGTGTATCCGTTTTTACGTGTCCAACATTACCAGAACTTATGGTCTATGTAGAATAGCTGTAATGTGCAAATTGTAGTCAAAGTGGTTTGGTGTCTATATACAATTTCTTTTTATTTACATAGAAAGAAGGCTAAATCTTCTATGCTAAGGTGCTCCCATCATAAATCCGAGATGAAAAACTTAGCACACGTTTGAGGTTGTTTAAATTATAATTTCAGGTGGTCAAACATATTTTGTATCCACACATTTCATAGGACCCACAATTTACAACTCATTTTTTATCTACACATTCACTAATAACTTATAATTTCAGCACTTAAAAAATAATTTCAGCACTACCAAATATGCGCTTAAATGTTTCTGTAGGTGCAATAATGACGATTTCAAAAGGTCGTGTAAAACCATCTCCGAAGCCAGACAGTTGGAAGCTCAATGAGATATTTGCCACTGGCATTGTTATTGGCAGCTACCTTGCTTTAGCTACTGCCTTATTCTACTGGATAGTAAATAGCACCAACTTTTTTGAGGTAGATATGCTACAAATTTTTCTTTCATGTTTCTAATCATTCTTAAAAACTTTAATATTCTGTTCAAATATCATCCTCCTTATATAGCTTATTTGTCTGCAGACTCATTTTCATGTGAGGTCTATATCGAGCAAAAGTGAAGAAATCTCATCAGCAGTTTATTTGCAAGTCAGTATTATAAGTCAGGCACTGATCTTTGTTACACGCAGCCGGAGTTGGTCATTTCTTGAGAGGCCTGGAACCCTATTGATATGTGCATTTGTTGTGGCTCAACTGGTACAGACTACATAGATTAAGTGCTATTAATGTTTTCACTACATCTTCCTCCATGATTTTTTTCACCGATTGGCTTGCAAAGTTGATCAGAAAAACTAGAATCTCAACAGCAGTAGGACAATGAAATGCAGGAATTGTGCAGGAAATTGATAAATTCAATGTTTTTCTCACTTGTAGGTTGCTACACTGATTGCAGTCTACGCAAATATTAGCTTTGCTCCAATTAGAGGCATCGGATGGGGCTGGGCAGGTGTTATATGGCTATATAGTCTTGTCTTTTTTGTTCCTCTGGATATTATCAAATTCACAGTGCATTATGTTTTAACTGGAGAAGCCTGGAAACTCTTGTTAGATAGGAAGGTCAGTGCAAAGTTGATTTTTTAAATCTTGATTAAATATCTTAGTAAAACAATTATATGCTGTCTGTTTCGATATCTTGTTTCGACAGACTGCTTTTACCTCTAAAAGGGATTATGGAAAGGAAGACAGGGCGGCTAGCTGGGTGCTTTCTCAGAGAACTCTACCAGGCTTGCAATCAACAGTGTTTGAGAAAAATAGGAGGAGATCTTCTGTAATTGCTGAACAGGCATGGCGTCGTGCTGAAATTGCCAGGTTTCTTAACTAACTGGAGCAATATATCTGTCTTCTCATTCATACATTGTTCTCAATAATATCAATGAATTTCTTGTCTAAATCTCCTTCTGAAAACTTACCGAAATTACGGTACCCTCTACAGGCTTGGAGAGTTGCATACTGTGAGAGGACATATAGAATCAGTAACAAGGCTTAAAAACTTGGACCTCAGAAAGATCCAATCTGGTCATACAGTTTAAATCAACAAATAGGTAATTGTTCCATACAATTCTACTGCACAATCTTTATGCCATGGTTTAACAGATCTCAGGGAATAAAAGCAGCCTAATGTAGATAAAATACTTTTCCATTAAACTGTTGTATTAGTTTGTAAAAAATGTCTTCAGTGTTGTGCCTAATGATACTATTGCAACCAGACAACTTTTTAATGCTTTTTGATTATTCCGACAAAGGGAAAGTCCTTGTGGAGAAGGTTCGCTGAGAACACACTATTCATAAAAGATACAGATTTTTCAATATTAAAACTGAACAAATTCTCATGAAAAGAAAGGAACGAATTTCTATTGAAACATGAAACAACAAAATTTGATGGGCGAACTCTCATATCATACCTACAAATCGAGTATTTTTATGAATATACATGCCCATATTATTCCTGAGAAAACACTAACCCAAAATGAAAAAAAGAAAGAAAACATGACAGGTCTTTTATCCCTTAAAATAGCAACATATAAATACTTCTGTCAATATTTGCATGTGGTGATTGCACCTGTAAATCCAAATCGAGATCATTTTACCTTACTGCATATCATTTTGAGAGTGAAAGATGGGGTCAATTATAAGGAACTCATCTCAACAGATCCATGCTTCCAAGCCGTACAGAGTTTACATAATCTACTGGGCTGTGAGCCAGAGAGACCAGGGATTGCTAGTCCTACAATCCTCAGTAGAGTGGATTCCCAACATTCCTTATACTCTGTTCCATGCATGTGGCCTATGATCAAACTCCTAAATAGTTCCCACACGGCATTCATATATTCAGGTATTAGGAACCGTATCCCAAAGTAATTTGGGTTTGGTTCTTCATCTACTTTCTGCACAAGATCACCAAAAGGAGAAAAATAACGAAACCCTACAAATACAGATTGTAGTATATACATAAAAAATTTGTCACCATTACATAAAAAACTCAACTAAAATGTAGCACTAATTCGAACAGAGTGAAATAAAATGCTCATGGTGTATTCCAACTTATATTTCGAATGAGGTTAAACTTCTAGTTGTACATCATAAAATTTAATATGAACGCCAAACAGAAGATCTCTACCAGAATTTAGAGAGAGATATCAGTAGTAAGACAAGGGATTTTTCATTGGTGACATTAAAATATATCCTTTTGTTTAAAAGGAAGGGAAAATTCTGTGATATTCTTACCTCTAGCTAAAAGTTCTTAATTGTTCCACATAATATATCGCACGTGTATTGCATACCAACAAGTATAAACCACTTGTAAGTTGTAATTTGATCAGGCTCAACAAAATTGAATAGACATATGTGATCATGAACAAAATGATTTTACCCCGGGTCATGGAAATAGTTTGGATGGTATAACTCGTGTGATGTGATACCGGAGGAAGGAGAAAACAATGAACAACTAGGGCCAATAGAAAAAGAAAAGAAAAAAATTACTTGTGCAATGTAGAGGCTGTTGTAATATAGGCATATCCCAAAATGCTTATACAAGAAGGTTTTATTGTCATACGGTAACCTTGGAACAAGATCATTGCAATACACTACCCTGAAGTACTTCGGATGGGGATGTTCCAGATGTGATTCCATGAACCTCCCTAACTGCCTGTTACCAACCCTCGGCTGTCCGTATGTGTATACACCTAACAATCGTTGCATGACATCCTCCTCCTCATGCAGAACTAGCACTGTTGGGAACAATATGGCCAGTGCTCCTCCCAAACTATGCCCCGTAACCACAAATTTTGCATTCTTATGTTCCTTTAGTAAGCTCTTGAGTTTACTTTTCACAGTATAATATGCAGTCCTCTCTCCCATCACCGGAATGGGCTTCTTGTCAGAAGACTGGTCCAGTCCACCTTGTTCATTGGAGGTGAACAATTTATAACCTTTAGAAGAGGCCGTACTTGCATCAAGACCGTTCAAATTACCAAATTTAACATTTTTTACTAGGAGATTTTCTTGGAATGTCGAGGTATTCTTTCTATTGCCCAAACCTAATGCCTCTAAGAACCCCATATGCACTTTCCTAGCTCTGGTATCTCATACCAAGAGTAGTCAAAATCTGTAATCCAGTCATCAGCATCAAATGGTTCTGTGCCCCTAAAGCTGATTAATATCAGATTTGCATCTTTTGGGTTATCACATAGTATGAAAACCTGGGTGGACTCTTCTTTCTGATAATCTGCAACACAAAGGATAAGCACCCCGAATGGAATATTTAGGAACAAACAAGAAAGTGGAAAACATGGTTCTGATAACATCTGAGGCGAGATTCTTACCATTCCAGCAGTTGTAGAAATCCACAAAATGCATCTGCTTTTCGAATATTAGAAATTACAAAGATTAATATTTATTATGGATCACGTGTATTCCATCAACTATTGATGAAGAAGAAAATACAGAAATCATACCTTCCAGTGAAGATTTACAACATTTCTGACGACCTTTGCATTCTCATAGGCTAATTTTGAAGCCATCATGCATAGGTTGAGAAGAACCTGGTTTCCCATTTCTGGTCTCAGAAGATTGTTACGAAAATCAGGTTCATTAAAATCTTTGAGCAACATACCGCTCTTGTACAGGTCTATACGCCCATCTAAATGTCCAATTGCACTTATAAATGTTTCAGAGTCTCTTTGTGGCATCACGGCGTCTCCTATTTACATTATGAAATAACTGAGACAAACTGAGGCAATTTAATGCCATGTACGTAAAATCTGTAGGAACACAAGATACCAATAGCTCAAAAGCACCCAAAAATATTCTCATAAAACACTTTGACTGTAAGAATTGTTGGTAACACATGAAGCAAACAATGAAATTCTCAATTCGTATTTTCATGCTGATTGCAATGCAAAGTGTAATGCAGTTTAATTTTTGAATTATATAAATTAATAGTAAACCGATATGAAAAGCATGAATTTAACTGATAAGATGCCGCATTTGATAAATGAAATAATAAGAAGCCTTTATTTTTGTCAAAAAATGCTAAGTCATGCTTTTATAATTTTACTAAATTCTTTAAAATTTGTGTTTAGTGTACCTAATTACTAGTTTTGCAATCACACTTATATATCTCTTTTTGAAAGTTAAAATGTCAAAAATTAGTATTTTCTGTGTAGGTCACTATTTTTGGGAGCGTTACTTTAAGGGAAAAAACTTGTCATGTGATCCATGCAGTGATCCGTTAACCCGTGTTGGTTGAAATGTCTATGGCATGGGCATTACCTTACCCCATGCCAATGCTTTGGACGGATGTGGGGTGATGTGTGCATTCGGTCGGGGATGGAAGTAAAGGTAATGTGTTGATATTGCGCGGATATGCACGTGATGGCGCATTCCGTCAGGGGACAGAAATGAGGCAACGCAGATTTACTTGATGGTAGTGCAATATTGGACATGGCATAGGCAAGTTGTGCAGGCATGTAAATAAGGCAAAGAAGGACGGCATGGGCAGAACCCAGCATGCAGGGACATAAAGTGGCTGACGGAAAATCCGGATTTTGGCTAAAGCATGGGCAATAACTTGCTCTCATGTGCCTTCGACAGGTGCATTTTGTGGGTTTTCAATGCAAAGCACCAAAGTGTGACCATGTGGCCACTCTCGACAGTTACAGGCGATTGCAGAATTTGATCACATGGCAAGTAGTTGGCCATGTTTAGATGGTTTCCAGCATGATCAGGCGGTTGGCTAGCATGGCTAGGCGGTTTTCAGCAGCTTACTTGGTGGAGAACTTAAAAACCGAAGCCTATCAGTTAGGGCTATCAATTGCACTCAAATTTTGTGTAGCGATGATTGCTGGGGCATAAAAAGAAAGTTGTTGTGCCATAGTGTATTTCCCTTTGTTTTGGTGAATAAAAGGTTTGAGTCGAAACTCGTAGATTTTGTATGACTGAGTGGCTAACTTCATTGCCATCACTTGGCTGAAAATTCGTGCATCAAATTTAGCCATGTGACAATAATGTAGGATTTTCTATTATTTCATTTAACGGAGACGAATGTTATAACCTAACTGAAGTAAATCATAACTTTTTTTTTTTAATATGTAAAATCATAAGTTCGACTACCGGGTAAAAAATAAATGAAGTTGGGTAACTAAAATGAAATTCCGCTTAAAGTTGGGTGACCAATAATTTATTTGCTTATGTAACTACATAAACTTGACATATCAACTATTCTTTTATCCACATAGATTTTCTGTTAATTCAACTAACAAAAACAAATGTGTTTGAGGTAACTGAAATAAAAACGTAATTTTAGTGATCATGTTAAAACACAATAAAGTTGAGTAGTTAAAATAAAACTTGGATCAAAGTTGGACAGTGGACAGTTTTTCTTACCCAAAGATTATACTTTCAAAATTGAACGAAGAATTTCAGTCATTTGAACAATAACATGTCATCATAAATAAATTTAAATAAAAGTATAAAAAGATAAAAGCCAAGACATAGTAAAAGAAAGTGGCGAGTTGCCCCATTAGCCGTCCCCTCAATAAACTCTTTGACTCCTTACTACAATCTTGAGGTGTCAAAGCTCACTATAATTTTTTTTTATTTTTGAGGTGCAAATCTAAAATTTTGACGCGTAGATATTTTATTGGGACAACAGATCGGCCTCGAATATAGCATGCGTGTGCTAAAGCTTAACACAACATGAGTCGGGGTGTCAAGGCCCGCAGCTATACTTAGCCCCCTGACAGCATTTACAGAGGCAATTGCCCAACTTCGGCCGCACCTTGTAAATATTACTTTCAGTTGTTAGTTCCGTTAGTTTGTAATAGTTTATTTTCCGTTATGATTCTTCAGCTTTTAAACGTCTATTCATGTAAGTTAGGTTTTTGTTACTTAAGCTATTATAGGAGATAGTTGGTATTCGAAGTTTTGTCAAGCACTCTAATTTTCACCCCGTGCACCAATAATTGTAATTTTCTGCTTTCATCAATCAATGAACAAGCTATTTACAATGCATTCAAATCTTCTGTTGCAAAACTTTTTTTAAATTGTCTTTTATTATTGAATCGATCGAGAATAGGCGGAAGGTAGTCTAGTAGAGTAGACTACTGCCGCACGGTCCCCTTTCTGTGCTAGATAGAAAGGCGCCCGTGATACGGGGTCCGAATAGTGTCGGTTTACACCTCTAGGCACGCAAAGAAACGGAACATTTCTACTTGACAGAAAACTGAAGTAGAAGTCAAAGATTAATTTTAAACATTCATAGAATCCGCAATTTTTATTAACTTTTTAACTACTAATTTCATCAATTTTTTATCAAAATCTGCTAAAAGCTCCACCAAACAAGGGCTAATAATAAGTTAATAACAATCTCAAGAGTGAAAAGGGGAAATAAATAAATAGAGTTGAAGATTTTACCATGGAAAATCTGTAAGCCAATCCAAGAAAGTTGCCATTGAGAGAGAGAAGGTTTAGAATGAACTCCACAAGGTATCCAGTCCATTCCATGGGCTTCCCAATTATCTTTATAACTTTCCTAGCTATTATCGACACAACTATCGCCCATCTGTTATCACCCATCACCTCTTCTTCACATACCCCACCATCACCATCACCATCACCATCACAGCTTTCAAGAAACTTGGCTTCACTTTCTTGATTTTTCAACACCAACAACTTAAACAGGTCCAAAATTCCACCATTTTCAGGCTTCACAATCAAGAACCCAGAAATGGCGGACATTGGCACTCAATTTTCTTCCCTCAATTTTTCAAGAAACTTCTTCTCCAAGAGTTTAATTCATGGGAAATTGTGTTCGTATATATCTGAATTCTTGTGAAACAACAGATTGCGGATTATAGCGTCATTGTTTGTGGGACCGTTTGGGATCTTTTGTCTCTTTTGGATATTGGTCCTAACTCCTATGTACTATGTAGAATTCACTACATCAAAGTTAAAATGGAAACGGGAAAGCAGCAATTTCCAAATTCCAATAGTGTTGTAGACAGGAAAGGTAGACAAATTATAAAAATTAAATAAATAATAATTAAGAATGAATTATAAAAAATTAAATAAATTTCAATGAACATAAATAATGAAAAAGTAAATAGAAGATTTCTAGAACAACCATATACTAGACATCTTTTACTTCTTCTTCTTTTTTAAGCTATTGAGAGTAATATGATACATTTTTTAGTCCTATTCACTCTACATGTAACAAATATGGGCTAAAGGAATATTTGGGATTTGAGGAAAACGGCATTATGTGCTAATTCAAAATATTGACTATTGGGCTTGGGCTCGGCCTGCATTGAAATCCCAAGTATAGAATAAGGAATATTTGGGATTTGAGGAAAACGGCATTATGTGCTAATTCAAAATATTGACTATTGGGCTCGGGCTCGGCCTGCATTGAAATCCCAAGTATAGAATAATACGATATAATGTGCACTCTTTACTCCTATTAGTTTCCAAATTCCAATTTTACTATTTAAGTTTTTTATTTCAAAAATACCGGTTTTCAAAAAAACCCAAATATAATATCAATAGCCATCCAACTATAAAAGCTCACATTACTTACCTATAACCCAAATGAACAATGTTCTAATGCCCCCAAGTGGACACTACATCTTGCCACTTTGGGGATGTGGCAGCTGGAGATAAATGATCTCCAGCTGCCACATCCCCAAGTGGGCTAGTGTCCACTTGGGGGCATTAAAATGGTCTTCTAACCAAAATACACATAACAGTGCTTTCACTTCCAAATTCAAAATATCGGCCTAATTTTTCTCGTCAAAAGGATCCAAATCACGTTTGTATAACGAGAATCTCCTAACATCACTTCCAAATTCAGAATCTCCTAATTTCACTCCCAAATTTAGATCCTCGTCTGAGAAACCCTAAGCCCAAATATAATATCAATAACAGAACTTGTTACATTTGTAATTTTGAAATAACAGAACGTGTTACATTTGTAATTTTGAAATAACATAACATGTTACATTTGTAATTTTGAAATAACAGAACTTGTTACATTTGTAATTTTGAAATAACAGAACGTGTTAAATTTGTAATTTTGAAAATAACAGAACGTGTTAAATTTGTAATTTTGAAATAATAGAACTTGTTACATTTGTAATTTTAAAATAATAGAACGTGTTACATTTGTTACATTTGTAATTTTGAAATAACAGAACGTGTTACATTTGTAATTTTGAAATAACGGAACGTGTTACATTTGTTACATTTGTAATTTTGAAATAACAGAACATGTTACATTTGTAATTTTGAAATAACGGAACGTGTTACATTTGTAATTTTGAAATAACAGAACGTATTACATTTGTTACATTTGTAATTTTGTTACAAATGAAAACATCAGCAACCTACATTACAAGAAACAATTGTATTGTAACAGATTCTAAAAGTTGTCAACCAAACTTCCAAAACAAGATCCAAATGAAATTATGTGTATTTAGTTCTCATTAAACATTCATGGAGTTTTTAAACACTAATATGTATCAAAGAACTTTAAAACTATTATTTGATATGAATAAATCTCTACTACTATTCTGATATTGACAATTCAGTGTGCTTCATTTTTCTCTTGAGCATTTGCTTCAATGGAAATGGATTTTTGCATGTTCTTCTATTGTGTTCATATTCACCACTCCTTTCATGAGAATTTCAACCGTCTCACCATAGTATGTAATGAAGATATTTAACATTTCCATACCTGCAAATCATTGAAGTGGATAAACAATATTGTTTGCTTAGCATATTATTTGATATTTAGAAGATTATCAAACAACTAGAGGCAAATAATTGAATTGGATAAACACATTAGTCAACAATTAGCTTTCTAAAAGTAGAAAAACACAATTGCAAAATAGAAATTAAAGAAAACAGATAATAACATAACTTGTTACATTTGTTACAATGATAACCAAGTTGGGGAATTCTCTCGAACATCTGATGGTCAATGTGGTTTTGTGATTAATACACATCAATTTTAACATGTTACCTGTATAGATGGTGGATAGAAGTAAGTTTTCCGTCCAATTTGTTCTGCAGTTTTCACAGATGATGTCTGGGAGTGAGATTTCCATTCAATTTGTTCTACAATTTCATGGATAATGGCTGCAAATTCGCGTTGAATTTGTTTATTTGGATGAAATTTCACAGATGATGGCTAGAATTGAAATTTTTCGTCCAACTTTGTACTGTAATTTCGCATCTAGTTTGTTATTTGAGAATCAAATCTGAATTTATTTGGAATCTTACTCTTCCTTCCCGTCGGTCCCGTCGGCTTTGTGTGATTTATAGGGAAGGAAATTGAGTTTTTTGTAATTTTGATGAATGAAAAGCTGTCCAACTTTTTTGATTTTGTTTCTTAAAACGTTATATACACTATTTTCAAAATTTAGAAACTATGATAGTATTTTAAAAAAAAACTTTATTTTTGTGGTTATTTGTAAAAAAAACCCTAATATAATTCACCACAGCTAAAATGGAAAAAGTAATTTTGGATAAACACACTTTGAAAGAAAGGTATCAGACTAAACCATAGAGTGGAGTCGAATTCTCCCCGAAAAAACCAGCTAATTCAAATCGATTCTCATTTCTTTTAGAAAACCAAATGGAAAACCATTCTGCCTGACCCACGTCAAATTAGACAATAAGGAGTCACAACCCTAAGCAAGGTAATAAAATCACCTTATCGAGCTGCCTTGCACGGTTATAGTCCAGGTTTGCAGTGAACTCAAATGATACAAGTATACTTAAAATCTTTTGGCCTTCAAGGAGTACTACAAAGAGAGTGATTGTCATATGATATCTTCAGCCGGGGGACACATATAGAAGCAGCTAAAAAGACATCTAGAATGCCTGTAATTCAACACTACAAGAAATCTAGAAATATTCTGCACGTCTGCTATTGTACCTTAAAAAGCAGCTTCCACCAAATATGCCACAGTTGCATGCATTTAATATCATTCAACCAATCAAATCATAGAGAGAAACTTAATTATCATAGAAAAATCTAGCTGAAAAAAGGAAATGCACAAATCAAGCTGTTCAGAATATTTTTCAACTGCAATGGAAGTGACAACAGCAAACGGTAGGTAACTGGGTACATTGTCAAGTTAGCAGCCAAGCTACACAGGGAACACTTCTCTGTTCCAGTACATATAGCATGTAAGAATGTATATCGAAGAAAGTTCCCCACAATCACATCTCAACTTCATTGGAGAATAGTAATCAATTGTACACCATGTACTTTGGTGTGGCACTGAACTTCTGATATCCCTTGATGACTTTGTTGACAGCATCTAGAAAATCTTTCTCTGTGACGGTCTTCCTTCTTGCTCGTATGGCATACATTCCAGCCTCTGTGCACACACTCCTTATGTCAGCTCCTGAATAAAAAGATGCAAACTTGGTCAATAAATCAATCATTAGTCAGATATAATAACAAGAAGCAGACATGGGAATATTTCCGAAAGCAAACTTCTATAACAAATTTGATGATTTAGTTCCTCCATTGATACGATGGACTTATAAGAAGTCCCAATTTGGCTATCTCCCTATTCCATTCCAGTAAATCCTCAGACCATTCGGGCACATTTCTCAAAATAGTTCATATTCACCAGGAGTTTGCTCCTAGAAATATAGCCATTGTTGTTCCTAGGTAGTCATGCTTTATCCACAGTTAAAGCAAAAGTTGCTGGTAGCAATCTTTTCTTAGCATGTTCATTGATGCTATACAAAATCAACCCTATAATACATCAACTTTTTTCCAAGCAATGAGCAAGGTCAATAAGATATACCAGTAGAAGTTTTTGAAGCCTAACTAATATAATATGCAATGAGTTTAATTTTGTACCAGTAGAATTTGGGCAAAGCCGAGCCAGAAGTTCAAACCGGACGTCCCTCTCACAATTCATTGTTCGTGTATGAATCTTAAATATTTGTGTTCTGCTTTCTAGATCTGGCAGTCCAAACTCCACTTTACGATCAAGCCTTCCAGGACGTAATAGTGCAGGATCCAGTGTATCAGGTCTGAAATTAGAAAAAGCCACAATTAAAGGACCAAACATAAGCAAATGTAGAATCGTAACTTAAGAAGCCACTGAGCCACAAAAAGCAAAATCAGGTCCTAGAAGAGATACTGTCTATAGAAAACCTAAATATAAATAAAAATAAAAACGATTATTCTACGTTCAAAATTTGAGTGGAACAGTGCGCCACCCGAACAACACCCCTGACCCAATAAAAAAAAGAATAAGTGAAAGGGAAGTAACATGAAGTATGCAGGCACACATTACATTTTTCCAAACTTTTAAGTCAGGCATATCCCAGTAACAGTGAACAAATTGTGTCGAGCATATGTAAAAAGAGAAATTGACACAAACAAAGAAAAAAGAATGATTTAATTCATATGCCCCGTTAATGCTCTGGAAGATCATTAAGACAGAAAAACAAGACGACCAAGGTCAACACAGTTGCTTCATTTATTTATTCACTATTTCTATTGAGAGAGAGAGAGAGAAGGGGTGAGGGAGGCAGGGTAACATGTGCACGACAGCATGAGCACTTCAGATGCTAAAACAACCTAAGTCTTGGATTGCATCGGATAAAAGAATATAATGCCAATATAGCTAATAAAAAGCGTAAGATGATTAATATGGATGTCATTTGTGTTACTCTGTCAATCATCTTACACCCCCAGAAAAGAAAAAGGCATTGACAAGCTCAGTTAGACAATAATAAAAAGAAAATGTAACAGGAAAACGCGAAAAGCAAACAGAACCTATTAGTTGCCATTAGAACTTTGATATTCCCACGAGCATCGAATCCATCAAGCTGATTCACAATTTCAAGCATGGTGCGTTGAACCTCATTGTCTCCACCCACCCCATCATCAAACCGTGCACCTCCAATGGCATCTATTTCATCAAAAAACACTATGCAAGCTTTTTTAGAGCGGGCCATCTGCACAGGGAAAAGGTGGTAATCAGATGGCAAGTAATGTAAGAGAATGTGTACACAAAACTAAAGTAACAGAGGATTTCACCTGAAATAGTTCACGAACCATCCTTGCTCCCTCACCAACGTATTTCTGAACAAGCTCGCTTCCAATAACACGAATAAAACATGCATCAGTTCTATTAGCCACGGCTCTGGCTAGCAGAGTTTTACCAGTACCAGGAGGGCCATAGCAGAGAACACCCTTTGGGGGATCGATCCCTAGCTTCACAAACTTCTCAGGGTGAAGCATCGGCAGCTCAACAACCTACCAAATATCCATCAGACAGTGCAATCTTGAAAGTAAATAAAATTTTGAAATGAAATCTTCTGATAGAGTTATTCAGAAATAAAAGTAGCAATAGTTGATGAGAGAACAAGAGAATACAAAGATAGATAGCAGCAATATCATTTAGGAAAATCTATTCAGAGCATGACAAGAAATCAATATGTAACATACCTCTCGCATCTTTTCAATCTGCTCCTTACATCCACCAACATCATTATAGGTAACATCTGGCTTTTCCTCCACTGTCATCATTGTAACACTTGGATCAATTTTCGGAGGCAAGGGGATTTGGATTTGATATTTATTCCTGTCAACACTGCAATAATAAAGAAAATGTCAAATCGTGTATCATAATAGCAACATGAATCATATACCAGCAATGAGGAAGCTCCAGCCTACTACATCACATGATACAAAAAATAAAAATAAAAAGGAAAGACAGATATTTAGCTTAATGAGGTGAAATAAATGAAGAGGCAAATTCCAGAACCATCAGCAGCACTGAAACATGGATCACATAGTTGAGATTGCGAACCACCCTAATTCAGATGTATGCATACAACTAGGCCTTTTGTATACAAACACAACTGCTATTCCGAATTTGGAAATAAAAACTACAGCAATGATATTAACTTAAGTAGAGTTCAATATTTTGCAGTATAAAATAAAAACTACCAAATTTATTATATCTGGGAACTTTATGATCAAGCACAACAAATAACAAGTCACAAACTCCTGCAAATAGCATAGATATGTTTGGTAGCGTAAAGAAAAACCAGATAGAAAAAACTTACCCAACTCGCATGCCTTCTTCTATATCAGTTGGTGACACTTTATCACCCAATCCAACAACAAACTGCAGGAATGAAAATGAAATGTTCCTAAAATAAATGAGATGTTCACAACTACGACTAAATTTTGAGAGTTTAAATGAAATAACTTGCCCTACACTCCAAATACAAAACAAACAGGTAGCACAAATGCCATATCCAGATACGGCTGGTCCTGAGGAGGAAATATCAATGGCTAGATTCTTTTTTTTCCCCTTAGTTAAGCTATGGGGGTGAAACTCAAAATTCTTGAAAAAGCTGTAAAGAAGCAAGGGAAGCGAACATACCTTTGCAATTTGTTTAACATTTATAACATACTTCGCGTCTTCCGTGTTTGGGTTAATGATCTTCGTACATCTTGCAACCTGGTCACAAGCTGTAGTTATGGCCTTTTGAGACATAAAATAAGACAGACAAAAATAAATAAATAAAGTCAGCAATCACAAAAATTACCTGAAGAGGTTGCTCCTCCTGCATCATTTGCTTATCAGAGACAAGATCCCATTGGCTGGGGGCAGCTAAACCAGTGTCAGATTCCTTGATACCTAACATGAAGCGAAAAATCAACAGATTATTCTCAGCAAAACTGAAGTAATGAATAACAATATAATCCATGATTACAGAAGATGATAAAAGAGTTCAGAAGTAAGTTTCTAAACACTACTCAATGATTGGACAAATTTCAATTCCCTGATCATAACAAGTCAAGAAGTTTCCTTCTAAAGAAAGGAAATTGAGCCATGAGACATACCACATAAATCATTAATTTTCTTGGCCATTTCCTTGATTTCCTTCTCAACTTTCTTTATGCTAGTGGAGTACGGTCCCAAGCCCTGCATACATCATTTCATCAGTAAAAGCAGGAATTTTACAAACCCACCTAATCTTCAAAACCCTTCAATGACCACTATTTAACACGAAGAAGCTATCGTCACTGAACTTAAGCTTACAAAACAGATTGATTTTGGCGTGAACCATAGAAAGTTGGCAAACACTTTTTCTTCATTAAATTACATGAAACCATTAAAATCACAAGTGAAGATTACAAAATCCACATAAAATGAGGAAACATAAATAAAAATAGTTAGCCTCATTCCTAACCAGGATTACATGCCAAGCTTTCAGTTCAAGTAAAAAAAATATTAATGAAAAGACATAATTTCCGAATCCCAGATCCAGACCACCCAAAACCTAGTTCAATCCTTACCCCATGATGTACAAATCATTTAAAACTCAGTATGTTGCTCATTACTTTTCATAATAATAAAAAAATAATAAAAGAACGCACTCGATCCTCATTAGGGTGCTATTAAGCTACAGTTCAACTGCACAAAATTACTAGAATTTAGTTTCCGCTCAATTATCTTATCCTAGATCACAACTATTTCACATCAAAAGAAACAAACCCACCAACACATTACAATCCTCAGCTAATACCAGAATTCACTTAAAATTAACACGATTGTTTTCATTTGTTCGATGCCTAACAGGAACAAAAGATAACAAAACATAGCCGAAAATTAGGGTTCACGAGAGAGGGGAAAAGAACAGTACATAAGTTTTGAGGAGCGCAATATCGTCTTCATCAAGAGGCGGAGGGTTCTTCTCGTCCTTGATCTCATCTTCGGGTTCCGGTGCCATTTTCCAACAATTTGATTTGATTTTTTTGCTTTTTCTTGGATTTTTATCGATCAAAGTTTTCTTGAGGAAGAAGAGAGAAATGGGTGAGACTGAGAACGCTGTTGAATTTTATAAACCCCAGATGTAGCGCGTGACTCGCACGTATATCCTGGGCTGCAGACCCACAATGAAACCTGGTCCAAATTCACAATAGTCGGCCCAGTAACATCTAGATCCAACCCCATATCAAGGGACTTTCCCATAAATAGATTACTATCTTAAAATAATTACATGGAAATATTTATATACCACTAGTAGACCGCTTTTTTTAGCGGTAGAATTCGACCAGTAGAAGATTTTAATAGATTGAGAAGTTGAAAAGAATGAGAGATAGAGAATTTTATTTGAGGGGAGTTTGATTTTGATAAATATGGAGAAGAATACGAATGAATTGAGGAATTGAAAGAGATATATGAATTTTGGTTTGAAATGATGAAGACGTAGTAACGGATAAATAATTATTTTTTTGTGCTCATAGCAGAGTAAACATCTCTACGGTCGGTGATAAATTTCAAATATATTAGTCTATCTTTTTTTAATGGACAAATTCAAAGTCGATCACTATTTTGGTACTCATGGGCTCTAAAGTCATATGGTCAGAACTTAATTCAATTAAAGTCACATTTTAGAATTAAAAGACCAACATACCCTTAATTGTAAAAAAAATGCTAATTGTGATATTGTTTTATTGTGATCTTATTTTGTTGTGATCTTTTTTTTACATAATCTTGCTTTTATATAGATAATGTGATATGGTACACTTACACCATACTTTTATCTTTGATATTGATTTATTATGTTAATGTTTCAACCTATGATTGCAAAATACTTGATACTTTTTCGATCTATGATACTATTTCTATTTGTCGAATTTTTTTTTTGTTTCTAATGATACTAAAATATTATGACAAAATTTCAACATATGATATTGTTTTAATCTCTTAGTTTTATCTTTGATACTATTTAATTATGACAAAGTTGTCTAAGAGTACAATACAAAATGCTTGATACTCTTTCGATCTATGATACTGTTTCTATTTGTCGAATTTTTTCCTTGTTTCTAATGATAGTGAAATATTATGACAAAATTTCAATTTATGATACTATTTCAATCTCTTAGTTTTATCTTTGATACTGTTTAATTATGACAATGTTTCAATCTCTTAGTTTTGTCTATAATACTGTTTTAATCTATGATATTGTTTTATTTAGGTAATGTGCATTAGTATATTTTGATACTGTTTAATCCATGATATTATTTTTATTTAGATAATGTACATTGGTGAACTTATATCATACTTTTATCTTTGATACTGTTTTATTAAGTTAATGTTTCAACTTATGATACTATTTTATTGAGATATTTTCATGTATGATACTAACATATTAAGATACATTTATTTGTAATACTGTTTTAGAGGATGTATGATAGACAAGAAAAATTAAAGATTGCCATTTTAAACTAAAGAGACTACTTCAAATGGGTAAAATATATTGTACACAGTGGCAAAGTGACTGGTCTTGATCGTCTCGTTGAGACCATTCCGAAAACATATTACAATAAAAATTCTGAGCACGTATGCGAATTCTATGTCCATTTCTGTTGTGATAATGTTTGTATATGTCTGATCAAACAACACACATGACTAATTAACAACACAAAGAAATAATCTAATTGCTAACTTAATACAATATCAATTGCTATTCTATAATCTGATATCAAACTTTTCTATAATATAATATCAAACTGCAAATCATGACCACAACTAATATAATGATATTATATTATATTATATTGTTTACTATAATACAGTATCATCCCCTATAGAAATTCATCGAACAAATCATCCATATAGACACTCCAGCACTTGATCTACAGATTATTGCACTTAACAAGAAATCGACTAAGTTCCAGCTTATTACTAGATTTTGCATGAAGCCCTGGAGGTCGGACAATAGCAAATCCAGAATCCAATTCTCCTTTCGCAACTTTCTCAACAACCTACGTTACTAGGTATCCACAGTTATATTATTAAAAACTAAAGCAATTGTAGCACCTTGATACATAGAAGTTGACAATGGGAACACAGCAACACATAACAAGAATCAAATTGCTAACTAGCCAGCCAAATACGAATACAAGAAGGCATTCAAAGAATTTCATGTCTCCAACAATTTCTGTAGCCTCCAAGTTCAGTCCTTCACCAAGAAAGAAAATTTTGGTGCTGAGCCAAATTTTGATATGATGAATTCAGATCATTCAGATCTGAATAAGATCTTAGAATGCTCTATTGACTTGGCGGCGGCGGCAATGATAGTGGTGGTGGGAGTAGTGGTGGCTACGGCGGTGTATAGGAAATATGGATCACAGTAATAATTTTGGGATGAATATAAAAATTTGATGAAGAGTAGGACTTATTGACAATTTTAAAATTTGTTTTGACCTAATTTGAAATAGGTCACTTGCAGGTGACGTTTAGACAATTTTTCCTTTTTTAATTAGTAATATTATTTTTTAATTACATTATATATCATATCTGAAAGCTAATTAATAGAGAGTCATTATAATCCGATTGTAGAATCTTTAATTATGGAATAACTTTTTCAATCATATTTGATATATATGTTTGAAAAAAAAAATCTATATTCACAAAAAAGAAAAATAACTTATCGATCATTAACCATTTATAAGCATCAATTCAATCAGTTAATATAACGTGGCAAAAAAATCTCAACAAGATTACATTTGTAACAGTTCGTACTACATATAGTAAAACTCGCGATAATAACATTTACAGTACTTTATGATACATAACATTTGTATCATTTCATCTTACATACCACTTGTCACAGACTGTGACAACACAATCACTTAACATAATATGGCAAAGCCCAAAATCTCAACAAAAATCACATTTGTAATGGTTCATGTTACAAATAAAAAAGCTCATGATAATAACTGTTGTAGCACGTTATGAAAAAAATATTTGTGCCAAGATGTCAATAATCCTGAACAATCAGTTGACATAATATGACAAGAATCAAAATCACCCATGATCACATTTTTTACAATTTGTGATACATATAGTACTATCAACTGAAACACATAAATCCACAACTCCGACATATCGTCATACATATGGTACTATCAATTGTAACACATAAATCCACAATTGTCTGATTTTGTTGTACCAGACCTTTAATTTTTTTGGAATTCTTTTGGAGTTGAATATATGATGCGTGGACGAAGACGATCGTTGACGTCCCGAACTGCACACCGATCCGCGTGCCAACACATCTCCGATCGCTCCTCTGCCATTTCGTATATTACACCGCACACTGGGACGATCGTTAGGCACCAAGATCTCCGGGAGAAAAAGGGTTCGGCGATCGTTGGCACTCCGACGATCAAGTCAGCTGCCACGGTATATGGGAGATACCTTTGGGGGGAGCAAAAAGTGTGGGAGAGACAAGCGGTGAGAGATTTGAAGCGAGTTTAGGGTGAGATTCTTAAGCATAAAAAGTGCGTAATGAAAATTGAGTACTAAAGAATGCGTCTCAAAAGTGCGTGCACTTGGAATAATCGGAGTCGATATTTATGGGGAGAATCCTAATTGATCTAGGAAAGCGATCAATTAGAATTACATTGGAATTCTCTTTCCTTATCGAGATAAGGTAGGTTTCAATCTCACCGTGATCTTCCGAGATTGCATCCCAATCTCTCTCAATCTCTAAGATTGTGTTCTTTGATTTTATTAGATTGGGATATGGTTTCCTTGTGACAATCGAGATACAATCTTCCCCGAGATATCCTCTTAGGCTATGCGGACCATAACAAATCTGAAGCCCGTGAGGCTCTCTGGATCGGCCATGAATGTGAGAGGCCCTTCATGGGCCTCATAATACTCGATTCGGGAATGCTAAGATGTTCGATGGGCCTCAAGAGACATTCAGCAAGCCAATGGAACCTTTATGAATCTGGAAGGCCTTCATTTGGGCCTATAAGGATTTGGCGAGGCCTAGATGAGACTTTTACTAAGACTTTTTGCCGACGTGGAGGCTTTACCAAAATCGGGGTGGTAACAATGACAATGTACGAAATTTTGAATATTTGTTCTTCAATTTCTGAACTTCAACCTCATGATGAAGATGACATTGAAGAAAATTCGATTACATCGAAAACACCTGCGGTTTTAGGGCTCTATTCAAAAAAAAGGAAAATAGCTGCAATTTAGGAATTCATCTTAGATTTTATGAACTAGATTGTAGGAACGTTGATAAAACTGATTTCCATATTTATCAAACTACTTTAATTGAATATATTATAAAATAGAAAATAATATACAATATTATTAAGATTAAATGACAATGTTTGAAATATTATAATTATTTCTAAAAAATCAAGTATAGGGTGTACTTTTCTCCCATATCAACGAGTCAGGATGGTCGGGTCTATCTCGATTACCTGGATCCAAATTCGCTTCTGTCTGAGTTCGAAATTAGGGTTTGGACCATTATATACTTCAAGATTTTTTTTTTTGGTAGTTGTCCACTTTTTCCTTTTAAAACCACTATATTAATAGATGGTATAACGTAATATCTCCACCTAAAAGTGCAATAAAATAAACTTACCTCGTTCGAAGATAGAATGTACACAATAAAAATTAAAGTAACTACACTTCATTCACTTTTTGACTCCCGATCATTTTCAAACTCGCAACTTGAAAGTGATATTGTAAATTATTATTATAATCTAAGTTCAGAAAGTCGATATATTCATCATCGTTTCCATGAATTACGCTTCTACTAAAGTTTTACTCTAAGTTCAAATCGACATTTCTAATTATCTCCAATTTCTATAATAATATTGTTTAGCATTTTGAATATACCCTCCAACAATCAAGTCAAGAAAACAAGTAGCAAAATAAAGAAAGCAGTAGCAAAATAAAGCGGGAGAGTAGTTTCAGAACATGTTTGAGCAAGTTTTTTCAAACTTATAAGCTAGTCAAACATTATTTTTATCCATATATTCCGTATGATTCACAATTTATAATCTAAAAAAAAATTTATCAAACAAGCATTAATACATTCATAATGAATTGGTAAACGTATACCGAGGCCACTTGTGCCAATGGCTTCTTTATGTAGGTTTAATTGCACAGAGTACTCAACAGAAATTATGTTCAATTACCATCAGGAAGATTAGATCAACTGGCAAAAATTTCTAGAACAGTTAACGGCATCCGTCAAACAGAAAGGAAATTGAGGTTCATAGAAAAATACAATTTCTAGTACATGGAATCTTGGTACTTAATAACATCCATTGTATTCAAATTGAATTTCTCGCAGATTTTTCTTATACTACATTTACTAAGACCTTTGGCATCATCATGGAGAATAACCTCGTCAAGTTCCTTGGACGGGTCGAAAACCTAGTCAGAAAATGGAAAAAAGTACGTCAAAAATCAGAAAGCGAATAGTGATTCAAGTAATGAACCATGAAATAAATTAGGAATTAGTGATTGCAAGTACCCAAATTAATTGACAAAGAAACACATGACACGTTTGAAAATACAAATATAATACGTCTAATAATTATGAGAATTTTACGTGTCAGACTTTTGATAAAAAAATGAAAGCGATGTGTCAGTGAGCGAGCAGAACTGCAGAGATGCATACAAGTTTCCTACAAACATAACAAATTTGAGACGCGTGTTGGGTTTAAAAACAACAATACAATTTAGCAGCGCCAGCATTTTGAGATGTGAAGTGAGAGACGCAATGGTCATCCAACTTAACAACAATCCCCCACCCAAAACCAATATCTAAACTGCACTACGCAACCAAAACGAATAGTACAAAACAAAATCCGGGTGCAGGACAAAACAAAGCGAAGAACTATGAGCAAATCAATTATCGCAAAAAATATTTCACAATATTAATATACTCACGTAACTCACCCATGGAGGACCAATGGAATCATCACTTCCTTTATCAGAGTTTGATGCTGTACTCTCACTCATCATCTCAAGATGCTGATTCGGACGAGAGGAATCATTTGTGACCAAATGAAGAAGCTTCTCACTTCCCTGAAAACCATCGGTTTAAGCAAATAAACTCGTTAGTAATCCTGGTTACTGCTTTTCCTGTACATTTGATCGGATTCTTAGATTGAAACTTCAGTTGTAAGCATGAAATTCCACCACATACATGTAAATAAGGTTATTCTTAGTAGAGTTTCAAGAAATCTTGCTCAATTTCAGAGCAGTCGAGCACTCTAATGAGATAATGGTTTTAAGAAATTCACTCACCTTTGCTGCTCTCCAGTGAGAATAAGTACGGAATAAGATCCAAAAGAATGGGATGTTAGGCAAGGGAAGAACCTGCATAAGACTCAAATGATTAAAAAACTGCACGTATAAATGAAAGGAGATACTTCAAACAGTGTATCAACTACAATATATCTGCAGAGAAGACGAGCTATTTTTTCTAGGAAAAATTAAGAAAAGTTTGACATTCTTGCCAAATATACAGATACATACCATAAAAACTGATGTCAGTGGTAGCAATATGGCTGATCCATAGAAGTATTGCGTGTGAATAACTGAGCCCCTAATAGTCATACAGAGTAAATGCATAAATTTACATTTCCATGACATGATAAGTATAATAAATGTTTGCTCTGTGGTATTAAATGTATATAAAACTAGTCACCTCCAGTGACAGTAAGACATGTATATAAATGTCACAAGAGATCATTATAGAGGAAGACTTAACGAATGCCTTAAGATGTTGTAAAAACTTTTCTTAGACCACAATATCACAATTTCACTTGACCGAACAGTAGGAAGAACACTTGGTTTTTAAATTCGTCACATGCAAATTTTTAATATTAAAAACACATCATTATCTTCAACCAAACATGCTTGTGCAGGATCAGCTTGGTCACCTTCTTCCCACTCAATGGGAGACATGGCATCCCAACTGCACAGTGCAATTGTCAGGACCTTACACAGACTGCTAAGAGTTCGACCAATTGCCAGATCAAACCGACCCCCTTCCACTGCCCCCCCTCCAAGGTAAGAAAGTCGTGCTTCCCATATCATGCATGGAGATGGCACTACACAGGAGAACCCGTAATGTGCAAAACACCAAACACCATATCATGCTTCTCTCTGTCCCTCTTCCCACATCCACCATTCTTGAGGCTTCTTGAAGATGTGAAGTTGCTACGTTGCATCCTTGGAATCATGAATTCAAAATACAAAAACACCATGTACACTGGTAGGATAAGATTACATATCTTGGCCTTCAAGATCCTGAAGTAGTTAGATGCTCCTGCACTGAGTTAGATCCACCTGAAATCAGCTAGGGGTTTATGTTCTTCACAACCTCCAAGGAATTACAAGACATAGTTAATATTGTGTTTCCAGATATGTACAATGATTGTTGTGAAATCAAGGAAGGAGACCAAACAGTGGTGGCCTACTTCAAAGATATGAATAAATCTTTGGCAAAAGATAAATCTTTATCAAGATCTTGATTGGAAGTGTATCGAAGAAAGAACACTATATAAAATGGTCTTAGAAAAAAAAAAAAAATATATATATATATATATATATGGTTTTTGTCTATCTTCCTGATTTGAACGGAGAGTTTGGTTGGGTCTGGAAGAGACTTTTGGCAATAAGAAGTGTGAGATCTTGATTGGAAAGTTTATTTGGCAATAAGAAGAAAAGAAAGCACATTGATGGTTACAATGACCAAAAGATAATTCAAGAAAGGCTCAACACTGAAATCCGAAACTGCCCTGACCAACAGAAATTCGGTAAGAAGAATGACGACAAGGACGAACTATAATGTGATCATTGCAACAGATCACGCCACATAAAATGGAAACTCCATGGGAAGCCTCAAGGCCGGGGAAGAGGAAACAAACCAACCAAACTACCGAGGATTCCGGGTTGCTGACCAGCACAAAGTTCAGAGTGTTGAACAACATGCAAGTTTCAAGTCTCTGGTCTTGGGCAAGGAACAACTTGAGTATCTTCAAAATTCATGAGCCAACACTATTCCCCTTCTCCATTTTCAGGAAACGTGGCCCAAGTAGGTAAATATCTCAATGCTTTACAACACAAAAAAAAAAAAAAAAAAAAAAAAACCAAAGAAAGAAAATTATCCATGGTTGATAGATTCATGGGATTCAGATCATATGCTAGGAACGTCAAATCTTTCACTTCTTATATTCTATGTTCAGGACATCAAATTAGCATATGGACCTCTCTTCTGTTCCTGAAAAAGTTTCATCCTAAATTATGTCCTACTTGTTCCTAATTTCTCTCGCATCTTAATTTCCATCAATAAACTCACTCGTACTTGATCTGTATGTAAGGCTTATTTATTGTCGCAGAAGAGGTCGAGAATGCTTCATAGGTATTACAATGCGAGTTCTTCCAAAGTGAAATCATTGCAACAAAGCCTTACGCAGTTATAGATTAACATGACAAAATAAAGCACGTTGCAGTCGATTGACATTTCATCAAAGAAAAGATAGAGAACGTGATGATTTCCACACCGTTCTAGTCCACTGAAAGCAATTTCTGTCATATGACAGCGGGTTTACTGAGGCCTCAATAAATACTTAGCATGCTGAAAAGACACGTTTATAGACTAGCTTGAGAGGGAGTGTTGAGCATTTGAAGTCAAACTAGTTTGTGCTGCTTGCAATGTAAACTTAGCAATACTAGTTAGTCAGTTTATGGGGAAAAAAGTATCCCTTATTTTGAATAGTTGACAGCAATTACATTCAACACTTCAAGACAACAACGACATTTCATCGTAGTTGTACTTTTATGCAATACTCATGGGGTTCAAACTGTTACCAGTGAAACTGGTTACCAAACTTTATTATAGTTCTCCCAAAAAATTTGGTGTAAATATGGAGGGCAATACTTAAACGCTTTGTATAATTCCAGCGGCAACATTGATGTGTTAACTGTTAAGTTATAGTGGATCTTAGCTTGTGCCAAAGCTAAAAATATACATGAGATGCAGTGTCAATAATGATATGAATATTAACCAACAATCAAGTTGGCAAAAATGATATCAAAACTATATTTATAAATTTACCTGAAAGCTATATGCCGTAATCTTCGGCGTACAAGTCGCGGATTCAAACTGTAAATTATCGAAACAAAATTAATACCAAAAAAAGTAACAATCAGATGATATACACTGACATTTGTTGTACCAGTATATATATCTGCAGATATTAATCCTGCACACTTCCCTTCCACATTGACATAAATTTACTCAGTTAAAGTGTACAGGTGAAACAATTGAAGCACAGAACTGCATGAAACAAAAGAATTCAGTTAATCAGCTGCTAAAATTTATCATTTAGGATTCATTGTGTTTGACAGAATGGTATTTTGGTCTTCTAATAATTGTTGGAATGGGTAATATTCAGGGTCCATGAGTCTTATTTCAATTTTAGTTACACCGCTTGCTTAGAAAGAAACCTAGTTGGTCTAGAATGATCTTTAGTGGTCAAAAATTCTATATCCTTAGTGCCCGTTTGGTATATGGTCAATGGTCAAAGATAATGAAAAAAATTCTTATCCTTTTTGAGCGGAATTGATGTTCGTATACATTTTTATCCGAATGACAATTTAAGCCAAAAATAAAAATAAGTTTTGTCTTTAAAAAGGACAATTTTTTATCCGGATAAGGATTAACTCATTTTTTCTAAAAGATAAACGTACTCTTTAAATATAGAACAAATCTATTTTTGAACATTCATACCCAGGATAATCGACATCGCCCGCCGCTCCACCCATTTTTTTTCTCTTCTATTTTATTTTATTTACTTTTTTTCGTCTAATTAAGAATGAGAGTAGAATTGTTTGTTTTACGAAAAGCTGACTTTTTAATATTGACTTTTTCCATTCTTATACCTAGCTCAACCAAAAACAAAATAATGATAAACCTGTTATTAGGATAACTTTTATCCACAAACCAAACGGACCTTTAAGTTAACTTTCCCATCTAGAGTCTTAATCCTTATTCTCACGTCTATAATTAGTAAATTAATCTACTAATCTCGTAATATTAATCGAGATGATCATGATGAAATAACGATATTATGTTGAAACTGTGAGATGTGTCTTCCTTGAGTGGGTTCTTGAATTCTACATTCTATTCCAACACATTCTCATTCTTTTTCTTTCATATTTCTTCTTTCTTTTCTACGATTCCAGGACCATAAATTCATTCTTCTCATCTTAAATTCAATACTAAACGAAACTTGATTAGTGATCAAATCAACCCCATATTCCTACAATTGTTGTTGATGCCAAGATGGCTAAAAAAATCATTAAACTTACTTACTTTCTTTGGAAAATTGTCGCCTATACATCACAAAACTCATTGGCCATATTATAGTCCACATTGAACACCACCACCACAAAATCAATCATAGGAAGCTTTATAAGAGATTTTCCAAAAGTTGTCCTGCTTCTTTTTCTCTTGTGTAATGTGTATGGTGTGCAAGGATTAAGGCATTTGGCATTCTCCAATGTTTCCAGTTGGTAAAACTAAAAGAAGAGTTTTAAGTCAAGGCCTCCAAATTAGTTCCTTTAGCACATTCTTTATGCGTGTCCCCAGCTTCTAATAATTCCTTAATCAGATTCATCGATCAAGATGAATAAAACTTTTCTGCATGACAATACTAATTCTCACTCACGATATGGTTAACAAAATTTAAGAATTCATGTAGCTATCGTGATTTCTGTCAGTAGAGTAACAACTCTGTCTGTATAGATATTTTGCAGATTACAACTCTTTGCTTAATGGGCCAGAAAGACTTTCTTTACTTGTCAAAATGAAACCAAGAAAATTGAAGAAAATGCAACAAAAAGGATCCAAATTCAAAATACCTTGATGGATATGTGATCTCCACACATTTAAGCTCCTTTGGAATGGATTTGAAGAAAATCTCTGAGGGCTTCACACGTGACAACAGCTTCAATCCCAACCTAAATTTCACCAACGAAATAACTCCCAACACATTATTTTTTTTCTTTTCTTTTCCCCGAATCAAAATTTAGACGGTACCACAAACAGTTTGCAGACACAATCAACCACAAACAAAAGAGACTAAAAAAATCTCAGGATATTAAATATACCGATGAAGCTTGTTCTTCAAAGTCCCTTGAGGTGCTTTCTCCAGATTAGTCCAAGCTCTATTCATCTATACAGGTTGCATACACATACATACATTAACACGCATTAATCATTAACAATCTGTACGAATTATGGACACAAACAATCGCGCAGTATCCAGAATAGCCATAACCCATTACACATTAGTCAATGATAGCAAGAACAAGTATGAACACAACCCATCACGCATTAATCCATAAAAACAAAACCCAGTACACATTATTCAATGATAGCAAGAACAACAAGTATGAGTACGCGTTAATCCATAACAAGCCATAAAAACAAAACCCATTACACATTATTCAATAAGATCAAGAAAAAAAAGTACTCTCGCGTAAAAAATCAGACCTTGCTCGTAACAAAATCCACAACAAGTTCAACTTTCGAGTCATCAGAAGCGTCATTTCTTTTGATGTTGCCATAGTCAGTCGGTGAAGAAGATGACGAAGAAAAAACTGTTTTCCAGAGGTCTTTGAATGTGGAAGGAGTGTTAGAAGATTGAGAAGCTACTGTCGCAGAATCAATGGATCTGCTGAAACACCAATTCCTCCCTTTAACAGGAAACACAACCAATCGAGCCTTCATGCTTGAATAGTATTCTTGAAAGGATTTTTACGCTTATTTTGAACTGGGAAATCTATTTGAAGATGAAAAACGGAATTATAATTCGTAGTTCAAGTGCAGGGATAAACGATGTTGAAGCGGCGGGGTACGGCTGCTGCGAGTATTTGGAGGGTGACTGGGATTGAGAGGTCGTAATGGTAAATGGAAATGGAATCCACGTAGGCAAAGCCTAAGTGGGTCTCTTAACCATGGTAAGTTTGTTAATTATGATGTATTCGATTTTGATTAAAATCAAATTTTTTAGTAAAAGTTGATAAAAGTTATTCAAATGTATATTTAAAAAGTTGTGGAATCATGAAATATGTGATTAAAATTAATTGTTGATTTTAATTTTAACTTTTAACAAAATCAAAATTGAAAACAAACAAGTTTTAAATAAAGTTTATTAAGTTCATAGCTAACAAATTTCTTTACTCGTATTATGCTTTCTCATGGTGAGATTCGATCCTAGGATATATGAGAGATAGATCACTGATATTTGAACCATTTATTTCTAATAGAGTTTGATAGGCGAATATGACGATTTGAATTGCGGTGGTTATGATTTTAAAATTAAAACAATAAGTAGAGTAAGAAAAAAATTGTTTAGAGAGAGAGTTTTGTTTGAGATATTAAAAACGTAGAGATATATGGACGTATATATTCTTTTTTTTTCGATAATGAGAAAAAAATGATAATCACGTGGGTAATTGTATTCAAACCATCTCTTTAATGCACAACATTTTAATTGTAACAAAGTTTTTCAATTTTTATTTTTTATCAATCTTATATCTTCACATTTTTTTCATCACATGCTCAATTGATCATTCTTAATTTTTAATTAATTAGTGTATTTTGTCATTAATCACGATTTTTGTCTAAATATTCTATTAGCGTGCTTTAAAATGAATGACAAATATTCTATCGAATTTGTATTTGCTTTTTTTTTTTTAATTTAAAAATATGAGAGTCAAATAAATCTTTTTATATTCTTCTAATAAAATTTTTAGACAAAATTGTCATAAAAAAAGATATATTAATTAATGGGAAATTGATAAAAAAAAATGCAAAATACAAAAATTGAAGATCTTCATTGCAATTAAAAATGTGAGGCAGCAAACAAAAATAGTGGTTTGCCTTCAGAATATTTTAAGTAACTTATTTAAAATCAAAATAAATAAGTTTAATAAATGACTCCAAATTTATATTATTATGAAATATCATGTCATAAATCTGATATTACAAAACATAAAATTAGTAAAAATTATTTATGTACAAATAAATATAGAAATATAATAATATTAAACTATTTTGTGTGAACATAATTATAATATAAATTGTAAAACAATCTACATTACTGAAAAATAGATTAAAAATTTATTTATTCCAATAGTAATTTACATCATTCCTTTTTCTACTTCATTTTGAACTGGAAACATGCAAGAGTACCAGATGCAAAGAAGTTCACAATTCAAAATGTTACCATTAATCTGCAGTGTACATAGCTCAGGCAGGTCTAGATTCACAACCCACAAGGACCAGATGCAGTAAACAGATATAACTCGCACAAAGCTTAGGGAAGAGAAGGTACACAGAACAAAAGAATTGATATGCGCTAACGCTATTATTATTATACATACATCAGAAGACAGATCATGAGAAATTGTGCAAAGATGCCATCTTCAGTAGTGATCGGCTCTTGAAATGGACATCCCATGAAACCAGAGCCGACGGTCAACCACTATAATTTCATTTGATTATGCAAAATTGAATGTGGAAGAGCAACTCATCTTTGAGCCAATGCTAATTCCAGCAGCTGGGGGTGTGTTCTAACGAGAATGTGCCATTTCACTCATCTTCTGCAATAAAATTTGGCACTTCATCCCGACAGAGGTACTCGTCGCACACAGATGCCGACCACCAGTCCTTCCGCAGCCGCAATATATCCTCCGTGAACGTGGATCCGGAGGATCCAATAAACACAGTAGACAAAGCACAAATAGTCTTATCCAGCATGGCGTCAACCTATGTTAGTGACAAATGTCAGACAACTAAAATGGCAAATGGAAAAATATTACATAAACAAGGTAGTATGCCCAAAAGGAATGATAAAAAGAAGTCTACAACTCAAGACTGACTACTGGTACAAAGTGCGACATAGGCGGAGTTGATTTTTTCAAACAAGAGAGAGAGAGAGAGAGAGAGAGAATCCGGTACACAGGCTTGACTACTGGTTCTATTTCATACCAACATATACTACTTATGGCTCATAGACTGGTTCAAACTGTATTGAACCCCCACAATTTTTTAAAAGAACAGTTACTGCAGTTAGCAGCACCAATTCTGCTTCAAGATTGATGTACTTATTGATAAAATATGTGGATAGGCAATTAAAAAATATTGCTAAATAATACCATCCCAAAAAGATAAATAGCAGAGTCTTTAAATATTTGAGGAAACTTCTATGTACAAAATTCAAAGATCTAAAATTGCTGATTTGTTATGCTAAAAGTTATTTAACCTTTGAAATGAAGTGAATAAGAGAAACATCAAATAAGGTAAATTGGCAGTTCTGCATGGCAATCAAAGGCATTCAATCAACATTGGTGAACCGAGAAGAATATATAAGCTCACCTGGGGATCCCCATCAAGCCCATGTCTGTATAATAAAGCATCCCATTTTTCAGCTGAGTTACGAGCAGGCCTCTGAACAAGAGGTACAGTCTTACCATTCAAGACTATACCTGACTGCAACAAACCAATCTCACTTTCTGCAGCATCTGTAGAAAGATAAATCACGGGAGTGTTGGCCCTTTCAACCACTCGATTGATGCAATCTGAGGCTTGAGGAATAGGGTAAAAGCAACTTGGTTTCTTGGCATTGCTGAAATAACATTAGTAATTTCTGTTACTTGCCATAATCATTCATTGAACAACATAGACCCAAGAATTTAAGAAGTGAAAACATACCAGAACTTTAAGAAACCATGGCGCCGGAAATGAAGAGCTATAAAATCCTTCCCCAAGAATGTCTGAATAAAACGCTGAGCAGTGAGTATAATGAGCCGGTTCGGCTCTATTAAAGTCTTGCATTTATGGGCAATGGGACCACTGGCCTGCATCACCCACTCTCTCTCCACATCAGCAAAGAAAACATCTCCAATAGCAACAACATCATCATCCGAAGAGAACTTTGACAAAACATCCTGAACTGTCTTTTGCTTTGGGTTCTTAATATCCTCACTCCACACGGACTCAATCTTACTCAGAGAGAGCCCCAACCCCTTCAACTTCTTGACACGCTCATCGTCCACAAAACAAGGCTGGGGCAACGAGAAATAACACAGAAACTTATCAATATGCAAATCATTTTTCTTAGTCTCTGCGAACTCCTCAAATGTCACTACAACTTTCCTCCCCAGACACTTATTAATATGCTCAATATCCAAAACGCGACGGAAGTCATAATCAACCTTTGCGCTTGGGATCACCAAAACCCGATTAAGAATGGCTGCAAAGAACATATGCTTCTCCAAACAAATCAAATGGTTCGACATTTGCCCTGATGCACAAATTGCAAACAAATACTTATTCGATCTTGGCTTCCACTCTATAGTCCTCCTATCTGATAACCTCTGATCCACCTTCCTACACCTACTCCAGTCCTCCAAACTTGCATCCGAGTAATTTCCATTCAAATCCACAAAATCCCCACTTTCATGGGACGACAATAGAACCCCTTGTATTCGCCTGTTGATCGAAATTTGACTAAACAACTTGGATTTCAGATCCTCCAACATAGTCATGCTATTAATGGAACTAGAATTCCCCGAATTATCATTATTATGATTTAATGCACTCAAAGATGATTTATTATTTACCAATGCGGTATAATTCCACAGCTTGAAAAGCTCCAATTCCTGCTGCTTAAGTAAATAAAGCGCGCGCAATTCCGACTCGCGCATCCGATTAACAGAGGCACTACTATCCGGACTTTTGAGAGTCCAAATGTGGGTTTGGAAGAGGTTTTTCAAGTCAGTGGTGAAATAGAAAATCAAAATAACGAGGGGTAACAAAATCGCGAAAAGGTACCTCTTATTGAACCTGCTCGCGGTACCTGAGATTCGTGACTTCAAATCGTCGATTTGAAAACTTGCAACGCGTGTATGATTCGGGGATTTTACAGCGTCATTTCGCCTGTCGTTTTGGGGGATCAGGTTTTCACGATCCTCCTCTTCATCTGAGGAATCCCTATCCATCATTGTTCTTTGTTCCCTCCAATTTTTGATACTGTGAGTGATAATCTGAGACTAGAGAAAAACACACAATGGCACACAAAATTTGTGTGAGAGAAAGTGGGTGCAGTGAGTGATAATGAGATTTGTTTGGAGGGAAGTGTGAAATCAAAGGAATGGTGAACCAAACAAACAACCGATAATCATTCATTTCAATTTGACGAGAACTACGAGAAGGAGATCGTCGGTGAACGAAAGTGACCCGTTACCGGACCGGGTTATTCGTAGAGCTGGCAAATGGGCTGCCCAACCCGCCAGAACCGACTACAGGTAGGCCACACAGGAAACTGACTGGGTTGGTCCATGCCCATTCCAAATTAAGGCCAGAAATACATCGAGCCAAGTCCACATTACCAACTTATTTTAATTTTTTTTAAATAAATTTTTATACACAATATCATGGTAGTATGTATCAAATAGTGATACGATAAACCTTAAATTGATATAAAAGTATAAATATGGGGATCAAGTTGTAAAAATTTAAAAGTTGAAGGACTTAGGTTGCAAATAAAAGAGGATGAAATTGAAATGAAAGAGGAAGTATATGGACTAAAGTGAAACTTTTATAAAGATGAAGGACATTGTGCAAATAATCAAGAACTCAAATACAAATTTAAGTGAATTCACTTTTGAAAATATATATATTTTGTGGTATAGATTTGATTTTAATTTATTATTTTATTAATTAATATAATTTTAAGAATGTAGTATTTTTAATAAATTTGTTAAGTTTATAGAATTAGAATTATTTTTAAAAAGTGGTTTATTTATGGAAAAATCCCTTGATATTATTTGAATTATGTATTGGGACTATTCACAAAATGATTTAATTAGTGTTAAGGAGCCCAAAAAATAAAATAATAAAAAATCAAAATCAAAATTGGGCCGGCCCAACTAGCCCGCGGGCTAGATAGGTCGGGCCATCTTGGCCCAGTTTTATTTGAGCTAGGGCCAACCCAACCTAAGAATGTGGGCTACATGGGTCGGCCCGCGGGCCGGACCAATTTTGCCACCTCTAGTTATTCGTAATATAGCGCCCATTAAAGACCCGACTTTAGGTAGCCCACCTTAAAATGATTTTAGAATGTGGGCTACAAATTAGTTCATCAAGCCCTCAACATTGGGTTTGTGAATTGCATTTGGGTCGGGCCATGGTAGTTGTAGTGGACAAAAATAACCTTAGTCAATAAACCCAAAACACATGACAAGGCCCCCTTTTGACTCAAAAGCAACGTGATGCAACTTCTGGCCCAAGTAGTTTTGTATCGTAAATGGACTAGAGTCCGATGAACAATGGACTCAAGAAGCTAAATACTTTGATTTGTCTAAATTGCTCGTCCTTTTAATTTTTTTTTTGTAGATTTCATCATTAAATCGCCATAAATCGATTGTTCAATTAAAACGAGAGTTAATCAATTTTGGTAGTTGAATACACAATTTTTGTAGAAACGATATTCGACTCACTACTTTATTACTTGTCACAGTATTGTGCAATTGCAATTTCTGACGAGTTTGTTGGTTGGAGATAATTAGTATAAAATGGCTTCAAACGTTTGAGAACAAATCAACTTGCATTGATTGAACAATGAAGATGACTACTACAGAGACGAGACGATGACTATCTAGTAATACTATATGTTCGGGAGATTGAGTTATATTTTTCAGTGCATCAGTCAATTGAGTAAATTTGATGAATTAATATTTTCAATACTCGAGTAAGTATAAAACTGTACCATTCAATATATAATGACATTAATGAAGAAAGTTACTCGATTTTCAATATCAATGTTTGATTAGAGGTCAAGTTTTTAAAGTATTTGGCAAGTAATCAAGTTTAATCAATCCAAGTCTATGAGTTCAATTAAGTCCAATTGGAGAAAATGATTTTGAAAGTTGACACTAATCCAGTTCTAAAACATGTGTGAAATTGGTCAAATTTCAAATTAAATAAAGTGGTCCAATACTAGACCTGCCCAACTTGAAATGAAAAAAGGAAAAAGTCGTAAAATTGTAAATGGTGTTATAGCTAACATTTGGAATTCCATCTTCTACTTCCATTCTGGCCCCACTCTTCCCACAATTCCACAGATAATTGACAATACCAAATGACTTTTATAAAGTATTATTTTCGAGATTATTTCACCTTTTGGTATTGAAAAAAAAACAAAGAATGAAGAGTCGCAATCGAATTGACATTACAGACGTAATTTGTAAACAAATTAGTGTCGAAAGTGCGCAAATTGAAGGAAGAAGGTGACACTTGATAGATACACATAGATGTTGACAACATTAATTATGTCATCTTTCTTATAATTCGAGTTTAACACAGAACGCAAGGGCGGAAATAGGGACTGGACCGAACTGTAATCCGATTTTATTCTAGAATTATCAATTTTTGAAGTGCAAATATATTTTTTTAATAGCAATTCGATTTTGAATCTCGACTCCACAACTAATATTTTAAAGATTTTTTATTTTTGGAACAACCTTTTGCTAGAAATTCCAAATATAAGCAGTGAATCCAGAGATCTGTCAAAGACCTCAAAAATCAAAGGCAGGTATGTGATCCCTACTTGTATTATGTGACAATTTTATAATTTCTTATTTTAAAATGACGCGTTTAACTGAAAAATGTCCACTTCATATTATAGGAAGAGTCATTCTTAAAAGTTTATCATCTTCTACGACCACGAGGCCCACGACTGTCTTTTTGTCTTCTACGATAGTCGACAAAAAAAGTTCATAAACTTGTGATTTAGATCCTGCACCCTTTTAAATGATGAGATGAAAATCTTCAAAGCGTGACTAGTGCGCCGAATAGATTCGATCAAGAAATAGAACATTAATGCACTCTGTGTATTGTTTTTAAACGTGTCGCATAAGCGGATAAATGTAATTATAAAAACTATCTCCAACGCGTCTTGTTAAAAAAAAGGCTCCGCTCTGGCGATCTGAACATGGCTAAAAAATAAAAAAATCTAAATTTAGGCATCTCTTTCAAAGAATTTAAATCAAACTCCGCATTTTATTAAAAAAATGTCGGATGTGGAAAATAAAAATTGAAGACCCGCCAATTTTTAAAAAAAATGCCACATAAGCGGTAATATTAGTTTTAGACGAAATCCATTAGAGATTAATTTTTAATTTGATCGTTTATTCAATAGACGTAGTGTCACATAGATTGTAAGTTAAATACTATTTTACCTACCATTACTACCATATATACTAAAATAGATAGAGTCGTTGGATATGTTCTTAGTTTAGTTTAATATGATGTTTGATTCAAATAATACTCACGCAATTAGATATCTAGATCTAGTCAATTTGTGTCAAAATTGGATGAATAATACTACTTCTGCATACACAAACGAGCAATTGAACAAAATTTATAAGCTAAAAGCCATTGTGCCTACTAGTTTTTGGTCCAAATTCTATTTTTTAGGATGTCAAGTTACAATTTTGTATTCTGGGGGAAATTAGTATTTTTAGTTATTTATTAGTAGTTTTATTTAACTAGGAGATTAAATTAGAGTTTCTTGTGTTATCTTTAAAAGCTAGAATTATGTTTCATTATTATTGGATTGATTTTGATAAAAACATATAAAATTGTGGAGTTAATCCTTTGTATTATGCGCGAATGAACAAGATTGGATTTGTGTTTCTTGTTTCTCATGCTTCCGGTTGCATCTATCATGCTATTGACGAGATCATTGTTTGTTCGTAAATCTTTTCTAGAGAAAGTACAACATAGGGAAAATATGACACAAGTTCGTCAACAGATTGATTGACTTGCTAACAAGACAAATGTCCGTGATAATAATCATCAACAAGATCCGATAAGTTTTTTGATCGACGGAGTGTGCGAGACGCGGAAGTGTAGTGTGATGCGCTACTTTTGGCGAGTAGCCGTTGACCATGGATTGTATGGAAAGAGTGTCGCGAATGGCACTAACCCCCTAATTTTATATATGGTGTCGAGATGGAATTTGATAATGAATTTTTTGCTCCTTTTAGTCTCGATTTGTGAGACTTTGATGAGGATTATGATGGACCGTCCAATTTTGACATAGAAATCGACAAGGATGTAATGGAAGAGTGGATTGTGGGAGAGACAATGGTGGTCAACCCATGTTAGCAACAAGTGCTTCTGCATTTGTAACCACAACTAGTTTGAAAAAATAGCAAAGCGAGTCAGATTGAGAATTCACAACTCACAAATATCACTAAACAATCTAGTGACTTGGTGGCAGAAATATTGATCATGGGAGAGAAGTTCAAGTTGCAAGATTTGAGGGTGAAACTTCTCAAATCTGGAGAGAACGATGCAATCAGATATCTAGAATAAGTTAAGCATGTTGAAAATGGATGAATAATAACATTTTTCCATGCAGAAACGATCCTTTGAGCAAAACTCTTAGATTAAAGCCCTTGGGCTTGTTGGGGTCAAATTCTATTGTTTAGGCTGTCAAATTAATAGTTTTTATTTAACATTTTTTATTCTGGTGGAAATTAGTAGTTTTATAATTATTTTGATTGGATTCTTAGAATTTTTGTGTTTATATAAAACATTAAGTTAGAGCTTCTTGCTTTCTTTATATAGGTTATAATTTTGTTTCATTGTTATTGGATTGATTTTGATTAATATATATAAAATTGTGGAGTCGTCCCAAATTGCTCAATCCATTTCAATATTGTGCATGAAATCGACAAGATTATATTTGTATTTTTTATTTCTCACGCTTTTGGTCTAAATCAAATACTCAATTAAATTAATCATGGTACTCATCCTCCCTTAGTTACACTTTAATCTATCATAATCGTATTTAGCATAATACAATTTTGTATACCGAACGTGTTCTAAAAGCCATTACTCTTACTCTTGAAAATGCTATAGAAACAAAAAAAACATAAAAAAGAAGATAATTTTCGACTCAATTTAAAGAATTCAACAAGCGCTCAATACTCTAGACAGGCTCAACATGGCCGTCGAGTAAGAATTAAGGACATCGATATTCCAAAGTTATGATCATTTTCAAAAATTTAAAAAAGTTTATCATTTTTTATTTGTCTTAAATCGATATTCTCACACAATTTTCTTTAAAAAAAATTTGTAGGGATAGATAAGAAAAAAAAAAAGTAAATATAAATAATTGATTATCATTGGTTTGACTACTCATTTGAATTAATTTGTCATATGGCACACAAATCTACTTATAATTTAAAAATTTGTTACTATTGTGGGCATATTTTGCCACTTGACATATACTTTATGTTGGTGTCGTTATCATACCTATATCATTTAGGGTCATACTATTACGAGGTAAAATCATTTTAAACTAATCATTTCGTCCAAATTAAAGTATAAAAAATTTCTAAAAAATAAATAAATCATAATTCTTTTGACTTTTTTCCCCTTAATTTGAGACCTGATCCCCAATTAGAGGAAGAATATTTTTTTCGGCGCCCGCATCAAATGGAGACTTTGGAATTTTGCCGCTTTAAATTCACAAGGTAAAACATTGATCAAGGTTAAAAAGCGAAAGCGTGGTAGGCGAAAGTTGAAAACTTCAATTTTTTTAGAAGGCTTAGGCTTAGGAGAGTAAGGCGTGAGTGAAGCGTGAAAAACGTTTTCTTATTTTTAATATTAATTAAAATATTAAAAATATTTTTAACTAAAAAGCGGGCATTTAAGCGAGCACAGGCTTGACTAAGCGAGCCTAGGTGGGCCTGGCGCCGCTTTTTAGTTATAAATATAGTTGACCAAAAAGCGCAGCGCTTAGGATCTAAGCGAGGCGTGGAGGTCACGCTTCACGCTTAGGCGCGTTTTTTGGAACACTGATATATATATCTCATTTAATATTAACCAATTTTCTTTGTCCAATGAAAAGTGGATATGTATATGAGTGAAAAAGATGGGGAGGAGGAGATCAAGACTGATATTTCTTATATGCTACGTAATGCATGCACGACATGCAATACGACATTCAACCGCTCTCGATTACATAGACGATGGCAAAGGACGAGAGTGTGAATTTTTTTCTATTTTATTAATTATTATTAAAATACGATAATTGTATATTCGAACAGATTTGTTCATCACGTGAATCACGTGATAATTTTTTAAATCTAAATTAGACGAAACTCGTCTATCGTGATCATAATATTATCAAAATTAAAGGTTGAGATTCAAATATATAAAGAAAAAACAGAATAAAAATATATGTACAAATAAATATGTATAAAAATTATATGTGGAATAATCAATAATTGCAATATTTGTATTATTATATACTAAAAATAAAATAATAATAAATGAAGCAGAGTTTTCAAAAGGGCAAAATGATGAAATCTGGCAACTAATAAATCATTAATAACCCTTTTTCGACATGCGTAGTGAGGGGGGACTCTAAATGACGACCCCACAACAAATTAATAAATAAAGAAATAAATGATAGCATCATTTTTGCAAACACCCCCTCTTTCTATTGTTTAAACTAAAATTAGTCCCAATACAACATGGGAATAAAGAAAAAGCTCCTCACGTCTTCAATTTTTCCAATAATTGTTTAATTGAGTTTTGGACTATTTTTACTTCATCTTTTAGTTTTTTTTAATATTTTAATTTATTCATATATAAGACTCATCTAGACTCAGCTAGTTTTATGTTAATTAAATATAATTTTTAAAATTATTTAGATGATCAATAGATAATAACACCCCCAACATCCTATAAATATCATGTAATAAATGAGCTCGAATAGATCATATCCCGTCTCGGATCATGGTTGTTGTTTCTGTCTAAAAAGTTCATTAAGAAGGCGTAAAAAAAAATTATCTACTTCTCACATTATAAGAAACACAATAACAAATACAAAAGTGTGACAAAATATTTGTCCTTCATTTTAAAATACGCTCACTGAATATTTGAACATAAACTATCATCAAAAAATAATTATGCTAATTAATTGAAAATTGACGATAAGAAGTGACATAAAAAAGTGGGGACATAAGCACGATAATAATTAATAAGTAAAGATTGAAAAACTTTGAGTGCAACTAAAAAGTAGCGCAATAAAAAAAATATGACATAAATATATAATTACTCTTATTTGTATCTTGTACACGACTTTAAACGAATTTTCAACGTGTTTAATAGAAAATAATTCAAAAAAGGAAACATGTAACAAAGTTTATCAAATTTTATATCCATTTACACAACCTAATATTTTCTAAGAGCATGTTTGTTTTAGCTACGTAAAAGAATGAAAAATGTTAATTTTTTTCGTAAAAAGACAATTCTATGTTAAAGTAAGTACAAAAAATTACGGAAAAAAAAAAAAAGTTGAAGTGGTGGAGGGTTGTGGCGAGGAATCGACGGGTGTGGGCATTGACGGTAGCGATTATTACAGGATATGTATGTTCAAAATAGATCCGTTTCAATTATAAAAAAAAAAAATGCACTTGTCTTTAAAAAAAAAAATGAGTGAATCTATATTTGGATTAAAAAATTTGTTTGCTTCTTTTAAATTTTAAATAAAATAAATATATTTTAAATTTCGTTATTTATCTTTTTCTTTTTTATAAATTATTTGTATTTAAGAACTTATAAATTAGTTAAATATTATTTTTATTTATATAATTCAGTATGATCTATAATTTTATTAAATTTTTATTCACATATTTTGTAAGGCTAAAAAAAAAAAAAAAATTACCAAATAATCACATGGAAAAGCTTATTAATTGATAATTACTTGGATTATTAAAATTTGCCATCTAAAATAGTACTGATTTTATGGTCAAACTAAAGCCAAAAGAAAAGTCAAAGTTTGTTGCCCCTATCTTCATCTAATCCACAGGAAAATCAAATTAAAACCCACAAAGCCATAACAGAAGTCTCCGTGAGGTAGTTTGATTTTGTTCTTGAGTTCTTGTCACTCAATTCTAAACGCCGCCGTGTAGATTCACCTGTCCCGTTTCTCCATTCTCCGCTGACTGCTATTTGGATACTCTTTTCACATTTTCGATTCCAATTTTTGGACCCAAAATTCATCAATTTTTCTTGAACCTTCTTTCCATTTAAATACCAGAAGCAATCTTCAAAAGAGTGAGAATTGTTTGGAAAATTCAAATTTAACTTCATTTTCTCTTTCTCCTCCTCAAAGTTCATCCCATTTTATTTATATGAGTTTCTGTTGACTATTATATTGTGTACAAGAAACATCCTTTTTCTGGGTTCTGTTCAAAGTATCAAGATTTTCTTGGAGTTTCGAAGAAAAATCGTCCACATGTCCCAAACGTGGGATTTACTCAACATTTAAGAAAAATTCTGTGAAAATCACTGCAACTCTTATCTGGGTTTTCTTTTTGGATTCCCAAGAATATAATTCAGCTGTCCAAAAATCCCGAGTAGATTGTATTAGAAACTCAAGATTTTGGGGAGGATCCCGTAAAGATCTCTTCCTTTTTGTCATAGATCAATGGGAAATTCAGCAGATATGATTGGGAAATCTGGTGACACTGACACAGGTGTGCTTGAGCTCACAGGGAAAATCATGGTGGTGGCTATCATACTCCTTTTCTTTGTGGTAGTCTTTGTCTTTTGTCTCCATCTCTATGCTAAATGGTTCTGGAACCGCCGCCAAGAAAACGCCACCGCCACCCCTACAAACCGCCGCCGCCGCCGCCGACTTGATTTCGCTGCTGGGAACCTAGAAGTAACTGTTATGGCTGCTCGCCCCGGTCTAGACCCAGCGGTCCTCAAAACCATACCTGTAGTTTTATTTGATCCCAAAGAGTCTAAAGAAGGATTGGAATGTGCAGTGTGTTTGTGTGAGATCTCTGATGGTGAAAAGGCCAGGCTTTTACCAAAATGCAAGCATGGATTTCATGTCGAGTGCATTGATATGTGGTTCCAATCACATTCCACTTGCCCTCTTTGTCGAAACCCAGTTTCGAATCAGAATCAATCCTCTTTGAATTCTGCAACTTCTGAATCAACATTGGAGACTATATTACAAACCCCAATGGGGGAAAATTCAGGTGTTAATGGTACTGATGCTCCAAGCTTCCCTACTAATGTGTTATTTTGGGGCAATGAAACTCAGATTAGCACATTAGGTCCTTCTTTGGAGGATGACAGTGGAATTACCAATGCCACTTCCTCTCAACCACCTACCACTTCGTCTTCATCGTCCTCCCAGTCGACTAGTAATAGGCCGGATGGCATGGTGGTGATTGATATACCAAGGCAGTTTAATGAAGAGGAAGAACAAAAACCTCCGGTGCCTACACGATTGAGATCATTGAAAAGGCTCTTGAGTGGTAACAAAAGGGTCAATCCTTGCAGTCCAAGAAATGGGGATTAGAAGCTTCAAAGTTGATTTATTCATTGTAATATGTTACTATGTTCATTGGTGGTTACAATGCTCATTGGTCGGCCCAAAGTCGTTGGCATTCTAGTCGAGGATCATTGCCTCATCGGTGTTAAAATTGTTTTGTCTAGTGAAGAATTGTCAATTGGGGTTCTTGGTTTGGTAGAGTGCTTCCACTATAGTAGTTTGGCACTATTCAGAATGAAACCTCGACTCATTGGTGGACTCGGAGATAATCAAAATCTCAATTGAACACGTTTATTTGTTCGATGTTCTTTGATTCTTGATGCAGATGAGAGGCTGCCCGTTGATCTTCACACTCTATATTAAGCATTTCCTTGTTTCTGGGAGCCTGGTTCATACGACATAGGAAGTGAATATGTTGTTTTTCATACGTAGTTTGGCTTCTCTGTTTGAGAATTGAAATGTATCCATCTTCTCTTACAGAAGAGTATTATTCATTAATGGTAGCTTTATGTACTGCTAAGCTGTGGCAATTAAATGAAATTAATTTCTATTGCATAAGCTGTTCAAGTCAAAATCTTGTTTATTATAATGTTCAATCATTTCTATTAAACATTGACACGTTTTTGAAACATTTAAGGGAGCATGAATCAAGCATGGTACGAATCCACCTTGTTCTCATCGTTCATGCAAGTCCCCCGTCCATTGACGGATCACGAGAGTACACATTCAGTTAGTGCAACGAGTCGAAATTTCTCCATTCTTACTGCCACATTCTGTAGTCATCTATTTCACAAAAACTAGAGAATACAGTTTTAATCTACCGACAGTCATGAAACAAGCAATATTCTTGCAAATTTGGTCGGTCCAAAGATATAAACAGGATCACATTATATGTCACTAAGTCACCAAGTAAACAGGTCCATAAGATTGAACACCATGAGAATTGTTAAGCTGGCCAAGAGACACATAGGGCACCTCGTCCTCGACTCTCTTGTTCGAACTGAAAAGACCGGTGATGGGTCCGGATGTTGGCTTCCGGGGTCTGCCAGTAATGCCACCAACACTTCTTCCGTGGACTGGGCCCGAGAATGGACCACGCCTCGGTTCAGAACCAACCATGCCATTTGTCGGAGGTTGCACGACGGACTTGTTCTTCTTGTCAGTTTTCAACCAGGAAAACAGGGAATTTTTCCATGATTTTCTGTTCTTTTTCTCCCCATGTAATTGTCCCTTAATTCCCACTTTTTCAGGAGGTTCAGTCTTTAAATTCCCCTGGCTTGCATTCTTTTTTGCTTCTTCCAGGAACTGAAATTCAGACAAGTATCAAACAAACGGGAAGACAAAAGTTTCTCTTTGAATATAAAGCAATTCTCCAAAACTTGTTGTCGAGACCAAAGATCTTGAGCGATCGATTCGACGGAACAACTTAAAAATAAAGAGGTATCGTTAATTTCTTCATGCTCGTTCAAAGTTTGAAGCACCATTTGGATCATACAACTAAACATTAGAAAACATACCTGTTTAAAATCCGCTTGGCAATCAAACTCATAGTCAAAATAATCTGCACTGTCATATTTCTTGTATATTGGAGACTTCATCGTCGTCGAAAATTGTTAGGCAACTTCTCGTCAACACCGAGTATGGTTGATGGATTGGAATCCGTGCTCGGCCTGCTAAACACACGCGGTTTACGACAACTTCCGGCCAACGAAATCTACCAAGCAGAGTAAAATGCACTAAGAAATAGCTATGAACAAGAGAAAGTGTGATTATAGAGAAGATACTACAATGATTTCATTGATTCATTTGGTTTCATCTTCTATGATTTTGTTCCCTATATGTAGAGGCCAGCTAACTGTATCTTCATCACATGAAATTGCATTACAATTTATAGAAACTTTTGGTGGTTGGATAGGTAGTGAAAGCTAATAATAACATTTTGTATATAAAAGGAAGTGTGCCGTATGAATCAATGCATGCATTTAAAATGACAAAAAGGACTAATGGAAATTAACAAAACTTTAAGAAAGGGAAATTTTGATTAATGGATTAAAGAGGTTTACTATCAAATCAAGTTTGTTGATAATTATTGATATAATAAAGTATTTTGATATCTTTTAGTTTAAGGTTTTTAAATGGAATGATTCAATAACGTAATAAACCAGATAAGAGCATCCTATTGAATCTAACGACTTCTTCTATCAGAAATTGTGGCGATGAGATAAAATGAATAGAAGACTTTCGAACTTTCAGTTTGCAAACTACATTGGAGATGGTCTATTATAAATAGACGGTCAAATTATAAATTTACCTCCAATAGGTGTCATCTAAAATTAATATTACCTCTTATGTGGCATTATATTTTTTTTAAATTTTTGCAAATTCTACATGTCAAGCTTTTAATAAAATAATAAATCTGACATGCACGTTCTCACCCTCTATTAGTTTAAGCTTCCAAACGAGGTATTTCAACACCAATGAGAATTAGTGTTTGTTCGATAAAAATTTTGTAGATAAAAATTGTGAGTGTTACAAAATGTATAAATAATAAAGATATTTGCGCATTCAAAAGCTCACCCAAATTGACATGCTCTTAACATTATGGAAAATTGCACATCAGTGTTCAGTCTATTACTCCAATGGGAAGTTGGTAACCAACTTTTAAAAATGAGTAAATTATTGTCTCTAACCTTTCATTAGGAGATCGTGGAATGAGAATATATTTGTTCTATAGAGAAGCGGGAAGAAAAGACAAGAGCAAGCTAAAGATGATTAAGCAGGAATTAACACAACCTTAATTACATAATATTTGATGGGCCATATTAATAAATAGAGTTTAATTAGTTGTTGAATGTGTATGTTTAAGTAAAGTAAAATGAAAGGCGACCAACTAAATATGTCATCATTAATTTGTAGGTCCATGAAGAAGATGAAGTTTTTCATGCCGCATGTTTCGGAGGGTCCGACGTGTTTCTTTCACTTTAGGAGGGAAATCAGCTTCTTTGGTGGATCACAAAAGCAAGGTGACTTTTCAAACATGTTGTCTGATGACGGTTTCTTAATATATTTTTGACACTTCAACGTACTAGTATATCTTTTTTTTTGTGGTGGGATCCGACCGTAGATTCTATTATGATAATTGATTGAAACGGTGAACAGATTTTGAAGATGATTGGTGGAGGGAGATAATCGATTGAGATAGATAGATAGATTGAAGCGATTATCAAATTTTGGAAGATATAATTTTGTGAGGGAAAAATTGAAAACACGTAGAAGAGATCTGGATGTTTAAGAATTTATTTTTTTTCGTAGCGGAGAAAACTGTCGTGATTAAATATTTTGATACGTCGACACATTACACATTAACGTCTTTCTCAAGAAGAAATAATGTATCGATATATCAAAAATATATTAAAAAATATATCAAGAGGATATCAAGTTCGAGATAACATATCTCAATCAACTCATAAAAAAAAAAGAAGGTAAGAACAAAGATTTTATGCAACTTTTTAATTTTCAATAAATTTAAAATCGATTAAATAAATTTATTTTTGATAGATCAATTTGATGAGATGATAAATTTATCAAAGGATCACATGTAAAAAAATTTTTTCCAGTCAAGTGGGGCCTCTTCTAATTGTTTTAGATAACAAATTTTATGATATTACTTGGAAAAGAAATTGTCAATTGGTGCAGTTGTCCGTAGCACAATTTCGAGGCCCTCGTTTTACACTTGAAACATGTCCTAATACCATTATTTTAAAAATTGATCCGATAACTCGATGTAACAGATGATCATTCGGTCTGATTCTATCAATCCGATCGGATTGCACTTGGGCCAGTTAAACTTGACTCCATGAACTTGTCATTTTAATTAGTAAAAATATGTCGGTTCATTAACTATGTTAATAAAATATCGAAGCTAAGTTTTGAACTATAACCACATTCAACGATTGGAGGTCATTGTTTGAAGACTTATGTAAAAGTTTTCGAAGTATAAATTTTTGAGACAAAATTAAAAGTTTTAAATTGTTTGTTATTATTATTTTCCACGTCTACATATTAGATATTTTTGTACTTGAGTTTTGAGAAAATATTCAGTCCCAAACAATTGCTACATTAGCCATTTCTTAGTGCAGAATACTAGATCAACTGTATTGTAAGTTTGCAACATCTGCCATTTCTTTAAAGTATAAAGTTTTACTTTATTTTATTTTCTATTTATTTAATTAAAAGTAAAGGACATTTTGGTCTGTTTGATAACAATTTTGACTTGTAAAGGACTATTTGCTTGGTGAATTGTTAGGTTAGGGAGTTTTGTGCCAAAATTTGAAGATTAGAGACAAGCTGTGCAAAAGTCCTATAGGTTAGGGACCATTTGCACCCATTTTCCTAAGTTTAATTAGAAAACATTACAATTGGTCCCTTACCTTTGAAAAAGTACAAATAAGTTCTAAATCTTTATTAATAAACTAATTTGATATTGTTGTAAGATATTAAAATTTTAAAATTTTACGATCCTGACGTTGTATTCTAACAATCCTCTATTTATAAATGGACTTTTCAACTTTTTTTTTTATAAATAAATTAAAGGCACGTTCGATGTAGTTTTTTTTTTCAAAAATAAGTTTTTTTTACTACTTTATTGACTTTTCAAATTTTTTTGTAGTATAAAAAGTTTGAAAAGTAAAAAATAGTAGCCAAAAAAATAAGTTTTTTTGGAAAAGAATAGTTACCGAACATGTCTTAAATAGGCTGAATTGTTGAACACTTGGACTGAATTTTATTTTGAAATAAAACCTAAATCAAAACTTCCTTTTTTTCTAGTTTGGGTTGAATATAGCAGAATGTTTGACCGGCTTAATTTTTTTTTAAGTTGGTTAAATTTGTCAAATATATTTTTTATCCACACATTTCGTAAAATGTACAATTTACTATCTAAACATTTAATAAAACTCACAATTTATAAGTACTTTAAAAATAATTCCAACACTTTAAATGTTGAATACTTTAACTTACCCAACTCAACAAAATGTTGAGTGGATCAAGTGATAGTTACCAACTAAACCAATTCCTCCAAATTGTTGTCAAATTTCTTCAATTCAAGGTATAGAGTTCGTAGTTTCAAAACTCCATTTTCCTTAATTTACGTATACTATAATTTAAACAATACCAGTTGTGTCCTCCAAAGAGAGGGAAATAGGAAGGGGGCCAATAACCCTTTTGAGACTTGCTACTGCAAGTCTGAAACTGCAAAAACACCTACGTGCGAGCTCGAATAAATCACCAGAGCAGTTAAAATCAAGAAATCGAATCACAGAAATTAAGAGAACGACATAAGACTGATCACATTGATTCCCCTTCATTAGCATGATCTCTATACAAACTGTGTATATAAACACGAGTCTGAGGGCATCAAGGAATTAAATATCTCCCATCAAGATTTAAGATGCTTGCATGTCCTCTAAGCACACTTAACCCCCAACCCAGTCTAAGATAGCAGAGGCAGGGCCATAACACCACCAAAAATGAAAAATAACACCACCAACAACCATGTTGGGAAATACTGTTGCATCCGGTTATTCAATTCTTCTGGGCCTTCTACACGTTTCTTCAACAGGGGTCCTGATGCTTCACCCGGAGTAGATGCTGGGGCAGCCTGCTCTATGGGTTGCTCAGCTGCTAACTGCTGTTCATATTGCTCGACATATTCTGGAAAAAGCTTCTTAAAGGTTGGGCTGTTGTGAACAAATCAAATTTATTATGTGCCCATACAGAAAGTACGATAGTTCAAAAGAGAGCACAACATATTTCGTGAACACATTTCAGAGATTAATGGGCCATCCACAATTAAAAAATGGAGTAGTGGTAACTGAATTCATTACTTGTATAAACAAATGCTTGGACAACATAATTCATTATTCTCATAAATAAAAGCAAAGGTATTTCAAGCAATAGACTATTTGCAGACCAAAAAAAGGAGGCATCTGATGTGTTAGAAACTCACTTTTTACAATTAAAAGCCAGAGAATCCTTTGCAAGCCTCTTTTTCTCTTTTATAGTAGTCGTCACACTGCCTGAGGTAGGATTGCTGTCCATCTGAAACACAACAGACCAGAAGCATCCTCCAATTTTTTAGAAACATTATCTCATTTTGGCTGAATTTCTGATTATTGAAACTGTTTTCTGACAAATAGTAAAAAGAATGGCAGTTCCAGTCGGCAAAATAAATGTGATAAATTCAATTAAATTAACAATTTGATGAACTAACCATGAAGGAAAGGAGTCCTGTCAAAATGCTGCATGAAAATAAAGGGAAAAATCAGCACACGAAAATTGAAACTGCTAGAGAAAAGAAAGACCATAATTGCCTCACTGACAACTCCTTACGTGGAGACACACCACATGGGGTTCCAACTCTCAGGATGGTCTGAAAAAAAACACGACGTTTGTAAGTGGGAGAAGAAAAAAAAAAGAAACAAAAATCTTGTGATAACAAATAAATTGATACGTCATTGTAACTTCAGGATAACTTACAATCACTAATAGAAAGGCAAAGCTTCTTTTGTGGTTTGAATCGCCCACTGGGAGTAATCATACTACAGATGAGGGAAATAGCATTTTACATCAAAAACAGCCACACATGAATGCCAAAAATTATGAAGCCAACAATCCTCAAGTGTTAAAATAAATTCTAAATGCAAATTTTGACGGGAACTAAATTACCTGATTCCTGGAGGTTTGAAAGGATACTCTGTAGGAAATATTATCTTTCCATGGTAATATCCACCTGGAGTGATCAATAATGTAAAAGTAAAACAAAATAAGCGAGCATTATAAACGAAAGATAGAAACAACTCTCGTGCACGCCCTCATAAACATTCAATCTCACTCTGGATACATCCAACTTATTCACAATGTTTAACAACTACAAGAACCAGAAACCTGCATATGGTGTTCCTGTGCTTCCCTCCAACACATAATCTGCCACAACATTAGGAAAAAGGATATAATTAAAAGATGATAAAAATAAATAAGAGAATGGGGGAAGCAATGAATAATAACTTATCATTCCAATGAATCAATAACTCCATAGACTCAGCAAAATACACAGGATTATAGAAAAATATTTCACAAGATAACCTCCAAAATTGCCATTAATATAATATCTTCATATTTCAATAGAGGACTCTCCAAGATATTATTTCCCTTTCCAATTTGATAAACTTGATAACTGTAAGAAGGACTATCGGAATTTAGCACATCAAGTAGGAAGATGAATGAAGAGCGACACGGGGCAACAAAAGCACATGCAAACAAATGACAACCAGAAAACGTAATTGTTCCACACATGAACTAAGTTGGTATATAACATATCGATGAGCACGAAATATCAAGTATGAAAATATGTCTCAAAATTTATTTCGAAAATCCACTTCTTTTGATAGATCACAATAAGACGATAGTGAAAGGAGAAAGAAACTGAATGTGCACTAGAAAGGTCCATGGAACAAACATCCACATACGAAGAACATAAGTTTAGGAACTTACGCCACTCGAGGATGTCATTTGGTAAAGGACGGGCCACAACATGGGGAACAGGTTCCTTGAAATGAATAAGACAAACAATCAGCAATAATACTGGGAAGATAATAGCATGGAATTTCCAATGATGGCAGAAAGGGAACAATATACTATAAGAGAGCATATTGCACAAAGCCCCACAGAACAGTAAGCAATAAAAGCTGGCATTTATTGTGTTGCATGGGGGGTCAAATCTCATAGTTGAATGCTGATAATAGGAAGGAAATTTTGTTGTCTATAGAAAATAAGGGTAACCATAGAGTATCTATAGAACTACTAATAAAACATCAGAAAAAATGTAGTAGCAGATCATATATCATAAGAGAGTGTTGATGTGTAAAAGCATCTCAGAGAGAGAGAGAGAGAATTCATCATTTAGAAAAAGAAAACCAAGGCAATATAGAAATAGGGGATATTCCTACTTATGAACATACAGATAAAAAGAATGCAAAACTCAACAACTGGCGTTGGTGGAAGCACGGTGGAATACCCCAATATTAAAAAATAATGAAAAATTCTCAGAATAAAAAATTGTCCACATAATATTGATATTCAGCATCATTCTGCTGAGGAATAACAGTGTCCAAAACGTGAAAACTGACGTGGTGGACAACATGGGAAACCCATACAGACTAAAGGGACAAATAGATGGTTTAAAGTAAAAGTTATCTTTTCACATATAGATGAGAGAATTTATTATATTCTTCCTCTAGGAAACTTCTAAACACTTGCGATGTTTGAATGCAGGAGTAAATGGAGTTCACTGAGACTGAGGAGCATATGTATCAGCAATACGTATTTATTTAAGATTTTCAAAAAAATAAAAATACAACGTACTTTACAAATTGCTCTATAATCCTTCTGAAGGCGCTTTACACATGCTTTTTCTGTCATCTCCGTCAAGGCGATAATTAAAAAATATATTAATTCTAGGCTGGTCTTCAACAACTAGGATGTCTCCTGTAAAACAAAAGTTACTTTAGAACGTGATAAGCCTGTCAATTTTCAGCAAATATACACGAAAACTGAATGATGCCAGAGCTTATGTTATAAGAGTTTCACAAAAAATGGTAGAAAATTCAATATCAGTATGAATAAGTAGGACTCAAGTTTCAAGAAAAACAATTATTTTTCAGAAACTAAAGAAAACAAATATACATACATAAGTAAATTTACAGCCTATTCAGCTAACCAAAAATAAAAATCTCAGTTCCTGCACTCCATCTCCATGATTATAAAAACAAGCATCATCAATGTGTCAACTTTGAAGAGTGAAGCATGAACTGTTTAACAGTTAGGTTTAACTATCTAGTTCAACTTGCTTGCTTTCACATGTCGCCTAATCAGCTAAAGTAAATAAAACTATGTACTTGCTAAACCAAACCCATTTTTCACCTAATGAAATTATGTCCAATCTGCTTATTCACCAATTCCAAAGATTAACGGTGTCATGCATTTTTGACCTATACACTGCTGACAATCCTCCTGAAAAATCCTAACCTGACAATTATGTCACTGGAGCTCTCCAATTAATGCCCAACAGTTAATAATTCGTAATGACAGATAAAATAATTAAGAATCCAATTAATTAATAACAGGGTGTGTTTGATCAAAAATGGAAAATTACTTCCAGAAAATCTTGTCAAATCCATGGCTTTTAACTTTGTTGTTTGATTGGCACATGGAAAATCTAATACATTTTCTGTACAAGCATTTAAAGCATAGATTTCTTGTTTCAAGAAAAATTTTCTTGGCTAGAAAATTGATTTTCCCACTTATGGAAAATAATTTTACCCCTTTTCCAGTTGCTCTTCTTCAAGAAAAAGATAATAAGTTGCTAAAGTAGAGAATCAGTATACCAGAAATATATTTCTACTAACTTCACCATGAACCATGTATTATGTTGAAATTTAGTTGTAGCTTACAACCAGAATTTTTTCATTTCCAACACGCCACTTATTTAGCAACATGCATTAATAACATTACATGGAAAAATGTAAGTTCTTTTCCAACTCCTACAATTTTCATTTCGTAAATGAAATCCATGAAATTATGCAGAAATCATATGGCCGGTGGTAATTTAGATAAAACACTTATATATGTTTCCGGAAACAATTAATTACAAAGAGCATCAGCTGTATATTATTTGACATTTTAATCCTTCACTAAAAAGGAGGTAAAAGTGGGAATTTTGCACACATTTTTCTCCTTGTACGTGCCTATTATCCATCTTTGCAATCGCCAAAAACAAGATCCCCTTGACCCAAAAACAAAATTGATAAGGCATTTTCATGAAAAGGGGACACAAAACTTCCACATCACTAGACTATGTACTCAAACTTGAACAAAAAAAAAAAAGTTGAATTAAATCAGAATAAAGACCTCTCAAGCAAATATGTCAAAAATTCTCAAAATCCAGAGAAATATAGAGCTTTTCATTCCCTAATTCACCCAGAATTCATTTCCCACAATACCCATACCTGCAATCAAACTACAAAATTGATATAAAAGCCTCGTTATCACCACTAATATCAGTATAAAAATTCGAACCCACTTAAAAACGTTTAATCTCCATAACGAGATCCATCCATAAAAAAAAAAAAAAGCAGCAAAATCATAACAAAGATAAAGTGCGTAGAGAAAGAGACGTAAATTACCAGAGATCGAGAGGGCCTAATCAAAAGGATTTCTGATTGAAAATCATACCGAATATCAATTCTTAAGGTAAAAGTTTTAAACCCCGAAAATATTATACGTATTTTTATAGTGATTTATTGTAATGTGGTGGTTTACGATTAGATGAATTAATTTGGGGCGAGAACAAAAGAAAACAGTATTTCTATTTTTCTAGAATTCTAGTTCTAATTGGTTATATATTGTACCGATGGGGCTAAGATCATGTTTGGCACTTCACAATTTTTCAAATTATGTTTGTAAGAGCTTTTTTAAATTTAAAAGTACTTTTTAAAGAGCAAAAGTATTTTTAAGTTATATTTATATTTGTTTGATTAAAATCAACAAACACCTTTTAACTTAAAAAACTATTTTAGAAAAATTCAAATTTTGATCTTCTCCAAAAAGTTCAGGAAGTAATAATTAATATTTAATAAACCGAAAAATTAACAAGATTATTATTAATAAATCAAAAAAAATATTAATGTATTTACTACATTAATTACTTATATCAAATTAGCACTTTTATAAATTTATATAAAGTGAAAAATATATATTGATATTTTAAATAATATAATACAAATTAAATATAATATATTTGATTTAAATAATAAAATTAATATTTTGTCAAACATACTCAAATAATCATGTTATTATAATTAAATTAATATATTAATTTTAATAATTATTATAGAATATAAAAAAAAATATGAGATATATAATAATAATTAATTACTATTTAGTCAAATATACTAAAATAATTGTATTATTATAATTAAATTAATATATTAATTTTAATAGTTATTATTGAATATTAAAAAATTATTTATTTTAAAAATAATAATATGAGATATATAATAATTAATTCTGCTTTTAGATTTTGTAATTTTTTTTTAAACACTCGTAAAATTAAGTAGTATTCTACGACAATTTGAACACAAAATAAAAACAAATTTTGTATAGATGAAGTATTATGTGTTTCTTATTGTCGTGATTTACAAAATTGATGAAAACACGAAATCGTAAAACATTTCTTTTTAATTTATTGAAAATTGTGTGTAAATTTCAATCACATAAACGCACCCAAATTCACAAAATTACACTCAAAACTTCACTTTTAAAAATTAGTGATCCATGAACACACCACAAACTCGATAGAATTTTTTCACAAATAACTACAATAAATAAAATATTTCTTAAAATACTTGTACGCTTTTTTATTATAAAATATTTTTTTTTTTTTGAATAATTGTTATACATTTGTTATTTTAATTATAATAAATGTGTTACATTTGTTATTAACAAACATAAAAAATATAAAAAGTGTTACAGAAATAAAAAATCATATTTTTAGAATAAAAAAGTTAAATAGTATTTTTTAAATTATTTTGTATTTTGTAATATATGATAAAATTATCACCAAACTCGACCCTAATTTTTCCATTTAAATATGCAATACGAACAGTAATTGTGGGTCCATTAAACATAACTGTTGTAGAGGCCCAAACATTGTGACCCTTTGTTCAAAATGACGTGACCATTGAAAGCCTAATGTCTTGATAATTTCCCTACTAATTAGGGGTAGACTTTTTTCTTGGTATTTGAACTAAAATCGTGGGTGTTCAAATCTGAAACTGAATTTGTTATTTTTCACAAACGTTTTATTTTTTTTAATTTATTTGATAATATTCTAAATAAAATTGTTCTAATATGACAAATCAAATTGAAAAGAACGAAAAAAGAACAAAGAGAGAACAATGAAAAATTATCATTAAGCAAAATGACATAATAAAACAATAGATACAATTCGAATTTATACTGATGCAAACCATGACCTATATAAGATAAAACACTCCAATATTAATGCTATTATAACTCTACATATATAATATACTACTAGTATAACTCTAACATTATTCACCCTAACTCAATGACCCCTAACCCAACACTATGGTACTAAAGACAATAGTCCAACTGTCCAAGACCAAACCAAAAGTACAAAATCCACAATACATAAACCCAAACTCAATTGACCTAATTCCAAATACTAAAATCTCAAATTTTCAATCGTTATTTACTTAAATACACAATACAAATATTGTCTCGCATTATCGCTCAACACATAGTGAGACGGTGAAGGCGCCTCTATCACTTAAACGAATCCTCAATTTCGAGAGGTAATTTTCTTTTTTCTATCCCTAATTTATGGGTTTGTAATTTTGCTTCAGAAATTGTATTAATATCTAACGTATTTTAAGATTAATGGATTTGTACTTTTAATTTTTTTTAAAAATATGTTGTCAAATCACAATTTTAAAAGAAAAATAAAAGAAAAATGTTATGGATAGTTTTGAACCCGAATCCAAATAGACGGTTCCAATTCGAGTTTGGTTCCAATAATTACGTGTGTTAGAGAATCCAATTTTGTTAGCATTTTTAATTATATTTTATTTTAATTAAGTTCGTATTGAAGTGAGCCAACTAGGAGTGAATCGTTATCTAATATTTGAATAGAAATCTTAATGATATACTTATCTCAATCTATTTATCAGTCTAAGTTGTTCTAATTGCATATAAATAAATGATTAAATTAATTGCATATTAAGATTTCTATATAAGCTGGATTTCTAAGTAGATAACATATTGAAGAATTATATTTCTTCTTATCTACTTAATTGAAATATTTAACTAAAATTATTTTCATATTTAATTCTTGTGATATACTTATTTAAACTTAAAGACTTATTCTGTATTATCTCTATATAAGATAAATACTAAGTTATTAAATTTAGATAAACTTCTTTTGTTATAAATAAGACAGTTGGTGTTCTAAATTTTTTTCGGACTTTCAAACCAAAGATACTCAATCATTTAAAAGGAAATCATTTGTGAATTGTGCGTTCCAAAGAAATATTTAAAAGTCATAGTTCAATCAAAAACTTCATATTTGTAAGACTGAGAAACGGAGCGTTGTAGAAATTCACTATGAGAGAAACCGGCATTTCGGCAACAAGATAAGGACTAAATCGTTATTCTGATTTGTGGAGACAATATGGGTACACTCGTAGAATTGACTAAGATTAAGACCGATAAATTTGATTGCATTCTTTGACTAGTTAAAGAAGATCTAAAATAGGGAAGTTTTATTGTTCTTGTTAACTATGTTTTACTTTTTGTAAATTGTTGATAAAATTTTATATTATGTCTAAAATTGTAATTTCAAAAATATTAAGACGTGTGTAACTTGTTCTAAAATAATGAATTTATATACTCGTGGCACCACAGTATATCCGATGTTATTTAATGCTTTAATCTTCTTATATGTTATCTGTATCGGATGACGTTCAACAAATTTCCATCAACATATGAATATCAGAATATTAAAGTGAACTTTCGTGTTAACAATTTCTATTTTTTTTTAAAAAAATATTTACAACTTTCGCTTAATTTCAGTAACAACTTATTCAACTTCCAATCTAGGTTGTTTGCTACCTAGGTATAAAACTAACAACGTGGACTCAAATAGTTTTATTTACGAAACACTCGAAATGTAATAGATGGTTTTGAGTATTGAAATACTCGGATCGATCCATTCTACGCTCAGAACTACTACTAATATTATTAAGTTTTGTTAAACCTAAAGATTAAACATATGTTAATCATGTAGCTAAAAGTTTATTATCAACTTTATTGACGTTTTACAATTTAAGCACAATTTAACCTTTTTGTTAAGAACTACTATCCTAAGAATGCACATTTTGTAAACTTATATTAGATTTTATGTTTGTTATAACTTATAAGACCTTAGAAAAATATAATACGAGCAACTAAATGTTGAAATATATTCCTTCATACGTGTCAAAACTAAAAAGTCGTCAATATTTTAGATGGAAAAATATTGAAAGGTGTCTATTTTAAAGGATATGTGATCAGAAGTTCGTGCCTTTTATTTGGAAACAAGGGATGCTTAGAAAAGGCAATTTAGGGGAATTGAAGTCCTATTTCAAAAGATTAATTCATTAAATAGAGTAATTCAATTATTTATAAGTCCATTATATGTTTAAACAACGTGGAATTTTGTTCGCACATTCTCAACAATCCCCTCTTTAAAAAGTAGTACCATATTTTCTCGCCTCTCATCAAATGAAAATCTATCAATCTCTCTTCTTCAAATTTGGAAAGATTACATATTCTATTAAGACTTAACTTTTCTACTGCGTCAGGACTACCGTCTTACGTGGACACAATTGTCTTAAGAGCCTATTATGAATTTTTCGGTCCATCGTGATCCAACTTAGGCCCACTACCTTTGTTCAACGGCAACTGGAGATTAGTCTTGTGCGTCCACATGACTAGTTTGAGATCTAGTCTTGATACCACTTGTAGGGAATTAAAGTTTCAACCCAAAAGGTTAACATATTAGGTGGAGTAGCACAATCTCTTATAAATCTATTATTTATCTCATGTTTAATTGATGTGAGATTTTGTTTGCACATTCTTAACAACAAAATTGTGTCAATCTAAATGTGTAGGAAAAATTTAGGTCAAATTTAAGCAATGTTTTCTTATATATATATATATTAAAGAGGTTTTCCCTTGTATTTGGTATGGGTCATAGAGGAAGGAGTAGTTGGGATTTTTTTTTGTAAAAGATCGAATGGATAGTCTATTTATAAAGTAAATAGGGGTTTGATGAAAGGTAAATGACCAATAATTTAAAATAGTCTATTTATAAAGTAAATGAGGGTTTGAAATAAAGGTAAATGATCAATAATTTAAAAACACGTTAGAATGGACAAGAACTTAATATATCTTTCTTTTCTTGTACCAATGATCTCTAGTAGAAGACATCGAATTATCTTTTCAATTTGAAATCGATATTCATCTGGATCGAGACTCATATAACAACCATTTTTAATTTCTAAAAAAAAAGAAAATAATAGGATAAATTAAACATGGGGCCAAAAAAGTATGACAATTACATAGAGATTTGAAACCAAATGGGAGGCTGTAAATTTATCTTTTCTCCACCTAATTCCAAGTCCCCCCCCCTCCCCTCCCTTAGTTCAACAGTCTCAAAAAAGATTTCTATCACTTGTTTGATGACAAATATTATAATTTTTTATGAATTAAATCAAACTTTGTCAAGATTCTCAATTCGAAGACTGCAGTCTGCAGGTAGGAGATTTGATTATAATGGCATCATTTGACTATTGAATTTGAACACTTAAAATCAAGCACACAGCCTACCTTTTCTTTTTGTGTTTTACATGTGACAAGCCAGTTACATTATTCTTTGCCAAACCATCACTCATTTATAATTCCATTGGGTTGCTAAAGTTGTTGAAATTGTAATCCTTATTTGAAATTCTCTTTCAAAATTAAAAGATGTTAAAAACATGTGTACTAATATTTTGAAAATCGCAATGATCAAAGAGTCGAACATGAATCAAAACCAACTAGCCGATTTTGTTTGCAAAACAACTAGTTCAAAAGCTAAACCAATCAATTCTTAATTATTACTCCTTTCATTCTATTAAGATATTCTTACTTCTATTTTGACCATATTAAAAAGATTTAATTATTATAGTTGGAATAATAAATTTTACTTACATTTTTCTTAAAATATCCTTACATTAATATAATAGTAATTCATATTTATTTATAACAAAACATATTAAAAAACTAAAAAATTATCTATACTATCAATAAAAAAAAGTAAACTATAAATTGAGACATGTGAATAAAGTGACCCTATCTTTATAGGATGGGAGAAAATATAATAGATCTTAAATTTCCAATTTTTGGCCAATAACCTGATTGGTTCTTGAACCAATTTCCAATTTTCCGCTTGAACCAATCCTCTTTACAACACCGATCCATACACGACCAAAACTCGTATTCTAGAGTTGTACATGTATATATCAAATATAGCAAATTTGTTGAGACATTATTCGACTTTTGGTGAAAAATACTAAATAACGCCTTTTTCTAGTCAAATCTCATCAAGAAAAAGATTTTGATTATTAAAAAAAGAAAAAGCTGTTAAAAAGTATCACATCAAAAATTTAAGAGAGCTGTTAAATCTTTTAATCGTACTATTCAATCGTGTTTAGTAATACATATCAAATATGCATTGTTACAAGTCGCTGCACATGTCCATGCAGGGGTGTTCAAGAACTCAAATCTCCAAAGGAGGAGGATAAAGGTCCATTTCAGTTTGCATCTGGGCAGGAAACTGATACCCAAACAAAGAACACGTCATTCATGTAGATCCAATTTGAATGCCAGAATAAAAGTAGCAGTAAAATACAAAGCCAACTGGCTATAGCCCACTTGTTTTTCTTACTTTATATAATAGCTTGTAAGGGATTAGAACAAAATGAAGCCAATCTCTTCACTAAACCATATAAAATCTCCGATATGCAGAAACAACAGCAATAAAGTATCATCTTCTTCAGTTCCCACAGATTAAAATATTATCACGTGCCTATCCACATGACCACACTGAAACTGTAACAACTAATATGGAAGTCAGAGTTGTAACATGATACAGTCAAAGAAGCATCACATGATTCCACTTCACATTGGATTCCCAGTAGATTTTTCAAGAAAATTTGGTATATAAACTTCACAACAACTTAATCACACTTGAATCCCATCACAAAATTTCCAGTGTCATCTTTTTTACCAAACAGAAAGCACAGAGTACTCAAAACATAATCATGATGTCCCACTTGAGAATGATGCTCTCTTTTGTTCTTGCACTAGTGCTCATTCTGCAATCTCACCTGAACGAAGCGCAAGGAGCCCGTCTCCTTGCAGAGACGAAAGCATCCTCAACAAGCTTAGATTCATCTACACAAGCTTTTAAAAGTTTGCATCCAGATGAGAAGAATCCATTCAAGAAGGTGAAATCAAGCTTTCGAATAGTACCTCCAAGTAGATCGAATCCCACACAGAACAAGTAACTTCTAACTCCCAAAATGTTCAAGACCTTTTCCTCCATAAGAAGTTTTACTCAGATATCATTTTCTTGTACCAGGTGCAAGCCACCATAGGATGACTGAAGAATCAATCAACAAAGAAGAGTACCTGCCAAGAAATTCTTTCATTTGGATTTGATATATTTAGCTGCTGTATATTAGAGTTTATGCTTTTTTTGCAAGGACAAGATGACTTTTTGCACCTTGTAATGCAACCAGTTTTGTTTTTTGTCACATTTTTCTGTTTAATGTAATTCCCAACTTAGTGTATGAATACAACAGTTCTCTTCATAGCAGCAAAGGTAGCATCCCCCCTGTTGAATCCAATTTGCCTAAGCTCCATAGCATATTACATTTGAACAAAGAACAAAAATTGCACAAAATAAATAAAAAAAAAAAAGATCTGATAATGTTTCCATGTCCTCCATTGAAGTCTGTCTGATTTGAGGTAAAAGCTAAAACTAAACCACAGTATCAAAGAAAACAAAAAATCAAAAAATCAGATTTACGTCCCACCCTTCTGCTTCTTTTGCAAAGGTTTTCAAAAAGCATCTTTCCTGCGCCGTTTTTTCTCCTTCACAACAGTAGATGGTTTATCATCTTGAAGAGTTTCTCCCTCTTTAGTATTCTTCGTAGCGATACTAACATTTTCCATTTTATGCCTTCTGTTTTTGCCTTTAAAAGCACCATTGTCCGTGACATCTTTGGCGAATCCGGCTCTTTCTGGTGCCTGTTTATTGCCTGACCTTTTTAATTTAGCGGAACCCGGGTGAGCCAAGAATTGGGAACCAGAGTTGGGAGCAAAACCATAAGACAGACGAGTGTCAATCTCTTTTCTCATGTCCTTCAACTTTTCCTGCTGTGATTTGTGGTGAGTATCTGCAAGAAAGCTTTCACTTTGTGAAGCCTTGGTTGCTTTTGGTCCAAATGCTGCATAAAAGTCTTCATAAGCAGACTGCTTTGAAGTTTGTCTTGATTTCCATTGATCCGGATTTCTTGCAAATCTATTAAAACAAGAATGTAAGTGGATTATTTTCAATACTCTTCCATATAGATAGTTCGAAACCAAATCATCTAAGATACCCTGCAGTACGCATCATAAGATTTTTCTTTTTATCATTTGTTTGTGTAGCATGAACCAACACTCTAATCATATCATAATGTGTATCATGTGTGTAGTGTGTGTGAGAGAGAGAGAGAGAGAGACTATTGTTCCGTACCATTATGGAAGAAGATCCGGGTAAGACATGCACTTCCTCAGGAATTAAAAAACCGATTTACTTTCATTTGGTATTTTGGCCTAAATGCCTTAAGACTCCTCGATACTCAATCAAATCCTCTTTTTGACGATTGAATGCATTGCTATAGTCCCATATTTAGTAATGAGAGAGAGAGAGAGAGAGACAATTGTTCCGCACCAATATGAAAGAAGATCCGGTAAGATATGATCAAAAACTGATCTACTTTCATTTGGTATTTTCCTAAATGTTTTGACCTCGATACTCAATCAAATCCTCTTTTTGACTATTGAATGCATTATAGTCCCAATTTTTTTGAGAAATTGCCGAGAGAGAGAGGAAACAGAACAGAGGTGCAAATGTAACACCACATGTTTTACAGATCCGAACAATTTAGATTGATTACTAACTAACAAGTACATAAGCTCTTGAACATGATGTACTTTATCATCAAACAACCAACATATAGGCAATAATACTTCTTTCACACAGCTTCTGTACGCACATCTTCAGATACAGATTCCATACACAATCATCAATATTCACCTTCATGAGCAATGGTGGAGTGTACTTGGTATTTCCCAGGCAAACAAGAACTCAAACCCTCCCCCCACCACAATTGGTCTAATTTCTGTAACAAACAGTGAATTATATTGCGAAAAGTGATATTACAGCAAATCCGGTAACACGTTTTCCTTTACAGGCATTTCCTCCAGAAATATACTCAACTAGCAGTCAAAACCTATCGTGGAGTCATCCTAATTGAGACAACAAATGTACATAATCTGCCCACCCCGTCACATTCAAGTGGTAACAAACAGAAGTCCGTTCTATTGGTCATTCTTAGATCACCCATGGTTCAAATCATCAGCATGCATACATCAATTAGCAGAGACTGATAATTTGAATAGGCTGAACAACATTGAATTACTGATAGACCACCCACACGTTTCACATAGGTTCACAGGGACAAAAAGCAGGGCACTTAACCGCTGTGGATGGGACTTAGCTGCTGTGGAGTACATTCACTTGGATGCATGGAATAATTTGTTACGAGAAATCATTAGTTATTTGGTTCGGATGGTAGTGAGGAGCTTCTGGAATAATCTGATAGGCGCCAAGATGGGAATTCTGTTATTTTCGATGCATATGTACTAAGAGGGAAGTGAGGGAGAGAGGTAGGCCTCTCGAATGCCTACCAAATTGTAATTTTCATTTCACATTTCAGCTCATATTCAGTTCATTACAGAATACAGTCATACATTCATTGCTGGAAACTATTTTGCAATTCTGATGTCATTTTTTTCTGCTAACAATTGGTGGTTTCTACCAATTACTAAGACAAATTTCTTGAAGTTTGAGGGGGATACTAAGTAAAGTATGCAAAATCCAATCATGCAAACGGAAGTATGTCAAGGACAATCTAATAGAACATCACAATGTTTATGGAACAACTAAGCAGTCCCCAATTCATGTCTTAACCGGGCCAGTGATTCAGAAGAGAAAAGGAGGCAAAGCCAGTCCCCAGTACCCCTCCATATTATTCCAAATCTTGAAATAAAAGAGCGCCATCACTGAAAGGCTAGTGTTCATTATCTTGAATTACATATCCACAACATATGAGACATAAAGTGAAACCAGACTACAACACAGAATATACTATCAACGGAACTTAAATAAGAAAGGGTTGGGGGGAGAGAGAGAGAACACAGTGAACAAGCAAGAGCAATTACAACTTACCCCTCAACATCAAGTTTCCTCAACAGGTAAGGGCCCTGTTTAGTCTTGGAAAGCGCTGATTGGACAGGTAATATCTCTGATACAATTGTCTCCCTCAGGGACACATTGCTGACATTGAAGCACTTTTCAACAGTAAATGAACCAGATGGATGCACAGAGAGCTCTCCAAAATGTCCTCTAAGCCTTCACATTTATGGACCAATAGACAATTAAAAAATATTACCAGAATAGAGTCTAAAAGTTTGAGTGCGTTTTGGGACTGTTAAGCACGCCCGTCTACAATGTAACAAGAATTTATGTACTAAATTAAATTTGGCCAAAAGGAGTTTTAGGAAGCAAATTTTTCATCACATACTACTTGAGAGAGGGAGTTGTGTCCAGAGGTTTGAAAAGGGCCTTGAGTTGTAGTTCCATTTCTTGGTCATCACAAATGCACATGGGGAACTACCAGATAATAATGATTGCGTGGTAGGTCATAATATTATTGAAAAGTATCAACAAAGTGTCAAAAATGCTTAAACTAGTGGATTTACTAATCATTGTCAAATTGCCACAAATAACAGTTTGATGTAATATGCTGCTACTTTCAGATACTGAAAACTAATTTATCAAAATAACTCGCGGTCATCTTTTTTAAATACTACTCGGGATCAGTTGACACCTTAGCAAGCCATCTCACATGGAATTCCTCTATAATCTTCTGTATCATTTTAGGAACATCAGAACTTTCAAGATTAGCATTGCATGAACTTCCATTAATGCCTACCAGAAACCCACAGTAGATGCAGAATCTCTGGGAATAATTCACTTCAATTTACTGTCTCATCCATAAAATCAAGAACTTCCCTATGACACCTAAATTTGATTCGATTAAAATAATTTTTCTTCGTTTGTAGTTTCAGGGATGAGAATGTGTAAGGCATGATCTCTCTCATGAACAAACATAATGAAGAATAAATTTCAATTTTCTTACAGCATTATATCTGCAGTTCATTATGTGATTGTTTCTTTGAAGAGCTCATTTTGGGAATTAGACATTGAAAAGATCCACCAAAAACTGATAAAACTGTTTGGTGACAAATTTGTACAATCAGAATGCATTAGACTTAGAATATCAATATGTATAAGATAACGGGAAGAAGGGAAATAAGAGAGTTATAACATACTTGATAACTAACTTGCGCTTGTGTTTGGTCGAAGCATTTGAACTGAGAAAAGCTTCAATAACCCTGGCACCACTTGGGTCTTTTGATGCTTCGAGCACATGATTATCCTCCAATGAGGTGATACTGGAGATATATTGCAGTATGAAATCCTATACAACAGAAGAGAAAAAAAATGCAAAGAAAAACAGTACAAGTATAAGCAACCAAACTACATGGAGATAAAGGTTTAATATGAGTAGACAAAATGAAGCTTGGTCTAATGGCAAGTTAAACCAAGGTGAGAACTGCAGGACCATACTTCCAATTGCAAAAACACTCAAAAATGCCAGAAATAATGCAGAAAGTTGTTGATAACATTTATGATGCACTCCTTGAATCTGGCACGAGGTGACAACCAAAAGAAACTCCTCGATTTAGTTATTTAGCTAACATGATATTAGCATTCTGTATTTCACTCTTAAAGAAGTTGAAGAAGTTTCATTGCAAGGACTGAACATACTTGTTTTAACAGTTAAAGCATCTTTTGCTCAGATAGTTTAGCACATAACAGAAGCAACATTATTATTTTGCAATTTTCTCCAATATTAGAAACGTCAAAAGAATTGCAAGGATAGTTACATACATTTGGAAGTCTAAAAATTGATTGCAGAATCAACGAACCAAGAAGATGCATCTTAACACCATTTGGCCAATTCCAACTGTCATTTTCTTCAGAATTGATGTAACTGTCAAGAAAGAGTATCCGTGGAACAATGCATATGGTAGACTCATTCTCCAACCGTACAGCAGCGGCAAGGGCTTGACAACACTGTCATCCAGAATAGTCCATTGATTAGGGATGAAAAAGTTAAAGGATGGGGAAAAAAAAAAGAACATCCATAATTTATAGCAAATAGAGGATACACACCAATCCTTCCCCTTAATTAAACCCATAAGGCAATGACCAATGACTCAAGTCTCAAACAATGAAAGAAGTCCAAGCCAAAAAAATCTTTTACATTAATTGCTCCATCAAACAGAATTCACTTTCCTATGATGGCAAAACTTTACAGGATGTTCAAATTCAAGTTCAAAAATTTCCAAGGATAATCAGGAGTTACAAACCTTGTGTTCATGGGTCTGAAGCCTTTGACTTGCAGCAAGAAGAGATGCAACAACTCCAGGCCTTCCCATTTCAAGAAGAGTCTTGAATTTTGTACCAAGCTCCTCCCAAATTGACATTATCTAGACTCCACAACAAGAAATTAGATTGCACAATGAGTCAAGGCATCATTAATTTTCCTCATTAGATCAGTTGCATATCAAGGTTACTGAACCAAGAACTAACAAGCAGTGCATCTAACAATTGTTCCATAAGATATTAGAGACCAATATTGGACGTAAAACTTGAATAAAGCAGCTTTCACTCTTTGTGAATGTGTGAGTAACTTCTTTCAGTTCACCCTTTTCTGCTTGAAGTAGCCTAGATCATAGTCAAAACACCCAAACCCAGGAATTAAGATAATTGCCATATGGGTTTACCTACCTCCTCCCCGTCAAAAATATGGAAGAAAAAGAAAATCACATGAGAAAGTTCTATATAGACTATAGTTAAAAAAAGAGATAACGAGGGCAGAATCCTGATACACAGCAAAGGTTAACTGGACATACATGATCTTGACTTCTTGCATGGGAAACCAATGCTTGTACAACGAAGTTCCCACAGTGATGTGATGACATCTTAAATAAAGAACCCCTGAAAACTTTTGTGAATAATTCATCATATAACGTATCAGGAGCCACTTCCAAGATGACCTGCAAAGTGGTTTACAAAGTTAAAATCACTGAAGCTGTACAGAAGAGTATCACCAGATAAATGGAATAATGGAACAAATTCTTGCTAATTTATGTGTGCAAAATTATAGCTTGCAAGACACTATAGCAAATACTTTGACCACCGAAAAAAGCAAAGGACAAGATGACACTTTGTTCCATTCCTTCTACACAAGCAGACATATTTTCAGGTTCTATTATGCTAATGTGTGTCATAAGTTGTGGCACCATTTAGGAAAGTTATTAGACTTGAGAACAAAGAGATAAAAAGGCTATATTACCAAAGACCTGTAGTAGATGACCCTCAAATTTGGTTTTAGTTTCATGACTGTAGAAAGCAGAAGCAACAGAGATTTAATGTTTGGACAGGTAAATGATCTACTCTAAACTTGTTCAAACTTGTTCCCAAGTCACATACACATTAAACTTTCTTTTGGTGCCTCAATTTCAACTTTGCTTTGATTAACTCGACTGGACTCTGTGAAAAGCTACAGGCAATAAAAAAATCAGATATCATTATAGCATACTAATATCATACAAGTTAAAGGAATATTTAAATCAACAGTGAAAATAAATGGTTGTTCAAAACAGTACTAATAACGAAAAAAAAATGCAGAAAGGGAGCAAATCAATAAAAAATAATCTCACCTCCATTAAATGACTGTATGCATTTTCTTCCACTAAACTTAGAATTTTTTTGACTTCCCTCGCTTCTATAAAGTTCCCCTCCAAGGCACTTTCCGTACTGAAGCCTAGGAGGACTGGAATTACATGTAGCAACTCCTGTTCATGTCCAGCTAATAATTTCAAAGCAGTCTGTCATTGAATAAATTTAACTCATCATCAGTTAGAATATCATTAAGGGGACAAAACATCACAATTAATATCGTATTAGCATCATATTTTTCAGTTTATTTTAGTTAATTAAGAAAGAAGCCTTCAACATGGAATTGGATGGTTAACCAATATATATGAATAAGCATGCCGTGTATGACTACTGTATCAGAACAAAACATATATCATTAAATATATGGAAGAACTTCTAGATCCGCCTACATTAGATATAAAATATGTGCATGTGAAACTGGTTGACAATAGGTGTAAAAATTGACCTAAACAAACACATATGTAAAAGCTTCCAGTCTTTATTTTCAAGAACTACAAGTTAAGACACCAAAGCAGTATGTGAAGTTTAAAAGGCAGAAAACCTGCCTGCAGAACCAAACTGCTGTATTGATTTACTACAAGAGTTGCTATGTCAACCCTGGAAGGGTTTAACATCTCTGATACGAGGAATTTCAATTGATCAGGAAACTTCTGATGATGTTGCAATTTGTGAGTATCCAACTGAGTCGATCTCAAATTCAAACGTTCTGCCAGCACTACTGATGGTTTTGAGCTGTGGAACTCTGACGAGCCTAAGGTTTCTCCTTCACAAAGGTACAACAGTCTCCGCATAACATGAGATCCATAACAGTTGCACATTATATCAACAGGATTGACCACGATTTCCTGGTAGAAGGAGATAAGTATCCGTATTAATCCACCATGCATAGGTAGATAAATAAAAATAAAACAACTTCTCAGACGCCATTGGGCATACAGATTACCTTCCTTCACTACTTAAAACATGGTGCTGAAACAAATCAACTGAATATTGTAAATACTATCCATATTATGTCTCTATTTCAAATGCATTCTCATTATTTTAAGCTGATAATGAATATTTTTCAACAGAATGTACTTGCATAAGGAAATTGATAAAAAATGCAGGGGTGGGGGGCAGGTTCTGCAGTGCACATGATTAGATTAGTTAAAACATATTGTCATCTGGATTTTAGGTAACTGGTACCTGGCATAATGCACTTAGCATCTCTTCAACGAGGAAGTGAGTCTCGTTATCCTCCTGAAGGTGCAAGGCCAAAGACGTCAGAGCTGTTTCAGCTACATGAGAACCAGATCTATCCATAGCTATGTGAGAGAAATTGTTTGCACAGCTCCGCAGAAAACCACAAAGGTGGTCCACAGAGCAGCCTTCAAGTAGAGTTTGCATAGTATGGCTTATGATATAATCAGTTGCAAGTTCCACTTCCTTTCCTCTAGCCTCTTCCAATGCATTGCCACATATAACTGTCCGCTCCTCTAACTCAATCTCAGTTCCTTCTATTACATTTGCAATCTCGGCAAAGTATTTTGCCGTCTCTGGGTCAACCTGTTTTCTAAAATCAAAAGTTTTAAAGCGTTGGATTTTGCTTATGTTGGACGCGTGGACAGACATAGTTGGTATAACACAGATTTAGACCGCTAATCAAGAATCAAAAGCAGTTGAAAACCTGACAAATGATGCTTGTGGCACTGAGGCATTTTGGTGCTTTGATACTTTTTGACCTGTTCCATTATATTCCTCCTTTGCCTTTCTTCCCATTTTCATTTTCTTTCCACCCTTACGATAAGAAGAGCTATCTTCACCAGCCATAAGCACACCTCAGAAGAATGTACAGGACTTATTATTTCTCACTGGCTATGCTTTCGAATCAATAGAATCCTACGTGTATCCCTCGGAAACACTTTCTTAACCTAGAAATAGAAATTCAATGAACCAAACTTAAACATTGAAAGTCACGGATATTACTCACTATTCACTAACAATGCAAAGTAAACCTAAAAAATTCGAACTATTCATATCTACCGCCATTGAGAAACCAAAAATTAACTAAGCACATAGACAATACCTTAAAGTTATAATTACAAGTTAATGCAAAAACATGCTTGTTCGTGAGTCCGTGCATTGTATTGAGGTAATAACATTGTAACAACAAAACCTGGAATTTACAACTATGTTTAACAAAGCAGCACTTTATTTCAAAATAAAAATTGTGAATTTACACAAGAACATTAAAGGGTCTCACATAGGGATATCTTTTTTACAACCCGCTTACAATTTTAATACATAAAATGAAAATAGTGCATAAAACTCAAACAAACAGCCGCAGAATTTACAAACATAAAACACACTATATGAACATAAACAGAAACATCAGAACAATCGTGTTTAAGGTAGAGAAAAAACACAAACCTAAAGACTTGCAGTTAAGATTGCAAAGAGCTTAGTATCTTTGAGAAAGCTGAATTCGTTTCTCTATTGGTGAGTGTGCGGGGGTGTGTCAAGGAAGTGGCTGCGCTTTCAGCCCTTTTTCAAGCTCTGTGTTAATTTTGTTCTGATGTCGTGTTAGTGTTTTGGTACAAATCCGTACTTTTTCATTCACATATTTTTACAGCCCACAACTTATTTACTTAGATATTATCTAGTGGAAATTGCACTCCATATTCCAATTATTTTCCAAATTCCATTTTTACTATTTAAGTTTTTTTTTATTTCAAAAATACTGTTTTCAAAAAAAGTTCTCAAATATATGAAGTTCAAATATAATTTCCACTATCAATACCATCCAAGCTCACGTTATTTACCCATAACCCAAATACATATAACAATTCGCCTAATTTCTCTCAAATACAATTCTAAAACATAACTTTTCAATCCCTTCATTGTTAACACTCTACACAACCAACTTATGCTCTTGGGAACTTTCACGAGGAACCATAATTACAAATGTAACAAATGCAACACGTTCTGTTATTTCAAAATTACAAATGTAACATCGTTCTGTTATTTCAAAATTACAAATATAACAAATGTAACACGTTCTGTTATTTTAAAATTACAAATGTAATAAATTCTGTTATTTCAAAATTACAAATGTAACACGCTCTGTTATTTCAAAATTACAAATGTAACACATTCTCGTTATTTCAAAATTACAAATGTAATACGTTCGTTATTTCAAAAATATCTGCAATCCATTGGGACGAGAATTCCAAATTGCCTCACCATAGTATGTAATGAAGATATTTAACATTTCCATACCGCAAATCATTGAAGTGGGTAAACACATTTGGTCAACAATTAGTTGTCTGAAAGTAGAAAACACAATTCTAAAATGTAAATTTAATAAAACAGGATGTGTCTAATATGCTAATAGAATTGTAACATATATGGTTTTGTAGGTATCTAAAGTTGGTTCAATATATGAACTAAATACACCTAAAATATGTCAAGATGATCAATCTATAAACAACATAGAAGTTTAATTAGATTTAAATTCTAAAATGATTCGAAAATAACATAACTTGTTACATTTGTTATTTTGAAATAACATAACTTGTTACATTTTGCTATATTAAAATTAAAATAACATGACTTGTTAATTTGTGAATTAGGATTAGATATTTTTTGAAATAATGAGCGTGTTACATTTGTAATTTTGAAATAACAAAACTTGTTACATTTGTAATTTTGAAATAATGAATGTGTTACATTTGTTACATTTGTAATTTTGAAATAATGTAACGTGTTACATTTGTAATTTTGAAAATAATGTAACTTGTTACATTTGTAATAACAGAACGTGTTACATTTGTTACATTTGTAATTTTGAAATAATAGAACGTGTTACATTTGTAATTTTGAAATAATGTAACGTGTTACATTTGTTACATTTGTAATTTTGAAATAATGTAACGTGTTACATTTGTAATTTTGAAATTAGATATTTGGAAGATTATCAAACAACATAAGTAATCCAACAAACAACTAGAGTCAAATCATTGAATTGGATAAACACATTGGTCAACAATTAGCTTTCCGAAAGTAGAAAAACACAATTGCAAAATAGAAATTAAAGAAAACAGATAATAATATAACTTGTTACATTTGTTACAATGATAACCAAGTTGGGGAATTTGTCGAACATCTGATGGTCAATATGGTTTTGTGATTAATACACATCAATTTAACATGTTACCTGTATAGATGGTGGATAGAAGTAAGTTTTTCGTCCAATTTGTTCTGCAGTTTTCACAGATGATGGCTGGGAGTGAGATTACCGTCCAATTTGTTCTGCAATTTCATGGATAATGGCTCCAATTCACTTTGAATTTGTTTATTTGGATGAAATTTCCCATATGATGCTAGAATTGAGATTTTCCGTCCAACTTTGTTTCGTAATTTCGCGTCCAATTTGTTAGGAATCTCACTCTTCCTTCTCGCCTTCCTTCTCGTCTATTGTGTGTGTGACGATAGGGAAGGAATTGAGTTTTTTGTGATTTTGATAAATGGAAAGCTCCCCAGCTTTTTTGATTTTGTTTCTAATGTTATACAGTATTTTCAAAATTAAGAAACTATAACAGTATTTTAAGAAATACTTTATTTTTTGTGGTTATTTGTAAAAAAAAAACCCCTATTATCTATGCATTCCAATCCGAAAGATCAAAGCCAAACTTTGAATTTGCGGGTCGGGCCGATGTTGATGTTCCACCGACCCAAATTCCCCTAATTTCTAGTTTTTTTTTTTTTTTTTTTAAATTTTGTTTTTATTTAGAAATATAAACAGTATATCTTTTATGTAAAAAAAGTGTGTTATAAGATAAAATAAAATTTATAAAGTAAATTAATATAGTAATTGAATAAAATTACAATTTTTAATATTTTTAATTAATTTAAACTAATTTGAGAGATATCATAATTTTTTTCCTTTGTGTGTATATATTTATACAATACATATAGAGAGATATATATATATATATATATATGGCTATATATGAAATTTGGGTTGAATTTTGAATTAAATTAAGTTTTAATTGAATCTAAACAATTTTGATATTGGGGCTTGGGATTCTTGAACTAATGTTTCAAAAAAGACAATTTAAGTTGGGGACTTGGCTTAGGCCATTTTGCATTGGGGTTATTTGGATTTTGTGTTATAACTATTCACAAAATAGATGACTAGTGTGAAGGAGAAAAAAAATAAAAAAAGTTCAGCCCGGGCCAAGCCGACTGACAGGCGGGCTAGCCAAGCAAGGCCATATAGGCACAATTTTGTTTTGTCCAATTTCTTAACGCCCCGACCCAGTCCGGCCCGAAATCTAAGTTATATGGGCTTGTTTTGTCACATATATCCACAACTTATAAACACTTGAAAATTAATTTTTTCATGGCCAAACATGCACGAATTCATTAAAATAGACTTCTTGTTGACATAGCAGAACCGGTCCTGACATTTTCGGAGCCTGAGGCGATCCCACTGGATCCCCAAATTGCAACATGCATTCAAAATCCACAAGGTTGTTATGGAACTAATTGTAAACTTAAAACTTAAAAAAAAAACTGATAAACCAAATATATTTCACAAAAAATTTATATTATAATCAAATAAAAAGCTCGAAAATATTCCAAACTATCGCTTGAACTAATGCCATTTCCTTTTCTTATCTTTTTCTTATTTGAACTCCAAACTCATATTTAGGACGCATGATTAGCCAAAAATAAAAAAAATAAAATATTTCAACAATCTCACAATTAAAACTGATGATGCTACTGTTGACATACGAAATATGAATCCTTTAATTGTTAGCGAAGGACACACTACTTCACATAAACAAACTACAATCATATAAGTCGACAAAGTTTCAACTATTTATAATAAGCCAATAAATAAGCAATGATCGTTGTTGCTTGCTTGAGAGTGGGACTTGAATAGTAATTATGAAATGATAATATGACACAATACTACCTCAATTCTTTAGTAATCATTCACAATGAAAAAAGGAAGCTTGTTTGGAGGTTTTTAACCTAAAATTGAGCCAAAAGTTGAGATGAGATCAACTTCAAAATGGGAAAAATCAACTTCACACATGATATGAAATTTGAAGACATTTACAAAGCTTTTAATTTACTTGTGGAACCAAAATCACAATATTCAAAATAAATTGACATCAATCACAATTCATAACAGGATTTCAGAATATTCACAAATAATTTCAAAACATTCACAAATTGACCCCTACCCTAACGCATAAATTGACCCAAACTCACAATATTCAAAATTTCAAGCTTCAATCAACATTAACCATAACAAAGATTAAGAAAAACTCAAAAAAGAATTTAAAACAAATTGAATGTACCTATGAGGAGAGAGAGGGAGAGAGAGAGAGAGATAGGAAAATGGAGATTTTTCTGGTTTTTGGCCTTCTGGTTCTGGCGAGCCAAGATTCGAGACAGAGAGAAAGAGATAGATAGACAGTGCTACCGGCTGGCTTCTTTTTTCTCCTTTGTGTCACTACGAAATGAATGGGAGGGCAAAAAACAAAGAGAATTTAGAAGTGGCAATGGGACGAGCAGAGCACGAGCTCGTGGGCTGAACGAGCCGAGTTGAGCTATCTACCAGCTCGTCTCGGCCCTTATGTTTTTTTTTTAAATGAAAAAGAAAGAAAATATCGGGAATGCTTTATGTTAAAAATTCAAGGTTGAAAATCCTCCTTTTTTTTTCGGGCTTGGGACCAGCTACTTTGAAAGTAGGTGGAATTAAAATTATACACGAACAAGATGTTACGTGTACAATTTTTTATTAAAATAAGACAAAAAATATAAAATACTAAGGCAAAATAATACTTACTACAAATCCAAATAATCCATATTCAAATCTTCAAGGTTTTTCGGACATCATTTTATCCACTTTGTCTTGGATTCGAAGTTCGACGTCATCCAAATTCTTTAGAAACAACAAGCTTTCTAAATTATCAGCTTTGAGTATTGACCTAAAATTAGACAGAACCTTGTCACCAGTACTAAAAGCAGACCCCGATTCTACAGTTGAGACCGGAGGTGTTAACAGATCACATGCAATTTTTTAAAGAATTGAGTATTGACGTTGATGTTGTCTCCACCATCGTAGTATATCAACAAAAATTCTCTATTCGTCATCTAAAATACTAAGCATGTTATGTGCGAAATACCTAACTAACTCTACAGGTGTATCACTAGAAAGAGACTACTGGACCCAGCTCCTGGAGATTCAAACTGGAGTTGAACCTGATTTGATTCCAAATCTCCATGTTTGAATTGACACTTTTTGAAGTGTCTGTTTAGATGGTCATACTTATCCCCTTTTGCCAAGCTAACTTCTCGTTCACATAAATGTTTACATCGCGCTTTGTACTTAGGGACTTCGTCTACTAATTTATCAGTCGACACCAACTCAAAATGCTCCCAGCACTTAGCCTTTTGTTTGATGACTTTTCGTTTTATGCTAGAATCGATAATTGTTTGTGTATCGGCATCTTTTTGAACGTCATCCAATCAATTAGATCAGTACCAGTGCTACTTCCAAACTGATCAATAATATCGTTTGGAATTGGATTAAGACCACTGAAATCATCATCACTTCAATTATAGGCCATTTGGAATAAAATAATAAAGAGAATAGTAGAAGATGAAGATGTAGTAGGAAATAGAAATGTAGAAAATTAGTAAAAATTTAAACTTAAAAGTATAGAGTAATATTTAGATAATGAGATATGAGATATTAATTATAACACTAATATTGAGAGATTGAAATTTGAGAATCGTTAATGAATTAAGTATATGATAGATTGGGAGATTGAAGAGTGAAAAAAATGAGTTTAGAATTAGGGTATTTATAGGAAAATAATTGAATTGCAAAAAAAATTAAAAGCTGGCCAACGGTTACATTATCGTGACGATCCACCGATCACAATAATGTGACCATTAGCACGACGGCTCGTGGCTCGTGCTAATTAGCTTGTGGGCTCGTTCCTACGAGTCGTACGAGCTGGCTCGTTGGGCCAGCCCACAAGCTGGCTCATTTTTTGGTCGAGCCGAACGGGTTCGGCCCTAGCTCGTGCTAGTTCCTAGACGAGCCCAATATGGGCCAAGCTTTCATGTGCCGAGCCACGCGAGCCCAATAGTTGACGAGCCATTTTACCACCCCTAAGAGAGATCAGACTTTAGGGATAGAGACGGGCCAAACCGCCGGAGTACGAAGATAATCATAACCCTGGTAGGGCACTTTGTCATTTGGGTATACTGGGCTTCATTTTTTAAATGGGCTCTTTGATTTTAGTAACTACATGGTAATAGTAATGGACTTCTGTCTGCTGGGCGGGCTCGGCTTCAAATTATTTTTTTGTGAAAAATTAAATCTCTTTAGTTTTAAGCCCGAGGTGAATCGACCCAAATATAGGCACGATTAGAAGGTTGATTGAATTATCCTTTCCTATTTAGATACTTGCACGGACTATTTTATACTAAAACTATCAACTACTTCAATTGCTACATGAATTGAAGTGGTTTATCTTAGCACCTGCAATTGGATAGACTTAACCTATGCACTGCCAAACATGCTAAGGTTTAGGAACAGAGCTTAGGCCTTAAGAAGAGAAAGTTCTTCGTACACTAAGAAAAAGAGAGAATGCCTTCTTTTGATCGAGTAAGATAGACTTTTGCTTCCAAACAAACATCAATGCTCTAAATTCGACAAGTTGAGTGAGTCGGTAGAATTGAGGTTTTGTACTCAAACAACTTAACAAGTTAGATTAGTTGGGTGTTCAGCGACAATACGTATATTTCTTTTTGTAAAAGTAGGCCCTTCACAATGCAAATGGCATGATTTGCATCATCCTTTTCCATTTCATTTCAATTTTGTTCTTCTATTTGTTCATTGCGTGCAGAGAGTGAGATTAGAATATCTGGCGTAAATTACTTTTTAGAAGATATATCGATTAACATATAAAAATTATGAAAATTGAAGGCGTGTGAATAGATTTACGCAAACCCACTATTCTAAAAAATCCGCCTAAGCTTCGCCTAGGCTTGAAGCTCGACCTCCACGTCTAGCTACACCTCACGCTTCGCCCTCACATTTTCTTTAACTTGCTCTTGCCTAGACCTTGCATAAGCTCAGAAAGTTTGAAACTCGGCCTCCACACCTAGCCATGCTTTACGCTTTTTAGAACATTACACAAACCTATTAAGACCACAGTTCCAGTTCAATTTGATGGGTTTACAGTTTGTTTATCCACCCCCGTCCTACATTGCAGTACATGCTGCGAGTGCATACCCGGGTTTGAGCTCAATACCTTCATCCCAAATGAACTTAATTGAGTCTTTTTTTGACGTTTACAAGACAAATATTAATAATTAGTATTACTTGTAAAATAGTCTTCTAGTTCTTTATGTTCACAATCGTCCTTTTAGTTTTAGGTAATTATATTCACGCTATAGTTTTTATCATCTGCATCACATTTTAATTACAATGAATATTTTTATAATTTTTGATATCTTGGCACTTATGTCCTCAACTTTTTTTGGTTGCATTTTTATCATTATTTTTAATTAGTTTTCACATCTTGTTTTTTATGACAATTTTGTTCAAATATTATGCTAATGTGCATTGAAATGAGGGACAAATATTTTGTCAAACTTTTGTATTTGTTATTTAAAAATACGAGATGCAAAATAATTTTTTTATGCCATTCTAATTAACACTTTTTTGATAGAAACTATCATCAAACACAAAAATAAGATGTGTAAATTAATAGATTGACGATAAGAATGCGATAATAAATAGTTGGTGACATATATGTAAAAATGAGCAATTGTTGAAAACTTTTATTATAATTAGAATGTAGTGTGATAATTACTTTTTAGATTTTTCTTTATTTTGGAAATTACCTACACGTACTTAGAGGTGTCAAGACGGACGGGCCGGCCGAAAATCCGCATCTGCCCACCCGTCTCGACCCGAAACGGGCGGCACCGTGAACCAGGCTGAGGAGGTCGAGCTGCGGGCCATTCACGGGCTGAGGAGGCCGAACCGCGAGCCGACCCGTGAACCAGGTGGGCTATTCACTACCCGAGCGGTTCGGCCTTAAACCACTGGCCTATTTTGATTTTTTTTTTATATAAATGGCAGAGAGCCGTTTAAAGTGAAGGATGTGACAGATGCGTGATGTTTTAGGGGGTGTATTCAATTAAGAGTTTATAAGACTTTTAAAGGCTTTTATAGAGTTTAAAAGTCTAGTTGTATTCAATTTAGACTTTTTAAATTTCATAAAAGTCTTGAGGTATTCAATATAGATTTATAAAGACTTTTAAAAAGTCTTATAAAATCATGCGATATTCAATTCAGACATTTTAAAATCTTACGAAATTCAGGGGTATTTAAAACGTCGATGACTTTTAATGATTTTATAAATCATTTTATATGTACAAACTTTAAAGAACAATGTATAAATAAACGATATCATAATTTTTCTCTAATTCACCCCTAAGATTTTGAAAGACTTTGGGGAAAAAAATTCATTCCCTTATTTTCTTTTGTATACGTAACATTTCTCTATTCTTTTTTCCTTCAACAAATTGTAAAGTCAAGATTAATATTTGTCTTTCTTCAACGTAATTTTTTTCCCTCTTCAATATATTCTCCTAACTAATTTTTTTTCTCTTCTTTCTTTTTCATTCTACAAATCTTATAACCATGATTAATTACCAATAATTTTTTATGAAAAAAAATATTAATATTTTTATCTCTAGGTGATTTGATTTTTTTTCTTTTCAATATTCTCCTAACTATTTTTTTATTTTATTCTTTTTTCCTTCTATTAACTTTTAGATACATCAATATTTCCATAACTATTTTTTCATCTTTTTTTATTTTCATTAAACACAAGATATATTTATAATTAAATTATTATATAATTGTTGATTATAGTTTATTAATGAATTTTATCGAGTTAAAATTTAGTTTTTTTTATTAATGTATTTTTTTTTCATTCTTTTTTTTCTATATAATGGTTGCATTTTTATTTTTTCGTAAATTGGTACTTTAGTTATTTATTATGCAATTTTTGTGATTAATAATGATATGCTACCTATAGATTATTAAATATCAAAAGGAAGATTATAAACTGGATAAAAAAAAATTGGAAAATATTTTTAAAAAGAATTGCATGCTATTATTTTTTGAATTTATCCACAAGCCATTTGAAAGTTTATAGTTTTACCCAAAATAAAAAATAGGGTGAGTTAATAATTTATATCATTAACTTTTGACGTAGTTACTTGCAACAATTAAATAGAACATTTTTTATGAATTTAATAATATTAATACAATTAAATAAATTATTACTAGACTTTTCTCCTGCGATATTTTTTTTAATTGTGGAATATTGAATTTTTATATTCAAAATTTTTAATTAAAAAAAGTCTATAAAAGTTCATAAAAACCTGTGAAAGTCTAAGAAAATCTTTCAAAATGAAATCTATACAAACCCTTAAAAGTTTGTAGGAGTCTAATAAAATCTATAAAAGTCAATAAAAGTTAATGAAATCAATCAAAGTCAATCACTTGAAAAATGTCAATCCAAATCTTTAAAAGTTTAGATTAAATACACCCCCTTAGTCTTTAAATATATATAAAAAAAAATAGAAATTGAATTAAAAAATTAACAAATGTGAATTTATCATTGTTATTTATTTTTATTTAGTAATTTTAAAACATTTGTTGCTATATATGTAAACATTTTTTTTTTAATAATTACAATAGGTAACTAATTTTTTAGTAATTTAAAAAAAAAATAATTGTTTTCAATCAAAAATTTCATTAAGAAAACAAAAAGACTCATTTTCTCTATCGTATTTTAAATAAGCAAATAAATAAATAAATACAAAATTTTGATTAAATATTTGTCTCTTATTTTAAAAGCACACTAATAAAATTTTTAGACAAAAATTGTTAGTATGAACAAAATGTGTTAATTAATAGAATGTTAAATATAAGAATTCGATGGAAAAAAAAAATAAAGACATAAATGTAACAATAAATAAAAGTTAAAATTTTTTTATACAATTAAAATGTAGTGCATTTATAATAAAATGGTGTAATATAACACCATTTTCAATATACAATTCAATCATGAAAATCGTAAGTTTTAAACGAAATTACGCAGTTAATTTAATTTTCAAAATTTCTTTTCTAGTTCGAGGGCGGCAAGTTTTTATATGTTTTAAGGAAGTGGTGATTTAAAAATGGGGTTGAGTCTAAACTTGTATGTTTAAGGTCGTACTTTATTTGCATAAAGTATTTTGAGTATTATATATACAATAGTCATATTGTCGCTTGTTACCACATCGATTACTGACATGGTACTTGCGTCGTACAAGACAAAGCCCCATCCAAGTCGATGAAGGCTCGGTTCATAATCATCGAAGAACCCTATCTAGGCCTCTTAGTTGCCTTGGAAAAGTCCGTGTGCGCTTGGGCCTTGACAGCCCGTAAATCCGCGAGTCATGTGGAGGGCCTTGGCGCCCGCATGCGAATCATTGGGACTCGTCGAGGCCCGCGCATCATTCGTAACCGATGAGCAACTCGATATCTGCAGGGGCACCAGAGGAAGTAATTAAAGAAAGATTGCGTTGGATTGGGCGCGAATCTCCATAAGGAAACACAATCATGATCTCCTAAAATCATGCAATGTGATAAACTCGAGGAAGGAAGGCAATCTCGGGTATCTTTATCACATAAGGAAGGAGGATCAGATTGAAGAGCCGAGATTGATTTGTCTTTCAAATCAATTAAATTCTTGCGCTATAAATCTAACGTCTCCGGGTTGTTCCAAAGCACGCACTTTTATGCTTAAGAATCCACCCTAAACTACGCTCGAAAATCTACAACTGTGTCTCTCCCACACTTTTTTGTTCCTTAGTGTATCTCCCATATACCGGCCCGATTGACTTGATCGTCGGAGTGTCAGCGATCACGGACTTTTTTCCCAGGAGATCTTGGTGCCTAACGGTCGTCACCAGTGTGCTGAGTAACATCACGAGGACTAGCGGAAGGTGGCGGAGATCCGTTGACACGGGCCTGAGTGCGGGGTTGAGACGTCAACATCGCTATAAAAGCAATCGCGAGGTTGTGACATACACGAAAGGTCATTAGGTTTACTTGTTTATGCTTTGTTAAGATTTTATTTTATTTATTGTAATAATTTTTATACACAATATTTTAATAGATTCTTTTTATGCTTAAACGTGACACGATATATCCATCTAAATCGCGATTTTCTTAAAAATTCACATCAGATTGTATTAATTTTCGCCAGCCTTCTTTTCCTTTTTCATTCTATTTTGATATGTGGGAATTGAACTTTTAGCAAAATTTTAATTTGTTTCAATTATATCACTAATCTTCAATTTAATTTAAAATTTTACCAATCTATCACATTATGTCACCTCTCAACCCCCAAAGTAGCATAAATTGCTTAGTTAGTAGGGATGGTAAAATACTCCCGTCTTCGTCCCATTAAGTAATCGGGGTAGGGATGGATATCATGGTCCTCACTCCGAATTTCTCGAACTCGTCACGAATCTTTTTATTTTATTTTATTTTAATATTTTAAAATTAAAATTGTATCTAAAAAAATAAATATTAATATTAATACTTAATTAATTAAACGGAATAGTAAATAGAGACTTTTTAATCCCCGCCCCACTTACCAAAAATCTCCGACGAGACGAGAATGGTAATGACCATCTCAGTCGGTTGCCATCCCTATTAGTTGGTAGTCATATCGTAATAGATCTTCTATATAATCGCTGTGTGGCACCATAGAAATGAAAAATGGCAAAATGAGGATCAACACAATGTACTTAGATTAAAATGTTAAAATACGTATTTTTTTATTTTATCAATTTCGTAACGTGGAGTAGTGAATTAACATGCTAAGCAGCGATTACATAGAAGATTCATTGTATTATGACTGTCAATGAATCAATTTTATTCACTTTGGGGGTCTGGTATGTGGTGGAGTAGTGAAATTTTAAATTAAATTAAAGTTCTTGCAATTGACATTAAATTGAAGTTCGATGACCTATTCAATATTTTCTTACAAGTTCAGCGAGTGTATAACTATTGCATATAAATCGTTTTTTCCTTATTCACTTATTATTTCATCTAACATCATTGGCATTAATTAAACTTGTGCATTTCTTTATCTAATTATTATTTTTGGGCCCTAATTAGTGAAATTATAATCAATTAGGACTTAGGAGTGGGAAGGAAAAATAATATGGTCAAAGACAGTGATTATAAAAGGACCAATATATGTTGTTCTTCTTCCAAATGGCCTAAATATATTTGAGTGTTGCACTCAAATATGCCACCAGTCTGAATCCCAATCAAATCACATTTATTATCATATTAACCCACCCCAAAAAAATAAAAATAAAAAATAGACATTTATTAATTGTGAAAACAATGTCTTCTTTTTATTTATTTTTTATTTTTTTATCATTGGTGGGAGTTATATGAATATTTTAAAGCATATTCAATGATAGATATTTTATGAAAAGTCTACGTGGCATGAGAGAAAAAAAAGAGAGAGAGAGAGAATAGAAGGAGAAGAGAGAAGTGAAAAATAGATAAGAGAGATATAAACAATTTAATGAAATAATGAGTGGAAGATCATTTAACAAGATATCTAAAATTGAGCAGATTGTTGGACCAACTTTGTCTGATAAATCTTGTCGCGTGAATTTTGTTTCTCTAACTCATCGTCACATTAATTAGACATTCAAAATAAAAGACAATATTGCAAATGTTTTTAGAGAGAAATGATTGTCGACTGACTTTGCTGGGAGCCTTCTCGTAAATTTTTGTGAACTTGAACAATATGTTTAATACTAGTGAAATTCAGACTTGCTTTGCACGTGTGTGTTCAATTAAGTATTTAATAGTGTGGTAATTGTTAGTGAATTTTTAATTATTTTCACTTATGAAAGGCGGGTGAAAAACATATATTAAAATATATTAAGAAAATTACATTATTATTTAAAAGTGGACGATATAGCTTCAATCGATTGATGTTTATGAAGAACGTTACCGTTTTAGATGATGCGATGAATGAATTGTAGTTCGCTAACATAATTGATTAATACAAATTGTGAGAACTAAATACTTCAATTATGATCTCATAAAATTATTCATTGCTTTAAATTTTAAACTTATTCCACATTTTTCTTCATTATGACCCGATTTTTTAAATTATTTCAAATTTTCAATTTAATTTTATTCATTCTAATGTATCGAAACATTAAAAAGTTTAAATCACACGAGTTTAAATGAGATATGCATAAAATTTCTTGTGAACTTGGGTAATAAATAGTAAAATACCTATTATAGATTAGTATAAGTTGTTAATTAGTGATTTTATTTTCTTGGTATATTAGATAGGATTGTAATCATGGATACATTTCTCTTTTTTACTCTTGTAATTTTCTACCTTGAGTAGTATTCTCTTTCTTTTTTTTCTTACATAGTGCTAGATTTTTGTCTTTCGCAGTAAAATTTTTTTGGACTTAATTGTAATTTGATTCGATGATAAAGCGAAAAAATGAATTAAACTATGTGTTTCTTTGCAATCTTAATCATATGTGTTGCTAAGCTTTAATATAAGTAATTAATTGAAGGAATTTCGATTGCAAATAATTTTGAAGTTTCAAAATGGTTAAGCGATGATATACTTATATGCCGGCGCAAGAATCTCGAACACAAGAGCCTATATATATGTGTGGAGTTGAATTTTGTTTCCGATAGTTTAAGTTATTAGGAATTTGGATAGTTTATATTTGGAGAAAAAAACAAAATAATATTTAATTGGGTATTCAAAATAATAAAAACATCTACAAAAATTTGGGCGATTTTTAGAAAGACACGAATAAAATTGGAAGGAATGGGCAGGAAAAATAGATAAACATTGGGAAAAAAAATTAAGGTTGAAAAATCTATAATTGAAAAAAATGAAAAGAAAAGAAATGATGGAAAATAGAAAAGTAAAAAAAAAAAAAAAATAGTTGGGCACACATTCCTATGAATAGTGCCCAACTCCTACTCACTCTTTTAGTATATAGGGATATTAGACGAGATTTTAAAAATTGTTTATTATATATATATTTCAACTTGTTAAATTAGAGAAAATAAGTAAAATAATGTTATTTGACATTGTCAAATGCTGTGCGCCTGTACCGCGTAAATTAGCGTGGCATTTTCCGGGGACCCTTGACAAGGCTGCATGTTTTAATGTCCTCTAAATTGCAGCTGGATTGTTTGCAGTCCTCCCAACTCGTAATATAATTACAACTGCAATTGCACAGTGTACTATCGTTGTCAATCAATTCCATATTTAAAAGGTCAAAAGAATTAATTACTTTTTAAATGGGGTCAGGCATGAATATGTATATCTTGTGTGAAGGAATTTGATCTCCTCCATACTCCACCGGTGGGAAAGGATTAAGAAACATCTACAATATTAGAGCGTCTTTTTAAAAATTTCACGTAGTAAGAGTTAAAATTAGACGTCTTGATGAAACAGCCTACTTCTACTAAATATTGGCCGCGTTAGTTTTATCCTCCACCCCATAAATAAATCGCATCGGTGAGCATTCGAAAATAGTAGATCTAAAGACGGGAGATGCTCTATTTTGCCTCCTGGATGACTGGCTCGAATTTAGGCGTATATCAAGTAGTATTCGACGATTAAAATTGACAACTGCAATAATCTACACCTAGACAGTCGGGTTCAACAAAAGAATTTTTCCTACCAGGTGGAAGAGAAAAAGCACCGCTTGTGTTAAATGAGAAATAAGGGGAGAATTCCACTTTTGGCGACTCATTGATCGACTTTTGGTGAATATAAGCAGATTAAATTATTTATTACTGCTTGGTAAAAAATTTATAGATTATAAATAGTAGATTTTCTATGATATATGAATAAAAACCATACGCAATGATACTGATAAAAATAATATTTAATGTTAATAAGCGATTAAAAACATTATTAGAATTTGCAAAAGTTAGTCTAAACGATGTCTAGCCACGCCTCATGTCTCGCGCCTATATCGAAAAGTTTGAAATTTTTTCTAGTTGAGTCTACAAGGGAGATTGGCAAGTTTTTTTTTTTATATGTTTTAAGGAAGTGGTGATTCAAAAAATGGGGTTGAGTCTAAACTTTTATATTTAGGGTCGTTTTTACTTGCATAAAATATTTTGAATATTGTAAATATAATAGTCAAATTGTCGCCTAAAAGCAATTTGAGGTTGTGACGTACACAAAAGGTCATTGGGCTTACTTGTTTTATGCTTTGTTACGATTTTATTTTATTTATTGTAATAATTTTTATACACAATATTTTAATAGATTCTTTTTATGCTTAAACGTGACACGATATATCCATCTAAATCGCGATTTTCTTAAAAATTCACATCAGATTGTTTTAATTTTCGCCAGCCTTCTTTTCCTTTTTCATTCTATTTTGATATGTGGAATTTAACTTTAGCAAAATTTTAATTTGTTTCAATTATATCACTAATCTTCAATTTAATTTAAAATTTTGCCAATCTATCACATTATGTCACCTCTCATCCCCAAAGTAGCATAAATTGCTTAGTTAGTGGGATGGTAAAATACTCTGTCTTCGTCCCATTAAGTAATCGGGTAGGGATGGATATCATGGTCCTCATCCAATTTCTAACTCATATTTAATCTTTTTATTTATTTTATTTTAATATTTTAAAATTAAAATCGATCAAAAAAAATATTAATATTAATACTTAATTAATTAAACGGAATAGCAAATAGAGACTTTTAATCCCGTCCCACTTACCAAAATCTCCCAGACGGGAATGATAATGACCACTTCGGGCGGTTGCCATCCCTATTAGTTGGTAGTCATATCGTAATAGATCTTCCATATAATGTGGCACCATAGAAATGAAAATGGCAAAATGAGGATCAATACAATGTACTTAGATTAAAATGTTAAAATACGATTTTTAATTTTATCAATTTAACGGAGTGGTGAATTAATGCTAAGCAATGACATATAGAAGATTCATTGTATTAAGGACCACAATGAACTAATTTTATTCACTTTGGGGTTCCGTGTGGTGAGTAGTGAAATTAAATTAAATTAAAGTTCTTGCACTGACATTAAATTGAAGTTCGATGACCTATTCAATATTTTCTTGCAAGTTCAAAGGAGGAAGCAATCATTGTATATAAACTGTTTTTTTCTTATTCACTTATTATTTCATCTAACACTGGCATTAATTAAACTTGTGCATTTCTTTATCTAATTATTATTTTGGGCCCAACTAAAATTATAATCAATTAGACTTAGGAGTGGGAAGGAAAATAATATGGTCAAAGACAGTGATTATAAAAGGACCAATATATGTTGTTCTTCCAATGGTTTTAAATATATTTGAGTGTTGTACTCAACATGCCACCCGGTCTGAATCCCAATCAAATCACATTTATTATCATATTAACTCATCTCTCTCTAAAATAGTACAAAAAAATAGACATTTATTAATTGTGAAAACAATGTCTTCTTTTTTATTTATTTTATTTTTATCATTGGTGGGAGTTATATGAATATTTTAAAGCATATTCAATGATAGATATTTTATGAAAAGTCTCAAAAGAGAGAAAAAAAGAGAGAGAGAGAGAGAATAGAAGGAGAAGAGAGAAGTGAAAAATGTATAAGAGAGATATAAACAATTTAACGTTAGTAATATGAAAGCTGACATTTGGTGATTTTTGAAGAAGAAGGTAAATTCTAAGGCGAGAACCTAGATAACCGTTGGAAAAAAATGTTGAAAATCTATAATTGAAAAAAAAATGAAAAGAAAAGAAATGATGGACACTAGAAAAGTAAAAAAAAAAAAAAATAGTTGGGCACACATTTCTCTGAATAATTGCTCAACTCCTTCACTTCTTTTGGTATATGAGGACATTGACGAGAATAAAAGACAATATTGCAAATGTTTTAGAGAGTAAAATAATGTTATTTGACATTGTCAAATGCTGTGCGCCTGTACCGCGTAAATTAGCGTGGCATTTTCCGGGGACCCTTGACAAGGCTGCATGTTTTAATGTCCTCTAAATTGCAGCTGGATTGTTTGCAGTCCTCCAACTCGTAATATGAGTACAACTGCAATTGCACAGTGTACTATCGTTGTCAATCAATTCCATATTTAAAAAGGGTCAAAAGAATTAATTACTTTTAAATGGGGTCAGGCATGAATATGTATATCTTGTGTGAAGGAATTTGATCTCCTCCATACTCCACCCGGTGGGGAAGGATTAGAGCATCTCAATATTGAGCTCTTTTAAAAATTTACGTAGTAAGAGAGAAAGAAATGAGGAAAGAAGAAGCATAATGAAGAAGAGGAAAAAAATAGATGAGAGAGCAGGATCTGAATGTGGAGTTTATTGTAGAAAGTGTCTGCAATTTGTTTAAAAGTGACTCTTGTTGAACAACCTCTACGATAAATAATGTCACATTAGTTTTTCCTCCACCTCATCGTCACATCACCGAACATTCAAAATAGAATCTAGCTTGGAGATGCTTATTTTGCCCCGGACACTTGTCCATTGGGCTTGGAAGAAACAAAAGTATTTGACATTAAAGTCAAACACTCTACCTAATATACTGTGACAAGTGTCAGGTGGGCAAAATAATTTTTCCTACTAGGTGGAAGAAAAAGCCGCTTGTGTTAAATGAGAAATATGAGATAACTCACCGACGACTATTGATTGACTTTGGTGAATATAAGCGGATTCAATTATTTATTACTTGTTTGGTAAAAATTTATAGATTATAAATAGTAGATTTTACACAATATATGAATAAAAGCTACTAAGTATATGGATAAAAATAATATTTAATCGCTAATAAGCGATTAAAAACATTGTTCGTTGCAAAAGTTAGTCTAAACGATGTCTAGCCACGCCTCATGCTCGCCATCGCTTATATCCGAAAAGTTTGAAATTTGACGTAAAAAACGAATTAAAACTACGCGTTTTCAATCTTAATCAATCGTGTTGCTAACTAATATAAGTACTCAATTGGAAGAATTTCGATTGCAAACAATTTTGGTACCAAAATGGGTTGCTTGATGCATGCTAATACTACGCTCCCCGACCCAAGAATAAAATACTCTGTCTTAAGATCCCATTAAGTAATCGGGGAGTAGGGATGGATATCATGGTCTACCATCAATTTTCTCAGCTAATTCTGAGAATCTTTTATTTTATTTTATTTTAATATTTTAAAATTAAAATCGTATCTAAAAAATAAATATTAATATTTAATTAATTAATTAAGCATGAATAACAAATAGAGACTTTTAATCCCGTCCCACTTACCAAAAAAATCTCCGGCGAGGCAGAATGATAATGATGACCACTTGGGTAGGTTGCCATCCTAATGGTTGGTAGTCTATATCGTAATGAATATTCCATATAATGTTGTGTAGCACCATGAAAATGAAAAAATGGCAAAATGAGGATCAATACAATGTACTTAGATTAAAATGTTAAAAACGTATTTTTTTAATTTTTATCAATTTAAATAGCGATGAGTGGGTGAGTTAACATGCTAAACAGCGAATACATGGAAAATTCATTATATATATATTGTCGATGAATCAATTTTATTAAACTTGAAAAATCTACGGTGTGGTGGAGTGAGTGAAATTTTAAATTAAATTAAGTTCTTGCAATTGACATTAAATTGAAGTTTCGATGACCTATTCTAAATATTTTCTTACAAGTTCAGCGAGTGTATAACTATTGCATATAAATCGTTTTTCCTTGTCGCTTATTATTTCATCTAACATCATTGGCATTAATTAAACTTGTGCATTTGATATTAGACGAGATTTTAAAAATTGTTTATTATATATATATTTCAACTTGTTAAATTAGAGAAAATAAGTAAAAATAATGTTATTTGACATTGTCAAATGCTGTGCGCCTGTACCGCGTAAATTAGCGTGTCATTTTCCGGGGGACCCTTGACAAGGCTGCATGTTTTAATGTCCCTCTAAATTGCAGCTGGATTGTTTGCAGTCCTCCAACTCGTAATATGAGTACAACTGCAATTGCACAGTGTACTATCGTTGTCAATCAATTCCATATTTAAAAAAGGGTCAAAAGAATTAATTACTTTTAAATGGGGTCAGGCATGAATATGTATATCTTGTGTGAAGGAATTTGATCTCCTCCATACTCCACCCGGTGGGGAAGGATTAGAGCATCTCTAATATTAGACATCTTTTAAAAAATTTACATAGTAAGAGAGAGAAAAGAAATGAGGAGAAAGAGAGAGCATAATGAAGAAAGAGGAAAAAAAAAATAGATGAGAGAGACAGATCTGATGTGACAAAGATTTATTGTAGAAAGTGTCAGCAAGTTTGTTTAAAAGTGGACATCTTGTTGAACAACCTACTGATAAATAATGTAACGTTACATTGGTCATCTCCTCCACCTCATCGTCGCATCATTTGAACATTCAAAATAGAATCAAGCGTTGGAGATCTTTCTTTATTTTGCCCCGGACACTTGTCCATTGGGCATTGGAAGAACAAAAAGTATTTGACATTAAAGTCAAACACTCTACTAATATACACTGGACAAGTGTCCAGTGGGCAAAATAATTTTTCCTACTAGGTGGAAGAGAAAAAGCCTGCTTGTGTTAAATGAGAAATATGAGATAACTCACCTGACGACTATTGATTGACTTTGGTGAATATAAGCGGATTCAATTATTTATTACTTGTTTGGTAAAAAATTTATAGATTATAAATAGTAGATTTTACACAATATATGAATAAAAACTGTACTAAGTATATGGATAAAAATAATATTTAATCAGCTAATAAGCAGTTAAAAACATTGTTCGTTGCAAAAAGTTAGTCTAAACGATGTCTAGCCACGCCTCATGTCTCGCCATCGCCTATATCCGAAAAGTTTGAAATTTGACATCTATATCTAGCCACGAACAATTAATACTCACCCAATTTGATTGGCCATCTTCTAGACGAACAAACGAAGGCAATTAATCCCGCAAATGTGTAAACCTTCAAATATTATTCTAAATAAAGACTGAGTGAACTAGACAAGATTTTAGAAATTTCTCTAAATGAAAGTTGTAGACCGTTATCATATAGACTATAGTTGATGAGACTGGGCGCGCTATGATAACAGAGATAGTGGCACACAGAGATAATATTAGTTGTTCGACAATCCTTAATACTTAGTGCTAGAGAAGTTTATTATCAATACTAGCCGAGGAGATGGTTTCAATCTCACAAACAACTGCATGTTGTCTTACAATAATCATTGTTTCGTCACAATGGAAGACTTGAAAGACAGCAAGATAATTATATATCATTCAAAAGTATATTCAAGCTATTTGTATTATAAACATACACGTAATAAAACAAGAGAAAATAGTGATTTATGACGAAAAAGTCATAAGATCAGAGAGTCTATACTTCAACAAAGTTTGAAAATCCATGGACGCGTCTAAAAAGATAAAACTCGTAGAATATAAGACGAATACAATAGAAAAATAAATAGTTGAGAAGGTGACAACATTTAAAATGTGACTAATTCTATATATTTGGTAGTGTTGAAATTATTTTTTAAGTGTTTATAAGTTGTGGGTCCTATAGAATATGTGAATAATAAGTGAGTTGTAAGTTACGAGTTCTACGTAATGTGTAGATAAAAAATATGTTTGACTATTTTGACCAACTTAAAGACATGTTTGGTGGTGCTTAAATTACTAGTATACCATTTCGTTCATGGTGTGAATAAATAGTTGAAGTTTGTTTGTTGAAAATACCGATAAGGAATAAAAGTGTGAAAAAATTTGAAGAATGGCGAAGAAGAGAATTGAAAAGAAAGATTTGAGGAGAGTGTTTTTTTTTTGGAAAGATAGACGTATATGCTGATTTTGTGTGAGTAAGGGTAAAAACCTCCCTCACGATCAAGACTAATTTCAGCTGGTCAAATTGGTCAAACATACTTTTTATCCACACATTTCATAAGATCCATAACTTACGACCTATTTTTTATCCACACATTCACTCACAACTTATAATATAAGTACTTAAAAAATAATTTTAACACTACCAAACATACATTTAAATTATAATTTAAGCTTTCACAAACTTACGAGAAATATTATATCTACTTGAGTTCTTTTATGCATTGCAGCTGTAACAATTTAATATAAGAAATTGACGTCAAATCCTATTTATTAATTGTAAAGCAAACCTCAATATCATGAAAATTGAAACATAACTTTTAATGAAGTGATCAATACTTTTGATCCTTATGTAGATGAGGCTTGCACAAGTGTCTCTCTCTTTATGTTAATACGTTCTAATTTTTAGGAAAAATGTAGGACCACATTTAAAAGCATTATTTAGGACTCGTTTGACAAAACTGTTAATAAAAATTTTAATAAATTTTAATAAAAATTGTAGATTCTATAAAATATATGATTAAAGTTAAATATTAATTATGACTAGCTTTTTAAGTTAAATCGAATAAGAGCTTAGTTCTTAGAGTCGTTTGGTGTGAATTATGTATCAGTTTATTTGATCAAAAAATTTATCTTTGAAGACGATATATTTGACCGTTCTCGATCAAATAAACTAATTTATAATCTACACCAATCGAACTTTTAATTTAGTTGATAATTAGTCGGGATTGTGAAAATAATGTCAAATTTATTATACGTTTACAAAATTACTAGCCAAATAAAAAATGGAAGAGGTACAAAGTTAAAAACAAAAAAACAAAAGCGCGTCTTATGATGGTAATGTGAAAGCGATCACGTTTGCCCAAAAATTTATAAAATGGGGCCACAAAAGAGACACAAAACACGGCTCAAAAGCTCTTTAAATACAGCCATTTCTTCATCAAGAAAGCTCCCATATTCGAAATTGGTTTGCTCCAATGGACACAATACAGTCATTCAAGGGCTATGGCAAAGTTGATCCCCAGGAAGAACAGGCATTCAAAAGAAAAACCCGTAAGCGTCTGATTATTCTCGGAATTTCATTAATTGTTTTGGTTCTTTTGATTATAGGAGTGGTAGTTGGAACCCTTGTTCATAACAATAAATCCAATGAGGAGGTGCCTTCAACTCCAGCTTCTTCAGCAGCTGCAATCAAATCTGTTTGCAGTGTGACCAAGTATCAAGAATCGTGTTTCACGAGCTTGTCATCAATGGATTCCTCAAATGGGACTGACCCAGAAAAGATTTTTCAGTTTTCTTTGAAGGTGGTTATGGATTCTCTGGAGAAGTTGTCTTCTTTCCCAGAGGAATGGACGAACAGAACGAACGATCCACGAGTTAAAGAGGCTTTGAAAGTCTGTAAAGTCGTGCTTGATGAAGCTGTAGAGTATCTCAAAGATTCTATATCTTCCATGAATGTGAATGATGGGGAGAAGTTGATTTCAGTACCCAAGATTGACAATCTCAAGACATGGTTAAGCACGACTATTACAGATCAAGAAACGTGCTTAGACGCGTTAGATGAAGCAAACGCGACTATACTGGAAGATGTGAAGCTTCTGATGAAGAATTCCACTGAGTATGCCAGCAATAGTTTGGCCATTGTAACTAAACTGATTGGGATTCTTGGAAAATTTGGAATTCCAATTCATAGGAAGCTTTTGGGGGCGGTGGATTCTGGGTTTCCTGGATGGTTTCCTGCGGGTGACAGGCGGCTCCTCCAGGAGGAGCAGCCGAAGCCGGATGTGACGGTGGCGAAGGACGGCGGCGATGTCAAGACTATAAAAGAAGCCGTGGCAAAGATTCCAAAGAAGAGCAAAACAAGATTTGTTATATACATAAAGGCTGGTGAATATGTAGAGAATGTGATTTTGGACAAATCTCTTTGGAATGTGATGATTTATGGAGATGGAAAGACAACCACCATTATTTCCGGCAGCTTGAATTTCATTGATGGTACCCCAACTTTCTCCACAGCCACATTTGGTAAGTTTTCATTTTTTACACTTATTTTAATCCTTCACCTTTAAACTACATTCGTATGCAACATTATCAGTTTCGTCAAATACACACTCAGATTCACATATTTAAATAAGTTTGAGACTCGTAACTTCATTTTTGAAAGTTGACAACCCAAAAATATACTAATTAAAAGGTTAGAGCTAGGTTAGAGAGCTCGACCCTAATTTTTCCTTTTTGTTATTGAATTTCTTTTTTTTTTCTTTCTTTAAATTTCTTGATTATTTATTTAATCGCTTGCTTGTTACTAAATAATGATCTAGCTACGAGTTCGAGTAATGTAACATCTAATTGTCGCAACTAAAAGGTTTTTCCATCTCAAAAGAATGGATTCAAGATGATCCCTTTATCGATCGACGTGAGTCGTGAGATTTATTTGTTCGCACTTTCTTAATAGTAATTAATATCGAAAATTTGGGTTGCTGTTGGAAAAATCTAGTTGGGATTTGGGGGTGGGGTGGCATGTGAAAATTCCGGTTTTGGGGGGGCGGTGGGGGCGGTCTTAACTCTTTAAGAACATGGTGTAAATGGCCTTATGGATCAGAATTTAGGACACCCTCCACCCCAAAAAAAAAAAAAAACATGGTTTGGGTCTGAACTGAACATTAATATCTCCACTAGTGCATTTTTGTGTTTTTGTCAGCAAACGTACCAAAATCCAGACCCCACCATGTGCAATTTAGGCTTACATAAAAATTATTTTTCAGAGTCCCTATAAAATTAATTAAAACTCGTGAAACGTGTCTTGTTTCAAATTTTTTGAGAAACAAAATGTAGTTTTATAAAGTTGGACATGTTATGTGTGACGATGTAATGAAAAATTGAACGGGTTTCATCGTGAAGAACTGATAGTGTAACTATAATATTGAAGTCGACTATGTCGTTGTATTGTGTAGTACGCGGCCTGCTGTGTCACTATCTCAACTAGAACATTTGGTCCTAATGTGAATATTTTAATTTAATGCTTGGAACCATAGAGTAAAGACAAGTTTATTTTTCTTTGTTCCTTTGACACGTTCTACATTAAAAAAAAAAAAAACATTTTTATGAACTTGTCAAAGCTAAACAAGGTAACTTGAGGGCAATCATCTTTGTAGATGTAATACTTAAATAATTATAATTATTATTTCTATTTTCTAGCAATTTCATGAATGTTTACATTTTGTCATTGCCAGCTGCTGCGGGCAAAGGATTCGTTGCAAGAGATATAGGGTTCAAAAACACGGCCGGGGCAATTAAGCACCAGGCAGTTGCACTAAGATCCGGTTCCGATATGTCAGTGTTCTACCGGTGTTCATTCGACGGGTTCCAGGACACCCTCTACGCACACTCCAACCGCCAATTCTATCGGGAGTGCGATATCTCCGGTACCATCGACTTCATCTTCGGCAACTCGGCCGTGGTGTTCCAAAAATGCAACATTACGCCTAGACAGCCACTGCCTAACCAATTTGTGACCATAACTGCTCAGGGCAAAAAGGACCCGAATCAAAACACTGGCATTTCTATTCAAAGGTGTACCATGAGCCCATTGGACAACCTTACGGTCCCAACATATTTGGGCCGGCCCTGGAAGGATTTCTCCACAACAGTTATTATGGAGACTGATATTGGTGGATTCTTGAGGCCAGAGGGTTGGATTTCATGGGACAGCAATGTGGATCCACCAAGTAGCATTTTCTATGCTGAGTACCAGAATAGTGGGCTTGGGTCAAGTGTGGCTAATAGGGTTAAATGGGCTGGATATAAGCCCACTCTTACACCAGCCCAGGCCTCAAAATATACTGTACAGTCATTCATTGATGGTGCTTCCTGGTTGCCTGATGCAAATGTGGTATTTGAATCAACCTAAAAAATACTTGACTTTTTCTTATTTTAACATTTGTGTTTTGTAACATTAAATTTGGCTACACATTTGTGATTTAGATATAAAAAGTTATTTGTAATTCAAATTTTTCTAGATAATGTCTATTTCCTCAAATATTTTTTGTCAATTATTTGAACATATTCATTTCTCTTCAGAAGTTTTATAAAATTCTCTTTTGTTGTTTTACACGAATTTCGAACAATTTAGACATTCTCGATAAATTAATCAGAATTGACGAGGATTTCTATTCTATTTAGACACCCCACTCTTCTTTATCAATGTAGGGGGAAAATTATACTAATATACCGTTTACTTAGATGAAATCCGACTGTAGAGGGTTGCTTGCGTTGAAAAATAATGAAGAATGAATAAGGTTGAGAAGAGAGTTTTGAAGAATGATGAATAAAAATAAGAAGGAGATATTTGAGGAGACAGATTTTTTTTTCAAAATTGAAGACAGACGTACATTTTTTTATATTGTGAGTGAGGGTGAAAATTCTTTACGGTCGTGATTATCGTGAATCTCGTCGACTTTGTTTATAAAATTTTTTAATAAAAGGGCACTACAATTATTTTGTACTGACTTACACTTAGTTAAATTTTAAGCAAAAAACATATTTCACGTTGCCTTGAGAAAATAGAGTCGTTAGTTTTTCCCCCCATACGATTAGACGGATAATCATACATACAGACTTATTAGTTCATTAAATATTAAAATATGTTGCACTGAATATTGTATTGTGTGATGTGTCAAATATTTATTATAGTAACACGCGTGGACTTTGAAAATCGAACATAGCTTTTCAATGGTCGAATGGACACATTTGAAATACATTGATTAAATATTTATTTGTCCAATTTAATTATTTGAAATTATAATTTCAAATAATTTAAGCTAAGACAAAACAATAACTTATTATTCATACTTTTTATCTACACGTTTTGTAAGATTTTTCTAATTACATAGATAATTGTGCATAAAATTGGTTTTTTTTAACCTAGTATTTATAGTCCATGAATTTCGTTGAACGTAAAATAATTTTTGTTGGAAAAAAATACTTATTTTTTCCGTCCCACAAAGATAGACTTACTTTTTTTATTCCTCTCCCAAATTATAGTCAATTTTTTTTATTAAGAATATAGTTGAATTATTAGTTTTCTAATATGTTCTTGTTTTATGTGCTTTGTTGTCATCAAATATAAACTAATGTAATGTAAGTGTAGAGTAGTGATATAGCACATACACTAAACACTAATAATAATAGTCTTATCGTGTCACACGTCAATCATCATATTGGTCATTTTAAAAAATTGTCAATATATTTTTAAAAAGTGACCAATGTGGTGATGACACGTGGACAGTGGACATCATAAGAGCATCTCCAATACAACAATGTCTACTATGTATATGTGACAAAAGACATTGACATTATATCAAAAAACTTTTCCAATGCAACAATGTTCATTATGTAAATGTGGCAAATTATTATTAGCTTTTTAGAAAAAAGAAAGAGAGAAATGTATTGATTGGATAGAGATTATTAAATTAATGATGGACATTGTTTGACAATGTATAGAATTAGTCATTATGCTAGACACTTTCTACCATTAATTGTGCCACATAAGCACTTTTTGGCCATTTGTCAAAAAAAGTACTTGACAGTGTGCATTGACATTGTTACATTGGAGATGCTCTAATTAGTGCCCATTGTGGGTGCTATATTATCATTCTGTAAGTGTAATGGTGTATTATAAAAAACGTTAGTAAAATTTAATATTTATTTTTTTAGTGCATGTTTGGTCGAGATTAAAATGTGCTAAAAAATTATAGTCAAAAGTTAACAATTAAATTTAACCACACATTTTATGAGACTCACCACTTTTATTAACTTTTCAATCACATACTTCATTAATTTTTTTTTATCAAAATTTATGAAAAAATTCTCTCAAAAAAGTTCCTAATCTGTGTGAAAATAAAAGTAATTATATTTTTATAAGACGAACGTAATATAAAACTAAGGAATAATTGCATGAAAGGTTCCAATTTTTAAAATTGTTGGAGATATGCCTCTAACTTAAAAAAATAGCACTAGATACCTCCAACAATTGAAAAACTTGGCATGGTAAAAAAGAAAAAAATGATTGAAAAATAACCAAATTTACCCAAAAAAATAAAATAACAAAGTGGTCTTCTTTTTTATCAAATTTCAAAAAAATGTAGAAAAATCTTCAATACCACCGCCGTATAACGTCAAAACCCTACAGTTATCTATTGAGCTGGGCGGAGGGCCACCACATCCAGGCCGAGACACCAACGTATGCGACAAGATTTGCAGCAGTCACGTGTCTTACATAATCCAGAATCTGGATAACCCATCAAAATTCTGCTCTCTCTCACATACGTATGTAGTCACACACCCCAGCATTCTTCAATCTCTCTAGAATTTTACCCAAAAAACCCAGTATTGATTTACGCATAAGAAATGGCTACACTATTTCTCTAAGTATACAAAAGACTTTTCATTTTAATCATCATCACCATTTTCTTGATACTCTCCTCCTTCTTCTTCATCTTCTAGTTAGTCTTAGACTGGTTGTTCTTCTAATTCCCAGTCTTCTACATTATCTTCTCAAATTTCCAGTTTTATGAGTTCAGACTTCATGTACCATGAGATTGTTTTTGTTAGAAATAGCACATGAAAATCAATGGGGGTTTGAATGTCGTGTGATGGTCTTCTCTCTTCGGTCAAATTGATCCTTCAAGGAAAAAATTTAGAGGTATATTCTGTTTTCACATAGAGAGAAATAAATGATTTGAGGAAAGGGAAAATGAGTAGAGAAGAAAACATCCATATGTGGTTATAGTAGTGGTGGTGGTAGCAATTGTGGTGGCGACGGTGATAATGGCGAAGAGGGTGGCGGCGGCGATACTGAAGATTTTTCTCTTATTTTTTTGAAATTTGATAAAAAAGAGGACCACTTTGTTACTTTTTATTTTTTTGGGGTAAATTTGGTTATTTTCAATCATTTTTTTCTTTTTTCTTGCTTTTTTTTTTTTTTTTTTTATTTAAAGAGAATGACAATTTCGTCCTAAAGGACCTATCATACCAAGTTTTTCAAACGTTGGGATGTTTGGTACTATTTTTTTAGGTTAGGGACATATTCTCAATGATTTTAAAAGGTTGGGGACCTTTCATACAATTATTCCTAAAACTTACTCTCTCCGTCCCACAAAGATAGATCTGTTTTCTTTATTTATCTGTCCCAAATTATAGGCCACTTACTTTATAGAGGGTGTATTAAATTTTTCATTTTCTTAATATACCCTTATTTAATTTACATTGTTATCAACTCAAAACAAACATTTAAATTTATTATATTCATGATGACTAATATTAAATAGGGGTATAATAGGAAAAGTGTGTGAAAAATTTATATTTCAATTACATTAAATAAGATTTCTTAATCTGTGTGAAAAAGAAATGAATCTATTTTTATGGGACGGAGGGAGTATTATTTGTAACAATCACATTTCATGATCAGCAATGTGGGTACTCTGCTGAGCAGGAATGATGTAGCACCCCACTGCCATGTGGATAACTTTTTTCTCATACATAAAAAAAAAAAAAAAAAAAAAGTCGGCCAACAATTCCCCCCACCCAAATTTCCTCCCAAGTCCCAGGCTCCCAGCCAACAATTCCCCCACGCCACCCCATTCCACCCCACCCCATTTGCACCTCCCCCACCAAAATTTCCTCCGACCACACTGTCCCACTCTCCCTAACCCCATGTGCTTTTACAAAAAAGGGTCTACAAAATTGGGTAGAAATTTTTTTTTTAAAGGTAAGCCCCTCCCCCTTGCAAACTCTTTTTTGTTTCATTTCTCCCACATCTACTCATTTTTATCTTCGACTGAATATCTTACAAAAAAAATCTAATAAAAATTTATCCATTTTGATGCATTTTCTATCTCATTTTCGCCTGATATGTTGTAAGATTATTTTAGATTAATTTTTCCAATCAATGCAATGGTGAATCACAATTTAATTTGACATTGTTTATATAACTTCAATACAATAGAATTACAAAAATTACATAAAACTCGAACTAATCGTAACATCTACACAAGACCATTGTTAAAACAAATAGTTCGAGTACGTTTCATTACTAGACGAAAATAACAATGTCGCAGAGAGAATAAGAAGACGAAAATTAACTGTGAAATTGAGAATTTTCTCGTGAGAAGTGGTAAGAAGAAGAAGAAAATAGGAAGTGGGGGAATTCTAAGGTTAAGAGCTTATATATAAATTAATTTGGGTTTTGGGTTGGGTTGGGTTGGGTTGGGAGAAATAATTTTAGCTGTCATAATTGTCAGGGTTGTTGGGGATTGCAACAGAAGAGGGGTGGGGGGTTGTGTGGAATGGGTCAAAAAAGCTGAGCTTTTTTTATTTTGAGAAAACTGATTTGATGAGTGTAACTCTTTTGGCAAAGCTTAATAATTGACTATTGACCTTTTTCGTACGCTTGTTAGGGCTTGGACTTCTCCTTTGGCTGTGCTTTGAACCTTCTCATCTTTCCTCTAGAAGATCCCGCTTGAAGTCAGTTTTTCCCTATAGCCTATTCCAAGACCGAACTCTCGCTACAGCTCTACAAGTAGCTCAAGACTTAACTTAAGTGTTGGCTGGGCTGGACCAAAGTATCATTCTATTTTTCTAGAGCGTAAAGGATGTCCCATTTCATTCACGATGTCACGTGGGTAGTGGGCACTATAACTTGTGCCCAATGTGGACGCTATATCATTCGTGCTCTACTGAGTACTGATATACATTATACCATATGGCCTACATTTTAAATTCGGAGACAAGTGTTGAGAGACATTATGAAGTAACTACTCATTACATAGACACTCTGTTATTTTTTTTTTTAAATTATAGAAACCACTCTTGAGATTTATTTTTCATAACAGATTTCACTTTATTAGTCAAAAATAAATTTGCAGTTCCTATTTTATCCTTTGTATTGTAATATCATTGAAACTATCTTCGTTTTTTATTCTCTCAGTTTTAAGATTTTGATTTAAATGTGAGCACCATTAGTTGAAAGAAATACTTTTAAATGTATGTAATAATGTGTAAATCATAATTCGCAAAAACCAATAATTGTATGACCTTAATTCTAAAATTGTAGAATTTAAATAAAAATTAGTCGTACAAGAAATTTGATTTTTTTTTTCTCTTGATCCTCTTAATTCAATATACGTGAGTAATAAAAATAATGTGTTAGATAACAAAATATCACATCGAATAAAGATAATTAATTAATTATACAACATATAAAAAATTAGAGTACTCTTCTTAATAATGTTAATAATTTAAGATGAAACTCCACGTAACATATGTAATATGAATAAATGGAAAAAAGACCAGTTTATAAGAGAATCTTCAATGCACTCTGTTTATTATTTTTTAAACGTGACACATAAGCATATATGCGGAGATTTGAAGAAAAAAGCGATTTGACATACTAAAAATAGAATCCGTCTAGAAGTCTGTCTAAACTTAGACGAACTTGTAAATGAAGTGACTCAACAAATTTAAATCAATCTCAACATTTATTAAAAAAAAAAAAAACAAACAAGGAAAATATAAATTAAAGATATGACAATTTAAAAAAAAAATTAATGCCACATAAGTGGTAATATTAAGCTTGTGTTTGGTTTAGATTAAAAATTGTTTTGGTTTTTTGAATTTTACTTTAAAACTTTTCAACCAATTTTAACATGAAAAGTCAACAATTTCAACTCAAATAAACTACTTTTGGTTTATAAATGTTTATAATCTTAGACTCTAATTTTAGACAAAATCTATTGGAGACGAATTTATAATTTAACAATCTATTCAATAGATATAGTACCACGTGGACTAAAAATATATCTATTTTACCTATTATATAAACTACAATATACAGAGTATATTAGAGATGCACTAAATATATTAGTTAAAAGACACCTTAACAAGATTTCTTAAAAGACACCTTAACAAGATTTTACCATATTAAATAAATCAATAACAAGTCATTAATAAATATTATTAAATAAATATCACGTGGGCCACATATAAATTCTTACAAATTTTCTTTATAGGAATATGAATGAAGAGTAGGAAAATTTAAATTTGTTGCATATATCTCAAATTCATTTCTCCCTTAATTCTAAATAGATTAAGAGTATCTCCAATACAACAATGTAGATTGTACTATATATGTGGCAGATTAAATAGAGACGAATAAAATAGCATCTCAAATAGATATGTGGATTAGAAAAATTGTGGTTCACATGTACAATAGATATTAGTAGACAAATTTAAAAAATTAATTAAAGAATTATAAACACATATTTCGATGGAGATAAATTAAAAAAAGTAAAATAAAAGAGGCACATATTTTGAGAGACATTAAATAAATTGAGGATATAGCACACGTCAAGTGTAGATGGTGTGCTAGACATCTTCTATTTTTTTCTTTGCCATGTAAGCAATGTTCTAAAAAGCGTAAAGTATGGCTAGGCGTGGATGCCGAGCCTCAAGCTTTTTGAGCCTAAGCGAGGTATAGGCGAGAGCGAGACAAAGACAAAGACAAAGCGAGGGCGAAGCGTGAGACGTATCTAGGCGTAGAGCCTAGGCGAAATTTAGGCGGACTTTTTAGAACAGTGTATGTAAGCAAATTAGGGTGACGTGACACACTTTTTAGTGCAATCCTCTTCAATACTAGACACTTTTTAAAAATCTATGTGCCAAGAGAGAGAGAAAAAATGAGGAGAGATATAGTAGAAGGAAGAAAGAGAAATAAATGAGAGATATAGACACAATTTAATGAAAAATGGGTGGAATCTTGAGTCAACAGGATGTCTAAAGCTGAAGGACTGCTGATTGGATTCTTCTGATAAAAATCGCCGCCATAAGAGTTTTATCCCCTCCACCTCGTTGTCACATTAGCTGGATATTCAAAATAGAAGGTAGCATTAGAGATGCTTTAAGACATTAAATTTAATAAATGGCCACCGAATTAATTTATGGTTACTACTTGCTCCTTCAACTTAAAAAGATTTCAAATTGCTCACTCAACTTTCCAAATAATTTACAATCCATCACTCATTGCGAAAACGTTAAGCTGAGGGGACGAAAATTGCCACACGGTAAACGAAAAATTGATGTGGCATAATTAAATTGTTAAAATCGTCCACGTATCTAAATTGCAATAGCCAAACATATATTTAGCTTGTTTTAAAAACATTTCTTCAAGTTAAAGACTTTTTTTAAAATTGGGGAAACGTTTTTTAAAGTAATCAAAATGAGTGTTTAGCTTTTACGATTTTGTTATGTAGACGATTTTAACAATTTAATTATGTCACATCAACTTTTCATTCGCTATGTGGTAATTTTTGTCCGCTCAGTTTAACGTTTTCCTAATAAATGATAGTTGGATGAATGATTGAAATTTTTTTAAAGTTGAATGAGTAAATAGTAACTTCTAAATAGTTTGGTGGCCATTTATTAAATTTATCCAATTATTCTGTTATTTCATATACATAACATTTATTATATGTTTTTTTTTTTTTGTCGAAATCTTATCTGTCATATTTTATTACGGAGTTTTATGAGCATTATCTAGTGTATAGATCGCTTCAATCCAAATTTCCTTTTCCGGACAAAGTATAATCTCCATTTATAAAGTAATTTCACTTTTAACCAAAGACACTTCTAAGAAATAATCCATGGGCGATAAATAGAATAGTGGAAATTGAGCACATTGGAATAATTCCAGGTGTTGTGCGGGCAATAAGCAAGTCAACAAAATCGCCACGCCAAGCCACGCTGGGCTTTAAAACTGGGTCTCCCCAAAGCAGGTCATATTCGCAATGCGGAGATTTGTAGCCGACGTATCAAGAAATCTCACCACCCAAAGAAGAAGATATTCGGCCTCTTGCGTGTTGCAGCATAGCACTTGTTCACTTTTTTCCTCATCTCAATCTCAGTCTTCTGTTGTTATTCCTGTACGTTTCTTGAACACCACTAGTGTTGATCCTTCAATGGCATCCGATTATTCAGGCACTCCCGTTACGCTTGATACAATTAATCCCAAGGTAAATCAATCCCTTGTTTTATTTTTTGATTTTGATTCGGGGTTTTTCTGGGCTTTTGAATTTTGATACTTAATTGTAATTTTACTGGGTTTTAATGCATTATCATTTTTATTTTGACTATTATAGCAGGTTTTGATCATGGTTCAAGCTTTTGCATTGCTTTGCTGATTTATATTTAATTAAAATTTTTCCTTTTGAATATCCATCTGCATTGATTGTTTATTTTTGTGCTTGATAATGATCCATCCTTTTCTTTTCTGTTCTCATTTGTTTTGTTCTCGATCATTTCTGGGATTTCTCCGTTCCTTACTTGGATTTTGATACAAATCTTCGTTGAAAGATCCTCTAGAAAAGTTTTGTTTCTCTTCCTGCGCCTTTTTACTGTAGGTGATTAGTTGATACGTTGCTTTGGCTCAAGGTTTAATTTTGGTGGACTTAACAAATTTACTACTTTTATCTTTTTATCTTTTTTTTTTTTAGAGTACAAGTTAGGAGTTTTCTGTACATTTTGGACTTAACAAATTTACTACTTTTATCTTTTTATCTTTTTTTTTTTTTTAGAGTACAAGTTAGGAGTTTTCTGTACATTTTGCAAAAAGCAATATCTTTTATTTTTTATTTTTTGGTAGTTGGTTGAAGGTGTGCCTTCTGGATTTCGGCATCTGATATTCTTTCAGCAAAATTGAACTGCTTTTTTGAGGTTTTGAACTTAAGTGTTACTCTTTTTCAGGTTTTGAACTGCGAGTACGCTGTACGTGGAGAAATTGTGACGCTTGCTCAGGTTTGATGATGCATTCACTACTGATTAACATCTTTTGTTCATGGACTAGAGCCTTTCTTCGGATTCCTTTCTGGGTGACCTTGGGTAACACGTTTACTTTTGACAGAACTTACAACAAGAGTTGAAGGAGAACCCAGGTTCTCGTACTTTTGATGAGGTACTGGTCATGATACTTCAGTACCAGTTATTATTATATCTCGGAAATGCATATTTTCCTTTCTCCTCGATAGACATCCTTTTTTTTTTGTGTGCGCTTAGCAGGTGTCATACTTGGAAAGTTCAGCATGAGAAAGAGACTGCACATATACTTGTGAACTCTGAAGTATGAAATACTATTGCTTAATGCACTCTTTGAAGTGCTTATGAGCTCTTGAATAGTGTTTGGCATTGCTTATAAACTCAAGCAAGTAGGAACCTTAAGTGCTTATGAACTCTTGGAGAGTGCTTATGAACTCTTGGAGAGTGTTTCAATGCTCATAAGCTCAAGGCAATAAGAACTGTGAGTACTTATAAGCACTTTTCAGAAAGGGTGGGGTACCCCACTTTGTTTTAAAGTGCTTATAAGAACTTGCGAATCATCAAATAAGCTCAAGGAGCTTATAACTTTTAAGAAGGCTTGTAGGTGTCTTGTGGTTGGAATCCCTGTTTTTAGAGCTCTGGGAAAAGAGCTTTCAATTGTCCAATATTGGTTGTGTTCCTCTCCCTCCCCCTCTTCCTAATCAGTGTTTTCCATATGAAAAAAAAGAAAGAAAGAAACTATGCCCATGTCAGAAATGATTTTCTTTACTACATGCTTGGTGATTTCATGAATAGAACATTTTAGCATCGGGGTATGACCTTGTAAGGTTATAATTTTACCCATCAATATAGTATAATGTGTTTAACCATGACGGAGGAAGAATAAAGGCAGGAGTAAAATGCTGGAAAGGGATATATACTGTCCTCTAGAGTCTCAACATGGAGTAAGGATGAACTTTTATTCAGCTAAGCATATGGTAGTGCTGAAATTATTTTTTAAGTGCTTATATTATAAGTTGTGGGTGAATGCATGGATAAAAAGTGAATTGTAAGTTGTGGGTCTTATAAAATGTGTGGATAAAAATATGTTTGACCAGTTTGACTAGCTGAAATTATAATTTAAGCAATGGCAAACATGTGCTACATTCGATATGGTAGATCTACGAAGGGTCTCACCCCCAATCTGCATTGTTTTAGTCCTTCGTTTGTGTATTTGGGGTTTTACACCCTTCTCGTGCATTTTTAACAAGATTTTGGACTAGCTGAAAAATAGTTTTGCTGCTTTGCTCATTCTCTCTGTGTTATTGGCAGATCCTGTACTGCAATATTGGAAATCCCCAATCCCTGGGTCAGCAGCCAATCACATTTTTTAGAGAGGTGTGTTTGATGATCTTTATCCTGTTCTCCAGAAAAATATTTTACTATTTTACTTCTGTCGTCATTCTCTCTGTGTATCTAACCTTCTTTTGTTCTTATTTTAGGTCCTTGCATTATGTGACCATCCTGCCATTTTGGACAGAGCTGAAACACAGGGTCTATTTAGGTATAAAGCGAATTAAAGTCTGACCTAATATTCACATTATGAAATGGAGGATTTACATTGTAACAGCAATGGAAGTTCTATGTTAAGAGTGTGTACATTAAACGAACTACTTTCTGTTTCGTAGCTAGTAGTTGATAAAATCACCTTGTTCATAACCGTGTAGTTTCCTACTCTAGTATTCAATTGTTTCAAAAGAAAGCATAAACTTTCTACATGGGCCACATTGTCAGCCCAGCGTCTTAATGCTTCTGAAGCTGGGACACGTGTTGGATATGTTTGCAAAAGTATGTTTATTATTTTATAATTTCAGACATAAAGAGGACAAATTAGGGGTCTTTCGAGGACACCTTAGGGACATGCTAGAGTGACACCACTGAAACTTTTGGGGATCCAAATTCAATTTTGAAAATTAAATTATAATAAGTTGTTTGTAGTTTCAAAGGAGGGCAAAGTGGCAAGATTCAGAGAGACCAGGAAAAAAAGTAACGAGAGGGATAATCCAGGACTTTTTGTACCCCTCCTCATCCCTTTCCGAATTACCTCTATCTAATTTGGCCACTTCACTCTTTTTGTTGAATGCCATTGATTACTCTCTCTCTTCTTTTGTCTTGTTCAATAAAAGAATACAAGAACCATTTACCTACTCATATTTTCTTATTTTTAGAACTATCATAGCAACCATGTTTAACTCTTTCTTTAGGTTTTTCAATTTTGTTAATTAAAAAAAGGACGATGTAGAATAAATTATAGAGTTTTTATATAACCTGTTCGCCATGCTGTCTCAGCATGTTCATGTAGTGTCCATGACCCTTTTCAATGCAGTCCTCCGTCTTGAATGGTTCATCTTCATTTTTATTTTTATTTCGAAGTTTCAGCATGTAATTTTTAATTATTGGTCATCAGGAGTTACAAATTCCAAATTCCAATTAAAAATGTGTCAGTGAATTTGGGAGATTATGGGTATTGGCTACCATGCAAATATTGTTCTTGAACCAAAAACAGAGTACTAACACATTTGGAAGAGCAAGGCGAAGAACCAGGGTTTAAGGAAGGCTTGTATTTTCAAGTTTTTTCAGTTTAAGCACCTCCTGATTTTCATATCTTTACTTGTAATGTTACCCTATATATAAATAACACATTCCCATTAATTTAAGTATCAACTGTTTTGACTGAAAAGAGAGATTTGCATTAATAATACGTAGGATCCCATGAACTTCACTTTTTGTGTGCTGAGATTCAATGTTGTTTTTTCTCGATTGTTTATTTTCTTGCCCGCATATACTTCCTCAATTGGACAGTCAAATATAAAGATCTATATATCCTCGACTTGCTGACTTTAAAATTCTTTGCTATTGCAAAAATGGTTAAATATTGGGTTAGTGACAGTTTCGTTTTTCTGTCTTTTTTCTCATTAATTTTGCAGTGCTGATTCCATAGAAAGAGCATTTCAGATCCTCGATCAAATTCCTGGAAGAGCAACTGGTGCATATAGTCATAGTCAAGTAATATTTCTGTCACTCCAAATCTTTGTGACAGGAAAGACATGGGACTCTATCGCAGATGTATCATTTAATTTCGTTTCATTTGATAAAATCAGGGTATCAAAGGATTACGTGATACAATTGCTTCTGGTATTGAAGCTCGCGATGGATATCCAGCTGATCCAAATGATATTTTCTTGACTGATGGTGCAAGCCCAGCGGTAAACATGTTATTCTCTTTCTAGTTGGGAAAGGAGTTGCAAATGCTGAGTAATCTCCCCATCCTTTTTTCAGGTTCATATGATGATGCAGTTATTGATCAGGTCGGAGAAGGATGGCATTCTCTGCCCCATTCCTCAGTACCCTCTTTACTCTGCTTCGATCACCCTCCACGGAGGCACTCTTGTATGTATGATGTACTATAGAACTAAATTGAGAAGTTTATCATTCTAATAATTTGTTAAGGTTCATTTTCATCTTGCCAACTTGCTTTGAACTTTTTTGACCATAAATAGAACTGAATCCTTGTCAGTGCTGAAGAAATTAAGCTAATCATGTTTAGCACTTTCAGTTATGTTTTGACTATTTTTCCCACTAGGAAGGTTCTGATGATGGACACTCATTTGAATGCAGGTTCCTTATTATCTTGATGAAGCAACAGGATGGGGACTTGAGATATCTGAGCTTAAGAATCAGTTGGAAGCTGCCAAGTCTAAGGGTATAAGTGTTAGGTCCTTGGTTGTAATAAATCCTGGCAATCCCACAGGGCAGGTAAACAATTAGTAGACATCACAAGGCCGATTGAGGAAGATAACTTTCCATTTCCTTCATGGCATTGAAATCTGATAATCTGGGTGCAGCTGGGACCTAGTTTGTTGATTTGAATGTTTTGCTACATATTTCAACAGGTTCTGTCTGAGAGCAACCAACGAGAAATTGTGGAATTCTGCAAGAAAGAAAAGCTTGTTCTTTTGGCAGATGAGGTGAATATATTCTTTTAGAGTCTCAGTTTAATTCTTGTAGCGACTCTAGCTACTTTAAATTTGTTATTGTGCACTGTGTGCTTTGATATTGAAACTAAATGTTACCACTGACCACAGTGCCTCTGCACCGCCTCTATGTTATTAACCTTGCTTAAATGATGATCTTTGATGGTTTTGGACCTTTGGTTGGCTTGCACAGGTGTACCAGGAAAATATTTATGTGCCTGACAAGCAGTTCCATTCATTTAAGAAAGTCTCCAGGACTATGGGGTATGGTGAGAAAGATATCTCCCTAGTATCTTTCCAGTCTGTATCTAAAGGTATGTTGATCAGATCCTCACATAGAGCATGTTCGCTAAGTCTAAATATAAGTAAAGTTTTTGAAGTAACTTTATGTTTCCAAACATATTTGGATAAATTGCTTTTCTTACTTTAAAGTTAAAAAGTTATTTAATTTGAAAGTAACTCTTACCTTGTCCAAATAACTTGCTTATTTGTAATTTTAATCAATAATAACCTATTTATTTTTGAAATTACGTGTTTACTTCCAAGTAAAGTTTTCAAGCTTAACCAAATGTAGTAGTTACCATTAAGGAACCAGTTCAAACTTAACGAGCTTCTGTTCTTCATTGGTCCAGGGTATTATGGAGAGTGTGGAAAGAGAGGAGGTTACATGGAAATAACTGGTTTTAGTCCTGAAGTAAGGGAGCAAATATACAAAATGGCATCTGTAAACCTTTGCTCTAATATATCTGGTCAGATTCTTGCAAGCCTTGTCATGAGCCCCCCTAAGGTTGGTAATTAATTAATTATTTTCTTGGGCCATTGATATTTCTCCACCACACCAACAAAAGGAAAAAAAGTTCATTAAGAGTGATTGGAAAGTAATTTAGCCCATTGGCCTTGCGACTAAGAGAGTCATGGATTGTTGTGACTTGATGTGTATCTCAGGAAGTTCTAAGCCAGGTGCTTATTACCTTGTTGGTTTTAGACAGAATGTTGTCATCTAACAAGTTAGAATTACATAACTATTATTTCTTGTTTAATTTAGAGTTACACATTCAACATTTCAACCCAACTCATTTGAGTAGTCCAACAAAAGATAAAATAAAAATGATAATCCCAAAAAGACCTACAGATAATGAAATCTTAAAAATACTAAAGAACCTAATCTGTCGAGTAATTATTTTACCCATATGACACCCATGGTGACAAAAAAAGAAAATTTTAGATGTTCTACTTTTATACACCATAAGAAATATACAGCATTATTTAAAAGCCCATCCAAAGTTGAAGGTCTTAATATGAAAAATGTCCATCTCCTTCTTCTTTACCTGTACCAACAAACCTTGAGCCAGCTGCTCTCTGGTTTTAGTCAGACTATATACATCTAAGATGAAGAAATTGATTAGAATGCTATCTGGCATAGTGATATATCGTTTCCGCTTTGCATTTAACTGTCCTCTCTTATGTCCAGAATTAAATGTCAAGTTTTGTATACATCAACATGATGTTTAATCATTAACTTTAATATCTCCAAAACATTAAATCTACATGTCTCCCAATAATGCAATAAATATTCTTATTTAATGTGTACAGGTGGGAGATGAATCCTACGAGTCTTATTTTGCAGAAAAAGATGCAATTCTGTCATCCCTAGCAAGGCGAGCTAAGGTTAGACTTATCAAACTTTCTTTTCATTCTATTGGTGTAACTGATAACAGGGTTGTATGGTAAATGCATATAAACTGCAAATAACTGTCAATTCTGAACACTGATAGATCTTACATGGTAGTGTCAGTGTAAAGATGTATGTGATTATAAAAATTTTAACAACCGGTCATCAATTACTTTTACCAATTTATTGGATTTGATATAACTTTTGTTTTCAGTGACAATCTTTTTCCTTTTCCTTTCAATGCTCAATTCCTTGATCTTCAGACACTTGAAGCTGCATTGAATAGTTTAGAAGGAGTGACGTGCAACAGAGCTGAAGGAGCAATGTATCTGTTTCCTCGTATTGAACTGCCAAATAAAGCAATAGAAGCAGCAAAAGCTGCAAACACTGCCCCAGATGCATTTTATGCTCGTCGGCTTCTTGATGCCACTGGCATAGTAGTTGTTCCTGGTTCTGGCTTTAGACAGGTAAATTTTACTGATGAAAACAAAGTATTAAACCGGTGTTATGCTATATGACATTTCTTTCTTTTTTGGTTCACTGGACTACATCACACTGAGTAGCCTCCCCTTTCCCCCAACCCAAAATCCTTCGCACGACTCTTAACCACCAGACTGACACTTTATCTCCTGTAGCTGATAATTGTTGTTTGCGATGTGTTATGTTTGTAGGTGCCCGGGACATGGCATTTTAGGTGCACAATATTACCTCAAGAGGACAGAATACCGGCCATTGTGACTCGTCTGACTGAATTCCACAAAGGATTCATGGATGAATTTCGTGACTGAGGAAATCTGCACTATGGCATTTTCACAAGACCCTCCAATCTGAAATTTTGAATTACTTGTTATTTAATCTCTCTTTCAACCCCACCAAAGAAGAAACTGTATTTCAGTAGTCATATTGTGGTGAGTTACATACATAATTTGGTGGTAATTGTGAACGACCTTTCCCTTTAATCATCATTTATCATAGATGTTGAATTCCTTAAATTATGATTCCTATCCAATTAGCATTCGGTGCTATCTTGCAATGCTGCGCGCTTTCGATATATTTGGGATGTTCGGCTTGCATGTGATTTGATTGTTTGTTCAACGTACTAATTTTGTCTTAGAAAAACGATTTTGATTTTTCAAGAGGAATAGGATACTAGAAATGTTGTATTAAACTAGGAAAATAAATCGTAGTTATAGGGTTCTGATAGTTTCAAGCTCACTGTGCATGCTCGTGACCCGTTGTTTGAACTACACAGTCTACACTAGAGATAAGTTGGATGATTGTTGCGATACTTAGTGTTGAAAAATACTTGTTAATCCATAACGAGATTTTCAATGTCGTTATTTAATAAGATCATACCATTTATCTAAAACTTAATGATACAACGAAAGTTTCAATCTCGACCACCCTTCGTCCAAGAAGTAGAAAATGGTAGAACAAGCAACAATAACAACACCATGAAGAAAAATGAGAGACGAGAAAAAATGAAAATGGTAGAACAAGCAACAATAACAACACCATAAAGAAAAATGAGAGACGAGAAAAAATGTTGTAAAATGTGCTTATTAGATATGAAAAGAAGATAGAAGTGAATGAAGTTGGTCAAGTTGTACTCGACTAAATCAACTTGATAAGATTAGGTTGATGATGTTTTTTTTAATAAAAAATAATAAAAAAGACCGAGCCACTTTTAATAAAGTGAAATTGAATATTTTACTAATAAATAAAAGACATTTTATAAATAAAAGGGAAATTTGCAGTCGGGGTTTCAAACTATTTTAAAAAATAGAGCAGATTCTAAATATTTTATTTTTGACACTATCTGCTGTGTCTGATTTCACTATTTTGGAGGAAAATATATTTTTCAATTGCAAGAGTGGAGCCCACTTGACTAATTGTAGCCCACAAATGTGACTTTTCTTTATTTGATTTATTACCAATTTACCAATTTACCCCTCTATATAATAATTGAATACACACAAAAAGGGTAAAATTGGACTTACAAATTAATATCCTGGAATGTGGGCCCATAAATTGTTTGGAAAAGACTATTTTTCCTCCAGATTAGTGGAATCAGACACGATTTGGAAAAATATGCAACACAAGAATATTTAAATGGAATCTGTTTGAAAATCTATTACTTGGGCGCGTGAATTGCACATGTACAATTATCTACATTTTTCCACTTAAAACCAATGTTCAGAAAATCGGATCGACCATCGATCCAGAAAAAGCAACGGGTCAAAGATCAAAAAGTCGAACCGAGTTGAACTAAGGTCGAACTAGTTTCAATTAAAATATTAAAAATTAATCTAAAAATCTCATAAAATTTTTAAAAATAAGTTATTTTTAAATAAATCAACATTTATAGATAAAATTACTTACAAAATTTGGCTTAAAATAGACTTTTCATAAGTTTCAATTAAAAAATTAAAAATTAATCCAAAAAAAAAATCCGATTTTCATTAAAACCGGATCGGTTCAATCGGTTTTTCCGGTTCAACCGGTAAAAACCCCGGTTTTCGGTCCGATTTTTTGAAGGGCGGTTAAATAGGTAAACCGGATCGGTTTTGTGGCCGGTTCCCGGTTTTCCCGGTTGAACTGGCCGGTCCGGTCCAATTTTCTAAACACTGCTTAAAACAATTAAAAGAATTAGAAAAAGAGAAAAAAACGGGTAAGTTCGATTTACGTGCCTAGCTAACGGAGTTTTGCAAAGTATAATACTATTTATAGTCGTTCAGTACCGATAGTGAATGTACGTGACATTCTTACTCTAATTGAATAATACATTTATAGTTGACAATTATGAATAATTACTCTAATTGAGTAATGCTATATAGACTTACTATTGGTCACTGTTCTAAAAAGTCCGTTTAAGTCTCGTCTAGACTTGAAGCTCGGCTTCCATGCCTAGCTACGCATCACGCATTGCCCTCCTCTTAATTTTATCTCGCTCTCGCCTAGGACTCGCTTAGACTCGAAAAGTTTGAAGCTCGACCTCCACGTCTAGCCACGCTTTACGCTTTTTAGAACATTGCTATTGGTTATGAGCGACTATGGATATCACTACTCTTTTGCAAATATGGTGACGGTGACGGTGACGGTGACGGGTCGGGGTGTGACGGGACGATAAAGTTGAGAAAATAAAAAACTTGAAACAGTGGTGCACCTTTTGAAAAGATTTAGGACGGGCTGCAATTTTCCCTAAATAAAACAGAAAACGTGGCCATTTTCAGGGAATCTAGTTTGAACACCAGGACGCATTCAGAGGCATTGTTGGATGGAAATACCTTGATATCAACAACTGCGTTAAGGGTGTTTAATTGCAGAGGCAGCATTCAGAAGCTGTTGTGAAGGCTTAAGAAATCCTTTAAATTGGTTATCCGCGTAAGAGATCAAATTTACAATGCGAAGATTCGTAGCCCACAATGCCAGAAATCTCATCACCCGCAGAAGAAATAATTTAACCACTTGCGTGTTGCAGCATTGCACCTTTCCTCTACGTTTCTTGACCACCACTAGTCCTGGTTATTTATCTGGTCATGTAGCTTCTGCTGGTTCAGCGTCAGCTCCTCCACTCATGCTTGATACCATCAATCCTAAGGTAAATTACTCACTTGTTGAAATCTTCTGTGCGATGTTGTTTTTTATAATTTTGATTCGGGTTTCCTTTAATTACTGGTATTTCACTGTTTCTAAGATTTTGGTGTTTGTTATTGCATAACTGGATTTTATTAGTATTACTGGAGCCGGTTCTGATCATGCATTCAAGCTTTTACATTATTTTGCTTATTTTTACTTAATTATTGCTTTTATTTCTGAATCTTGGTTTGCATGAAGTATTTGTTTTTGTGCTTGATCATGTTTCCATCTTTTCATTTTTTTGATTTTTTGAGGTATTGGTGGGCTATCTGGTAGCGGGGGATCAGTTTTTCCTTTTCTTTTGTTCTTGATCATTTCTGCGTTTCGGGTTCTTTTCCTTCTTTTGATTGCGATAGAAATCTTTGTTGAAATACAGATTTTTTGTTTGGCTCAAGAAATGATCTTATAATTTCATTTCATCAATGGTCATAGAAATAAACCCCAGTTTATTTTTTTTAAAAATACAATTTAAGCACAATAATTTCTCACTTTACAATTTGTGGAAAAAATTCAATTCCATCTCATCTAATGTGACATTGCATATCTTTCATTTCTTTTAAGTTTGATAACTCTTCCAGACTGGTTGAAGGAGCAACCTTGATAAGTATTACTTTTCTCAGGTTTTGAAATGCGAGTATGCTGTCCTCGGAGAAACTTTTATCCTTGCTCAGGTTTGATGATGCATTTGCTGCGGATTATACAGCTTTCGTGTTGATTCATTTCTTGGTCACTTTGTGTAAGATGTTGTCTGTTCACAGAGATTACAGCAAGAGTTGAAGGAGAACCCAGGTTCTCATCCTTTTGATGAGGTACCTGTTTCATTATATTTAATTAGAGTTTAACATTATCCTTCAAGCAATAAATACTTGCATTTGACCTCAATATTTGTCGCTTTGTTTTGTGTTCATTATTTGTTATATGAATTTTATACTCTTTCAGTTATTTTGAGCTCTTGTAGAATGTTTGCCATCTCTTATTAGCTCAAGAAAGTAGGAACTGTAAGTGCTTACAAACTCTTGTAGAGTGTTTGACATTGCTTAGCTCAAGCTGTGAGTGCTTATATAGTACTTTTCAGAAATGGTATGGTTTACCCCAGCTTTGATTAAAAGTGCATATTAGAAATTGTGAGTTATCAAATAATCACCGACCGTAAAGAAGGTTTTCACCCCCTACTAAAAAAAAAAAGTGATATACGTCTGTCTTCACTATTTTGAAAAAAATCTTTCAATCTCCTCAAATTTCTCATTCTCAATTCAGTTTCTCTATCATTCTCAATCTTGTTCCTCCTCATTATTCACCACCGATCGCTCAACAACTTCTATCAACCTTTATTTTTCTACGGTCGGATTCCACCGATAATCGGTATACTAGTCTTAAGGAGCTTATAACTCTTAAGAAGGTTCGTAAGCACTTTGTGGTTATAACTCACCTTTTCTAGGCCATGTCAAAAGGACTCTGAATTACACTTTGGCCGATACTAGGTTGAGTTTTTTCTTCCCCACCCCTTTCCTAAGTAGTTTTTCACAATTCGAAAAAAAAAGGAAAGAAAGGAAGAATCGAATTCCCATGTCAGAAGAGCTTCTCTCTCCATGTGCTTGACATTTTCATGCATGCAAGTTTTTTATGGCCTTGTAAGGTTATAATTTATCCCACATCAACAAAGAGCATGTTTTAACTATTATGGGATGAAGAAGAAAGGGAGTAAAATGCTGGAACAGGAAAAGATACTTCTCTTGCAAAATGGAGCAATGAATGAATTGTTTGTCAGCTAATGTTTATATGGTATGGCTGTGTGAGGAGTCTTACCACTTGGTCTCTACTGTTTTGGTCTTTAGTTCGTGTGCTCGTTTTTCCCCCCCTTTTGGTGCATTTCTAACAAGATTTTGAATTAGCAGAGAAAAAAAAAATAATTTTACTGCGGTGCTCATTCACTTTGTTTTTGGCAGTTACTCTACTGCAATATTGGAAATCCTCACTCCCTGGGTCAGCAGCCAATCACTTTCTTTAGAGAGGTGTGCTTGATCGTCTTTATTCCGGACCCTAGGGAATACTATTTTCATCTTCTAACATTTTTTGTCCTTATTTTAGGTCCTTGCATTATGTGACCATCCTGCCATGTTGGACAGAGCTGAAACACGGGGTTATTTTAGGTATAAAGTGAATTAAACTATATACCTTATTCTCGCATAATGTAAATTATGTCAAAAGTGTGTAAATTAGATGAATTGCTATCTGTTTAGTAAATATTAGTTGATAAAATGATGGGTTAATAAGCATGTAGTTGCTACTTGATTAGAATTCAATTGTTGTAAATGGGAAGCATGGACTCTCTACCTGGGCCATGGTGTCTTTGTTGTCCATGAGCATGCTTCCAATGCTGAGATTTGGACATGCTCATAAATATTATTTATTTATTTTTTCTAATTTCGCATGTGCAATAAACTTATTAGGGGCCTGCTGCAGACACATTTAGAACGCATAAGAGATACAGCCATGCTAGAGAGACACTAGAGAAACTTTTGGATCAAAATGTTCTTTTGATTAGAAATTATAATATGGTATTTCTAGGTCCAAACTAGGACAAAGTACAAAATTATTTTGATAGTCAGAGACCAGAGAAAACGTAATGAGAGTGACAATGCTAGACTTGTGTTCTCCCCCTCTCTTCCAATTAGCTCTTTCTTACTTTGCCAACTGTATATCGATGAAAGCCATCAATCATTCTTTTGTGTCTTGTGAAATCAAAGAATTAAGAAACAATTAATCTATTGATATTTCGTTATGTTTAAAACTATCATGGAAAATATGATGGGACTTGCCGGTGTATTGGGTGCTGCTTTGCTATGCTCTATTCATGGTGCTACCATAGAAATACTTTATTTGAAGATGGTGACAGTGCACATACATTCTGCCCTCAAAGGTGTAAAATAGTTATTTGGGAACTGTTTTTTTCAAACCTTGGCTTGAGTTTTTCATTTTATTAAATAAAAACTGGAGGTGATGTGTAACAACTTAAATAGTTCTTATTTAAATTGTTTCCATGCAGTCTCAGCATCTCTGTGTCATGTCCATGGCCCCTGTTGATACTTATGGATATCTAAGAATATGCAAGTGTTAGTTACAACCTTTTCACAAGAATTTGGGTCTTGTCCGATTTGAATGGTTCATCTTCATTTTGTTTTCGTTATCAAAGTTCAGCTATTAATTATAATGATAGGCCATCTGGTATTACCAGTCCTCAAATTTCCAATTTCCAAATTAAAAGTTCCGATTGAATTCTGGAGATTATAAGCATTAGCCACCTTGCATATTGTGTTCTTTAACTGAGAGTAGAGATGCCAACACATTTGGATGAGCAAGAAGAACAGCCACGGTTAAAATGCTTGTATCTAAAGTGTTTGCTGTTTAAATGTACCTGTCTTCACATTTAATTTGTATCATTGCCCTTTGTACACAAAATGAATATTTAACTTTTTGATTTCACCACGCCAGGGGAAGGTTAATTTAATACAATGTAGGATTTCCATCATCATCACTTTTCCGTGCTTAGGTTCAATGTAGTTTTGTCTTTTGGTATTTTCTTCTCTCGTTTACTTTCTAATATGGATTGTCAAGGATAAAGAGCTGACCATCCTCCTTTGCAGCATGGCTGACTTTTAATTTCTTTGACATGTGTCAAAAATTGGTTTGACATCTGGTTAGTGACGAATCCATTTTCCTATGTACTTTTTGGATGGATTTTGTAGTGCCGATGCTGTAAAACGAGCATTGCAGATCCTCAATCAATTTCCTGGAAGAGCAACTGGTGCATATAGTCATACTCAGGTAATAATGCCTTCTCTTGAAATCTTTGTAGCAGAAATTACTTGGGGACTCATTTGAAGATGTATCATTTGAATTTCCTTTTATTATTAAATCAGGGTATCAAAGGATTACGTGATACAATTGCTTCTGGTATTGAAGCTCGTGATGGTTATCCAGCTGATCCAAATGATATTTTCTTGACAGATGGTGCAAGCCCAGCTGTAAACATGTTACCTTTCTAGTTCTATACACAAGATATTCAAGAAAAAAAAAATGGGAAAGAATTTCCAGATGCTGATTAACATTTTCCCATCCTTTCTCAGGTTCATATTATTATGCAATTATTGATAAGATCAGAAAAGGATGGTATTCTCTGTCCCATTCCACAGTACCCCCTTTATTCTGGTTCAATCACCCTGCACGGAGGCTCCCTTGTATGTATGACGTATCATAGAACTATTTATCTGTCAAATAATTTTTTTTGTTATCCCTTCAACATGCTTTTAAAAATTCTGTATGTCAAGCGTAAGTAGAACTGAAGCCTCATCAATGATGTTCATAGTTTGAGTTATGTTTTGGCTGTTTTTCACAGTAGGAAGGTTTTTATGTAGGACTCATGTGAATTTTCAGGTTCCTTATTATCTTGATGAAGATACAGGATGGGGATTGGAGATATCTGAACTTAAGAATCAGTTGGAAACTGCCAAGTCCAAGGGTATTACTGTCAGGGCTTTGGTTGTAATAAATCCTGGCAATCCCACAGGGCAGGTGAGCAATTATCAGATATCACAAGGCCAATTGAGGAAGATAACTTCTCGTTTCCTTCATGGCTAATAGCCTCGTCGAAATATGATTCTCTCCGTGCACCCATGACGTTTATTCATTTAATTGTTTTACCACATATCTCGACAGGTTCTGGCTGAGAGCAACCAGCAAGAAATTGTGGAATTCTGCAAGAATGAAGGGCTTGTTCTTTTAGCAGATGAGGTGACTATATTCTTTTAGTGCATACTTGACAGTATAATGACCAAGATTGTAGCTTCCTTCTTCTTCTTTAATACTGTCCGGTACTATCCAATCCTCCTACCAAACGTATGATTAGAGTCTCAGTTTTATTCTAGTTACTTGCCTCAAGTTATTTTTATTTTCGCATTGAAACTAACTGAGACACTAGTGTCTCTGCATGATCTCTATGTCATAAACCTTGCATAGATGACGGTCTTTAACTGTGCTGGTTTGCCTGCACAGGTGTACCAGGAAAATGTTTATGTGCCTGACAAGCAGTTCCATTCATTTAAAAAAGTCTCCCAGAGCATGGAGTATGGTGAGGAAGATATATCCTTAGTTTCTCTCCAGTCTGTATCTAAAGGTACAGTAATCAATTTTCACATAGACGGTAGTTATCATTAAGGAACCAGTTCATTGTTGATGACCTTCTGTTGATTCATTGGCACTAGGGTATTATGGAGAGTGCGGAAAGAGAGGGGGTTACATGGAAGTTACTGGTTTTAGTCCTGAGATAAGGGAGCAAATATACAAAGTGGCATCTATGGACACTTGCTCTAACATATCTGGCCAGATCCTTGCAAGCCTTGTCATGAACCCTCCTAAGGTATGTTATTATTTTCCTGGGTTAATAATACCTCTCCACCATACCAACAGAAAGAAAGGAATGCAAAAGGTATAATATGCAGTTTCAAGAGAAGGGATTCTCATTTGGAAGGCTATGTCTTTCTGAAACACTTATATGCCTTTGGCATAGACTACGCGCTCTGTGGGCTCTATGCAAACCAAACGGTTCAAACTCCAAATCCGACGTGTAGTGTGTTTTTTCTAGAGGGGTCTGGACTTGGTTTAAAGTGTGTCAAGCTGCCCTAAATTGGGCTGTTTGACCCACATTCACACCCCTAATTGAAACAAATAGAGTATTAATTCAAACTCATTGAATAAATGATTGGTAAATATGCATGCAATTCATTAGTCAAAACAAATAAATGAGAGGTTAGCACAAGAATCTTGCAAAATTCGATTTTATATTTTGGTTAAATCCAGAGAATTCCAGCATTTATTTTTATTGATTTTCGTAGAATGATTTTGTATTAGATGGATAAACTTTCAATCATATTAGCATAAGTGGTAATAATAATGATTATAAAGTAATTTACCCATTGGCCTCATGCTGGTTGAACTATAGATGAACTGAGACTTGATCGATAAATTTAGATTTGGAGGGAAGTTCCAGTGAATAGAATCTTGGATCAATAAGTTGAAAATTATGAGGCGGCCATTTTTCACATAAGTAAGCTGACAAAGCTTCGAGCCAGCCACTCACAACCATTAATTAGAATGCTATCAGGGACACAATGAAATGTCATCATTTCAATTAGTTGCAGTTGTTTGCACATCGATTTCCTTGTATTACATCAACATAACGTGTAACTGTTAACTTTCAAAACTTGATATTTCCAAACTACTGCATCTGCATGCCTACCAATAATGCAATAATTTTTTTTTTATCTATTGTGCAGGTGGATGATGAATCCTATGAGTCTTATTCTGCAGAGAAAGATGCAATACTTTCATCCCTAGCAAGGCGAGCGAAGGTTAGACTTATATGTAGTTTCTTTTCACAATGTTAAAGTAAATGATAACTTGGTCATGTGGTAAGTGAAGATAAAATTTGGAAAACTGATTTTTGACAGGCTGTCAATCCTCAAACAAAGATATGGATCTTACCCGGTTGTGTTGAGTAAAGATGTATGTAATGAGCAAACAGAATTTGAACAATTGGCCGTCAATTGCCACTTCATTGGACTTGATATGACTTCTTTTCTTTTTGACTTTCGCTATTCACTGCTTTTTTCTATTCCTAAATCCTCAGACGCTGGAAGATGTATTCAATAGTTTAGAAGGAGTGACATGCAACAGAGCAGAAGGAGCAATGTATCTGTTTCCTCGTATTGAGCTGCCAAAGAAAGCCACTGAAGCAGCAAAAGCTGTGAATACTGCCCCAGATGCATTTTATGTGCGTTGTCTCCTTAATGCCACTGGAATAGTTGTTGTTCCTGGTTGCGGCTTTGGACAGGTAAATGCTATAACGTGCAATGCATCTCAAATATATCTTCATATTTGAATGGTCATTAATTGGAGCTCAACAATAGGGGGGTGTCGATAACCTTAGAAACCATAGAGACCCGTTGGCATTCTGTGAGACAAAATTTAACCACTGGTGGTGTCAAACTGGCTTTCCTTTTCCTTTTTCTTTTTGTTTTTCATCTTTTCGTGTGTGCGCTCGTGGGGGTAGCCTCCAGGGTTCCAAAATGTGAATTCCCTTACATAACTCGAACCTGTTGATGCATTAAGGACCGGACTAACCCTTTATCTTCGATAGCTGACATTGCTGTGCCATAATTCCAAGAATTCTAAATCTGCTATATTATAGTTATATTCATGTTAGTCATCACATGAGGCTCACACGAACTTACTAGTCATTCTTCTCAATGCCGGTTGTGACTTATACTTTTTGTTTGTCGTGTTTTTTTGTGGTAGGTGCCCGGACAATGGCATTTTAGGTGCACAATATTACCTCAGGAGGATAAAATACCAACCATTGTTTCTCGGCTGACCGAATTCCACAAAGCATTCATGGATGAATTTCGTGATTGAGGAGAGTACTGTGACATTTTCACAAGACTCCAATCTAAAATTTGACTGAGTAGTTCTCCTACCTAATAAAAACTGCATTGCTCCTTTAAATGGCCGACTTGTAGAGTTTTTTTTTTTCCTTTGCCCCTCTGTTTAATCTGGAATTAGTGCCATGGAGACTAGTACCATTTTTTCGGTTAATTTTGTTTATTATTAGGAAAATGTTCATTCAAATTTTTAGCCTAAGGTCTCCAAATTGGTTGAGTCGGCTCTGGATATGTAACTTATGCACGCCGTCTATTGAAATCTACGTGACATGTAAAATAAATGGACTTTCAGTCCATGAGATACTACATTCATCTTGAATGAGTTCCGTTTAAAATTAATATTATCGCTTTTAAATGTAGCATTAATTTTTATTAAATTGGTGGGTCTTTAATATTTATTTCTCTCGTTCGACTTTTTTTAAAAATAAAATGCTGAGTCACTCCGTCAAGAAGTCCGTCTAAATTTTGGTGTGACACACATCGTCAGTCTGTGAGTCTTCGTCAAGATGCATTAGAGAATTTTTTAGCATATTTGTGTTTACGTGTTTATGTAAGACGTTTAAAAATAATAGACAAAATATATTGGAAATGCTCTTACACGAGAGCTCCCTCAAATATTTTTACTTAAGCCATTACACTTTCGAGTGAATGTCAAATTGGCTGCAGAAGATTTTGTATGTGAATACATATTATAATAATTTCAAATTAACAAATTATCTCAACAAAATTTATTTACCAGTAACTGTGTACACCAATTTTCCTTGGGCGTTGTCCAAAAAGAAATTTTTGTTTTTGACATCATAAATGACTATGCAAGTCTCGTTAAAGTATGTGAGAGCATATGATACAACTGAATGATACAGATAGTGAAACCATGACTAACAATTCAAAAGTATACTTGATTCATCAGTTCCAAGAATGCCGTCTCTCTTTCATCAGATGTTGAACTGCACCACCAAAACCAATATGGGACACCATCAATGCAATCCAATCTAGCCTTTGTATGAAAACTTAATAATTTTTTTTTTCTTTATTCTAACTATATTAAATTTAATAGCCAATGTGCAAGGTACTATTCATAAGATTTGGTCATCCTATAATATATAGATCCATAGACTTTCATTCATAGACTATAATAAAAGAAGCATGGACTTGAGTGTTGGAACCGGCACGAGAATTAGCAGGAAAACAAAAATTTTCTTTAATTCATAAAACCGGGATCTTTGCTAGATGTTCACGTATTTATTATAATTAAATACTAATGGATTAGTATTATACGAATCGATAATCGATATTGATGCGAATCGATTCACGAACTTCTTCGCTTTTGATTCACGAACTTGGTGCTTCCAACGTTCAAGCCTTCTATGGTATTCTCCCAAGTCCGGATTACACCGGCGTGTGGGCACCTTTTAATTTTAACCAAAAACTAAAACTAATTTACGGGTGGTCGGATCTAGAAAGCGAGAAGCTAAATTTCTTCTCTTTTCTTAATTGAATCAATTAGAATCAATTGGAATTAATTGAATCATTTTACATCACAAGCAATGTGATATAAATAATGGCAAGTGATCGATTGCAAACAACGACAAGAGTCACGATTGCACACAAACATCAAGTCAATTAGTTTAGGATTGATTTAATTACACGTGTAATCCTCAACTTATATTACAATTACAATTAAGTCCAAAACTTTTATAGTAAGCGTGATTAAGTCCAAAACTTTATAGAGCTACCACGAGGGACACGATCGGACATATATTTTCCAAGCTCCAATAATTAGATTCCGTCTAGTGACCCTAGACCCCTCAATCTAATTATTAGTCTTTTGCTTTTTCCACTAAAGGCAAGAGAGGTGCACTCTCGGAATATATAAAATTACTGTGGCGTAATATTTTCCTCGACCTACCATATATATATTTCATCTCATCGTCGAGATCCGATAATTAGGTATGAGCATAAATGACCGTTTGCCCTCTAATTATTCTCACTAACTTTAAGTTACATTTTCTTCAACGGTCCCGTGAACTAATCACGGATGTCGAAGTTTAGCCGTCGCTAAACACCGAGCTCAGTTATAACCGTTCAACGAGAAAATACTTAAGTTGTCACTCGACCCGTTTTCGAGGTGACAGTTCGACACTAATTCGTGTTCTCTATACTTCGCCCATTCTCAAGCTCCCAACTCACGCGAGATATTTGATCAATTAAATTGATCTCACCCATTGATGAATCAAAGAACTATTAAACTAACGAAAAGATATACACAATCTGTCGAGGATTTAGATGAAATACTCGGTGATCAAGTGGAATTTAATTATTCGCACGGTCATGCTATATAATTAAATTCGACACGTGGTCGATTCAATACACTCTTAGTGTACTAGTGTCACCATTAATCCATTTTGCGATAAGGATAAATCGCAAACCCGAATGATTAAATAGTCAACACTACAACCTTCCTAAGGTACAAGGCGCCAACCCTTATACATTAGTTGTGAACAATTTTATTGATGATCAAAATATAAGTTGTATCACACTATACTTCTCAGCACGCAAGTATCCAACTTATATTATCACAAGTGATCATTGGCACTTTGTTTACATACTCGATATTAAACAAATGCAATAATAATAAATAAAAGAACAAATTTCTATTTATCATAAAATTGTTATTTTATTACGACAAAAACTATACTATATGGGCATACTACCCAACAATTCTCCCACTTGCCCTAGAGTATATATGTCATGTCTTGCAACCCCATACCTTGCGAGATGTCCTCAAAACTTTTAGTAGGAAGGCTTTTAGTAAATGGGTCCATGAGGTTATCCTCGATAGCAATTTTCTTTGACAATTACATCTCCACGACTAACAATCTCTCTTAAGAGATGATATTTCCGTTCTATATGTTTTCCCCTTTGATGACTCCTTGGTTCTTTAGCATTTGCCCTTTGCCCGCTATTGTCGCGGTACAATGTTATGGGTTTGTGATGATCTGACACCACCTCGATGTCCATTAGGAATTTCTTGAGCCATACGGCCTCTTTAGCAACTTCACAAGATGCCACATACTCGGCTTCCATGGTGGAATCAGCAATGCATGATTGCTTGATACTTCTCCATATAATGGCTCCACCACCTAGTGTAAACAATGATCCTGATGTGGACTTACGAGAGTCTTTATCAGCTTGAAAATCGGAATCTGTATACCCAACTGGAACAATGTTTGGTGATGAGTAAACTAGCATATGGTTCCTTGTTCTCCGAAGATACTTAAAGATATGCTTTACAGCCACCCAATGTTCCGGTCCTGGGTTAGATTGATAACGACTGATCATACCAACAGCATAACAAATGTCAGGTCTAGTGCACAACATAGCATACATGAGACTACCCACTGCTGACGCATAAGGTATTCTACTCATGCGCTCTATCTCTTCAGGAGTTTTTGGAGATTGTTCCTTAGAGAGTTGAATTCCATGTCTGAAAGGCAAATTGCCTTTCTTGGAATCTTGCATGGCAAATCTGACAAGTATTTTGTCAATATATGTAGCTTGGGATAATGCTATCAGTTTGTTCTTTCGATCTCTCAAGATCTGAATGCCTAGAACATAACTAGCTTCACCCAAATCCTTCATATGAAACTGTTGGGCCAACCACGCTTTCGTAGATGATAACATACCTACATCATTTCCTATGAGTAGAATATCATCCACATAAAGCACCAAGAAAATTACCTTTTTGTCCTGTATCTTCTTATAGACACAGGGTTCGTCGAAGTTCTGATCAAAATCGTATGTCTTAATCACCTCGTCGAACCTTTTGTTCCAAGATCTTGATGCCTGCTTCAGACCATAAATGGACCGTTGCAGCTTGCACACTTTAGATTCATGACCACGTTCTACGAACCCATCTGGTTGTACCATATAGATACACTCTTCAAGATGACCATTAAGAAAAGCCGTCTTGACATCCATTTGCCACACTTCATAATCATAATGAGCTGCAATGGATAAAAGAATCCGGATAGATTTGAGCATAGCTACAGGCGAGAAGGTCTCTTCGTAATCGATACCTTCTCTTTGGGTAAAACCCTTAGCCACTAGCCTTGCTTTGAAGGTTTCCACCTTCCCATCTACTCCTCTCTTTCTTTTGTAGACCCACTTGCACCCGATGGGTTTTATCCCTTTTGGTGCATCTACAAGTTCCCAGACTTGATTAGAATGCATAGATTCCATCTCAGTGTTCATAGCTAGTTTCCACAAATCTGCATCCACATCGTTTATAGCCTCCTTATATGAAATCGGATCATCTACTTGTTTCTGAGAGCGCTGTTTGGATTCTCCGACAAACAAGTACCTAGATAGTTTTTCGATGACCCTTTGACTTTGCCTGAGGCGGTGGATCTTGACTGTGGTTTCGTTTGGAATTGTAACATTTTCATCAATGTTAGTATCACCTTCGGGTGATACAATTACCTCATCACTACCTTGAACATTTTCTTGATCTATGGGATTGGATGATGAATCATTTCTCCCACTCAGATAACGTTCTCTAGGTATTTGCGATACCATGGGTAGTCTGTCACTAGGTTGTGTTTCAGGAATTGATGAGTTGGGATTACTCCCACTCATTTCTTCCAAAACAACCTTACTTTTTTTGGGTGACGTTCATTAATATATTTATCCTCTAGGAAGGTTGTATTTGTGCTAACAAAACCTTCCTATCTGAAAGACTATAAAAATAGTATCCCTGGTACCTTTAGGGTATCCCACAAGCAGACATATTTACGATCTAGACTCCAACTTTTACATCTTTCCTTTTCGACACATGAGCCGGACATCCCCAAATTCGGATGTGGCGCAAATTTGGTTTGCGCCCATTCCATATTTCGAGAGTCTTGGGAGCAGAACTTAGATGGAACTAGGTTAAGAATATAAGCTGTTGTCTCCGGTGCATATCCCAAAATGAGATAGGTAGAGTTGAAAAACTTATCATTGACCTAACCATATCTAACAATGTCTGTTTCTTCTTTACAAAGCGCCGTTACATTGGGGTGTACCAGGCGCACTCGGTTGAGAAACTATACCATTTTACGTCAAGTAGTCCACGAATTCTCGAGAGATATTCGCCACCTCGATCGATCGAAATGTCTTTATACTTTTACTCAAATGTTTCTCGACCTCGATCCGATATGCTTTGAATTTCTCAAAAGCCTCCGACTTTCGAGTCATCGGTAAATGTATCCGAATCTAGAGTAATCATCGTAAAGGTGATAAAATACTCATATCCCCTCTCATTTGGTGTATTCATAGGTCCACATACATCGAGAATGAACTAGTTCTAATACTTCTTTGGCTCTATGTCCTTTTGCTAGAAAGGATCTTTTGGTCATCTTACCCTCCAAACAAGAATCACGCGGACCGGCAATGGTTCAACCTCAATTGAGTTGAGGGACCATCCTTTGCCGATCTACGTATCTGTTAAGGTTGATGTGTCCAAGTCTAAGATGCCATAAATAAGTATCACTAGTATGGTATGTATTTTGTTTATTATGGTTTTGAAGTATTATTAATTTCATTCGTGGAATAGTTTAATATATAAAGACCATTCATCAAATATCCAAGCACAAATAGGAGCTTTATTCATCAAAATGTAAAAGCGCTTTATTAAGCGCAAAATCAAGAGAATAACCCTGTCCTATTAAACAAGAAATGGAAATCAAATTCCGCTTCATTTGCGGGACATAATAATGATCTTTAAAATTAAACGCCTACCACTATTGAAATAAAATAAACTACTCCTACGACTCTCATGAAAACTACGCTCTGTCTGATTGTGATAGTGAAGCGGCCTTCATTGAGTTTTACGCTCTCACTGAAGCACTGCATTGACATGCAAACATGATTAGTAGCTCGAGAATCTACAACCCGAGGAATATGTAGAATCAACCACCAAACAAGACTCGGTTATGAAAAACTCACCCGCACTTCTGCTTTTGTTTAGCTAGTGCTTTGGGGACGATCTTTCTTCGGTGACCTTTCTCGCCGCTTGGTGAAACACTTGCCTTTTCGGCTTTCCATACGCTTTGGTCTTTTTGTTGCTTCTTGGCTTCTTGCTAGCTCTCTTCCTTTTCTTTCCGCCTTTGCCTTTCGGCTTGGAACCCGGAGGAGCTACCAATTCTTTGTATAAGCATTACCACCTTTGGCCTTCGAGACCACTTTCCACATTTTGCAACTCATTCATTAGCTCGATCAATGGCATATCCATCTTGTGTAAGTGATAGTCCACGATGGCTGTGAAAACATATCGGTAAAGAGTTCAATACCATATCAACACGAGTATTTGCATCAATGGTTGCACCCCAGTTCTCCGCCGCATTGAAGTGTCCAATCATGGTTAACATATGGTCCTTCACTTTGGCGTTCCGGGTTTCATACGGATGTTACGTAAAAGTACGAATGACTTGAACCGAGCTCTCCTACTTTGATGTGCAAACATGTCCTTGAGGCTTTTCATTATGTCATAAGAGGTCTCAAGGCATGTCATGCTCTTTGTAACACATTTGACATTGATGCCAAAATGTAACAATGAGCCAACTTGTCTGCTGACTACCCACTTATCATAAGCATCCCTCATGTCCTTGCTTGCGGTCTCGTTGGGTTGCTCGGGGCCAATCTTCTTCAAGCACAAAATCAATTTTCTCAAGCGGTGAGAACAATCATTAGGTTACGTTTCCAATCCACATAATTTTCTCCGGTTAGTTGGTTTTGTTTTAGGATAACGGAAAATGGGTGAGAGACATTTTCTTTGAAAATAACAAAAATATTGCATATTAAAATTAAGCGTTGAATTTAACATATGATACATGAATGCACATGTAGATCCATAAAACTACAATAATGTAACGACTACTTAATCCTTGTGATCCAACAGGCCTCTCTATAGGAAAGGTCACCGTGTCCACTGATTAAGCTGGGATCCTCCCACTAGACAAATCATATCTTGACAATAAATGTCCGGATAAATCCGATGATCGCTTTTATTTGGTCACCAAGATTATAAGCGAGAGCCTCTATAGGAGGTTCGTAGATAATCTCGATTTGAGTGTATAACCTTTGTCTAGATCTCTAAATACTTGAAAAATAATCCCGCCATCTATAGGATGATCTCAAATTATATTCTATCTAGACAATCTTACCAAAAGGAATCCAATCAAACAACCCGAATTACGCGGCCCTCCTATAGGGAGTCCGTTGCGTTAAAGCCGCGAAGCTAACGCGATTACATTGCTTATAGATTGACAAGAGGAGACCGTGGGTTTTATTTAAATAAATACCCTCTCCCACTCAATATTTTAAAATAATAGATTTTAATTTAAATAATTACCAACTGTTCACATTAATTAAATTAACAAAGCAGTTTAATTATTACGGACTTCCTTTCTAGAAAAATTTAATTTAAATTAAATTAATCGAGGAAAAACCAATATTTTAATGAAATGCATTCTATTCTAAGTATCACGAGCGATGCCAAAATTAATTCTATATGACATGATTTCTGAGAATAATAATATTTCAAACAAATATTTAAAACATACATTAGCAATAAATTTAACAATTATTTGTGGCCCAAAACAAGACTCAAGAAATAAATTAAAAACTAATTGGATCCAAACCCAATATTTAATTTACAACTTTAGCCCATTACTTTGCTCAATTGCCAAACAAGACCAAGCGAACAAAAGATCCAAGCAGCGAGTCATCGGTGTAACCAAACATCCACTATCCAAGCTTCCAAACATAGATCTTCTTCTTCCTTGAGCAAAGCGATTATCCAAACAGCCCCTTATCGGAGAAACACCATGGCGAATCCACAGCATGGCGAGCGCAGAATCGACGAGATCTGCGCTGGCGGATGGCGCGTTATCGCGAATCTGCGCTGCGCTTGATGCCGTGCGGATCTGCGTCTTGAGTCTCCGCGCGCAGAGCGGATCGAAGCTGAATCTGCGGCTCGCGCATGATCCCGGCGGCGCCCGATCTGCTGTGGCAGACGATGGCGTGTTGCCACGCCATTCGCGCTAGCTTATCCGGTGAGATCCATTCGCGCGAAACAAAGCAAGCGGAGAAGACCACCGCGCGCGGTGGCGGCGGATCTGGCGGCTGTGCGCCCGCCTTTGCGCAGATCTTCAGACGCGATCTGTCCCGGACGAGATCATCCGAGGCGCGCCCGATCTCGGCGCACGACTATCTCGTGTTCGCGCAGATTTGCGGTGCCGGTGCACCCTCGATCGCGCGCGAATGCAGATCAAGCTGGTGGTGCGCGCCTCTGCGTGATGGCAGATCTCCGGCCACGGTTGATTTGTGTTCCGGCTGTCTCATTTTTCCTTTTCGTCGGTATGATATTGAATCTTCAATAATTACAAAATTAACCAGTCCCAATTTAGGGCTCACAATTAAATCTATTTTGCAATTAAAAATAAATCAAGATGATGGAGTCGTAATCCACCGATCTTGTTACCAGACTCAAAATAACGAAATACAATGAACAATTGGGGCCACAAAATAATTGGATCACAGTTTAAAATAATATCAATTATTCAATCAACATATAAATAGATAATCCTAGACATCGCTCGACTAGAACATGCAAATATCAGATCTAGATAATATAACAAACACGTGAGCGATCTAGACCGCTCGATACCACTTGTTAGAAATGGCACGAGAGTAGAGAAAACAAAAATTTTCTTTAATTCATAAAACCGGGATCTTTGCTAGATGTTCACGTATTTATTATAATTAAATACTAATGGATTAGTATTATACGAATCGATAATCGATATTGATGCGGAATCGATTCACGAACTTCTTCGCTTTTGATTCACGAACTTGGTGCTTCCAGCGTTCAAGCCTTCTATGGTATTCTCCCAAGTACGGATTACACCGTGTGTGGGCACCTTTTAATTTTAACCAAAAACTAAAACTAATTTACGGATTGGTCGGATCTAGAAAAGCGAGAAGCTAAATTTCTTCTCTTTTCTTAATTGAATCAATTAGAATCAATTGGAATTAATTGAATCATTTTACATCACAAGCAATGTGATATAAATAATGGCAAGTGATCGATTGCAAACAACGACAAGAGTCCGATTGCACACAAGTCCAATTAGTTTAGGATTGATTTAATTACACGTGTAATCCTCAACTTATATTACAATTACAATTAAGTCCAAAACTTTTATAGTAGCTGTGATTAAGTCCAAAACTTTATAGAGCTACCACAGGGGACACGATCGGACATATATTTTCCAAGCTCCAATAATTAGATTCCGTCTAGTCGACCCTAGACCCCTCAATCTAATTATTAGTCTTTTGCTTTTTCCACTAAAAGCAAGAGATTGCACTCTCGGAATATATAAAATTGGAAAGCGTAATATTTTCCTCGACCTACCATATATATATTTATATCTCGTTTGAGATCCGATAATTAGGTATGAGCATAAATGACCGTTTGCCCCTCTAATTATTCTCACTAACTTTAAGTTATATTTTCTTCAACGGTCACGTGAACTAATCACACGGATGTCGAAGTTTAGCCGTCGCTAAACACCGAGCTCGGTTATAACCGTTCACGCGAAAATACTTAAGTTGTCACTCGACCCATTTTTCGGGGTGACAGGTTCCGAGCACCGCAATTCGTGTTCTCTATACTTCGCCCATTCTCAAGCTCCCAACTCACCGAGATATTTGATCAATTAAATTGATCTCACCCATTGATGAATCAAAGAACTATTAAACTAACGAAAAAAGATATACACAATCACGTCGAGGATTTAGATGAAATACTCGGTGATCAAGTGGAATTTAATTATTCGCACGCGGTCATGCTATATAATTAAATTCGACACGTGGTCCGTTCAATACACTCTTAGTGTACTAGTGTCACCATTAATCCATTTGCGATAAGGATAAATCGCAAACCCGAATGATTAAATAGTCAACACTACAACCTTTCGGTACAAGGCGCCAACCCTTATACATTAGTTGTGAACAATTTTATTGATGATCAAAATATAAGTTGTATCACACTATACTTCTCAACGCAAGTATCCAACTTATATTATCACAAGTGATCATTGGCACTTTGTTTACATACTCAATATTAAACAAATGCAATAATAATAAATAAAAGAACAAATTTCTATTTATCATAAAATTGTTATTTTATTACAGCAAAAACTATACTATATGGGCATACTACCCAACTATATTAAATTTAATAGCCAATGTGCAAGGTACTATTCATAAGATTTGGTCATCCTATAATATATAGATCCATAGACTTTCATTCATAGACTATAATAAAAGAAGCATGGACTTGAGTACTACTGATAATTCGTATTTCACTTCTAAACTATATATAATAATCTAATATATAATAAAAGAGCATTGGAGTTGTGACCATTCATCTTTTTTTTCTTTCAAAAAGGCAGATATGATGCCATTTATAATCTGTTTGTTGCTTTTTAGTTTTTTCCAACTTGACACGCCTTTTTTTTTCCAATCTCCTTCCCTTGACGCCATTTATAATCTGTTTGTTGCTTTTTAGTTTTTTTTTCAATTTGACACACTTTTTTTATCCAGTCTCATTCGCTTGATACACTCCACAATCTCAGCCTTTTACATTTTTTCTCTCTTTCACAATTTCTCTCCTCTCTTTTTTCACATATTAGGATTTTTTTGTAAATTTCTGTTGTTTCTGAAATCTGAAATCAAAGAAAAATACTCATGTTATGTAGTTCCTATTTCGATTCTACATCTATATGGTTAGCTTGGACTCCGTTAGTTAGTGTTTTTCTTGAAATTAGAGAAGAAAAACATATGGTGGCTCTTTTTTCGATTCTCCGAACGGAGTTTGTAAATTTCTGTTGTTTCTCAAATCCAAGAAGATAACTCTTCATTTGTGGTTCATATTCCAACTCGCCTGATATTTGATTTTTGCGTTATAGATTTATGCATTTTTTACTGTATCACTCTATTTGAGTCTGTGTGTTCTTGAAAAAGTGGTGTGAACTGTTTAATATTTTTCAATTCCATGTATTTTCTTCTAGAATTGAATGAATTGAATGCACCAACCACCAAGTATATTTTTTCTGTTGGGTAATTTATGCTTTTCATTCCTAACTTTCAATTGTTCATTTGTACCATCCGAAGTTGTCATTGATTCACTATCGGTGAGTGCTTATTTGATTGTTTGGATGTATGTACACATATATTTCAATTTATTTGGGAGAGGTGGTTCATTTGCAGTATATTGTGCTGTAAATACAACATGTGTTATTTAGCAGGACAATTTTCATGTTTTCCGAAGTTGTCATTGATTCACTATCGGTGAGTGCTTATTTGATTGTTTGGATGTATGTACACATATATTTCAATTTATTTGGGAGAGGTGATTCCTCTGCAGTAGTATATTGTGCTGTAAATACAACATGTATTATTTAGCAGGACAATTTTCATTTTTTCCCTTGGTAGTGAGTATGTTTTACGATTTTCTGAACTTATATTGATGTTAAGATTTATTATTTATACTTAACTGAGTTATGCATACGTTTATTTTTTATGTTGATTCTTTAGTTAAAGTGTATTGCCTTTGGTCTCGGTGTTTTAGTGTTGTAATTTGTATCTTATAAATTTGTTGATGTAATAAAAACTTTTTTTGCTAACAGATGGTCAGTGAAGAAATTTTCCCCGTGGTGAACTAGCAATGAACATGTGATGGAAGCCAGGGTTCAATGGAGAAAGTAGGAAAGAAAGAATTAATTACTGTGAGTATGCTGTATATTGTAACTTTTGTTTGTAATGATATAAGTATGATAAAGTATATGTGATCTGCAATCATGTAGGATAGACACACTCTGGATAATGAATTGGTGTAGTGGAGGAGAGGGGATGAAATTAGCCCATGGTTATATAACTCCTTATTTTGTTATAGATGAGAAGACTCAGAATAGTGTACATATAGTATATAGATAATGGCTAATGACTCAGAAAAGTATACATATAGACAATAGCTAACGATGATATACTTGTACTCCTATAATCGGAAATCTTCAATGTTGTCACATAGTTGTTAAATCAAACAATATGAATATGTATTTTCACTTTATTTGAGAAAAAATGAAGCTCCTGTCCTAACTAATTAACTGCCTAGGGTATCATAAAATGAGTATGAGTGGATTTTAATAAATAATTAGATATTTAGAAGATGGAAATAAGTTTTCTGCCTTTGCATTTGGACTTCTTGTTTTTCTTTTTGAGGTATTCGTGTCAATCATCAGTTCTTCATGTGATATGAAGCTCATATTAATGGGATAACAAAATTTTGTATTGGTTTTGGAGTTCTTCCATTTTGTAGTGAAATGGATAACATAATTTTGCATTGGAATTGATAGGATATATGTAGTTCTTAGACTGTACTTGTTCTTGTTTTTAATGATACAAATTCACAAGTTTGTGTTGTTCACTGTAGGAGTTTTAAACTCAGATTTATTGTTATTTGTAAATATAAAGAAATATTTGATTAGTTACTAATTTAATATTTAGTGGTATGTATCGGGGCTGCTGGGACTTACAATTGATGGTGATTTTTGCCATGGATCAAAAACAGTTTTTAACTTTATATTTATGCACTAATATATCACGTCTTTGATAATAGATGAAATTGATGTTTCTTTTTTATAATAGACTATTTTATGTTTCATGGAAAAGCTTACACATGTTTCATGAAAAAGCTTACAGAAAATATGGACGAATCAAACTTTTGTGGATCAGGAAAAGTCTTCAGGTCATGGTGGATAGACACAACATTCAAGCTAACAGACCAACCTTTTTAAATTTTATACCCTAAAAAGTTTTATAAGAGATTGGTTTAATACCATAATATCTTTGAATATTCGTCTATGATGTCCAATTGGCAAGAACTTTACCATCAACATCGAAGCCCTGTGTTGCTTTTCTTGAAAACCAATGTAGGATTGTGGCTCTTTGTAGAGTATCATTGATCACATATTCGTTGAAGGATCCAGTGTTTTAGTTGATAAACTTAAAAAACCATAAAGATAAAATTATAATTCGTTGGGATGCTACTAATTTTGTGGGTGCGGCATATTCTTAACTTGTGATCAGGTAAGACTAGTTTGGTTCTAGTTCTTATGTTGAATGGTAAGGCGTTCATCCTGCAAAACCATATTTAAATTCATTTGTAGCATTTAAGAAAAGTGATTGATAAAATTTTAAAAATGAGAATAATTTTTACTCTTAGATGTTCTAATACAACAAAAATTTCTTCAAGAAAGTTGATAAACCATGTCAAAGCAAATGTAGTGATGTCATGTCCAGGAACCAGTAGGGACAATATGTTGTCCCTTAGTAGCGCATCTATGAGTTTATCGCCGTCTTCTCCTTCTGAGACTTTTTTACTGTGCTTGTTTAGAAGATATTGTTTAGAAGATATTCTACAAAATCTTCTTTGAAACTTTTTGCCTTTCTTCAATGGGCAATAGTTGAATCCAACATGGCATGAAGGAAACTAAATATGTTTGCAAGACTGGAGAACTATGAAAGAAATGAAAAATTCTCTCCCATAATAGGCCAACCTAAACTATCTGGAAATCTTTCCATTTCCTTTGGAGAACTCTATTTTGCATCAACAAGGCTGAAAACACAAAATCTAATACAAGCACTATGACCATTTTTAACATGCCTAATCATTTACTCGCTGCTCTCATATCGAAGAAATTGATTCAAGTGTAGGGAGTGTTTGTTGGAATTTCATTCAACACACGAATACTTATATTAGATAATATAACGACATTTATTGACTTTTATGTTAACTTACCTGGGCAAATTATTCTATGGTGACTATTTGAATATAGACGCACAACTTTTCTTGTTGAAGATTACGAGGTTCGCAAGATCTTTGTTGTTTTATATGTATGGGAACGTATGGAAGTCAACCATCTTCTATGATTGTTTTGTTTGTCGACCAATGTAGAGAGCGCTATGTTAGTTCTTAGCATTAGATTATGTGGTAATTTGTATCGATCTTATTATTTGCAAATTTAGTTATTTTGTTTGATAAAAGAACACGGGTGAGTCAAAATAGAGAGCATATGCTTATGGTGGATGAAATTAAGCATTTCAGATATGTTTGGTATGTTGAATTAAACATTTCTAGACAAGATTAAGGAAAAATAATATAAAAAAATGTTTATATGTTATGGGGGTTTAGTAACTTTGAAATCCAAGATGTTTGGATCTGAATTGGTTCTTTAGATAGACCGATTAGATGGCAAAAAAAATTTGTAATTTTTGCACCTTTTAGCAACTTCATGAAAGCGGCAAAAGGATTTGTAATTTTATGAGCGTTTTGTATCTTTCATGGCAAAAGAATTTATAATTTTCATGAGCTACTTTTTTCATTTTCTACTCAATGTACATTTTTTACACGAGATTCATTCATAATTCTAAACACTGAGAATAAATGGTGAGAGCGACACACACAAATTTGACGTTAGTTTCCAATTATGATGATGTCAAGCATGAGATGTTTATTCACCCACTTTTGTTTTAAGGTTAACAATAATACGGTTCGGTAGTGTTGAACGGGGAATTTGGAGATAATTATGTTGATTTGGGTGATGACTTTGGGTCTTTAACTTGGGATGTGAAAGATTTCTTTGAAGATCAATTTTTGGTGGTGTGGAGAATAAACTTGGAGCCGTGGCAGTCGCAAAGGCATTGGAGGCCATGAATGAACTCTTTTGAGTCAATGTGTGAAAGTAATAATGATTGGCACTTTGGAGCGGACCTGAAATCTTGGTACCAATAATTTTGTCAATATATCATAGAATTTTCTCAAACGTGCAAAGTACCATGAAAATGGCTAAAAAGTATCTATTGACCATCTATAAGGTTTTGTTGACCTTTTTCTCTTATTTATTGTTGCGAATGCTTTTAATTTAAGCTTTCACATGATTAATTCATTTTGTAATTTGGCATTTGTTACAAATTACATAGACGTCGTGAATAAAATGCCAATTTTCTCACAAAAAGAAAACAAAGTGTGCTCAGTGAAACCCTCCCTCTTTTGTTTGCTTTTAACTTGCTCAGTTCTTACTTCCTTACTTACAAATGAGCCTCATTGACATATTTATACATCTACCTATCAATATAATTATACAGTTGGCATTCGTTCACTAAATTCATCTACAACATATTTACAAAAAATGTTCTAGCAAGTATGTATTTATAACCTTCTATATTTTTCCTATACTTTTTTACATACAACATTCTAAATTAAAGACGTTCTTACATTTCTCCCAAACATTCTAAATTAAAAACGTTCTTACATTTCTCTCAAACATTCTAGAATGCTCCTTCAAGTTTTTCCAATAGAATTCTCTAGTCTTATTAAGGCCTTTCCCACAAGGTTCCCTACATTTTTAGAGAGTTATGACAACTTCAACAGTGTCTTCGAATGCAGCAACACCTGACACCTGCCTACATTGATATTGCAATCCATATTTTGCCCTATGACTTCGACCCCTCCCCTTGGCACTGCAACATTTACCATTTGTTCCCTTGAAGAGTCCAACTTGATTAATATATTTCACCTTTAACAATTCTACATTTAGATGAGATAGTTATTATTGACTTGAATTCAAGTTTTGTCGCCATGTATCGAGCCTTTAATGACTATATAAATCCACCATGTGAAAGAACATGTAGAGGACAACATCTAAATAAATAATGTGTTCCTTTTTTACAACCTAAAAGCTGCTTTTAAATGAGATGATTATCGCACAACTATGGATATCAAAGTGCTTATATAATTCATATTTTTTAGATAATGTGTACCATAGAACACACATATTTGGCATCTTCTTCTTGCATAATGAAAACATAATTGTATACATTCACAATTTGATTTACATGTGCAATAAAATACATACAGCTTCTCTTATAATACGGGCACTTATGAATAACATGATATACAATACAACGTGTAAAACTTCACATAATTTGAACAACAGAAGCCTACAGTAAAAACATGAATTTAACGGCTAAACTTGGTAAAAATTATAGCATGTTCATAACAAGATTTATGCATTGTATAATCTATTTATGTAAGATTGCCCCAACATGCATAATTCCATGAAAATGGCTAGGATAAATAATATATCCCAACAAAGAGGAGGAACTCATGTAGAAGTCATAAAAGTGATGGCAAGTTTAGCTCGTAAATACAAGCACACAACATTTACCCAGTGCCTGAAGAAATGCCGTCAACCAATTTGCATAATTGCCAAAAACAAGAATCAGCTTAAGAAAAACTCGAAAGTAATTTCTGAGATTGTACAAGACATGAATTGTTTTAGTTCGTCAAAAGAAACATTGGTTCATTTAACTGAAAACACAAGTGCATAGTAGTTTCCTCATCAAAGCAAAAGAAATCCTCATAACAGGGCATTTGAATTCAAGCATAGGAATATCGTGAAAGTGTATTTGCAGCGAAAATCAGCAATGAAGCAAATCGATGGTTCTTTTCTTATAGGCGGCTGATAACCTCTTCAACCTCAGAAGGGGAGTACAGATGGAAAGTTGGTGCTACCTTGGCAATATCAACATTGTTGGGCGTAACCTGAAATCAGAAAACAGATGTACAAAAGTATAAAAATAGAAACCAATTCCCGACATACGAAAAGCATGACACCTGAAATCACGATTCACCGGAGCATACCTTTTCTTCCATCACTTGCTTCAGGATGGAAAGCGCAATGATTTCTGCTTCTTTCAGGGTAAGATCCTGCAAGCAAGCAAGCAAGCAAACAAATGGACTTCAAATTCAAAGTCTAATGGATAATTCTGAATGCTTAGGCGTGGATAGCCAAACATCATAAGCGCAAACAGCTTATTAGAACTACACAATTAGCTCCAGAATACCATGAACATTTAATTTAACATAATGGCTGGTTACTTTTGGCATATTAGTTGATTTGAATAGAAAAATTGATTTGATCAATTTTTACTTTTTAGTGAGGTGTTTGATTAGGACATCAAAAATTGGTCAATCTATCAAGTGACTACCTGCAAAGCTTAGAAATAAGTAATCATTTTAATTGATGTTCATGAACATTACATCGAATCCGCAGCATAACTACAGTGCCTCCTACCAGGAATAAACCTGTCAGGTTAAAAAGTAAATTACCTTGTTGTACTGCTCCTGCAAAGAACTGTCAGCACCTTCAGAACCTGATCCAATGGCTTTCGCATTGCATTGCCAGAAAGTACCAGAAGGATCGGTATTGTATCTGTGCATTGCAAGTCCCTTTCAGTTTCAATTGTCTAATTAAATAATCCTGGCAGCAACTTATTGAGCCAAAAAATTCTGGTAGGAAAAGCTAGTGAAAGTATATTATCTGAAAGATCGTGAACCAGGACTTTCAAAGAAGGAAATATAAGTATCTGTGTCATCATATTTAGAAGAAGAGGGTAGAGATTCCATATTCGAACCACAATACAGTCAACAACTAGGAAATCAGTCATGATCACACACATAACTTGATTGTGAATGGTACAGATCAAATATGTATCAAAGTTCAAACACGTCTCCTAGCTAAGAAAGTCAAGTTTGACCATACACATTCAATGGGAGAATGATGCAGAATGGAGTATACGTGTCTTTGGAGCCTTTTATTTAGTTTATTGTAACTCTATTCAGAAAATTGTGTGAAAGAGTTAAAAAAGGCCGTCTGCTTTCCAGTTTTCAAGGTTAGTTTCTTACATGGAGGAGGTAATGATGTAGAAAGGAATTATTTTGTCCAAGTGTCGTTTTTTAATTATGTTTGGAAGTTGAGAGTGAAAGAGTCAAAAGTCAAAACAGTTGTTTGTTTTCATATGGAGATTATGAATCAAGAAATTCTAAGTGTCATTTCCAAAATCTAGGAGTTAGTATTTAATTTAAATGATTCTCTGCAAACTGGGAAAAAAAAAGCAGAATATCGATCGTCAAGACTAATTAACAGAATCTATCAGATGTTTTCGGTTCCAGTTTCAAAGGTTTTCTCCTCTAGATTTGTCCCCCAAAAGAATCTGAACTTCAACGGATTTTGGGACTATCAGTTATGCCTACATGAGAGAACCAATGTGAATAAATATGAGCACTCAATAAAGCTGCAACACCTGCTGCAGAAGCCAATACCTAGCCATGAGAAGCAGAAGCTTAAGGACTGGCAAAGGCTGACATCGTCCTGGAATTCCTCACATATGTTTAGGTAATTGACTAACTCCACAACAGATCAGGAATTCCAGGAAGAAAAATCTAGAATCTCCAACAATGTACACTATGGTCGATAATCCAGTAACTGTAAAACTACATTATTAGGAAGTTGTACGATGAAAACAAAATCAATTATGAGATCATTTTGCTACTGAAATTAAAGTATCAAAATTTCCTAAATCTTTTGATCATATATGATATATGGCCCTTCATAAGCAAACAGTATACAAGGGCAAAAATTTGATAATAATGGCAAATCACATAAGAACATGAAACCTGGCTGTTGCTAGTTATATTTTTATTTGCAGCGTCATTTCATCCCAAATTAGCAACAACCACATGACTTCTTTACTGATTGTTTCAGTATTCAGAATGTTCCCGCATATCCGTCAAATCAATAAATCTCACAAGCTATAATTAAAACAAATTACGAAGCTTCACTTTAGTATCAGACAGGAGAAACGTGGGCAAACCCAAGAAAATGTTCCAGACGGAAAAAAAATGAAGCAGAAGGTAGAAATAGCTTGCGCCAAATCTAAACAGAAGAAATACTTACAAGCTGGGTCCATTCTCATCATGACCAGCAATGAGAAGAGATACACCAAAAGGTCTAGACTGCATGAAATGAACCAAAAATAAGAATGTGTAGAAGTAATATGCTCAACATCTCACACCTTCAAGAGGACAAAAGAGAAATGAGGTGTGAACATTGACAGACAAAAAACTACATCTCATAAATACTTCGTAATCTCTCATGTGGGTACCTTGCATCATAACTTCATACAGAAGGCATATATCAATTAACAGTTCAGCATCCCTATTGGGTATTAAAACAGACAATCTCTCAGTGATGACAGCCTAAGGCACTAAGGAAGTGCATGAAGTAGGAGAACCTTGAATAGGAGCAGCTTTTAGAGATACAAATAGCACAGAACTAAGTTCTAACATGCACAAGGTAATGTGGGGCCAGACTTCAAGCACGTAACATCTCTTGGCAGAGTTGAGAGAAGAACAGAAAACTCACAATGCGTAGATCATAACCAGGACTATCATGCAGAGTCAAGTACCATTTAAAATTGATTGAAGGTCTCAGGCTAATATGAAACTCAAATGAAAACTAGAGAAACAGCACGAGCTTTACAAATGACAACCAATATCAAAAGGCAAACACTTTGTGCTTGTTTGGTAAAACTTTTTGTAGATTATAAGGATAAAAAGCGGATAAAAGCCGTGGGTCCTGTGGAATAAAAATAATGTTTGACCAGCTTAGAAGTGCTTATAAGCACTCCCAAACATGCTAAATGTGCAATGAGAAGAAATATAGAGACAATTTTGTGGGAAAAAGAAGAGAGCTAACCATAGATTCTTCATCACCCTCGCCAAATCGCAGGGCAAGATCACAGAGAGCTTGCGTAGTGGACTCAACTGTCATGGGCTCACCATATGAGAACCTATGATTCTACAAGATACAAAACTGCAAAATAAGCAATTGACCAATATTAATATAGACTATGAAGTACACTGACTGTAGTCTATAAGTACCTGAGTTTCAACTCGTGCGTGTTCAACCAGCGTACGGGCGTCAGCAATTAAGCCACTCATGGCACAACCAATATGATCATCAATTTCCATAATTTTCTCTACGCTGCTAGGCTCCTGTAAGAGTTTAACAATATGATATTTTACAAAGCACGCAATGTGAAGTTTTTGAAACATCAAAGAAAGCCTATACATGATACATGCTAGTCAATAAATTTTCTCTTATCTAATGGGAGAACCTTACTTCTTTGTGGAGTAATTAGGAATTGTAGAATTTAAATCTACGTATAATAATCCTGCAAACTAAACTCAACTAAGACTTATTATCCGATACTTCTCCATGGTTGGCTAAAATAAACATATAACATTTGCTATTTATGCATGTAACCCAATTATTAGCGTCCCATTTTAAACATTTTGCCCTTTATTTTTGCATATGCATCGAGCAAGTAAGTTTTGCTTTATTAGTCATGCAAGCAATGAAGAGTACATTTCTTTTTGTGAAATATAAAAACCACAAAAGAACAAATTTGATTCATATCATTTGCACATTGGTCATCAACAAAGCTTATGCGCGTCTGCAAACTAAGTTAGATATGAATTCAATTCCCTCAAATAAGTCAGAACTATGAATATTACATTAAAATCCAACCAAAAGAGGATAATAAACATACCAAAAGCGGAGATGTGATGCGCTTTTCAACAGCAAGAACCACCCCTTCCTTAGTTTTTATCCCTATTGCTGTCGAACCCAACTGAACCGCACGTAACAGCATCAATTTTAAGCAAAATCAACAAAAGATTCAACAACAAAAAGCAATTTGTAGAATTATTTCAGCTTCCATGCTAACCTTGATAGCTTCAATGGCATATTCGACTTGAAACAATCGGCCTTCAGGAGAGAAAGTGTTGACTCCTCTATCATACTCAGTCCTTAAAAAGCAAAACAAAATTACACAACAAAACCCGGAAAACCCCAAAACATTTTGAGTTTAAATTACCATTTTTACCTTGTGAGGAACATTTTCTAGTCGATTAATAATAGCTTCAGAATTTGCTGCGAATAACTCAAACTGACAAAAAATTAGATATTTAAACCGCAAAATTGTCGTATCAAAAACTTAGATATTTAAAGGAAAACAAAATAAACAATAAAATTGAAAAACAAAAGCCGATCTGAGTGTGACTAACCTTCAATTTAGTGAAGAAAGAATTTCCGAGAAGCCTTCTTGTCAAGCAAGCAAGGAGGGCGAGGGCTATTCGGGTCACGGGGTGGTCCGTTAAGTTTGGTCCAATTCTAGGCCCAACTTAGCACATGTTCGCCTTGAAACTGCTCAAAAATACTTTTTATCCACATATTTCACCCACAACTTACAACTCGTATAATTTCAGTACTACCAAACATATGCTTAAATTATAATTTAAGTACCCATTCGATAGAGCTTATAAACTAGTTTATTTGACCAACAAATTTGCTATGGTAGCCTGACATTTTTTAACATTCTTAGTCAAATAAACTATTTTGGTCAAATAAACTAATTTATAAGTTCTATCAAACAAGCTCTAAATTAGTAATGTGCTTCTTTGTGGTGTGATCTGACCGTAGGCTCTATTATGATGATGAATTGAGATAGTGAATAGATTTTGGAGATGATCGATGGAGAGTGATGATCGATTTAGGGAGATGATCAAATCAGGGAGATGGATTGAAGCGGCAAATTTTAGAGGAGATGATTTTGTGAATGGAGAAATTGAAGACGTAGTGACACACAAATATTTAAGTACTTTCCTTTCTAAAAATAGAAAATTATGTGAGTATTTCTTTAAGTTTCATATTTTGTAAAATACAATGGTTATAACTTTTTTTTATATGTATTTGATAATCAGTTTTTTATATTATTTATGATTATCTTCTCTCGTATATACATTGTATATAATTTATCTCTCTTCGATCGCTTTCTAAACTAACACCCCTATAATTTTATCAATTAAAAAACTAAACCATCAAAACCCATAAAATCTTTAATTCTACACTCAAAGTTGCTCAAATCTATCAAGACACAAAACTCTAAATTGAGGAAAAGAAAAAAAAAATCAACAACTTATCAAAATCGACACATTTCTATATCATTTTCATTAATCAAAACGTAACTATCACTTATGATGTTCATTGACATACGTGTCACAGTTAATCAACAACTCAAAATATATTTGTCAAAGATCAACAATTAAATTGATGTTCCAGTTGAGGACACATACAAAAATTTGAAAGTCATAATATTATTCAACAAGTCAAAATATATATAACAAATCTCGTATAAATAACAGGGATTTAAAGCTCACACGTAAAATCAAATTTGAATATTAAAGCTATGTTAACATTTTTCTTTAGTGTGTACATTTTCATTAGAGTACCAACAACTTTCTTTTTAGGGCAAATGTCACCTACATTTCAAAGTGATTCTAGAAATCATCTTTACTTAAGAAATTTTGACATTTTCACTCTCACATCTACATTTGCTTGCACAAAATACCATATCGGTCCATTGTCATCCAAAAAACTCCGTTAAATAGACTCATGAATACGACTCGTACCATTTTGTATGGGTAGTTTCGTTCACAAATATTTTTCTCATTTTCTCCTGCCTAACTGATTTACTTTTTTAACGGTAGTATTAATTATTTATTTTTAGTGGTTTTTTAACCTAAAAAGACTATATTTCAGCAAGAATAATGGCAAAATCGATTGTGCACAAACAAAATCCAAATTAAGATGAGGTAAGCAAATCCTGACAAACACTTCTTTACATGATACGTTGTCTGGTAAGTAATCTAAATATAAAATTATACAGTTATATTTTTGTTTTGAAATTGTTACTTATTTGTACAGTAAAATAGAAGTTGTGGCTTTTTTGCTTGGGTGCGACCCATCCATGTGTTCAAGATAATAATACATGGACTGCTTAGATCCATGAATGAATGTGAACAACAAGTGCTTCATGTGCAGAATGAGAAGAGGTCGTGCTTTATTCGAACCCGTTTTTTTTTTGTTTTCTTAGTGGGACTACTAGGGGTGGCAAAGCGGCTCGTCGGCTCGGCTCGTAAAAGCTCGGCCCGGCTCGGGACTCGGGCTCGTCGAACCACCGAACACGAGCTAGGCCGAGGCGGAGAAAAAAACGAGCCGAGCTCGCTCGACTCGTCAAAAAACGAGCCCACAAGAAAGCTCGTTCGAGCGAGCCCGAGCCGGGCTCGTGGGCTCGGTCTGAGTCCACTCGTTGGGCTCGTGGATTGTTTAAAGAGCAGCCACGAGCCGGCTCGCTCGTGGCTCGTCCATAACGGTCACGAAAATCGTGACCGTTGGATGATCATCCAACGGTCATTTCATTTTTTTTATTTTTTTTATTTATTTTTTGGTTTTTCCTTTCATGATTTTCCTATAAATACCCTATTTCTAAACTCATTTTTTCACACTTCAATCTTTTATCTCTCATTCAATTACATACTCAATCTATTATAAATTCTCAAATCTCAATATTAGTGTCCTAAATAATTAGTATCTAGTATCTTATTATCTAGATATTACGCTATAATTTTCTACTTCTACTAATTTTCTACATTTCTATTTTCTAATTTCTACGTTCTACTAAATCTTCATCTTCTCCTATTTTCTTTCTCTATTATTCCAAATGGCATACAACCCAAGTGATGATGATTTGATGGTCTTAATGAAATTCCAATTCAGATGATATTATTGATCGGTTTGGTGGTAGCATCGATCCAATTGATTTGGAAGACATTCATGACGACGCCAATACACATGAAACTACCATTGGCTCTAGCACTAAACGAAAAGCCACCAAACAAAAGGCTAAATGTTGGGAGCATTTTGAGTTGGTGCCAATGGTAAACTAGTGAACGGAGTCCACGAGTTCAAAGCACGTGTAAACTTTGTCGGGAGAAGTTTTCTTGGCGAAGGGATTGGCACGACCCATCTAAAAAGACACTTCAAAAAGTGTCAATACAAACATAGAGGTGTGGATACAAATCGTGCACATCTCCGGTTTGGATCTCCGGGGGCGGGTCTAGTGGTCCTACTCTCAACAACCGGATATACTCACAAGAACTTGCGACACGAAGGACTACAGGAATTGATAGCAAATGTCGGGTTTCCACTATGCTTGGTGGACAATCCTCATTGGACTACATTCATCCAAAAATATCTACAACCAGAATGTACGTTAGTATTTCTAGAAATACACTTCGTGAGAGATACTATTGTTAGATATAATACTAAAAAGAAGCTATTATTAATGATATTAATAATTACAATGGTGTTGTATCTTTTACATCGACTTATGGATGGGTTGTAACAAAAAATGATACATGGTAGCAAGCTGCACACTACATTGATAATTCTTGGTTAATGCATAAAAAGTAATAGCATTTAAACAAATAGACTATCCTCATAATGGAAATAATATTTATCAAGTTTTATTAAGTGTGTTACATGAATTTAAATGTGATTCTAAAGCTCGTAGTTTTACATTTGATAATGCAGCCCAAATAATATAGTAATTGAAAAATTAATGCAACATTGTAATCCACAATTTGATGGTATTTTATTTCATATTCGTTGTGTGTGCCATGTGTTTAATTTAATTGTACAAGATGGATTACAATTTATACTCCCACAATTAGAAAAAATTAGATTTGCTATTAATTATATTTCGGTTTCACCATCAAGAAAACAAGTTTTTCTTTGCTTTATGTATAGAAAATGGGTGCAATCAAAATATTTTGCAACCGATGTTGGCAATAGGTGGAATTCAACATATCTTATGCTTGAATTGTGTGAAAGTTATTAAGATTGCATTATCAGATATTATAATGGTCGACACTCACACGGCTCGTAATATGATTTAGAATTACATGATTGGGAAATATGTGGTCATGTTAGAAAATTTTAAAAGTTTTTACGACTTAACAAATGCATGTTACGGTGTTTATTACCCAACTACTCCACTTGTTTTAAATCATTTCTATTATATTGCTAACAATTTTCATAAGTATAAGAATTTTGCTCTTTTACTAGTATTATACATGTCATGGAAGCTAAATTTAGAAAATATTGGGAACAATTACCTATGTTATTTCCATTAGCATGTATCATGGATCCTCGACTTAACTTAGAGGGTACAAAAGTAACAATAATGGCAATTTCGGATAAATTAACTTTTGGAAATCCAAATCACGTGTTCTAATTTAGAACAAACTTTATGTTCTATGTATGAGATTTATCTTTGAAAAGGCCGGTACAAACGTTGTACGACGACCCCTAATCCAACATATACTTCGTCAATCAATCGATGACATTGACTTATGGAGTTACGTTAGTACACATAGGACCACTCAAAGTCAACAATTAGTTGGTTCTTCTTCTAGTTCTTCTTCCTTCCCTATTCTAATGATACATCCGTAGAGTTAGGTAGGTATTTTGCACATGATGTACTTAGTATGTTAGATGAAGAGGAGAGAAAATTTTTGATATACTTAAATGGTGGAAACAACATCAACGTAGTTACCCAATTCTTTCAAAATGGCACGTGATCCGCTAACACTTGGGTGTCAACTGTAGCATCGGAGACGCATTTAGTATAAGTGGCGTGGTTTTATCCGATATCGGTCAAGACTCAAAGTCGACATTTTAGAAAGTTTATCGTGTCTAAAGGATTGGGATGATGCCGAACTTGAATCCAAGACAAAGTGGATGTAATAATGTCTCAAGAACTTGAAGATTTGAATATGGATTAATCATATTCGTAGAATCGTAGTAAGTATTATTTTGCATTAATATTTCGTATTTGAAGAATTTTTCTTATTTTAATAAAAATTGTACACGTAACATCTTGTTCGTGTACAATTTTAACTCCGCCTACTTTTAAAGTAGTTGGTCCCAAGCCTTGGAAAAAGGATGAGGGTTTTAGTTTTACATTTTTAACATAAACGATTTTCGATTATGTATTCTTTTTATTTTCAAATTTAAAAAAATGTAAAACACAAAAAAATAGAGGTGGATTTTAAATCTTTAATTTTTAACATAAATGATTTTTTATTTCTACTTTCTTTTTTATTTTCAAATTTCTTTTTTATTTTCAAATTCAAAACAAAAACTTAATCAAATATGAGGATTTTAAAAAACATAATCAAGATGATTCAATAAAAATTTTAACATAAAGATAAATATTTAATCTTTAACATAAAGATAAAGATAAATAAATGATTCATTTTAAATATTTACATTTTGTTCTTTAATAAAATAAATAGAAATTAGAATATAATAATTTATTTTCAAATTTTAAACAAAAAAAAAAATTAAAAAAACAGGGCCGAACCGAGCCCACGGATTGACTCGGCTCGTCTCCAGACGAGCCGAGCTCAGCTCGTCCCCATGGGCGAGCCGAGCTCGTGATTTATGGGCCGAGCCGGCTCGGCTCGGCCCATTGCCATGTCTACTTGTAGTCATGTAGCTACTTATGTAAGACTCTTATTGTAATGTTGCTGAAATCATAATCAAGTTTTAGTGGTGAAAATGTAGTGTGTTGGGGCTGGTGAACTAGAACTATTATTTCTCAATTTGGTCTATAAATGATGTTGTGAAAAGTCCCAACCTATTAATAACATTACGCTTAACGTCCCTACCTTTATTGTTCTTATGCATATAACGTCCTTATTTTTTATTGCTTGTGCCAACAAAATAACCATATATGGTTGAACAAATACATCAATGTTTAAAAAAACAATGTACGAGAGACGTGTATGAAAAACCTAAAGCTATTAAGTACCAATTACAATGATTTGAACTGCAAAAAACTTCACCAAAATATATCAAAATGTCAAGCCCTAATTTGGTGCTAGTGATGATACATCTTTGCATCTCCTCTTGTTGTGGCCTCGTTCACCACATTTCCTACATGTCATTATCAGCCCACTTTTTTCCTGTAATATTTGCAGTGCATACATTGCTATCTGATGATCTTGTATTGTGTGAAGACTTTTCTTGCACTATTTGCTTGGTTTGATGATACCTCTTCATTGGGCTTCTTTTCTTCGGCTTTTTGGGCCTCCCAGCATTTTATTTTATTTTTTGGAAAACTTGTAGAGTGAGAGGGTTGAGACTTAGGTTAGGCCACAACTTTGGTCCTGTTATGGGAAAAATTGATAGGGCATATGTCATCATGTATGCCTCTTTTTTGTAGATGTTGTCCACATAATCAATGATCGTCAAGCCCTTGAAACTACTGAGGCAATCACATGGCAACAAGGAATATCTATTAACTGCCAGGAATGACACGTACAAGTCCTTGCTCTAATGTCTAAAACATATAGTACATCACCTATATTATGTCTTGGAATTTTTCATTGCCTAAGTAATCAGCCCACTCAATCCTCGCAAGTCTACTATATTTCTCGAGAATCTTTTGGATTCTATGGCTTACTTCTATTGTCCATCTATCATATACCTTTCTCCTTGCTACAATTCTCTTCATCAAGTACACCCTAATCTCTTCTAGCATGGTCAGAATGGACTTCTCTTTTGAATTGACAATCTCGTTATTAAAAGATTCACATAAGTTGTTGAGGAGCATATCACATTTATTCTACTCTTTAAAATGAGATTGAGTCCAATGAGATGTAGGTTTTTATTCAAGCCATGCATAAGCTGCTGGCTCCATATCTAACATCATCTGTATGTTTTAAGCCACTATGCTTCAGTAGTGGCTCTAGCTGCATCCTAAAGAGAGTTTTTCAAACTCAATCCCTTATGAATTGCACTAAAATTGTTGTGAAGATGTCTAACACGTGTCTTATGTTCTGAATACTTGAATAATGGCTTAATTGCACTAACCAAGCCATTTTGCTTATCAGGCATAAAAGTCTAGTCGTGGCTGTTATGCATTTGCAAATCATCCTTCAACAATCTCATAAACCATCTCCAATTTTTCCTATTTTCAATATCAACAACTGCATAGGCCAGTGGATACATCCCATTATTGCCATCTACACCAACTGCAGTTAACAACTGTCCACCATCTACCCCAATCACCCTCCTACATCCTCTAATGAAACCATCATTCATTGTTCTAAGGAAAATATAAAGATTCTTGCTGACCAACATACTCTTCAACTTGAGCAATAGTCCCAATATTAGTCTTCTTCAACTCTTCACAATAATCCCATAATACTTTGTAATGATCGATAACACTCCCTCCAATCTTTTCAGTATATTCTTCCTTGTTCTGTATACTTGCCAAGTTGAGATGTCACTTAAACCATCGTTTTTCACCCTTTCCATGAATGTGCTTACCGCCATGTTTGGTTTAGACCTCTAGTCAGATAAATATCTCTTAGCTAAATAAATGGAGCTCACTTTGAAGTTCTTATATACCATGGCAAAAGTATGCTCTTTTATGTGTGTTTTGATAACAAAACTTGTCTTCTTGTGTTCATTGGTAGCATACAACACCCATGGACAGTCTCCATTGGATTTGACTAGCAATCTTTCATCATCATCTTTTTTGTATTTAATCTCCATGTTGTTTTTAGTGTAGTTTGGTAATGCTGAAATTATTTAAGTTGTCGGTCCTACGAAATGTGAGGATAAAAAGTATGTTTGACCAGTTGAAATTATAATTTAAGCATCCCCAAACAAGCACTTAATCAAATGTGCAGTGATGGCAGCTTTAAGTACATTTTTAGACTTAAATGTCAGACCAACACAATTAAAAAATGAATGTCAGACCTACACAATTAAAAGATGATAAAGGCAGTGCGCACATAAACTTTAAAATGTAGGGACATTTTATGCAACTTAACCTTTCTGAAGACTCGATCTTCCAGATCTGTCATTACGTTGAAAGCATCAAGTTTAGATCTCTTTCTTGAGTTTGTTTTTGCCTTCTCTTTACTGTAAACACTTTGTAACTCATCGGAGTCCCCACAATTGGTATCCGAATCCCAAACATGTTGCCCTTTTGTTGTACCAAATTCCAAATCAAAAATGAATTGTAGAATTCTCATCTTCAGCACTACTTCATGCTCTTCTTCCATTTCATAGTAAAATTCCACCAGCCCTTCTACCTCTTTTCTCCACTTTTTTCCTCATCATGAGCATCAATCCCCACATCATCTTCTTCCACACTCATATGTCAATCATGTTGATCTTCTACTGCAGGACCCTCAGTGATGGATTCTTCTTCAACCCGGCCATCATTTTCTTATAGGTTGTAAACCTATGGACTCCCCATATTGTCACGAGAGCCCTTCCACATTCTCATGAAAAATTTGATATGTCCAAACAACTTCAGGGTCTCCATCATTGTGTTCTTCAATAATAGGTACATAACATCCTTCAAATGCTTGTGGTTCTCTTGTGGCGAGTTCATCATGGCGAGTCTTCCTCGTTGTGTTTTTCATTTGGCACCAATGGCAATGCATGAGATTATATATTTCTACAATATATATTTCTACCATCCTATGTCTGTCAATGTCCCTTAAAATTTGTCGAACATCATCTTCACTCTCCAATCTAGTCAACCCCTTTCCCAAACTCATTTTTTTCTTTCTATAATAAAACTCCAACTGCATGTCAAAACCAAGTGCACGTAAGAACATCGATAAATTATCTCTTGTGAACAATGTAAGATGAAAGAAATCCAAAAATAACACGACTCCTCCTTCGTATGCTAGATTGTTTGGCTTATCATAAAATCTGCATTCACGATATACTTCAAATGTGAAATATTCTGTATTATCGCCTGCATACCCAATGATAGACCCAATCAATAAATATGCAACAAAAAAAAAAAACCATTTCAAATCATTGTACACACAAGAAAACCACAACACTGTACGCTATACAACACAAATACATAAAAATAAATAAAAAATAAACTACACAAACTAATCAAAAACCAAAGTCACGGAGGCATTAATAATAGCAGAAAACCAAAACTCACGCTAAGTGGGTGGATCATTTTCGGAATGTCTGAATAATGGAGGTAGTATTTCGTTTTAGAGAAGAAGATTTGATATCATATATGTATAATAGGATAAAAAAAAATGAAAAAAATAAATAAATAACTTCCATGAGGACAACCGAAATGAAAAATCCAAAAAAACTCTTTCACCACTTGAAGAACAAAGTCAAAAATTGCCAATGAAACAAAGCAAACAAAGTACTTTCAAACTTACCAACAGACGTCTAAGGACAATTTTGTCAATGCACGGACGGATGTGGAAAATTTTGACAGTAAAATAGAGAAGAAATGGGGAAAAGTTTACCGTTTGTGTGTGTTGGTTTATTTATCTCCGTTTGAACTAAAGAAAATGAGAAAAATGTGTGTGGACGAAACTCTCCTTACAAGTGATACAAGTCGTGTTCATGAGTCCACTTAACAAAGTTTTTTGGATGACAATAGACGGAAATAATGTTTTGCGCAAGCCAAGATGGATTTGAGGGTGAAAATGACAAAATTTCATAGGTAAGAATAATTTGTACAATCACTTTGAAAGATAGCGACGTTTTGTCCCAATTACCCTTATTTTTATGTACATAATCTTATAATTGAATTTAATGTACTTGGTTTGAATGTAAAAAATGAATGAGGGTTAATAATAATGTATAAACTCTGAAGCATTCGTATTATTGTTAAATTATTGAAATTGTGACGAAGTAATTCCAATTAATGTCGCAAAATAAATAGTCAATTTGAGGTTACGACTCGATATTCTATGCTTACTAGATTAGGCAAAGAATTTTGTAATTAGATAACTTAGGCGATGTTTTCTTTATGTTTTAGTTTTGAATTCATTTAAATTTTTCTGTTTTAAGAGTATATTTTAAGATTGTTGAAAACGCGTTTAGTTTGTCATTCTGCAAAACTATTTCTGAAAATAGAAAAGTGGAAAACACGTTGTGTTTGAAATTTTGAGAAATCATTTTATATCATTTTATTTAATGAATTTGATTATTCAGTAAAATATAACAATTTTATGCTAATATATGATAAAATAATACATTTTAAAGTTAGTGAATTTTACAATTTTTTTTACAAAAATAAAATACAAACAAATAAAAAATTAACAAATAAAAAATAAAAAAATAAAAATTAATGACATGAACTGAGAATTTTAATCAATTTTCATTTAAATTAATTTTTTAAATAACCAATAAGGGCTTGAATTATTTTTTAGTATTTAGTATTTTCATTTTTATAGAATTTAATTTTTTTTTAGAATTTTTACTTTTTTTAGAATTTTATTTTTTAGAATTTTATTTTTTAAAATATTTATTTTTTTATAATTTTTATTTTTTTTATAATTTTTATTTAAATAAATTTTGTTTTCCTTATTTTGAGTGTTTTCATATTTCACTGAAAACTTTAAAAATATTGTTTTGAGTTTTGTGTTATAAATTTAACATTGTGTTCGAAAATAAATTTTCAAAAATAACGTAGTAAACAAGTTTAAGATATTTTAAAAAACTAAAAATTAAAATAGTTTGAAAACAATAAAGACAACATCATATCTTAGTTTTTCTTACTTCCAAGTAAAAAGAATAATTACTATTTCAAAAGTAACTTTTGTATAACTAATCTATTTTCTCCTTTGACCAATAAAAATATTTATTTCAAAATTTACTTATTTCCTTTTTAAGTAAGTTTAGTTATAGTAAGTTTTTAAAGTTCAACCAAACATACTTGAATTGTTGGTGAAAATTGGAAATAATTTGTTTTAAGCTTAACAAATAACAAATTGTTAATTTGATAGAGTGAATGAGGTGAAGTCAATATTCTACTACAGTCAACTGCAGGAATTGCAGCCTTATAAAAGCAGAGAGAGAGATAGCAAAAAATAAAATAAAGGGATACCATTTTTTTTTTTATATAAGATTTTTAATCTGGACCACCCATTGCCCCTCATTGATGGGTGGAAGTAAATCATCAGATACTGAGTTGACTGGGTTCTTCTTCGCCCCAAGAGGCTCCATGGATATTACCAGTTGCTCCACCCATTTTTTGTAAGCTTTTCTCATGCACGAACACTGATTTCCTTCATGGCCCTCCCACTCGCATTTTTGTTCTGATTCTCGCTATGTTATTATGCAAATTAATAATTTTTATTTCTTTTTCTTTCTCCAGACTCGGATCTTTTATAGTTGAGACTAGTCTACACATGATGCCAATACCAAAATCCGAATGAAAGATCTGAACCCAAAAAATCAACACAATTCAAGGGGTCGAGACCTTGGTGGGCTCGGGACCAGGCACGACTCATCAAGGTTGATACTCGAGTCTCAAGAACTCGGCACCAATGCCGAGCCTTCATTTGGATGGTTGGGTCAAGATCGAACTTCATGTCTTGAACTTTCAAAATTAAACCTTCGTATGTATTTAATTTTGTTTTTCTTAAGAATTTTCTGCAACTAAATTTATAAATTTAAAATTCAATAATAAAACGACAAGCAAAATATAAGTTCTTTTTATCACAACTCATTTTACAAGAATTTTATCATCATACTCTTATATATGGGGAGAAAAATTCAATGATGCAGAATTTGATCTCAACAAAAAATGACAAAATCAAGTCTACCTTAATCAATCTAATTAGCTTAATTAATACCAAAAAAAAAATGCAATAGGTTAGCTCATAAAATATATAAATTAACTAAAATGAAATGCAATGAGTAAAAGAAAAATACCGCTTAAAATTCGTAGAAAATACAGTAAACAACCGTGCCAACTCAACATGATATGTGGGTGTGGGTTTTTGCTGGATTCGAGTTGGAGTTGTGTGGTTTGAACTATGAAACTGTATTACGGTTATATGTTTCAACTTTCAAATTGGGGAGAATATGTATTTTGAGATTGAATTTTTAATTTGGTAGGTTTTTTAATTTAGACGTAGGTTTGGACTGTTGGGCCAATTCTTTCAAATAAAAATACACAAACACAATCCGCATATGCGTAACACGGGTGTTGAACATTCAATCCAATGATTAGACTCAATTATGTGTATGTTTGATAAATTGGTTAAAAATTGTGAATTCTACAAAATAAGAAAATAAAAAATAATGTTTGACCAACTTATAAGTATTTATATGTACTAACAAACATACACAATATCTAATAATTTAGGAAAATTGGCGCAAATGGTTCCTAACGTATGCCATTAGATAGCAGATGGTCCATAACCTTTCATTTTTGACGGAATGGTCCCTAACCTATCCATATAGGTGTGCAATTGGTTCTTTTTTATGGATTCCGTTAAAATTCCGTTAAAACCTTTTTAAAATTGGCGCAAATGGTCCATCTCATATTTTTTTGTCTTTATTAGTGGGGGTAAAATTGTTAAGTTACATTTTTCTTTCAATTGGCGCAAATGGTTCCCTAACCTTTACCTTTTTTTTGGCGCAAATAATCGCTAATCTATAATTATATTTGGAAAATGCTAGATGAACAACAACTTGGACATAAAGTTAGACAACCATGTGTAAAATGTCAAATATGTCCTTTGAAAAGACATAAATATGAATTTGAATTATGTCTTTTAAAGGATGATTTGACATTTTACACATATGTCTCAACTTTACGTCCAACTTGATGTTCATCTAAGATTACTCATTATATTTTGGTGCACAATTTGTCCTTATTTGATGAAAAAGACAAAAATTTCCTTACTTTTAATTAAAGAAATTTGTAATTGAATTCCTAACCTTTAAAAAAAAGTAAAAATGAGTCCGATACTTTAATTTTTTTTATTAAAAAAATTAAAAAAACTAACAAATTGACAATATACTAAATTATTTTGTATATTTTACGAACTATTATAAAATAACTAAATTTAAGCTCATAATTATTAACGAATGTGCTAATTAAAATTATTTTATTATTATTAAGGAATCATATTATTTAAAATTCAAACTTTAATTTTAACGTTACAATACAAAAAAATTAACTTTGTCACAAATAAAAATTTTAATTACTTTCCAAACAGCACCTATCTATTGAACCAAACAAGATCTATCCATGTAGCCAAACATGAGTCTTCTTCTTCGATGAATTTCTTCTTGTACAAACAACCAACCACCACCAGATAACCCATCCAAAACTCAAAAAAAATTCCACCGGAGAAAACCACCGAATCTACGCCGATTATCTTCCTCGCAGATCCAGTTCAAGATCCACCGAAAAATATTTTGGTAAGCACGCTTTCCACTTTGGTAAGCATATTTGACTATATGAAAACATCTTGAGCGGAAAAAATTTGTTTACTACAGAAGTGGGTAGGATTTTTCCCATGGTGGGGTTCAATTTTTGTGGGCTCATTTGAGATTTCCAGTCTTGTTTTGGTTTCCATGAAAACTGGTGTTCTCTGTTTTTAAAACTTCTGCAAGTTCAAATAAAAGGTCAGTTTTCTGCTTCTCATCACTTCACTACTTCATTGAAGGATATATATAGGTGATTGTTTGTATGTATATCATTATTTGTAGTATTCTGATGCTAAATTTATTGATTTTCAATTTATCTTTTGCTTTCTGTTATTGCAAGTTACAGATCCGATTAGGGACCATTTTGTTGTATCTGTGCGGATCAGTCGCGCAGATCTGGTTCAAGATCCACCGGATCTGCGAGGAAGATGACCGGCGCATATCCGGTGGAATTTTTTTTGAGTTTTGGATGAGTTATCCGGTGATGGTTGGTTGTTTGGACAAGAAGAAAATTCAACGAAGAAGAAGACTCATGTTTGGCTACATGGATATATCTTGTTTGGTTCAACGGATATGTGCTGTTTGGAAAGTAATTAAAATTGTTATTTGTGACAAAGTTATTTTTTTTTATATTGCAACGTTAAAATTAAAGTTTGAATTTAAATAATATGATTACTTAATAATAATAAAATAATTTTAATTAGCACATTCGTTAGTAATCATGAGCTTAAATTTTAGTTATTTTATAATAGTTCGCAAAATATACAAAATAATTTAGTATATTGTCAACTTGTTAGTTTTTTTTTAATTTTTTAAATAAAAAAATTAAAGTATCAGACTCATTTTCACTTTTTTTAAAGATTAGGAATCCAATTGCAAATTTTTTTAATTAAAAGTAAGGATATTTTTGTCTTTTTCATCAAATAAAGACAAATTATGCACCAAAATATAATTATAGGTTATGGAGTATTTGCGCCAAAAAAAGGTAAAGGTTAGGGACCATTGAGTAATGCTACATGAACCAACACTTGGACCAAAAGTTGGACAATCATGGGTGAAATATCAAAAATGTCTTTTGAAAAGACACAATTCAAAATTTTCAAATGTGTCTTTTCAAAGGACACTATAGATATTTTATTTATAGTTGTCTAACTTTTGGTCCAAGTTTTGGTTTATATAGCATTTTTCAGGGACCATTTGTGCGAATTGAAAGAAAAATGTAACTTGACAATTTTACCCCCACTAATAAAGACAAAAAAATATTAGATGGACCATTTGCGCCAATTTTGGAAAGGTTTTAACGGAATTTTAACTGAATCCGTCAAAAAGGAACAATTGTGCACTTAAATGGATAGGTTAGGGACCATTCTGTCAAAAATAAAAGATTAGGGACTATTTGTGCACTAATGATATACATTAGGGATCATTTGCGCCAATTTCCCAATAATTTATGTATTTTATAATTTTTTTTTCTTTTTCATTGATTGCATATCTAATAATATATCAAGTTCTGAAAAGTTAAAAAACTAAAGTGGATGATGACATTTGACTGCATCTGGATATTAATGTCAATTAATGCACTTGGTCTCTACCAAACATTTTAGTTGATTGGAGGTAGGTGCAATCTGAATCTTTCATGCAATTTCATTGTCATCTGTACTATGTATATTGTTTATGTGACCCCACTGTCTTTTTCATTTCTTTTTATAATTTTTATTTTGCCAAAAATACACTCTTTTTACTCTGAGGTAAAAAAGAAGTTTCCCTTTTTAGGAGCTACTATGTCAAAATAATTAACCTATTTTTAATTTTCATCAATAAAAAAATAGAGATAATATCATAGACACTCTTTGCTCATGTTTAAAAATCACACTAACCTCGTTTATTTCTAGTTTTAAATATCATATTCTAAAATAAAATTGATATACCTAAAATATCTTTGTGAATTAAAAATGAGATTTTTTATAATTAGTTGTCTTTAATTTGTTCAAAGTAAACTATATGAATATAAATTGACATGTTATATACAAACCTCGTTTGACACAGTTTAACTTTTAATTATATAAATTTATTTATTTTGATTAAAAGTGGTATTACTTTTTTGAATATATAAACATTTATTTAGTATTTAATTTAATAAATTGGTTATTTATAAGTATATTTAAATATAATGACCAAAAGGGATTTTATGATATTCTTTTGAAATATTGAAATGATTAATATATTAGATTAATTTAAAATTCTATTACATAACACGATCATCATTCAATAATAAATTTTGAGAGTGCATATTGTTTTAATGAACAAACAAATACTATTTTAGATAAATTTACTTGAATTTAAAAAGAAAATGTTTATTTAACATGTTTTAATTTGTGAATTTATAAATATAAAATTTTATTGATAAATTTGTACTTTGTTAAAAAAAATTAAATCATTTATTACCAAATTCTTCAATAAATTTTAAGTTGAAATTTTCACTAGCATGGATATTCAAAAAATTGTTTACGCACAAACATCTTTAAGTATTTAATTATTATTAAATGAAACAAATTAAATTAAAACTAATTGTTGAAAATTTCATCTTTAGTTCACAAAGACATTTTAGGTATATCAACCTCATTTTAAATAAAATATGACTCAAAAAGTGGTCAAAGGTTGAATACGATACTCAATAGACATGGTGGAGGTTAGTGTGATTTTTTAAGCGCGGTAGGCTATTTCTGATATCATCTCTGAAAAAATATTATTAATTTAAAGCTTTTTAAACTTAGCCTTGTCAAACTTATAAAGAAAAAAATGAATCCAATTCATTGAAGATGTAACTAAAAAAAGAATACATTTTTTCCTCCAAAGGTTAAAATTTATATTACACAACTCGGGGAAAGAAGAAAAAAGAAGAAGATAAACTAAAAATCTCTAGAAAGCTATTTTGAACTAACAAAGCAAAGAAATGTTGTAATATCCCATCAAAAATGATGGTTCATTCCACATGTCAATTGGCAAATCATCACATTTCTGTTTACATGAACTCAAACTCTACATGATTTTTGTTTAAGATGATAACCTTTCAACAAATCATAAACAGGATGCTGAAATTTCTGATTCCTTGAGTGTATGAATTCATATGTGATGGTTATTGCAAGGGAAGCAACCACAAGATCTGTGACCTGAGAAATGCACAGTATTGCGACTCATTATCTTGCGCGCTTGTTCGCCAACTTTTTGAATTTGTTCTGAGTGCTGAAGCTGGGCTGTAGCTCTCCATTCTTCGGCTTTTCTATGAACAACTGCCATCCTTTTCATTAGCTTCTCTTCCAGATTTGATCTCATCTTTTGTATTTTCACCTGAAAGAGAAATTCATATCATCTTACATTTTTTCTTAACTGTCATGTCCTCAAATTGTGAAAAGTCAGTGTAAATGATAAACAGTCAAATGAAACAAAGTAGGATTCACAGACAACAATAATCCATTGTCTGTTTGTTTGTCTTTGAAACCTCAACCACCAGTTCCAAATATGATTGGTTAAATTAATTTTTATCCTACACAGAAGTTAATTATTTTGAGAGTAAATCTTGGAACAAGTACTTATTTGCGACTTTCACCAACAAAAAAGTTGCTTATTTTTATGCTAAGCCAGAATGCACAAGGCCCCATTGTTAGAATGCTGATAATATAGTTTTTCTTTGTTTTTGACTACACCAAAAACAAGGCAGAAGCTGATAAAGGAAGTCTCAGAACAAATTATGTTCCCCCATTTAATTATCAGTATGATCATTGTCTTATCCATTAGAATATCAACAAAATTTCAAGAATAAAATCAACACTCTAATTTAAATTAATAATTTGCCTAGATTTTTGGGAGTGCAGTACCTTCACATGAGTTTCAAACTTCCAATGTTAAATTGTCATTCATGCATGAAATATAATAATCTGCAGAATGCTGACTTCTCTTGCTTTCTTACTACTGGTGTACATTACATACATTGGGTGAAGAGATCACTCAAAAAGAGATTAGGACCACCATGGGAAGACATTGTCCTTGTCTGGCGAGTGGCTCAATGAAGATAAAAGCCAAAAATAAGACTTGCAAAGTCTCTATCTATGACCAACATAGTACAGACACTCCTTAATATACAGGGAAGAATGAAATTTGTCTTTACACATTGTGCTCTATCCCCCCCAGGTGATTCCATGAATATCATTTATAGTGCCTAAAACTATATGTTAATATATGAAAGTTATCCTAGCAGATCTAGCAACGAATATAACCGGATAGCGGATAGAAAATGAAGGATTCATGTAGCCGACCTCAAATTTATTGGGAATAAGGCTTAGTTTGTTGTTAAAACTATATGTCAATATAAAATATATTTACTAGATTCCAGAGTTACTGTTATAATATTTTGCCACCTAGGTGCAGAAAAATGAAAAATGAACTTCGAGAAATGAACCATACTGATGCAAATTGGAGATGGAAATGGATGAGCAAAAAGAATGAATTTTGAGGGGATAATGCAATCTTGGAACTGATAAATCAACTTCATGTTGATATATAAGTGTGCATAGTATAAAAGAATTCTTAGCTAGTAATTTGGGGTGAATGCAGAAAGCGATGGTTAGAAATAACACCTCAAGCTTTCTCGATTCGGCTTCTGCCTTGGCATTTTGGAGATTCACCCAAGCTTGGATTTTTGCTTCTTCTCTTTGGTACCTGAAGTTCTGCTTACAATTAAGACATCTTTCAGAAAAATTAACAAGAGTGTGGAGGAACATTGTGATTCATTTACCTGAGGCAACACTTGGTCTTTTCCTCTTCCTCCCATGTACAGGATCTCGACTCGGAAATACTTTTCCTGCACTCAATATTCATCTCGAAGTGTCTCAAGCTCTTTGAAATGTCCTCCTCCTCCTCTTCTCTAGAGCTCCAATTCGTTGTAACAGAATCGAATTGCATCCCATGCTGTAACTTGGCTAAATGGCACTCTTGCAATTGTGTCATGTCAATAGTGTTGGCACCATCGATATTTGCCAAGGCCAATGGGCCGGACCTGTTAGCAGGTGTGTTATGGCGCGCAGGCGATGTGCTAATGAATGGAGTCGGGCATCTTGAAGTGGTGGAGCTGCCAAGAGGGGTCATTTCTGTTCCTATGTCACGATGTTTTACCTCGTGAACTATTTCTGCGGTTGCATCTTCCGCTGACTCTTCCCCAGCATTCCCAAATAAAAATCCTTCTTTCATTGGCTCTACACACTTAAATTTGGGACAAATTGGTTCTACCTCATTTGTGAATTTATCTGCATATGCAAGATTCATATGCAAATTGTTAAATATCAATCCAAAATTGTACAATTTGTTAATGCAAACATAGAGAAGCTAAAGAAAGCATTGGTCAGCATTTTACTAGTAGGCTATTGTTTACCAACAAGATGGCTTCGAATGTGAATATATTAGACCACAATATACTCTACTCTCAAAATGTTGGCCAAATAGAATCCAATTCACTTTTTTATAATTCAAAGTTCCTTAGAAGTGGAATTCATTTCATTTTCAGGAAGTACTTTTAAGGTTAAGAGCAAGGAAAAAGCCAAATAGCTTTGTCATCAGAGCAAGGAAAAAGTCAAATAGCTTTGTCATCAGAGCAAGTAAGACCATCTAAAAGATGGGCCATAGATGAAAAAAGTTGCTATCATAAAGCTTTTGGAAAGTAATTTGAAAAGTTAATAACATTGTTAGGACAACAATGGGGAAAAGCTTGCAAGTAAAGCCCAAGGTCCAAAGTTGGGAAAGGGTTCTTACCTTTCAGTGGTACATTCCCATTGAAAGCTCTAGTTGAGTCATGATGGTCCAGTGCTAAAGCCCCTTGAAAGTTTGAAACAAGTTTAGAAACCTTTTCCTCTGTAACCCTAAATTTTTCTGCAAAGACATCAGGCTGGTGTGGCTTGTACCCATTGCACTGTTTGGAGAGCATTTTTGAGGCCTCTGATGGCTGTATCAAATCATGACGATGAGCAGGGGAGTTATGGCAAGAGCTGCCACTGACAAGCCACTTCTCTGCATCATCCCATTTTGAAGGAAAACTTTTTCTCTTGAAATTTCCACTGCTGAAGCTGAAAATGGGCCTCCCAGGTGTAGGGGGAGCTTCCACATTCCTCTTTGAAACAGAATCCACCCCATTTTCTCTACTCCTCTGAGCTGAAACCTCAAGAAAACCTCTACTTTCTGTGCCATTATTTGCCACTGGAAATGACTTGACAAAATCAGAAGTTTCCTTGAGATTCAGCTTGCAAAGAGGGTCAGGAAATGTATCCAAAAATGGGTTTTTTGTGTTTGTCTTGCAAAATCCATTGCTGCCCTCTAATGTTGCTCCCTGAATAAGAAACAACAAAATATACACAGTAAAATCTGGTGCATCTTATTTTTGCTTTTCACCACAGAATACAAGAAAATGCACAGACTGAGGAGAAATGAATGAAAAAGTAGTAAATTTGTTACCCCTTGAGATGCAAACAAGGATGGTGTTTCCAAGTACTTGGTGCTTGTAAGATCCATTCTTAAAATCTTGAAGAGAATTTCAACTTACAACTTTGGATCCACTCACTCCACACTTGAACTTCTTGTGAAATATTTACAAGTACATTTAAGAAAACTGATGCAAGTTTTTCCCAACATGAACCACATTCAACACAAAACTCATTGCCACAAGAAAGTGACCGGGGAATTTAGTCGAACAGTTGTGCAGTGTAGCTATCTAACTTGTTACTGTTGAACAATGACTAACATTATGCAATATAGGACAGAAGACCCCCTTCCAAAAATGACACAACTGTACAGTAAAGTCATTAATCTCAAGCAGTGACTGTGTAGAAGAAAGGTTACAAATATGGTACTTGTTGTGAAAAGAAGAGTGGAGCATTGGGGGGTGAGAAAAGCCATTATATGTCACGGGACTCATGACTGCATCTGTGTAACAATTATTAAAAATCTTTAGTTTATAATTAGAACTTTGGGTTTCATTTACTTTCTTAAGTGTGCAAATGTGTGTGTTTATGCATAATCCAAACACTTGTCGTCCCAATACATAGCAAGTTGTTGTATTTGAATAATAATATGTAATGTCACGTGCACTTACTATCAGTTTAAGTAATCAGTGTTATTGCTACATAGTATTAACGAACTCTACATCCCACTATTAATCAACTCGTGCTACATATTTACTATGATTATGTAGTACGAGCGTCATCTTATTGATGGTAATTAAAATTAAAACACATTATAATTGAATGCTTGGTGTTAACTGAATAATAGGGCTTAATTCTAACTCATACTGGTTACAGTTGGTCCACATAGTTGCCTACAAATTTCTAAAGTTTGGAAAATGTTGGTCAATGGTCAAACAAAATTATATGAAAGTAGGGTAAAATAAGTAGGAAGACCACTACAAAGTACAAAAGCTAGAAATTGGTCTAAATGACCTGGTCAACATGATGTCTAATCAGTCACATATTGACTTGGATGTTAGAAGGTGTGAAAATTATAATTTAAATTTAATTAAATAAGCTACATCAAACAACAATTTCCTAACACTTAATTGACGAATATTTTTTGGGAAATTGGTCCAAAGCGTTCTTCACGTATAGATTGATCGCAAGAAATCATCATTCATTTTCAATTTTGTGATTACATCCTCACTTATCCATGTAAGACGCAAATCGATTTTTGAGCGGAATCCATCCAATATTCCGTTAAATCTTTTTGGATTTGGCGCAAATGGTCCATAACTTTGTCTTTAGTGTGGAATTGCTCCATAACGTTTATGTTTTGGCAAACAAGTCCCTAACCTATGTGTTTTAGTGCTGAAATTCGTCCTTATGAAATGAAAAAGACCAATATACCATTAGTTTAATTAGAAGAAATTGTACGTGGATTCCTAATCATTACAAAATGGACAAATAAGTTCAATACTTTTAGTTTTTATAAAAAAATTAAAAAAAACTAATGAATTTTTTTTTTTTTGAATTAACACTTTAGTAATAAACATGTCAAATAAATTTATTATTTTTATTATTAAGTAATAAATATATTTAAAGAGAGAGAAATCATTGTGAGAAATCATTTTTCTTCCTTTTTACTTATATTTTTTCTCTTTCTTTAATTTAAAAACTAAGTTAAATAAATAACAAAATGACGTATATAATTTTATGACATTGAACTAATCCTATTACATTTTTATTTAACATAAAAATACTAATAAAAATTAATTTACACATTATGTGTTTTATTTTTGAACGAAAATAAAACGATAAATTAAAATATAAATAATATAGTGTAGTTAATAAACATATAACTCAATTAAATAAAAGTATTTGAACATCAAGTTTGTGACAAAATTATTTTTTTTATACAACAATAAAATAAAAGTTTTAATTTTAAATAATATATTTATTACTTAATAATAAAAATAATAAAAATAATAAATTTATTTGACATGTTTATTACTAAAGTGTTAATTCAAAAAAAAAAACTCATTAGTTTTTTTTAATTTTTTTTATAAAAAAATAAAAGTATTTGACTTATTTGCACATTTTGTAATAATTAGGAATCCACATACAATTTCTTCTAATTAAACTAAGGGTATATTTGTCTTTTTCATTCCATAAGGACCAATTTCGCACTAAAACTCATATGTTAGGGATTTTTTTTTTTTGCCAAAACATAAACGTCAGGGGACCAATTCTATACTAGGACAAAAGTTATGGATCATTTGCACCAAAATTCCAAAGGTTTAACGGAATATTGGATAGATTCCGTTCAAAATGATGATTTGCGCACTACATGGATAGGTGAGGGATGTAATTGCCAAAATTTGAAAGGTAAAGATGATTTGCGCACCGGGTCTATACGTTAGGGACGTTTTGGACCAATTTTTCATATTTTTTTTTTCTTTTTGTTTCAAGATAATCTTATAGGATAGGATAGGGTAGGGTAGGGTAGGGTAGAGTAGGATATGGTAGGATAGGGGTGGGAGTGGTCTGCACATGCTTGTCCCCGTTTATAGGTAAAATAATATACTCTTTATATAGGATTTGACGAACACACTATAGGGTTAGTTTTTCTCCATACAATTATTTCTGAGATCTTTTCATTTTAATATTTCAAGCTGTAAAATTTTATTGTTTCTTAAAGCTAAGAAAAATTAAAATTAATATTAAGAATATTACTTAATCTGTGGTAATTGAGCCACAAAAGTCAACTGTAGTGAAAAAGAATGCAAACCAATATATTTAATTGGAATATTTATATTATTTCAAATAATGACCTTCTATCATTCAAACATTTGTTTACTTTTTTTTTTAATTAAAATTCGGATTAGACGAGTTGGTTGGACGAAAAAATATCTTACGTTTAATTAATTATAGTAATTAATTAGAACTTATTTTAAATTTTATCTCAAAACGATAGGTAAAATCGAATCATTGATTTGATAAATTTGTACTTCGATTGAATCAATTAATAGGCACGTCTAATAATTATGATTTTAGTCCTGTTTGGGATTGATTTTGGAGCCCAACTTCTAATTCTCAAACAATCATAAGTTCATTAACAAAATTTTTAAAAGTAATTATAAAATCATCGACCAATTTGACAAAGAGATTTTGAAAACAAAGAAAACGAAAGCTTTTGAGATTTTGTTTTTAACTTTTTTTTATATATTATTAAAATACTAATTTACCCCAAATTAATTAAAATACTCATTTGAGAAATCGAATTGATCCAAGTTGGATGCATAAAAAATAATATAAATTTAATTAATTTTTGCACTATATGACTATACTTTTATTTTTTAATTTTTATAAAATTTGAAATTTATTAGGTGTTTATTATTTTTATTTTAAAATATAATAATGTATGTATTGTCTTGTTAAAAAATATTTGACTATAATTTTTTTTTTTACCACTAGTGATAATAATAATACAAAATAACATTATTATAATCAATGTCCTTTTTAGTAATTTAATATCAATTACAATGAATAAATCACTTTTGTTTACCAAACGCTCAAATACTCGCTTTTGAAATATCTGATAATTTTGAAACAATAATTTACCAAATACTTATTTGATTCTTCCTACAATTAATTTTTTTTCGCGATCTACGTATGGCCTAATTCTCTTAAAAGTACAACAATACAAAACCAAGCTTTTATTCATTTATTAATTTTTACTTTCTTCTTTTATGAAATAGTAAATTATTTTCTTGATTACATGTACCGTGACGTGACAATTAAGAGTGAAAGTGAAATAAGTATTATTTTATACATTTTGCACTTGTAGATTGTTACAAACAGGCATAAACATGTTTTTTCACATACCAACTCCAATCAAATAATTTTAATAAAACAAAAAAAAAGGGTCAATTTCATTTGCAGTCGATGAACTTTAAGTATAATCTCAATTAGATCTCTAAACTTTAATTTGTCTCTAATGGAACTTCGATATAGTTTCAAATTGAATCACTAAACTTTAAATTAGCTTCAAATTTCACCACTTTTCCCAAATTTATGAAACTTTAATTTAGCTTCAAATGTCAATTTGAAGGACAATATGTAGAAGAATTTTAAAAAACAGAAAGACATTTAGATGTGAAGATTGAACTTCAAGTTTTTCGAGTTTAGACGAGAGCGAGACAAAGACAAAGCAGGGATAGAGTGTGAAGCGTGGCTAGACGTGGAGATCGTGCTTCACTCCTAAACGAAGTTTATGCGGATTTTTTAAAACAGTGGTGGGTGACAGAATATGACATAGTAGTGAAATCTAAAATTAAATTAAAATTTAGTGACCAATTGAAAATTAGCTAAATGTTCAATGACCGAGGATAAATTTTACCCAATAATAATTGATAGGATAGCGTGCAAATTGCCAAACTCCATAATTAATCTTAAAAAGGAGTATAAGCTTGTAGAGACTGTCTTTTTTTCGATGATGATTGATTGATGATTTTACACTTACCCAAAAAAGATGCAATACATTTTGTCTAATTCTTTATTTTGAAGAAGCTAATAATAGAGCTTCGACAGTCAAATCTTTGTCACAAATTATTCGGTTAAAGTAATGGCATGTATAAATCGACCCACAAGGACTGAACTTATAGGTGGAATTTATGTGAATAGTCGTTGATCTCTTTTTACAATTAAATTATTGATTATATTTCTGTCTTTTCTTTTATGTTTATTCTATTTTAAATAATTTTAAATTCATTTCAGTTACTTACACCCTTCTGCCAAAATAGAGAAGATTTTAAATTTCACTATTTTGCAAATAAATTAATATCTCATTAATTTCAAAACAAGTTCAAACAAGTGTAGAAAATCTAATTTCAAGGTTAGAATATAACACATCTAAATTCTTGCGAAATGTGTGGTTATTTATATCTTCTTCTTCTTTTTGATTAATTTATGGTAGAAATTGTGGATTTTAAATCATGAAGATATGTATACATTTGATTATGAATTGTGATTTTTGTATTAATTTTTGTAAATTTGAGTCCATTTGAAGTAGATTGATTGAAAAATCAGTTTAATAGGTGTAAACTGATTTTAACAGATGCAAAGTCAATTAAGGTCGATTAACAGACCTTACCAACGAGGATATTTAAATTTTTTCTTTATAAAAGAAGTATTTGTAACTTAAATTTTATAAATTAAACTCTTTTTCGATTTATCATGTTTGACTCGGCCTTAGTCAACACGGTGAATTTATAGAGCTAAACCTTGTTGGAACATGTCTAGATGGGTAAAAAGTTCTCGTATTTTACACTTTGTGTGAATAAAGTATCTAAACTTTTAATTGTACTTTGTAAGTCCTTCAACTAAATATTGTGAATTTTATTTGTCCATTGGTCTGTTTCGTCGTTTAAACTAATAAAAATAAAGAGTTGATAGACGAAATTAATAATAAAAAATATGGTTAATTCATATTGAGACTATTTATTTTGACACTTCCCGTTATTTGCACAAAGTGTAAAGTTCTAGACTGCTTCCAACCACACATTTTGACACTTCTCGTTAAGAGCAAACGTTAAAAGGATTAATAAGATATATGTGTGGCCATGTAATAATACGTTATTACTTTATGAGCCATCAAAGGATTAATCGCATAGAAAATTATGTCATACAAGACTCATGTTTCTTCACCAATATAATGAGGTTGAAGATAAGCAATAATGGAGCCCACTAAACATATTTATTAACCAAGATAATGCAAGATGATTAGACATTCAGCCTTGTTTCATTCGAATTAATTAATAGTGTTGATTACATCATCATATACCACTTAAGTTTATATTTTATTTCGTTTATACTACCAAATTTTAATTCATTTTATTTATATCATCAAACTTTAAAATTATTTTCAGTTAAGCCACTTTGTTAGCCAATCGTTCATTGTTTGACAAAAATTCTGATGTGACATTAACGAGTCGTTAATTGGTTAATGTATCTCGTCACGCGTGAAAGTATTGTCCACGTGTATGAAGTTCAAACTCTTGGGCTCAAAGTCGTTTAATTGATATCAAAAACGTATTTTCATTTTAAACTTTATACACGTGGACAACACTTTCACACGTGACGATATGCATTAGCCAATTAACGACCCGGTAGTGTCATATCAAAAACAATGAACGACTGGATAACATGGTTTTACTGAAACTAATTTTAAAGTTTGGTGGTATAAATTAAACGAATTAAAGACCGGTGATATAAATGAAAGAGTATAAAGTTCGGTGGTATATTATATAATTAACCCTTAATTAATATGTATTTCAATATGAAGACAAAACCTAAGACCAAATCAATCATACAACAAATTTATCATTCTCCATTAAGTCCCACAGCATAGATTTAAACCATCTTCATATTATTCCTTCCATTTCAACAGTGTATTAATGGCTATAAGATACCCTTTTTCAGGTTCTTTTATAATTCAAGAACTTGCTTCAAGCAGAAGGCCTGCAAGTAGACTACTAATGTGTGCCAACAATCAAACCTCAATCAATAATATACCTCTTCAGATCAGATCATCAATCAAGAACAAGGTTTGTTAGTCTTTTTGATCTGTTTTTTCATGTTTTTGGCTAACTTTCAAGCATATTCATGGTAATAAGAGATGATTTCTGATAGGTTTTCGAAGATCAGGCATCCGGTATTGTTTGTTACAAGGATGATAATGGAGAGATAACATGTGAAGGATACGATGAGGGTCCTCGTTTTTACCAGAAATCGTCGAAAATTACTTGTGATTCAAGGTACGAGATTATATTTTAGTACGTGTTCATATGCCTAGAGTTGTCAATCGAGTATTTACTATTGTCAGTATTGTAAGTAGACTTTGATGTTAAGAAAAACCTCGGCTTCAATGACTCATTGAACCTGATTGATAGCCCTGAAAAAGCTCGACTCACCCCTATTGCGTTATCACTAAATAGAACTCTGTTGTTTGTCACTGCAGAGATGTTGAGATCGTCAGAGATGTTGAGATCGTCGACCTGTTTCACAGATGTTGGCTTCAAGTGGCTGATGATGATGAGCCTAAAAATGCAGACAAAGAGGTTGCAGAGCTCAAGGACTTAAATTGTAATGGTTTCAACACATTATACTAATTGACTTCAATTAATAACATGTATAGATCTTTTCAATGTATCAGATAAGAATACTCTCTCAAATCCATTCAGAGTGAATAACAATTTCAATTGGGATCTCATTCGGGTCGGTCCAAATTTATATGAAGAACTAGAATGGAATGGTCATAAGTATCGACTCTATATCTTTTATCTATTTCAATAACTGTTCTGAATTATGAACTTGGTTCATTACACTGATTAAATTTTATATCAAATCATGTAAATGAGGAAACTGGAAACCCAAAAATAAAAAATAAAAAATAAAATCACAAAGCATATATTTTCATATGTATCTTGAGCAGTACCTTTCAAGAAAAGAACTTGCACTATCTTAAGCAGCACTTTAAAAACCAGTATAATAGTACTTGTTCCTGTTATTGGTAACAAGAGAGTTAGTGCATGTTTGATAAGTAGTATTACATCGTTTATTCGCAATTTTAACTTCTTTTTCATCTTTAATGCTATCTAGACTATCGAATCCAGCACAACCCAGTGGCGATAAGGACAAACTTCAAAATATATTAGTGTATTCACCAGCTTCTTTTCAGCTCGTTCAGCTCAGCTGTGCTCTTGTGGAAAGTTCTCGATACTGAACATGTCACAATATTCCAATCTTGGCAATATAATGTTCGATCGAACTCGACTACTAGAACAAGTGTGTGACAGTCTTTGCACTCCGAAAAAGACCTTTCGATACTTCTTAGTACAAGTGATGTGTCTTATGCAAAAAAGTAGTCTCGCATATCGTGTAACCTGTGAAGCATGAACACTTCTCCCAAGTTGGCATTTTGGTATCTTTGGCTGGATTTATAAAAAGCACAACCAAACATGTTTGGATTTAATATTTACTTATAAGTAAATTTGACTTGTACGATCACCAAAAACATGCTCTAAGAGATCGCTATAGATTTTATGCTCGAATGCTGAAGTGTTAGCAGGTGGGCTTTCAAGTAAATTGATTGCTCCAAAATGAACAGTCCACCTATTAACACCTCAGCATGTGGGCAACACTACTCATTTAACAAAATACATTATTTGAAGCATGTTATTCAATATAAATTCTGACATTACCTTCCAAATTAAGTGATGAAGATTATACCCTATGTTGTAGGTAGAGGCAATCCCGAAATTGGACAGGCCACAAATGAAACCGGAGCCAATAAATTGCTCGGCCTACCAAGTGCCCGTGGGCTAGCCTAATTTTAACGTGTCTTGTAAAATAGACTTACTTCTATTTTCGCTCAAATTAAAAATACTTAATTATTATGATCGAAAAAATAATTTTTATTAACGTTTTTTCTAATATACTTCTACATTAATATAATATTAGTTTATATTTGTTGATAATAAAACACATTAAATAGGAAAATATTACAAAATTAATAAATGAACTATAATATTAACAAGTAAAGTGGACTATAATTGAAACAGATGAATAAAGAAAGCAAATCTATCTTTATGGGACGGGATGGAGAAGTATTTTTATTTATTTATAGATATAAATATCTATAAATTTATAAATATAAATAAAATGTCCATAAAAGAATTTATAAATGTGATTTTTCTTAGTTTTTAGTTGCAATTAATGAAGAGTTAAATGTGATTTTTCTTAGTCTAGAGTTATATATTTGATAAATTAAATTTCCTTGAAAACTAAATTAGTGCATAACTTCATGCTTAAAAGGCTAGTTCAACGTGCATACTCTATTCAAAAATGCATAATTTACGTGTTTAAATTTTATATTATTTACAAAATTATTTTAATAGTTTTCTAACGTTTACATACTAAAAATTTATTTAAAAGATTGTTACCAAGCCAATATGCCCGGTTTTTTTGGGGCCATTTTTTACTGGGTCATACGGGTTGGTCCATCGGGTTGGGCCAGTTTTGCCAACTAAGGCTGTCGTAATCACAGCAAGGAAGAATCCGGTGCCAAGAGCGCAAATGCCCATACTCTATTTTCGTACCAAAATGAAACATTGCTCCTTTTCCCAAATTTCGTACAACACGGCCTTGCGCCTCGTTCCAATTTAGAGTGTGCTTAGTAGAGATTAAAATAAATTTATTTTTAACTACATATTTTATAAGAATCATAACTTTTTTTAATCATACATTAAATTAATTTTTATCAAAATTTTTAAAAAATTAATTTTAAACTCTATCAAACAAGCGCTTAGTGTGCCAAGTGTAGTGCCCCTACCTTAATTTAAGTGTAAAAGTACACACACCTCTGCCTCTGGGCAAATATGCGTGGCTTATTCGGTGTTTCCATATTTTTAATCCATTTAAGAAAGACGTTTTTCACACTTATTTTTCTTTTAGTTGGTACATGAATTAATGTTTAATTTACTTAACGGATGCCACGTTAAATTATTTGTTACTTTTACTAATTGAGTGACAAATAGTGAAACTATTATAAATTTTAGTGATTAAATGAGAATTAGGAAAAACCATTAAAACTACATAAAACTCAATATTTATATTTGTATACACTGTAACCAATATTTGTGACTTTTGTTATGAAATACAGAGTCATTGCTTATGACACCGAGAAGGATGGGAGAAAGATTTAGAAGATACCACAATCACACACTCAAGATGATCAACTCGTCATTCAAAAGAATTTACCCAAGAGATAAGAGTATGAACAAGAAGAAATCTTTCTTCTAACAAGCCAAAGGCTAAAACATATAAATTTGAAATTCAAGTCTGCCCTTTTATTATAGAGACACAAGTATTTATAGGCTACAACAACCCTCTAATCATAGGTAACATTTTCAAGACAAAAATGATAAATAGAAGAATTTTAAGTGACAAATTCATTCATGGAACATTCACATAAATTAAAGTCTTCTAGGAATTTTGAAAAGATAAAAAATTCATTGTATTCTTGGTTGGAATAGACAGCTGACCAGTCTAGAGTAAAACAACAATAACTCTTCATAGAAAAGTCCAAATTGAAATCCGTAAAATATTTTGGAATCCTAACTTCAAAACCTTTCCAATGGTAAGTTATTTGCATGATAAATATTTTTTATTAATCCCATAATTCTATTGAAATTGACTTCAAAATTATGCACCTTGGAAATTTAGAACATTAATAAGATAAAATTTGACTTATCTTTTTTCCAAGGTTCTTATGGTTGAGAATGACTCGTCCTCGAGTCCAAGCTGTTTTTTTTCTTTCTTTCTTTCTGCGGTAAAGAAAAATGTGCCAAACTTTAAAGATATTCGAGAGACGGTAACTATAAAGTAGCTCAAATTTGTTTGTGCCTTTTCAATTTGTTGAACAACTTGAAAAGGGACATCGGGTTTGGACCTCAGCAGGCATCTCATGAGAAAGCCATTCTTTTCAAAGATAAATACTAACTTACCATTTCCAAAAAAGTAGTCTATCACCAAGTAAAATTGAAGTAAAGAGTCTTTTGATGTCATTTTTCTTTTGTTCGAGAAAACTAGACCTCGAATCATTTTCACTTCTTTAAAGAAAACGTTATCAACTGGTTGTTGAAACTCCATATACTCCTTTGAGCTCACTGTATAGAGTGATATGTTTGGAAGAGTTGCTTTGAGCGTTAAATAAATGCAGTGTTCAAGTGTTATTGCTGGAATGTTTTTTGGAATATGTTCAAGTACCGCATCATATACGTCTTCTATAAGATATTCATCTTCTTCTTTAGAGTCATGTTCCAGAACATTTTCAAGATCTTTCTTCGCCTCTTCTTTGTCTAACGATGGATTTTTTTTAGGGACTACATAATAAAAATCTTCTATGAAACGTTGATTTCTTTTTGAATCCATGTTATTTTGTAAGCACTTGAATTATCTACGATCTCAAAATCAGGATGACTACTTTCATAAGCACAACGTTTGTCTGCACTTACTTTATCACGACAAACACAAGCCATGATAACCAAAGCTTTGATACCACTTTGACACCGGAAAGAAGGAGGGAAAGATTTAGGAGATACCACAAGCACGCACTCAATATGATCAACTCGTCACCCAAAGGAATTCACTCAAGGGATAAGAGTATGAACAAGAAGAAATCTTTCTTCTAACAAGCCAAAAGCTAAAACATATAAATTTGAAATTCAAGTATGTCCTTTTAGTACAGAGATACAAGTATTTATAGGCTAGAACAACCTCTAACCACAAGTAACATTTTCAAGACAAAAACGAAAATAGAGGAATTCTAATTGACAAATTCATTCATGGAACATTCACATAAATTAAAGTCTTCTAGGAACCTTGAAAAGATGAAAAACTCCTTGTAATCTAGGTTGGAATAGAGAGCTGACCAGTCTAGAGTAAAACAACAATAACTTCCCATAGAAAAGTCCAAACTGAAACCCGTGAAATTTTTGGAATCTTAACTTCATATACTTTCCAATGGTATGTTATTTGCATGATAAATATTTTTGTATTAATCCCATAATTATGTTGAAATTGACTTCAAAATTCTGCACCTTGAAAATTTAGAACATTGATGAGATAAAATTTGACTTATCTTTTTTCCAAGGTTCTTATTTGATGACACTTCCATGTCAACTTATTATTTGCTTTTTATCAATTATTATGTATATCTTAACATGTCAATTCGAGCGTGGTGACATAATTTAATGAGACGTTTTCGTAGTTGGTAGCTTATTACTTTTGTTCTGTATTAAAAAGTATCTTATTGTGATACCATTTGAATAAAAAATGACCTATTGTGTGTTTTTAACTTATTTGTCATGACATTGTTGGCTATATGTTTAAAATTGCTTATAATAACTTTTGAAGAAACACGTTTTTGCTTTCTACACGTATTCTCCAATTATTTTACCTTTCTATACATATCATCTTATTTCTCCAATATAAAGTAACATAATGTGATACAATTGGATTAAAAATTTAGTATTCTAATAGTTTTCTGTCATGCCTATTTAATTACACAAAGATAGAAATATATTTATTTCATTAATTCTGTTTTTGAATTAACTATCTTTTGATCAACAATAAGAGCGTCTCCAATGTATTCAATGGATTATGGATGATGTCAGGAGCGGATTTACAATATGGCGAAATTCCGCGTCCGCCCGTGCTTCAATTTCGCGAAAAAATGGTTACTGAGTTTTGAGAAATAAAGGAAAAATGGAGAATAGATGTGTTCTCATCTCTGCGTTTAAGTATATCTGTGTGTGTGTGTGTGTATAATTTTTGAGAGTGAAGGGGAAAGAGAAATAAAAAAGATATTTAAAATTCATAATTTTACTTATGGTCCCTGAATTTTAAAAAATTAAAACGTAAGGTAATTGCATGACTAAATCCTCAAGTAAGGATTTATTAATTTTTCTTAAAGTAGATCAAAATTGAATAATACAAAAAGTATTTTTAGAGTTTTTACTTTCAATTTTTATATTTATCATCAATTGGAGTTGTACTAAACATTTTTTAGCATTATTACGGTTTATATCGAATTATATTTCACTATTATATGATTTTCTTGTTGCATGATAATTTACGTATTTATTAAAAATATTTTCACATTATTTTTTCACAAGCATCGGCCGTTGACTGGTCAACGGTCAAATAGTCAACGTCCGCCCTAGCTGAACTTCAACCCTAGATCCGACATTCGATTGATGTGATAATTAAATAGACGGACTTCTAGATTATGTGGAATAAATAGACGGTGAAGTCCAAAATTTCTCTCCAATGGGTTCCTTGTACAATCCAATAATGTTGATTATATGACATTTATTTTTAAATTAAAAAATAATAAAACTAATCTACTTAATAAAGTATTTTAAAAATTAAAACAAAAATTAAAATAATTCTTTGATCCATCCAATCTCACAGAGCGTCTAGATGTAGAAGAAGTATCTCAAATTTTTTATTTTTTCTGGTGCCGTGTCAGCCTAACATAATGCTCTACATAGTTTATTGGAGAAGTGTTTTTAATAGACATTATGTATTTGATGATGTGGCAAATGTTTTCTCCCAATCCATTAAATGCATTGAAAATGCTACAAGGAATAGTGGTTTTGTAAAAGCAGTCGTGGCAGTTGCAATGCAAGTGATGAAGAGGCATTACATACACTCATCGAGGCCCGGACATGAGGCGAGGCGAGGCGAGGCGAGGCGAGGCGAGGCTCAAGAGACTAATGACTCAGCCCATAATTTTTAGGGTTTTTTTTATTTTAAATTTAAAAGACAGATCATAAAAATTAAAAAAGTTAGTTTGGTGACAATAAGCTATGATGTAGTGGTAAAAAAATCTACAATGGATCTATGTATATGTTTGGGTTCGACTTCAATCATTCACTGTGTTGACGTTAATTTTCTCACACTAGATACACAAGCTAATTTTTTTAAGAGTGGAAAACACAACTTAACCCAAATCAAACCTTTTATTTTCATTTCAATTTCAATTTTTGAAAGAAAAAATTCTTTCATTTTTTACACGCACATCTTGTCAAAATTTAGTTGAATGCATGATCATTTTATGAAGTAAGTTGTGCAAAATGTTCGAAGAAGACAACTTTGCACATCATGACAATTTTTTGGCAAAATGTACGAAAATAAATTTCGATATTTTCGTATTTATGTGTGGATACTATGATTTCCATATATTTTCTTAATTTTCGAAAAATCTTTGTGAAGAAAAAATTTGAATGCACGCTACGATTTAAGAGCCTAATTTGTAGAGTTCGACTCAGATATGAAAATGTCAAATCCAACTTGCTACCCATTTGTACTTGATGATATATTATCAACTAGTAGATCCATAAAATGGATTTGGGAATTGAAGAAATCTCCCATCCCAACAATATTTTTGGAAATTAGTGTGACATTTTTTATTGCTAAGTCCACTAGAACACATGGATTGCCAAAACAAGAATTACAATCACACTAAAATGAATAAATTGGAGATAATGATAACATTTCTCAAGAATTGGATTATTTTATGTAATTTGCACAATAAATTCATATGTCCACTCAATTAATTATTACATGATAACACTATTTTGAAAAGTCTTCAATGCTATATTTGAGTATGAAGGCAGTATTTTTATTTTCCAATACTAAGGGCATTTTTTGATGGGGTTTCCCTATCACATGTGGAAGTAAGCCAGTCCCCATATGATGTAATTATGTGGGAATTAACTTAATTTAGACTTTAATTCCACGTCAAATAATTTAATTTAGTTGTGTCTAGTATTATGTATCAAATATCATAAAATATGTCTCAACCATCTAAATGTTGTTACAAATTAATTTAGACTTTAATTCCAATCCCAAAAGCAATAATGAAGAAATGAAACAACGAAAGTCGAAATGCACACACAAAAATTCAAAATTCGTAATGATTCACTCTCAAAGTGAGAATTATATTTGCTACCACCATAAATAATATTATTTCATTGAAACAAATAATTACTCTAATTGAATAATGTCACATAAGTTGACTATTGTTAGTGAGCGACTATAAATAACATTATTTTAAAAATAAAGAGATAACAAAATTATCTTTTTTAATCGATGTCATTTAACATATATTTTCATTTTTATTCATATCCATGCTACTGTGACAACACATCTACTGTAATATTTTTATTGTCATGTTATGAACATCTTATGATTGATTAGTTGAAGCAAATACTTTTATAAACTTAAATACTTTTTTTAGATCGATAATGACTTTTAGACTAAACATATAATTAAATATAGAATAATGTTATTTATTATTATTCATGATAATCATCATCAGTCTATGTATCAACGAAATTCACTGTATTTAATTAATTACAATAGACTCCTCTAATACATAAACTCATAATCATCACTACTCTGCTAATACATAGATTTGATAATCATCAATAATAATAATAATAAATAGTATTATTCACAAATAGATGCCAAATAAAGCTTTAAGTGGGGCCAGATGACATCCAATTCTTACGTGGAAGACACTTATCCAAAATGGCATGACAGACTTTAAGCACCAAAGGAATAACAAAATATTTTGTTCCAATTAAATTTCAAAAAGTTCACTTAAAGAATAATTAACATGTAGAGCCTTTAATTTAAACAATAATGTGTGTTTAGAGAATGACTTTTTACCTTCTCAAATGTCTCTTTTTATAGGTGATTTAAATTTTGATTACTACGCTTTCTCTAATCTTATTTGATTGGTTACTATTCCTCGTTATTTGAGAAATAATTGGCAATTTTTAAATATAAGAATTTTTTTTTTTGTGTAATTTAAGAAATTTTATTTATGCCTTAACAAACGTTAGTGTAGACGATGTTCAAAACCCTTTTCTCTTTTCATTTTCTTCTTCCATAATTTTAAATTCACTACATATAATGCACATCGAACTTTTATGAGTCGGCCCAACAGAATTCGAGTCACTGAATTATAACAATTAGGATAAAATGTTTTTGGAACGTTTAGTGTGATCGGAACATACTGAATGTTCATAAATCGATTTATCATAGAATTATATATTATACGAAATATAATTAAAATCCATATGTAAATAATTATTTCAATATAAAACTCTATAAAACCCACAAAGATAAAATTTTAAAAAAAAGTGGAAGAGGTCGACCTTGAGTGGCAAGATTCTTAATTTAAGGAACTCGACCTTAAATGTTAGGATTAATAATCAAACTATCGACATGAATTCATTAAAGTGATAAGATGTAGACTTTTTTTCGATATAAAAAGGCCGACTTTAATTGCTATTTTGGACGTTTATCACTTAATTTTTGTCTAATCTCTTTTGAATTAGTCAAGAATCCAATTTTAATTTAACTAATTTCCATTTAAAATAAATTTATGTGCATGCATGCTTTATATGAATAAGTAATTCAATGTTTCTATTCATTATTGAGACTTGATGTTCCATATTAAAATGTTTGAATTATATCTTTTAAGAAGATTGATATTTTAAGATGGAATATTGAGTCTTAATATGGTATTAGAGTCTATTAAATTCAAACGAGCAATTTGAACTCTTTAAAACTCAAACGAGCATTCATATTTCAAGATTTACATGCTCAAATAAGCAACCATCTTATGGGGGCATGTTAAGGAATAAATCTCACATCGATTAATTAATATCGAAACTATAACTAACATATAAGAGTTTGAACTACCCCTCTTAATAAGGTTAACATATTAATATGGAATATTGTTGATAATTAGATACCCTAATTCTATTTCACCGAGAGCAAAATATAGCAGAAAGAAAAAGATGCACACGAACACGCAAGTTTTATAGAGGTTCACCTCAATGTGAGACACGTCTTCTCACCCCGCAATAATTTACTATAATGAAGAGTAGTTTACAAGAGAAATCGACATCCTCAAAGTTTATCTCTCCCTTTGCTTGATGATGTAACAACCCCCAAAGACCGTTCCCTCTTTATAAAAAAAATTAAGGTAATCAAAATTACAATGTGTGATGCAATAATTAGACTCCACATCTTAACATTTAGGACCAACAAGATAAATTCAATTCGCCCCCCACCCCAACATGAAGTTTCTTTTTGTTTCACACCCAAGATTCATCTACAAATATGGCCAAAGAGTATGTAGTCAACCGTGATTGCAAGTGACCTTATAAAAAATTAAAAAAAAAAAAATGTATGCTAGCTAGTGTCACACATGCACATGTAATGCATTATAAGTTCAACTTTATAAACACTAGAGCTGTAACATACAATTAATTGGTTGTTTGTTTCATGGCAAAAGTGTATCCCCAGACACTAACTGCTTCTTCTTCATCTAAAAAAGAAGTATTCACTGTATGGATGAAGTCTCTGATTCTACACAGCAATGGTTGCACTGTGTTCGATTCGAATGGCCGAGTCGTATACCGAGTCGATAACTATAATCACAAATGTAGCAGCCAAGTTTTTCTTATGGATATCAAAGGCAAAGTTCTGTTCACAATAGTTAAAAAGGTAAAAAAAAAAAAAAAAAAGGAATTGTGATTTTTTTATATTTACTGTGGTTTAACATTTCCCCGTGTGCAGAAATTTACAGTTTTTGGGCACTGGGAGGGTTACAGATGGATTGGTACAGATAAGGGAAAACCTGGATTTATTGTAAGAAAAAAACTGGGAATTCTTGGAGGATACACACACTTGGAAGTGGTGGTTGGTTTGGATGTAAATAAACCATATCAATATACCATGGAAAATCAGAGTTGCAAGTCATCCTGCAAAATATTTGACAACTTTGGTGGGCTTGTTGCAGAGGTTAGTAATATCGACGCGTTTCTTTCCTTCAACAAATCCCACGTAGGTTATAGATTCGAGCATGTTCGGGAAATAAGTGTTTTTTATAAATTTTGGGGCCCACAAATTGTGGACCTGATTTATTTGGCTTATAAGCGGTGAAACTCACAATTGTGTGCATTTTGATTCGCACAATTTTAGGTTCCAAAGCAACTAACTTATAAAGCTCCTCTTAACAAGGTTGACCCTTTTAAGATGGAAATTTATCGTGTTGTTTTTTATTTTTCTCTTCATAGCGTGTTGCTTGTCTCTTTTTATTTTTCTCTTCATAGTAAACTGATGGGGGGATGTGGAGCAATAAGTCAAATTACTATATAAAGAAGAGTTGTAAACTATAGGACTTCTTGTTCGAGTAGGGGGCAAGTGTGTCACACTAAGAGTTTGATACCTATGTCTAATAGCATTGACATTTTGTTGGGCAGGTAAAGAGAAAGACAACTACAAGTGGAGTGATACTAGGTGAAGATGTTTTGACTATGGTGGTAGAGCCCTACATGGATCACTCTCTTGTTATGGGGCTACTTGTTGTTTTTGGTCTCATCAACCATAACTTGTGATTGCAAGTAGATATACAAACTGTCGAAAAAGGAAAAAAACTGCGATTGTATATGCAAAATGATGAGACCATTGCGATGGCATATGCGAAAAAGAAGCCATTCCAATTTCCGAAGACCATAGAAATAATTACGTAAGAAGAGATGTGAAGTGAAATGAGTTCAAAGGTCCCAAGTATGCTTAACTCATAACATATGAAGAAGGGAACTATAAGCCAAACAAGTTTCTAAAGCTTTAGAAAATCCAATTGTTTGAATGTAACAAGACCTAAAATACAGACTCATCCAAGCTTGTGTATATGTTAAAACTGTTAGGATTTATGATAATCCCCACTTTCTTGATGTAATGCACAAGGATAGGCTTGTTAGGTTTTGATTTTAAGTGAAACTTATAAAATGACGTTATTAGTAATTTTTGAATAGATTATAAGTTGTGAGGTTGTATGGAATATATCGATAAAAAGTACTGAGTTTTAAACAGGCGCAAATGCTCCATAACCCTTGTTTTCAATGCAAAATGATCCCTAACGTTTGTTTTTGACATAAAAGACATTAACTTTGTGTTTGGGTGCGCAATTGGTCCTCATTTGACGAAAAGATCAAATATACCCTTAGTTTTAATTAGAGAATATTGTAATTTGGTTTTTAATCTTTGCAAAAGGTACAAATGGGTCTGGTATATTTATTAAATAATATTTAATTTAACATTTTATTTGTAGTTAATTTATTTAAACGATAAATTAATTTACACATTACGTGTTCTTTATTTTTTAACAATAAATAAAAATATGAAGAATACAATTGTAACTCTAATATTTGTTGTTAATAAATGAATATTTCAATTAAATAAAATTATTTGAGCATCAAGTTTGTGACAAATTATTTTTTTTTTTATGTTATAACAATAAAAAAAAATTAAAATTTTAAAAATATAATTACTTAACAATAAAAAAATAATTTTATTTAACATATTTATTAATAATTATGAGCTTAAATTTTAGTTATTTTCTAATAGTTCGTAAAATATACAAAACAATTTAGTACATTATCAATTTGGTCAATAAAGTGTTAATTCAAAAAAAAAAATTCGTTAATTTTCTTTAATTTTTTTATAAAAAAATAAATTATAGGACAAATTTGCATCTTTTGCAAAGATTAGGAATCCAATTACAATTTTCTCTAATTAAAACTTAGGGTATATTTATCTTTTTCGTCAAATAAGGACCAATTATGCATCAAAACACGTAAGTTAAGGTCTTTTGTACCGAAAAACAAACTTTAGGAATCAATTCTGCACTTAGGACAAAGGTGAAGGACCATTTGCGCTAATTTCCCGAGTTTTAATGTTATGTTTAAATAAAAATGATGTTTCACCAGCTTATAAATTTGAAACAACGTAGACAAATATGCTGTAGGTCTCATCTTTGAAAATTTTGTTTCACCAATCTTTGGCAATCTTTCACAAACATAAATATGGTCTAGTTTCTGGTACTTGACAAATGACATAAAAGTTTTTTTTTTATTTTTATATATATATATATAAAAGAGATATACAGTAAAATCAAATTTCAATTTACCCTTCAGATTTTATTTATTTTTATTGTTTTTTGTAACAAAAGAAAAGGAAAATGTCATGCTTTATTCAATTTTGTGTTTTTTTGTTCAATGTCTTGAAAGTGGGGTTGTAGATGGATGCAACTTAGTGTCACTTTTATACCTATTTTTCAACCTAATGCTAATGAGATCGTGTCATCATCAATACAAAGCAAACATCTTATGGTGGGATAAAAAGCAAGAGCTTATTACGAAGATTTTAGACGATAAAATGATTTTTGGATAAATACATGAACGACTATCAAGTCACATCGGCATATCTTATTAAATTTGTATGCTTACATGAAGACAAACATTATAATAGGAAGACTATTGGAGATGCACTAAAGTATAGAGTTATGAAAAAAGATGGTTATACATAAAGATGAAGTTAGTAGGTATAAGGTTAACATGCGAATCTCAAATCACATTGAGGTGGCTATTTGATTGTGAAAGCATTTGAAGATGATCTCAAACATAAATTTGTTTCACCACTTAAAAATGATGAAAATAAGGTCAAACAAAAGCATGCCTAAATGAGCAAAAGATCTTTTGGAATCATTTCAAAATTGAGAATATAAAGGTTGCCAAAGTTGTCTCAATTCTTGGTAGTGATAATATTGTTTTTGATAAGAGAGATTGTTATATCCACTCGAGGTGTATATGATATAATGAATTAGAAGTTGGTAATGCACAATCAATTCTCACATGTTTGGAATTGACATAAAATTGGAACAAAATATAGATGTGATTATACACACAAAATATTATATGCCTCAGCTAATTGCACTCTTGTTCATTTTCTTGCGGTAAAATTTATTTGCAAACTTGTGAATAGTGTATGCTTCTTGTTGAAGAGAGACATATAGCTTCTTAAAAGATTTTCTAAAATTCAATTTGATGCGTAAATCTCTCAAACCTCCTCCATCATGGACTCAATCTATAAGTCCACTCGAGTCGATTTTGTGGCATTCTTAGTCTTCAAGTCCACTTGACAGACTCTGATGTTGCGGGAGTTGCTGATGGAAAGAGGAAGAAAATGTAACTTTAGACCAAAATTTTAGAAATAAACAAGAGGTTGGGTCAAATTAGGGATGGCAAGCGGGCAGGGTGAGGGCGGGCGGGCGGGGGCGGGGCCATTACCATCCCGCGGGGGTTGTGGGAGATATTACCATCACCTCCCGTCGAGGATTTTGGCGAGGCGGGGATAGAAAAGTCCCCAATTATCCCCCGTTTAATTAATTAATTAATTTTTAATATTAATTATTTATTTTTAAATACAATTTAAATCTTCAAACATAAAAATATAATAAAATAAATAGATTCGGGGTGGGGACCATGATTCATGTCCCCGCTCCGATTACTAACATGGTAGGGTAAAGACGGGGTGGAAGCGAGTTTTTTTGTTATCTCTAAGTAAAAAAACAATGTTCTTGTGACCAAAAAAATAAAAAATAAAAATTTTGTTGTGTGCTCGACAAGCATAACCAAAAAAAAAACTTGTGCATGTCAAGTCACTGGACAAGCACACCAAAAAAAATTTGTGTGTTTGTTGAGCTATACAGTGCTTGTCTTAAAAAAAAGGAAAAAAAAATCAAAGATTGCATCTGTAAAAATGGGGCTAAGATTCACTTAAAATTGGTTTTGGTTTGTTGAGTTCAAGGTACTAATTAAATAAAAAGAAACATAAAAGTCAAAAATTGCGGCTGTTTTCAATGTCAAAACAATGGCGTATTAGAAGAAAAATCTACAATAAAAATTTAAGACTCTTATATTATTGTAAGAAAATATATATATGAAAATTTTTTATACATATATATTCAATCAATGTCTATGTGCAACGCACGCATCAAAAACTAGTATAGTTAAAAATATTATATGCCTCAGCTTGTTGCACTCTTGTTTTCTTGTAGTAAAATTTATTTGCATACTTCTAAATAGTGTGTGCTTCTTGTTGAAGAGAGACGTATAGCTTCTTAAAAAGATTTCCTAAAATTCAATTTGATGCGTAAATCTCTCAAACCTCCTCTATCATGGACTCATCTACAAGTCCACTCGAGTCGATTTTGTGGCATTCTTAGTTTTCAAGTCCACTCGGCAGACATTATTGTTGCGGGAATTGCCGATGGGAAGAGAAAGAAAATGTGACTTTAGACCAGTATTTTGGAAATAAACAAGAGGCTGGGTCCAATTAGGGATTGCAACGGGACGGAGCCGGACAGCCATTACCATTTCATCTCGTTGGAGATTTTTGAGAGGAGAGAGATGAGATGACGAGGCGAGGCGGGGATAGAAAAGTCCATATTTATCGCCCAATTTAATTAATTAATAAATTTTTAATATTAATATTTATTTTTTAAATACAATTTAAATTTTAAAATATAAAAATATAATAAAATAAATAGATTCGGGACGGCGCCCGATTACTAACGGACATGGTAAGATGGGGCGAATGCAGATTTTTTTGTTATCTCTAGGTCAAATATTCAATGAAATGATATGGAGTATCTTTTCCTTCTCTTCTTGAGAAATAAGTGGGATATTTCTTTTCAAAATTATGTTCAATTTCATGTGGTAATTTTGCAAAGATCTCTTCCTTAGTCGGGGCAAATCACATGGTCTTGAAATGAAGGGGGGTTTGTAGGGAGAAAATGATTGATCTGTTGATGGATGTACAAGAACTGTCTCAATGGAAGTTGTGATTATCAAATATCAGCAACTTGTTACATTTAAATTTAGATTAATTAATATTTCTTGTTCATTTCAAATAATAGATTAGCCCTTCGGATGAAACCACGTGTCGCACATTTTGCAAAATTTGCCTATAAATTGTACTTTTTACAAGAAAGGATGTTAATTATACTCTTTATCAAGTCCTCTTCACTAATTGTTCTTCAAGTGTTCTTATCACTGAAAAATCGTTGGTAAAGGGTCCTCAAACTATCACCTCTATCATAAGAGTGTACTTGACCTTTTGTTATAATTCCACAGTGCGAGGCTTATCTACGTGGTTGAATAGACCACGTGGCGATCTAGTAAGAGGAAAAGTATCGTGTCTGAGATATCGTGGGGATCCTGTTGGCAGCCTTTTTTGGAGGTCAATAATTTTTATTGTACTTTAATAATTATATTTATTTGCAAGAACTAAATTCGACTAAACTATTTTGCAATTGAAAAAGACAAGAAATATTTCATTCACAATGATGATAAATATTTTTCTCCTCCTCCGAGCACAGCGATGGCGACAGTGGTGGAGACCTGCAAAAGGTGGCGGGGTTTTTTTTCTCCCGTGTCCACTCCGGTGTGATAATCAGTATATGATTAAAACATGTGTGCAGAATAGCAATATGGAGTGTATAAGAATTGTATGTTTTGTTTTTACCGGGGGTTGGCCTCTATTTATGGGGATGGCCTGCAGAGTTAGATGACGGGTGTCCCTTCATCTCCCTCATTTGATGACGGGTGTCCCTTCATCTCCTCATTATTAGGAGTTAATGAGGATGTTTCATCTTCTTAATTGCTGGTGTTTCATCTTTCCAATTATCGATGGTAACTGTCATTTTATGGGTCGCCTGTCTGGCTTGCCTAATGGTAGTTGGATTATTATTGTCTATTTGTCATAGATGAGTTTATGATACTAACGAGGCGGGCGAGTCGGTGAGGCGGGCGTGTCAGGACGTGCCACTATTAGCAGACAACATATAGTAGCTATCATTATTTCTATCATCATAAGCCTCTCTACTTTTCATAGACTGTCGTCAATGGAAAGTAAAATAATCTACCACACCTGTTTCTCTCTAAATTTTTCGGATAGAGGCTCATCGCCTTGATTTTTTTTGCCTTGATGTTTAAACAGAGGCTCATCGCCTTGATTTTTCGAGACACGGGGTCATCGCCTTGATTTTAAACCTTTTTTTCATTGAAATAAATATGCTCATCGCCTTGATGATAAATATAGGCTCATCGCCTTAATTTTTAAATAGAGGCTATCGCTTTGATTTTTAAACATAGGCTCATCGTCTTGTTTTTCAATAGAGGCTACCGCCTTGATTTTTAAAAAGAGGCTCATCGCCTTGATTTTTAAATATCGCCTTGAGAGGCTATTGCCTTAATTTTTAAACATAGGTTCATTGTCTTGTTTTTCAATAGAGGCTCATCGCCTTGATTTTTAAATATAGGCTCATTGCCTTGATTTTTAAATAGAGGATATCGCCTTGATTTTTAAACATAGGTTTCGTCTTGCTTTGTTTTTTTTGAGACACGATAGCAGCTGTCATTGTTTTTCAGACAATAGCAGCTGTTATTATTTCTGGCCTTGTTTTTCAGATAGTAGCAGCTGGCCTTGTTTTTCAGACAGTAGCATTTGTCCTTGTATTTCAGACAGTAGCAGCTGGCCTTGTTTTTCAGACAATAGCAGCTGACCTTATATTTTAGACAGTAGCAGATGGCCTTATTTTTCAGGCAGTAGCAACCTTATAAGTCCATCTACTTTTCATAGATTATCGTCAATGGGAAGTAGAAATAATCTATCACACCTGCTCCTCTCTAAATTTTTTTTTTTTTGGGAGCTTGGGTAAGCTCGCCTTGGATTGGGCGAACTCGCCTTGTCTTGGGTGAGCTCGCCTAGGCTTTTTTTTTTTTGGGTTTTTTTAACCTTGGGTGAGTGAGCTCACCCCAAGTTTTTTTTTTTTTTTTAAACCTTGGATGAGCTCGGCTCGCCTCGCCTCGTCTCGTCTTGGGTAAGTTCAACTTCAACTTTTTTTTTTAATAAAAGCTAAGGCACGCCTTGTTTGACTGTTGCAATAGTTGAGAATGTTTATGTGGCAGGTCGGATCCAGTAGGTGCACCAGGACTTCCCAACTACCCCGATCTTTCCTTGGTACCCTCATCATTTATCCGCTTTAAATGATTCATTTTCTGCTTGCCTTTATCATCTCGAAGTTCAAGCTCGTCCTGAGTATTCCTTTTGTTAGACTCAAGTTCCTTTTCGATCTTTCATACTTTTGGTAATGAGATATACTTCATCAACGTCCACATACTTATCTCCTCTCTTGAGTAACTCATGCATCGTATCCGGTGAGTTTTTGGAGAGTGACATCTTGAAAGGACGACTTCGAGTTTCACTCATCATGGCAGTGACTATAGCAGACATCTGCAGATCTTTGATTTCCAGTGTGGCTCTATTAAATCGAATAATAAAATCTTTCAATAGTTCGTCCTTGTCCTGTGTCAATTGCATAAGACTGATAGCAGTTTTCTTAACACGTTTGCTGCTGGCAAAGTGTGCAACAAAACTCTTGGGAATGGTGGCTACCCGTCCATTGGCCTCCCGCCTAAGTGTTAGCGGAAAAGCCCTGCACATAATCGCATCAGGAGTGGCTTGCAATCTCATCAAGTCAACAAAAGCCCTGAGGTGATCGACAGGATCATATGATCCGTCGTACTTCTCCATCTTTGGTTGTTTGAAGTCTCGTGGCAAGGAGACTGCCATCACTTTTAGGGAAAATGATCTTCTTCCAATACCATAGATTGTTGCCTACTACTTTTGTTAGACATAGCCTCAGCTATTTTGCAACCCATCATGTCTTCTAATCGATGTTCCAAACTTAATATTGGTGTCTCAACCAGCGTAGGTGTGGGCATCCATGACGGTTGCCCCCAGTGTGGATTTGGGCCAAATGTCAATGAATAGAAGTGGGGTGCGGAAGGTGGAGCCAAAGAAATTGGAGCCAACGGTGGAGCTGCCGTTGGCGGTGTTTCCATTCTTTGGAAAGTTAAGAGTCCTAGGGAGGAGGCGGGAGGAGCCCTGGCGGTGAGGGCCCCACGGAGGTGTGGAGGCTAGGACCGAGCGGAGCCATCTTTATATTAAATATTAAATGGTGGTAAAAAAAGATCCCTACCGGCGTAAGGTTAGGGCCTGTGGTAGTTGAGAAACCGCGTCAACTTTATCTTGAACAAGTTCGCATCATCTTCGATCTTGGAGTAGAGATCCGATGCGCCACTGAGCTTGTAACCACGTTGATGTTGTCTCCACTATTTAAGTATATCAAAGTTGAGCATATCATTAGCAGAGGAGGCAAAATCTTGTTGTGGTGATTATTGGCGTTGGTTAGACTCGGTGTCTACATTCAACGATCCGGGTCGGGTGAGCAATTGTTCCCAATATTTTCTAAATTTAGCTTCCATAACATCGGTTACATTCCTAGCTCTTCTAGTTCAAGCCATGACTTTTGTATTCGGTTTCCCACATCACACTTTTGTATGCATTAACCAACGGCGCCAAATGATGATAAATATTTTCACCTCCTCGACGTCCAAGCGCAAGCGACGATGACAATGGTGGAGATCTCTGAAAGATAGCGGATACTTTTTCCCCGTGTCCACTCGGTTTAATAATTGGAATAATAGAATAAAGAAAATAGGAGAAGATATATAATTAAAACATATGTGTAATAAAATAGCAATATGTAGTGTATAAGAATTGTATGTTCTATTTTATATCACGAGCCGGGGATTGTTCTCTATTTATAGGAATGGTTGCAGTTATTGATGACGGGTGTTCTTTCATCTCCCTCATTTGATGAAGAGTGTCTTTTCATCTTCCTCATTATTAGGAGTTAATGATAGATGTTTCATCTACTCAATTGCTGGTGTTTCATCTTTCCAATTGTCGATAGTAACTGTTATTTTATGAGTCGCCTGTCTGGCTTGTCTAATGGCAGTTAGGTTATTGTTGTCTATTTGTCAGAAATGAGTTTATGATACCAACTAGACGGACGTGCCAAGACGTACCACTATTAATAGACAATATATAGTAGCTATCATTTTTTCTATCATCACACAATGTTATTCATCTATTGTCTCCGACAAAGAAAACGAGGGAAGCATTGATAGTTGATTTGGAAGACAAAATTCATGAAAATGTATATTGTTCATTCAAAGCAACAATTGTCAAGAGTCATCAATGTAAGATGTGCAATAGAAGGGTTTATTTGGGAACAGACGATGATGATGCGACTCTATCTATCCGATGTGAGAATAAAAAACATCCTTCACAAGAAAGTCTATACTTAAGTTGCTCGTCTCAGATGGAATTATTGAAGCACACGTTATATTGTATGATGATGCCCACGTTATATTGACTATACTATTTCAAAATAAGCCGAAAACATGGGTGATTTCCAATCGAAAAGGACATGATTAGCTATTCGGTCGTTCAACATATTTGTTAAAAATTTTGAGAAGACATTGTACTTACTAGTTTCTCATTTTATTAATCACAATTAACGAATATTTAGGAGTTAGGACCTTTCATATCAATAGAGATCTACTGCTTTGACGAACTTAATAAATATCTCGAAATAATTCTTGCCGTTTTCGAACACCATAGGAACTAAACGAGATTATTATTTGTGAATCATATGTACTTTGCAAGAACATTTAATGAATTGTTCTCATGTCACACACACTTCTAACCATGAAACTTGGAGAATCCAATTGACAGTATCACAATAAAAAAAATAAGAATATAAATTATAAAAGAAGACAATGAGATTAAAACTTGAACGGAAAATCAAGTGATTTTAACGTTAATATTGATGATTTTCGTCACGTGAAGATGTAGATTCACATATTTAATAGGTGATTTTAACGTCTATATTGATGATTTTCGTCACGTGAGAGATCTAAATTCACATATTTAAATAGGTTGGAACTTCGAAGCTCAATTTTGAATATCTAGAAGACAAAACCATAGTAATTAAAAGGTTAAGAGATCTCAACCCGAATTTTCTCAAAACTAAGAAAATCGTTTGGTTCGGTAGCCTGGCAAGGGACGTGACGGGCCAGCCCGACATGACCCACAAAAAGTTTCCAACGCGAGAAGGTCTCTGCCTAAGTGTCTGATTCGACTCGTTTTATACCTTTGAGATAGAATTATAATCATGTTATCAATGAAATTTCTTGATCTAACATATTATTTTGAACACTAAGGAATTCGACCAACCCAAAATAGGATTTTGATCCCTTTCTTATTGATCCTGTCGGGCCCGAACAAGATGTTGATAAAGCAAACTCTAGTGTACTCTACTTTAAGTAGGATTCCAATCCATAAAAACTGAAATTTATTCACGAAATATTAGTTTTTCAGGAATTCCAGCCCGAATTCACTTCAGAAAATCAGGCCCGATATTGAAAATCTTCATAATTCTTCTTGGAAAGAAGTTTCTCTCTGAGCTCTACAACATCAATCTGCCCAAAGTGAGTCTCTGGAATCCAGTTTCCAGTCTTTGGATCTCTCATCCAGTATACATCTTTCCCTACAGAATCACTCACTTTTTCTATTACCGACGACGACGTTTTGGTCATCGTTTTTGCATTATCTGCTGCAACTGTTGATGCTCTCCTGCTAAAAAAACGACAAATTAAACGTTATTCTTAATATTATGTTGTCAGGTCGACTACGTGAATTCTTTTCAAGAACCCATATTTTCTTTTGATGAACAAATATATTCATGCATCATGAAATTAAAGAAAAGGGAATTGCATTGCATGAAAAATAGTTACTAACCTGTGAAGTAAAAGGCTTTTGAGGGAAAACTTGGCCATGATTTTGCAAATAAAAGTTTAACCAGATCTGTTTCTAGGGTTTAGTGTTTTTCTATATAAAATGGGCTATATATATGGACAGCACTGGCCCGAATTTCTTTGGGATTATTGTATATATAATAATAAACAAATTATACCTAATTAAGAATCTAGGACTAGGAGACTTATTGCTTGTTTAATTCCATTAAAATGGGATTATTGACTTTGGGAAAAATATAAAATGTCTCTTTTCTAGTCAAATATAATTTGAAAACAAAATTTTATCATTTTTTTTCCAAAAATCAAATAATGAAAAACAAAAAATTCATTTTAATGGGAATCAAACAAACTCTTAATTTCCATATACAAGTGGGATACGGGTTTATCGCCATAATTAAATATTAATTGGGTGGATTTTAGGTAATTAATATTTACCATAAAACATCACTATGATGGTAAAATAGTGAAATATTTATTTAAATCATTGTGGGATTAATTCATTCAAGGGTCTTGTCTTATTTATTAATTAATATACGTATAAATTTTCTAAAAATTAAAAACGAGTAATAAAATAATTATTCCTAATTATTCCAGAACTCTTTAGGGGTGAAGGTTATTGAAAAGTTAATATTCTTGGCTAACATTTGATTAAATTAAATTGGCTTTCTTTGGATTAGCTTAATTTTTGGAATAAAAGCATAAGGAAAAATTAATGGAATATATGTTTAAATTAATCCAACTCTTGTTACTTGATACTCCCCCGTCCCACAAAGATATGCTTATTTCTATTTTCAAATAAATTAAGAAAATATAATTATTATAGTTGAAACATTAAAAAAAATTTATATACTTATACATTAATATAATTTTAGTTCATATTTATTAATAATAACATATTAAAAAATTAAAAATTTAACTATTAATTTGAAACAGATAAATAAAGAAATGAAGTCTATCTTTATAGACAGAGGAAGTAATTGTTTAGTTATTAATTTGACGAGTGACACTATTAGAAAATCTATGAACAAAAAAAAAAAAAAAACAAAAAAACAAATTCGAAAAGAGTTTTGGAAATTTATCGCGGAATAAAATTCTCTTGTCAAATCTGTCGTTAATATTGAAATGAGTGACGGTATTGTTGGGACTAAAAATACTTAATTCTTTGTTCGTTCCCAATGAACTATTTGACAGACAAAAGAATAGATTAGTGGTAAACGAATAGATTAAGCCAACGGAATCAGAATAGAACTATGAAATTCTGCTGAAAAAAAATCATTATCCTTTACATAATGTAACTACTTTCAAGAATGATAGTTCTACCAAAAAAATAAAAAATTGAGGCATTAATACAATTCGGCATGGTTAAGCTTTTGTGTACATATCTATATCTTTAGTCAATTTTGATGATATAAATAGTGACAGTTGCTGTATGTTATTTAGCGATGGTGGCATGCCCGCCTCAACGATTCATCTGCCTCACCAGCTTGCCCACCTTGTTGGTCTCATGAGTACGCTTCTGACAGATAGACTGCAACAACCAAACTGTCGTCAGATGATGATATAAATAGTGACAGTTGTTGTATGTTATTTAGCTATGGTGACACGCCCGTCTCAACGATTCACCTGTCTCACCAGCTTGCTTGCCTTGTTGGTCTCATGAGTACGCTTCTGAAGATAGACTGCAACAATCAAACTGTCATCAGGTTAGCTAGGCAGGTGATCCATGGAATGACAGTTACCACTAGTTATCGGACATACGAAACATCCCTCATTAACTCATAATAATGAGAGAGATGAAAGGACACCAGTTATCAAACGAGTAAGATGAAAGGACACCCGTTATCAAATGAATGAGATGAAGAGACACCCGTTATCAATGACTGCAGGCCATTCCTATAAATATAGACCAACCCCCCAGGTAAAAACAAGACACACAATTCTTATACACTCTATATTGCTATTTAGCACAAATAGTGTAATTATATACTGATTATCACATTGGAGTGGACACGGGGGAAAAAGGCTCCGCCACCTTTTGTAGGTCTCCACCACTGTCGTCGCCGTGCTTAGAGGAGGAAAAAAATCAACTATTATCAATTGGCGCCGTCTATGGGAAACCGCACAAGAAGTTATGGCTCGAACCAGAAGAGCTAGGAATGTAACCGCTCCACCAGCCCGTCGGGGATGTAGGCACCAAGTCCAACGCCGCCACTAATCACTCATAACAAAAATTTGCCTCTGCCGCTCAACTCGCGGCACTGCAAGCACAAGTGGCGGTCTTAACGGCTCTACTCCAAGATAGGAACGCTGTGGTTTCTCAGCTACCACAGGGTCCTAACCCTTTGCCGGTAGGATCTTCATTACCAGGGGCTCCGCCCAGGGTCCTAGCCATCCACCGATAGAGCCCTCACCGCCGGAGGCTCCTCTCCAGACTCCTAACTTTTCAACAATAGAAACACTGCCAACGACAGCTCCACTGCAGGCTCCAGTTTCTTTAGCTCTACCTTTCGCACCCCATTTCTATTCATTGACATCTAGCCCAAATCCATACAGGGGTCAACCATCATGGATGCCCACGCTGTTGGTTGAGACACACGAAGATTAAGCTCGGAGCAGATTAGAAGAAATGATGGGTCGCAAAATAGGTGAGGCTATGTCCAATAAAAGTAGTAGGCAACAATCCATGGTGTTAGAAGAATACCCATTTTCCCTACAAGTAATGGCAGTCCCCTTGCCACGAGACTTCAAATAGCCAAATATGGAGAAGTACGATGGATTTTCTGATCCTGTCGATCACCTTAGATCTTTTGTTGACTTGATGAGATTACAAGCCACCTTTGATGCAATTATGTGCAGGGCTTTCCCGCCAACGTTTAGGCAGGAGGCCAGGGACTGGGTAGCTACCCTTCTCCCAAAATCGATCCATACATTTGATGAGTTTTCCAAGAGTTTTGCTGCCCACTTTGCCAGCAGCAAACGTGTTAAGAAAACTGCCATCAGTCTGATGCAATTGACACAAGACAAGGACGAACTGCTGAAAGATTTTATTGCCCGATTCAATAGAGCAACGCTAGGAATCAAAGATCTGCAGATATCTGCTGTAGTCAATGTCATGATGAGTGGAACTAAAAGTCGTCCTTTCAAGATGTCACTCTCCAAAAACCCGCCGAATACGATACATGAGTTACTCAATAGAGGAGATAAGTATGTGGACGCTGAAAAAGCGTATCTCATTACCAAAAGTATGAAGGATCGAAATGAACATGAGTCTAACAAAAGGAAGATTCAGGACGAGCCCAAACCTCGAAATAATAGAGGCAAGCTCACCCAAGCTAAGGCGAGTCAACCAGGCGAGCTCACCTAGAGAGCCAAGCGACCTCACACAAAAAAAAAAAAAAAAATTTAGACGAAGTCACTCAGCAGTGAGTGACCTCACCCGGGCGACCTCACCCCGGGTGACCTCACTCCAGCGAGGTGACTCGGCCAAAAAAAAAAAAAATAGGCGAGGTGACCTCACTCAAGCGAGTGTGACCAAAAAAAAAAAAAATTAGATGAGCGGTGCGTTAGATTACTTCTACTTTTCATTTTCATAATCTATGAAAGTAGAGCGGCTTATAAGGCCAAAAATAAGGTCAATCGCATCGCTCGAAAAATAATGACAACGGTTTACTCGCCTAAAAACAAGATCAGCTACTATTGTCTGAAAAATAAGGCGATAAGCCTTTCTTTAAAAATCAAGGCAATGAGCAGCCGAAAATCAAGGCAATGAGCCTCGTCGAAAAACAAGGCGATGAGCCTATGTTTAAAAATCAAGGGGATGAGCCTGCATGAAAAACAAGGCGATGAGCCTCTGTCCGAAAAACAAGGCGATGAGCCTATGTTTAAAAATCAAGGTGATGAACCTCTATCAGAAAAACGAGGCGATAAGCTTCTGTCTAAAGAAGTTAGAGAATAGTAGGTGCAGTAAATTATTTCTACTTCCCATTGACAACAGTATATGAAAAGTGGTCTATGGGAAGTAGAGGGGCTTATGATGATATAAATATTGACAGTTGCTATATGTTATTTAGCTATGGTGGCACACCCGCCTCAACGATTCACCTGCCTCACCAGCTTGCCTGTCTTGTTGGTCTCATGAGTACGCTTCTGACAGATAGACTGCAACAACCAAACTGTCGTCAGGTTAGCTAGGTAGGTGATCCATGGAATGACAGTTACCACCAGTTATCGGGCATACGAAACATCCCTCATTAACTCATAATAATGAGGGAGATGAAAGGACACCAGTTATCAAACGAGGAAGATGAAAGGACACCTATTATTAAATGAAGGAGATGAAGAGACACCCGTCATCAATGACTGCAGGTCATCCCTATAAATATAGGCCAACTCCTCAGGTAAAAACAAGACACACAATTCTTATACACTCTATATTGCTATTTAGCACAAATACTGTAATCATATACTGATTATCACGCCGGAGTGGACACGGGAAAAAAAACTCCACCACGCTTTTGCAGGTCTCCACCACTATCGCCGCCGTACTCTAGAGGAGGAGAAAAATCAACCATCATCAAATTTCAATATATTGTGACCCTTTTGATAATTAATGCAATGGATTGAAGAACTATGTTGATTTAGAAAAATCATTGATGCTCCTATCTTTTTCTAGAAATCGAATTTTTGGGCATAAATCAGGCTGGCAACTTCAAATTGGTGCTTGATAAAGAATCAAAGATGCCCTTTAACATTAAAATTTGTAAGAGAAAAGAGAGAACAAAATTCATCAAGAAAAAAGTATTAGTGTTCGAGCAGTCTTAAGGCACGACCCTTTTTTTAAAAAAAAAAGCTGAGCACGTCTAAAACTTTTTGGGTTCGACATGACTGGGCTTACGACTTTATAATATTTTTAATGTAACTAGGGTTACAGTCTACATACTTTTACAGGTTATAAGTCACTTAAGTATGAATATCTCGACATATTTTAACATATCTAATTTGAACAAATATTTGAATAAATAGAATTTTATATGCTGACACATGTGTATAAGTTTCTTCCTTTTGTTTCTGACCATCAAATCCTATGTTTTGGTTAGTTTTGTGGTCATGATCAATCATGAACACACTTGCATTTCATTGTATTATACTATTATTAGGCAAAGAGAATAATAAAACATTTCTTAGTGTCTAGCGATCTTGAAAATATTTTCACCTTTATTCTTTTGCTTACAACATATGCTTTACATCAGCACCTATTACTTAATGATTTAATGTTAGGTTTGATTCTTTTCTGCCCTTTCGATTTACAAATGGATGAAACTACTATTGTATCTTCCACTTGAATAACATTACTTCAATTCTCTTTATCTCTTTTGAAACATTTTTCCCTCTCTTCTTTAATTCGATTTTTTTTTTTTGGTATGTAGGACGATAAAAAATAGTACAAAAAATCAATTAATGAACAGTAACAAAAGCCACCCCAATCATGTCTGCTAGAAGTAACCAGCATGTTTTGGGCCGAGGCGAATAAGACAACCGCTCGGACCCAAGACCAAAGGGAGACCTATTTTTAGTAAAAAAAAAAAAAAATTATTTTTGTTAAGTTGTCCAAAAAAATATTTGTGCAAAAGTTTGAAGACCAACAAAGCAAAGCAGACAGCATTCCATGAGGACCATGACCATTATTAAGTAGTGGCCCAAAATCGAAAGGACCCATTTAAAAAAAGAAAAAGAAAAACATTGAAGACCAGCTCATTAGCAGCTCTGTCCATGACTTGATTGACTTTGCATTTGGGGCCTAATTTTTGGACTTTGCCTCGGACTCAAAAAATGTCAGAACCGGCACTAGAAGTAAAAAGACTGATCGAGATCAGGAGACTTTTCAACACCACCATATTTTCATTTTGCATTTCTCCTATGATTGCAAGGTGATCTTTGTAACTTTTTCCCAGTCTTAATGTATGCAAGATCTCAATATTGAGTTCTTAAAGCAAGTAACGACCATCTTCAAGTAAAGCTATGTAGGATTCTGTATTATGTTTGCATCTCTTAACAGATATATGACCTTAGTTGAGTAAGTTTCAAGCCCCAGCTCTTTATTTATCCATCATTTGCCCTTGATGGGCGATAAGCCTCTAAGTGCATGTTTGGTCAAGTTTAAATTATAATTTCAGTTTGTCAAATTGGTCAAACATATTTTTTTTCTATACATTTTGTAAGAATCATAATTTATAAATACTTAAAAAATAATTTCAGCACTACCAAACATGGACAAAACCACAAAGGTGGGAAATCCAAAGACTAAGATATGATGATTTAGGCCCATCAATTAAAGCCCATTAATTAATGTATATAAAATTTTGGGTAAATTCAAGATCGGTCACTGTTGTTGTACTTGTAGGCTTTAAAGTCATATGGTGAAAACTTAATTCAATTAAAGTCACATTTTAGCGCTAAAAGACCAACATATCCCTACAAGTGCAAAAAACGTTAATTTAATGATATTGTTTTATTGTGATATTGTTTTAGTATGATATTGTTTTGTTGTGATATTATTTTGTGTGATACTATTTTATTTATGCTTTTATCTTTAATACTGTTTTATTATGATAATGTTTCAACATATGATATTGTTTCAATTTATGATATTGTTATTAAATGCATACAATATCAATGGTCTTGTACTACCAATGGAACATTTTAAAAACAATATCATCACTTCAAGAAGTAAAATATATCTACTTAGTTATATTTATGATATTGTATCATTACTTCAACCATTAAAAATATCTTGTACTTAGTTTTATATATGATACTGTTTTATTTATACTTTTATCTTTGATATTGTTTTACTATTATAATATTTTAATATATGATACTATTTTAATATATGATATTGTTATTGAATATATATAGTATCAATGGTCTTATACTATTAATGGATCATTTTAAAAACAATATTATTATTTCAACCAGTAAAATATATCTTCTTAGTTATATCTATAATACTGTTTTCAACATTTATTACTTTAATATCATTACTTCAATATCATGATATTGTCATCAATGTTATTACCTTTAGTTTTACCTATGATATATTGTTTCATAATACTTTAAATTTTATCTATGATACTGTTTTCCATATCATTATTTCAACATTTATCTATGTCAAAGTGATATGGCATACTTATATCATGCTTTTATCTTTGATACTATTTTATTACGATAATGTTTCAATTTATGATCCTATTATTTAATTTATGATAATGTTATTTTATAGAGTTGTAGTTTGTGATACTGTTTTATTTAAATACTTTTATGTATGATACTAATATATTAAGATACATTTATCTATGATATTGTTTGAGTATGTATGATACTGTTTATACAAGAAAAATTAAAGATTGTCATTTTAAACTAAAGATACGATTTCAAACTACTAAAATCCATCGTACGCAATGGCAAAGATACTGGTCTTGACCGGCACGTCGAGATTATTTCGAAAACATATTATAATAAAAATTCTAAGCACGGATATGAATTCTATGCCATTTCTGTTATAATAATATTTTTGTGATACTGTTTTCTATAATGCAATATCAAACAACACACATAATAATTTAATGGCCAACTTTCGTCATAACAATGTCCACATCAAACTTTTTCATTCCTACAGAAACAAATCATGGCAACTCTACAGAAATTCAAGCTGCTATTTACAGCAATAAATCATAGCAACTCTACAGAAATTCATCAACACAAATCTTTCCTAATATTTTTTATAATACAGTATCATGGTACAAATGTGTTTATAATACTGTTTCTCATGCCACAAAGGTCAAATCCTTTCAATTCTTATACCTACCTTAATTCTGCATTAATTTACACATAATTCCACAATATATAATATCACACTATATATCTGTATTGCAAATACAGAATCTATTTGTTACATGATATATTAAGAGCACGGTTGAAACAGTATCATAGGTTGAAACATAAGTATATTGAAATAGTATAATGGCCAACTTAATACACTATCAAGCTACTTTCTATAATATAATATCAAACTGTTTTCTATAATACTGTATCAAGCTGCTATTTAAAGCAACAAATCATGGCCACAACCAATATACTTCCTAAACATTCGTTTATAACTCCGATGCTGCCTCTACTACCCTCCAAAGTCAAATTCACTCTCCCTCGTCCTTCTTGCCTGGGAGTTTGATACCCAGTCTTGAACCCATGAAACCCCATAAGCAACACTAGGTACATTATTGGTACATTTTACATGTATGCACCACGAACTGGTAACCAATCTTTCAGCTATATGATCAAACAATTTTACTCATCATATCAAGTACATTATTTGAGTTAAAAGAAGAAAAATTCATGTCCACGTCTAAGCTCTCCCTAATTCAGTAGAAAACATATTCAGAAAATTCCAACCAAATTGAGGCAAGTAACTAAAGAACAATAAATAAATAAATATCGAAGTTAAGCTTTTCAATCAAAAGTGACAATTCTTCGCTGTCGCTGTTGCTTCTTTTTCTTGTTTTTTCACGTTATGTCATTTTACCCTTCCTAAATTTGCATTTACAGCGGCGGAGAAGATTGTGAAGTGGAAGAAAGCTGACATCGCACCGTAGAAAAAGCACTCGTCGGAGGTGGAGGAGATTTGTGGAGGTAGAAGAAGGCTACCACCGTGCTACGTGTAAAGAAGCATTCGCCAGAGGTGGAGGAGATTTGTGGAGGTTGAAGAAGCCGATGAAAATATGGTTTAAAAGGATTCAGGTGTAATTACAATATTTGTTGAATTAATATAATTTATTAACAATTTTAGAAAGTGTTTGAACTTAATTTAGAATAAGTCACTTATGAATAACTTATTGACAATTTTTTCTAAAAAAATTTCATCCATCGATTTGCGTAGCTCTTCATTTTTTTCCCCATTGAATATAATTAATCAAATAATTATTTGAAAGTAAGATGAAGAACCATCGGTTTCAATAATCTCTCTCAAGAAATGGTAAATTAATTTGTTCTTTAGATTTTGGAAAAACATATTGCTATGCTTTTCATTGTTTTTGTGGAAAATATATAGTTTATTGTTGTTGTTTTTTTTTTTTAAAATTATTGTAAGTGTTACTCATTCACGTTTATATCTCTTTCTTCAAGCTTGTTGGTGCAAAGCATAATTTTTTTATTTAAGTATTTATTCTTTTTTATTTGAATTGAGTTTTAATTTGATGTGTTTTTTTATCGGTGGTGGTGGTGGTGGTGGTGGTGGTGGAGGAGGAGGAGGAGGAGGAGGAGGAGGAGGAAATAGGGACGGGACCACCACGACGATAATCATGTATATTCACAACTAAAAAGCGATTCACGATCATTAAAGAATAAGTAGAAAATTTGGTCTTTTTTCATTTCTCTAGTTTATCTTTTTACCCTTTAAATTTCTTGATTGAAATTTAGTTTAGATAGTTTATGTTACGCCCCAGTTCTACACGTGGGTAGGGTCATCCACTTGGAGCTCCACGTGGATACGGTCAAAGTCAACATGCTTTGACCCAACCCTTCTTCGAGGCTGTTTGTGTCGAGGAGGTTATATAACGAGGCTATTTATGTCGAGGAGCTTGAATAATCGAGGCTATTAAAGTCCGACTCTAATTGCGTGCTAAGGAAGCCTCCCCTGCTGCAATTCAATCTTGAAAAGACTGATGGAACAGCCTGCCAATGCTACTTATCATAGTCATAGCCCCTTAACTTGCGGCTGAAAGAGATTTCCTCATTAATGCTAATGACGTGACACCAAAGATGTGACTCAAGAACTCTCCAAATGGAATCACGTGTCACTCATCGAAGGGGATCATTCTGGTAGAATTTGCCTATAAATACTATGCTTATTTGTACAAGAAGGAGGTTGGAAAGTCATTATTCTCACAAAAGAAATATCAAGTCCTCTATACTAATTGTTCTTCAAGTATTATAACCACTTGAAAAATCGTTAGTTAGGGGTCCTCAAGCCATTACTTCTACTATAGTGTGTCTCTCTTTATTTCTAGTTCGGAGATCCATCCGGTCGTAAACTTATCTACGTGGTTGAATAAACCACGTGGCAATATAAACCACGTGGCAGTCCACGCAAAAGGAAAAATACACGTAGGAAGAGGAGGTGTAAGGTTCCTATTGACAGCTATTTTTGGAGGTCAACAATTTATGTGATAATTATTGTGTTCATGCATATGATATATGAATTTGCCAGAGAAGACAAGAATAATGAGCTAATAATTGGTTGATGTTTGTTTCGGCTTTTGAATTTTCGAAGCTCGAAGTTAATAGTTGTAAATTGGGTAGTGAAATATATATATATATATATAATTATTTTAAAAAAATAAATTAAAAATTTAAGTTGGACTGACCCTGTAACCTTGTAATTTAAAATCGAGTTGGGTTGGCCTAACAAATACTGGGATCGAGATAAAATTAGATCAGAGTTAGTCTAATCCAATTTTTGTATGGCCCGTCCAATTTCGAGACGAATTGGACTTGTCAAGCCCATTTGCCACCTATAATTAAATGGGAAAATTTTGGGCGAATGGTTTGTTAGCGCCATAGTGGGTTGAAAAGTCATATGATATAATCTTAATTCAACTAAAGTCATACTTTATTACTAAAAGACCAATATACCCTCCAATTGTAAAAGCAGATCTTTAAACACGTAAAACCAACAAAATCATTTCAATAGTGTTTAGAAATTCCTTCATTTACTTTTAACAATTTTCATCTTCTTCTTGTGTTTGATTCTTCTCACCGTAACTCAGTAACCAGATACAAACAATTCGAAAGTCGATATTTCAATGGCGAACATATTTTTTATTTTTATTTTTGTATAAAGTAACCATTTTCGGTTAAAATAATCATGAAAATATTGAGATATTGTTCCAATTGAAACATATGCAATGCAGTTAATAAATGGAGTTTGGATAAACTGATTCAACTAGTTTTTAATAATGTAGTTGTTGTGAGTTAGGATTTTATGTTGGAACATGTAAAATGCTTGATACTGTTTCAATAGATGTGTTTCAATATATGATACTGTTTCTAATGATAGTGAAATTTGCTGATTTTTTTTCTCTGTTTTTAATGATAGTGAGCAGTTATTCTTTCTTTATCTTGGCATTGCTCTGAAGTATGTGTTTGCTTGCTTTTAAGGGACTCAGATATCTTGGAAGAGCTTTAATTTGCAGCAAAAGGATGTACATTAATCCGTGATACTGTTTTAGAGGATTTGTGATACTGTTTTGAAAAAAAAATTAAAGATTGTTAAACCTATGATTCTTGTAGTGAACCTTTATGATTCTTGTAGTGATAATGAAGAACTAGGATCTGATCAATCAAGAACTGGGAGTGTTAGTGAAAAGGATCAAGTTCAAAGGATGTTCAACAAGAGAAAGATGAATGGTGGCTTCAATAAAGATATATTTATCCGTGATCTTGTTTTAGAGGATTTGTGATAATTGTTTTGAAAAAAAAAATTAAAGATTGTCATTTTCGACTAAAGAGACGATTTCAAACAAAGTTAAATCCATCATAGGCGTGAGCGAAGCTCTTGGTCTTGACCGTCTCGTCGAGACTATTCCGAAAACATATTATAATAAAAATTTTGAGCACGTGTGCAAATTCTATGTTCATTTCTATTGTGATACTATTTTTTGTGATCATTGTTTTGCATGTCTGAAGATTAAACAACACACATGACTATGATACCATGCTTTTATCTTTGATGATCTTTGTACATGCAAAACAATATAATGGATTAGAACATGGATTAAAAGCAAGTATAAAAATTACTAATGCACATTACCTAAACAAAACAGTATCATAGATTAAAATAGTATCATAGACAAAACTAAGACATTCAAACAGTATCACAGGTTCAAACCTTGGCATAATTAGACAGTATCAAAGAATAAAAGCACGGTATCATAAATAAAACTCATTCCACATAGAATAAAAACGATTATCATGTATTAAAATAGTATCAAAATATACTAATGCACATTACCTAAATAAAACAGTATCATAGATTAAAACTAAGACATTCAAACAGTATCATAGGATTAATACATATGCCTACATAGTTTTAGATGACTTCCCTTTAACTTGAGAATGATTGACAGTTCTTCTTTCTTCATTTTAGCATTGCTCAAGTATGCGTTTGCTTTTAAAGGACTCGAGATACCTTGGAAGAGCTTTAATTTGCGACAAAAGATGTACATTTATCCGCGGTGATCTTGTTTTAAAGAATTTGTGATAATTGCTTTGAAAAAAAAATTAAAGATTGACATTTTAAGCTAAAGAGACTACTTCAAACGGGTAAAATCCATCATAGGCGTTGGCGAAGCGACAAGCGGTCGAGACCATTTCGAAAACATATTATAATAAAAATTATGAGCACGTATGCAAATTCTATGATCATTTCTATTGTGATACTGTTTTTGTGATACTGTTTTACATAATCTGAGATCAAACAACACACATAACTATGATATCATGCTTTTATCTTTTATAATTGTTTAATTAGTCATATGTTTTGTTTGATACTTTATTATGTAAAGCGAAGATCATAGATTAAAACATGGATTAAAACAAATATCAATTTATATGAATGTATATTACCTAAACAAAACATTATCATGGATTAAAACTAAGACATTCAAACAAGATCACTTATTCAAACCTTGCCATAATTAAACAATATCAAAGATCACATAGAAGTATCACATGATAAAAGCAAGATATCATGGATTAAAACGGTATCAAAATATACTAATTACCTAAACAAAACAATATCATGGATTAAAACAATATCATAGATTAAAACCAAGACATTCAAACAATATCATAGGTTCAAACATTGTCATAATCAAACAGTATCACAGGATTAAAACACTATCATGGATTAAAACGATATCAAAATATACTAATTACCAAACAAAACAGTATCATAGATTAAAACTAAGACATTCAAACAATATCATAAGTTCAAACATTGCCATAATTAAACAGTATCAAAGATCACATATATATATATATATATTCAAACAAGATCGCGTAATTAAAACAAGATCATGGATTAAAACATGTTTCAAATGATAGTGAAATATTATGACAAAGTTTCAATCTATTAAACCTTGCCATAATTAAACGAAGATCATAGATTGAAACTAAAGCATTAAAAACGAGATCATGGATTAAAACTAAGACATTCAAATATTAGATGATGGAACATTCAAGCTCCTATTTACAACAATTCTATGTCCATTTATATTGTGATCTTGTTTTTATGATAATTGTTTTGTATAATATAGTATCAAATAAAATACCATGACTAAACATTAGATGATGGAACATTCAATCTCCTATTTACAAAGAATTAGATGGTTGAGCATTCAAGCTCCTATTTACATAAGATAGTAGAGTATTCAAGCTCATATTTACTGACATTCAAGCTCATATATACTACATTCTATGCTCATTTACATTTGTGATCATTGTTTTGTTTAATACAATATCAAATTGCTATTCTATAATACGAAGATCAACAATGGATGTTACATCATTGTTTATATAACTGGAAAATGCTCATTGTTTACATAAATGCTAAAATACTCAACCTAAATACTCAACCCAAAGTTAATCATATTGGTGACCTCTCAAAGACGGATAGATCAATGCTAGCTCTGTTAAGACATTAAGAATAGAGTACAACTACGGAAGATGAAGAAATAAAAAGCATACAAACCAAAGATAAAGATTCAAACATCTTTGTGACCAAAGTCCATAAAACGTTATTTTTTAGTTTCTGACTAACAAAATCTTCACCAAAAAGCGCCTAAAAAGTGATCCAAAATCTTCACCAAGAAAAGTGCCTAAAAAGTGACATTTGTGCCTTAGAAGCACTCATGGGAGGTCGCCGGGAGGTGGAAGCGGTGGTCGTTGGAGGTCATGGGAGGTCGAGGAGGAGGTCGTCGGAGGTAGAGGCGTCTTTGGAGGTGGCCGAAGGTTGTCATGGGAGGTGGCCGGAGGTTGTCATGAGGTGGAGGAGGTTTGTGGAGTTGAAAGATTGTGTCAATGAAAAATATGGTTAAAAGGAGTGATTTTGAAATTAATATAAAATATTGATGTGAAGTATGACTTAATCACAATTTAAAAAAAAGTTTTGACCTAATTTGAAACAAGTCATGTGGAGATGACTTATTTGCAATTTTCCCTAATTAAATCTTTTTCACGCTGAATTGTTACTCCCTTTTTTTTATAAGTGATCTCACATTTATAAATTCTTAGAAACCATATATACTTAAATTATATATTCTATTGTATTGAGATTAATTTAACTAATTATTTTTTTTTTTGTTGTCCATAATATACTGAAATTCATAATTAACAATGTGATCAATAATTATAAATAAGAAGCTAATATGCTTATTTAAAATAAATCAATTGCCTAATCATTAACTTATTAAATTTTCTATTCTACTCGTGGTGATATTATATTCACTATGAAAAAAATTCACAATACACGTTAATTACAATTAGTATTTATATGTGCAATGTAAAAATAGAATAGCGCTAAATTATGACATCTCGAACGTCAATCTATTTCTCTATCTTATCTACTCGACGTTTGAGATGCCGTGACTTGAGTAGTTTAGAATATGAAGTGTCGTGATTTAAGTAGATAATTATAGAGATTTGGTCGTCTACCTACTTATAGTCCCTAAGTTGAAGTACTATCACATGATTGGTAGTTCATGGTCCCACATTCATTATTTTTATCAATCATATGATGCTACCTCAGCGTGGATATTATAAATGGATAGGAGATCAAATTCAGATAATTATATCACTTGTGTATATAGAATCGTCTTATTGAAGTATTTAATATATTATAAAATATGTATATCGATATTTTAAATCAATGGACTGTGGAGAATAGTATCTGATCCTTTGACACTTGTGACTTCAGATTTTCTTATTATAAGAGGGTAAATAATTTGCCTGCAATGAACCCTATGCACGCTTTTCACGTTTTAAATCAAACGATGACAAAAAGCGTCTTATTTTTTTATTTTATTTTTGTAATAGGGCCCATGTAAAGTAAACGCGGTGAAACTCAATTAATTATTAATATATGCGCACGCTGAATGGATGTTTATATTTATGGAATAATTTACCATATTAATAAATAAAAAAGGATAAATTACACTTTGAGTTCCCAAGTTTTTCACTTTGTATTAATTTCATCACTTTTAACTTTAATAGCATGTATTATCCCAAACATTACAATACGTTCACGCAGATAGATGGTCATTTCTAACAATTCTCTCATCTATCTTAAATAAATTAAAACAATAAAAAAATTGCAGTTAAGTCTCCAACTTTTTCAAAAGTGAAAATAGAACATGAACTTTTTATTTGTGACAGTTGTTCACATAAAAAAAAAATTAAAAGAAGAAGAAGAGAAACAAAAAATAATTTCCTTTGCTTATTACGTCGTGTCTCTACCAAAAAAACTTCAAAGAGAAAACCTATGGTTTTCCAATTCCTCACCATTTCTCCCTCATTTCTCCCCTCCAATCTCAAATCTTTGTAAAATAAGAACTTTGGGAAGAATAGAAATGTAGACACGTAGACAAAATGAAAAAAGTTCACCAACTATGGTCAAGATAAGATTGAGAAATATTTGAGGTTTTGAGTTCTTGAATAGTTTAATATTAATTATGGTTAAAATCATCCACCCGCCTATTTAAGGTCACTAACGGGTATTCGTGATTTATAATTGAATTTTGACCAATCAAATTGGAGTTTATGTTAAATATGAAATGAAACTTTAAACGTGTTTATGAATTTAAAACGTTAATCCTTAATGTTTTAAAGTTGATTTGACTTCTAGAACTAAATTTTACATATACAAACATTAATTGTATTTTGGAGTTGAAAAAGAAGAAGATGAAGGTATGTAGTAGAGACTTTTTCTGTCAAGAAAGTAATGGATGGGGATGTTGGGGACTTATTTGTACTTTGAAAATGTTAGAAGACTCTAATTATAATTTTTTTTTGTTTTAGATTATTTAAATTAGAGGGCTAAATTGTCAAAAATGACCATATGAGTGAATTTATTGAAAGCTTGATGATATACATTCTATTAAAATTGAATAGAGACCAAGTGAAAGGATTAGGGACCCAAAGTGTAATTTATCATAATAAAAAACAAAATACACTAGTAATAATACTTTGTTGTCATTTGTGCCACTATAAAATTGTTTACTTGATGCGGATGAATTTATTTATATATCTCTCATTCTATAATAATGAAGTTTATAAACATTGTTCGGTAAAGATTTTGCAGTCAAAAAATTATTTTTAAGCATGACAAAATTAACTTTTAAAAAAATTTTGAGGTAAAATGACAAAATTGTTTTTAATTAATAAATTGCCACTTCAAAGTAAAAAGAGCAATTTTGTCATTTCACTTCAAAATATTTGAAAGGTCAATTTTGTCATGTTTAAAAATAAGTTTTTAGTTGCAAAATCTCTACCAAAATCGCAAGAAATTGCAAATGAGACTTTGCAAGTGTTGGACTAGGGAAGAAGGCGTCAAACGAGAGGTGAGCCAAACTCGAGTGGGTGAGGCTAGCATAGGCAAATGAGAAGAATGTTGGTCCGTTGGGATTGGTGGGGGGAAGTGGAGAGCTTAGAGCATCTCCAATGCGTTCAATGGATTGTAGTTGACGCCAAGCGATTAAATAGGCGGACTTGTAAATTATGTGGAATGAATAGGCGGTAAAGTTCAAAAAATGCTCTTCAATGGATCCTTCTACAATCTAATAATGTTGATTATGTGGTATTTATTTTTTAAATTAAAAATAATAAAACTAATCTACTTAACATAATTTTAAAAATTAAGCCAAAAATTAAAAAGTTATGGACTCATCCAATCTCACATAGCATTTAGATGTAGAAAAAAGTCTTCATATCTTCTATTTTTAGTGTCATGTATCATTTTCGTAGTAGTTCACATTATGATAGGAGAAAAAGTTTTAATAGATATTGTGTATTTGATGATGTGGCATATCATTTTCTCCAATCCATTGAATGCATTGAAGATGCTCTTAGAGGGGATATGGTAGTGGGTAAGTGGGTTGGGTTTTCCTTTTTTAAACCTAATTTCAATATTCTTTTAACTATACTTATTTTTTAAAGATAGTTATAACAATTCGCAATGTTTATAGGCTTGGGACCAAGTGGCAATATCTAAGTTTACACGTTCATTTACGATAAAAGACACTATATGTCTATCTTTATATTTCTTTATTCATCAATTTTCATTTCTTCAAATCAGATTTTCAAATTCATCTCATTCTTTATTCTTCATTCTTCACTGTTAGATTCTACCGCGAGTCAGCAGTATATTAGTTTTAAAACAATTAGCGAATAATTGTAAGTATAAACAAAAGTGGACCGGGACATAGTTCAATGGTGGAAATCAAGATCGCTTGCTTCAAAGAGTATGGTGGGAACTTCATGTTGGATTTTATTCGGTATGGAGCAATCACTTTGGGGTGGTTTCTTTGTGCTTGTAATATACAATCGGATGAGGGGAATCGGGAGTTAATTGAGGTATAACCCACGATTTACCTCTTCCAGGGTTAGGAAGCGAAGTGCTTGGGGTCAGGATTTAGTGTGACAAATCGCGTGATCTGGGATATAATTAAAAAAAAAAAAAAAAAAAAATTGGGACCGTGGACGATTGATTCCATACCGACCAACCAAATATTTTTGACAGTTGTATACAACGCAAATCTTTTGGTCTACCCCTTTACAATATTTTAATCGAATCAAATTATTTTACTATATTAATTTATTCAAACTTAGTATTATAATATTATAAACAAGGAGTATAATTCACGTGGAAACTGTATGTCTCCCTGTCGCCTTTTCAATAGTTTAATCAATTAACACACGTGTAGAAATACAAAGTCACACACTACAGTACTCAGGAGTGACATTAAATATCCACCATTTCTCTATCACAAACTTCATCTTCTCTAAATCTCTCTCTCTCTCTCTCTCTCACACACACACACACTCAGTCACATAGAGTTGAAGATGCTATCAATTGTATGGAGGAAAAAAAGATATGTGGGCTGTTCAGAGCCTGATGAAGGCTTGAGAATCCTTACACAGCTCTCTAATGGCGAATCCAATATTGTATTCAAGTCATATTCGAAACTGATAAAACCCTTTTTTTGTCTGAGTGAAATACAGCAGCCTCCATCTCTCCATTCTTGCTATCTGAAATCGTGTTTCCTCTGCAACAAGCACTTGAGTCTTGATAAAGAGGTGTATATGTACAAGGGTGATCAGGGTTTTTGCAGTGTGGAATGCAGGAGCAGGCAAATGTATATGGATGAGATGAAAGAAATAGAAACTTCTACCAAGAAAGTGGTGGCATCATTCCGGCAGCGTGGAAACGGTGGCCGGTGTGAGACTAGCAGCCGCTTTGAGGAATTCCGGCAGCGGCGCCACCCATTTTCATCTCAAAGTAATCAAATTGTTTTCTCCTAATTGGCACCGGAACTTATATTTATAGATAGTAGTAGTTTAGAATTTCAGTTAATTTTTAAATACAGATAATGTTGTTGACTGTTTTGTTCTAATGCATATCAAGATTGAATGATGAATAAGATGACACCAACATTTCATTATAAACCACCAAAAGCAGTAGGCCCCAATACCATCAATAATTCTGACTTGCTGTCACTAAAGTTCGAGCGCACACCAATGTTTGTTTCAGTTTGTCATACTAAGCCCTCAGGCTTGTTTCAAGTCATACAACGTGTTGGGGAAACTAGTTTACTGAATCGTTGATTCTTGTAAAACAATTGATGAGGTTTGATTAATCTTGTCCAATTCCACAAAGATAACACCAAATTACAAAACAACCAAGAAGAACCTATTCACCAAAAGAAATAAAAAGAGAGGAAAGAAATTGCAATTTTCACAAAGAAAATATCCAATATAACAATGGCAATGGCTGAGGCTGAGGCTTTTTCTTGGTTTTGGCTACTGTTTACGTGTGTGTATAAAGGTTGTGATAATTCGTTGTAATTCGTGGTCATCTTTTGTCCAAAACCAAGAGTATATATATAGTGTAATATATATTATATATATGGTATAATATATATATTTATATATAGTAATAATATAATAACCCATATTATATTATACCCCATAATATATATATATTCCCTAAAGCCAAATTGTTCCACTTTAAATGGGATCAAACTTGTTGGGCCATCGAAAGAACGCACGAAAGTGACATTAAAACCTCCAAGTGACCCACACACATCCTTCATTAATTTGGGCTAACACACTTGTGGAGTGACTATCTGATTATCATTCAATCGCAGGAAAAGCGCATGAAGATATAATTGGTCTATTAATCATCACTACCCCGGATTTATTTGAGATCACAAAATTCTCAACAAACCTCCACCTTGATCCAAATATACCGCAAACCCCAAAAGTAAAAAAAAAAAATTGCTTAGTAGTTGTTAAAAAGGATTCCAAACAAATTGGAACTTTACATACTTTTACCGAGGGTTTAGAAGTGTCACCAACTTCTAAACTTTACCATTAATGAGCACCTTAATGCCCATATTTGCAAGGTTATAAACTTTTAAATACCTAAGCAACAACTTTAAAGCTTCCCAATTTTGGGACCGGATCAAACATGTACCGCTTTAAAAAACACTAACAATAAGGCCAAGAGGCGGCCTAGTGCAAACCATCAAGTACATAATGAGCCCGATAACATTTGAATAGGAGTTTTTACTCATAAACTCCTTTTTCTTATCTGTTCCTCGACAAGATAAATTGGTTACCAAGAGGCACATAAGTGGGTTTGCAATTAACAATGCTAAATTTCTTCAAAATTTAAGCACATACGGAGTTTGATACACAAATAAGCATGAATTTGACCTATCTCTATCAATCATACCAAGGAACTTTCTAGAATGTCCTAGGTATTTCATGTCAAATTCTTTACTTAACTCAACACTTATCTTGTTTACCACTTTCATGTTAAGTCCATCTAGTAACATGTCATCCACACAAAGTAACAAATACACACAATCATCATTTGTCTTTGTGGTGCGGTGTAATACAAGCAATTATCAAACTCATTCCTCTTGTAACCAAAAACATGTGAATCAAACATTCTATACCACTGACCCTTGGCTACCTTGGCTACTAGTCTAGCCTCGTATCTCACAGGCTCACTCCCAGTGGTACCCTTTTTCACCTTATAAATCCATTTGCATCCCACTATGAATTTATCCTTAGGTTTAGGAACTAAATCCCAAGTTTGATTCCTAACAAGAGAACTCATCTCTCCTCTCATGGTACTAAACTATTCTATGGACTTCTCACTCTTTATAGCCTCCACAAAGGTATTTGGCTCCTTATCAACTAGTTCTCGATAACCAGCATAGGCTATAGTGAAGTCGAATAGTCTTTGGGGTTCTCTACATGGTCTCCTCTCTCTATCTCTAGCCAATTGATAATTAGCCAAAGATTTTGGTCAACGAGATTTTCCTCTATCACATCCTCGTTACCTTCTGCATCTATGTTCTGCTGATTTTGATGTGTGTCACTCTCCACCTCACTAAGGGTAATGGGGATGTGGGTACTCACTTTCTCCACCTCAACTAGGGACTCTTTCCTAATAGTTTCTTGCTGTTTTTCACTCTCTAGACAAGGCATATCTGACTCATTAAAAATGACATCCTGACTAATGATGATTTTCACACCCTTTTGGCTTCTATCCCACAACCTATACCCCTTATCACCCTCTGGGTATCCTAAGAAAACAATTTCTTAGTCTTGGGATGTATTTTCCCTCACTCTGATGAAAGAAAGCAGCACAACCAAAAGTCTTAAGTATGGAGTAATCAGCACATTTACCATACTATTTTTCATAAGGTGTATCACCATTTAAAACAATAGAAGGAATCATATTAGTCAAATAGCAAGCAGTCATAACAGCTTCACCCCAAAACGATTCAGGCATACCAGAACCCAACATCATACATTTAACCTTATCAAGCAAAGTACGATTCATCCTTTCAGCAACCCCATTCTGTTGGAGAGTGTAAGGCACAGTTTTATATCTAGTAATGCCACACTCATAACACAAATTATCAAAGTCAACATTACAGAATTCAAGACCATTATCATTAAACAAATATTTTATCTTTTTACTGTTTGATTCTCTACCGAACTTTCCAATTTTTAAATTTAATGAAAGTTTCACTTTTATCTTTCAATAGATAAACCCACACACGTCTCGGAGAAATCATCAACAATAGATAAAAAATATTTGTTACCACCAAAAGTGGGATTGCTCCCGGGACCCCACAAATCAGTATGAATGTGTTCTAACACTCTACTTGTCTTGTGTGTGCTAGATGAAAACGATATCCTGCAATGTTTTCCAAGCACACAATGATCACAAAATAGGATGTCGACACCGATCCTTACCAAACACGCCGCTTGTCGTTAAGGAACTTAAGTCCCTTAACACTAATGTGAAGCTAACCTATTGTGCCACATTTGTATGTGATCGGTGTCGATGGAAGAGATAGTGGAATTTAGACCACTCATCACTTGACATGTATAACATATATGCCATTTCTCCTAGTAGCTTTAAAAGCTCTAAGTACACCACCCACACATTCTAATCATGCCATCACCAAGCCTACCCATGAAACACCGTACTCTCTAACTCCCTATAGAAATCAAATTCCTACCCATATGCGGAACATATCTGACTTCTCTTAATGTATGCACAAAGCCACTGTCAAACTTAACAGTTACATTACCAACACTAGTAATTCTATATGCAACTCCATCCCATGCAACTACATGTCCATGATCAACCTCATGCAAATGATCAAACCAAAACTTATTTGAAGTGACATGAAAAGATGCACCGGAGTCAAGAATCCACTTATGTATATCGGAGTTCATAGACAGGTTAATCTCACCGGGCTCTGAATTTAAAAGCATGTAAACCTCACCAGACTCATCACTAGAGGTTACTATATTTGTCTCTCTCTGATCTTCTCCTCTCTGTTTGTTCTTCTCTTTATAACATTCACTAATGAAATGTCCTATTTTCCCACCCCTGTAACATTTCTTTCCTTTTGCCCTCCTATGTGACTTAGAACGATTTCTACCCTTTCTATTGCTACCATTGTTTTGCCCACCTCCACTTCCACTCCCACTCCCACTCCCACTCCCACTCCCATCCCCGACCGAGGTCTACCCCTCACAAAATGGACTTCACCATTTTTCTCTCATTTTCTCGAACTTCAACTCTCTCTTCTTACTTTTCAAAGAGTCTATGACAATGTCGGTGTAAGTGGTCTCCTCCCATACTTAATGGCATTCTTGACTTCCTTATATGAATCAGGAATGACCTTTAACAAAATGATGACTTTATTAATTTCAGGGACCGTTTCACCACAGTTTGTAATATCTTGCACAAGTTTATTAAAAACATCAAGATTGTCATCCAAATCTTTTGAGGGATCAATTTTGAAACTGAAAAAATTTTCAAGGAGATAAATTTTATTTGGAGTGGATTGGATTAAATAAAGCTCTCCTAATTTTTTCCAAAGCTTTTCTGTGGAATCAAATTTTCTAACTTTTTGCAAAATAGGTCCGATAAATGCAATATGATAGAAGTGTAAGCAAATTCATCAAAATCTTTTTTTACGATCCTCGGTAACATTAGGACCATAAGAATTATCAATAGCTTTTGAAACCTTTTCTTTGAACCAAAATACCTTTAATTTTTGTTGCCAAATAGAAAAATCACATTTACCAAGTAAAGACACTCAAGTCAAAAGCGATGTGCGAGACATCTTAATAAATAAGAATACACACCAACAAGCACATCAAGATAATCACGCAGAAATACCTAAGGCCTCAATATACACCATTTTAGATTCCCAGGGTTTCGTGAGATTCGCGATCTCAGATCAAGAGAATTGTCAAACGGGTAAAGTCCATCTGACAATTCTAAATAATTGCAAAAAATTAAGTATCGCAAATAATCAAGACCAAACAAAAGCTAACATAAGTCACAATAATGGGCACATAAAAAATCCTAGCAACAGGCAATGGTTACCCTACACGGTAACCCCAAAACCTACTGGCCACCCTACACGATGACCTGCTAGTACTGGAATGTAAAAGAGATTAGCCAATTTACCAGAGCGGACCAAATCTGACGGTCCGTATTAAATAGGAAAGATGCGAAACAAATTAAATAAGAATTCCAATAGCAACAGCAACCACACAAGCTGGAAAAACCACGAAGGTTTTGCAAACGTCGAATACGTTCACTATCGAACTGCTGTCCAAGCTATCTGGACCACCAAAATTATAACTGACCACCACAAAAGGTCAGAAATAGGACGAGGATCACAACGCCACCGGCCACTCATTTGAAATAACCCCTCACGCGCCTCTACGCGTCGCTCAAGAAATCTACGATCGAAAATCACGTGCCACCCACGCCGCCTCCTACGCTTTACGCGCTCCACTGCTCGCCTCGGCGTCGAAAGCGGAATATGGTCTCCGTTCACAAAGGTGACGTCTCGGTAGGAAAATGGACAGACGATTCGAGGCGATTCTTGTTTCTTCTTCTTCGTTAATCCGGCGACCCAAAATTAATTTTCTTGCACTACGGAATGCCACCGAGGCTCGATACCAATTGTTGGGAAAATAGTTCACTAGATCGTTGATTCTTGCAAGAACAATTGACAAGGCTCAGATTAATACTGTCCAACTCCACAAAGGTAACACCAAGTTACAAGGACAAACTAAGAAGAAACTATTTCACCAAAGGAAATAAAGGGAGGAAAGGAGCTGCAATTTTCACAAAGTAAATATCCAATATAACAATGGCAATGGCTGAGGCTTTTTCTTGGTTTTGGCTACTGTTCACATGTGTGTATAAAGGTTGTGATAATTCGTTGTAATTCGTGGTCATCTTTCTACCCAAAACCAAGAGTATATATATAGTGTAATATATATTATATATATGGTATAATATATATATTTATATATGGTAATAATATAATAACCCATATTATATTATACCCCCCTAATATATATATATTCCCTAAACCTAGCTGCTCCACTTTTAAACACGGTCAAACACTTTGGGCGGCGAGCAACGACCCAAAGGTACATTAAAACTTCCAAGTGACCCCACACATCCTTCATTAATTTGGGCTAACACACTTGTGGAGTGGACTATACAATTATCATTTAATCACGGGCTCAAAGCCTATGAAGATATAACGGGTCTATTAATCATCACACGCTCCGGATTTATTTGAGATCACAAAATCCCAACACAACGCGTTGTCAAGTTTACAAACATAGTTTTCATTCTCTCTTTTCACGAAGTCTTCAAGTTGTTCCATAAACACATTCTTCCAATTTTTCATTGAGAAGAGTATTATTTATGTCCAAATGCCTAATCATCCAACAATTGTCAACATAACCATGATGGTTGAGGGTTTTATGCTTGAATTTTGGTGGAATCCCTTGGCTACAAGTCTTGCTTTGTGCCTTTGGATTGTTCCATTTGAGTTGTATTTTGTTTTCAACACCCACTTGTTATCTCTGACATTATATTTTGGTAGACGAGGCACAAGCATCCAAGTTTTGTTTCTATACAAGGCAAGTTATTCATCTTGCTTTGATGCATTCCATTCGTTGCTTTGCACAGCCTCTTTCACACTTGTTGGTTCAACTGAGCTTATCTTTGTAGAAACTGAGTCGGCATTTGAAGAGCCAATGTGTACCACATATTTGGGTTTGAAAATGCCATCCTTGGCTCTTGTTGTCATATGATGCCCTCTCAGTACCTGTATCATTCTCAACCTCTCTGTTTGGGAACAACTGTAAAGTACCAACTAAAAGTAGTGTATCTTGAGGTTCCAATTCTCCCACTGAGTTTAGTGATGACGTTTGACATCAAAAAATGAGTGTGGGGTTGCAGCTAATATTTCTTAGATTATTTATTGTAGATATTTACAAGGATTCTTCTAGCAATATTGTCTCTACAACTTTCTAGACAATTATTACAAGTTTGCTACAACTTCTTACATAGTACATCTTGAATCTCTCTTCTTTAATCTAGACTGCTTCAACAAGTTCATCCATTGAAATCTTTTATAATTGGCATTTTGATATATCTACAAAGTTCTGCCATATTTGTTGGACGCCTACACTGCTTGATGATTTTAGCATTTGGTTGCGTTTCTCGTGTTCAATCTTTAGCCCCTTTGCGTCTCGCACAACCATGTTTCGTTATGCACCTTTAGCTCGTCGCATGTGGCATATATCCCTCACGCACTCTTAGTACATTCTTCGGTGCAAGTATTCCATGCATTCTTAGTCTTTAATATAATGCTACCATATTTACAAGAATCTTCAATCCATTTCAATTACTTCTTTGGACGGATTAGCAATTGAATCGATCAAAACTAACTATGATTTGTCAATAAACCGAGTGAACCGGTAAAATAACCAAGAGAACCAGGTGGGTTTAGATAAAACCCGGAGTATTAGATAAAAGAATAAGGGCTTGTTCGGTTCTTATTTTTTCCCAAAAAAAAACTATTTTTGCTACTATTTTTTTTTACTTTTCAAACTTTTTACACAATAAAAAAATTTGAAAAGTCAAAAAACATGGACAAAAAAATTCATTTTTTGAAAAAAAAATCTACACCGAACAAGCACTAAGTCGCTTCAACCATGTTTCGAACCATGGACATCCAATAGAGAAAGATCGGTTGAGAGCTACTGCACTAGAAGTTAATACTTCCACAAAATCTATAAACCTCTTTCTATAGGTGAAAATAAATAAAAATTTTAAAATATCTTATTGTCTCAAATAAAATTGAAAAAAGTAAAGTTGAAAAAGTTCAAACATAATTTTTTTAAAGGTAATTAGCACAAAACGTCCTTACATTTTCAAGTCATTGTGCAAATCGTCCATACTTTTGAAATTTTGGCATTTTCACCCTCACCTACACCATTTCTTGAACAAAATGTTCTTTTCGTCCAAAATCTACCGTTAACTGACTTACACAATGCGAATCGTAACACAAATAAATGGTAATTTTGTCCAACTACCCATTTCACTTCTCTCTAAGACCATTTTCCTTTATCCCTTCACTCAAACCCATTTTGTTCCCATTTTCATTTCCCTCCTTTCTTTCTTTTCCTTCCACTTTTCCCTCCTCCTCTTCTCAGTTTCCCTCTTCTTCCTCTCGTCCCTGAGCCAATTTCTCTCCGCCTCTCCAGTTGATCTCCTCCTCGGCTTGGCTCGGCTTCTCTTCATTTCTAGGGGCTCAGCTGAAGTGGAACTTAGGAGAAAAATTAGAGTGTCATTGAGCTTTGTTTTGTTTGTGAGCCTGTGCGTGGTGGCGGGTGCAGTTTCGGTAGTTTGTGTGTGCTGGGCTTATGACATTTATCATGTCTAGTCTAAGTCTAGGAGGTATAGTGTTTATGGGAAGCTGGGGTTTAGAGGCTTTGAGTTGGGGTTGTTTTATGGGTTTCATTATGTGTATAAACAACGGTGGCTCTTGCGATTTTCGATTATTCATGTAACTATGATTTTGATTTACAATAAGCATTTGATTTGAAGTATAGCACTAATCTTTGTGGATATATAAGGTTGAATGGAAAAAAGTGTTATGTTGAGACAAAATTGACTAGTAGGACAAGAGAAATAGGTAGGTGGACAAAATTACATTTGTGTTACGACTCGTGTTGTGAAAGTCAATTAACGGCAGATTTTGGACAGAAATAACGTTTGCTCAAGAAATGGTGTAGGTGATGGTGAAAATACCAAAATTTTAAAGGTATGGACGATTTGTACAATAACTTCAAAAGATAAAGACGTTTTGTGTGAATTACCATTTTTTTTTAAATTCTTGTAATACATGTTTTAAAAGAAATGACAGTGTGTATCTTTAATTTAGTTTAAAATATTAAAGAAAAAATTCCAATTAGTATATTAATTTACTTTATAAAATTTATTTTTATCTTATAACATACTTTAATTTTTAAATAGAGAATATAATATTTTTAATATTCATATTTAAAAATATGTTTTATTAAAAAATTTAATTTGACAATGACTCACCGATTGAACTAGTGATTTATCGGTTGGACCACTGACTCATTAACCTGATGCTTTAACTGGGTCATTGTCGATCATGGTCTGATAACTATGCTTACAAGTGTAAGTATTAACCAACATCTTAAATTTTAAACTAAAATTTAAGGATGTTACAAGAAAAAGTTAATAGAATAGTATGTTACAAAGACTATTTTTTTATGAAATTAACTTATAAATTGGGATGAGAGATTAAAAATGAAATTGAACACCTATTTGAGATCAATGATAAATTTGGATATCTATGCAAATTTGGTGGACAAAAGTGGAATATCAATTAATTTTATCTCTTCTCTATCTGTATATTTGTTCTCTCTAGTCTTCACAATAAAGACAAGTTCTTTCTCTTGTATGAGAGCGTGTGCATTATTATCACATCTTTCATAATTGTCAATTGATTTTTTTCTTTCAAATGAACAACCCATTGGAATATTTTGTGTGGACTAGTATAACTATGGTCAATTTACTATTGAGCTTAATGTTAAAGTTGTTATAAAACTAAGAAAACAAGAGAGGAAAATAGAAGAGAATTAAGAGAGTAAGTGACTAAATTTATTATAACAACAAACATTATTTATAGGGTTCCAATATGAGTTACAATCTGAGTAGAACATACTAATATAAAGTAAGTAGATAACTACATAGCATCTAGATGAAACTAAATAGTCATTCATTATTATCTACAATTTTACAACACTCTCAATTGAATAACTTATTTATATAATAACTATTTCTTTAAAACTTTGTTTGGCAAAAACTCAATGGAACAAAAATACGAATCAAAGGAAAAAAATTATTAAAAAATTAGAGTAATCAAATGCTGCTTCATTAAAACTTTGTCAGAAAAACCAATGGGACAAAACATAAGCGAATGAAAAAGAATACAAATACTCCTCTTGATTTCAATCAATGAAAAAAGCCTACAATATCTTGTGTGTCAATGTCTTCAATACTGCCATGTTGTTATAACTTATATAAAGTAATTCTAGTGAAATGCACTCCATGTTATAATCTCCAAGCAATATAATCTTCACACATTATCTCTAGTTGACTGTAGTTAGCATGATGTTCTGATGCAATTATAATAAAAACAGATCTTCTTGTTGTTCCATTCAAGAGTCTCATATACAATTTATAATACACGAGAATATAATCATATGGTTATGATGAGGGTAAATATTTTATAGATTATGGATATCCATAACTTTAACATTTATAATATCGTTAATTGAATGTCATTTATTAGAAAAAATATTGTGGGAAAAATCCTAGTGAAGGAAAAAAAGATACGCCGTGAAAATTGCATCATTAAAAACCTTGTCAGGAAAAATTCAATGGAACAAAATCTCGATCAAGAAAAAGAATACAACGCCTATTTACTTTTCCTCATTATAAAATCACTTCAGATCTGTATTTTGATCGATTATGTTCTCGAAAAGTTAAACTATATGCTTTAATCATATTAAATCATCTAGTGATTTATATATATAGTTTTATTAGTCATGCAAGATGAGTTGATTATAAGAATATCCATTATGTGCATATATGTCATGCATTGACAGGCTAACAAGATATCGACTTGTGATTGTTTTACATAAATCTTTTGCAAAATTCATAATGTTAAGAGTCATGCATTACATGCTTCGACTTCATTCTTCTCATTTCCTTTTCACATAAATATAAATCTTTAAGTGTTCAGACTTTAGGTTCAGAAACTTTAGGTTTCTCTACTAAGTTCAATTTACTTGGATTGCATTCTTTTATTTGGCTAATTAATTATTTGACATATTTCTTTCAATATTATCGCTGCTTTTCATAATATAAAGCGCTATATTATGTACAAAAGTGTTATCAACAACATTTCATTTATTCTATATCTTTCCCATAATGATATAAATTATCAAGATCTCTTCATTTTTATTTCAGCTAGTTGAACTTCTTCTGGGGTTATATAATTCGTTATGTTTATATACTCTCCAAGAGTATACAAGCCTCCTCATTTTGACCATTTTTACTATTTACTCTATTTTTATTTTGATGATTTTTGTTTTGTAATCAAATGTTATCACGTTTCAAGAATGTCATTAAATTTAGATATAATGTTAATGGATTGTTCTTTCAGGATGTCAATATGAATTGGTTTATCTCTTTGGTCAATAAATACATCTATCAATTGTATAACTTACAAATGAGTTATTTGTCGAACTTTTGATTCGTAATGTATTGTGCAAGGATTTAGAAAACATAATATGATGCATTCCATGTATTTTTTCCAGCTACTTAATTTCTTCTCCTTAATGTTGGAAAAAATGTCTTATCAAAGTGACATTCGAAAAATCGTGTTATAAAATATCATTCGTTAGGACTTAAGATATTTTATAAGATTTCAAATTAAATATATATTCTCAACATTCTTTAATGCCCATCTCAATACACTATGGTGGACCGATTGCAATTTGTACATATATTGCACTATAAAAAATCATTAGATGTGTAATATTAGGCTATGACCATAAGTCAACTATAGTAGAGATAACTTTAATGCTAACATAATGCATATAAGTGTTGCTGCCTATAAAATAGCATTCCCTAAAAAAAATAGAAAGTATTTTGTTCTCAATAATAATGGTTTAGAAATTAATTGGAGGCGTTTAACAAATAATAAAACCAAACCATTTATCATCATCTCAACTAGCATTTAACAAGAAACACGTCTTGATTGTATAATCTAAAAATAATGCTCATAATTTACAATTTGAGCAAATAATGTCACAAACTTGAAGTTGCGAATAATAAAAACATGCAATCATCAAGTAAATGTATTTATTAGATACAAATAAAATCTAGATGGTCAATATGGAGGGTGACGGGTCCCTATATATCACTCTAAATAATTTTTAGAAATGCAGAAAATCCACTCCCGATTTTAGGTAGTGAAGATGTACTAGTTTATATATCATGAGAAAAGCATTGCGTGAGAATTCATTATTGAAAAATTTTCTAGTTTTCAATAGATATTCTCATTAATAATTCGCATCATATTGAGCCATGATAGTTTAACCGATAATGTCAATCAATAAAATTATGAGGTATTGAACTTCTGGTTCAATACAATTTAACAAATATATTTTTTATTTATTTGTGGAACAAGTTTATGTTCATTGTCTCACAAAAATGGAAAAATGAATAATGGAGAATTGTATTACAAGTTTATTATACTTCTTTAAGAGTATCAATACTCTAATATTACACAACATTAATATTCTGAAATTGTAAAGTTCTTCAAGAGCAACAACATGATTTTTTTTAGAATATTAATATGTACAAAATTATGTTTATTCAAGAACAATCATATAATTTTTCTTTCATTAAATTGTGCTTCTTAAGGGGCAACAACACAATATTCTTCTAGAATATTTCTATGCTTTATGTTTATTCAAGAACAACAATATCATTTTCTTTTAGAATATTGATATTCATGACGTTATACTTCTTCATGAGTATTAATACAATATTTGTTTATTAAATATTAGATCTTATAAAATTATACTCTTCGGAATCAATAACTTAATATTAAATCTTACAAAATTACACTCTTTGAGATCAAATAATATTCTACTTGAATGTTAATATAATGTTGTACTACTTCAAAAGGAATAACAAATTATTATTTAGAACTTATGCAATTATACTCTTCGGGATTAAGAAATATTCTAATAGAATATTGATATTTGTAAAGTTGTGTTTCTTAAAAAAAAAAATATATAATATTCTTCTAGAATATTAATAAACTTGTGTTTCAATGAATGTGATGGTGCTCGAGACGAACTCAACGAATTTATTTTCAGCGGTCTCCTCTCTGTCGATGGCTTTAAGGTTTATTTCTTTTCTTTCTTTTTTTCTTTTGAGAGATCGAATGTTTCAGAGATTATTGTGATTATGATTTATTTATTTTTTAATTTATGCTTAGTTAATTGTGGTAATATGGAGAAATTTATTTGATGTATCTGATTCGATTTTGTTATTTCGAGATCAGACGTGGTATTGATGTCTACTAAAATTTGGATCTGTTTTGCAAGTTGTTATTTCAAATTAGTTATTGGTTAATTGTTACTTCATTATTGTAATGAATGTTTATTATTTTGTGTTGATTCAAGTTGTTACTTCAAATCAGTCTTCTTATGAAACTGCCATTCACTAATGTTATATGTTGAAAAGACGTCTAGTCTCGATTATGGTTACTGCAATATGTAATTCTGGATATTTAATGATATTGTGTTTTCTTTTCATAGATTTTCTTGTAATTTTTTTTAAAAATATTATCAATATTTCGAAATTGTGAAAAGTAATTTTAAATGTGTGAAGAAGTAGATACTGAATATCGCGACGTAGAATTTGATGATCACATTAAGAGAATTTGAATTTTAAAAATAAGATTGAGAAAAAAAATTGGGATAAGATTTTTCAATTGAAGCAATTGTGTTGATTTTCAGGAAGGTAACATTCCATAAATAACAGAGTTTTTAAATATCTAGTATTTTCAATTGACACAATCATACATTAGTAATCTTGATTATTTTATACATTTCAAGTATATTTCAATTTGTGTCCAAAAACTAGTATATATGTGTAAATTTTCCACTAAAATTCACAGGTAGAATCCAATTTCTTTAAATTTAAAAATATAAAATAATGCTACACACTAGATTTTGTTTTCAAATTCCAATTTTATTGTTAATTCTTTTAAAATTTTAAAATACTGACTTATTTAATCTCTCTCACACACACAAAAACAACAAAGACGGTGCATATCTTTTTCAGCTTTTCGCCGTTTTTGGACCCCACCACCATCATAACCATCACCAGACCCCACCATCAAGAGACCACCACCGCTACTAATTATATCTTCTCTCTTTCTTTTTTCTTGTTCACCGCCACTACCATCGACCACCAACACTCACCTATACCGCTGCCGCAACTAGAAAACCACTACTTCTATATCTAGATCTGATTTTGGCAGATTACCTTGTCGATGGATCTAATAACTCTCTATATCCATATTTGGTTTTCAACTGAGGTTTCGAAAGAAAAAAATAAAGTAGATCCAGTAAAGTGATGTGCAAATTTAGTGTTGATGGTGAAGATATAGGTGATTGTGATCTTGGTGAGATGGGTGGTGGTACAAATCTGGAATTGGTGATGGTGGTGTTAGATCTTGATTAGGTTGGTGGTGTGTGAGTTTGGAAGCTTTATTGCTAGTGAGGTGGTGGAGGATTAGGGTTACGCCATTGGTGGTGGTCGGATTTTTGGGTTTATGGTGATTTAGGGGCTGAATTTGGTGGTGGTGTTAGTGTTGGTAGCAGTAGCGGCAACATAACACTATATTACAAGTGACGATGACGACGTAATAGCTGCGTATGTTACAAACGTAACACACTTTGTTACAAGTGGTGGCGTCGACGGCGACATTAGTGAAAACAGGCTACAAAATGATTGCCGTCATCTCCACCGCCACTTGTGACACACATTTTTTGAAATTTGGTGGTGGCGGCAAAATGGTAGTGGAAACCGGTGACGAAATGTGCAAAACAAATATAACACTCATTTTTGTAACAAATGTAAAAGTTTAAAAATAAATATAACAAATATAACAATGTAACAAGTGTTAAAAAAGTAAAAACAGTATTTTTAGAAAAAAAAATGAAACAATATTTTCTAAATTATTTTATTTTTTATAATGTATGGTGAAACTATCCTTTTAAAAAATAGAAAATTGTCAATAAGTCATCTCTATATGACTTGTTTCAAATTAGGTCAATTTTTTTTTCAAAATTGTGATTAAGTCAGCAATATTTTAAATTAATTCTAAAATCACCATTGTTAACCAAATTTTCCATTGGCACATTTTTTCACCTCATGAGACCTCCTCCACCTCCGGTGACCTTTCGTGAAAGTGCTTCTTTTATATGACGCAGATTAAAATTCCATGCTTCTTCTTTATACCCCGTCAATTGATTTCTTGGTTGTTCTAAGTGTTTGAGCCAACTAGTGTCAGGATTTATGGCACAATCTCTCTCTCTCTCTCTCTTGTGGCTTTGTGCCAAAAAATGTTTCCTACTTGTATGCAGACTTAGCTGCTGGTTCCTATACTTTTGTTTGTTCAGATTCTCTTTCTTACATTAGGTGGGTGTTTGCTCGATTTCTTCTTCCCTACATATTCAATTTGACTAAGCATCCAATAATGCTCATTCTTTTATATGTTTTGTCATGTTAATTGCTTATATAATTTGCTTAATAGCAATGTCTCTGTCCTTGTTCATTTTTCTGCTCCTACATTTGGGACAAGCATCCGAGTAAAGTTTTTCGTGTTAAAAAAATTCATATGACTTGTTGTCTCGTGAGATTGGGATTAGGTACTCTAATTTAGAAAGCCTGAAATCTCTGGCTCCAACGAGAAGTGTTGTATAGAGAATGAAATTTTGACATTTAAATATATATATATGTACTCCTTTCTGTGTGGAACTGGAGATTGGGCTTTGGTAGATCCAATTTTGAAAGAGTGACAATCTCTGATAATGAGAATGATACCAATGACTGTTATTGGATAAAGAGAATGGAAGAATTTGACATTTAGATATATATGTTCTTCTCGTTGTGTGGAATTGAAGATGCAAACACATCTTTATGGTCCACAAAAAAGAAGAGAACGTAGCTCAAGCCATGACAAGCAAGAGAAAAAGCACCAAAAAGTTAAGCTAGCAAGAAACACTCGTGTCAATATTTCAATTATAGCAGAAGTGTTAGGGGTTTTTTGGTATGCACTATTGGATGGGCTTAGTGATGCGAACCACGAAGAATTGAATCTCAGAACCCACAAAAGAATTGATCTGAGCCCCAAGAAATCTAAAATCTGGCCGCAAGAACTTGACTCGATGATTACTTGAATCAAACAAACATAGTTATGAAAACGCCACAAATGTTTGCAAAATCTTTGATAAGTTTTTGGGGTTGGTTCAATTAAGAACACGGAACAAAAAGTGAATCCTCACTTTAATTAATCTCTCAAAAAACTAAACTTCAACTTTGATTGTTTACAATGAAAATTGCTTAAATAGTAGACATTAAAGAAATCCTAATCTAATTCAAAATAATTAAAAACTAATTAAAATTAAGAGTTCTAAACGAAAAAGGAAACTAAAAATCCGAAAAATTCCAATTTCTCCCAAAATTATGCCTTGCGATCGCATGGGTATATTCATTGCGATCGCATGGTTTGTCTCTATTAAGTTATGCCCTTGAAAACCCGACTTTGCGATCGTGGCTTTGTATAACCATGCGATCGCATGGTTATTTCTTGTGATTTCCTGCGCTTTTGACCTTCAAACTTCGTTTCACGCTTATTTTGGTCCTCCAATCTTCCATTAGCCTATGATATACCTCCAATATAGTCATTAGCTTGAGTCCATTGTAACAAAAGTCCATGGCTTGCATGGATCGCATCATCTCCTCCTTCCTCAAAAGGATTCGACATCGAATCACTACCGGCATCAAAGAGATAAAGATCACCTTCTGTCTTCATATGCACCCAAACCCGATCACCAAGCTCAAAGATGAATCTGCAGCCTTTATTTGCTTTAATTTGATGTAGTTGAAGCCCATTCATCTCATCTGGATTACTCATATTGGTTGGTCGTTTTGGACTAACATCTTCATATACCAAGCCAATGTGATGTGTGATGTCTCTAATAGGTGGTAACCTACTAGACATCCCTTCAGAACATACGTCCTCCAATTTGTGTAGTAAAAAAATAGTAAAACTAGGAGGGATGGGGGATTGGTTAGTTTTTCGTAGTACAACGTGGATTTTTTTTTATACTAGTAAAAGTCTCTGTTGAATCTTTTCTTTCCTCATTATCGTTTCTTGTATATCTAAATCCTCTACTTTAATTTGGGCATGAAGAGCATGTCTCGCAAATAGGATTTCACCGTCTACATGGTACTCTACACCAATATCCTCCAATTCAGGCATCTCACCATTATCACTATCATCCTCAATCTTCACTTCTCTATTATCACGTAAAATCATTATCCTTTGGTTTGGGCATTGTGATGCAATGTGCCCTGAACCCAAACATTTAAAACATTTGATATCTCTATGCTTAGAATGTTGGAAATCTGACTTGGATTTATAGTTACTAGTTATATCTTCTTTTTCCTTAGATGGTTCGGTCTCTCCCTTTGAAACAACCTTATTACTCACATCATTACTATTCCACTTCGATTTCCAATGAGGGTTAAATCCTGAAGAAAACCTAGCTGTCTTCTTTCTTTTCAATTGTCTCTCTACCTTCATAGCCATGTACATCATGTCTTCCAACTCTACATAATGCTGTAATTCAACTATATTGGCTATCTCCCAATTTAACCCATTCAAAAATCTGGCTAAAGTAGCCTCCCTATCCTCCTCAACGTTAGCCCTAATCATAACCATCTCCATCTCCATATGGTAATCTTCTACACTATTTGAACCTTGAGTAAAACTCTACAATTTTTTATAGAGATCCCTATAGTAATGACTAGGTACAAATCTCCTCCTCATGAGAGCCTTTAAATCACCCCAAGTTTCTACAGGCCTCTCGCGATTTCTCCTCCTATTTGTCACCAATTAATCCCACCACATTATAGCATAGTCAGTGAACTCAATTACTGCTAATTTTACCTTTTTTCTTCTAAATAGATATGACAATCAAATATTAATTATAACCTCATTTCCCACTCTAAAAAGACTTCAGGGTTATTCATACTTTGGAAGGAATGTATTTTCATTTTAATATTTTCAAAGTTTCTATCTACCCCATCATGGCCTCGAAAGTCTCCTCCTCTAGGTGCCCTTTCACGCATATCTTCTCTAAGCCTCATCCTATCCATCCCAGCCATATAATTATAACCATCATCATCTTCAAATTCAGTTATGAGATTATGAACACGCATATCCTGTCTCCTAACATTAGGGATCATGTGTTGTTGTTCACTTAGTAAGTTTGTGATTACCGTATCATGCATATCCACATTAACCATCATCTTTCTATTACTATCCCTCATCTCATCAAACATCGTGTTCATCCGTTCAAATTGTTGTTGCATGACTTTCAACAAAAAGAATTGGTTGTTTTCTTTCCTAGGTGTTGTTTCTTCATTATTAGACATTTTGGGATAAAACAATAGAAATTAGGATTGAAGAAAAAAAAAATATTTGCCTCACGTGTTTGCACTTGTGTTTCACTCTATATGGCTTTTTTCCGATAATTATCTCTCAACTCTTACCTTTTACCTTTCTTTGTATTTCTTATCAAGTTCTCTAAAGAACAAACCAAACTCAAATAGGAATTCGGCCTCTGTAATGTTTAAGAACAAAAATAAGGAATTAAAAGATAATGAGAATGGCCAAGAAGAAAAATTCTCAAAAAAAAAAAAAAAAAGACTTGAGCTCCGGATGACAATATGATACAAGAAACTAAAAGAATGCGTTTTTTGACTTTTCTTGAATTATCTTGATTTTTTTTTTTTTTGGCAACTCAACGCAAAAAAAAAACGAAAAAAAAAGAATCATAAAACAAGAACTAGAAAGAATTAACTTTGGTGCTTGAACAGATCATGGACAAACAATTCTTGAATGTTATTGGTGCAATAGAAAAATAATAATTTTAATTTTTTTATATGATTCAAGATGAATCTGATAAAACAAAAATTTTAAAGATAGGACATGATTTTAGAGTCAAAGCTCTGATACCAATTGATGCGAACCCACGAAGAATTGAATCTAGGAACCCACAAAAGAATTGATCTTAAACCCCAAGAAAGCTAAAATCTGGCCGCAAGAATTTGACCCGATGATTACTTGAATTAAAGAACCATAGTTATGAAAACGCCACAAATGTTTGAGAAATATTTGATAAGTTTTTAGGGTTGGTTCAATTAAGAACACGGAACAAAAAGTGAATCCTCACTTTAATTAATCTCTCAAAAAACTAAACTTCAACTCTGATTGTTTAGAATGAAAATTGCTTAAATAGTAGACATTAAAGAAATTCTAATCTAATTCGAAAATAATTAAAAACTAATTAAAATTAAGAGTTCTAAACGAAAAAGGAAACTAAAAATCAGTAAAATTCCAATTTCTCCGGAATTATGCCTTGAGATCGCATGAGTATATTACTTACGATCGCATGGTTTGTTTCCATTAAGTTCTGCCCTTGAAAACCCGACCTTGTGATCGCGGCTTTATATAACCATGCGATCACATGGTTATTTCTTGTGATTTCTTGCGCTTTTGATCTTCAAACTTCGTTTCACGCTTATTTTGGTCCTCCAATCTTCCATTAGCCTATGATATACCTCCAATATGATTCTTAGCTTAAGTCCATTTTAACAAAGGTCCATGGCTTGCATGGATCGCATCACTTAGATTCTACAATAAATAAGATTTTATCTTCGTTTTGTTCCTTAATACTATCATGTGTGTTGTTAGTCCTTAATACTTCCTCAATATTTTCCATCGGCACATCCTTTGTGTTGTTAGTCATGTGCGTTGTTTGATACTGTATTATATAAAATAGTATCACAACAGAAATGGGCATAAAATTTGCATACGTGCTCATAATTTTTATTATAATATATTTTCGGAATGGTGTCAACGAAACTAGTCAAGACGGTCGCTTTTTTGCCATCGCACAGCACGATGGATTTTACCCATTTGAAGTCGTCTCTTTAGCTTAAAATGGCAATCTTTTTATTTTTTTTTGTCAAAACAATATCATACATCATCTAAAACGAAGATCATAGATAAATGTATCTTAATATATTAGTATCATACATGAAAATATCTTAATAAAAATAGTATCACATACACAAACTACAACCCAATAAAATAACGAAGATCATAAGTTGAAACATTATCATAATAAAGCGAAGATCAAAGATAAAAATATGGTATAAGTATAAGTATACCATATCACTTTATCTAAATAAAACAAGATTCATAGATTTTTTCTTGGTTGAAGTAATTATATTGTTCTTAAAATGTTTATTAGTAGTATAAACCATTGATCTTGTTTGCATTCAATAACATTATCATAAATTAAAATAGTATCATATATGTTTTACTAGTTAAAGTAATTATATTTTTCTTAAAATGCTCTATTAGTAATACAAGACCATTGATACTGTTTGCATTCAATAACATTATCATAGATTAAAAAAATATGATTAAAACAGTATCATAGATTGAAACATTATCATAATAAAACAAAATCAAAGATAAAAGTATGGTGTAAGTGTACCATAGCACATTATCTATATAAAACAGTATCATAGACAAAACAATATCATATATAAAACTAAGTATAAGATGTTTTAATGGTTGAAGTAATATACTCTTTTTAAAATACTCCATTAGTAGTACAAGATCATAAGTTTAAACATTATCATAATAAAATAATATCAAAGATAAATATATAGTATAAATACACCAATGTACATTTTCTAAATAAAACAATATCACAGATAAAATAATATTACAATAAAACAGTATTACAAAAAATAGTATCACAACAAAACAATATCACAATTAGCAGTTTTTTTACAATTAAGGGTATGTTGGTCTTTTAGTTTTAAAATATGATTTTAATTGAATTAAATTTTAACCATAAGACTTTAGAGTTTATAAGTGCTTAAAACATGATTGGTCTTAAATTTACCCTTAAAAAATTCGGACCTAAATTTTTTTGGATTTTTTCATAAATAAACCACTTTTTAAAAATAATTCTAATTTTATCAACTTAACAAATTTATTCTAAAAATACTACATTCTTAAAATTATATTAATTAATAAAATAATAAATTAAAATTAAATCTATACTACAAAATATATATTTCCACGTGAATTCACTTATATTTGCATTTGAGTCCTTAATTATTTGTACAATAAGTCCTTCATCTTTATAAAGTTTTCACTTTAGTTCATATACTTCCTCTTTCATTTCAATTTCGTCCTCTTTATTTGCAACCTAAGTCCTTCAACTTTTAAATTTTTGCAACTTGATCCCCATATTTATACTTTTATATCGATTTAGTCTTTTTATAGTATCACTATTTGATACATATGTTACAAATGATATTGTGTATCAATGTTTGATACAAATGTTACAAACGATATTTTTGTAACAATCGTGTTACAAATTGAAATATAAAATATCAAATGATACAAAATATTAATTCGTATAATATGTATTGTGTAAAATAACATAATATAATCAGAATATATTCAATGATACAAAATATTATTTGTAACATTTGTATAAAACGAAGAATACACAATATAATTTGTAACATTTTTAGAACAGATTGCGATACTAAACAGTAAATTATTACAATCTGTTATAACCGCAAAATCAACTCTAAACTTCAATAAGTTCATTATAGTATGATATAGATATGTAACACAATGTTAAATTTAACAAATAAAACTATTGATTTCATTATTTGTAACATACGTAACATCAATGATCTTAGAATACCAATTTATGTAACATATGATGTGTAAAATAACATAATACAATATGTAACATATTCAGTTATATAAAATATTATTTGTAACATCTGTATCAAATAGTGATACAAAGGATTAAATTGATATAAAAGTATAAATATGGGAACTAACTTGTACAAATTTAAAAGTTGAAGGACTTGGATTGCAAATAAAAAAGGACGAAATTGAAATGAAAGAGGAAGTATAGGGACTAAAGTGAAAATTTTATAAAGATGAAGGACTTATTGTACAAATAATCAAGGACTCAAAAGCAAAATTGAGTGAATTCACGTGGAAATAGTCATTTGATTTTAATTCATTATTTTATTAATTAATATAATATTAATTATGTAGTATTTTAGAATAAATAAACTAAATTGTTAGATTTAGAATTATTTTAATATTTGTAAATAGTGGATGTAATATTCACCAATTTTTTCGTCAGTCCATCCTCTAGAAAAATTGATTAAAGCCCCCAATAAAAGCCCATTTGTGGTGTTTGCTTAAAAGCCATGTATAGCCCAATTAAAAGCCCAATCTTCTTATAGGCGTCACCCATAACTGCATATCAAACTGTAACAAAGGCCTTTTTAAAATCTTAATTAAGCAATTGAACCGGACAAGAGGCTATGGGGTTTTTCCTTGGAATTGCACTAAAATTTGTGAACAATTTACTGTGAAGGGCAGGGAAAAAGGGAGATGTGTTCATCGCCCTCTTGTCAACAATTTTATCTTGTGTTGCAGTGATTTCTACAAGGATAAGTCTTCTTCATCACCACACTTTTGGAAGGTAATATTAGATTTATTTGTGTAAAAAACTTGCTTTAAATCTATTGGGTAGATTCTCGATCTAATTTACCATTATCAGTTGCAGGGAAAGGTGCCGATCGACTCCTAAGATTCTGTCCAGCCTTATCGCCATTCTCTTCTTCTAGCTCCTTGGAATTTACTTATTTTTTCCAAAATTGTTGTTTCTTGATAGCAATTTTCGAAAATATCTCTCTTGAATTTTTGATGTGCTTGTTTATGGTTTTCTCCTTGCCTTTAGCACCGGCCGCACCTCAAGTGTAATCCGTGAAATACGCAGGACCAAAATCCGGTTGCCCCCACTAGACCCCAGGTGGCTCCGCCCCTGGATGCTTGACTTTGGGGTTTTGAAGTGGAGAATTTGATGATTCGGGAAACTTTAGAACTTTCTCTACTATTTAGTTAAAGGGAGAATAATTTTAAGATGTTACATACCCAAGGAGCTTCAAAGAACACTTGCAATCTCCTTGCAGTCTATTGTGGGAGAACTGCAGAAAATAAACTGGAGAGAGATGTTGCAGATGAAAAGCCTAAGTTCCCCTTCCCAGATGTTGTGTCTTCAGGGCATTTAGAGGTGTTGATTCACTTCAGTTTATTTGTTTGGTTTAAATTCTTCCTTTACTGAAGTTTATAAATAATATCTGCATGCATTTGCGTCGTGACTGTTAATCATATTATTACCATCATACCATGTGCAATACAGGTTCAAACATTGAAAAATCCAACTATTGAAGAATTTCGAAAGGTTGTTGATTCATGGCAGCCAAATTATGTGTACTTGAAAGGAGAACAGCTGCCAAATGATGAAGTTGGCTCACTTGTTTGGGGAGGGGTCGACTTGTCCTCTCCAGAAGCTGTATCTGGACTATTTAGTACCACATTGCCGATATCCGTACGTGATTTATTCTTGTTCTCAGTAACTTGTTTATTTCCTCTGCTAGATTATTCTTGCTTCTTTTCCTGTACAACTCTCTTTGTTTCCACATTCCACAATGATTTCTCTTGATTCACTTTTTTATGGATTTTCATGAAATTAAGATGCATATTGTTTTTTCTTGTATGCTTACAATAATGTCCTTCAGTTTGAGCAAAGATATTGCAATGGAGCATTGTAATGTTTTGTTTTATAATTTGATGCCATTTCCTATTCATAATCATTATTCATAAGGAGCAAAGTTGAAATGGTCATTGGTAAAGAGGATTGGACCTGAACCTGTTATTAGAACTTCTGTATTTGGGTGGGAGTACATTCTTTTTGGTCAACTAACAGTATATGGAGTGGAGAGCATTGAGAACAGACTTGTTTCTGTTCTAGCATCATTGTTTCTTGTAACGGGGCAAGGATTAGATAGGTTAAATGATCTTACTGGGAGGATCAAATGTTGGCTCTGGTGGGAAGATTTGGAGCTTCAAAAACAGTGCAGTCGAAATGACTGGCTCTAGGATCAGGTCTTCACATAGCATGCAATAGCATTAGTCTCAAGTGATTTAGAGGCGAGGGCCAAGGGGGTTAATGAAACTTTGTGGTTGCTCGTGGAGTTTGTTGGTTGAAAATACCCAACTCAGAGATACTGTTGGTTAGTCTAGAGATTAAAGTCTGTAAATTTTTGCTTTGTGGAAGGCAGAGTAAAACAATTGAGAATTTTGCTGGAAAAATTGGCTCATGGATGATTAGATTGGTGCCATCTTGATATGGCAATTGGCACCAGCAACATGCATTTTGATTAGGCTTATAAAATACAAAGCTTTCCATTATTGCCTGTCTAGGTACTGGAAAATCGTGTTTTTGGGGAGAGCAATTATATTAATGCAGATTAACGACAATCAGAAACTTGATGGTGTTGCAGAAAGTGCAGGGTGTCCATGCTTATCGGAAAACTATACTCGGAGTGAGATAATTGAAGAAGAGTGGAAAATGCAGACTTTTGAGGTCAAGTGCAATCACGGTTCTTTGATTTCTTTGTTTTGGATTTTATAGGTTGCAATTTTGCATCTGTGGGTTCTTTCTTTGGCCTGATTACAAGGCTAGAAACAAAGTCTGTCTTGCATAATAGAATTGATAGATAATCTGTAACACTATAAATTGATAATGAAACTTCATCTGCCCCATTTGTTGTCACGTGAAAGAAACTTTACTGCTGAAATGTTTGATGAAAGTGTAAATCATATGAGGATTAAGGAGAGCTTTCATGTTTAACTTTAAAGTGCTTGTGGCAGAATGCATTTTGTGTTACTTGCATCATCGTTTTTCTTCTCCAAAGGCTGATTTAGTCATGTATCATTATATATTAGATCTCTATTGATGTTTTATATGATTTGACATGAAATGTTTATGAAGGTTTATCTGGAGTTCCCAGATGGAGAAAAGTTTGCAGAAGCACTTCAGTCCAAGGTAATAGATGAAAGATGTTATTATAAACAACTATTGGATACGTTTGCAATTTATTGGACAAAACAACATATGAGATATAGAAACTTGCTATGACATAAGGTCGTGGATGAATTTCCTTCGGTTTGATCACCATCTTCATGTTCGCAGGGAATCCCTTATGTAATATATTGGAAGAACACTTTTTCTTCATATGCAGCTAGCCATTTTTGCCATGCAATGTTCTCAGTGGTACAGAGGTATTCTTACTTTTACCTTTGACTGTATAATACCACAGACTGGCTTGAGTAATTGTATCCATCCACCACTTCTCTATCTTATTGGTTCAAAGTTCATCTTGTTCACCATTTCTTTGTGGTACAAGTCATATTGGCTGGTAGTCTAAGAAGCACAGACGTAGGCACGCGCGTCACTATACGACATGACATGGCAACACCAACAAGTGATTTTTCAAAAAAATAGGACAAGGACACGTCGGGGAAACGATGACTTAAATTCTGTAAAATTTTACATTTATACATTATATTTTTATTTTTACACTTTTTAGTATAAGACACAACACCATACCATGTGGGACACTTGCCCGGGGGAGTGTCCCTGAAGTATCCCACAAGTGCCAAAAATTTAAAACAAATATAAAAATAGGACACGGCACGTGGCTTGTCGGACATATGTCTTGAAGTGTCCGAGAAGTGTCGATGTTGGACACGACATGACACGTGTCAAACATGGACACACAGCCTTAGTAGGAGTGTCCGTGCTTCAAAGCTGGTAGTAGATAGTTTATAAATCACAGCTGCTCTCTTTAGGGATTTATAAGATATTCTTGTACTGTTGACCAATTGTTGGGAATGTAATAATATATTAGAAAATATTATTTAAAAATTCAGTGTCCTTTGTTGAACTCCTCAATTATATTGCCAATCAAACAACAAAGTGGAAAATAAATGTGTTGGATTTGACAAGATTTTCCATTCTTCCATGGAAAATGTTTGAATCAAACACACCCTTAGTTTTAAAATTCAGTGTCTTTTGTTGAACTCCTCAATTATATTGGTACTTATATGCTTTTCTTCTCATTTGCTGACAAAATCTTCAATTATATATTAAGGGATAAAAAAACACGATGGTCATTATAATTTGGATTTGGGTGAAATTTCTTGTTGGTCGCTGAAATTCATTTCGTTCCAAATGGTCACTTTGCTTTCTAAAACATTTGAGTTATGACACCTGGTTAGTCTGTCATCCATTATTTAAGAGAATTATCTACTTGGCGAAAAGGAATTCTGACTTGGCATTTTTCTCTGGTAACTTTTTAGTTTTTGAAGCCACCTGTGTAAATATTTGCCACATATTTGCAATTTCGCCCCAGAATTCAACAGTCCCAAACCCGATGCCAAGCGGTTCAAGATTCCTCCCAACCTATGAACCGCAATACCACTGTTGTTAACCAGCCCTGGAAAAACCATGCCCACATGTTGTTCACGCCTCCCTAAAAGAAGAGGAGAGGGATTTGAAGTTGTTCTCATATAATATAGGGCTTCATTCAAAGTACTGCTTCTGCATTAGATTTAACCATATTCACTCAGATTCCAATGATCAAGTCAACCACCACAACAAATTAATGCAGTACTTGACTCGGTTACAGAGGGTGCCGCGTAGCTTGTTGAGAGAGAGGCGGTGTGGGGGTGAAGAATGTGTTTCTGTTGGAAATCCCATAGTTCAGTGACCAATTTTGCCAAAGTACAGTAACCATCAGTATATTTTTCCCTATTCTTAAGTTTTCCATTACTGGGTTATACTTAATGTCAGTGACTATCAGTTATATTGCAAGAGCTGATTGAGGATAGATCTCCCTCTGGCATGGGGATCAAAGTACTGAGAACATGCATTGTGCTTCTTTCTTTAACTCCCTCTATATGTTCTTCGCTTCCTCCGTGGATTTGGAAAACATTAAATTTGCTATCTGAAGCTCTTTTCTTTTGTCGACTGTAGTTCATCCTGTCACACTTGGGATGCGTTTCAGCTTGCACATGCCTCCTTTAGGCTTCATTGTGTTCAAAAGAATCTTGTCCTTCCTGATAACACCCAGGAAGTTAATGATAATTTGGGCCCCAATCTTCTTGGAGAGCCTCCAAATATTAGTGTAACTCTACCTGAGATGGGTCCCGAGGATGATGAAGAGAGTGCCTCTGGTGACCTTCCGCCGTGAAGATATATGATGATGATATAAACATGAGGTTTCTTGTCTGTGGAGTGGCAATTTCATTGGTAATCAAACCAACACCCTTTTAAGTTTGTCTTTCATATGCTCTTCTCCTCAAACAATTTTTTAACACATTTGATGTACCCTTGGATATTCTGCCGTGGGATGACTACCTTTTCAGGATGCTTGCTTATTGCGGTCTCTGGAGGATGGCCTCAATGCACTGTTGAGTATCGAAGTAAGTATGACATTGGATTGTCCTTTCCCTCCCCCTTCTGCCTCCTTCCTGTTACATCTGGAGAGGTGATGAAACAAAACAAGTTTATGTTTCTAATCCCTCAATGTCTTGCATTTTTGTCTCTTTTATTTACGTGATTGAATAATTTGATCTGCCTTACTTCCTTGGTACTGATTCAGATGCGGTGCAGCAAACTTCATAACCGGGTGAGGTATGTGTATGCATGTTGTTTATTTCCATACATGTATAAACATAGGAATTTTACCAATGTGTGGGGATTTCTTTACCCCTTTACAGCTCTTTAGTCTAATAAATCATTAAGTTATTCAGTCACTTGGCATTAGTAAATATATCTCACATAAGGATGTTTGTAAAAGATCCTTGCATTTGTGCGAACAAGTGAACCAGTTTGCAATATGTTCAAGTTTGCTGCCCTCTTGTATTCTTTCCCCTTGGGCGATGGTGGCTCACCTCCAGAATGGGGTGCAGCTTACTCTATGTTGGTATATTTTGAGTGAATTTTTTTTTTCTAGGTGCATCCTGCAAATTTTGACGGAACCATTCTGTCCCATTGATGCTGTAATAGTTAATAACATTTTCTGACAACATTTGTTTTGTGGTTCAGTGCCCTCCCACCGCCACTTCAGGCTGGCACATTTTCTCGTGGTGTCGTGACCATGCGATGTGATTTGTCAACCAGTAGTTCTGCTCACATCTCTCTTTTGGTGTCAGGAAGTGCTCAAACGTGTTTCGACGATCAGGTAATGCTTTTATTTTATTTAAGCCCACGATCTCATTTATTTATTCCTAATATCACGGTTTGTCATTTGGTTTTAACTGAACTTCACTATGCTTGACATATTTTTTCAGCAATTGGAAAATCATATAAAAAGTGAGATCATTGAAAAAAGTCAGCTGATTCAGGCACTGCCAAATTGTGAGGAAAACAAACCATTCTTGTCGGAACCTCGAAGATCAGTCTCAGTAGCTTGCGGGGCAGCAGTATTCGAAGTTTCCATGAAGGTTCCCACATGGGCTTCACAGGTCATTATTTGCATTTCTTCTGCACGTTCCACAATTTTAGTGGGCTTTCCTAAAACGGATTGGCTTTAGTTCTCTCTTTACTTGTCAACTCTGTTTGCTCTTCTTAATGGTCTCATCCCTTTAACACATGGATAAAATGTTGGTTCTTAATAAGTACATTTGACCTCAAGTTAATTTCAATAAACAATTTGATGGAAATTATTAGAAACCCCAATGACATCTGTTCTGTCATTTAACTCTTACAAAGCACTCTAAGTTTGGGATAAAATAAAAGTTACAAATGATTTAAATTGATCACAAGAATTATGAACTTATTCTTTTTTATTTGTATGAAATTTTTTCCTTTTAGTATATAATATTGATACATTATTTCATATTATTAATCATATTTCATTTTCATAAGAAATTGTTACACTGGGGAAGGTGAAGGAAATATTTGTTAGTTTTTAATTTCCAAATAAATTGTAAATTGTCTTATTATGATTTATTGATTTGCAACTCTATAAATTACTTATAATGCCTGTCCGATCTTCATTTTACTTATTGTTTTTCTAATATCAGGTTGATCTTAGTTAAAATTTATTTTACTTATATAAAAAAATCACAAGATATTTATTTAATAATCAAATACTAATAAAGTATTTTCTACTGTACTTGATGAATCACACAAATAAATTTTGTACAATATGCTCCAACATTAATATTATCATAAACAATTGATATTTTTATATGTTTTAGAAATCAGATGTTAATACATATATGATAGTGACATTCTTGATTGGTAAGATGGATTGATCAATGAGATGAATTAGCTTAGTGGTGACTAGTTTGATATAATATTCATGTGGTGTTGGGTTCAACTTTGAACCGATTCTTTTGTAAGTTTATAAATGAACTGGCGGTTTTGGCGGTTTATAACACAAACCCGATTGCGAACTGGTCCAAACTAAGTGAGTGGACTGGGCAGGAGTCTGGTGTATGGTTGTACCAACCGATAAGGTCCAGTTTTTAGAACAATGGAATTGGGGGAACTGAAGGTTGCCTTTTGGTGGGTTTGTGAGTCTTATTTACATCTATGGTTGTTGGTTCTCATGAAGTGGTTAACTGTTTTGGTAGTGTTTTAACTATGTTAGAAAATTTTCTTATGGACTCTAGTGGAGCCTTTTTATTACTATGTTGCCAGCTCATTTGTCCTTTTATCTGATGTTTTGTGCTTCTTGTGGTTATTATAATTTCAGGTTTTGAGGCAACTAGCACCAGATGTTTCTTACCGTAGTTTAGTTGCTCTTGGTGTTGCCGGTGTCCAGGGATTAGCTGTAGCTTCATTTGAGAAAGAAGATGCAGAGCGGCTTCTTTTCTTCTGTACACATCAGGGGAAGGATAGTAATTTGAACAATCTAAAGATCAGCAGCCTTCCCACCTGGTTAAGACCACCTCCTCCTAAGAGAAAGAGGTCACTAGAAACGAGCATTGGCTCTCAAAATGGTTTAGTGTCTGGAAATGAAGCCACTGTGAAGAAGGAAGATAATATGGAAACTGGAATGGTGAATGGGGTCACTGTGCCTCTTGTGCCAGCAAGACAAAAGATTAAAGTTGCTGCTATGAGGCCCATTCCTCACATTCATCACCAGAAAATGCTTCCCTTTTCGGGAATTTCAGAGGCTGATGGGAATGATGGAAGCCAGACAAGGGCTAAATCATCTATCATTCCCTCTACAAAGCACGGAGGTGCTGGAGTGACTCCCGTTACCCAGCGAAAATCAACGGCAGGCTCGTATCAGGCTAAGCAAATTATTTCTTTGAATCCTCTTCCGCTGAAAAAACATGGTTGTGGGAGAAACCCAATACATGTGTGCTCTGAGGTAAATTTCCCTGACTTGCATATCACATTTGCTGCTATTTCATGATGCATCAGGACCTGGTCTTGTTTATGTATTATGCCTCACCTCTATAAATTATGCGGGCACCCATGAAGACACTGTTTCAAATAGATAATAAGCAGATGCATTCATCTAAGCTCAATTTTGTTTCATATCTTCAATAGATATGATTTAAGAGTTACAATTAAATTTGGCATATGACTACCTACATTATATGCCTGAAATCTTTAAATTCGTGTCTAATTTTCGCCCTATTCTATTGGAATAGACCAGCCTTGCATTACTTGTCGATGCATGCACTGGATCTGTGTCATGATATAGCTAAAGATCAGCAATTGCAATAGCATTGAATGATTTTTCACAGTTGACAAATAAGCATTGTTGTAGACGAAACATAATCTTGGCATAATCTCTAGACAAGATTAGAAGAAAAATGAAATGTAATCTCACACATAATCCCAAGAGGATTAGAAGAAAAACCTTTCAAGAAAAATTGATACATTTTTTGCTGGCGTTATTTCTGAAGTATCGGCAATGCCTATGCACAATGTTAACTTGTTGCTCTATTTCCTCATCCTCATCTTTTTCTTACTGTTTCTATTCTTGTAACTGCAAAGGAGGAGTTTCTTAAGGATGTAATGCAATTTTTGATACTCCGAGGACATACTCGTCTCATTCCTCAAGGTGGGCTTGCCGAGTTCCCAGATGCTATACTCAATGCAAAGCGTCTTGATCTCTTTAATTTGTACAGGGAGGTGAGTGTTGTCGTTCTGATTTATCCAGGAAAAGAATATCTGTTGGTTGTTTTATTACAAAATATCTAACAAAGTACATAGAGGTGATAAATGTAATTTGTATCTTAATCAGGTGGTCACAAGAGGAGGTTTTCATGTTGGCAATGGCATCAATTGGAAGGGACAGGTTTTCTCCAAGATGCGCAATCACACAGTGACAAATAGAATGACTGTATGCCCTGTACTCAGCTTGTTAATTCTTTGTTATTAACTTTGAAATTTTTACTGCAATGCTCAGAAATCTCGCATTTCTGTACGTGATATTTAATGAATAGGATTGGACACTACAATAAACAAGATTTTAGCATTTTTTTTCTTCATTGATACTATCGAGTGCTATTCAATTCTCCCAACCAAACAAGCCATAAGTACTTTTAAGAGGATAATGACTCAGGAGGTGAATTTGAAATCTGGATTGCCAACTTGCGTTTCTTTAGCATCTGGATCAATAGCGTACAATACATGTAATCACTGCACTTAAACTAGAATATATTATGTTTTAGTTCAATGGTTAGATGCTGTTACCTTGGTGTCCATATTGCATTGATAAATAAAAAATAGCCTTTCTTATTGCATAATCATGACCACTATTTAGGACTCTACTCTGGTCTGCATTCTGATGTAATAGAATGTAAATATTCTCAGATGGAAACTGCAAAGTCGTACTCTATTTTTATCTCGTTTTATTTTCTTTTGCATTTCATCCAGGGTGTTGGAAATACACTTAAAAGACACTACGAAACTTACCTTTTGGAATATGAATTGGCTCATGATGATGTAGATGGAGAGTGCTGCTTATTGTGTCACAGGTCCTTCAATCTCCTTGTCTTTTGTGCTCTATGCTTTGGAATTATACTAATTAAAGAGTTGACTACTAACGTGGGTTGTTTATTCTCCAGTAGCGCTGCAGGAGACTGGGTTAATTGTGGCATATGCGGGGAGTGGGCCCATTTTGGATGCGACCGAAGACCCGGTTTGGGTGCCTTTAAAGTAGTGCATCACTTCTTTATAAGCTCGTAGTTACAAAATCTTTTCATCATCTGATGAATGTCTGGTTTGATTGTCATTGTTTGAACGTTTTTCAGGATTATGCAAAGACAGATGGTCTAGAATACGTATGTCCTCAATGCACCATTTCAAGTCATAAGAAAAAGGCGCAGAAGACCGGGAATGGATATTCTTAAAGTCGTCGATTTTGAGTTCCAAATTCATTCTGTCCTTCAAAATTCTTGTCAAGTTTTCGTACGCATATAAAGGCACGAGTTGTATCAGAAAGGACTAAGGGCACAAGCGTGAATGCTCAATACAGGTGAGTGGCAAAGTGAAACTGGGAAGTCTAGCTGGAGATATTGCAGGAGTGTCCAGTCATCAGTCGGATTATACATTCAACTTGCCACTCAGTTTATATTGAAGGAGCCATCAATTTCCTTCTTTCTCAACATACTTTAGATGAAATGTATTTCCTTCATTTGATTGAGGATGCAAAGGATCCATTTACTACGCTTTCTTCAAAGAAAATCTAGAGTACCTTTAGATGAATCTATAAGCCTGGATAGTGTACAAAACTGTTTCGACTGTAAATAACCCTACCGTTCATCTAGTGGTGCGACAAAGACCAGGTCAGGCAGCTTAGCATGGCTCGCCAAAGGCCTGGCATGGTCCATATGTTTTTATGTGCCGGATTGACCTAACCAATCTATGAACTAAATTTTTTCTGTTTTTTGATGTTTTCTTGAATTAAGGTCCGGTTAGGTCGGTCTACGTGGACCACGAGTCTGGAACGGCTTATGCGTTGCAAGTGTTGGGCATCCAAGGAGAACACTTGGATGGTTTATCCAAATTTACACTACTATAGTCACAATGGGAATGGTGCTCAATGGTCGGGTGACCCGGCCAATTTTTCAAAATGGCCGTTGACCAATTTTAGTGTATAAATTACTAAATATAATCCTGCTTTCTTCTCCGCTTAACCATTTCAAACGTTTTCAAATTTATTTGTCTTTGAAAAACGATTTCAAATTCATTTGTTTGTGAAAAAGAGAAGATTCCAAGGTTAGAATCTAACTCATTTCAATGTTAGAATTTAACTCATTTCATTTATGTAAGAAATTTCATTTCAAAGTAGAAATTCATCATTCTTCATCTTTTTCTTTTAATTCACGGTAGAAATTGTGGATTTTGTAGTATAAATCATGAAAAATGTATAAACCTAAGTATGAATCATGATTTTTACTTTAAATTTCGCAAATTTGAGTTGATTTGGATGGATTAATTGAAAAAATCGGTCATAATGGTATAAATCTGCGTTAACGAGACTTATAGTGCATTAACACACTGATAATCAGACCATGGGGTGCATTAATGTGTTCCAAAGCTGTTAAGGCCAAGGCTCGATGCGCGGGCCTTGGGACTGATAATGGACCGACAAGTCTGATAATGAGACTTGGGGTCTATTAATGGTGGGTTAACGGACCATCATTAACCGACCGTGATTCATTAATCGACACATTAACGGATGGTCGTTAACCGATACGTTAGCAGATGATTCGTTAGCAGATGGTCGTTGGCGATGTTATAAAGTATGGGTATTTTAGTCTATTCTACTTAAAAGAAGCTTTTAAAACTTATTTGGTATAAGTTAGACTCTTCTGCGATTTCGAAGCATTTGACACGGCCATTTCAAAAACTCACCCGTCACATATTGGATATAAATAATCAAATTTAAACTACTACCTATTTACTCTTTTCTTTGCTTAATTTGCGCTTGAGGTTAAATTCGTTGTTTTACTAACTATAGGAGGTGAGTTGGTGGCTACTAAAACTGTTAGTGGAACAATGAACATAATAAAAAATTGGTGTTGGTGGCCTATGGCCAAACCGGATCTTATTGGAGGGTTTATTCGGGATTGAATTTTTTTACATGGCAGAGTCATATTAAATAGGGATGGCAATGGGGCGAGTCCGGAGTGCCTTGCCCTACGACTCGTGAATTCAGGGGCGGGATGGGGCAACCCTTTGACCCGCCAATTACCCCACGAAATTTTGTGTTTTTGTTTTTTTTTTTGTAAAATTGAAAAAAATAATTAAAATAAAAGAAATAATTTTTGTAAATATTTGTAGCAAGCAAAACAAAAAAATACAAGATTGAGATTGTGATGTAGTGGTTGAAATTTATACTTTATAACTTCAACCCGAGTTCGATTATTCTTTAGTTCATTTCTAACAAAATTTTAATTTGTATTCTATGTTATAATTTTACAAAAATAAAAATAAAATAAAAATAAAATTCTTGGGGTAGTAGTCGTGAAATTTGGGCTTAGGACCCGCCCTCCCTATTACCTGAATAAGCAGGACGAGGTGGGGCAGCGAATTTTTTTGCCATCTTTAATATTGATGAGTTATATGGTAGCATAGCATATCATAATTCAGGAGCATTGGTAGATTTTTATCATTTCAAATTATGTGATTTTTTTTTGAATGGAAACTGGTGCTAGAATCGCCAGCATTTAAAAAAAATGAAGGATTAAAGATAGGTAGAGTTGGATATGAGGTGAGGTCTAAAAGGCGGTCACCTCATGTTCAAAATCTTTGGAAGTTCAAATTTTTTTATTTTTGGTGTTTGAAAACTTAAAACAGATCATAAAAATTAAGATGTTATTTTAGTACAATATAGTAGTAAATGTTTTATAATGGTTAGGTGTATGCTACTATGTAGTAGTGAAAATTCTATAATGGCCTTGGTATATGCTTGGGTTTGACTTCAACAATTGTTTTATTTTTCTAGATTTTTTGAGAAATTGAACAATTAGTCCCCAACTTTTAGCAGTTTTATCAAATTCCTCTCCATCTTTTAAAATTGAACTTTCAATATCCAATATTTAGTTTCATTTACATATTTAATCCTTTTAACATAATTTCCTCACAAGTGATATACAAGCTAAATTTTCTAAGAGTGACGAAACACTACTTATTCCAATCTTTCAAACCTAATTTTATTTTGTGATTTTCAATTTCAAATTTTGAAAGAAAATCTATTTGTTTTTTTACGCACAAACCTTTTAAAAATTTGGCAGAATGCAAGATCATTGTGCAAAATGTTCAAAGAAGATGACTTTGCACTTCATGACAATTTGTTTGCAAAATGTAAGAAAATTTGTTATTATTTTCATTTATTTTCCCAATTTCCACAAAACCCTTATGAAGAAAACAAATTGAATGTACATTACGGTTTGAAAGCCTAATTTTTAGAATTCGACTCAGATTTAAAAATCTTAAGTCCAACCCTAAATTGACAGCAAATAAAGGTTATGGTAAAAGTGCAAAAGGAGATAAAGATAGAGACAAATATGCCACCTAAATACTATCTCTTTTACATGGAAAGAAGTTCTTCAATGTTCAACCTAATTGTCTTCAAATCCTCTTTTCAAAAGGATTAAATACGACGATTTGAATCATACAACTATAACAAAATATACGATCAACTAACATTTAGATTACTTCAATTTTTTTTCAAGAAATTCTGACCATGAAGTTAAACATTTCCATGCCTTTGATGAATGAAAAAGACTCACAGTGCGGTCTTACACATAAGGCCACAACACTACTACGTTTACAAATAATTTGCTTTAAAATTGATATAAATTATAAGAAGACTAAGAAAGCTATTCGAAGAAATTCGAGAATAAAGCTACTACTTGTATTAAACATATATAATATCAATGTTAAGTGTGTCGAACACGAACACATCCACCCATATGCCAACTTGCTCAATAATAATCCCCTATATTAAGCAAAGTTTATTTCTTCAATTAGTGATTAAACATAATTAATGAAGTCTACATTATACCTAATTTATTCGTCAACTTGTTTATTGACCTTTTCCTCCAACTACTATCGAGGGTAAAAACAAGAATCATTCGAATGTAATTTGAATTCAACATTTTGTCTTACGCGTAATTACTTTGACTAGGACATTTTCTATATTGTAGCAATTGAATAATATAGAACTTTATTGTATAATTAATAATTGTAATTCTATTAAATATTCTATCCAAAAGCATTTTATTGTCATTTAAAGAGACGTCTATGACATGGTTTTATTTACAGCCATTACACTATCTTCATTTGGCAGCCATTACACTATCTTGTAAAAGAAATTTGTTCATTTTTTTTTTTTTTTTAGTATCAATCCGTGCGAAATTTTTTTTTTTTTTCAGTAGTAGTCTTGGCTCAAAAAAATCCTAGATCCACCCTTGTTCACGCGTAATTTACATTTAAAAAACCCAGAAAACTACTCAAATAAGATGGTAATAAAATTACTATTTGCATTAAATATATATAATATCGACATTAAACATGTCGACTACGAGCACATTCCTATAATCAATGTTTAACATCATTAATGATGTTAACATTATGCTTAATTTATTCGTCAACTTGTTTATTGTCCACTTTCATCCAAGTACTATTGAGGAAATGTAATAAGAACAATAATTCAAAAGCAGATTTGACTTTGCGTCTTAATCTTTGACTGCTATGTTAGATTGTGATGAAATGATTTCTTATCGTGTTTATGATTTATGGGCCTTCACCACTTATCTCGATATGGTGTCCACCTACTAAGATGTCAACAAATAGAAAATTGATGATAAAAATTATTTTATCATTAACTGTCCACTTGACACATCAACAAATGGACACTATATCCTGTCCCCCAAAGGACAGAAGATCAACCTTGTATGAGTCTTATATAATGGGTAATTATCTCCTTCTATGGCAATTCCCACATGACACGTGTTACGTGGGCTTTATAACTACTCCTACTGTGGAGAAGAGATCATTACTCCTTATACAATATATGGATAATAAGTGAATAATAAATTGTAGGTCCTACAAAATATTTAAATAAAAAATATATTTTACAAAATTGATCAATATATATCTATCTATATATCTATTATATTATATATATTATAATAGGATAACTATCGAAAATTTCACGCATACATTTTTCTGCTATTTTTTTTTTCCCCGATTTGGTAAATTCCGCCATAAATGCTGCGTAGGAGTCTGGTTTCTTTAATTGGTTTCACACATTGATTATTATTTTTTTTCCCTTTTCTGCAAAAAAACGAAGTATAACATTTAATATTATATATGATAAATGCGACAATTTTTAGATTTTTTTAATTGGTTTCACACATTGATTGTTTATTTAATTTTTTTTCCTTTTCCTACAAAAAAACGAATTGTAACATTCAATATCATATATGATAAATGCAACAACTTTTCAAATTCTATAATTGTTTTCACACATTGATTGATTAAAAAATAAAGTGTAACATTTAATATTAAATGACAAATACAATAACTTTTCAAAACATGTTGGACTCATCATCTTCATTTTTTGTATGAAATCGTCTTTCGGACTTTCATGTGGTATTCGAATAGTTTATTTGTTTTCTATTTTTTGTTAAAATCATTTCTATAAATTATTTGCACTTTTGAATTTTGTTTCTTATTTTTTTAACTGTATTCGGATACTATTTAATTTAACTTTGTGAAATGCACTCAAATATAGATAAATGCAATAACTTTTCAGAAATTAACAATTGGATTCATCATCTTTTTTTTTTTTTATGAAATCATCTTTTTGCCTTCTCTGTAGTATTCCAACAATTTAATTGATATTTTTGAAAGGACGTCACTGCATCGGTCTGCATGTAATTGTGCATATGGGAATTATACTTTGTTTTGTATGCAATTGTGTTTGAGCTATATATATGATATTTATTCCTAATTCATTTTTGGATCACGATACTGTTTTGTTACTTACACTACCCCATTGAGAATTAGCTTCTAGTTTCTAGTAAGTACATGATTATGCTTTCTTATAAACACATTTTTAGAAACAAAACAGTTGTGTATACGCATTTTTATTTTTACATAAATTATTAAAATAGTTGTTGTTTTTTGTTTATGTTTACTATTAATGTGTAATTTCAGTTTACTTTTTGAACTGTATTTATCCTTTCTTAGCTGTTATTTTGTAATTTAAATTTACCATTACAGTTTAATATTACGTGAATTTCAGTAATGATTTAGAAATAATTTAAGACATGCTTAAATTATAATTTCAGCTGGTCAAATTAATCAAACATACTTTTTATCCACACATTACATATGACCCACAACTTATAACCTATTTTTATCCACATATTCATCAACAACTTATAATATAAGCATTTAAAAAATAATTTCAGCACTACCAAACATACGCTTAGACTGTACATTTTCTAAATTTTAGACTGCATGTTACTCCATCTTAATGTTGTTTCGTGCTTTAAAGTTACCTTTATAGTTGATATTGCTTATGTTTCATTTATTTGTAGTCTCTCTTTTAGTACAAATTTATATATATATATTTTTGTCTTGATTCCTACCTTTTCTGAGTTTCGATGAAAATTAATACAATTATGTTTTTTTTATAAAATTGTTGTCATTGTATTTACATGTTGTTTCTAACGTAAGCGTATTCACGCATCCATGAAGTAGTCGTTGATACATATCTTTAAGCCTTTACTTCGGGAGAGGGCTCTTTATGTGATACGACATTTTATTGTCGGCGTCTATAACTTGAAGTACAAAACTACTCACCATAAGTACAAGATCAACTTCATGACCAAAATTCACATCTACGAGATAAGCAATGATAGATTCCCAACCACGTTTTCCAATTCAAAGCTTTCAACGACATTCGATCTTCAACAAATCCTGATTACACTGAATTGTTCGGTAATACTTGATAACATACATTTTTTTTATGCACACAATGTTTCTTATAGATTCTTATTGTTATTACATTTTGTTGTCAAATTTGCTGAATAATTTGTTAAATACAACTAACATATACGTGCAAAGACATCATTGACAAGGTTGTTGCTAAAGATACTCTGAAGACTAAAGATCTGTCTGGACGAATCACAAAATTTAGAATAGTATTGTCGTCGTTTCTTAATTACACATATATTGTAATCAACAACATGCTTATTATGTACAATTTAGTTATTGAAATATATTATTAACGTTTATACACAAATGTAACAAATATTATTATCGGTTGATATAATTAAATTAAAAACGGTCAACTTCGTGCATTGCACGGGTGATACACTAGTTTAAATTATAATATAAGCTTAGCCAAACAGCTGCAATAACTTATACACTTGCTAATTGTTGTCATTTATTCAAATTTTGTTTCTTTTAATCTTTATTTTTCTTGAATGAGCTATATTGTATTAATTGATTTGCATTTAGAATATTAAATATGTTTAATATATTGGTTAATTAGCTTTAAATGGTAAAAAAAGCTATGAAATATATAACAGGCTAGAAATGTTATATTAGTGTTTTAGCTCTCTAAATAGATTTTGATTGAATCTTGAAAATGAACTATATAATGTTATTCAAATGTCATTTATAATATCAGCATATTGCCATCCAAAATTCTCGACATTTATTTGAAATTTTAAGTGAAATTCCCAACTTTGATTCTGATAAGCGTTTGCAAATGATGTTACAATCGAAGAATTTGTTAAATAATTATAAGACATCGATAAATGGAAATGTGCAATTACGTGACATGATAAAATAAATATTTGTTTATAGGTGAATTTTATGAAATTCATGCAATGTGTATATTTTTGTTCTTTATGGTAACTATAATTTTTATTTATTTTCTCAATTTTCACAAAACCCTTGTGAAGAAAACAATTTAAATGCATATTGTTATAATACAAGATCCACTTACAAACCAAGAACATAATTCCAAGAACCAGAGGAGCAGAATATCTCAAACGGATTTAGGGCTCAGAACATTGTACCCTTAGTTACGACTTCAAGAACTTGACCCAAACCGAAAACCACAAACCCCTCTGAACAAAATCGAGTTACTACAAGGCTTTCGTAAGCAATGATCAAAAACAGAGACCACGACCAACACTACTTCCATCTTTAGATCACTCAGAAACCTTCATTAGAAGGTAAGAAGAAGCAAAAGAACTCTAAAACAAGAGGTTTTAGAGAAATCAGAGAAGAAGATGAAAGGAATCACAACAGAAGAAACTCTAACCCTATTTCTCTCTCTTTCAGACGGCGGAATGCAATTCTGAGCATTAGGGCAACTTCAGGTTGTATTTATACCAGAGCTGCCAACCATTGATCAAGAACTCATCCAACGATCTCAGCCATCTCAGGTTTTGTTCAGCATTTGGGCCGGGTTTTCCGCGAATGGGCCATTTGCAACAAGAGGTGAAACTTATCAGGCAATGGATCATGGATCATCTCCATATTTGGGCCAAACCCAATATCATCATTGCCCCGGAAATGGTTGGCATCACTACATTCAGCCCAACAATCTCCACCTTGATGCCAACATATAAGAACATCAGAATATTATCAGCAACTGAGTTCTCATCAAGGTAATCACTTGCAGACAAAGCTAACCAGCATCAATGTTCAACAACTTTAAACAGGATTGAAATTTGTTTAGAGGCAATACCTTTGTACCCATATCAGATGGATTAAACTGGGATAGTATCTTTTCAAGATACATAGATTCTTTTGAAATAATATCTATAATAAAATGAAGTTTAACATCAATGTGTTTTGTACGTTCGTGAAAGACAGGATTCTTACACAAATGTATTGCACTTTGACTATCAGAGTAAACTACAAGCGTGGATTAGATAGCATATTAATTCAGATAACAATCCCTTTAACCACAAACCTTCTTTAATCGCCTCAGTTGATGCAACATATTCAGACTTAGTAGTAGATAATGCTACAATGGGTTGGAGTTGTGACTTCCAACTAATACAAGTACCACACAATGTAAAAACATAAGCAGTAGTTGATTTTCTATTATCCTTATTACCAGCAAAGTCAGCATCAACGAAACCTTTAAGAATTACTCATTTATTACATGTCTCATAGATTAATCCAAGATTAGAAGTACCTTTCAAGTATCTTAATAATTATTTCAGAGCTTCCCAGTGTTCAAGACTAGGATTGGCCATGAACCTGCTGAGAGTGCTTATGGCATGGGCAACACCAAGTCTTGTACACACCATTATGTACATGACAGACCCCACACCACAGTATTTGCATAAAGCACTTTCTCCATACCTTTTATATCTGAATCATCTATAGTACATTGGTCTTTACTCAATTTAAAATGACTTGCTAAAGGTAAAGATACAATTTTAGCATCATGCATAGAAAACTTTGACAAAACCTTTTCAATATAAGCGATGCATGCTTTACTTGACAATACACGTTTGGATCTTTTCTTTTCAATATCCATTCCTAATATTCTTTTAGCATGCCCCAAATCTTTCATATCAAATTCAGAACATAAAGATTTCTTTGTTTCATTTATGTCATGCATATTAGAACCAATCAATAACATATCATCAACATAAAGAATTAAATAAACAGTCACCAGATTATTTTATTCTTCTTCAGGTATAAACAATGATCAAAGGCACTCATTTGAAAACCAACAGATAATACAAAGTTATCAAACTTTTTATACCATTGTCTTGGTGATTGTTTAAGGCCATACAAATATTTCTTTAGTAAACACACACTATCAGTGCAGATCGATCAACAAAACCTTGAGGTTGAGTCATATAAATGATTTCATCAAGATCACCATGAAGAAAAGCAGTTTAACATCCATTTGTTCAATTTCTCAATCATGATGTGCAACTAATGCAAGTAGAACTACGATAGTGGTGTATTTAACTCTGAGGAGAAAAGATTTCATTGTAATCAATGCCATGTTTTTGAGTAAAACCTTTGCTACAAGTCCGGCTTTAAATTTGAGAGAATCTTTTTAGAAATTCCTTCTTTTATTTTGAAAATCTACTTACTGATCTACAAGAAACTTATCTTTTGGTTTTGGAACTAATATCCGGTGACATTTTTTTAAAGACTCAATTTTTCATTCATAGCATTGTATCAATTATCAGGAAATTTACTACATACAGCTTCACTGTAAGAGTTTGGTTCTTTAAACATAAGATCATTATAGGACATAACAGCAAGAGAAACAAAATCATCAAACCTTGAAGGAGCCTTAATATCCCTTCTAGTCCTATCCCTTGTCAACTGGTAACTATCAAGATCAAAAAGATGAGTTTCTTGGGTCATGTCTTCCATTTCTGGCTGACCCTCATTATCCTCATTTGAATCAACATCAGAGAGGCTGTAGCATTCTGATGCTGATTAAGATCAGAAGGAGAATCAGTCTCCACCTGAAACCTAGTGCAATTTTCAGAAGTACTTTCATCAGAGCCTTTATCAGCAAGGAAGACATGTTAGACTCATTAAAAGTCACATTCCTATTAGTGATTATTTTAAAGCCCTTTACATCTTTTGCCCATAATCTGTATCCTTTTATACCATCAGGATAACCAAGAAAAACACACTTTTGAGCCCTTGCTTCAAGTTTTCCTATAGATTGATGAGAATAGGCAGCACACCCAAAGGTTCTAAGATGACTATAGTTAGGAGATTCTCCAGACCATAATTGTTATGGAGTCTTGCCATCTAGAACACTTGAAGGTGTTCTATTGACAATGTATGAAGCTGTCATCACAGCTTCTCCCCACAAAACTTTTGGAAGGCCAGAACTAACCATCATACATCTCACCTTATCTAGGAGAGTCATATTCATTCTTTCAGCTACCTCATTTTGTTGGGGAGTATAGTGCACTGATTTATGTCTCGAATACCACATTCATCACACGGTGATTGAAATCGAGTTGCAAAATTCTAAGCCATTATCTCGTTATGAAGATTTTAATCTAATTATGATATAAGTTTAGCCGCTGCAATAACTTATACACTTGCTAATTGTTGTCATTTACTCAAATTTTGTTTCTTTTAATCTTTATTTTTCCTGAATGAGCTATATTGTATTAATTGAATTGCATTTAGAATATTAAATATGTTTAATATATTGGTTAATTAGCTTTAAATGGTAAAAAAAGCTATGAAATATATAACAGGCTAGAAATGTTATATTAGTGTTTTAGCTCTCTAAATAGATTTTGATAGAATCTTCAAAATGAACTATATAATGTTATTCAAATGTCATTTATAATATCAGCATATTGCTATCCAAAATTCTCGACATTTATTTGAAATTTTAAGTGAAATTCCCAACTTTGATTCTGATAAGCGTTTGCAAATGATGTTACAATCAAAGAATTTGTTAAATAATTATAAGACATCGATAAATGGAAATGTGCAATTACGTGACATGATAAAATAAATATTTATTTATAGGTGAATTTTATGAAATTCATGCAATGTGTATATTTTTGTTCTTTATGGTAACTATGATTTTTATTTATTTTCTTAATTTCCACAAAACCTTATGAAGAAAACAATTTGAATGCATATTATGGTTTGAGGGTCCAAATTTTAGAATTCAACTCATATCTAAAAGAGAAAATTAGAGTCTCTACCTATTTTCTTTAAGAAATTGAAATATACATGTAGATGTTATAGTTTCAGAAAATACTAACCAACTTTTTAAAATATTTTGAGAATTATTAAAAATATAATTTTAATTTTTTTTCAGTTATCATTAGTTGATCACAATTAAATTTAGGGAAATTGGTGCAAATGGTCCCTAACGTATCACATTAGTGTGCAAATGGTCCCTAACCTTTCATTTTTGGCGCAATGGTCCCTAACCTATCCATTTAGGTGCGGAAATGATCCTTGTGGACGGATTCCATTAAAAATCCATTAAGCTGTCTTTCATTTAGGTGCGCAAATGGTCACTCTTATTGTTTTTGTCTTTATTAGTGGGGGTAAAATTGTCAAGCTACATCTTTCTTTCAATTGGCGCAAATGGTCCCTAACATTTACCTTTTTTTGGCGAAAATAGTCCCTAACCTATAATTATATTTTGGTGCACAATTGATCCTTTATATTTTGGTGCACAATTGATCCTTATTTGATGAAAAAGATAAAAATATCCTTACTTTTAATTAAAGAAATTTGCAATTGGATCCCTAACCTTTAAAAAAGTGAAAAATGAGTCCGATACTTTAAATTTTTTATTAAAAAAATTAAAGAAAACTAACAAATTGACAATAAAATAAATTATTTTGTATATTTTACGAACTATTATAAATAACTAAAATTTAAGCTCATAATTATTAACGAATATGCTAATTAAAATTATTTTATTATTATTAAGTAATCATATTATTTAAAATTCAAACTTTAATTTTAACATTACAATATGAAAAGAAAATAAATTTTCACAAATAAAAGTTTTAATTATGATCACCTAGCTCGATTTTATAGCCTCATATTTACTAAGTCAATTCAAACTTTGTTTTTGAGCCAGCGAAATTCTTGGACCAGCCTTATTTTAAAATTTAATTTAGTTTTGTATTTAAAAAAATAAGGTTTCACCTCCACCTCCACCTCCACCTCCACCTCCACCGAAAATTCGACCGGATGGAAGGGATTTATCCTCCCGGTCGCCTCAACGATGATCGGGAGGAGAAATCCCCTCCTTTCTAGTCGCAAAACCCAGGGGCCGCAAATGGTGGGAGATATCCTCAGTTTCGCGACCATTCGCGGCGAAACCAGATGGAATTCTCCTCACCATTCGCAATGAAACCATGGCCGGTTTCGCCGCAAATGGAGGGGAAAACTCAGTTTCGCCGCGAATGGTCGCGCGAACCAGGAACAAAAACCGTGGGATTTCCTCTCCTCCCCTCTCCTCGGTCAGGTGGCAAAACCAAGGCGCGTTGCCGCCTTGGTTTCGCCCATGAGTGGGGAGAGGGGAGAGGGAATCCTCCACGGTTTCGCGACCATAAATGAGGGGATTTCTTCCTCCCGTGTCACCGCTATGACAACCGGGAGGAGAGAAATCCTCTCCTCTCGGGTCGGATTTTTGGGGTGGGGTGAGGTGGGGTGGGGTGGGGTGATGGTGAAACTTTTTTAAAAATAAAACTAAATTAAAATTTAAAATAAGACCCGGCTAAGTAGTCTTGTGGTTCAAAATCGGGTTGGATTGACTCAAAGAAATATGAGATCAGATAAAATCGAGCTAGGTTGAGCATAATTAAAACTTTTATTTGTGACAAATTTATTTTCTTTTTATATTGTAACGTTAAAATTAAAGTTTGAATTTTAAATAATATGATTACTTAATAATAATAAATAATTTTAATTAGCACATTCGTTAATAATTATGAGCTTAAATTTTAGTTATTTTATAATAGTTCGTAAAATATACAAAATAATTTAGTATATTGTCAATTTGTTAGTTTTCTTTTAATTTTTTTAATAAAAAAATTAAAGTATCGGACTCATTTTTATTTTTTTTAAAGGTTATAAATCCAATTGCAAATTTCTTTAATTAAAAGTAAGGATATTTTTGTCTTTTCATTAAATAATGATCAATTGTGCACCAAAATATAATTATAGGTTAGAGACTATTTTCGCCAAAAAATGTAAAGGTTAGGGACCATTTACACCAATTGAAAGAAAGATGTAACTTGACAATTTTACCCCAACTAGTAAAGACAAAAACAATGAGAGTGACCATTTGCGCACCTAAATGAAATGTTGTTTAACGGATTTTTGACGGAATCCGTCCACAAGGACCATTTACTCACCTAAATGGATAGGTTAGAGACCATTGCGCAAAAAATGAAAGGTTATGGACCATTGGCACACTAACGTGATACGTTAGGGACCATTTGCGCCAATTTCCCTTAAATTTATAGTTAACTAAAATAGAACAATCTCCCACCACCAAATTAAGTTCTATCTCTCATATGTTGCAACATTGGCTTCCATCCTCCAACCAATAACTTCATCCATGTTCTCCTCTTCTTTCTTCTTCCATCTGATCCACTCATGTCCAACATCTTTCTTCATTTTTCTTGAAACTCCATTCTGGGTCTCAAATTCCAGTTGGGTAAAGATTGAGAAGATCTTTAATCCTACGTAGATATCAAAAATCGGAAGATGATGTCTTGTCTAAGAGTGAACCATCATCTATCCCTAACGTAGATAATCAATCTCCAACAGCTACTACTGTTTCGGGTTCCCTAATTGGCTCATGTGACGCTAGCGAATGTGGTGGTGACCCCATATGCAGATTGTTAGTGGTACTGCACATCGTGACCTTTATTTGATGATTTTATTGGTATTACTGATTGTTATTGCAGTTTGTTACATATTGTTACTAATAATTTACAAAAAAATTTAAAGTTATACTTGTTATTACAATTTATTACAGTCCATTTTTCAAATAGTAGATTGTCGTATATTTTGAAACTTCATTTGCCGTTATGTTTTGTTTCTGCATATTGTTAGAATAATTTGTTATTACACACTCTTATTGCAACTTTTTCTTATCACAAGAATAATTGGTAGAATAGTTCTTTTTTTTTCTTGGAATATAGATTTAATTTAATTTAGAGATTTTGAATTTTGATTGAACTTGAGGTATATAATATGGAGAGAATATTATTTGGAATTTTAAATTTTGATTGGATTGGATTTGTATAATACGAGAGAGAATTTCTTCTCGAATAGAGAGATATTATTGTTTTTTTATTTATATAGGTAACTATAATTATATTAATTGTGATAAATAAATAATTAGTAGTATTTTTCAACAAAATATTGAGATTTATGAGTATTTTGTAATAAATACATAAGACTCGATATTTTCAATTTCTATTTACATCCTAACATATATACGTAAATCGCACTATCTAGCAATCTTAAGGTTGACTCCAAAGATAAGATAGTCAATAAATAAAAGTTATTATAAAAGTAAAAAAGAAAATAAAGATAGAAACGACTATTGTAATTTTTCAATTAATATGCTACTTATAAATAGAGACAGCTATCATAATTCTCTCTATTTCTATGCAACATTACTCAAGACGTTCGTCGATCACAAAAATTTCATTATTACTGTAGGCTACTACTGCCTCCAACAAGAGCGTGGGACAATTACAAGTGGTTAAATATTCATTATTCGTGTATATATTTGTAATTGCAAGAAATAAACATAATTATGAAATTCTTTCTGCATAAACGAGGGCTTTTAGTACGTTAATAGTATATTTGACAGTATTAAAATTATTTTTTAAAAACTTATAAGTTGTAGATTCTATGATATTTGTATATAATAAATAAATAGTAAAATATGAGTTATATAAAATGTGTAGATAAAAAGTATGTTCGATCAATTTAATCGATAATTTAAACTTAGTTAAACATGAAATAAATGTTTCACAAAAAGTCTAGTGTACCAACCAAAAAGTCAAACATTTAATGCCTTCAATGAGTGAAAAAAAAAAAAAAAAAAAAAAAAAACAAAAACAAAAATCTTATCACATGAATAATTGGTAGAATTGTGTCAAAAAAAAAAAAAAAAATCTTTTCTTGGAATCTAGATTTTAATTAATAGATTTTTAATTTTGATTGGATTGGAGGAATATAATATGGAGAGAGAATATTGTTTGAAATTTTGAATTTTGATTGGATTTGGTTGGATTGGATTGGATTGGATTTGTATAATATGAGAGAATATTGTTTGGATGAGAGAAAATTTATTTTCTAATAGAGAGATGTTATTATTATTATTATTTTTTTCATTTAGGTAACTATAATTTATATTAATAGTGATAAATAAATGATCAGCAGTATTTTTAGTAAGATATTGAGAATTATAGGTATTTTTCAATTATTTATATCGTATATATATAATATATATACGTAAATTGCATTATTTAAAAATCTTAGGTCCGACTCTAAAGACAAGATAGTCAATAAATAGAAGTTATGATAAAAGTACAAAAATAAATAAAGATAGAGACGAGTATTATAATTTTTCAATTAATATACTACCTAAAGATAGAGACGACTATTATAGTTCTTTTATTTCCATGCGGCATTATTCAAGGCATTCGTCTGTAACAAAAAATTTCTTATTACTGTAGGCTACTACTGCGTCCAGCAGGAGCGTGGGACAATTACAATTTACAAGTGGTTAAATATTCATTATTCGTGAATATATTTGTAATTGCAAGAAATAGACATAATTATGAATTGTTTTATGCATAAACGATGGTTTTTTGTACGTTAATAATATATTTGACAATATTGAAATTATTTTTAAATATTTATAAATTGTAGATTCTATGATATTTGTATTTAATAAATAAATAGTAAATTGTGAATCATACGAAATGTGTGGATAAAAAGTAGGTTAAACCAATTTGACCAATTTAAATTATAATTTTAACTTAATCAAACATAGGTTAAATGTCTCACAAAACATTTAGTGTACCAACCAAAAAGTCAAACATTCCATGCCTTCGATGAGTGAAAAAACTTATCACAACTCGATCTTAGACATAGGGCGCCCACAACACTATGCTTACGCATAATTTATAAGACTAGAGGAAGCTATTGAGAGAAAATCGAGAATAAAATTACTACTTGTATTAAATATATATAATATCGACGATGCGCATGTCAACCACGACCACATCTACCCATTTACCAACTTGGTCAATAATAATCCCTAAATTAAGAAAAGTTTATCTCTATAATTAGTGCTTAAACATAATTAATGAAGTCTACATTATACTTAATTTATTCGTCAACTTGTTTATTTGCGCCTTTTCCTCCAACTACCATTGAGGGTAAAAACAAGAATAATTCAAATGCAATTTGAATTCAACATTTTGTGATGTCTTACGCGTAATTACTATCTAAAGTTCAAGTTTCTAAAAAGCGTAAAATGTAATTAGGTGTGAGGTTAATATTCGAGTATTTCAGGTTTATGCGAGACTTAGGCGAAAGCGAAACGTGAAAAAACGTTTTTTTATTTTCAATATTAAAAAAAAAGATAAAAAAAATTTTTAACTAAAAAACGTGCACCTAAACTTGACTAGACGTGACTAAGTGCGTCTATGTACGTACTTTTTAGTTAAAAATATAGTTGATCAAAAAAGCGTGCATTTAAGTAATGTCTAAACGCGATTTTTAGAACACTGCCAAAGTTATATTATGGTAGATTTAGTAATTGAATAATATTGAGCTTTATTGTATAATTTTAATTCAATTACGTTTTGAATTTTCTATTATTATTAGAGTATATATTGATTAATTAATTTTAAAAGGTAAAAATCCGATTAAACATGTAGCAATTAGATGCAAAAGAATTGATTATCATATTAGACGAAGAAAGAAGAAATTATTTCACAATTTTTTTTAAAAAGATATTCTGACCAGAAATTAATTAAATATGCTTAGAGTTTATTTTATTCTCATTTAAAAATACGTCTGTGACAGTTTCACTCATAGGTTCATTGCACTACCTTCACGCGTAATTCATATAAAAAATACTCAAACAGCTGGTCAAATAAGATAGTAATAAAATTACTCGGATTTGATCTCCTCTACTTAGTGAGAAGAAATACTTGTTCAATTGGCATTGAAAGAGTAAAAAGTATTTGACATTAAAGTCAAACATTCAACCAATACGTCTAATGGGCAAAATAATCCCTCCCACTAGATAGAGGACAACAGCTCTGTAAAATTACCACTTGCTTTAAGTATACTATGTCCGTTTCACAAAATTAGATTTACTTTCCTTATTTATTTGTTTTAAATTATAATCCACTTTCTTTGTTGAGAGTATAATTGATTTTTTAGTTTTCTAATATATCATTATTTAACGTGTCTATTATCAATAAATATGAACTACTATTATTCAATGTAGGGGTACATTAGAAAAAATATAAGTAAAATTTATAGTTTAAACTATATTAATTATATTTTATTAATCTGTGTGAAAATTGAAGTAAACACATTTTAAAGACATTAAGCGTGTCGACTACGAGTATGTTCCTATAATTAATGCTTATAATCTGTAATGTAGTTGACATTTTGCTTAACTTATTCGTCTACTTGTTTAGAAATACGTTTTTTAGGACATTCAAACGTTGGTTATATTTTTCAATGGTGTCAATTTTTTGAATAATGTTATTCATATATCATTTCATCGATCGATATGCTATGTGACATTATACAATTGGATGAATTATTTACTCCAATTGAGTAATGTATTTATAATCATTAATTATGAACAATTCATCTAATTGTATAATGCCACATAAGATGACTATCGGTAGTTAGCGACTATGAATAGTATTACTCCAATTTTTTTACCAAAATAGTTCGTCAATAAACAACATACATAGTTGTTTAAAACATATTTTTGTGACTACCAATTAGTATATATGACTTCATATATGTTTTATGATGTCGAAAATTTTAGGAAATCAAATTCAAAATACATTTGAAATATTCAACGGTGAATTTAAATTTTTACACTTAAATTTTGTAAAAAATAGTAGCGATTCAACATTGAACGATCTCTTCACATAAAAGTGATATAACATATAAAAATACTCAAAAGGCTCCTGAAATAAGGAGTCTAAATTTGTTGTCCCAAATACATGTACTCTTAGTCGTTTTCTAATAAAAATTTTACACATCATCAATAACATCAAGTGTAAATGCATTAAATATTTTTTATAATGATTCTCTCACCTATTTATTTGATTATGTATAAGATTTTTATTGATGAGACAGATAATGGGATATGTATTTGAGACAACAAATCTGATCTATCAAATAAAATAGTAATAAAATTACTACTTGCATTAAGGACATTAAATGTGTCAACTACAAGCACAATCCTATAATTAATGCTTGACATCATTAATGAAAGTTAGGCTTAATTTATTCGTCAACTTGTTTATTGTCCTTTCCTCCAACTACTATTGAGGAAATGTAATAAGAATAATATTTCAAAAGCAGATTTGACCTTACGTTTCACCTTTGACTAACATTTTGATAGACTTAAAATTATTTTTTAAATATTTATAAATTATTTATTTTATAAAATGTATAAATAATAAATAAATAGTAAATTATAAATTTTACAAAATATGTAATTAAAAAATAAATATTCGACCCATTTGACCAGTCTAAATTATAAATTAAGGTCATCTTCAATCGAGCGTTATATTGGAGTGAAAACTCTAAAATGGAGTACCAAAACTCTCCGCCCGTACGCCATTTCTCTGCGCTAAATTGAGAATGCGCAGCACTATTCATTTGAAGATGGGTTTGATTTGAGAAATAATTTCAATTTTGCCCTTCCATTATTGTACAAAAATTTATTTTTCCTTTTGTGTCCTTATTGATAATCATTTTATTACTTTTGTGACATAAAAGTGATTTATGTCTTTATTGATAATCTTTATTGGATATTTGTATCTGTCAATTTTTATTTTTATTTTTGATGTTAAATATTTTTTAAATTGTGATATTGAGTATCATGCATTTTCTTATTTTTTAAATGAATGAAATAATTATGGTAAATAAATGTATTTTAAAATTTATACATTTAATATAAATAAATACACTATATAATTAAATAATTTTTGAAATAAATTATTTTTGAGAATTAAAAATATAAATATATGAGAATAGACATTGTTTATTTGGTATAATATTTGAAGTAATGAATTAGAGATGACATATGAATTTAGTGTGAAAGTTGCACCATTCTAGTGTAAAAGTTGCACCAATTTAAAGATATGGGTTAGAGATGACCTAAGTTTGACCCAATAGTTGCAACAAATGATACACTTGCTAATTGCTGTCATTTATTCAAATTTTCTTTCTTTTAATTTTTATTTTTCTTGAATGAGCTACATTGTATGTATTTAATAGCTTTTAGAATATTAAATATTTTTTTATATTGATTAATTAACTCTGAATGGTAAAACAAAAAAAAAAAACAAAAACTATGATTTATATATAACTAACAATAAATGTTATATTAGTGTTTTCCCTCTCTAAATAGATTTTGATTGAATTGTTAAAAATAACTATATAATGTTTTTTGAATGTCATTTATAATACTAGTTAAACACGTGTGCGTTGTATGTGCTTTTGCAATAATATTGTCAATTTTTAATATTTTCAAAAAATTTATCTTTTAATTGTTAATAATTAAAATATTGTAGCAATTTAAAATAACACAGTTCTTGATAACATGTTGTATTGTATTGTTCGATGTTATAATAACGAATGTTGATATTTTATTTATATTCATAGAAATACAATTGCAATCAGAAATGAGTTTTATATGGTGAAAATATCAATAGTAACTTGCCCAATGAAAACTTTTTAGTTATTTGAGTTTTGATGAATGACAACATTTATATCAAATCTTATGGAATTAATGATGTATTAATAAGGATTTACAGGACTGTATTTTACAAAAAGTAATATTAATAATTACTAGTTTTATAATGAAAGAATGTAATGATAGACTATATAATATTGTACATTTATTAGAGTAGTAGCTATTTGTAAATAATATTCTTTTTGTATGATCTTATTTTGTTAGGCGTGTCTAATTTGACGATGTAAATCAACACATCATAAAAAAAAGTAAGAAAAAAAAATTAAAGAAGTGAGAGCTCCAAGTGGGCCACTTTGGTAAACAAAACTGGCGATGCGATATGAATCGAAAGTCGAGTTACAGTGCTTAATTGTGCGCTAACCTAGATCCCACAAAGGGTGTTGGCCGATTAAGACAGCTAGATGGGACTGTGGTCATGAAATTCAAAAATCGGCTAAGGAGATTTACTTTTAACTTAGATTTAATGAGTTAAGGATATTACCGAAACTACAAATAAGAATATTATACCTTTTGTCTGGGAAAAAAAAATTAGAACATAATTGGTAGCATAAGCTTAGTTTCCATCTATAGAGACTATATATTAATTTGAAAGCACAATACTAAAATAAAGCAACATTAATATATGAAATCTAATTACGACGTGTCTAAAAGATATTTAAGTCTGAAGTTACTGCTCCGTGTCCAAGTAACTTCCACAAGGACGACAGTGACAATGAACTAAATCCAGTTTTCTCATACTGTTCATTTGTTTAGCATGCCTACGTAATAAATCTCAATATAGGCTTGCTTTCAAAATTTCTTTTTTTTAGCATCAAGTCACATACAAAACAAGCTTCATCAAATTTGTTATCTTTGCATAAAATAAAAATCAATCGGTAAAAGTAATATTTGTACGGAACATAATCATGGATAAGCGTATCTTCACATATCCTCAATATATTAACACTTGATTGATTAGCATTAGCACAAAACCAACTGAGAAGATTTTCGTACGAAATTTTAAAAGGTGAAAAACCTCTTTTCTGTATTATATGTGAGAGTGATAATGCATCAAAGAGCTTTCCAGCCTTCAAAAACGCATTCTTACACTTAAATACGATATTCAACATTTAAATAGCCTTCTTGTGCAAGAACATAGTCTTAAAATTTCACGACGTTCCTTCTTGATATTGTGACATTCTTACATTCCACGTGTTGCTAAAGCTTAATTAATCATCTAATTATCACAAATTATTTCCAATTAATTATATTCAAATTATGAAATAAAGTGGTGGGTAGATGAATAGTTGGAGAATTTTAAAGGCCTTAATTAAGATTTAATTAAATCAATTTTATATGCATTTTAAATTAATTATGGACAAGTTGGAAAATCTAAAATACAAGGAAGGATATTTTGGTCAAAAAATGTTTCTCCTTTTTAGAACCTTTTAGATGTAGTATAAATATAGATTATGATATTGCTATCCAAAATTTTTAACATATATTTGAAAATTTATGTGAAATCCTCGACTTTACTATTGATTAGCGTTTACAAATGATGTTACAATCAAGTATTTGTTAAATAATTATAAGATATCGATAAGTGAAATTATGTAATATAATTAAAACTTAGATGTGATTTTTTTTTTACAATTTAAGCATAACTAGGGTTATAGGCCGAATCGATCAATTCGATTCAGCACATGTTTAGTGGTGTTTAAATAATAATTTTAGTCAATTAAATTGATCAAACATATTTTTTATCTATATATTTATATATGACCCACAATACACTCAGATTGTGGGTATATATGATATAAATATTTAAAAAAATAATTTCAAAATACACTCAGTATTTTTTTTCCACCCCGACTACATACAGTTGATCTGAAGTTTAAAAAAGTGTTAATACATGCATTGTGTTAATCGTGCGAGACGAGCCATTAGTTTTGACTTTTGACTACGGTTAGTCGGTATAAACAAGATGATTAAATTAAAATAAAAATATAAGTTGAGTTATTAAATCAAAATAAATAAATAAAAATACATGAAGAAATGGATAGCCACGTGCATGCCCAGCAAGTGGCAACTAGCCCCTGTACAAAACGACAGAAAATGAATTAGTAAAAGTATAGTGTTAATACTTTGATGCATAAAAGAGCGTAGTGGGACCCATTACTCGTACTATGTGGGCCCAGTCTCCCTTGTCGACTTTATCTTAACAGACAGAGAAAAAACACGTGTCCTCATTTCAGGAGACGGCTTCTGGTGCATGCATCTTCTCTTTTTAAGTTTCGACTAATTATATTCAAACCACATTTTTCTATAAGTACACTACATTTAAATTGAACAAATAATTTAAAACTTTTACTTATTATTACATTTATATTCCTAATATTTTTTCATCATATTTTTATCACCAATATTCTTTTAATTAGCATATTATTATCTCTGATAATATTTTCCATCCAAAAATATCATAAAGAATAAACAAAATGACTCATTTTTACCTCGAATTTTTAAATAAGTCAATAAATAAATAAATATAAAATTTCGATTAAACGTTTGTCTCTCATTTTAAAGCACACTAATAAAAATTTTAGACGAAAATCGTTAGTAGGAACACGATGTGTTAATTAATAGAAAATTAAATATAAGAATTCGATGAAAAAAAATTAAAAACATAAATATGACAATAAATAAAACTTAAAGATTTTTATACAATTAAAATGTGGTGCATTTATAATAAAATGTGGTGGGAATATAACCACTCTTTAGTTTTTATTTTTATTTTTTATATTGCCTCAATTTTTATTTTACTATGCTGCCCATTGACTGAGAATTCTCACAAATAAAAAAAAACAAGGCAATATTTGCTAATTAAGTCTATCTAGATCTTCTAGAACTATATATTTATTAATTAAGTCAATTACTACCTCTAGAGGTGTAAATTCAAACATTATTATTGACATGTATGGAAAATGTGATCTTCGTTTGATCTATTTAGAAGTAGTTAGGCATTATTGAAAAAAAGTTGATATTTACTAAATAAGTCAATTACGACCATAATCATTGAAACGTGTGGGCAACATAATCTTCAGGGTAAATAGTACTAAAGTCCTGAATATTTGAACTTTCAGAACGATAGTAGTTTCAAACTTTCAATTTCTAGAAAGATAAGTAGTAAACTTTTAAAAAATGTGCAGTGAGGTTCTTCTACATTACGAAAATTGTTAGTTTAATCATTAAATTATTAATTTTTGTAAAATGATCAATCTACCATTTTTTGAATTAAAAACAATAAATTAGTAAAAGAAACACAAAATAGAAAAAGAAAATTAAAACAAAAATTTGCAACCAACGTAAGAATTCTGATCGGCCACCTGCAACCAACCAGTGCTATTTACCCCTAAAAAGGGATAAAATCCAACCCCACTCATGGCCAAAAAAAAAAAAAAATCACTGCCCCGTCGAAAAGCACCCCCCCAATGTAATTTTATGTTTTTGTATTTTGCATCATAGCATCTTCATCTCTTGTTTCGCACCATTTCAAATCTATTTTGAAAGTGGAGTGGGTTGGTGTCGATGATGGTGACTGATGCTATGGAGGTGAAAATAAAATTATTGGATTGATTAATTAGTTGAAGATTTCATTGGTTTTTTTTATCTACAGATATTGGGGCAGGTGGTGCGGTGGATAGAGGTGAAAGCAGCAATGAGAACAAGGTGATGAGAGGCGGTGGTGAATGCAGATGGTTAGTGATTTTTGGTTGGTGATGATTAGTTGTGGTGGCAACGGACGGGGGATTGTGGCATGGTGGTCATTTTCATTTTCAATTTTTTTTTTCTGTTTGAGCAACATTATTGTGTCAATGGTGGTGGGTGCCAATGATTTTTCGATGGGTGGTGGTTGGCGGCGATGACAATTGGGTTGGGTTGGGTTGAGTTTGGGTTGGTATTTGGGCATTACCATCTCCGTCTCCGCCGAGGATTTTGGAAGGAGCGGGATTGAAAAATCTCAATTTATCTTTTCGTTTAGTTAAATAATTTATTTTTAGTATTATTTTTAATTTTTTTAAATACGATTTAAATTTTAAAGCATAAAAATAAAATAAAATAAAAAGATTCGAGGCAGCTTCATGGTGAAAACCATGATCCCTGTTCACGCCCGATTCTCGATTAGACAGGGACGGGGACGGGACGGGATTTTATAGGCTAGAGGCGAGGCGAGTGCAGGCGAGGTGAGGTGAGGGTGGATTTTTTGTCATCCTAAGAAGAAGAAGTGATACGATGGGATTACTTACAATTTTTTCTTTGTTGGTTGGGAGTTGTTGGAGAAGAAGAATTGGGTGGAGAGAGTTGGTTCCAATTTTTGCTTTATTTTGTTTTTCATTGTTTCTTTTTCGTTTTTGTTTTTTTAATTCAAAAGAGATATAATGGTCATTTTAAAGAAATTTTGATCATTTAACGTCAAACTATTATTTTGTATAACAAAAGGACCATGCTCTCGCATTTTTAAAAGGTTAGGAACCTGTGGTACTAAAAATGAAAGTTTAAAATCATTCATTACAAGATTCAAAAGTTCATAACTCTACCACTGTTTACCCTAATTTTTATTTTATCCATCTCAAGATTAACTTGACACGACTCAATAAAAATAGTCATGAATGTCTTCATTCTCCAAGCTCGTGGCCTATTTGAATGCGTTGGCATTGGGAATATATATTTAATTCTAGATAATAATTAATTTATTTTCGATTCAAAGGCATGCAAATATTTGATAAAAATTGTTTAAACATTTTCTGTGAGCATGTGAAGTTGTGAACAATTTAGTGCATGTTTGTTAGTATTTATAAGTATTTATATGTTAATCAAATATTATTTTTATCCATACAATTTATATGAGTTACAACTTTTATCTACTTTTTATCCACACATTCTTTAATACCCGTTATTTATAATTTACAAAAAACTTTACCAAACATACTAATGTCAAAATTATTCACGTGAAGAGAAAAAGGTCTCAAAGAATTATTTTATTCTTTAGCTTATTAAAATAATATGGCCAAAAAAATTGAAACACAATTTGAACACGTTCGAATGCATTAGGCTTGTTCAAATAGCTTTCTTCTTTTCTTTTTAATTAAAAACTTCTAAATTAAGGACGTCTTATGATAGGTATCATCTATAGATGATATCAAGAAATGTATTCGATACGCGTAACACGTTTCATACATAAAATAATATTTAGTGATATGAACAAATTTGTGTTGTACACTTGTAACAATATTCGGAGTTAAGATAAAAGAATAGAATATTTGTTTCTTATACTGTACAAAGTTGTAGAGTAATGAATATCAAAATGCGTCTACAAGGCGTGTTCAATTTACCAAACTCGGTAATATTGTACGGAATTATGATATTCTTTTTTTTTTTTCAAATATACAATACTGTCTAATTTAACCATATGTTTATAATATTCGAACATAATTTTTTTAAAAATACATTCAACAAAATTTAATCGACAAATTCAATAATATTTAATTTAACGTAGCACGTAGACTAGTTTGAAGAAGTTAATCTTCAACACGTTCCACATGGAGCAAAAATCAAAATTGGATTAATTGAACAGAGTCACACCCCAATTGTGTGAGTCAAAAGTAGGGGAGGAAGATAAAGAAAAGTATTGAGGTTAGGTAATTCATTAAAAAGGTCCATTCAAATTTGGTAAAAAGTATTCTTCTTCAATCTTCCATACAGTTCAATTAGGTAGGATTACAGAAATTTCGTGGCCTCATGTTTTAAATTCGAATGTATGGATAAAAAGTGAATTGTAAATTGTGAGTCCTATAAAATATGTAGATAAAAAGTATGTTTCATCAATTTAATTAGATAAAATTATAATTTAAGCATCATCATACATGAATTTTAACGGTCTACATCTATTTTATAAAAACTCTTTAAATTCTGTATACTCATATCGAAATACACTATTTACCTTTTAATCGACTTATTTTCATTGCTCTCAACAAAATCCGAGAAGGAGAGTTAGGAAAAACTTGAAAACAACCAATTTGACTTAACAACAACTCATCTAAAAAAATTAAACAACACTTGGTATGTAGATGTAATGGAAAGGCTTAATATTTATTGTACTTGGAGAAGTCATGTGTTTGAGAAATTTCTGGAAGAAGCCCGATAAAAGAAAAGGGTTTTAAAGACGAAACTCATGTGTCTTGTCAAATCTGAATTATAGCACTAGTTGGTGATATTTACACGAAGTTATTTCATGTTTATATCTAAATCATTGAATAGTTAAAGATTATCTTTTAATCGTATCTATTTTCAAGTACAATAAACAATCGACTTTGTAGCATTGTGTAATGGCTATAGACTTTCTCTTACAAACTTCTCAGTCAAGGACTATTCCATGCATCATTAGTATACACATTGTTCCTCTTAAGGAGAGGTCAATAGTTCGAATCGTTTGAGATGCAATAGAAATTCAATTTGGGATGAAATCTCTGTAGTGAGCAAAGACGTACGCTAATCTGTGTAAATGAAATAGTTCCTGGTGCAAGAGACTTGTAAGAAAAAGTTTGTAATCGTTACAACTACATTCTCAATTACCCTACTATTAGAAAAAAAAAATATTTTTAAATAATAGACTTGAGATTTTCTTGCTTTGTCAATATGTCAATTGGCAACAAGGAAGCACCAATATTTATAATAAATTATTTCGCGACACCCATAACAAGGCAAGTCTTGCTAAAATCAACAAAAGACTACAAGTTTTTAAAGTTCCATGTTTCTTCTTCTATTTCTTTGTTCAAAACCGATAGAGGTCAAGAATGATCCGCCAAAAATAGGTTGAGCACGAAATTGTAATTAAAATCTACTAGTCTCCTCGCATAGAAGGTTTTTATATCAGATATGTACATGGCCGAGCGGCCATGAACTCGCTTAACTCAACCAATGGAAGGCTTGAGCTCGTGTAGAGCCAAGCTTGAGCCAAGCTCAAAAAAATAATTATGAGCTAGCTCGTGAATCGGCTAACAAATCAACTTGTTTTATGGCTCGTGGCCCTTTTGGGCCACTTTGTGACCTACATCACAAAATGACAATTTTAGTCATCAGATTTTTAAAAGAGAAATGATTAGAAAAATTTTGCATTTAAAAAAATAAAAATCGAGCCGAACTCGTAAGTAACTTGACTCGGTCCATGAGGCGCATTTGAGCTATGAGTCGAACCGATTAGCATTGTAGGAGACGAGATAAACTCAAGCTCAGCCCATTTCAACACGGGCCGAGCTTGGCCGCAGTGGCAACTGACCGAGCTGGTTTATTGCCACCCCTCCGTGTACAAGCTAGTACATCTCTATTATAATTAATTGTGTAGCCTAAAATAAACACAATTCTCAACTTATTTAACTTTATAATAAATCCACTTATTTGCCAGACGCGCCTGCTGTCATCATTTATTCATTTTCAATTCGTGCAACCTGGGGTTCACTGTATAACAATATTACGACTCCAAACACGCCCTACAAAATGGAATGCCATTTTATCAGTAGGCAGGGGTATTTAAGGCAAATCAGGCTCTTCGACCGCAAATAATGACAAGAAAAAGGGCATAAAAGACAATTCACGCCGGGACGCCACCTCGTTCATGCCGATTTCTTGTCCATCTCTTTTCGCTTACCTACTATAAAAGTACTGTCCTTCCTTCATAATAAGAAAATCTATTCAATTTTCATTAAAAATCTGCCATTTGAACCAAAAAATTTCACAGAAAAAGAAAATAATCAGAAATGTGTGGAGGAGCTATAATATCGGACTTGTTGGCGCCGAACAGATCGTCACGCCGGCTAACTGCGGACTTGCTATGGGGAAGTGGCGGCGGCGCCGATCTAATTAACGGCAAGAAGAAGGTTCCTGGAACTACCACCAAAACCACTGAGATCTAAGCCGGTTGTTGACATTGATGATGATTTCGAGGCTGACTTTCAGGACTTTAAGGATCACCCGATGATGAAGTGGTGATCGATGTCAAGCCCTTCGCTTTCTCTGCTTCAAAAACTCTAATCTTCGAGGTAATGAATTTTTTTTATTAATTTTTTGGGTTTTTGTTTTTGTTTTAATCATGTGATGTTTGTTCTATAATTTGCTTGATTATAATTTCCTGTTTTAGGATCAATGTTTGTATATTTATATATTGTTCAGTGAGAGCAGTTTCATTTATCTTTTACAGGGGCTTTTGATTACGCTTATTGGTAAATGATTGGTTCAAACATTTAAGGGGCTGAGAAAATATTTATTTTTCTGGTTGTGAATAATATTACTGGTTTCTTTGTGTCATTTGTGGATTCAAGTTTTATATTTTATTGGTTTTCATGTGGATTTAAGCGATTTTGTGGAAATATTGGGGTATGTATGGTGTTAATAGTTTGATGAAAGGTTTTTGTGGATGATGACTGAGTAAAATGGGTTAGATTATTATTTTTTTATCTAATTTTTCTCATTCTGAAACTAAAAAAATTTGTATAGAATCTAGATCATAAAAATTATCTTCCTCAAGAGGAATAAATTGCCTTGATCTTTCACATAGGTTTGTGATTTTTTATTTATTTTTTATATCTTGAGTTTGCTGTGGGATGGATAATTGCGTGTCTCGCGAGCATGATTCAATTTTACTGCACCAAAACCTGGTGTTTCAGATTTAATTTTTTATTTAGGATGTTGTGGGGAAAAGAAAGTAAATGGATGGATATAAATCTCGAATGCTAGTCATTTAAGTTTCGCACATAAGAGTTGTTATAATCTTTCTCAGGTCGATAAGATTTATGGTTCCTATGTTTTGATGACCTTGATAGTGCTATCATGAATTTAGATATTGTTCGTATTTGGTATTTGAATGATAGATCAAATTTCAATGGATATGAGTAGAAGCATATTTTGAATCAAGAACGAACATAGTGTCTCTTAATTTGTTTTGTTAGCTATTGGAATCAGATAAACTGAAATCTTTTGTCCAATTTACCAGCTTCCTGTCTATTTTCACTAATCTATTTTTACAATTTTATTGTGTCTTGATCTTAAGGTTCAACTTTGTTCTATAATGTTCTTTTTCTGTCTTCTTCACTTGAAGGTTCCAAATCGGTAAAATCTGATGAGTCCGATGAGGATGCTGAAAAGTCATCAAAGAGAAAGAGGAAGAATCAGTACAGAGGGATCCGACAACGCCCATGGGGTAAATGGGCTGCTGAGATTCGAGACCCTAGAAAAGGTGTCCGAGTTTGGCTTGGAACTTTTAACACTGCTGAGGAAGCTGCAAGAGCTTATGATACTGAGGCTCGGAGGATCAGGGGCAAAAAGGCTAAGGTAAATTTTCCCGAAGATGCTCCCGACCGCCTCAAAACATGCCGGCAAGGTGAATCCTCGGGAAGGACTTCCTAAGGAAAGCTCAGACTACGCTCGCCCAAAGATGAACCGAATATGACTTTCATGAATATGATGGACAATGACAAATATGATTCGTTTGGCTTCCCGTAAGAGAAACCGCCAACAAATCAAGATGGCAATGCAGATGTTTACCCTTCCAAGGGTGACGTGGGACTACAATCACTTGCCTCTTCTGATGGAATTAATATTTACTTTAGCTCTGATCAAGAAAGCAACTCTTTGACTGCTCAAACTTGGTTGGGGAGAAAATTGTGCTGCTACTCCAGAAATTTCATCTGTCCTCGCAGTTGTTGAAGACAATCAAGCTCAATTTGTGGAAGATGCTAGCCCAGCAAAGAAACTGAAGTCAAATTCTGGAGAATTGGTGCCTGCTGCTGAAATCACTCTGAATAATTCCTCTGAAGAGGTCTCGTCATTTGAGTCCCAAATGAAGCCCTTTCAGATGCCATATCTGGATGTCAATTGGGATGCCTCACTTGATGCCTTCCTGAATGGAGATGCAATTCAAGATGGTGGGAACGAAATGGATCTTTGGTCATTTGACGATGTTCCGCTATGTTGGGTGGGGTTTACTGAGCCTCGTTGTTTTTCGCCTCTTGTTGGCTTTCTGTATATAAGACCCCATGTTAGTGAATTTTGTCACACCTGCAACTCTTAATATCTGTCTTTAAGTTTTTGCACTTGATCATGCATAACTGGTTACTGGCTTTTTCCTTGTGTGTCTTTTTAGGTGTGTTTATGATGACCGAGACGGACGGATCTTCAAGCATGCTTTGGCCATAATGGTGCTGTAAAAGTCTGGTTAAATAAGCAGTACATAGGCTATTAGTTTTAAAATTATCTTTCAAGACTTCTAAATCAGGACGATTTTAATTTGTCTTTATGGATGTTGACGTGTAAACTGAAGAACCTTCTATTATGCTGCGTTTGTTGCTTGCTACATGCTCGTTATCTTTTTCTCGAGTTGGCTTTTACTCTATATTGAATTTTGATTCATGAACTGCTTCTCTTGTGATGTTCTTGCAGGTTTGAAACGATTTCTTGTACATGTATGTGTCTAGAAAAAAATATAACTCAATAGTTTTTGGTTCACAAAGCACCGTAATGACATGTTTTAATATGGTAAAGTAAACAAGATTTTAACTTTTTTTTTTCGTTTTTGATAATGTTCAATATTATCCAATATTTTTGTATATTGAGTGTAGCCAAGCATTATGTCTCACTTTCGCTTCAGGTTCAAAAGTTTGTAGTTCAATTTTCATGTGTAATTATATTTTACGCTTTTTTAATACTGATATTAACAAAGTCATGCGATTAGAATTGACAACGAAATGGATGCAAGGCTCAACGAGTAGTTTAGAAACACTTGCCGATTTGGTAGAGAATTATTGGCGAAACAAACGCACGCATGATTTGATAAAGAAGTGTAGACTGTATAAATACTTGATATTTAGGCTCTCGTATTATGTTGAAATTTTTATTCTTATAATTATACCTTCGACTGGCGTGGAGGTCACGCGTTTGCTACCTAGGGAGTAGGCGCCACGTAGATAAAAGATTTGTTGATAGCTTGATCATTTTCGTTTTGAGGTCCACAATTATATTGGTAAAGTTAACATAGGTCATGTCATAGGTCATGTGACATTTTACTGACCACCTTAAAAGTTAATCTTCTGTTAGATTTGATCTCTTACCTACCTAGAACATCTTCAATATTAGATATTTCTAAAAAAGCTACGTGGTAAGAGATATAAAAGTTAAACGGAGAGAGATGTAATAAAATAAAAAGAAAGAGAAAAGAAAAATAGATGAGAGGTAGATAGACACAATACTACAGCATTAGTAATCGTTACAATGATCTACAAGTTAGATACAACTATAAATAAAATGTCTAATATGTCATTTGAAAAAATACAATTCAAATTCCCAAATATATTTTTTCAAATGACATATTTGATATTTTATCAATAGCCATTCAACTTTTAGTCCAATTTTGGTTAAACAAGCATTTTCCATAAGAAGATTTATCGTAGGCTGTCAATGTTCGTAAAAATAGACATCATGTTGAACAACCTTCTACAATAAATGATGTTACATTAATTTTGTCCCCTCCATCTCATCGCCACATCAGCATGACATTTAAAATAGAAACCACCATTGGAGATGCTCTTATAATATCCACTTATAATACCTACGCTAAGATGGCATCACATGATTGATTGTCATTTCAACGTGGGCATTATAAGTAAGCAGGAGATCAGCCCTATCTAACAATGTAATTTCACTACAATATATAAGAGGCTTGAGAGAGTCACTATTCATACTTTGGGCCTGTACGACACCGTTTCATGTTATTATTCTTTGGACAATAAAATGGCATCGTTTTGATCATTATGAAGACAAAACAACGCCGTTTTAAGCACGTCTCTCCTCAATTGAATGTACATACTCATTTCTCCGTATAACAAGCGCTTCCATCGCCTATGTTCTTCATAATTGTTCCAAATCTCTCCAAATTCCTTACAAGACGAACAAAAAAAATCGCCAAATTTAGAAATTAGCTCCCAAAGACAAGGAAATATCCATATAAGGACTCAAATTTGAGGTAAATTTTTTTTCCTCTCTAAATAGACTTTGATTGAATTGTAAAAATAACTATATAATGTTTTTTGAATGTCATTTATATTACTAGTTAGACACACGTGTGCATTACATGTGCTTTTGCAATAATATTGTCAATTTTTAATATTTTCAAAAAATTTATCCGTTAATTGTTAATAATTAAAATATTGTAGCAATTTAAAATAACGCAGATTCTTGATAACACGTCAGATTGTGATTGATGTTATAATAACGAATGTTGATATTTTATTTATATTCATAGAAATACAATTCTGAATCGAAACGAAGTTTTATATGGTGAAAATAACAATGATAACTTGCCCAATGAAAACTTTTTAGTTATTTGAGTTTTGATGAATGACAACATTTATATCAAATCGATGGAATTAATGATGTATTAATAGGGATTTACAGGATCAGATATTTTACAAAAGTAATATTAATAATTACTAGTTTTATAATGAAAGAATGTAATGATAGACTATATAATATTGTACATTTATTAGAGTAGTAATTTATTTGTAAATAATATTCTTTTCGTATGATCTTTTTTTGTTAGGCGTGTCTAATTTGTGATGTAAATCAACACATCATAAAAAAAAAAGTAAGAAAAAAAATTAAAGAAGTGAGAGCTCAATGGCCACTTTGGTAAACAAATCATGGCGATGCGATATGAATCGAAAGTCGAGTTAAAGGCTTAATTGTGCGCTAACCTAGATCCCACAAAGGGTGTTGGCCGATTAAGACATCCGGATGGGAGGGTGGTCATGAAATTCAAAAAATCGGCTAAGGAGATTTACTTTTAACTTAGATTTAATGAGTTAAGGATATTATCGAAACTACAAATAAGAATATTATACCTTTTGTCTGGGAAAAAAAAATCAGAACATAATTGGTAGCATAAGCTTAGTTTCCATCTATAGAGACTATATATTAATTTGAAAGCACAATACTAAAATAAAGCAACATTAATATATGAAATCTAATTACCACGTGTCTAAAAGATATTTAAGTCCTGAAATTCTCTGCTCCGTGTCCAAGTAACTTCCACAAGGACGACAATGACAATGAACTAAACCCGCTTTTCTCATATTGTTCATTTGTTTAGCATGCCCACGTAATAAATCTCAAAGATAGGCTTGCTTTCAAAATTTCTTTTTTAGCATCAAGTCACATACAAAACAAGCTTCATCAAATTTGTTATCTTTGTATAAAATGAAAATCAATCGGTAAAAGTAATATTTGTACGGAACATAATCATGGATAAGCGTATCTTCACATATCCTCAATATATTAACACTTGATTGATTGGCACAAAACCAACTGAGAAGATTTTCGTACGAAATTTTAAAAGGTGAAAAACCTCTTTTCTGTATTATATGTGAGAGTGATAATGCATCAAAGAGCTTTTTAGCCTTCAAAAACGTATTCTTACACTTAAATACGATATTCAACATTTAAATAGCCTTCTTGTGCAAGAACATAGTCTTAAAATTTCACGACGTTCCTTCTTGATATTGTGACATTCTTACATTCCACGTGTTGCTAAAGCTTAATTAATCATCTAATTATCACAAATTATTTCCAATTAATTATATTCAAATTATGAAATAAAGTGGTGGGTAGATGAATAGTTGGAGAATTTTAAAGGCCTTAATTAAGATTTAATTAAATCAATTTTATATGCATTTTAAATTAATTAAGGACAAGTTGGAAAATCTAAAATACAAGGAAGGATATTTTGGTCAAAAAATGTTTCTCCTTTTTAGAGCCTTTTAGATGTAGTATAAATATAGATTATGATATTGCTATCCAAAATTTTTAACATATATTTGAAAATTTATGTGAAATCCCCGACTTTACTATTGATTAGCGTTTACAAATGATGTTACAATCGAAGTATTTGTTAAATAATTATAAGATATCGATAAGTGAAATTATGTAATATAATTAAAACTTAGATGTGAATTTTTTTTTACAATTTAAGCATAACTAGGCCATAGGCCGAATCGATCAATTCGATTCAGCACATGTTTAGTGGTGTTTAAATGATAATTTTAGTCAATTAAATTGATCAAACATATTTTTTATCTATATATTTCATATGACTCACAATACACTCAGTATTGTGGGTCATATGATATAAATATTTAAAAAAATAATTTCAAAATACACTCCGTATTTTTTTTCCACCCCGACTACATACAGTTGATCTGAAGTTTAAAAAAGTGTTAATACATGCATTGTGTTAATCGTGCGAGACGAGCCATTAGTTTTGACTTTTGACTACGGTTAGTCGGTATAAACAAGATGATTAAATTAAAATAAAAATATAAGTTGAGTTATTAAATCAAAATAAATAAATAAAAATACATGAAGAAATGGATAGCCACGTGCATGCCCAGCAAGTGGCAACTAGCCCCTGTACAAAACGACAGAAAATGAATTAGTAAAAGTATAGTGTTAATACTTTAATGCATAAAAGAGCGTAGTGGGACCCATTACTGTACTATGTGGGCCCAGTCTCCTTGTCGACTTTATCTTAACAGACAGAGAAAAAACACGTGTCCTCATTTCAGGAGACGGCTTCTGGTGCATGCATCTTCTCTTTTTAAGTTTCGACTAATTATATTCACACCACATTTTTCTATAAGACACCACATTTAAATTGAACAAATAATCTAAAACTTTTACTTATTATTACATTTAAATCCTAATATTTTTTCATCATATTTTTATCACCAATATTCTTTAATTAGCATATTATTATCTCTGATAATATTTTCCATCAAAAAAATATCATAAAGAATAAACAAAATGACTCATTTTACCTCGAATTTTTAAATAAGTCAATAAATAAATAAATATAAAATTTCGATTAAACGTTTGTCTCTCATTTTAAAGCACACTAATAAAAATTTTAGACGAAAATCGTTAGTAGGAACACGATGTGTTAATTAATAGAAAATTAAATATAAGAATTCGATGAAAAAAAAATTAAAAACATAAATATGACAATAAATAAAACTTAAAGATTTTTTATACAATTAAAATGTGGTGCATTTATAATAAAATGTGGTGGGAATATAACCACTCTTTAGTTTTTATTTTTATTTTTTTATATTGCCTCAATTTTTATTTTACTATGCTGCCCATTGACTGAGAATTCTCACAAATAAAAAAAAACAAGGCAATATTTGCTAATTAAGTCTATCTAGATCTTCTAGAACTATATATTTATTAATTAAGTCAATTACTACCTCTAGAGGTGTAAATTCAAACATTATTATTGACATGTATGGAAAATGTGATCTTCGTTTGATCTATTTAGAAGTAGTTAGGCATTATTGAAAAAAAGTTGATATTTACTAAATAAGTCAATTACGACCATAATCATTGAAACGTGTGGGCAACATAATCTTCAGGGTAAATAGTACTAAAGTCCTGAATATTTGAACTTTGTGACGATAGAGTTTCAAACTTTCAATTTCTAGCAGTATAGGCCGTAAACTTTTAAAAAATGTGCGAGTGAGGTTCTTCTGTTACGAAAATTGTTAGTTTAACTGTTAAATGGTCAATTTTTTGTAAAAATGATCAATCTACCATTTTTTGAATTAAAACAATAAATTAGTAAGAGAAACACAAAATAGAAAAAGAAAATTAAAACAAAAATTTGCAACCAACGCAAGAATTCGATCGCCACACCGCAACCAACCGATTGCTATTTACCCCAAAAAGGATAAAATCCAACCCCACTCATGGCCAAAAAAAAAAAAATCATCGCCCTGTCGAAAAGCACCCCCAATGTAATTTTATGTTTTTGTATTTTGCATCATAGCATCTTCATCTCTTGTTTCGCACCATTTCAAATCTATTTTGAAAGTGGAGTGGGTTGGTGTCGATGATGGTGGACCGTGTGGAGGAGGAAAATAAAATTATTGGATTGATTAATTAGTTGAAGATTTCATTGGTTTTTTATCTACAAATATTGGGCGGGTGGTGCGGTGGTGGTAGAGGTGAAAGCAAAGAATGAGAACAAGGTGATGAGAGGCGGTGGTGAATGCAGATGGTTAGTGATTTTTGGTTGGTGATGATTAGTTGTGGTGACAACGGACGGGGATTGTGGCATGGTGGTCATTTTCATTTTCAAATTTTTTTTTTCCGTTTGAGCAACATTATTGTGTCAATGGTGGTGGGTGCCAATGATTTTTCGATGGGTGGTGGTTGGCGGCGATGACAATTGGGTTGGGTTGGGTTGGGTTGGGTTGGGTTGGGCATTACCATCTCCGTCGTCTGTCGAGGATTTTTGGAAGGAGCGGGATTGAAAATCTCAATTTATCTTTCCGTTTAGTTAAATAATTTATTTTTAGTATTATTTTAATTTTTTAAATACGATTTAAATTTTAAAGCATAAAAATAAAATAAAATAAAAGATTCGAGGCGCCTTCATGGTGAAACCATGATCTCGCTCACGCCCCATCGATTAGGACAGGGGACTCGGACGGGACGGGATAGGGCGGGTAAGCGTAAAGGAGGCGGGTGAGGTGAGGGTGGATTTTTTGTCATCCTAAGAAGAAGAAGTGATATGATGGGATTACTTACAATTTTTTCTTTGTTGGTTGGGAGTTGTTGGAGAAGAAGAATTGGGTGGAGAGAGTTGGTTCCAATTTTTGCTTTATTTTGTTTTTCATTGTTTCTTTTTCGTTTTTGTTTTTTTAATTCAAAAGAGATATAATTGTCATTTTAAAGAAATTTTGATCATTTAACGTCAAACTATTATTTTGTATAACAAAAGGACCATGCTCTCGCATTTTTAAAAGGTTAGGAACTTGTGGTACTAAAAAATAAAAGTTTAAAATCCATTGTTACAAGATTCAAAATTTCATAACTCTACCACTGTTTACCCTAATTTTTATTTTATCCATCTCAAGATTAACTTGACACGACTCAATAAAAATAGTCATGAATGTCTTCATTCTCCAAGCTCGTGGCCTATTTGAATGCGTTGGCATTGGGAATATATATTTAATTCTAGATAATAATTAATTTATTTTCGATTCAAAGGCATGCAAATATTTGATAAAAATTGTTTAAACATTTTGTGAGCATGTGAAGTTGTGAACAATTTAGTGCATGTTTGTTAGTATTTATAAGTATTTATATGTTAATCAAATATTATTTTTATCCATACAATTTATATGAGTTACAACTTTTATCTATTTTTATCCACACATTCTCAGAATCACCGTTATTTATAATTTACAAAAACTTTACCAAACATACTAATGTCAAAATTATTCACGTGAAGAGAAAAAGGTCTCAAAGAATTATTTTATTCTTTAGCTTATTAAAATAATATGGCCAAAAAAATTGAAACACAATTTGAACACGTTCGAATGCATTAGGCTTGTTCAAATAGCTTTCTTCTTTTCTTTTTAATTAAAAACTTCTAAATTAAGGACGTCTTATGATAGGTATCATCTATAGATGATATCAAGAAATGTATTCGATACGCGTAACACGTTTCATACATAAAATAATATACGATAATATTTAGTGATATGAACAAATTTGTGTTGTACACTTGTAACAATATTCGGAGTTAAGATAAAAGAATAGAATATTTGTTTCTTATACTGTACAAAGTTGTAGAGTAATGAATATCAAAATGCGTCTACAAGGCATGTTCAATTTACCAAACTCGGCAATATTGTACGGAATTATGATATTCTTTTTTTTTTTTTTTCAAATATACAATACTGTCTAATTTAACCATATGTTTATAATATTCGAACATAATTTTTCTAAAAAAATACATTCAACAAAATTTAATCGACAAATTCAATAATATTTAATTTAACATAGCACGTAGACTAGTTTGAAGAAGTTAATCTTCAACACGTTCCACATGGAGCAAAAATCAAAATTGGATTATCGATCAAAAAAAAAAAAAAATTGGATTAATTGAACAGAGTCACACCCCAATTGTGTGAGTCAAAAGTAGGGGAGGAAGATAAAGAAAAGTATTGAGGTTAGGTAATTCATTAAAAAGGTCCATTCAAATTTGGTAAAAAGTATTCTTCTTCAATCTTCCATACAGTTCAATTAGGTAGGATTACAGAAATTTCGTGGCCTCATGTTTTAAATTCGAATGTATGGATAAAAAAGTGAATGTAAATTGTGAGTTCTATAAAATATGTAGATAAAAATATGTTTTATCAATTTAATTAGATAAAATTATAATTTAAGCATCATCATACATGAATTTTAACGGTCTACATCTATTTTATAAAAACTCTTTAAATTTTGTATACTCATATCGAAATACACTATTTACCTTTTAATCGACTTATTTTCATTGCTCTCAACAAAATCCGAGAAGGAGAGTTAGGAAAACTTGAAAACAACCAATTTGACTTAACAACAACTCATCTAAAAAAATTAAACAACACTTGGTATGTAGATGTAATGGAAAGGCTTAATATTTATTGTACTTGGAGAAGTCATATGTTTGAGAAATTTCGGAAGAAGCCCGATAAAAGAAAAGGGTTTTAAAGGCGAAACTCATGTGTCTTGTCAAATCAATTATAGCACTAGTTGGTGATATTTACACGAAGTTATTTCATGTTTATATCTAAATCATTGAATAGTTAAAGATTATCTTTAATAGTATCTATTTTCAAGTACAATAAACAATCGACTTTGTAGCATTGTGTAATCCATTATAGACTCTCTCTTACAAATTTCTTAGTCGTGACTATTCCACGCATCATTAGTATACACATTGTTCCTCTTAAGGAGAGGTCGATAGTTCGAATCGTTTGAGATCTGATATAAATTCAATTTGGGATGAAATCTCTTTTGAACAAGAGATGATTATAACCTTGATGCGTGAAATAGCCCATATAGTCTAGAGAAGAAGAAAAGTTTCATGATCGTTATAACTACATTCTCAATTACCCTACTATTAGAAAAAAAAACATTTTTAAATAATAGACTTGAGAATTTCTTGCTTTGTCGATATGTCAATTGGCAACGAGGAAGCACCAATATTTATAATAAATTATTTCATGACACCCATAACAAGGCAAGTCTTGCTAAAGTCAACAAAAGACTGCAAGCTTTTAAAGCTCCATGTTTCTTCTTCTATTTCTTTGTTCGAAAACCGATAGAGGTCAAGAATGATCTGCCAAAAAATAGGTTGAGCACGAAATTGTAATTAAAATCTACTAGTCTCCTCGCATAGAAGGTTTTTATACTGTATATGTACATGGCCGAGCGGCCATGAACTCGCTAACTCAACCAATGGAAGGCTTGAGCTCGTGTAGAGCCAAGCCCGAGCCAAGCTCAAAAAAATAATTATGAGCCAGCTCGTGGATCGGCTAACAAGTCAACTCGTTTTATGGCTCGTGGCCCTTTTGGGCCACTTTGTGACCTATATCACAAAAATGACAATTTTAGTCATCAGATTTTTTTAAAAGAGAAATATTAGAAAATTTTGCATTTAAAAAAATAAAATCGAGCCGAACTCGTAGGTAACTTGACTCGGTCCATGAGGCGCACGAGCTATGAGTCGAATCAAATAGCATTGTAGGAGACGAGATAAACTCAAGCTCAGCCCATTTCAACACGGGCCGAGCTTGCCGCGCGAGTGGCAACCGACCGAGCCGGTCTATTGCCACCCTCCGCATGTCAAGCTAAGACATCTCTATTATAATTAATGTGTAGACTAAAATGAACACAATTATCAACTTATTTAACTTTATAATAAATCCACTTATTTGCCAGACACGCCTGCTGTCATCATTTATTCATTTTCAATTCGTGCAACCTGGGGTTCACTGTATAATAATATTACGACTCCAAACACGCCCTACAAAATGGAATGCCATTTTATCAGTAGGCAGGGTATTTAAGGCAAATCAGGCTCTTCGACCGCAAATAATGACAAGAAAAGGGCATAAAAGACAATTCACGCCGGGACGCCACCTCGTTCATGCCGATTTCTTGTCCATCTCTTTTCGCTTACCTACTATAAAAGTACTGTCCTTCCTTCATAATAAGAAAATCTATTCAATTTTCATTAAAAAATCTGCCATTTGAACCAAAAAATTTCACAGAAAAAGAAAATAATCAGAAATGTGTGGAGGAGCTATAATATCGGACTTGTTGGCGCCGAACAGATCGTCACGCCGGCTAACTGCGGACTTGCTATGGGGAAGTGGCGGCGGCGCCGATCTAATTAACGGCAAGAAGAAGGTTCCCGGGAACTACCACTCAAAACCACTGAGATCTAAGCCGGTTGTTGACATTGACGATGATTTCGAGGCTGACTTTCAGGACTTTAAGGATCACTCCGATGATGAAGTGGTGATCGATGTCAAGCCCTTCGCTTTCTCTGCTTCAAAAAACTCCAATCTTCGAGGTAATGAATTTTTTTATTAATTTTTTTTGGGTTTTTGTTTTTGTTTTTAATCATGTGATGTTTGTTCTATGATTTGCTTGATTATAATTTCCTGTTTTAGGATCATTGTTTGTATATTTATATATTGTTTAGTGAGAGCAGTTTCATTTATCTTTTACAGGGGCTTTTGATTACGCTTATTGGTAAATGATTGGTTCAAAGATTTAAGGGGCTGAGAAAATATTTATTTTTCTGGTTGTGAATAATATTACTGGTTTCTTTGTGTCATTTGTGGATTCAAGTTTGATATTTTATTGGTTTTCATGTGGATTTAAGCGATTTTGTTGAAATATTGGGGTATGTACGGTGTTAATAGTTTGATGAAAGGTTTTTGTGGATGATGACTGAATAAAATGGGTTAGATTATTATTTTTTTATCTAATTTTTCTCATTCTGAAACTAAAAAAATTTGTATAGAATCTAGATCATAAAAATTATCTTCCTCAAGAGGAATAAATTGCCTTGATCTTTCACATAGGTTTGTGATTTTTTATTTATTTTTATATCTTGAGTTTGCTGTGGGATGGATAATTGCAAGTCTCGCGAGCATGATTCAATTTTACTGCATCAAAACCTGGTGTTTCAGATTTAATTTTTTCTTTAGGATGTTGTGGGGAAAAGAAAGTAAATGGATGGATGTAAATCTCGAATGCTAGTCATTTAAGTTTCACACATAAGAGTTGTTATAATCTTTCTCAGGTCGATAAGATTTATTGTTCCTATGTTTTGATGACCTTGATAGTGCTCTCATGAATTTAGATATTGTTCGTAATTGGTATTTGAATGTTAGATCAAACTTCAATGGATCTGAGTATAAGCATATTTTGAATCAAGAACGAACATTGTGTCTCTTAATTTGTTTTGTTAGCTATTGGAATCAGATAAACTGAAATCTTTTGTCCAATTTACCTGCTTCCTGTCTATTTTCACTAATCTATTTTTGCAATTTTATTGTGTCTTGATCTTAAGGTTCAACTTTGTTCTATAATGTTCTTTTTCTGTCTTCTTCACTTGAAGGTTCCAAATCGGTAAAATCTGATGAGTCCGATGAGGATGCTGAAAAGTCATCAAAGAGAAAGAGGAAGAATCAGTACAGAGGGATCCGACAACGCCCATGGGGTAAATGGGCTGCTGAGATTCGAGACCCTAGAAAAGGTGTCCGAGTTTGGCTTGGAACTTTTAACACTGCTGAGGAAGCTGCAAGAGCTTATGATACTGAGGCTAGGAGGATCAGGGGCAAAAAGGCTAAGGTAAATTTTCCTGAAGATGCTCCAGCTTCTGCCTCAAAACATGCTGGCAAGGTGAATCCTCGGGAAGGACTTCCTAAGGAAAGCTCAGACTACGTTCTGCCCAGCATGAACCAGAATATGACTTTCATGAATATGATGGACAATGACAAATATGATTCGTTTGGCTTCCCAGAAGAGAAACCGCCAACAAATCAGTATGGCAATGCAGATGTTTACCCTTCCAAGGGTGACGTGGGACTACAATCACTTGCCTCTTCTGATGGAATTAATATTTACTTTAGCTCTGATCAAGAAAGCAACTCTTTTGACTGCTCAAACTTCGGTTGGGGAGAAAATTGTGCTGCTACTCCAGAAATTTCATCTGTCCTCGCAGTTGTTGAAGACAATCAAGCTCAATTTGTGGAAGATGCTAGCCCAGCAAAGAAACTGAAGTCAAATTCTGGAGAATTGGTGCCTGCTGCTGAAATCACTCTGAATAATTCCTCTGAAGAGGTCTCGTCATTTGAGTCCCAAATGAAGCCCTTTCAGATGCCATATCTGGATGTCAATTGGGATGCCTCACTTGATGCCTTCCTGAATGGAGATGCAATTCAAGATGGTGGGAACGAAATGGATCTTTGGTCATTTGACGATGTTCCGGCTATGTTGGGTGGGGTTTACTGAGCCTCGTTGCTTCGCCCCTCTTGTTGGCTTTCTGTATATAAGACCCCATGTTAGTGAATTTTGTCACACCTGCAACTCTTAATATCTGTCTTTAAGTTTTTGCACTTGATCATGCATAACTGGTTACTGGCTTTTTCCTTGTGTGTCTTTTTAGGTGTGTTTATGATGACCGAGACGGACGGTTCTTCAAGCATGCTTTGGCCATAATGGTGCTGTAAAAGTCTGGTTAAATAAGCAGTACATAGGCTATTAGTTTTAAAATTATCTTTCAAGACTTCTAAATCGGGACGATTTTAATTTGTCTTTATGGATGTTGACGTGTAAACTGAAGAACCTTCTATTATGCTGCGTTTGTTGCTTGCTACATGCTCGTTATCTTTTTCTCGAGTTGGCTTTTACTCTATATTGAATTTTGATTCATGAACTGCTTCTCTTGTGATGTTCTTGCAGGTTTGAAACGATTTCTTGTACATGTATGTGTCTAGAAAAAAATATAACTCAATAGTTTTTGGTTCAGAAAGCACCGTAATGGCATGTTTTAATATGGTAAAGTAAACAAGATTTTAACTTCTTTTTTTTCGTTTTTGATAATGTTCAATATTATCCAATATTTTTTGTATATTGAGTGTAGCCAAGCATTATGTCTCACTTTCGTTTCAGGTTCAAAAAGTTTGTAGTTCGATTTTCATGTGTAATTATATTTTACGTTTTTTAGAATACTGATATTAACAAAGTCATGCGATTAGAATTGACAACGAAATGGATGCAAGGCTCAACGAGTAGTTTAGAAACACTTGCCGATTTGGTAGAGAATTATTGGCGAAACAAACGCACGCATGATTTGATAAAGAAGTGTAGACTGTATAAATACTTGATATTTAGGCTCTCGTGTTATGTTGAAATTTTTATTCTTATAATTATACCTTCGACTGGCGTGGAGGTCACGCGTTTGCTACCTAGGGAGTAGGCGCCACGTAGATAAAAGATTTGTTGATAGCTTGATCATTTTCGTTTTGAGGTCCACAATTATATTGGTAAAAGTTAACATAGGTCATGTGACATTTTACTGACCACCTTAAAAGTTATTCTTCTGTTAGATTTGATCTCTTACCTACCTAGAACATCTCCAATATTAGATATTTTCTAAAAAGTCTACGCGGCAAGAGAGAGAAAAGAAATGAGGAGAGAGAGAACGGAATAAAGAAAGAGAAAGAAAAATAGATGAGAGAAATAGTACACAGCGATACATGTATGAGTAATGCTACAATGACTACAAGTTAGACTCAAAGTTGGACAACTATGGATAAAATGTCTAATGTGTCCATTGAAAAGGCACAATTAAATTCTCAAATATGCTCTTTTCAAAGGACATATTTGATATTTTATCCATAGCTATTCAAGTTTTGATCCAAATTTTGGTTAAACAAAGATTTTTATGGCATTTATTGTAGGCTGCTCTAACAAACCGTAAAAATAGACATCATATTGAACAACCTTCTACAACAAATAACGCTACATTAATTTTGTCTCTCCATCTCATCGCCACATCGTGGACATTCAAAATAAGTTCACTATTGGATGCTTTCTTATAATGTCCACTTATAATACCCACGCTAAGCGCCAGATCAGCATGATTGATCATTATTTCAACGCGACATTATAAATAAAAAGACGAGATCACCCTGTCTAACAATGTAATTTTGTTAATAAAAGGGTCAAATTTAAGATCGTGCTTGACAAAATAAATTTATGTTATTTTAACACACAACCAAACATGCTCTTAAAATATTAATTTGAATTCGTAGTCGTCGACACCAAGAAGATATATTTGTATTACAATTATAGCCTCTAGTGAATGCTCATTGTGACTGGTGGGCTCCGACGTGGATCCAGATGTGCCATAGACTAGAAGAAACTCCTTAAATATTCTACATCTCTTTCTTTGTTTTTTTCGGCAGTTTGAAAATTAGATCGGACTAACCGTTTTGACGAAAAAAATTAAAAATCGGTTTTAGAAAGTAGTCGGGTTAAATGTTAAAACCGTAAAAATAAAAAGGGTTTTAACCAATTCAAGAATCGATAGTTTTACACTAAGAACTATCGGATTTGATTTTTAATTTTTTCAATCGAACTTGTGAGTCCAATAAGATTTTTCAAAGTGGACAATCATGAGAAAAACAAAACGAGATTTTTCTTTTTTATTTTTTCCCTCGTGATTTGGAGCATGTACCAAGCCCTTTGTAGATGAAAATCACGTGGGCACAGGGTCCCCTCCATTTGGACATCATATATTTTGATGCCCTTCACTACAAGTCTATAAGGGGACCATCACAAGCACTGTCACGCCCCCTATAAATAAATTGTACTAAAAGTGATGTGATAAAACAAATATTACTCTAAATAGAAGGATAAGATGAATAATTCTAAAATTAGAAGTAACGTGTCAAGTTGTTATTAGAGATCGAATATTTATTTCAAGTACTCATACGGAGGTATTGCAATGTATTAAGAATTTTATAATTGGAGAAGATAAAAAGTTGAGTAAAGAATCAACTCGTACTAAATGCAATATTAGAAGTTTAACTTAAGAAAATAAAAAGTTACGAAAAGAAATATCAAGCGATGTTAAATAGATAAAACTATCGAAAGATGTGTAAAGCGTGCTTTAGTCGATCAAATACAGAACTTGTTTTAGTATTTAAAATTAATTAATACCACATAATCTATACCATGTAATATATATATATATATATATATATATATATATATATATATATATATATATATATATATATATACAATGAGGTGAAATTAAGGTAACACCTTACACCCATCCAAACTAGCATAAATGAATTCATAAAAATAATTATAATTTCTGTACAGCCCCACCCCACCCTATACAAAATGTATGTTTAGTAATAAAAAAATTGTAGATTATAAATAATGGATTCTATGAAATGCGTTGATAAAAAATTGATAAAAATTATGAATCATATAAAATGTGTAGATAAAAATAATATTTAACTAACTTATAAAACTCATATAAACATACTCAATAAATGGTCCATGCCGGATAGTCCACCTGGCTAGCTTCAGAGTCTTAGACATGTATTTTCTAGTTTCTACTACTATCCATTTCTAGGTCAGCTGAATGCATGTTTGGCAATGCTTAATTTTTTTTTAAAATGCTTCTATAAGTATTATAGAATGTGTAGATAAAAAATTTAGGTTATCTTAATCTTTGATTTATTATTTTGAACTATTCATTTCACGTTTTTCAATTCGAAAGATGTGTTGTGAAGTTCACTATAAATACTTTAAAACGGTACCAAGAATCTACACCGATGAGTGAAGAAACATAGCTTGAAAATAAACCGAAAGATGTGATGCCAAAATAGAAATTAAAAGTGAAAAATTATATTATTAAACCCATTTTTAACAACCATAGTTGGCTTCTTGTTTTGAAATTTCTATTTAACTGTTTTTCAATCCCAAAAATGCATTATGAAGTTTGCCACGGGTACTTACAAATGGTATAAAGAACTTACTTCGACGAGTAAAAATATAACCTAAAAATAAGTCGAAAGAAGTGATTTCAATTAAAAGATAAAATCTAATTATTATATACGTTCTAACAGTCATCTTTGACTTATTATTTTGAACTCTATATTTAACAATTTTCAATACAAAAAGATTCATTGCGAAGTTTGTCGTGAATACTTCAAAACGGTATCAAGAATTTGATTCGACGAGTGAAGAACATAGTCTAAAAATAAGTCGAAAGAAATGACGTCAAAATGAGAATTATAAGATAAAAAATAAAATTATTTTATTTGTTTCAAAAAGCTATCTTTGGCCCCTTTTTTAACTTGACATATGACGTTTTTTCAATTTGAAAGATGCCATCGAAAAATTTTGATCTCTCGAGATAAAATTCTTGGCTCAATCGCTGTTGGCAATGCTAAAATTATTTTTTAGGTACTTATAATGTTATACATTGTAGGTGTAACAAAATATATGATAAAAAATATATTTAATCAATTTAGCTAACTTAATTTAATTTGTCAACTTAAGTTAGGCAAACAAGCACTTGTCAACTTGTTGGATTGTGGTCAAAAACACAAAATGTGTCGTTTTATACGACTCCAGCTGCATCTTGTCCATTGCCAACCAACCTAATAAAGTATTTTGTTGAGTTAATTTCAACTACGGTCACTAAAATTTGTTAAAAGTTATAAAATAGTTATTAAAATAATTTTCTTACAATAATAGTCACTCAAATTTCTAACCACTACATTAATGGTCAATCGACTGAGAGCGTTAACTTAAATCCTACGTATAACTGTTAAATTCCAACGTGGACATAAATGATATTAACTAATACGCCATGTGAGACAAAAATATCCCATCTTAAAAATTGACTAAAAAAATGTGAAATTTCACTGACAGTTTATTAAAATTGAACAAATATGGAAAAAATATATTTGATAATTCCGTATTTAGTTGCAATTAACATAAATTTGTCTTACGTGACATAGTAATTAACGCCATTTGTGTTCAAGTTGAAAATTAAAAGGACAATTAGAGTTTTAAGTTAACGTTTCAAATCGAGTGATCTTAAGTACAAATGTTAGAAACTTGAGTGATTATTATCATAAAAAACTCACTTTAATTACTATTTTAAATTTTTTAATAAACTTTAGTGACTGATGTTGAAATTAACCCTATTTTGTTCTATTAAACACACGAAATGTATCTGCCCCTTTTGTCACCTTTCATAAAGGCTAGTTGAGGTTGTTATTTGAATGTGGCCCAGACATCAAATCACGTGGCCCGAACCATACTGCAAATACGACAATAAATTAAATCATTTCTCGATAAATTTTTAGTTTTTTTTTTTTATTATTATTTCATTTGGATGAATTTTTAAATTTAATAGACGATTCAATATCGACTAGATCATTTACAACTGTGACGATCATTTAACGTTAAGTACCATATTGTGAATAAGGTAAAGAAATTAGGGAAATTGGCACAAATAATTTCTAACATTTGTTCTCAATGTAGAAATGACTTTTAACGTTTGTTTTTTTGCACATAAATTTCTAATCTATATGTTTTGGTGCGTAATTAGCCTTTATTTGATGAAAAAGATAAATATATCCTTAGTTCTAATTAAAGAAATTATAATTAAATTCTTAATATTTACAAAAAGTGCAAATAGGTCCAATACTTTTATTTTTTATAAAAAAAAATTAAAGGAAACTAAGGAATTATTATAATTATATTATTATTTTGAATTAAAAATTTATTGATCAAATTGATAATATACTAATTTATTTTGTATATTTTTTGAACTATTACAAAATAAATAAAATTTAATCTCATAATTGTAATAAACATGTTAAATAATTTTTATTATTATTAAATAATTATATTAGTTAATATTTAAACTTTTATTTTATCGTTACAACATAAAAAAAAATACAACTTTGTCACAAACTTGATGTTCAAATATATTTATTTAATTAAACTATTCATTTATTAACTAAAAATATTAGAGATCCAATTGTATTCTTCATATTTTAATTTATCGTTTTATTATCGTTTGAACATAAAGAACATATAATGTGTAAATTAATTTTTGTTAGTAATTTTATGTTACCATAAAAAAACATATACATAAAGTATAATAATTTTACATTTTGTTCTCTTATAAAAATTTTAATTGACACAATATAATGATATATTTAATATGCTAAATTAAATATCATTTAATAAATGTATCGGACATATTTGCACCTTTTACAAAGGTAAAGAATTTAATTTTAATTTTTTCTAATTAAAATTAAAGATATATTTGTCTTTTTAATCAAATAATAACCAATTACATAGGTTATAGATTTTATGCAAAAAAATAAACATTAGGAACCATTTTCATACTGATAGCAAAGATTAGGGACCATTGTCCCAATTTCCCAAGAAATTATTCAAGAATTCATCAAATGGTTTTGATTGTTTGCCTCAATTGGGCAAGTTGAAAAGAAGTAAACAACACGCAAGCTCCAGTCGCCTAATAAATTCTCAAAGATTTGCCACAGTGGGCCCGGATACCTTTTCATATTAAATTCTATTTTAATATTACAAATAAATTAGGCCGCCAATTTTTTTTTGCCTAGATTCATATATTTCAATTTTATTTTTTGAAGAAAATATTACTTATTATTTTTTATATAGACGTGAAATACAAACCTCGTCCGTGAAGTAAATTTTAACGAATTGAGGGAGAACTAATAAATTTCCTTTTGAAAGTAATTCACATTAAATTTTTTTTTTTTTTTAAAGTTTGACTTGTATGATTATTAAATGAAAACTAAAAATTAAAAAAATGAATTGAGATGAATTCAAATAGCAAAAAAAAAAAAAAAAAAACATTCAAATAAATTTGAGATTACACATTTAAATCACATTAATACAAGAGATAATTAGGCTTAACACTACTTTTATATTTTCATTTTGACAAATCAGGTTAACAATATATTTTTGAAGAATCAGGTATTATTTTAGTTAATAAATTAAAATCCAACAATTAATTAAATATTTAATTAATTATAAAACGATTTATTATCAATATTTGTATTTATCTTTTCTAGTAATTAAGAACTGGTTGTTGAGAAAAACAAATTATAGAATTCAAACTCTTGTCACGCCAAACACAAACAAACCTACATACTTCATCATCATACACGGGGAGGAGTTTCTTTCATCATTCGCAAAGAGAGTTACAAAATCGAAATAGGGATAATCTATTTTGTCAAAACCTTCATCATCTTCCCGATTCAAGAAATTATTTTGGAAAATTCATCCAAATTTACGCTCTAGCAAAACCCAAAAATCGATTTAATTTCTGTTTAACCCCAAATTTCAAAAACTCTAGCCTAAATCTTCAATTGTAATAACCAGGCCTGTTGATTGGTCCAAGATAGTGAACAACAATGTTTCAAATTGCAAAAGTAAGAAAAGAGAACGGAGTGGAGATGAAAAAATCCGAAATCAATGAAGAGGATAAACGTCCGTCCATTATCTGGTCATAAGGTAAATATCCTCTAATGTTGGTTTTTTCATGTTCATAAGCTAAATTTCTAGGTATAAATTCTATATGGCATCATAAACACATATGCCCAACTACAAAACTACGTATATATTATTTGATGTTTATCTTCTTCTGATATTGTTGTAAGAAGCAGTATTAAATTTCATATTATAACTTCTAAATATCCATGGTTGAATTTGGTCGTTGTGCTGATAAAATTTCGTTTTTTTTATAGTCACATTTTGGACATTGTCACAAATTCTTCCAATTTTTTGTGGAAATTTGTGTGTCACAGTCTAATTTTCTATTTTATTTTGGATGCATGTCTATATTGTATACTGTGACTTCTAAATTTTCTTGGTTTGGCTGGATTGTATAATGTGACTTCTAAATTTCTGAAGTTGTGTTCTCTTGCTCCAATTATGTAACATAATTGAGTATTGGAAATGTCTATGCTCAAACACAAAGTATATACAAGTCTAGCTTTAATAAACGGAAAAAATTAGTAAACTTCAATTTCATTGTTGGCATTTATTGATTTTACTGTTGCGAGGACAAAAGCTTGTGACTTGTGTATTAATATTTTAAACATTATTCTGTGCCTTGTTTTGATAAGTTGGTTTTACTTTTTTTTTCCATTGAATTCTTTTTAGGAATGGGATATTATAATACCCCGTGTCAACTGGCTTTCTGACAAAATAACTACGTGTCCCACCAACAATGTGATTTCAAACCCGACAAAGAAGCTAACTGATCAACAGAAGTCAATTTTCAGAGACACTTGTTTTTGCTACTACATTGACTCCAACAAAATATCTTTTCAACCACAACTTATCCACTACATACTTTTGAGGGAAGTTAAGCAACTGAAGAAAGATGAAATATGATTTAATATTGGAGGACGGTTATTAGATTTTTTATTACAGAATTCTGTTTGGTAACTAGTGTTTAAATACTTAACATGAAAGTAAAGTCACAGTCACAGGTATCTGGTTGCACAATTCATAATAAATTATTAAACCATAACAACAGGTCACAATAGTCACAAAATATAACCAAATAACTAGTGACAAACATATACCAGATTACCAGGTACTATCACCATAACAACAGTAATCATATTCTTAACATGAAAATCAAAGTCACAGCTACAGGAAAGTGGTCACAGCAATTAATCATCAAATACTAAACATTATAGTAGATAACAACAGTCACAAATTATAACCATATAACCAAAAACAAAAATACACCAAATTACCACGTCACAAATTATCAAACGAACAACATTATTCTAAAACTCAACATAAAATTAAAGTCACAGCCACATGAAATGGATCACAAAATTAATCATCATTTTACTAAACTATAACAACATGTCACAATGGTTAGAAACCACTACTAAATAGTTTTTTACAAGCATATACCATATTATCAAGTCACAAACAACCACCAGATAATTAGTTACATACTAATACCAGATAATCATGATAAATAACACACAAAAATCAGAAATCATTATTATAAATTTAATTATGTATAGTAATAATTCAATCATTATTACTATATATAATTAAATTATAAAAATCAGAAATCAAAACAAATAGAAATATAAATTATTGCATTATTTCATTCACATGCCAAAATTTGTTTCATTCATACGCAGACAAACATCAAATAGCAGCAATATCCATCTACAGACGCGGGTCACAATCTTGCAAATTCGAGTCACAATGTATTTCTTCAGTCACAGACGAAATTTTTTTTCGCTCTCCACGAACCAATTTTTTTTAATTGTGAAACACGATAGTAACTAATCCTAAATTTTATGGATATAATTTGATGAGAGATAATATAGTTATATACTTATATCACATGTGTATCTTAAGTCCTATTCAAAAGTCGGTTACAAAATCTTATCTTTATCTAAACAATATTGTTTTAATTATTATTGTTAAATAATATGTAGAAGATAAATGAAAAACCTGATTTTTTCAATTTGTGGTTGATTGTTCCCATTATTTGATAGTTTTGCCATTTATCAAAATGCAAATTTAAATATTGATATCCATCAATTTTTCCTTTAATACAAAGTCCTGGGGAATGACCTAACGATCTAAGAGGTCGAATAAAGTCTTAACTCGACACATTGTCGGGTTGTCGAGTGGATATTGGAGAATGTGTCAATACCCACTGAACAAATATCTAATGGACCAAATAAAAAGTGCCCGCTAAAATTATTAGATCATTCCCACAAAACCATATGGTACAACTTGAGACTTCACATGTAGGCATATAATTGAACATAATTTAATAAATGGAAGAACATCATTTATTATCTTGAATATACATTAAAAATACATTTAAGTATAAATAATTCATCAATATAATAAATAAATAATTAATTTATAAATATTACACGAGATTGAACATCACAGTGCAAATTAACCTAATTACGATCTGATTATAAATTAGACCTTTAAATATAGCTCTGAAGAGCTTCTTTTTTAATCTATCTTTCTAGAATTTATTTTCCAGTGTATGACACCACTAAAATTAAGTATCTAATTGATAAACGAAAATGTCATCTCCAAAATTAGGAATAGCAACGAGGTAGAATTTTAAAAACGTGAAAACGAATTGTAGGCGTAAAGATTGAAGCTTCATATTTTTTGCTCAAGCGAGATCTAAACGAAGGCGAAACAAGAGCAAGACGTGAATAGGCGTAGAGATCTCGCCGCAAGCTTAGCGAACTCTGTACAGATTTTTTACAACAGTTGGTAGAATAGAGTCTGTGCGACTCTCTCCAGATGTCGACGTGTTGCAAATTTTCAAAGGACGGTGTGAGAATAAAGTATCTTTACTTTTTGCCATATTTATTATTTTTAAATATAATTTAAATTAAAAATCTGAATCGAGACAAAAACATACGAAATCGGGACATTTTGCCAGCCAAAACTAAATAAACAAAAATGGTATTTATTATATTAATTTGTCTTCCACCCACCGAAAAGGGATACAAATGACAGATTTAGAACAGTTAACACAGAAGTTTCTGGAGACAGGCTATTTGTAAAATATCTACATATGAACTCAATCACAACCGTTCATTATTCCCTCATAATTCTTATCAGAGAGCCACCCCCACATATATTCATTTTTTAACCACAAAAACAACCTTTTTTTATCAAAATATTCATTCATTCGTGTTTTTTAATGTAAATCCCATCACATAAATTTATATAAAACCTGGTTCTGGAGGCTTCTCTAGCCTTAGCGCGTTGAGTGAGAGAGCTATTCTTCTCTCTCTCTCTCTCTCTCTACAAGTTGCGTTTCCTACTCCACAAAAGGAGATGTAGTAATCTTCAGCTTTTGTTGAATACAGCATTATATAAACAGGGATTGTTGCTTGCATGTTTTTGGAAGAAAAAAAATTCGTCGACAAGAAAATTTTAGTTTTGTGGGTTAAAAATGGCAGCTGAAGGTGACAAGAACAATGGATTTTATGCGATTTTGGGTTTGAAGAAGGAGTGCACTGCGACAGAGCTCAGGATTGCCTACAAAAAGCTTGCACTGGTCAGAGTTTGAATCCAATTTTTATATGAAAAAAGGCAATCTTTATGCCACCCATCTGTAATTCACGTAAATGGGTCCCTTAAAAGTGTTTCTTGGAATTGAAATTTCAATTCTTTTGAGGACAAAAGGATTTCAAGAAAGTTCTCTTTGTGTTCTTGATTGCCTTGGTTTTGAGATTTGAGCAATTGATTCTTCTTTTGGAATTTGGAATTTTATATTTCCAAAGCCTCGATTATCCCATACTCTGTTTTCTTTCAAAATTATATGCATTGAGTTTTCCCGAGATTTTTACATTACAAATATAAAATGCAATTTATACTATAATTTTTCTATTTGTTTGTGAAAGTTTTGAGAAGGTAGACGCTTTACTGAATGTATGATCAAAGACAAATGTCTGGACTGTGTAGAAATAACTGTCAGAATTGTGTTTTTCGTTTTTCTGAATGGATTAGGTCGATTTGTTGTTTCATAATAGAAATGGCACCCTGATCGTTGCGCTGCGTCGGGGAATTCAAAGTACGTGGAGGAGGCCAAAAAGAAATTTCAGGCTATTCAACAAGCCTATTCTGGTATTTGCTTGTTCTGTTTTCATGCTCTGTGTTCTTGTTTCTATGAAAGCCCCTATAAAGCTGCTTAATTTACTAGCAAAGCCGCTTAACTTGTGAAAGCTTTTGCAATAATGTAACTTGACAATGGCAATTTAATTTTGATACTGAATTTGATATATGGAATCATTGCTACTTGATTATAGAATAATGTATTGAGTTTCAGAATGGAGTTTCAAGTTATGCATGTAGAACTCGAGAATGTAAATTTTAGTTATTTTTGCTCTGATTTTGCCTTTGCTATTTTAACTAAAGATTAGAAATTGTTTCTTGGTTGCAAGTAGAGAACTAGGGACATCTTTTGTTAATTCGTGTGTAGTGATTCATTCTTGCTGTTTGTCCATAATAATGCAATTGTAAGTGCATTTACTCTGTGATAATTGGACTCATGAGATCTTGAGTGTGCAGTGCTTTCGGATGCCAACAAAAGATTTCTGTACGATGTAGGAGTATATGACTGTAACGACCATGAAGACGAAACTGTAAGTTATAGATTACCACCACATATTACACCTGAGCTTCAAAAATCTTGTGGCATTTCACTGGTCTTGAATTCAAGATATTTCCTATTGAGAATCTGGATCTCTCTCAACTTTTACAAATTTGAACTAATTTTATTTTTTGGTACATTTTGTCCCTCAAGTTTGTAATTGTGCCTTTGAGGCTGTTCTTAGTTGTGTGAAGTGGGGGCCGAAGTAATGTCCAGGACCACTTATTCTTTTCAAACATTTATGGTAATATGTGACAAGATTATAGATGAAATGAATCTTGAGTATAAGGTTATAGATTGATTGAACTTAAAGCAAGAGTTTGGTGCAAAAGTATGGCCATTGGCTCAAGGCATCTTCATAATTCCTTCTTATAATGGGCTAGAAAGAACCAAAGCGGGTAGGGCTGAAAAGAATGAAGCGAATACACGATTATATACGTATGTTGAACTGTTGCCAACATTGGCTTTGTTATGAGAGAATGAGTTTTTTGGTCAATTTATTGTCTATAAAAATGTTGTTACAAGAAATGAATGTTTTCATAGTTTTGTCTATTCGAGAACTAATGGGATTTTTTTTGTGCTGATTGTGCAATGCAGGGTATGGGTGATTTCTTGAATGAAATGGCCACAATGATGAGCAAAAATAACTCCAATGTGAGTTTCTACTCCCTATGGTCCTTGCAATGTTCAAATGAATGCTCAATTTCACGGAGAAAATTTAGAGTCGCATAAAGTAAAGATGGAAGGGGTTTAGTATTTGTAAACGGTGCAGGGATTGATGAATTGGTTAAACCACAATGATGTTTCTTTCCTCCTTTTTGTTGGTTTACAGCATTTTTTATTTTTATCTTTGCCGGTAGGCCTTATAAATTTCTAATGGCATCTGATTCGCTACGCCCCAATTTAATGATATACAATGTGAGGGCTATTGAGCAATGCTGGTAGTTATTATTCAATTATTAGAGTATTCCTACTTAAAAAGGAAAACAAATGTCTAACTGTTCCCACCTATATTGGATTTTAGGAAAGATTCCTTGTGTTTTTTTGTACTGATTTTTTCAAGCTTTAAATGGGCACACCATTCTCATCTTGTTGGGAAAAGCAATGTCTGAACAATTTTATGGCTTTTGGTTGGTATATAAATATTTTTTCGCTTTACATTCCAAAACACTTGAAATCAAGTATATAAGTGTATAACCCTTTGAGTTGTACCTTCTTTGATAGCAGAGAAGTCGTTTTTAACGGAAGGCTTGTCTGAATAGTGAAAATTTTCAGTCCCACAAGAGGCCCTTTTAAAAGGTGCTGTTCATCAAAAGTTAAATGAGTATGTTTCCTTGCCTGTCTGTTTTTGCATTTGTTTCAACATTTTTGGCATGTATAAATAAAACCTTAAAACTGAGAAAAAGAAAAGGAAAAAAAATTAAGAAGTCCATGCCCCATCGCAATTATGACACATCATAATCCATCATTAAATTGTCAACATTTCTTAGTGGTCGGTTAAAGTGGGATGTTAGTTGAACTTTTTTTCTATATATTGTGCCATTCCTTGTCTAATGTTGATTTTCAAGCCCAGTGGTGGGGCCAAAGGATTTGCCATTTTAAATAGAATTTGATATGTCATAATCATGCATGTTTCAATTTGAAGTTGTGCCTAAGTGGCAGCATTGTGTTCAAATGTAGTCCTGCCAAAATGGAGAGGAGAGCTTCGAGGAATTGCAGGAACTGTTTAAGGAGATGTTCCAGAGTGACGTTGAGGCGTTCAGTTCTTCTTCCCGTTCTGGAACCCCTCCCGCGTGTTCTTCTTCATCCTTTGCTTCTTTTAATGGAATTTCCAGTGCCAGCAACAAGAGAAATTCCTCAGAAATGAGCACAAGCAATTTGAAGGTTGGAGGCACTCAATGTGAAGGATTCTGCATTGGGGTATGTTCGATTTCTGTTTCTCAATAATCTCCCAGGATTCTTTCCAACAAATTTAATACATGACTTATTGGGTGCTTGACATTTTCTGGCTGTTGATTATGTTTCAAGACAGGTGGAATGTTGGGAAAACACCGGTTGGGAGAAAGCAGCAGGAGGAAGAATACCCGGAAGGGCCGGAAGTAGTAGGAGGGCCGGACGGAAGCAAAAGGTTTCATCTGGCAACGATGTCTCGTCCAACTAGTATTCTGATATTTCTATCTAGAGATGACAATGCAGCCTTATTGAATCAGTTGAAAACCCCATCACAATTAACCTTCTAACTAGGCCTAATTTGGCATGTAGACAGACGAACACACAGTATTTGAGCTTGGAGAATGGGGTTCAACTTTTTGTAAGTTTTTCGACTGAAGTCACTGTGGATTTGGCAATGTCAATTAATCCTCCAAGGTGCAGAATTGCGTTAGCTATGCATGTGATCCTTATGTCATCGTTCCACGGGGATTAGCTTTATATTACCTTGTTGAATAGGATTGTATCTTGTAATAAAAATCAATGTGAGCTTTAAGGTTGCAACTGCTATTGTTAACTGTGCTTGGTTGTGTCCATCAATGTCTGAATCTTGATGTTGTTAACATTTTACAGCTAAAATTGGCTGTTTGGAGCAATTTATAGTGGGAATGGCGGCTGGCAAATTTTTCTGAACGGTTGACCTATTTAGCCTACAAATTACTAAATATAATCCTGCATTTTCTTTTCTCCTCTTTTCCGCTTATTACATTTCAAATAATTTATTAGAAAAAGAGATTTCTAAGTTAGAAGTTAACCTATTTCAAAATTAGAATTCATCTTATTTTATTTATATAAAAAATCTCATTTCAATGTAGAAATTCACCTGTTTTTATTTTCTTTTTTTTTTAAATTATGATAGAAATTAAAGATTTTATGGTATAAATTATAAAAATATGTATATATCTTAGGGTGTGTTTGATTTAATTAAAATTAGATTTTTTAAAAGTTAATAAAAGTTGATAGAATGTGTGATTGAAAAGTTGTAAAAAATTGTGGGTCTACGAAATGAGTGATTAAAATTAATTGTTGATTTTAACTTTAACTTTTTAGCAAAATTTTAAGTAAGATTAAACAAGCTCTTAGTATGAATTGTAACTTTTGTTTTTTTTATAAAACTGAATTCATTTGAAGTGGGTTAATTGAAAAATTAGTTTAAAATGTATAAATTTACTTTAACAGACTAATGGCCTGTTAATTTTGGCCTTAACAAACAACAAGTCGATCAACATGTCATTAATGGTGCATGTTATGCTCATACATTCATAGTCTATTAACAAATCATATGTTAACATAACTTATTAAACGAGAGTATTTAAGTTTTTTCAACTTAAATAAAATAAGTTAATTGTTTTTTCGATTCTACTTGTTTGACACGGCCTTTTAGCTAATGCTGCAATTTATAGATTGTTCTCTTTGGCTTCATTCATTTTCATTAGCAGTTTCATTTTGTTCAAATTATTGATCTCACATTTTAGAGTACTTATAAGAATTTATAAATTGGTTAAATATTATTTTTATTTATATTTTATAAAATTGATAATTTTTATTAATAAGATATGTTTTCATAATTATTTTATTAATATAGTTCATCCACACATTTCATGACCCACAACTTACAACCACTTTTTAAAATTTGTTAATATACTTAAATTATAATTTTTCCAAACATATGCATAGTTCGTAAAATTTGTTGTTGCTTAAATACAAAGTTTACCAAATACAAAGTGAATTAATAAATAGTTTAGCAATTATGGATCTAGAGGGAAGTTACCCTACAGCACGTGGGCAGAGGACTGATGTGGGTCCAGCATCACTTATTTGTACCTTTGAAAACTCAGCCCAAAAGGTACCATTCATCTTCTTTTCGGATTAATGACATCTTTGGATTTGAGTGATGATTAAGGTTTATGGGCCCACTGTCCTAATTCCTAAAGGCCCAATATCTACATGCAAGTAGCCAAAAAGACTTGTCAGCATATCAAATGCACTACCACTTGTGCAACTTGTGCTTGTACCTATCAAGATTTTCTTGTGATCAATTCAATTTATATATAATTATATAATGGATTTTGTAAATGATTCCAAGATAAAGTAAGTGCAAGTTGCTAATTGTTAGCTGTAATCAATTTAGTAAGTATCATTTAGATTCTACAGAATGTATAGATAAAAAATAGATAAAAATTTGATAGATTATAAACAGTAAATTCTATGGAATGTGTAGATAAAAATTGTGGGCCCTATAAAATATGAATAAAAACGATATTTGATCAACTTATAAGTACTTATAAACACCTCAAAACATACACTTAGAGCATCTCCAACCCATCGCCAAATTGAATGCAATACTCCAAGATGGAGCAAATCTTCTCTCCAACCGAACGCCAAAACTCTGCGCTATGTTGAGATGATGAACAGTGCTGCGCCATATATGGCGCAGCACTGTAGCGATGAAGATGAATTTGGCGTGAAATTTTATTCCACATTTACCCCCAACTTGGCTGCAGTGAACAATTAGTTTCCTTTTGTATCCCTTTTCTTTACAGTTTCATTGTCTTTTTTTAATAATCTGTCCAAATTTTTTATTTTATTATGTTAAATGTTTTTAATAATCTGTCCAAATTTAAATTTTTTTTATATATTTAATATAAAATTATAAATACACTATATGATTAACTACTTTTTGAATTAAATTATTGTTTGAAATTACAAATATAAATATATTATAATGTATAATCATTCATTTAGTGCAATATTTCAAGTAATGGGTTGGAGATTACATTTGGATTTGGTGTGAAACAGACCATTTTAGTGCAAAAGTTTGCACCAATTTGAAGATATGGGTTGGAGATGGCCTTAGTGCACAAGATTCAACATGCCAATGGAAATAAACTAAGATTTCAACAATTAAAGAGCACCGTAAAGATGACTTGTGTCGAAACATTCTTTGTATTTGAGCAACACACGTGCCATAATGATCATGACAAGTCGATGTATCAATTTAATGAATATTGAAACAGGGAAGAAATTAAAATGGAATACAATATTGTAATTTTCACATTGAGTTTTAAAATTCTAATGACTTCAATTATGTATCGAACAACCCAACACTAGCTCTGACATAATCGAATTTAGTTGAAAGCTAACTGTCCCAATCAACTCTTACTCAGGTAGGGGGTTTGATGATGCGGAAGCAAACAAAGGTGATAAAGCTATGTTGGAAGGATGAAAAGATGCAACAAAACGAGTGACTACCTGCATGGCCACACTGTACAAGAAGATCAAAGGCAAATAAAGATTGAATATTAAAGATAAAATCAATTTTTAAAAATGTTTTGGTTTATTTTCATTTTCAATTAATCGTAGTTTACTTGATTTTTGCGATTATTTTGGATGATTGTAGCTTATCTAATTTAAGAAAGCCTATTTGTGTAAATTTCATTTTTTTCCTCCTAAATTTGGTGCCTTTAACTTGACCAAAAATATAAATTCCTCTAAAATTGAAAAAATATATAATTGCATATATAACTTATTATATATCTATGGTACATCTATAATTATTAGACCATGTGTGACCGAAAGACCTCGACCCTAGTCACCATTATTATCTAAGAGTGGTGATCTCTTCCCCACAATAGAGATGAATCATGTGTAGGTAGTGGACAATTGACCAAAAAAATTTGCTAACAATAAATGAATTTCTTTTTGATCAATTACACACTACCTCTCCACTGTGGAGAGGAGGATCACTCTATTATCTAATGCATAGAGTAGGAAAAGTTCGAGTTGCCTATTTCTTTTCTTTTCTTATGCATCTTTTTGTTTCACTTTTCTTTTTTCTTTTGTTTAATTTATATTTTGATAAAAAATAAAGCGTAGAGGTGTAGATGTTCAGTATAGATAATTTTTTATCACATATTTTCCTTTTCCTTTTTTAATTTTTTTCAAAGGATTTTCACGTAAAGATGCGTGAATGTCTATTACATAGACTGAATATCATCACTCAAAAGCGAAAATTTAATCTTGTCGAGTCAAAAATAAAAAAAAAATTAAAAAGAATATGTAAATAATTGAATATTTTTAAGGGTTTTGATCTCCTACATACTTATCCTATTCACTTATAATGCACACGTTGAAGTGGTATCACATGATTGATAAAAATAATAAATGTAGAATCATTAACTATCAATCATGTGATGTCATCTCAGCATAAACATTATAAATAAATAAAATAAGTGGGTAGGAGATTAAAACTCTATTCTCTAGCACAATACCCAACTCAAATTTCAAAATGATACAATCAGCCTTAAATAAATAACATAAGTGAAAGTAGAAGCCGAGAAGGATAGTTTGTGGGCCACCTTATAACCGGAACACGACGTAAAATGATAAGAGCCACAACCAACTTCAGCCAGCCAAGAATGGGGTGTGGGGACACTTTCATAAATATTGAATACAATAAGATAAGAGAAATTAGCGCAAATAATCTCTAACCTTTGTTCTTAGGAAAAAAATAGTCTCTAATCTTTTTTTAGTACAGAACTCTCTAATCTAAGTGTTTTGGTGTGCGATTGGTCCTTATTTGTTGAAAAAAAAATAAAAATACCCTTAATTTTAATTTAAAAAAAATTGTAATTGAATTTTTGTTTTTGCAAAATGTGTAAATAAGTTCAATATATTTATTAAATAATATTTAATTTAGTATATTAAATATATCACTATAGTTGTGTCAATTAAAATTTTCTTAAGAGAAAAATATAAAATTATTGCACTTTAGGTATATGTAATTGCTATGTGATGTGAAAAACTTGAATAAAATTAAGTTAAATAAATAACAAAATGGCGTATATAATTTTATAACATTAAATCAATCTTATTATGTTTTTAAACATAAAAGTACTAAGAAAAATTAATTTACACATTATGTGTTCTTTATTTTTGAATGAAAACAAAACGATAAATTAAAATATGAAAAATAGAATTTAAGCTATAATATTTGTAGTTAATAAACGAATAACTCGATTAAATAAAAATATTTGAGCATCAAATTTGTGACAAATTTATTTTTCTTTTTATGTTGTAATGATAAAATTAAAATTTAAAATTTAAATAATATGATTACTTAATAATAATAAAATTATTTTAATTAACACGTTTGTTAATAATTATGAGCTTAAATTTTAGTTATTTTATAATAGTTCATAAAATATACAAAATAATTTAATATATTATCAATTTGTTAGTTTCTTTTAATTTTTTTTTATAAAAAATAAAAGTATCGGACCAATTTGTACTTTTTTCAAAGGTTAAGAATCCAACTCAAAATTTTTCTAATTAAAAATAAGGGTATATTTATCTTTTTCATCAAATAATGACCAATTGCGCACTAAAACACATAAGTTAAGAACTTCTGTGCCAAAAATAAAGTTTAGGTACCATTTATGCACTGAGGGTAAAAGGTTAGGGACCACTTGCACCATTTTCCTTAAATTATAAACTATTTTCACAAATATTGTTCAGCATTTTTTTTATTGTAAAAATACTATATTATATTTGTAACATATCGGGTTACACTTTTGTTGTAAAACGCGGTAACATACATGATACACTTTTGCAACACATGTATCATATTGTGTTATGTCGCTGCTGCCGCCGTCGCCACCATCGACACCCATCATCACTAGTAATCACTTGCATCAATATCACGACCACTTTAACTACAATCATTCGACCCAAATCCTATTTCACAACCATCAACATTATTACCTTATCTACCCGGACGGTTTTACAATCATCCGACCGGAATCCCATTTCACCACCATCAACATTATACCCAATCTACGTGAGGATAGAACGATCTACTACCTAGATAGCACGATCTTATTGCGACGATGGTAGAAAGAGGTGGTGGTGGTTGGCGGCGACATGTGTGTGTATGTTTTAGAAAGACAGAATAGTAAGTAATTTTGGAATGAAAAAGAAGAAACATTTATTTTTGCAATTGACAGATAAAAATGAGGAGAAATTTCCACAATTTGTTTTTTAAAATCTTGATAGGCTAATGATGAACAAGGCCCATGTTGCAATCGTGAGCTGTTTTTCTAACCAAAAATTGACAAAAATAGCACTAAATGTGTGTGAAAAATTAGGTTTTACATTTTTAAGCACCTTAGGTAGGGAACAAAATCTTCCCCCGTCTCCTGCTCTAGACCTAGTTTTAACTCTTGATATTAAGCAAAACTATTGATTACAAAAAAAAAAAAAAAAGACAAAATTATCCGTGATTTTGCTTTCCATTGGTAACACGTTTGGTTCCATACAATTAAAAGAATGATTTTTTCGTATTAATGAAAAAAATACTCGATATCCATACTACATCTTATATATCTAATATATCTTATATATCTAATGGACTCTTTATAGATTCTTATTACATTTTAAAAGAGCCAAATTTGAAAATTATAGTTCGTGACTTTCTAAATTAATTGCAATTATGGAAGCTCCACATTTAATGTCTTTATCAATTAAATTCATTCAAGCAGTTTCAATTTTCAATACTCCAAATAATGATTGTATATGACAAATAATAAATATTTGTTAAAATCATAAAGATAAAGAGATTTTGAAAAACATTTTGTTCGATCTTTCTTTAAAACGCCAAATTCAATATATGGAGGCGCTTTTTGTTGTGGTGGAGAGACGTTCAGACGTTAAAAAACAATTTGTTTGTTTCAATATATGGCGCATTAACATATTGTGTTACCATTACGGTATTGGACTAACTTTTACACTAACTATGGATGCTTTAATCCGTGCTTGATAGGGTTTTATAATTTAAAATTTTTTAAATATATAATTTCATAATTTTGGTTAGTAATATTATTTTAATGGCACTCTGAGTTTTTTTTTCCCTTTACATAAACTTCGTTCCGAAACTTTAAAATTGTTGAAATCAACGGTGAGAGAGATGGAAATACATTTTTTTTCGTGTTCGACTTGTTTATACAGTTTTACTTATTAAAAGAGTAATTATATGGGTTAATTACATTAATGGTTTCCATTCTTTTCAAGTTTGTAATGATTTCATCCCTATTCAATTTTTTTTAGCAAATATCATCCTCATCCTTTCATTTATTCACATAGATGGTCTCCAAATAACTATTTTGACAATTATTTGACAATTTTGCCCCTCTAATTTAAATAAATTAAAATGATAGAAAAAAAGAAAAACAATAAAAAAATTACAATTGAGACCTAACATTTTCTAAAGTACAAATAAATCTTAGACTTTTTTTATTTTTTTACAAATTTTCCCCACCCCCACCCCCACCACCACCACTTTCAGCTAACTATGGCGAAATCAAGATGACCATCCTCTTCACATTCAATCGACCTTTAAACGCCTTCCAACCCCCCCACCCCCACCACCACCACCACCAACCAAAGCTCAACAAACAATGGCGAAATCAAGATGATCATCTTCTTCACATTTAATTGACCTCGGAAGCAACTACAGCCCCCACCCTCACCCTCACCCTCACCCTCACCCTCACCCTCTAAGCTCAGCTAATAATGGCAAAATCAACATCTTCTTCTTCACATTCAATCGACCCCGTGAAGCGGCTACGTCCACAAACCAAAACATTTAGAAGCCTCCGCCACGGTCCCTCTTTCGTGGGAACCGCCCCTCTCTCCACCATTTCACTCGCTCTTTCTCTCCAATTTGCTTCACCATGGCGTGACGCCACCGCACTTATCGATTTTGCCATAGAAAACCAGGTATCTTACTTTGAATTTCATCGTTTCACTAGAAAACCTAGCTTCAGATTCACGTACAATCATGGGCTCGCAAAAACGATGTCGCTTTTGTCATCTCCTTGAATTCAATCAGTATTCTGGTACTTATTTTAGTTATATGGTACTTTGCATGGAGAATGGAAACTCGGGGGGAGGGGGTTTGGTGGGTTGAAGAAGATGAAAGTTTGTAAAAAAAATAAAAAGGTTTAAGATTTATTTGTACTTTAGAAAAGGTTATAGTCTCAATTGCAAATTTTTCATTGTTTTTCTTTTTTCTATCATTTTAATTTATTTAAGTTATGGACAAAATTATCAAAATAGTCATTTAGAGACCATTTATATGAATAAATAAAAGGATGTGGATGATATCTACTAAAAAAATTAAATGGGGATGAAATCGTTACAAACCTAAAAGAATGGGAACCATTAGTTTAATTAACCTTAATTATATTCACATTACATTTTTTTTTTTATGCACACACTTGTTTTTTATCGCACTTATATCTCCAACTATTTTATCGTCGCATTCTTATCATTAACTTTCAATTAATTAGTACCTCTTATCAATGATCATGGATGGAGCCAGGAATATTAGCGTGTTGGGGCACTATGGGCGGTTGCGGTGCTACAGTGCCGGTTGGGGACACTACGATGACCCGCCTATAGTAGTCAACAACGCATCAGTAGCCGGCAGAGATAGCGATATTTGAAGAAAAATATAAAACTACTTATTCTATACAATAACTTTGTTATTTTATAAAAGTAATCGACTTTATATTAGTCATATATAAAAATAAGATAAAATATGGAAAAAATGAAAAATAGAATCAACATTTTCTTTTAAAAAAAAAGTCAAGTTTTGTTTAAACCAAACTTGAAAAATAAATAGAAATCATAGTTACTCATACATATAAATATGAAAACAAAGTAAACAAAATACAAAATAATATATTCCCGATAAGTGAAGAAAATAAAATTATGTATGAGTTAAGTAAAAAAATTAAAAAACTCAACCATATTTTCAAAATATTTGTACGTAAAAAAAAATAGGATATTATGATTTATTTTTCATATTTTGGAATTGAAAATCAAAGAAATGATAAAGTCAAACATTAAGTTCGGTGTTAAGCATAATATTTTGCTAATTTTGCTTTTCTAAAACGTGAAGAAATTAATGTTGAAGTTTATAGAATTATGTAAAAGGACAAAATATGCAAATGGATTAAAAGGTTGAGGATTTAATAGTCATATTTTAAGGTTGTATGTTAATTGCACAAATTTCTCAAAAAGAAAAAAAAGAAAAATTTAACATAGAACCCAAATATGCCCAATCACATCACAAATAACAAATAAGAAGCTTTGCCACAAGAGGCACTTTCTTTACTTTAATTTAAATTTATACTTATTATTTTGTTTTTGGGACAAAATTATAAAGTTTAATTTTTCTTGAAACGAAACTGAAATTTTGAAATCAGCGTGGGGCAGTTGTCCCCACGCTAAATCCACCAACTGCCCCCATGCTAAATCCGCTCATGTCCATGATGATGATTATATCCAAATATTCTGTTAATTTTTCAAATGATAGACAAATATTTTATCGAACTTTTGTATTTGTTATTTTTGTTTCTTTGCTTATTTAAAACTATGAGGGACAAAAGTCTTTTTACATCCACCAAACAGATTTTTGGATGGAAACTGTGATCGAAAAAATATGTACTAATTAATGAAATGTTAAGTAAAGATAAAAACACGACAAAAAAAATTGAGAATATAAGTGTGATAATGAACAAATGTTGAGAATCTTCAATTAATTAAAATATACAAAACAAAAACTGTGGTGACAATATAATCACTTCTATTGAATTATTAGAAGCTAGTAATAGATTACGAGTATGTTTGGTAATTTTTTTTTGTAGATTATAAGTTGTAGATCTTACAGAATATGTGGATAAAAATTGTAGATTCTATAAAATATGTGGATAAAAATGATGTTTAAGTAATTTATAAACATTTATAAGTATTAACAATGTAAGTACTAGTAAATGAACAAAAAATGAAGGAACTTACTTTTTAGGTATGTGAAGATTAAATAAAGAAAATCAAGTAACCAACCCTGGAGGGTCAATTAGGGCATTGTGAAAGAAAATATAGTTTTTCTAGATTGATTTGACATAAACTATAGTTTTTTACATTATTTGACATATACTATAGATTTTTGCATTATTTGTCGTATACTATAGTTTTTTGCATTATTTGACATATACTATAGATTTTTGCATTATTTGACATAAACTATACATCAAAAAGAGATCCTTAACAGTATGATGCTTTAGGTCTTCGTGGGACATCATTAAAGAGTTGGGAGAAAGTGAGGATCTGATAAAGGACATGTTTGGCATGCACTGTGTAACACAATTGAACAGTATACTAAACAATTTTTTTTATATATATTATTCTCCATTTTTTCTTGAACAACAACCATAATACACATTTCACGTCGATAATTCATACCATTGAAATTTTAACTAATGCATCTTCGACTACAAGAGACCAAAAGATGTCACTTTATGTTTCATCTAAAATGCAAACGAGCCATTTCGAATAGTTCGTCTATTGAACATCACTTACTTATTTTAAATAGGTTAATTTTCAAAAGATGTTGTCAAATTGAATTCAAATGAATGTTAATATACTTTATTAAATCAAACACGAACTTGTGTTTTAAATTTTTTACATATATTCAAGCATAACATATATTTATCACGAATCGAATTTGAACACACTGAATAAAGTAACAGATTCAAATAGCATTTTATTATCGTTTGGTTCGGTTCAACGATAGTACTTAGCCTTCTAAAACGAAATATGTTATATTTTGAGAGGCAATTGTCCAAAGACTTTCAAGAATAGGAGAACAAAATTGTCTTAAGCCTTCTAAAATGAAATATGTTATATTTTGAGAGGCAATTGTCCAAAGACTTTCAATAATAGGAGAACAAAATTGTCTTAAAGAAAGAGTATGAATTCTATCGACTTGGATTATTGTTGAATTACTTTTCGTATAACAATAAGTTATATATCATTCTTATTATTATTTCAACATGCTACATTTGTTTGCATGATTAATATTTCAATATAAAATTTAGTATTAACTTGAACTACAAAATGTAGCAAGTATATTACCAAATATAATCATGTCTTCTCTTCGTCTTTTCTTTTTCGCTTATTACATTTCAAATAATTTCAAATTCAACTAATTTCATTTGCTGAAAAAGAGATTTTCAAGTTAGAATCTAAATTAGAATCCAATCCATTTAATCTATGCAAGAAATTTCATTTCAAGTTAGAAATTCATATGTCTCTATCTTCTTCTTTTAATTCACAATATAAATTGTGATTTTATGGTATAAATAATAAAAATATGTATATATTTGAGTATAAATTGTAATTTTGCTTATAAATTCTGTAAATTTAAGTTTATATGAAGTGTGTTAATTGAAAAATCAGTTAAAAATATGTAAATTCGCATTAACAGACTCATTGTCTGTTAATTTTGGCCTTAACAGACCATCTGTCTGTTAAAAGTACTTATTAAATAAGAGTATTTAAGTTTTTTTTATATAAAAGAAACTTTTTCAACTTAAATAATATAAATTAAGTGCTTTTTCGATTCGATTTGTTTCACACGACTTTTTAGCCAACGCGGCGTATGTGGGGCCCATCTAAACCTAAAATGTTGGTAGGTCTCAGTTTCAATCTTATCCCGTGACCTGTCAAAAAGTAATAAAAGTTTCGTCCGTGCTGTCACCAAGTCAGCTTCTCCAAATCAATGTACAAAATTAAGCTCTTGGTCAGCTCGGCTTCACTACTTGGCTGGCTCACCAAAAGGCAGCCATAATGAAACAATTTTATCACCTAATATTAATATATTAATATGCAGAGTAGTGATATAAAGACTTTTATAATACTTCTTAATTATGGTGTCTCATCGTTCATGGAAAGATCACCACATGGATTCTTTTTAAAAATTCAAAAAATTGTCACAATTTTTAAAAAGTGATCTATATAGTGATCTTACGTGAGCGATTGACACCTATAATTAATAATCATCGCGAAGATTTTATCACCACTCTTAATATTAATATTAAGAGTAGTAAGTACTAAATTAGATAAATCTTTTGCATGTAAATTTAATAAATGAATTATCTATCGACGATGTTAAACCGAATCAATATCATCAATAATAATAAAATAATTTATACAAATATATACTTGAAAACTCAGTCGAACATGCTAATGAATCATAAAAACGATTGGTTAAGCTCATATAGTTACTTAATTTGTAATTAACCTTTACATTAATTTTAAATAAGTAACTTTTTTTATTTATAAAAAAACGTAAAAACCATTAGACGATCAAATTTTTCTACACAAAATTGATTGGTTTATCCTATATTTGTTTTGTCAAGATTCGCATTTCCAATAAAATTTTCAGTGGCTTCAAACAAAGCCATATAAGCCGGAGCGTTACATTCTCAAAAACCCATAATTTTTTTTTAACCTAAATCCACCCTTTCTCTCTCTATAAGAACCCTAATTTCTCTCTCCATTTTATTATCAAAATAAAACCAGATTGTCAAACAGTTCTTGGTTTCTCTCTCCTCCTTCTCCCTTCTTTGTAACAGTCGTATATCAGGTGGTGCCACCGCCGTTTTTTCCAGCCTGAAACTGGTGAAACATCATCTTTTTTCGGTTGTTACAAAAGAAAATTTCAAAAAAAAAAAAAAAACTACAAAAAAAAACAACAAATTTTTTGATTCATTTTCAGTTATTTTCACCGTTTAAAATCATGGGTTTTCTTCACAAGCTCTGGGACGAAACGCTCGCCGGACCAACGCCGGATTCCGGCCTCGGAAAACTCCGCAAATACAACTCTTTATCCGCGGACTCTAGATCTGCCGCTGTTCCGCCATCTGTTGTCATTCCTCCACCACTTGAAGATCAAATCCCGATTTCTCGGAGCATCACTATCATCCGAACCAACTCCGGATCGTCGGGTAACCTTAATACTTCTCTTGACTCTGGATCGGCCCTGAATTCTCCTGCTGGTTCCAGCACTCCCACCTCGCCATTTTCACGTAAGATTTTAGTTTTAACCCCTTGCATGGAAGTTTTGTGGTCTTATTTGTTTATATGTTAAACTTTTGGGGCAAATTTTTGATATTGGTTTTCTTGGGGGGTGTTTTAGCAAGTACCCCTGGTGGGAACTTCAAGAAATTGACAAGGAGAAAATCAACCTCGGCCACAATGCATCACTCTGATCCAAAGAGTCCAACCGGTTATGATTGGTTAGTTATCTCTCTTATTACCTTTTTACCCTTATCCTCGATTACGTATTATTCAATATATTCGATCTATCAGTACTTAATCATCGATAAAAAACATTGTGTTGGCAGGATTGTGCTAAGTGCTTGGGATCGTTGACTCTTGAGAGAAAAAAAGCAATAATTATGTGAGGGTAAAATAGTATTTTGTAAATAAGGAATCGTAATCAGTATCGTGCTATTAGTGTATATTACTCGACCAAAAGTCCGTCAATCGCAAATACTCTCTATAATTCTATTATTCGACGTAGAATAAGAGAGGAAAGAATAGAAGAGTTGACTTAGCTTCAAGACTTATGTGTCCTTCCTCCTCTGTGTGAAGAAAGTGATGTCTTTTTTTTTTGTCTCCTTTTAATTTCTGTGCAGTTTCTTGACTCTTGTATGTATTTTTGTATTTTTTTTTTTAATTATCATGGGCTTGTATAAATGTGGAATTAATCCACTAATGAAACTTGTGTTAAGCTTTATATACGTTTTGATTCAAGTGTTCATTTCCAATTTCAATTTCATGGAAATGTGATAAACGGTGCAAGAAATTCAATAAATCAGAGATCTCACTGCTATCTAGACTGGTGATGATTTCTATTAATTATATTATGCACGAATACGTGAGATGTACTTTTGCAAGTCTCGCGAGCAAAGCCAAAAGTCATATTTGTATTATTAGCTTTCATCGGATGTCTAAGAAAATTAGAAAAGAAAAAATATTTCTCGACTAGGAGCATGTAAATTTTATATGCGATCCAAGTCGAGATATGTTGAAAAAATAAAAACTAAAAAGTGGTGCCAAGTTGAAAATTTGCAAAACGAGTGCTACAATTATCTCTTTTGGACCCAATTTAATGCTGGTTGCGTCAATTCGCCTTCGACTTCTGGGCTATGTAGAGAGTATAAGCATGAAATTATTGGGCCCAAACCAAGATGAGAAGTGTGTATGAAGCACAACATTTAAAAATGGGTTATTAACATAAATGCCTACTTTATTATGCTAACTGCAAATCTAATATATTGAAAAGAGAAAATAAAATAATACTAAATAGGAAAAGAAAATAGCAGATTTGCTGGATAATTAATGCAAGCTAGAAATCTTCATTCTTTTCATTTTTGGTTAGGCCGTTACTTCATTTTGAGATATATGTCTCATAATTATCTCACAATTTGAATTTCAAACAATACATCCACAAAACTCTTCAACAAGAGATACTTTTTTTTTTTTTTTGGATCGAAATGTAAATATATAAAGATAAAAAATGTACTATATACACATACACTGGACATACCCAGGCAATCAAAGAGAAAAAAACGTCAAAATTACATCACAAAATGAAGAGAGTGAAAAAGAATAAAAACAGTAGGATACAAAGAAAACAAGACTTTGTATACATGTGTTTTATACACTAGAAAAGAGATACATCTTTTCTAGTGTATAAATTTAGCACTGCCGCTGTGGACTCTTTCATCAGCTCGGAAAATACATTATCTCAGTCGTTTTTTCCCGCAACCTCCAGCAGCCTTAGATCGTATTTGTATCGTTTGAAACCCCATGAACCAAACACTTGGGATGTCGTTGAAATTTGCGGCACCATCTTCGGCCATGACTCTGTCCTACTACTCCAGTACCTGCCATTGCAAGGATAAACCAAAATTGTTGTCACTGAGTTAACTCGTACGCAGCCGTGTGTGTACGTGAGAGAGATAGAGAGAGAGTATTACTAAGGAGTGCATCTTCCTCTAGCTCTAGTGTGGAGAAACCCTAGTACTCGATGATGAAAAGAAGGTGTAACCAAGAAAACGAAGAAAGAGAATAACGAGTTGACTCAGTAGTAGACAAAACCTCCCCATTACCATTTCCATGTCCAAATCCATTAGCATTAGAGTTTCATCGTGTATATTTGATAAATTTAAATTGGTATCGCAACTCAATCATTCAAAATAAAAAACAAGGTTTACATATAAATTAATGACAACATATTATATATGTTGATGGAATCAAATAGTAGTTTATAATTTTCGGGCTAATGTTGTCACATTGTGAGTTAATGTTCATGTGTGTTGAGAAATACGTATCATGATAAAGTAACCATTAAATACATTCTTCAATTAACAATATGATATAACACATACATTTTTTGACAATTGAAAAATGATCATGATTATAACACCAATCAGTAACAAGTGAGTGTGCATAACAAAATCAATATCCAACTTTTAAAACATGAAAATGTTTAACATGATGGTGTAATATCATGCAAGTCGGTAGTTAGGTCACGTGTTAACATTCGAAAAAAATGAATAAGTCAAAACCAAAATCGAGTGTCAAATGTAGGGCAATACAAATTGAAAAAATAGCATTTAATGAACTCTGTGCGATGTTAACAATTATTGTTCACGAAGAGAGAAGTGTTAACTTTATGAATCAACAAACTTGCATGAGAACAAAGTAACATTTTGTATAGAAGGTCATAGTCTATATAACAACAATCGTTATCATCTATAAAATGATGGAAAACGATAATATTGTTAAATTCGTGCCATCAACTCGAAATGTCTTTAGACATATCAATTAACAGGGTGCTTTTAACAATCCAAATAGAACTCTCGGATAATTGTATGTTAAGAAATGACTTTTTGTTATTATAAAAAAATTTGGTATTGTGATCTTCTTCTTTTGATTTCTGTATAAACAAGCACATACAGAAATAATGTTAATAAGTAGTGATATATATACCTTGGCGACGAGGTGCTTTTGAGGTTTGCTTGCTCTACTTCTAAACCTCCTTAATTATTCTTCTTGTCAATTGAAGGAAGAACCCGACTAGGGCCTTTGAGACTTTTTCCCCTCCGCATAAGATCTTTTGTTGTTCATGTGAAATGAATTGTCTTTGTTACGTGTAGAATATCATTATCGACCTGTTTGCAAATTTGGCATTTTCGTAGGTAAGACTGAAGAGGATCTTGAAATCTTGATTTTTGTCAGCCACTTTAGCTGGTTTCGTGATCACCATTGAAGATTTCATCAACCACTCTACATTGTGTTGATCCTTCCACATGGAAAATCTAGAATCTTGATTGGAGCTGTTGTATTCCAAACTAGATGTGCTGTTTGAGATGCAAATTCACTCTCATCATTTTGGTTTACTATCTCTGTCTTATTTTCTGCATTGCTTCAAATATTTATTTGAGAACTCTGAGATCCTTCCCGGACTTCATGAAGAAATTGATTTTACTTTTTTGGGAGAGAAGAAATCCAGTTACGTTGAAAAGGAATGACTTCAATTACTTCAAGGGTATTTTTTGTTATTTGACATATTAATCCCAATAATTAGGAAATATACGATTTAGTGCAGGAAAAATAGTATATCACTTATTAATTGCATTTGAATTTCAAACTTTTAAATTATTGATTTATTAATTAAATACAGTAAATATATATGATAATCAGTATTATTAAAAAATTTAAAATAATCTAGTATATTTGAAATTCATTAAAAAAAAGAAAGTATGATTCCTAATTATCACTTTAAAAAATTAGCTTGTCAAAGTCAAAACCTAACTTTTAAATGCATTTTTTATTGTGGAAATTAGACGAGCTACTCTATTTAATTTAAAAAGAGAAAATTGTCTATAAGTAACCTGTAAGTAACTTATTCCAAATTAGATCAAAACATTATTCAAAATTGCCTCTCGAAAAGCCCCTTAAATCGTGATTTTGTCACTAACTTTACCGGTTCGAATATATGTGGTTCAGTTTTGCGTGTTGAAATTAATTAGTTGAATTTTCATTAGAAAAGATATTTCTCGTGATCAAAATGAGAAAAAACTATTTTTTTAGAATTATATCAAGCTTTTAGTTTTCAAAATCCATTTTCGACATCAATGCTTAGTCAAAGATGAGCTTCAAATTCTAAAATATAGTCTTCCTATTCTTTTCTAGAGACTTTCTCATCAAATTTCAAAAAAATTGACTACAAAATACACAAATCATTTCAAATAATTCAAATATTGGATAGTACTATAGACATACCGATCAAAAATGGATACATTAATCTTGCTAATTATATTGATGATTATAATAATAACCTGCTTGAAAATTTTTGCGAAACAAAGTATAGAGTAACTTTCAAAGTATGTAAACTATATTTGAAAACATTCACTTTTGCTTATAGTTTACAAATACGGCTAAAACACATCTCGCCATCAATCCAGTCTAGAGACCATTTATCTCTTTCACTTCTACCTCGTGATATAGAAAGGGGCGAACAGTCGAACAGAGAGGATAGACAAAACAGAATAGAATTGCAAATGAATCTATACTTACAATTTTTTTAAAATGAAAATTGAGAGGGGCATAGGGCATGAGCCTCTTTTGGACTTTAAAAATATTAAAATTGAGAGGGGCCTAGTCCCATCTTGTCCTTTACTATGTTTGCCTATGCATGTGACACATTTATAGAAAAATTAACAATTTTCATTTGGTATAAATTTATGTGGACCATATAAATGAAAGATTGACAATTTAGTGTTGATGATTGTCCACCCACGATTCCTAACCGGATGTACAACTCATTTTCCATCGCTATTTTAGCCATAGCATGGCGGACATCAAGGATAATTACGAGGATATAACAAGTCATATTGTGATTCAAAGCATGAAGAAGTCATACGAGAGTCAAAGTGCCCGTTTACAAAAAGTTCGGGCACTTAGCTTGCAAATTTCCCCAATCAAAATTAGCACGAAGGGCACTATGGTCATTTAACCCAAACAACAAAAGTCACAAATGTAGAAAAGATTTGTAAAACATTCTGTTTCCATTCAGTGATTGTTGCTTTTGTCCTTCATCCTACTTCACATTTTAAAGATTACACCGTAGATATTCAGAGAGAAAAAGAGAGAATAGCTATACATACACATACACACAGACATGTATATACCCATTTGTAAGTTTTCTTGAAACTATAGTACCCCCAAACCCTCACATTATTGACCCCCACCCAAACAAAAAAAGAGCTCATACCTTGAAATTTTTTAAGAGATACATAAGCGGAATAAGGGATTGAAATGTGGGTTCTGGTCTGAACTTGAATCCGACGATCGGGTCAGTTTATTGGCGATCATCTCAAGTTTTGTCGTAAATTACTGAGCTTAGATTAAGTAGGGGTTTTCAGTTGCTTTAGTTTAGTTTATTGTTTAAATACAGATTCAACGTGTTCACATTGTTTGGGATTGAGCTTATTATATTGGGGTGCGATGATGTTGTGCTGAATCAATTGTTTGTCATTTGAAGTTATGTTTTTTAATCAGATCTGGGTGAATTTTGATTTGTGTTTACTTGGGATTGATTTGTTCTGTTGTTTTAGTTCCGTTTTAGGTACACTGATGTAAGGATTAGCTTCTGAATTGAGATCTTATTCAATAGTTTAATTTACTTCCCACATATGTATACTTATGGGGAATTTTTTTCTATTTTTAGTTACTTATTTTGGTTGATATTTAATACCGAATTCATGTGTAATGCAGGTTGTAGGTGGGGTTAGATTTTTGTTAAGAAGAATAAGCATAATTTGATATATTATGGGTTTATAGGGATAGAAGAACATACATGAAAGAAGCCTGATAGAAGCTTGAATGATTTGAGTGTAGTGAAAATGAAATCGGACGCGCCTCTGGATTATGCTGAACTCCATCTGTCACCAAAGCGCTCAAGGTGAGGATGCCTAGTTAATTACATTGGATATTTATTTTTCATAAATGTCTGGATGTTATATTCTTAGTCTTTTAATGTGAGTTACTTTTGGCTAGATGCAAATTGTTTGTTTCTAGTGATGGAAACATAGAGGAACTGGCAACAGGGTTGGTTGAACCATTTGTGGCACATTTGAAGGTTGCAGAGGAACAGGTTGCATCGGATGCCCAGTCAGTTAAACTTGAAGTCGGAAGGCGTAAAAATTCCGAGACATGGTTCACGAAGGGAACACTTGAGAGGTATTGCAATTTGCATCTTATGAAGGAATGTATTCAAATAAACAAAATTTCCAGGATAATTGGTGATTCTTCTGTTAAGGTTTGTGAGATTTGTGAGTACACCAGAGGTTTTGGAACTGGTCAATACCTTGGATGATGAGATGTCCAAATTAGAAGCAGCCCAAAGAATGTACTCACAGGTACTTGTTTAAATTCTGAGATGTGGTTCACGAATTATCGATAAAGTTTCTCTGAGATAGGATTTAGGTTGCCGGTAAGTTATTGCTTATTATCACCCCCTTGTTATAGTAGATTCCTCCATTGTTAATTGTCCCGATAAGTAGTGAATGCAAGAAATTTTCTTAAATGTATTTCACGTGTCATTACTTGCCATAATAAGGTAGGGTGGTAAACCATATGGTTTACCTAGTGCTCTATGTCACCTTTTGTCTTCATCTGAGAGTCTTGTGACTGGAATGTACACTAATTACTCCCCATCTGTTTCAGGGAGCAGGAGATCAGCTTTCTGGTACGAGTCTGTTCTGTATCTCCTTGTTTATTTTTTACTTTTTAGGTCTAATTTCTTTTTATCTTGATTTCCCCTGGAATATGGACGTAGCAAACCCATATAGATTTTTTTATGTAATGTTTGTATACAATACATCTCTTTCTTTTTGGATGTTATTTCAGATCAAGAATCCATATTGTTTGCTAGTATGCAATAACTTATTGGTTATCATGCTGACCTAAGAAAATGATGTTCTAATTTAGCTGAGTTAATGCTTATCAACTTCTGTAGCACCTACTATAATTTAACAATGGGTCAACTATTTATTATCCTCCAAGCGTGCGTATGTGAGTTACAACTGCTGAATCATCACGTGTGAATGCCATTTCATTTGAACTTAGAATTGAAGAAATTGAACAACTTTGAGGATGTATTTGTTGCTACTGACAAGAATTGCAGAAGTTACTTTATAATTGTAATTCCTCAAATGCTCAATGCCACGCGGTCGATCTGTTGAGTGATTTAGATGTTCAAATCCAAAATTGGTGGAGCCACTATTCAAATGTAATGGAGAGGTTGAACTTTTGCCTCCTCTACACTCATGAAAATGCTCGATTAGTGCCAAACTGAGTAGTGGCTTTTCCCAGCCTTTTTAATAAAAATGTGAATGGAGATTAGGGATTGATATTAATGCTCTATTAGTGCCAAACTGATTTTTGCAGTTTTTTGACAATTGCTGATGCCAATTAGGGATTGATTTTTGATGAAATGATGTTATGACAATCCATTTTATTTAAAAAAGTCAACTTTAAACTAGCTTTATACATCGAAATTCAGTTGCACTCATTGGTCAACAGCACAGACTTTCTTCCCTGAATATATCTGCAAAACAAGACCTGCTTAGTGAGTTCCGCCACACTCGGAGGGTGGTGGCCGATCTTACTCTGACTGAGAGTCTAGTAACAATGTAAGAGTTTTGGAATTTATTTTTCCTAACGTTGGAGTGAGATGGCTCGATTGTATGTATGAAGGGAGAAGAGGACACATGTCTCGGCTAGTTCAATTGCTTGTCACATCACTTTGGATGTAACCACGTGGAGCTTGTGTGTTGGACACGCCATAGCACATCTTTGAATTTTCGGGATCAGTCAGGCCCAACTAGATTCTGTTTGGCACCGGTCTGGATTTTCGGATCCTTGAATTTTACCTTGCATCATTAGTCAGTTTGAAACTTAATTCTGAAGTCTAAATTACGATTACCTATCTTTTCTGGTCAGGGAGTTCTTATTATTATTCTGACTTGCTTACCGGATCTATGAATTACTCCAGGTGGGGGTGGAACCGGCGTGACTGCTGCTGCTGACGCGACAAAGTATTACCACTCTCTCCCTCTGTCTACATTTCTATGCATGGATTGTTTATGATGAGCTTATTTCTTGTGTTCTCTGTTGTATTTTGATGTGTGGATTATTTACAGGGTTGTTTTCTCTTCACATTATCTTTTGGCTAGTAGTAAACTAGTTTCAAATTAACCCGTCTTTTTCCATTGACGGTTAGGAAGGAACTTCTGAGAGCAATTGATATACGGCTTGATGCAGTTAGGCAGGACTTGTCATCAGCTCGTGCTCATGCTACTGCTGCTGGTTTCAATGTTAAAACAGTCTCGGAACTTCAAATGTTCGCAGAATGGTTTGGTGCCCGTCGTCTACAGTAAGAACCCTGAATATCCCTGGTTACTTCTTATCGCATTATATAAAATTTTTGTGCATGCCCTTTTTTGTGTCTGTTTCACTTGAGCACATGAATGGACGCATAAACTAAAGAAAAAATTAGCTTGAGAATCTATCCAATAATATGTCCAAATTGTAAGACAAGCAATAATAGGCCAAGTTTGAGGTCATAAAATGCAACAAATACTTCTTACTTCTTTCTTTTTCATTCATCCCAATTTCGATTTGTTTTTTTTTTTTTTTTTTTTTTAAGTCTAATCTTAATTTTTCAAATTTGCTGACCCTATTTGCAACTCATTCTAATATTTTGTTCATCAAATTAATAAATATCGTCGACTTAGCTTATGTTTGTTAGTGTTTATAATTATTTATAAGCTGATTAAACATTATTTTTATCTACATATCTCGTAGAACCTATATTTTTTATCTACACAATCTGTAGGATATACTGTTTATAATCTACAAAATACCAAACATGGTGTAAGTGTAATATGTTTTAAGCCAAAGTTGTTATTTGAGTAAAAGAGAATAAAATTTAGTTATCTAAATATATAAGCCTTTTATTTACGTGTCCGCTCACGATAAAAACGCACATATTTTTGTATTCAAAAACTTTCAAAAATTTTGAGAAAGAATTGTTTTCTCTCTATCAAATTTCATCTCTTTAAATTCATCTCATTTTTCATCTACGGTCGAATCTTACCGCTAATAAACAGTATACTAGATAATTATAATTTTTGACATATTCATTTGAAACAAAAAAACTAGTGTGAATTAATAAAAAAATTATTTTTATTTTATTTGTAGCGAATCCTGCAGCAAGTTCATATTGTTGTCGGAGAGGCGGTCCCAGATAATCAACCCATGGAAGTCCGGATCCGACGATCGGGCCGTCCGATCATCATTCGGGTCGGACATGTCCATCAGCGACGAGCCGGCCTCCTCGCCACCTACTGGGCACATACAACAACGCGAAGGATCTTTCCCGTTACGACGCAGTTTCAGCAGAGAATCCGGCGTCGAAGCCGACTGCGCTAACAAAAAAGACGATACGGGAACAGATAATAAAGAGGAGAGCTCTACCTCTGGTCAGGTTGTGTCGATTCAGTCGGCGAGGCGGCTCAGCGTGCAGGACCGGATAAGCTTGTTCGAGAACAAACAGAAGGAGAATTCTGGGAGTGGGGGAAGCCCGTGGCTGCAAAGTCTGTTGAGCTCCGGAGGCTGTCATCTGACGTGGGTTTGTCCACACCTCCGGCCCCTGTGGTGGAGAAGGCGGTGCTGAGGAGATGGAGTGGCGCTGGCGACATGATCACAGACTTGAGTTCCCAGAAAAAGGATACTGAGAGCCCATTGTGCACCAAGTCCGAGGAGAAAAAAGATTTGCCTTTGAATGATACAGGAAGTGCTGTAAACTCGAAGACCAAAATTGCTACAGGTTTGGGTCCTTGTTCAATTAGTGAAATTGGATTGAAAGATTCTTCTTTTTACCAGTCAGAAGATACTGTTGATTCTAGTAATTCAAATCCTAATTTGGGTTCTGTTGAAAGTGATGGTTGGAAAGATCAAAAGCACGTGAAGACTCAGTCAAGGTCGTTTATAGGCAGGCCTAAGGATCAAGAAAATTCAGAAGAGAATTTCAGGTGTTCGCCTGGTGGTAAAAGTGAGGAAGTGATTGGCTTTAAGGATCAAGTAAAATTAAAGGGTTCTCAGAGTGGCGAAGAGCTTGATGGGGTAATAGGTGAAGTGGTTTCTCAGAGACATGTTTCTGGGGTGAACAATCAGGGTGCTTCTAGGACGCAGATTCGGTCTGTAGGAAGCAAAGGTGGTGGGCAGGTTGAAATTCCAAATCAAGGGGAAGATTTTGAATCAAGGAACCATTCTTCTACACAATCACTTCTGCAGGCTCCTCATAAGACATTGACAGGCTCTGGGCGAATTGAAAGTGGTGCTGGATCAAAGATTAGAGAGGCTTTTGCTGCTCGCTATAAAGGAATTGAAGGGGAATCCATGGGGGGACGTAGGGAAATTGAAAAGAAAGAACGTGCCTCATCTAAGAAGGTATCTGGTAGTTCTGTATCGAGAGTCGGGGATTCTGGAGCCCAGGGAATGAAGTTCCATAGACAAGTTTCAGCACCTGAACAGATCAAGAAGACAGACGCTTTGAGAGAAATGAGTTCTGGTTATGGAAATAGTAGGACTCCATTCTCTGGTAAATTGATGACACAGGCTCAGGAAGATTTTAATTCATTTGTAACACCACCTCCAGATCAGGTTCAACAGGTAAGGCAGTCAAAAGGAAGCCAGGAACTCAAGGATCTGAAAATGAAAGCCACTGAGCTCGAAAAGCTCTTTGCTGAGCATAAACTACGAGGTACTGGAGATGAGTCAAGTACTTCCCTTAGAGGCAAGTCTGCTGACACTCAAGGTGAATCAGCTGCAAGTTTATCTTGCGCTAAACCAATAGCAGATATAGCTCTTTCTCAATTGTCTGACAGTTACCCATCAACTGAATCTGCCAGGAGTTCTAAAAACAAGACCAAATTCAGTGATGTTCCACTTGTGGGAACTGTTGACACTCAGAACTATATTGATGGTTTAAATAAAAACTTCACTGAGCTTAGTGTTTCAGAAGGCTCTCACGGGAAATTCTATGATAGGTATACACAGAAAAGAGATGCAAAACTAAGGGATGAATGGTGTTCCAATGGAGTGGAGAAAGAAGCAAAGTTGAAGGCTATGAAGGATAACCTTGAGCAGTGTAGAGCTGAGATGAAAGCCAAACTTTCAGAATCTGCACATAGACATGATTCAGTATCCAGTGCTCGTCGACGTGCTGAGCGACTCAGATCATTTAATACCAGGTCAATTACGAGGGATCAGGTAGATTCATATTCTAGAGATATATGCCACTAATGATTGGAAACATTATTTTGTATCCAATTTGTTATTTTAGGAGTTTACTGGAGTTTGTATTCTGTGATTTTTAACCGACCGTGTAAAAGTTTTCTTTTGACAGCAACATTTGGATTTTGGGAACAGTGAAGGCGAGGAAAATGCTTTAGAGTTTCTAGAGCAGAAGCATGTTCGTGACGAAAGGGTATCAGATGCAACCTCTTTCAAGGATGGTGGCAGTCGGAGTGTGCAGGAAAAGAATCTTTTACCCACTAAAAGTTTGTCTTATTCTCCACCTAGCCATTCAGCAGCTCCTGCTCCAAGATCTGCTACCAAAGTTTCTGGTATCAATACTGGGAGAAGAAGAATGCAACCTGAAAATGCTCTTGTGCAATCTCCCCCCAACTTTTCTGACCTTAGAAAAGAAAATACCAAACCTTCTGGTGGGACCAGTAAAATGATTCATCCACAAGAAAGAAACTCTTCCCACAGCAAGAACACGAGTGAAGAAGCACTAATTATCAAGGAGGACAAGGAGGAGAAGTCACTCCAATCACATTTGCAAAGAAAAAGCTCCGCAAATCCCAGAGATTTCAGGGACATGTCTCCTCTGGACTCTGATGGTGTTGTTTTGGCACCACTAAAATTTGATAAGGAAGTTTTGAGCAATGTTCAGACCAGGCCTTTTCTCAAAAAGGGTAGCCGCACAGGATTTGCTGCTAGAGCAAGTATTTTGAAGCAAAAACCCTCTATATTGTCCAAGCCTATAATTGATGAAGAAAATGATGACCTGACCTCTGGGCAAAACAACTTTGTAAACATGGTTAAAGATAAAGTAGGGGATGGGTTTGAGACCTTGAACCTTGAAGGTAATAGCAACTTAGACAATGGGGAAGAAAGAATGAGCTTGGAATCAGAGAGATTGTTTAATTCTGGATCAGAAACTGGTGATTGTATGAGATCAATTTCTGAAGTGGAGCAGGCTTTAGGTGCTGAGTTGCCACCTATTATGCCTTCCAGCTTCCATCCTGTTAAATCTATACAAGATTGGCCTGGGGAAAGTCCTATGTCATGGAACTCAAGTACTCAAAATCCCTTTTCTTATTCTAATGAGATGTCTGATGTCGATGCTTCCATGAACTCGCCCATAGGAAGTCCTGCTTCATGGAATTCACATTCTTTAAGTCAAGTAGACACTGATGCAGCTCCAATGAGGAAGAAATGGGGAACATCTCATATGCCAGCATTGGTGGCCAATTCCTCCAATAATTCACCTCGCAAGGATATGACAAGGGGATTTAAAAGGTTACTAAAATTTGGTTGGAAAAATCGTGGCTCAGAGAGTTTGGTTGATTGGATCTCTGTAACCACGTCTGAAGGTGACAATGATACAGAAGATGGACGGGATCCTGCCAATTGGCCATCAGAAGATCTGAGGAAGTCGAGAATGAGATTTTCTCAAGCGCAACCTTCTGACGATAGCTTCAATGAAAGCGAGTTTTCCAATGAATGGGGTGAATTATAATATTTCATTATCTATTGACTTTTCCTTCTTGTTTACTAGATAAATTATTTTTGGCACCTAGATTTTGTTATTTTTGTTCTGTTTGAGTTTAATTACATAGTATCACCTCTTAGAAGCTTTCTTGCCAACATCAAATGATAATTTATATGTTCATTTTAACAAACCAATAGCACTTCTGGTTGCAAGTTTTGGACCAAACAGTTATATGCCTCTAGTTCTGGAATACAATGGTCAAGTCCCTTTCAACATTATGTTCTGAAAAGGGCCTTTCCAGAAATGTGAGTAATATTTTGGTGCTGGGTTCTCTGGCACAATATTGTTTGGAACAATTGAATCATTTGAAAGGCATGCCTAAACATGTGAAGCATAGGACCAATTTATATTTGTCACTCTTTTTCTTGATGGTCTACAGTTCATTTTCATAAACCCACAATTTGTTGATTTTGTTTCCTCACCTTAACAATTTTGGTACGATGGTCTTTCTCTCCCCCCCATCTTCTCATCCCCTTTTATAATTGAAATTTCAAAACAATTCCAACTAGCTGAATCCACAGTTTTCGTTGGTGTGTACAAATGCTAGAATGAGGGGAAGGTTTGGTCAGTAGTTTTCTGTGGCTCAGCTTTGTTTTGATGTATTATTCATCTCCAATTCTTTCTGTCTCTAGACTTTTTTGGTTATATTTTTCCTTCCATGGTCAAAGCTTACTGGATCGGGAATTGATTGATAAATGCCCTTTTCTTCTTACAGTTCAATCTTCACACAATCCTATCCCAGCACCTCCGACTAATTTCAAGCTGGAGGATCAGATGTCTGGAAGCTCAAATAAAGGTTAGTTATGCACAATTATACTGTTTTCTGATCAGCAACTTGGTAAATGGTATGACCTGAAAAATACACGTATCACTGCATATTAGGTTGGGTTCTTTGACGTTGCTCAAATAAAAGAGATTTAGAGGTTAACGAGCTTGCTTTATTTTGATTCACAACCTAGGCCACTGGCCATCAGACTGGTAGATCTTGCTTTTGATTGGCACTCACTTCTATTTGTGCTCCTAAAGCCCATGCTTTTATTCCGATACAAATTTCGAGTAAATCAATCTACTTAAGTCCAAGAGACGAATTGAAATGACAGCCAATTTAAAAAATCTCTTTAAATTTACTTGTGAGATTTTGATTGCTTTTACATGTTAGAAGAAGCTCTTATTTAAGAATTGACTTTTTCTCCACTGAGCTCTGTATTGAGGAATAGCTTTACAGTCAGCATATCATCAGCTTAAATTTACCTTCATAGGATCTTTCGATTTTTTTCTATTATCTCAATGCAAGTTTGCAAACAACTTGCTCTCATTTTTTCTCAGTTCATGTTGAGCCATTCTAGATATGAGGAAGCACTTGAAAGATAGTGCAGTGATTTATAGTACTATAAAGAAAGTCAACTTTTGATGTTGAAGCTAGACTAGATAGTTAATAAATGGATAATTTTGAAGCACAGTTTATTCTAAATATAATATTTCTTTGGTGACAACACATGTATCTTCTAAAACTTCTTGCTATGTTTTTAGTTAATAGTTTGTTGTATACAGAAATAACATTGTCCTGAATCAAGCCATTTACCGATGTTCATTTTTCTAGTTTTCATAGAAGAAGATATAACAAATAACAATGTAATTGGTATTCTTATACCTCATTCTGGTTTTACAGCTCCAAGGTCGTTTTTCTCATTAGCACCATTCCGGAACAAGGGAAGTGACACAAAGCCTAGATAATTCTTTCCAGGAGAAAGGTCGTCCAGTGTACAAAATACAAATGCTTGTGATTGCCTTCGATGCGGGGGATATAAATTATTATAAATACAGTAGCAAATGATGGAAGTACACTACCTATATAAGATAATTTACGATACTCTGTATAGCTTCATGGATTTCAACAGCCTTTCGCGGGATTTAGTTATTTCTTGCAGTTATATAAAAATCTTATGATGTATTCCAATTGGCTGAACATCACTATGATTTTGGTAGTAAAAGCATTCTTTTTTGCAATTTCCTTTTGAACTAGAATTGTACAAGAACTCGTGGGAATCAAATATCGACAGCTTAAAGAAGAATTAATGTGATTGTGGTAGCATAACAGCTTGTGAAAGATAGTTATGGTGATCTTATCTGCATCCTCACCTTTATTATCATCTCCTGCTGGTGTAATGTTTTTATTGATTTTCGAACTGAGCAGCTATGCAGCATTTGTTCTGTTCTTTCTAGTCTTATGAACATAGGCTAAGCCGCTAAGGATTCGCACATGATATGGTTCAGACATCCATAGAGCTAGAATAATCAGTTCTTAAATGTGGGCCCTTGTTCGACTTCGCACTCTAGGTGGGTCGTGCTGGACTGCATTCAGGCTTGTGTGCGTCTTTTTTTTCCGAGAAAGTAAAAAGATTAAAAGTCTATTGAGCCTGGTGGCTGGCCTGGCCTGGCCTGACCTTCAAGAAATTGGGGATCTTGCCAGGCATTTGTCGTGGTGGCATAGTCCAACTTGACTCGATTGACACCTCGAATGATACCTCGCAAGTCTTTGCAGGTCAGCACTGCCAATATCATGTGAGTTAAGTTTGTGACACTGAACTTCCCAAGTCAATTCTAGTGCACAAAATCATGCCAAAACAATAGTAAAGTATTTTACATAATCAAAACGACAATGCGACGATATGTACCTCTTTAACAATTTTTAGTCCGACATATTAAACATGTCTTAAGTTGTGTAAACAAACACCAAATTCAAACTTAATATAAAGATAATGGGATGGAGTATCACTTCTGAAGATTACATTCAGAGAAAACGATGTAGAATGATATGAATTTTAAGATGCAATATAAAAAATTTAAAATTAATTTTGACTGTTAAAAGTTCTTGAAATAAGTTTATGGAAACCTATTGGTTTACTGCCATATGGAAGCTAGAGGAAAGGGATGGAACATTGATGCAAAACATGCTTTTAATTAATAAAAATAAGTAACTTATTATTTGCATATGTTTGGTGGACTAGTTTGAATTTTAATTTGGCTTTGAATATATTTAAGAAAAAACAAGAAGAACTGCCTTGTTGCCGGCTAACCTCTTTGCTGATAGACAGCCGGCCTGACAAAATTATCTATGTTAAGTTATTTTTCATTTTAATATTATTACATGAAAGTTCTGGTCAAGAGTTAGAGATGAAATACTAGAAAAGAAACAGATTTTGTTGTACGACGTGACATTAGTTATTGAATCATTGAATTTGTGTCCAAATTTAAACAATCCAATATAGTAGAAGACAAAGACTGTAAGCTAATTGATGAATGCAAAGATTTGAGGTGAAAACTATGTTTGATGATGTGTTTTCTACTATTATTATAGAGCATCTGAACTGTCGAAAGCAGGCGATTATCCCGAGTCTTTTGATTCCTTATATTGTTTCATAGGACGGCTAGTAGCTAATTTCTGCTTGTGTTCTCTCATTGAGGGCATTCATTCATTTGTCGAATTCATGGATCGACATTCATTTGAGATTGAGAATTCCTCGTCTCACCGGCGATGCTATCCAACTCCTGCCAAGTCTCGGCACCACTTGACCTCATTTTCAAGCTCCAGCTCTTACCAATTCTCTCAGTATCAGACTCCTCGTAGAAGGAGGAATCCCACTCCGTCCACCCCTTTTGCCTCTGATTATGACAGGTCATGGCAAGGTGAGCTCTCGTGGCAGTTTGAACCAACCGGATGGCAGGAAAATCGTAACCTTGGGGCTGCACTTAGTCCATTTACAGCCAGTGCTGCTACTCCAGCTAGTATCAGTAGCAGAATTTTCAGGAGATCAGCTAATGATTATTATCTTTCGCGTACTCATGGTGGTGTCCAAAGTTTCAGTAATCCATACTACGATAATTCTCCTCGGGGTATCATCCGGTCCCTTCAGGGAGGCTAGAGCTCCAGAGTTATGTTGCCAGAGTCAACGAGAATTCAATTTTTGAGAAGAGTCGCACTTTTGGTGAACATGCAAAATCCAGTAAAGTTCCAATCATTGCAAGTATCAACAAAGGCAATACTGGAAATCCTGGTACTTCGGCTGAAAAAGGTGAGCTTAGTATGACTGATTATGATGACATCAGTCGTCAGCTTCGCTTGATGGAGACTTATCGCGACTGCCAGCAGTATCAGGACCCACGATGGTTTTCTGTATCGCGTGCTTATATTGAAGAAAATGTTGAGGATGATCATGGAGGGATGTCAAATGACCATGAAATGTCACATAATTACAGGAGGCATGATCACTCTCACCGAAGATATGAGGGGCATTATGGTCACGCTGGCCTTTCCGTACAGAATCCTGCTGATGATTTGAAAAATATTGATAATAGTCAGCAGAATCACAGCCAAAATATTGGCACTTACAGGCAGTCTCCTAATCATGTACGTAGAGTTGATGATGGATATGGTGACTTAAGTCCGAAGTCAGCATTCAGTGAAGAGGATGATGACGAAGACGATGCCGTGGCACCTCGGTCAGTCGGGCTATTCGGCTTATTCAAGTATTCAACCAAGTTCGATTTAGTTCTTGTGGTATTGGGTTGTTTGGGAGCATTTATCAATGGGGGATCTCTTCCTTGGTATTCTTATCTTTTTGGCAATTTTGTTAACAAACTTGCCCGAGATCCAGACAATGACAAACATCGGATGATGAAGGATGTGGAAAAGGTATTAAATTTTCATATATAGTTGATCCTGAGAAGATATAATTCTATAAATGCACCATTCAGACAAAGTTTCAGAATTGTTGGTTAACGACTTTTCGACGATATTAGAATTCAATATTAATGAACTGTATATTAATTTACTCTTATTTAATACTGTCTGTGATATTGCAACCATATGAACTCAAGGTGTAATTTGAGAAATTAATGATGCAATTCTGGGATGCTTGATGTCATTCAGGTATGCTTGTTTATGACTGCATTGTCAGCACTGGTAGTGGTGGGAGCGTACTTGGGTAATGGCCCATTTTCTTTTCCTTTTCTCCCTCTTGGAAAATCTCAAACTTTTCTCCGAATTGATACGAGGTTTATTGATGACAATATTATTTTTTCTTTTTGCAGAGATTACTTGTTTTAGAATGGTGGGGGAAAGATCGGCTCATAGAATAAGAACAGCGTATCTGACAGCAGTTCTTCGACAGGACACAGGATTTTTCGACACTGAAATCAGTACCAGTGATATCATGCATGGAATCTCAAGTGATGTCGCACAAATCCAGGAAGTGATGGGGGAGAAGGTCGATACTAATATTCCACCAGTTCCCTTAATTACAGTCTGATCAAACTGACAATTTTCATCTATTGCTTTGTGTAATGGAGAACTTATGAATGAAGTTTTCTCAAAGTTATTATAATATAGTAATTTGAAAATTTTGTTATAATACAGGTAGCACATTTTGTTCATCACATATTCACCTTCATCTGTGGTTACATAGTTGGTTTCTTGAGATCTCCGAAGGTGTCTCTGGCAGTTTTAGCGGTCACCCCATTAACGATGTTCTGTGGCATTGCTTATAAGGCTATCTATGGCGGCCTAACTGCAAAAGAAGAGGTGAGACGAATCAAGTATAGGATAACATAGCCTAAATAATCTGAGACTCCTGAATCTTTATTTTCCATTTATTACTGAACTTGCTCCATTTGTATTCCGAAGGACTCTTACAGGAAAGCTGGTAGCATTGCAGAGCAAGCCATAAGTTCTATAAGAACTGTACTTTCCTTTGTAGCTGAGGATAATTTGGCTACAAAATATGCCGATTTGCTTGAGAGATCAGTGCCATTAGGGGCAAAAATTGGGTTTGCCAAGGGTGCAGGAATGGGGATAATTTATTTGGTTACTTATTCAACATGGGCATTGGCTTTCTGGTATGGCTCGATTTTAGTTGCGAAGGGAGAACTCACTGGGGGTGCTGCCATTGCATGTTTCTTCGGTGTCAATGTTGGCGGCAGGTATAAATCTGTTTGCAAGCAAGGAACTTCATTTTCACTTCATGTTAATTGCCTCATGAAGTAATTAGGGTCTGATTAACATTTCTAATTTCTAAAGGGGATTGGCACTGTCACTATCATACTTCGCACAGTTTGCACAAGGAACTGTAGCAGCTAGCAGAGTGTTTGAAGTTATTGACAGGATTCCACAAATTGATCCTTACAGTCCCGAGGGAAGGAAGCCATCAAGTACGCGAGGAAAAATTGAATTTAAAGGCGTTTCTTTTGCTTATCCGTCTCGTCCAACTGCCCCAATTCTCCAATCTCTTAACTTAGTGATCCCAGCTTCAAAGACTCTAGCATTGGTAGGTGTCAGTGGGGGTGGCAAGTCAACAATTTTTGCTCTTATAGAGAGGTTCTATGATCCAAACCAGGGTACATTCATGAACTTTATCATTATGAAACACTTGAACATAATAATACCTTAAAAGAGGTCAGGTTTCAGTTGGTACAACTGTTTGATTATGCATTTTTACTAACTTTTGAGTCGTATTGATAGGTTACATCACATTGGATGGTCACGATTTAAGGACATTACAAGTTAAATGGCTAAGAGATCAGATAGGTATGGTCGGTCAGGAACCAGTCCTGTTTGCAACAACCATACTGGAAAACGTGATGCTGGGGAAGGAGGACGCCACCAAGAAAGAGGCTATTAAAGCTTGCATGGCAGCAAATGCTCACAATTTTATCAGTGGCCTTCCACATGGCTATGATACTGAGGTAGATTTAGTCAATTAGACTTGCAAATGATTTTTAACACATGCATAAGGAAGTAGATTCACTTATATCTTCAAATTTTCAATTGCAGGTTGGGGATCGTGGAACACAGGTCTCCGGTGGTCAAAAACAGCGTATTGCACTTGCTCGAGCAATGATAAAAGACCCGAAGATTCTTCTCTTAGATGAGGCAACAAGTGCCTTAGATCCAGAATCCGAAAGAGTGGTTCAAAAGGCCATTGACAAGATATCCGTAGGCAGAACTACCATTGTAATTGCTCACAGGTTGGCTACAGTCCGCAATGCTGACACAATTGTTGTGCTTGACCGTGGTTTTGTTGTTGAGATAGGTAACCATCACCAGCTAATGGAAAAAGCCGGATCCTATTTTAATCTTGTCAAGATGGCTTCAGAAGCACCACCCGTGGTGAAGCAAAATGAAGTGCCCAACAATTTGGATTTTACCCAGAGTGAGAAATCTATGTATGATATATCAAGGACAAAGGATGTATATGAAATATCAAGAACCAACTACCTCAAATCGATGCAAGAAAACCAAGTACAAGAGAAAGAAGAAGAGAAACCTGAGTTGAGAAAATATCGACTTAAAGATATTTGGAACCTGCAGAGACCTGAACTTACCATGCTGCTAGTGGGGCTGCTCTTGGGTATGCATGCAGGTGCAATTCTCTCCATCTTTCCCTTGGTGCTTGGCCAAGCGCTTAAGGTCTACTTTCTTCCCGACATGAATAAGTTGAAAAAGGAAGTTGGATACCTTTGCATGATACTGGTTGGACTAGGATTTGGTTGTATAATCTCCATGACACTCCAGCAAGGCTTTTGCGGTTGGGCAGGTACAAGGCTCACTAGACGAGTAAGGGATTTTCTGTTTCGAGCTATATTAAGACAAGAACCCGGATGGTTTGATTTCAATGAGAATTCCATGGGGATACTTGTGTCTAGGCTTTCGATAGATTGTGTCAGTTTCCGGTGCGTTCTTGGTGATCGTTTTTCCGTCCTGCTAATGGGCTTGAGTGCAGCAGCTGTTGGCCTTGGCGTGTCATTTTTTCTTGAATGGAGATTAACTTTGTTGGCTACTGCTCTCACTCCATTCACACTTGGTGCGAGTTATTTCAATCTAATCATCAACGTTGGGCCAAAATTAGATAATGGTGCATATGCCAGGGCTAGCAATATTGCTGCAGGTGCAGTTTCAAATATAAGAACAGTGGCCACATTTGGAACACAGGCACGTATAGTTCAATCTTTCGATCAAGCTTTATCTGGGCCTAAAAGATTGTCTGTCAAAAGATCACAAATTCTTGGGTTGGCTCTTGGAATTTCTCAAGGTGTCATGTATGGAGCTTACACCCTGACTCTTTATTTTGGTGCTTACCTTGTAACACAAGGGTATTCAAATTTCGGAGTGGTATATAAGATTTTCTTGATACTTGTCCTGAGCTCGTTCTCTGTTGGACAACTTGCTGGCCTTGCGCCAGATACAACCATGGCTTCAACTGCAATACCATCTATTTTCAATATCCTTAATCGTAAGCCTTTAATAGGCAGTGATAGTCAGAAAGGTAGGAAGATTGGAAGCTCGAAGCCATTTGATGTCGACTTCAAGATGGTGACATTTGCATACCCATCTAGGCCGGAAGTAATTGTGTTAAGGGATTTTAATATCAAGATAAAAGGCGGAACAATGGTGGCTTTTGCAGGGGGGAGTGGATCGGGAAAGTCAACCGTGGTATGGATGATACAGAGGTTTTATGATCCAATTAGGGGCAAGGTACTATTGGGAGGGGTTGATTTGAGGGAGCTTAATTTGAAATGGTTGAGAAATCAAACGGCTTTAGTGGGTCAAGAGCCGGCATTATTTGCTGGGAGCATAAGAGAGAACATTGCATTTGGGGATCCTAATGCTTCATGGGCTGAGATCGAAACTGCTGCAAAAGAAGTTAACGTTCATAAGTTCATTTGCAGCCTTCCTCAAGGCTATGAAACAGAGGTAAGTTTGTGCGTACAAAGAAACTCATTTTAGCTAACCTATGCTTTAGATGTATAAATATCTAGTGCACGTGGTATGCACTGCTGGACAGGATTGGGTGGTACAGTAGACAAGATTTTAACTTATTTTTCCATCTTAAATACTGTCCAAACCACTTACCAGACAAGAATCAAGGTTTCTAAATCTAAAACACTAGATATCAAGGATCGGATGCATATTATCACTAACAATGTAATTGCATTGTTGTCATTTTGCTACAGGTAGGTGAGAGTGGAGTTCAGTTATCAGGTGGGCAGAAGCAGAGGATTGCAATAGCAAGGGCTATACTAAAGAAATCAAAGATTCTATTACTAGATGAAGCTAGCAGTGCACTCGACTTGGAATCCGAGAAACATGTCCAGAACGCGCTCAAAAAGCTGTCTAAGAGTTCCACCACCATTGTGGTGGCTCATCGACTGTCAACAATTAGAGAAGCTGATTATATTGCTGTTTTGAAAGATGGCGCAGTAGCAGAATATGGAAGCCACGAGCAGTTAATGGCTTCCCACCTTGATGGCATCTACGCTAACCTGGTTCGAGTAGAAACAGAAGCAATAGCATTGTCTTGAACTGCATATGTATTCCAAAAACTAGACATGATACAGTTTTCTTGAATCCATAAAGTCGAGTCTCAATTATCGTATAATGGTGAATCTGAAATTCAGAATCTCTTAGAAATTTCTTGAAGAACATTTTTACCAAACTCGATTAAATTTTGTACACATATTATGAAACAATTATCTGTAATTGATTTGGCACCTACATGGAATGAATTTGTGGAATTAAAAGAAGAATGTAGCAGAAATTTTTTCTATCACATACAGACTGTAAAAGCGTCACAATGTTGGAGACCTTTTGCTGTTAAATAATTCGAGTAATGATCTCTTACCCACCATGGGTAAATGATCTCTTACCCACCGTGGATAGGAGATCATTACTCTAAATAATTCCACCAGTTTTCTAAACATAATGTACATAGAAATTTCATGCAATGCTTATTTAAATTGTGAATGGCTGGCATATTTATGAATATATGGCATGTCCGGTAAGATGGATTAGAAAGTATAGGGTGGTAGTAACGGAAGCTAAAATATACGTCTGTTCTACTAATAGCCTGAGTTCTTTACCTGCTCAACTTTATCAATGCCTTATCAATGCAAGTCGTATTTCCATTGCCATAGGAGAGGGCTGAAGATGGAGAGACTGGGCACACGCTGAATTCTCAGTTCAGAAATATACTCCAACTCCAAGCAATCTAGCTAGCATGTGCCCTGCTTCTCCAGCTTCAGTCACCCCCCATCATTTACATGTCTATCGTGGAAGACTTGTTATTCAACATCTATTTCTTACAAGTCGGTTTGAAAGGTGAGTTTTACCTCAACGTCGCTGTAACACACTCATTGATGAACTCTAAAACTGAATGCAAAATATATAGTAAACAACAGTAGAGCTAATGCATATCATCTTGAGAGTTGGGAAGTCTTTTGTCAGTTGGTTGTGGGTAGTTAATCTTTAGAGTTTGCTAAAAAACTCAACCATTATTTTTTATTTTAAGCAAATCCAAATATGGTTTGCATTACTTTAATGATTGTTGGAAGTTTGGCTGCCAAAAAAAGCAGTGAATTAATTGAAGGGGTCAAACTGCCAGTGATTTTACAGAGAAATGAGGTCTACCAGAAGCCAACATAAAGCATGTATATGAAGGCAGGCCACCCACCATACCCCAATAATCTAATAATAATAAGAGGGAATTGAACCTAAGTTTTATAATATGTTTAATTTTAAAAAGTTTGATCAACGAAGGTTCCCAACTTTTGCTCAGTATTACATTTATGCCTAGAATTTTTTTTTTTAATCCCATTCTTATCTACAATCTTCTATTAATTAGCCCATATTGTTTCGATGATAGTTTAGTTCAAAAGGTATAAAAAAGACTTATTTGCTTTCATATTTTAAATAAGCAAATAATAATAATAAATGCAAAAGTTCGACAAAATGGTTGCTCCTCATTACAAAACACGGTAACATAATATTTAGACAAACCGTCATGAGACAAGATGTGTTAATTAATTAAAGGTTTGGTGACAATGAGAAAAGTTTGAGGACCTTCATTGCAATAAAATGTAATGTAGTAAATAAAAATATAATGTGAATGAATATAATTTTTAAAACAAGTTACAATTTCACACCACTCGATCTTCTCTTTCTCTTTACCTAATTTTTACCATTGTTTTATGCGAAATCAAACAAATTGAAAGATGTATCATCAAATCACCTAATTTAAGCGCCACCACGATGTCATGGTACACCCTCTTTAATTTCCTCTATTTTTGTCTTTTTTTAATGATTGTTGGAAGTTTGGCTGCCAAAAAAAGCAGTGAATTAATTGAAGGGTCAAACTGCCAGTGATTTTACAGAGAAATGAGGTCTACCAGAAGCCAACATAAAGCATATATATGAAGGCAGGCCACCCACCATACCCCAATAATCTAATAATAATAAGAGGGAATTGAACCTAAGTTTTATAATATGTTTAATTTTAAAAAGTTTGATCAACGAAGGTTCCCAACTTTTGTTCAGTATTACACTTATGCCTAGAATAATTTTTTAATCGCATTCTTATCTACAATCTTCTATTAATTAGCCCATATTGTTTCTGATGATAGTTTCCGTCAAAAGGTATAAAAAAGACTTATTTGCCTTCATATTTTTAAATAAGCAAATAACAATAATAAATGCAAAAGTTCGACAAAATGGTTGCTCCTCAATACAAAACACGCTAACATAATATTTAGACAAACTGTCATAGACAAGATGTGTTAATGAATTAAAGGTTTGGTGACAATGAGAAAAGTTTGAGGACCTTCATTGCAATAAAATGTAATGTAGTAAATAAAAAATATAATGTGAATATAATTACTAATAGTTAAATTTTTTAAAACAAGCGACAATTTCACACCACCCGATCTTCTCTTTCTCTTTGCCTGATTTTTACCATTGTTTCTGCCGAAATCAAACAAATTAAAAGATGTATCATCCGTCACCTAATTTAACTGCCACCACGATGTCATGGTACACCCTCTTTAATTTCCTCTATTTTTTGTCTTTGTCTTTTTTCTTTCTTTCTTTTTTTTTTTTTTTTTTTGTATTTGTATTTGGTTAGATGTGCTTAATTTTTACTTTTAAAAATGTTAGGTGCCCAACTGCAATCCCTCTTCCTCCCATTTTATTTTTTTCTATTTTAGTTTATTTAATTTAAGGGCAAAACTTTTAAAATGGACAATCGAGATTCTTGAAAATTTGGTAATGATACATACAATTAAAAATGATAGGAATTCTATTGTAATTTATCCTTAAAATAAAGAGTATCTTATTTAAGAAATTTTTAAATGCTCTAATCCTATATTTAATCAAGGTTGTAAAAAGCGTAAAGCATGGCTAGATATAGAGATCAAGCTTCAAAATTTTCAGGTTTAGGCGAGATTTAAGCGAGGGCGAAGTGAGAGCGAAGCGTGAAAAAACGTTTTCTTATTTAATATTATTTTAAATAAGCAAATAATAATAATAATAAATACATGAGTTCGACAAAATAGTTGCTCCTCATTACAAAACACGCTAACATAATATTTAGGGTAAATAGCACTAGGGCCCCGAGCCTTTGAACATTGTAACGATAGGGTCTGAACCATTGTTTACTAGCAGCCGGAGTCCCAGACCTATGAAACGTTAGCGCCCGATGTCATTTTTTGACAGAGTTTGACAGTTAAATAGTCAAAATTTTGTTAAATAGACTATTTTACCCTTAATTTGAATGATAAAAAAATAAAATAAAAATTACAACTAAATCCCAATAAACAAAATTACAACGAAACCCCAACTAACAAAATTGCAATTAAACCCTCAACCCGATTACGCATTACATCAATCGGTTGGAGATTTTGAGGAATTGCCATCACCGAAAGAGTTGATGCCCTTACCCCAAACCCTAATAAGCCACGATCTAGCGGCTTTTGATATTGAAACCCATCTCCCAAATCACAACCAACAGAGCATTTCGTCGCCGCCACAACTACTGCAAACCACCACGCACTCTTCCCAACCTAACTCGTCTGCGAAATTTGATTCAGCTGAGTTAGGTGGGTCAGGAGAGGGTGGTGATGGAGGAAATGGTAAAAGGGGTCGAACGAGAAACTTGGACTCAAACAACCACTGCTCATGTAGACTCCCTAGGTGGATAAGAGGTTTGTGGATGCTGTGGCTCATTTGGGGATCAAGAATGCTGTTAATTGACATTTTGAAAAATGGGTTTCAAGAATTACAAGAACATGCTAATGGGGCAATTTTCAGCTTAGGACTTGAAGATAAGAACAAGTCTACAATCGAAGTGCAAGGCGCTTTTTGCGTCATTGTTTGCGCTCTAAGATCGGGACATGGCACGACACGGACCGATGCGGCCATGGCTCTGTGTCATTTGACATTAGTGCGAGCAAATAGCAAAATTATTAAACTTGGGTACGTGGAAACGTTATTGGGATTGTTGAAGGATTCGACAATCGCCGCTTGAGTGGTCTTTGGTGAACCTAGCGGCTTGTGCGTAGGGGTGGTCGACTTTGTTGGATGCCAATGCGGTGGAGTGATTGGTCTTTGGAGCAGAGGCCCGAGTCGAAGCTTTGAGTCGTCGGTGGGAAGAAAGAGATGTGGGGCATGTTTGGAGAAGAAGAAGTGAGTGAGGAGATTGATTACAATTTTTCTTTATTTTCTTTGTTTTTGTTTTAATTTGAAAATGGTAAAATTGTCTATTTAACAAAATTTTGACCATTTAACGTTCAAACTGACGGTTTCTGTCAAAAAAGGACCTCGGGCGCTAACGTTTTATAGGTTTGGGACTTTGGCTACTAGTAAACAAAGGTTCAAAACCCCATCGTTACAACATTCAAAGGTTCGGGATCCACTGGTGCTATTTATATTTAGACAAAAACTGTCAGAGATAAGATGTGTTAATTAATTAAAAGTTTGGTGACAATGAGCAAAGTTTGAGGACCTTCATTGCAATAAAATGTGGTGTTGTAAATAAAAAAAAAATATAGTATGAATATAATTACTAATAGTTAAATTTTTAAAACAAGTGACAAATTTCACACCATCCGATATTCTCTCTCTCTCTCTCTCTCTCTCTCTCTCTCTCTCTCTCGCTTGATTTTTACCATTTTTTCTGCCGGAATCAAACAAATTGAAAGATGTATCATCCATCACCCAATTTAATGACCACCACGACGTCGTGGCTTTTAAATACACCCGCTTTAATTTTCTCTCTTTTTTTGTCTTTTTTTTTTTTTTTGTATTTGGTTAAATGTGCTGAATTTTTCACTTTTAAAAATGTTAGGGGCCCAAATGCAATCCCTCTTCCTCCCCTTTTATTTTTTGCTATTTTAGTTTATTTAATTTAAGGGCGAAACTTTTAAAATGGACCATCTGCATAAATTATTGAAAATTTGGTGATGATGCGTACAATTAAAATTGAATAGAAATAAAATTACCACAAACTAAAAATTATAGGAATTCTATTGTAATCTTTTAAATGCATGTAGACTATTCATTTCTTCATGTTTATGGCTTCATCAGTTTTATCAATTTTGTATTTTCAATTGAAGGATCCTGGGGGTGATGGTGATGTGCCAAAAAAAAAAGGGAACAATATATAGTTAAAAAATTATTGTATATTAATGAACAATTAAGGGTGAAAATGGACACTTTTGACAAATTGTAAGGATAGTAAGGGTGATGTGCCAAAAATAAAAAAGTCCCACTTTGAAGATGGTGTTTTAGCTTTTCAAAGTCATATTGGGCACATAAGGAACCTAATTTTCTACAATTTTCATAAAGTTCATTTTTTTTACTTTGGCTTTTAAGTTCATGTCTCTACATGAAAATAATCTTTCAATATTGATAAAATTAATGAGTTCCCCATGCTATAATGAACAAGAGTGGAGGTAGGAGGCGAGAACAAACTACTGGTTCGGTCCCGTCCCCAATAAAAATTAATTTTTGAAGTGTAATTTTTTTCATTAGCAATCTAGTCTTGAAGTGAATTTTTTTTAAGTAGTAGTCATCATTCCAAAAAAATTTTAACTCCGCCCCTGATAATGAATCATAAGGTATAAACCCGTCATATGACTTCTTATTCACGTCCTTACCTTCTAGCCAAAGAGTCTAGGAAGTCCATATATAAATTTTTCTTTCTAGAAAAAATATTACAATCTGTCCCAATAAAGACTTTACTTAAGAATATATTTTTATACCAACGAAAATTATGTGATTTTGGACAAGTTAAATTGACAAGTAGTTGTGAAGATTTTTCTTGAAATTTTAGAAGTTCTTTATAGTTTTGTAATAATATAAACGAAAGTATTGACTTGAATTTCTATTTGCATCACATTTTGTTCTAGTTTTACTGCACTTAGTTAAAAAATTATTGTATATTAATTAACAATTAAGGATGAATATAGAACTTTTGGCAAAGTGTAGGGATGGTAAGGGTGATGTGCCAAAAATAAAAATTGGCACTTTGAACAATATTTAGTTAAAATGATATTTTATGTTAACGAACAATTAAAAGTGAATATGGAATTTTTTAAAATTGTAAGAATGGCATGGTCCAAAATTATTTCTTCTATTTTTACACTTTTATATGTAAGTATAGATATAGATATAAATTTGCTTCGTCAAAATTTCATTTTCATAGCACTTTGACATCTAGGGAACGAATTTCATCAAACCCGTTGTTGAAAAGTCAATTCTTAATTAAAATAGATTTCTATCCCTATATGAATTTATATGAAAATAAATAAAAAGAAAACCAATAATTTAGAAAAGCAAATTCATCGCTACCACCTTGTATGCCCATTCACCAGAGAATAGGGTTATCAAAATGGGTGAACGAATTGGGAGTAGTGTTAAAAAGCCAGAAAGCGTAATTTATCACGTGAGATTAAGTTTTTAGATATAGACAAAATCTAGACAAGAGCGAAACAAAGACAAAGCGAGAACAAGACTTGAGACATGAATATGCGCGGAGGCAGCGCTTCTCACGATGTCATTATATCTGTTAGTAATATTATTATTTGTGTACATGTTTGTATCCATTGATGAGTCTCATATTTTTTTGATTTGATACTATTTTATGCATAACATTATACAATATCAGTATCATTAAAATAAATTTTTTCAACAAGTAGTTAGATGCAAATTTTTACCCTCGTTGTTTTATCTATAACAATATACAAAGAACAATATCATATTTAGCACAATATTTTAATAAAACAGTATTATGCATATTCTTGGAGGTGAAATTTGATTATTTAATAATAAACCATAACTCGAAACAAGTGTTTTTCTGATTTGATATTGTTTTATGTATAATAATATACAATATCAGTATCGTTATTACTGTATTCAATAAGCTTTTTTATAGAATATGTTGCTGTCACCGACTGTATGGATGTTTTCACCGCTACTCATGAGAAAAAGGATTGTATGTCTGTTTTCACCATTTTGGTTAACAATCGTTCATCTCTTTAAATCTCTCATTCTCAACTCTGTTTCACCTTGTCATTCATCACCGACCACTCACTGACTCCTATCAATCTCTATTTTTCCATCTTCAACGCAAGCAATGTATTCTCATACCCACCAATTTTCTATTTTTCTATTGTCAGATCTCATCGCGGGTAAGCGGTATACTAGTATAATTTTCTTTCAAGTATTGTTATAATATCATTATATGATTCTATTGGTAATATTATTATTATTTTGAGTGCATGTTTGTATCTATTGGCATTTGCTTCTATCTACGAAGAGCCAACCTGGAAGGCCTAAAAAGAGGTTAATCAAATCAAACGGTAAGCAAGTGCAGATAATACGATATGGAAGATGTGAAAAGTTGGGTAATCACAATAAGGAGACTCATAAAGAGCTATTGGTCTAAGATTTGAACTGAATGTTACTATTCTGTAATTCATAAAGATATTTTTTATGTGAAGGAATTGAGTGATTTTGTTTTGAATTTGATAAATATATATTTTAAATTGCACAAAAATTTTAATAATTTTTGCCGTGTTAATGTGTTAAGATACTATTTATTATACAGTATCGTATAAAGATAACTAGTATACTATATACAATATCATTAAACAATATACAATATACATAAATTTAAGTACGACTTTTAATGTAATGCGAAAAAATACAATTTCTACATAAATCAAAGAAAAATTTCTAATACAATGCAAAATAAATCGAAACAGTGGATTTAAATATGAAAAAAGACAAAGAAATAGAGAGTTTAAACATGAAATGTTAGTTTATACTATTATAAGGATACAACTGTAGAGTGGTGATATAACACCAACAGTGAGCACTAATTATGGTACCCACTGTCCACGTGGGTTCGTGACATCACCATATTGGTCATTTTTTTAAAAGTTGTTGACAATTTTTTTAAGTTTTTTAAAAAGTGACCTATGTTGTGATGCAACGTGGACAGTGGGCTCCATAATTGGTGCCCACTGTAGATGTTATATTACCACTCCACAACTGTATTTTTACTTGACCATCTAGGAGCAAATTTTAGTATCTAAGTCACGGAAATGCGATGACAACCCAAAATGAATAATCAAACTGCTAAGAAAATTGGCCTACCTCATAATTTGATTTTCTTGATAATGGAATGTATCACTACTTAACTTAAAATGGAGGCTTCTTGAATTGTATAACTTGGTTCCATAAGTATCCGTTCAAATTATAAATTAAACATTGGGATAATTCGCTCCAATACCCTTTTTTTTAAAAAAAGTTGAAATATACCCCAAATTTTTATGTTTTAATTTTTACCCCACTTTAATATTTCTGTTAACAAATTTACCTGTAAATTTGTAGGACTAATTTGTAAATACCCACACTAAAACCCGCGCTCCAAGACAACTGTACACCCCACTTCCACAACCCACACGCCACACCCCTTTCAATTTTCCAGAAATCTCCATCTCCATCACGTTCCAAATCAAATTCGGTTAAAATTTCTTCATCAAAATTTCTTCATATTCAGTTCGAAATTGAAATTTCTTCATCTCAGTTCGAAATTTCTTCATCTTCATTTCGAAATTTCTTCATCCCTAGTAATACAAACAAAATTTCTTCATCTGAGTTAAAAAATGGTGAAATCAAAAGGACAATCCGTTAATATTGAGCTTGAAATAGGCATTAATTCGAAAAAGTCGAAGAGGAAGGCTTCTTCATCTGGAAATAGACCGAAGAGGAGCAAAAATTTTGTCGAAGAAGACTTCAAAGAACTGAAAAATGTCCGAAATGTATGTCCTGCTTCTCTATTTATCTATTTTGTTTTTAGATTTTCCTATATTGTTCTACATGTTTGAATGAGAGTATGTTCGAAATTTGTGTCCGATTTCTCCATTTATTTATTTTATATTTTATTTCTCGAATTTGTTGTAGTGTTCTAAATGTTGGAGCGAGAATATGTTCGAAATGCATGTCCTATTTAGCACTTATTTATTTATTTTATAGTTCAAATTTCTTTAGTGTTATATATCGTGAAGATACCTTCAGTTTTTATTTGCTACAATTCTCTGTTTGCTATAAATTATGTATTTATGTTTGCTATAATTTGTCTATTTATGTTTGCTATATTGTTGTATATATGTTCTATAATTTATTGTGCATGTAGTGTAGCAAAAGAAACATAGAAGTTCAGATATCTATCTTCACATTCTATTGCTTGTTATTTTTATCTACTGATTGAATCGAAATCGTGAAAGGATACCGCAATTCAAAGTGATGGATGAATGATATGAATTGAATTATCTCATCTCATTTGTCCATTTCTCAGTTCTTTGTTATTTTTTATTTTTTCGTATGATTGAAATTAGCCTTGCATTGTATATAAGCTATTATTTATCAGCTGTTATTATTGATTTTCTCAATATAGTTGTTATGTTACACAAATGCAAATAGTAATTTATTGTTTTGTTTTCATTTTACAGGATGGAGAATTCATCACCAACCCCGATAAAAGGATTCCTGGTAAAGTATTGGTGTCATACGGTTATGACGTCATTTACGACATTAGGGAAAAGCGAATGATGTTCAAAAGAAATTTTCAAACAATCCCTTTCTCGACCTATTTGGACATGAAAAGTATATCTCTACAACCCCAGCTCATCCACTCATTACTTCGAGGTGATTCAACATCCCAACAACAACGAAATTTGGTTGAAATTGTCGGGAAAAGCCTTGAAGTTCTCAATTGAAGAATTCTGCCTAGTGTCTGGACTTCAATGCTCAGGTGGTGATCATATTTCAAAATATGATAGGGGGCCAAATAGATTGAAGGACATGTATTTTAGAGGCCTTCGAAGTGTGTCGAAGGTAGAACTTCGAAAGGTTTTCCTAAACCTAAATGATGAAGTTCCTGATGTGGATGTTGTAAAGTTGGCAATTCTTCATCTTATATCTTCTTTCTTGTATACAACTTCGTACAAGAAATGTGTAGATGACGTTCACATGAGATTGGTTGATTCCGATGACATGGCCAATTTTGCATGGGGTTATGATCTTTTCCAGATTACAATCAGGCACTTTAAGTTGGCATTGAATCCTGAAAATAAAAATTTGGATGGTGGTAAAAAGGCTTGGTCCTACAGACTGAATGGGTTTCCAATTTCGCTCCAGATTTGGGCATATGAGATTATACCTTGCCTTAATGGTATCATTTGTACGAGAGTTGGAGAGGGAAGTGCCCGACCTCGTATTTTGAACTGGGAAGCCGACGCGACTGTTTCGGGGTCACAATTGGAGAAGGATCTATTTGATCTTTTGATTGTAAGTAATTTTTTTTTTGTATACATGTATATTTTATTTCTTTTTCGATACATTATATGTTACATTTTTGACAATTATATGAATTATTTTGTTTTGTAGTTTGAAGTTAATAATTTCAAGGCAACTGACGAAGAGAAGCTTGAAGTATATGCTTCTAGGTTGTTTGAAAAGAACCAGGCAAGCATTGAATTCAATGCTCATTCTGCTGATCATCTTCAATCAAATCCAACTCGTGCGTTTGATGGTGCTAGTACTTCAAGGGGTTTTACTGGGGATGGGGAAAATAAACAGGTGACAGATTTTTACATATTTTTTTTTTCTTTTTAAGTTCAATTGATGCTAATTTTGTTTAGTAAGGATTTGAATTAAGCGTCGATCTTCTTTTATAAATATAATTTAATATGAGCTTTGTGTTTGTTTGTTTGTGTTTCTAGGTTTCTTTGCAACTTAAATGAAGTTGTTATGGATCGAATTGCTAAAATAGAATCGAAGCAATCAGAAATTGAAGCGAAGCAGGCTGAAATTTTGTCATTTCAGCGGGATTTGAAAAGCCAGCTAAATGACCTCACTGGGAATGTGCAAAACATGATTGCTGATTTTTTAAATCAGATGGACAAAAAATTCCAATCTAACACAGAAGAGGTTGTTTTGAATCGACAAATTGTCTTATATTCTCCAAATTTGGAGACAAATGTATTTTTTCTCATGTGTTTTTAATTCTTTTTAGTATGTAAAGAAAGCACTACCTTTCATATAGTATAACATATTTTACTATTTTTATGTGGAGTCATGATGTTTTTATCTTGTTATAATTTGTGTAGGATGAAGTTGAGAAAAATGATTTCAAATTTGAGACAAGGGTACGATTTCTAATATTACTTTATCTTTTTAGTATCATGTATTTCATGCTTGTTAGTGCATGTTGAACATATATTAGATTTCATGAATCATTGTATGATTATATGATAATGATATTTTAAATGAATGAATAATAACTATTATGTAAAATGCATTTCATTTGACTAAGATGATATTTTAGCTCATTTTCAAATTAGTAACAGATATGTTACTGTGAGCCACATTTGATTGCCTTTTCAAAGAGAAACCAGTCCTGGTATCCATTGTGTACTCTGTTTATGGTCTAGAAGAACATCTCTCATATAGTCTCTTCATGGTCTTTGATTTAGTTTTTAGGTTATTCCCAAATACTGTGTTTAAATACTACGTGCAATAATTGTTTTTATAGGTTCAAGATGAGGACAATGATGGGTCCCAATTGAAAGACTTTGAAGTTGAAAGTCAGGTATGTACATGTAAAAATTCATACTTTTTAAATTTGAAATGAGTAACACATTTGCTACTTTTATTAAAAATTTTTGAAATATGAGTTTTTGACTTGCTTTTAACAAGTTTAATTTATACCACAAACAAGCCAATCAAGCAAAAAAAATTTCATACCCAACAACCGACTACAAGCTCTATATGTCTCTAGTGAAACTAATGCTCTCTTTATTCTTTGTGAGCCACATTTGATTGCCTTTTCAAAGAGAAACCAGTCTGGTATCCCTTGTGTACTCTCTTTATGGTCTAGAAGAACATCTCTCATATAGTCTCTTCATGGTCTTTGATTTAGTTTTTAGGTTATTCCTAAATCACGTGTTTAAATACTACGCATAATAATTGTTTTATAGGTTCAAGATGAGGACAATGATGGGTCCCAATTGAAAGACTTTGAAGTTGAAAGACATGTATCTACATTTAAAAATTCATACTTTTTAAAAGGTTGAAATGAGTAACACATTTGCTACTTTTATTAAAAAATTTTGAAATTGAATGAGTTTTTGACTTGCTTTTAACAAGTTTAATTTATGTTCTGAGTGTTCAATTATGATAGGAAAGGAAAAGGAAAGAAAGCAAGAGTTTGTGACAAAACCAAAAATAAAAGTGCTCATCATGGTGTTACTGAGGTTGAGGTACACCTAATAATTTTGACACATTTTTAGTAAAATTTATTTAGTAAGTTGTTGGATTTCAGTTTACCAATATTATTTTTTAAGGTATCACGATTTCATTATTTTTATTTTTAGGTGGAAGGACAAAAAAAAAAAGTAATTGATGAGGCAGTTGTTAGTCAAAAAATGTGCAATATGATTAACTTTAGCCCAAGTTTTGACTTAGGGATTGACTTGGATACTACTGCTTCCGATATTGAATTATATGATATGGAATTTACTGACCATGATCTGAAAATGATTGATGAAACTATTTACTTGAGAAATATGTCAACTTCTAAGATGGCAGAGGTAGAGTTTTCACAATACAAGTTACTTTATTCAAAAATAATTGCTGTCTTTCATTTCATGGAAGTTGATAATGTTAATTAATTTTATAAATTTTGTTTTGAGCATTCAGAAAATTGAGCAAGATGATGATATCACTCCCGGTGCACCAAGGAGAAGGACAAGAAAAAACAATGGTGTATAGATCTCTTTATATCTCGTAATTCGTATCATCATCGGAAAGAGTAAAGGTTGTTATTCGAGAGATAAGGAGTTGTACATCCGCATTAAGAGATGAAATTAATCTTGTTGATATTAATGACATAGTTGATTTTGAAGAATGGTTTAATATGGGGTTGTGTAAGAACAACAAGTAAGTTGCATTCTTTTTATTCTCAAATAGATAGTGTAATAATCGATGATGTTTAATTATTTTTAATTATTATATTTGTAGAAAAAGAAATTTAATGATAACAACAAGATGATCAGTCCACCATTTAGTTTTGGAATACTTGAAGTGGCGAGAGAAGAAATGGTTTTATGATTTGCGTCATGCTGAAGAGTGCCTAATGGATACGGTATAGTTTTGGTTTCTTTTGTGTAATTTATGTCAACCTTTTAACTAAGTATTTTATGCATTTGACTGTTTCATTGGTCACTATTTTGTTTCTATTTTTCAGCATATCGATGTAGCCTTTTATTATCTGCGAAAAATGGTAAGGCACAGCGATAGGCTTCAAGTCCGTTTGACGACAACAGATTATGCATTTGATTGTTTTATATGAATGACTACTGAGAAGTTTTTGAGCGATGAAGGTGTTGTTGGTTGGAACAAAGCACTTCTATCTTATGTTCGAGGATGTCGAATGGCTTGTAACACACCATGGTGGGATGTTGACCATGTGTTACTTCCTGTTATGATGCAAGATAGAGCGCATTGGATACTCCTACATTTTGATATTGTACATCGATGTCTCAATGTGTTCAACTCTTATCGTAAAGTCATTCGTGACAATAATATCCGTAAAACAGTGAAGCCATATGCTGAAATAATTCCTTCTCTTCTCCATCATAGTGGTTTTTATAAGGCTAGGTCTTCTAGCGTTGTTGATTGGAGTGCATATGATGGAAATGATCCCTTTGATGAATTGGACATTCATTTATTGGGTAAGATACCACAAACAATACCAAAGGTTAGTATGAATATGGCAAGTGTATGCATTGGAGCAGATTTTGTAACTTACAAATAATGGTTTGTGATAATCATTTGTTTGTTTTTTTTGCGTGATGATTGTGGTGTCTATGTTATCAAATATGCCGAGTACTTTGCTCATCAAAAATTGGGAGAAATGTCGAAGACATTCACCCTGAAGAAGCTCGGCTTACTCTTTTCGATCCGATTGTTTAAATATGCAAAGAGAAAAATGGATGAAGGGTTTGATCGATGATGAAGAAAGGTGTCGAGAGACGAGTTAGGTAGACTGTACCTTATTTAAGTGTTAATCTGGAGTTGAATGCCAATGATGAAAATAAAGGGAATGTTGTAATGAAAATGAAGATTGTGATTTGTGTACAATTGATGAAGATGGTGATGAAAAGATAGAATTTAATAGAAAATCATTTTCAAAGCTGCTTAAGAAGGTGCCCTTGTCAGAAACTAGATTATATGCTCAGATGTCTTACTTGGGAGCTTTAGCTTATTCCATACCCCAGATCAAGGTATTATTTCATTCATTCAACTTATTTATTACTTAATTGGCTATTTTTGTTTGCTTAGTAGAATTTCTTGAACTTTTTTGTGAATCTTGATACACCTCTGCATTTTATTGTGATTTCAGATCAGAAATGTGATCTAGCACACTCCATATGTAGATACATTGTTGTTGTGAAGAATGCAACTTGATATGGTCGATGTTTGGGTGGCGCTGCCGCCTAATTTTCTATTATATGTATGAGCTTTTGTTAAAGTTTCTTGCTTAGTTCAAGTTGTGCAGTCCTGATTAATGGCAATTATAGTGTTAAATTGAGTAGCTATGCATATAATGTTAGTTGATGCTCTATATTGTTAGAGTAGAATATGACTCATCGATTTGTATTTTCATTTCATGGTACAGACTAAGAACCTTCTGAGACTTCATGGACTACGTTTTGTAACATCATTATTAGAAAAGAAAGAACAAGAATTGAAAGCCAAGAAAGAGAAGGCATTGGTTGAAGACCAACAAAAAGAAAAGAAGATAACTGCTGAAGCTCGGGATGCAGAAGAAAATACAATGGCAGAAGGTAGGGTGGAGAAGTCTAATATGAAGCAGATAAATACTTCCGCTGCTCATGAGATTGCTGCTTCCGCTGCTTCCTATCTGCATGCTCATACAAAGAGTATTCTTCACTTCGAAACATCCAAATCCAATCCGAGCGAAAATTTTCTTGAAGAAATCAAATGCAGCATGGACAACGTCAATATGATGAATGGGGATGTAGCTTCATTAATTTCTACCAGTGATTCGGTGACTGCAATTGTTGCTGCAAAGGAAGAAGTAAAACAGGCTCTTGCAGATGATTTAAACTCAACCAAGTCATCGCCATGAGAATGGTTTGCATGTGATGATGATCAGAGTGCGACAAGATTCTTTGTCATTCAGGTAAAGATAACTCGATCTATTTTATAAGAAGATTTAACTGCTTGAGAGTTTGTTTGCAACATATCGATGAGAGGGGGTAGTAGGTTTTGTTAATTGCTTTATTTCAATAGCTGATCGGATAAATGGGGAATTTGCTTGCCAAAAATAGATTGATGTTTAACTGTACTTTCGATTCACTGATTCTATTGCTGCTCCTATGAGTTGGATTATTTTATTGTTAAACATTTAGTCTTTTATTGCTTATAGGGATCCGAGTCGCTGGCATCATGGTAGGCCAATCTATTCTTTGAGCCCATTCAGTTTGAGGTAATTATATGAATAATATTTTAAGCTTGCAAACCATTTCTTGGATGTTCTTCTCGGATGAAATCCTTTTTGTTATGAGAGAATCTTCTAGAGAGCACCATAACAAAGGGACTTGAAATTTTTTATTTCTTTAGGGATTTGGATGTGCTCGCGCTGAGAGGTATATATGAGGTCGCAAATGGGACCTACGAGCGAGATGTTGCTCGAAAATTCGTGCACACCTAAAATCTCATGGAACCGCATGTCGATTTCGATTCATGTTTGTTTCGTTCTATGGTTGGAAATTCTATGAATAATACTTTAAGCTTGCAAACCATCAATGTTTGTTTCGTTCTATAGTTGGAAGTTGGAAGTTGGAAGTTGGAATGCTTGGGGACTTAAGTTACGATTTTTATTATTTACTTGATGAAATGTCAATTGTTTGTATTTTGTAAAGGTTGAAAGCGTGATATTCCGTGGTTGTACTAAACACGTTATTATGTTTCTTGGATAATATGAGGATTTTTGACTGTCACTTTTATGTCGCAACCCCATGAAGCAATTATTGGAGCAATTGGTTGAAAAACGGCCAAAATTCATGCCTAACATTGAAAGGTAGCAAATTAAAACATACACTCGAATTAAAATTCCCCCTTTTAATTATAGTAGTGATTAACCTATGCATGGTCGCTTCCAACCCCCCCCCCCCACACACACACACACAACGTTATTCACTTTATCAAGAAAATTAATGGGGTTGAAATATTGTTCACCTCTTCTATTGTTAAATGTCTTCTTCTTACGGAAAGCAAATCAACCTGATTAGACCCAAAGAAAAGAAGGAAGGAAATCACGGACACCGATGCTACCACCGTGGTTCTCTTCAATTTCTTGTTCGATTCTTTCCATCAATCAATTTGGTTCATTTCACTATCTCTTCATCAAGAGCGGATACACGAGGGACTTTCCTTGCTACTACGATCCCTCTTGCCCAATATTTTCTGTTGGTAACATATATGTTACCGCATTTGTTAAATAAAGTTGAACAATTAAAATTGAACAAGATATTAAGAAAGAAAGAAAAAACATTTAAAAGGAGATAAATCATAAAATAGCAATTGTATTGAAAATGAGGAAGTAATACAAGGTAACACACGAGGTAACATATGTGTTGCTCGTGTCAAATTGATTTTAATGAAATTGAAGGATGTGTTATCCGTGTCAAATTGATTTTAATGAAATTGACATAGAGTAACAAATGCGGTAACATATATGTTACCCGCGTAAAACAATTGTTTTCCAAAACAAAAACTAGAAATATTTTGATTGTAAACTATAAAAATGTATTTTTTTAAAACATGTAAAAGGAGATAAATCATAAAATAGCAATTGTATTGAAAATGAGGAAGTAACACAAGGTAACACACGAGGTAACATATGTGTTATTCGTGTCAAATTGATTTTAATGAAATTGAGAGAGTAACATAGGGTAACAAATGCGGTAACATACATGTTACCCTCGTAAAACTATTGTTTTGAAAAAAAAAAATTGAAATTATTTAATTTAAAACTATATAAATGTGTATTTTTTAAAACATTTACAAGGAGATAAATCATAAAATAGCATTTGTATTGAGAATGAGGAAGTAACATAGGGTAACACACGAGGTAACATATGTGTTACTCGTGTCAAATTGATTTTAATGAAATTGAAGGATGTGTTACCCGTGTCAAATTGATTTTAATGAAATTGAGGGACTAACATAGGGTAACAAATGTCAAATTGGTAAAATATATGTTACCAGCAGAAAACTATTGTTTTCCAAAACAAATCAAAACTAGAAATATTTGATTGTAAACTATAAAAATGTATTTTTTTAAAAATATTTAAAAGGAGATAAATCATAAAATAACAATTGTATTGAGAATGAAGAAGTAACATAGGGTAACACACGAGGTAACATATGTGTTACTCGTGTCAAATTGATTTCAATAAAATTGAGTGAGTAACATAGGGTAACAAATGTGGTAACATATATGTTACCCTAGTAAAACTATTGTTTTGAAAAATAAAAATTGAAATTATTTAATTTAAAACTATATAAAATATTTTTTTTAAAACATTTACAAGGAGATAAATCATAAAATAGCATTTGTATTGAGAATGAGGAAGTAACATAGGGTAACACACGAGGTAATATATATGTGTTACTCGTGTCAAATTGATTTTAATGAAATTGAGGGATGTGTTACCCGTGTCAAATTGATTTTAATAAAATTGAGGGACTAACATAGGGTAACAAATGCGGTAAAATATATGTTACCAGCGTAAAACTATTATTTTCCAAAACAAAAACTAGAAATATTTGATTGTAAATTATAAAAATGTATTTTTTAAAAATATTTAAAACTAGATAAATCATAAAATAGCAATTGTATTGAGAATGAGGAAGTAACATAGGGTAACACACGAGGTAAAATATGTGTTACTCGTGTCAAATTGATTTCAATAAAATTGAGTGAGTAACATAGGGTAACAAATGTAATAACATATATGTTACCCTCGTAAAACTATTGTTTTGAAAAATAAAAATTGAAATTATTTAATTTAAAACTACATAAATGTATTTTTTTTAAACATTTACAAGAAGATAAATCATAAAATAGCATTTGTATTGAGAATGAAGAAGTAACATAAGGTAACACACGAGGTAACATATGTGTTACTCGTGTCAAATTGATTTTAATGAAATTGAGGGATGTGTTACTCATGTCAAATTGATTTTAATGAAATTGAAGGATGTGTTACCCGTGTCAAATTGATTTCAATAAAATTGAGTGAGTAACATAGGGTAACAAATGCGGTAACATATATGTTACCCGCGTAAAACAATTGTTTTCCAAATCAAAAACTAGAAATATTTTGATTGTAAACTATAAAAATGTATTTTTTTAAAACATGTAAAAGGAGATAAATCATAAAATAGCAATTGTATTGAAAATGAGGAAGTAACACAAGGTAACACACGAGGTAACAAATATGTTACTCGTGTCAAATTGATTTTAATGAAATTGAGGGAGTAACATAGGGTAACAATTGCGGTAACATATATGTTACCCTCGTAAAACTATTATTTTGAAGAATAAAAATTGAAATTATTTAATTTAAAACTATATAAATGTATTTTTTTAAAACATTTACAAGGAGATAAATCATAAAATAGCATTTGTATTGAGAATGAGGAAGTAACATAGGGTAACACACGAGGTGACATATGTGTTACTCGTGTCAAATTGATTTTAATGAAATTGAGGAATGTGTTACTCGTGTCAAATTGATTATAATGAAATTGAAGGATGTGTTACCCGTGTCAAATTGATTTCAATAAAATTGAGTGAGTAACATAGGGTAACAAATGCGGTAACATATATGTTACCCGCGTAAAACAATTGTTTTCCAAATCAAAAACTAGAAATTTTTTAATTGTAAACTATAAAAATGTATTTTTTTAAAACATGTAAAAGGAGATAAATCATAAAATAGCAATATTACAATGAGGAAGTAACATAGGGTAACACACGAGGTAACATATGTGTTACTCGTGTCAAATTGATTTCAATAAAATTGAGTGAGTAACATAGGGTAACAAATGCGGTAACATATATGTTACCCGCGTAAAACTATTGTTTTGAAAAACAAAAATTGGAATTATTTAATTTAAAACTATATAAATGTATTTTTTTTAAACATTTACAAGGAGATAAATCATAAAATAGTAATTGTATTGAAAATGAGGAAGTAACATAGGGTAACACACGAGGTAACATATGTGTTACTCGTGTCAAATTGATTTTAATGAAATTGAGGGATGTGTTACCCGTGTCAAATTGATTTTAATGAAATTGAGGGACTAACATATAGTAACAAATGTGGTAACATATATGTTACCCGCGTAAAACTATTGTTTTCCAAAACAAAAACTAGAAATATTTTGATTGTAAACTATAAAAATGTATTTTTTTAAAACATTTAAAATGAGATAAATCATAAAATAGCAATTGTATTGAAAATGAGGAAGTAACACAAGGTAACACACGAGGTAACATATGTGTTACTTGTGTCAAATTGATTTGATTGATATTAAGGGAATAACATTGTTATAAAAGAAAAGATGAAAAAGAAAGAAACTGCAGATGTTTTACATGCACGATACATCCTAGTCCTACTTGAAAATCCTCTTCCTGTCATGTCATGTGGAGCAGAGTAGTCGATATTTGGACCATGAGGGATGATTCCAAATATTATCTAATTCTTCACTGATTATGAGTAGGATGGCTTCCATAATACTGTGCTGCTTAAACCGGGGACTTGGAATGTCTTTGGTGTAATTGAAGAGAAATATTCACGTTGTAACTTCTTTTTGCATTTGAAGTGAACTACATAGAGGCGAGTGTAACAAGTAACATTTAATTTGAATAATAGTTCACTGGTAAGGAAACTTTTATGCAAATTTCCTAATTGTTCTGTCTTTTGGCAGGTTCTATCAGTGAAGAATTAGATAATATTTGAAACTTTTTCTTTGAAGGAGGTCCTTCACAAAGGGGTCATCAGAACCATCTATAAATTGTTTAGCCAAAAACAATAAAATCATACTTGAAGTCTCTGTCTTCCCTAAAAAAGAACATATATGTACATCATCTCAAACTCACACTTTGTTACCCTAATGTCTCTCTTAATATTTTGCATTAGTACTACAATCACATGATGCAATTTAAGGCTACAATCACATGACGATTTAATCCTACAATCACATGATGCAATTTAAGGCTAAAATTCAATAGAAAATTAGAGAAGATCCACAAGTGAAATGAACAAATTTGAATATATCCTTATTAGAACAAAAATATTCAAAAATTCGTGAGCACAGTTTCTTTTTTACATTCGGCTTCAATGGCGTTGGGTTATTACACGTTCTTCGATTGTGCTCATATGCTCCACATCTCCCACATTTTCTTACTTGCTTCCCTCACTCTTGGATAGATCACCGTTTTTCTTCGGTCTTCGGATTTTCTTCTTTGGTATTGGTGGTAGTACAATGCTAAAGCAAACATCATCAGGCACAACCCAATCTTTACAGTTCCCAAGTGGAAAGATTGTCTCTTTGTATGTGTTCATGTATGACTCTTTTGTGTAGTATTTGGAGCAATAGTTGTAAGAATTGAGATGTTTGATCGCAACTCATCGCTAGTGCATGTTTGCATGGAATATCATCCATTTGAAATCTATTGCATGAGCAACTCTTTTCGTGCATGTTCACTATGTAGGAAGATACACCATCATTAACTTGGTGTAGGATTTGGCTAGACGAAAACACCTACACAAGGAATGAATTAACTTAATATGTTAGTTGAAATTGCACTTTTATATAGGCTTGTATCGAATAGATAATAAAAAATACATTAAAAATAAAATTGACAGGAACTTTAGTTTATAGAACAAAGCAGCAGATTTGTAAATGCTAAAAGATTTGCTAATAAAGATCCAATTCTTTATCCCTTCAAAACATTTTACATCTCTATTGAAACATAATCTTTAAGGTTAACTGATGGCTACCTATGGTTAATCAGACCTTAAGGTTAATAGGTCTTCATATCGGGCCACTTAACTAATGGCTACCTATGGTTGGCACAGTATTAAGACATAACACTTTAATAAACTGTACTAAACTGACCTTAAGGTTCAGAGTAGTTAGTTTAGAAAGTTTTCGAGTTAATTACCTAGCCCTATTTACAGTAATTGCGATGACATGTAACTCAAACCGCACACCCAACTTACAGTAATTTTGATTATATGTAACTCAAGCTGCGCACTACCACAAACAAGCCAATCAAGCAAAAAAATTTCATACCCAACAACCAGCTACAAGCTCTATATGTCTCTAGTGAAACTAATGCAATGCATTTGATCACATCAGATACCATGCAGACGAAGACATTAGAATAGTTAGATATTTGCTATTAATTCATAAACGTAACAAAAGAGTAATCATCATTTATCTAAAAATTAAACATAGTTTTAGTTGTTACCTTAAATTTCATTGCATCTCTTGAATTTTCCCGCATCATACATTCATATTTTGTTGCAAGTGTAGTAAATGTTGCTTGTGCATCATCCCGATTTTTGAAAAACCAATGTTGCACAAGGCATCTCAAGAATTCCAACAAGTAATTTATAAGAAAACTCTTTGCCGGTTTTGTAACTGAATTTACTGATTCAACTATGTTTGACGTCATTGTTGAATATCTATTCTTTGTCATGTATGCCCTCGACCAGGTATGATATCCAGCATCTTCCTACATGAAGAACAATTAATTCTGTCAATTAGGGTATTAAGATTGTTAAATGCATTAAATTATAACAATAAACATTAAAACTTACCAAATAAGGCCGGATTTTCTTGTCAATTTTCTCAAGTTGGGTCATATGGTAGTCAAATTCAGCCTTTGTATAGGCTCTAGCAGCTGCATTGTAATAAGTTGTTATGTTTTTATTACCCTTTTTAATAGTCTTCTTCAAATTTTGCAACAAATGGTAAGAACAAACACCATGCATGGCTTCTGGATATACAGTCTGTATTGCATTTCCTATGCTCTGGTGTCTATCTGATATGATACACAAGTGTTTCCGTGGTTCATAAGATTCTTTCAACATGTGTAAGAACCATTCCCATGAATTGTTGTTTTCATTATCTCCAATTCCAAAAGTCAAAACAAAAATATTGTTGTTGGCATCTTGGGTACATCTTTGTGAATAACGTGCACCACCATAATATCATTTTAATAACGTAGCATCAATTACAATTACAGGTCTACAGTAACTCTATCCTTTCAAAGAAGCACCTAAAGCCATGAAACAATACTTGAATTGGTTGTTCAAATCAGTTTCAGTTTTTTGTAACCCGAACACGGATTTTTAATTTCAACATATACAAATACATAGGAAGTTTTCCATACGATTCATCCGGATCACCTCTTAACTCCACAAATGCATGCTCTCGCGCCCTCCAAGCTTTATTGTAACTTAGTGAGACCCCATACTCATTCTTCATGTCATTTATTATGTCAGCTGGAGTGTATATAGTTTTTGCAGAGCTGTACTTATATTTGATGCAATTTGCTACCAATGAACTAGATGCTTGTCGATGATCTCCTAATATCACATTCATTGAGCAAACATGTTCATTTCTAATGTACCTTATCTTGAAGTTGTCCGTTTTTCCAACTTTTGAAGCTCTGAAAGACCATTGACAATTAGAATCCATGCATTTTAATACGTAGACCTTTTTGTCGGATTTTTTCACCTTGAATTGGAATTGGTTCCGCATGGCATATATTGCAACACTATTCATCAAGACATCTTTATTGCAGAAAATCTGATTTCTTTCAATTTTATCAACATTTGGATGAAAAATCACAGTAGTTTCAGCTTCCACAATCACGTTGTCAACACCGGGTAACCAATGAGAAGCTTCATAAGCAATATCTTCAATAGTTGGTAATCTTGGAGAGGCTATGAATGTAGTGTTATTTCTTTAATATATCTGAACCTGAAGCATGTTTGAACTTGAAGCAGCATCTGTTTTTGGCAATTCAAGTCCTTCATGAAGATTAAATGATGTGCTACTATTTGTTGCTGTTGAAAAATCAATGCACAAGGGAAAACTTGTAAAATCCTTGTGTTTTCTCTTCAATTCCAAGTAGAACAACATGGACTTAGTGGTTCTAATCTTTATTGGAGGATCATTATGCTTCACTTGATACTGAATTGTTATCTCCATGATTGTTTGATTCAACTCCAATTCCAAATAAATTTCTTTAACAAGCATGTTGAATGTACATTCTACAGAACCAATATCCCAGCCTTCTTGAAATTCTTGTATTCTGTGTTTCATTCCATTCACCATTGTAATGTAAGAAGATATTGATAAGTTCCATCCCTACAAAAAAGTAGACAGTAACATATGTATTAAGTTAATAAACTGAACTTTATAATAAAGCAAGTAACATATGTGTTACTCATGTATGTTACTTTTCAATAACTCAACAAAAGAAGAAATTATCACATTCAACATGATAATATAATTGAAACACATATAGTAACAAATGTATTAACACACATGTTACTAAATAGATGACAAATGACATTACTAAATAGATAATCATTTCTCCATCTGTGTTTAAAACAAGAGGTGCTCCATATGATATGGAATCATTGGTTAAAGTTGTGTATCTGCTAAATCTGTTAAACCAGCTAGCTCAGATTTTCAGTAAGAGTATTAACTAATTTTGGCTAGCTTAGGAATAGATGTTTATTTTAACAATTAACACTTTCTGGTCTTGTTCACTTCTTTAGACCATTTGTGCCTCTTTCCCTCACTCCTATGGTTACATTAACAAAGTCTAGGAACTACTTTAATAATTTAAATTGATTATGGTGTGTTTATTAGCACAAACATTGGGCATTTTTAACGCGAACTTGAGTTTCCGGCCTCAAGAGTGTCATTGTATCACCTAGTTTGAGCTTCACCTCTTGTGTACATGGTCATCTATTAGGCATGAGTTTGTGGTCTTTTAGCTGTTTAATATCTAGCAGATTGACCATGTGAAAAGACAAGTTCAATGACTCTTTGTTGGTCTGGACTTTGGATTTCATGCTCTAAGGTAAAGCTTCTTCCATGCACCTTGTTGGAAGAAATGAAACAATATTCACGATATTCAATTGACCAAACATATGTTATATCTCATGGATCAAATTTTCTAAAAGGCTCATTAGCTAGGCGTGCATTAAGAGCATACTTGTGTATTTCAAAAGCATAACTTACTATTCCTATTACAATGAAAGTTCAGTTTGTGCTCCTGTATTTCAAGAACAGGATTTATATGTCAACTTCTAAAGCTACTTTGACAAAACTAACTCTTAGCTACCAGTGTCAAAAAATTAACTTATTTATAAGTGAAGTTCTGAAGCTCAGCCATGTTGCCAATTAAACTATTTTGGCTGCTCTGGTTTTTTAATGCATCTGATATAAATTCAAAGGCTGTTTCTTTAAAACTTTTAGCAATTAATGTGCCTCTTAGATGTACACCGGCCTTGATTTTATTGTCATATTTCAATAAAATGATTTTACGCCCCTTAAATGTGAAATCTGTTTCTTCATAAACTTAAACAAGTAGAGGCGTAAACTATGTTTAAAACAAGAGGTGCTCCATATGATATGGAATCATTGGTTAAGGTTGTGACTCTGCTAAATCTGTAAAACCAGCTAGGTCAGATTTTCAGTAAGAGTATTAACTAATTTTGGCTAGCTTAGGAATAGATGTTTATTTTAACAATTAACACTTCCTGGTTTTGTTCACTTCTTTAGACCATTTCTGCCTCTTTCCCTCACTCCTATGGTTCTGTTAACAAAGTCTAGGAAGTACTTGAATAATTTAAATTGGTAATTTAAATTGATTCTAGTGTGTTTATTAGTACAATTTGAGTAGTTTCTTAACGTGGACTTGAGTTTTTGGCCTCAAAATCGTCATTCTATCACCTAGTTTGAGCTTCACCTCTTGTGTACGGTCATCTATTAGGCATGAGTTTGTGGTCTTTTAGCTGTTTAATATCTAGCAGATTGACAATGTGAAAAGACAAGTTCAATGACTCTTTGTTGGTCTGGACTTTGGATTTCATGCTCTAAGCTAAAGCTTCTTGCATTCACCTTGTTGGAAGAAATGAAACAATATTCACGATATTCAATTGACCAAACATATGTTATATGTCATGGATCAAATTTCTAATGTGAAAAGAAAGTTGAGTTTGTGCTCCTGTCTTTCAAGATCTAGTTTCTAGTTTTGTTAAGCTTAAAAAAAAAAACACTTATCAGAACAAAATTTATAAGTTTTACTTAGGTTACTTAGCTTCCTTCCCAAACCCATGTGTTCCATATCCATTAGCATTCCAAGTAGTAACATGACTCTTATCCATCATATCCATTTCGCATACGTGTCAACAAGAGACATTCTTCTCTAAACACATCTTTATAGCTAGTCCATGGATCCCCTTTGCTTGGGGGCAACACGGATAAATATGCTATAGCATTTATGACATGCCAATGTGAATGAATCATGCTCCATATTTTCTTTGTTGCATTTGGTAAAAGAAACTAATAGCTCAAATTACTCGACCAAAATACCATAGCGTTCTACGATACAAGTATTTTTCTTGTAATTTATGAAATAATTCATTACCTATATCAATTCTTTTTGCACTTGTAATACATTGGAATCACGTAAACATCAACTTCTAAAGCTACTTTGACAAAACTAACTCTTAGTTACCAAGTGTCAAAAATTAACTTACCTATAAGTGAAGTTCTAAAGCTCACTATTATTAAAAAGAGGCAGAATCTACTAGCTCAGAATAATATATAGAAGTTAAATAAGTAGAGGCGTAAATCAATAATGCATTCCAAAATCCAAAATAATGCAGCAGTGAAGCAGAAGAATAGTATATAGAAGTTATTGCCTAAGACATCAAATATTAATGCAATGCCATGAGATTCAAACATTCAAGATTCATATATACTTCATGAAAAACACTTCAAATCTTAACCTTAATCATAACCTCATCCTCACCCCAATCCTATGGTTCGCACAAATACATTCTAACTTAAAAGCATCAAGAAAGCACAAGAATTAAGCGACTCATATAGAATTTAAAAAGCTTCTCATAAGAATTTTTCATCGATCAAAACATATATCAAATTCTCTTTGCAAGTAAAAACTACTAATAACAACAATACAAAAAAATTATAACAAAAATTGAAAGCAAAATCAACTAAAAATTTAGACCGCATGCAAAATAAGCGTAAAATTGAAGACAAAATCAACATAATTAATAAACATGAATTGAAATTCATAATAGATAAACATTAGAATGAAGAAATCATCATAAATCAAATCCAAAATAAACAAAAATAAATAAATTCAAACAAAATGAAGTATTGCTCACCGTATATCTCGGAAATTTCTTTTACGCAATCGATCGATAAAATACTTCACCAAATTCTTAGTATTTTGAAAAAATTCAGAATATTTGGAATGAAGGTAGCTCGTTTGCATATTTGAATTAATTTTCGATTTGTATTCAACACATCAATGCGTTTTAGCTTCCATTGAAAAAATTTAGCAATTTTGATTTTCTCATTCGATTCATTGCGGTTTTGTGTTCCATGATTCTATAGATTTGATATTTTTGGTTGTAATTTGGGTTGCACAAATTGCCGGTTGTGTTCAATTTTTGGTGGCGCTTTTTAGATGGCTTTGTTTTGGTTTTGGTTTTTTTTTTTAAGTAGTTTTAGGTATTTTTCAATTGGGTTTAATATTTTTTGGGTAAATTTTGAAACACAAATTTTGAGGGTATTTTTCAACTTTTTTACAAAAAGTAAGGGTGTGATCAACTTTGCCCTTAAACATTTGTTATAAGTTGATATAAGCCCACTCTGTGGTGTTGCTTATAAGCCATGTAAAGCCCAATTAAAAGCCAATGTTTTTGGTGTTGTAAAAAACTAAAAACCAAATTAAAAACTATAACGGAGGAGGGGACAAGCAGCTTAAGGGTTTTTTTTTTCATTGGCAATTACACTAAAAATGGGGAACAATTTAGTTTGAAGGAGAGGAAAAAAAAAGGGTAACGTGTTCATCACCTCCTTGGCACCAAATTAATTATCTTGTGTTGCAGTGATTTCTACAAGGACAAGTCAACTTCTTCATCACCAAACTTGGAAGGTAGTTTGCACTCGATTTGATTGTTTTGTGAATGATTTAATTTCAACACACAACATCGATCTAAGATTTCGTCCAGCCTTAATCGCCATTCTCATCTTCTAGTTCCTTAGAATTTATTTATTTTTAACAATATTGTCGTTTCTTGATGATAATCTTCCTGAAGCAACAGCAATTTTCTCGACAATATCTCTCGTGAATATTTGATGTGGTTGTTTATGGTTTTCCCCTTGCCTTCAATTATAATCGGTGAAATATCCAGGACCAAAATCCAGCCCCTGATCTGGCCAATTCGAATGTGTTTTAGTGCTGGATCCACTGTGCTTGGTGAAAGTTATATCACCCAAGTCACTGCCTTTGTGATTTGATTAGGTGTACACCCCCCACCCACACCCCAAACCTTGGTTCTGAGGTGCTGGACTATTTGTTCTAATGTGCCTGTCACTGGCATAGGTGAGGCAGACGTGGGCAGAAGTTTCCGCTAGCCATTTCTACCATGCTAGCTGTCTATGCTATGGAAGCAATTGATTTTTTCTTTACGAGGTGCCAAATTTAATAACCAACCATTTTATCATGGCATAGGTCATGCTGCATGATGCCTCCTGCCTGTTCTGATATGAATCTTTAACTTGATGTACTCTTTTTGGCATTTTTTAATTGTGTTTGTTTTAGAGTTATTTTTTCCCATTAAGATGAGGTCGCCTTTAGTTTCCAACTTCAATTTTGATAATCGGATGTCATTATAAATGTGATTTACAAGTTCCAACTTCAATTTTGATAATCTGAATGTCATTATAAATGTAATTTACACAACTTTTATATGTACTCATACTTGCTGTGAGATGTATAATCACGACATAAACCTCCATATTATATCTGCCTTCACGTCTCATGTTTCCTCTTAATATTCTGTGTCATCTATGCTTAATATTTCTGTAGCTTGTCTCTGTGTATCGACATGATGATCTCTTTCTCAAAGTATGTAGAAAGATTTTAATCTATACAGAGTATCATGGTTGTGAAGGATTTGATTGCAGTAACGATTGATTGAACGGACTAGCAAAAAAAGTATCATTTAGTCGATTTCAAAATTATTGGGAATAAGGCTGAGATTTGTTCTCGTTGTTATTGCTCTCTCTCTCTCTCTCTCTCTCTCTCTCTCTCTCTCTCTCTCTCTATAGACCATATGTGCGCGCGTGTGTCTGCCTGCACACTTTAATCTTTTCTATATCTTGCTAATGTATATTAGTAAATTTCTTGCAGCTGTGAGCTCGTGAAGTTAAGATGGTGAAACTGACCATGATTGCTCGTGTCACTGATGGGCTTCCACTGGCAGAGGGACTGGATGATGGTCGCGATGTGCCAGATGCTGACTTCTACAAACAGCAAGTCAAGGCTTTGTTCAAAAACCTCTCAAGGGGCCAGAATGAGCCTTCAAGAATGTCAATTGAAACAGGCCCATATATCTTCCAGTATCCTATCACGCATTTTAGTAAAGATATTTTATTTAACTCTCTCTTGTTTATGTGTATGCAGTTGACTAACTAGACAACTTCAACTGTAATGACTGGACAACGAATTTAGATATCTGATTTATCACCGACCATATGGAGGTTTACTCCGCTACAAGCACAAAAAAAAGTACTCATTTGTCATTCACTACGTCTTCATTCTCTCAAACCAAAACCCATATTTCTCTCTCAATTCTTCTATTTCTCCATATTCTTCTCTATATTCATCCAAATCAAACCCCCTTCAAATAAAACACACTCTCTCTCTCTCTCATTCTTCTCAATTCCTCAATCCATTAAAATTCTCTACGGTCGGATTCCACCGCAAAGAAAAGCGGTATACTAGTTATAACATTTATTTAGAAAATAATAGACCCAATAATGTCCTGATAACATAATTGTATGTTGCTGCATTTTAAAATCTTTATTTACCCAGTGGTCATTTCCAGTTCGCTTTTTTATCTGTCTATGTTGAGCCTTGCCCATGCTCTATAATTCTGTACATTACTGCACATTCATCCCTGCTGTATTTCTACACATCAATTGGACATCATCTGATAATAAAATATTAAAGAGATATGGACCTTTGGTGATTTTACATTACCAACCTTACCGCACGTCTTTAACCTTTGCACGAAAAACTCATTCTGAGTTGCCATTTTTGTTCTATTTCCTATTATGAAATACAATTTTGTTGTAGATCGATAACATGCCTTTCGAGATCCTTGGAAGATCTTTATCTAATTTTCAGTGGAAGTGTTCAGTTTATAATACTCAGAACTATAGTTCCCGCTGATTTGTTTTCTCTTTTCCCTTCATTGAAATTTATAATTTCCTTAAATTGGATGCCTAGTCATATCATTGAAGGGCGTGTTTGTTATTTGACAATGTGTGATCGTGCTTATCCTAAGAAACTCGCCTTTCAATATCTGGAAGACCTTAAGAATGAATTTGAGCGTGTCTATGGAAATCAGACTGAAACTGCTGCAAGACCTTATGCTTTTATTAAATTTGGTAAGCTATATCCCAACTCTCTGTTATCAGCCTTAAAATGTATTTTGTATCTTTGCTTTCAGTTGTTTTTCAAAATGGTTACTTTGTTTTCTGTGAAACTTTTGTAAGATCTAGTTGCCACTTCGTTAGTGGTAAATTTTCTGCCCATCTATGTTTGATACATTTTGTCTTTTCACTTGATTTTGGAAGATACCTTCATACAGAAAACAAAGAAATTGTACCAGGATACAAGAACCCAGCGGAATGTTGCAAAATTGAACGATGAACTTTATGAAGTCCACCAGATAATGACTCGCAATGTACAGGAAGTTCTAGGTGTTGGTGAAAAGTTGGACCGTAAGTGATTCCATCTTCAATGTTTTATGACTCAAAGTCTATGATACGTTTTTCTTTTGTCATTTCATGGCATAAAGTATTTTTGCAACTTTTTACATTTCAAGCTAACCTCCTGGGAGATGATACTCTTCTTATCAATGGCATGCTTATTGTTTCTTTATATTGCCTCAACTTTATAAAATATCATCTTTGTGCACGCTTGCTTTGGGGACTGAACTTTTTGTGCATCATGATTATGTTATTCTCTTATTTTCCTGCATGTTTGTTATTCATATTCTTTAATTTTTAAACTTTTGCAGAGGTCAGTCAGATGTCAAGTCGCTTGACATCTGAATCCCGTATATATGCAGATAAGGCAAAAGATTTGAACCGCCAGGTTAGTTGGATTGGATGTACTTCAATACATGGTTTTTTATGTTCCATAACGAACCTATTTCAAACCTCAAGCTTTTCAGTTTAAGGATTAATTTACAATTTAGCCTCCGTTTGGTATAGATTATAAGGATTATGGTTTATTTGACTACTTTTTGGTCAAAATGTCATGTTGTACACACAAAAATTTTGGTCAAATAAACCGTTTTTTGGTCAAATAAACTCTTTTGGTCAAATCGGTTTATAATCTATACATTTAAACGTACTTTTAAGACATATTTCGTAAGACTCACAATTTAGTACCCACGTATTATCCTCACAATTTATGGAACCCACAACTTATAAGCACTTAAAAATAATTTCAACACTGCCAAACGTGCACTTAGTTACCGTGCTTTTATATAACAGAGAAATTTGAGTTCCACGATTATAATTGTCTGCAACCACAAGTGTTGTTTGGGAAAACCAACTTTTTTTTTTTTTTTTTTTTTTTTTTTTGCACGAAGTGAAGCAAATAGTAAACAACTATTAGAATAGAATATAATCATAAAAGCAACTTACAACTAATCAACTAATTTAATAGAACTCACTAGATGGGACAAAGAACTAAATATATGATTAGACTAATGTGCACCATTTGGAAGTTCATGAATTCGGGACCTTTAGTCTTCGGTCTTGCTACTTGAGTTAGATTTCATCAGCTGAAAATAAACACTATGTTGTTGAATTTTCGGTTGTAAATTTTACAATCTGTCTTTGTTTCATTTTGTCATCACCGTCTGAAAATAGCACGAGGTCAGTTACCTGCACACAACACGAACCCTACTTTACTAATCATTCTTTGATCGATGGCTGCAGGCTCTGATTAGGAAATGGGCCCCTGTTGCTGTTGTTCTCGGAGTTGTTTTCCTCCTCTTCTGGGTCAGAAAGAAGTTATGGTAATGCTGCCATTGATATGCAGTTGATGGTCACTGTTTCAGTATCTTTAATACTCTCCTGCCGATTGATTAGCACCAGAGACTTGTGTTGGTTGCCTGGCTCACATATGCATTTCATCTTTCGAGGTGACCAGCAATTTTGTTACAAAAACTACCTTTCTAAGGCTGGGAGAAATCAAACCATGTTGAGAATAGAAATATATATTATTTAGAGACAAATCCATAGAACATCTGTGCGAAACCTGTTTTATGTTGTGGGCCGAAACAGATTTCATTAGTACATACATTGGTTATTATTCTGCATTCGTATTTTCTAATATTACGTTTTAGACCACATTAAGATGAGTGTTACAGGTATTGAATTAAATTGTGATTGGAAAAGGTGATTGATTTTCAAAATCAGCTCACAAATCTTGCGATAGAAAGGATGTGCATTGTTTGCACAATTGTTTTTCAGTTCATAAGCTAGTCATTATTTTGAGGTTGTCTAATTATAATTCTCTTCTCATCATATGCCGAGGTATTAAAGTTGAGATTTTAGAGGGGCGCGTGCACACGCCTCAGCTCTCTCTCTCTCTCTCTCTCCCCCCCCCCCCCCCACTTCGTACATTTTTAGAGTATGTTTGTGTATGCTTGTAAATACTTATAAGCTGATCAAATATTATTTTTATCCACACATTTCGTATGACCACAATTTTTATCCACTTTTATTTCATATATTTCAAAGGATATACTGTTTATAATATACAAAAATCTTTACCAAATATATTATTAGTTTTATTCGATTAATCTTTTTTTTTTGTGATTTGGTTTATTTTAGACCTTGTGTAGCATAGTGTGAAGTTCTCTAATTTGTTGAGGAATTTACTTGAAAGGCCTACATAAAATATCCTTTTATTCATTCTTCTTTCAACTTCCTTTTTTCCCCTACCGCTTAGTCATCAACCCCCTCCTGCCACTGCGTCCCTGTCCTAGCCCATCTTGCTCTCGGCAACCCCTTGTCTATGTCATCACCCCGGCCTTTCCCCACTGCTCTGTGCAGCCCTCTTGCTCCTGGCCGATCCATGGCCCCACCTTTGTGCATCACCTCTCCACTCTGAGCTAGACCACCCCTACTGTGTAGAAGATGTAAGGAAAATCAAGGATCAGTTTTGACTATTCAACATTGGAGATAGATTTTTGACCTAGTTACGATCGATTTTGACTATCAAATAAAGAAGGTAGCTTTTTACCATAAGAATACTTTATGCAGTTCACATAAATTTTAAGATTTCCTGCAACAAACGAATTTTATCCATAATTTGGCACAAATTTGTGAGAGATTCCACTTTACGTTTCTTAGAATTCAATTGAAAGTTACAAGATCAATCTCTTTGAATCAGCACGTACAAATTTCATAAAAGGACCCAATGAGTAAACCTTGAGCCTTGCTATTGATATCATCTTGTGCTTCACCCTATATCATATATCAAGTTCCATGTTTATAGGGTGCAAATAGAATAGATGAGTTGTGTCCTCCAAAGCCAAATGAATTAGAGAGTGCAACCATTATGTCTAGTCTTTCCTTCTTGGAACCTACAAGTATATTTGCATCCCTGCCGGGAAAAGAAAATGGAAAGAAAAGGTTCAATAATAGGTTAATGGATAGAGAGATCAAACTATAAAAAGAAAGAGTAATCAAAGTAAAGAAAGTGATTAGTGTAATAGCATACCAGGCCTTCATCTGGTTGTTCAAGATTGATATTTGGATGGATCCAACCTGTTTGTATGGCCTAAGTTAAAAATCTGAGGTCAGTTACAGCAACAAGCCAACAACAAACAACTGTCCCGAGGGTGTGAAAGAACATAAACGCATTGCATGCAGTGTAGTTGTACAGAATAACATTGGAGAAGTGATCGTGCTAGAAACGAGCCCCTGTTTAAGTGAGAATTGCACAATCAACCTAGGTTGGGGGAAAGAAAACTCAACAGTTGATACTTTCAAATCCATAGCCATGCAAGATTTCAAGTGATGCTTGTGCATTATGGCATTATCGGCGTGTTTGGTGTATAGTACTAGATAGTACCAGACAGGAAAAAGGACAAGATTTCAACTTCTTTTTGGTTGGTTACTCGGTGTTCAGCCTAGCCTGCCAAACATTTCCTATAGGTGTTTATCTTACCAAGAAACAGGTAAACATTCATATTTTTAGGAACAAATTTCCACAAGTGGGAGAGCAAGGAAATTTCTTCAATGGCAAATTACCTTAATAGTCGCGATAGCTTCCACAGCACCAGCAGCTCCAAGTAGGTGACCAATCATGGATTTTGTAGAGTTCATTCGCAGCTGAAAGAAACAAGATTTCACACCAGAAATGACAAGCTAATTTTTAATCGAATTAGGGCTGTAGACAGTCACCTCAGTATTTTGTCCAAAGCAGCGAATAATAGCCTCGTATTCTTTCAAGTCATCCGATGGCGTTGATGTAGCATGAGCATTTATGTAATTGACATCTTCTCTAGCTACCCCTGACTGGGCCAAGGCTTTCTCTATGCATAGAACAATTCCTGTCCCTGAGTTTTGTAAGAAATTAATAGCTATAGGTAACAATCAATCCTTGGCCAATCATGCATGGATTCTAAGAATTTGCGACAATATATCCAATGCTCTGCCAAAATGTAAATGTAATATGTAAAAATTATAGAGACAAAATGTACTGAGATTCCACTTCTACAACCTGGCTGACACGGAGACCCCGGATGGGGACTCAACCAAGCCAGCTAGACCGTGTACATAACCTTAGCTGGTGTGGGGGTTGGATTACAGACCCTGGGCACCAGCCATGTTTGAAGGCACCAGCCATGTTTGAAGGAACAACTTGATAGATGACCAAGTCATGACCCTCAGACCTGACTGCAGGGGCATTCGCACGCTGAAGGCAAATTAGCGAGAATCCCACAGCAAACAAGTCCCTCTCACATAACAATGAGGAATCTCATCCGATTGTGATTGGATAAAACTCTAATTAGCTAAAATAGACATTGATGTTAGCTTAGGGATAATGATCATCAACCTATACACCAACTAATGAAAGTTATCCACATAGGAATCAATAACAGGCACTTCACTGGCTATATATACAACAATAATCGACTGTTTTGAGGTAACATACTAGAACCCAATTCAATTCTACATTAACGACTTAAGCATCGGAGTGTCTATGAGGAATTGAGGATCATCCTTTCCCTTTTGCAGGTACACTTTGATGCTCGCGAGACCCACATTTCGACACTTGGTGAGCTTTGATCCTAGCATCCTTACTGACCAGATCTTGGCATCAACATATAGATCAACGAAAACATAGAAGATACTAAGAGACAATAAACTAAGCATTTTTCAAATCATATTGAAATGAGATAAATGGAAGCAAAACCTGCTCAAGCATAGACCTTTGACACGAGACTTATCCAGTTAATTTATCTTTACATTTATGAATGATAACAAAACTATAAGTTGGCTACCCAGTTCATTGATTTCATAGCTAAATGAGGTAGTTAATACCAGCGTAGAGCTGTAAAAGCATCCACCGATGAAATGCTAAAACTTCTAGGATGGGATACTTACCATCTGGATGTGGCTCGGTCATATGATATGCATCGCATGTAAAGCTTCCACCTAAAACCTCTGCATAGATAGTTGCACCTCTCCGCTAACATATTAAAATATTAATTATCACACGGATACAAAAATGCGGACCTTCAGCTTAAGGAATTGAGATTATCACAAGAAATTTATGGAATTGACATCCATGCATATATTAGATATCACAGAGGCATACCTTAGCATGCTCTAGTTCTTCTAATAGTAGTACACCAGCTCCTTCTCCCATAACAAATCCATCACGGTTCTGTTCCATCACAAAATTGAAAGAAATGTCAATTATAGTGTGTCTTAATAAAATTAACAGCGAGATATCATGACACTCTTTATCATAAGGGTTCTGCTCCAGGACCCTTGTTTGATTTTTACGAATTACATAAAGGTAGACTATATGCTCTCCCGAACATGGTAAGAGTACATTTCTTTCTTGTCGGAAAAAAAATCATGCCTTGTATACAATTTGAATTTGACATCTTTGTTCACCAATATAATGTACAAAAATATACCAAGAGCATATTCATACTAGGATCAGAAATCCAAGATGGTGAATAAGACTAAATTTGATGCAATACCATATCCCAAGGACGAGAAGCTTTGGTTGGATCCTCATTCCTCTGTGAAAGGGCTCTGCATGCAACAAATCCTCCCAATCCTGCAATTTACTCGTGACTTGAGGGTGATAACTACATAACTAAATGCACTATGAATATAGATAACACGAGTCACATCCAGATAGATTGAATTATAACGAACCTATGGGAATAATTGCTGCATCAGACCCGCCACAGAGCATCATATCCTGCCACAGGCATTGAGAATAGAAATGAGACACCTTGAAAAATGGGATCTTACAAAAATAATGAAAGAAAAAACAAAGTTAAGACATTTTGAGAAGAGAGAATTTACCGTTTCGCCTCTTATAATATGATTTGTGGCATTTAGTATACAAAAGTTGCTAGTAGCACAAGCTGTAGAAATTGAGTAATTTGGACCCATCCATCCCTGCAGTTTAGACATCAGAACACAGTTACATGACTGCACGAACAATTTCACAATTGGAAATGAAATATTTTGATCTCCTCTGACAGTAGAATTTAATTTACCAATTCCATAGCAAGAATTGCAGAACCCATGTTCGTCGTTGCAAAAGGTACACAAAAGGGACTCATCTTCCTGTAAGACTCCCTTAAAGCTTCTATAGCATCATTGAAAACCTGATCAAAGTTTACAAAAAGCAAATGCATTGATCAAATAACACTTGAGAATTTAGGAATTTTATTGGTCAAACTTGGAAACCAGTCATTTTGACAATAAAGTAAAAGTTACTTCCAAAACAAGTAATTTTTTTACTTAAAACTAAGATAAAATAACATATTCAAATGTGTTCGAAAATAAAAAGTCAGTTAAAAGTAACTTCTACTTTTTTTAAGCTTAGCCAAACACATTCCAAAGATGCTTAAACTAACAACAACCTGCATCTTATGAGTTGATAAGATACCTTCATTCCACCTAGAGCAGAGCCAATTATAACCCCGCATTTTGCCTTATCTAACTCTTCCATGACGTCATCCGTTATTCCACCATCTGCTAAAGCTTTCTTGCCAGCAGTGAGCAAATAAAGCATGAATTTATCTGCCCTCTTAGAAAGTTTTTGTGCAACCCAACCTTTAGTCGAGAAACTCTTGATTTCTCCTGCAATTCTCTGTTGTGATCGAGCCATACATCAAGATCCAGAAACTATATAACTTCCCCTTGGGAAAAGAAACAGTAATTAAAATAAGAGGAACGAAGATTACTGTGGGAAACTCAGTACAGTCAAATGCCTCAATCTGACTAACCCCGCTAGTACCTTCAAGAAGATTAGTGTAGTATTCATCCGCATCATGACCAAGCGGGGATACAACACCTAATCCGGTAACAACTACCCTCCTTTTCTTTGTAAAATGTATTTTCGTTGTTGGGCCTTCCTTCACAGATTGTACAGAAACAGCCACGGTTTTGCCTAGACAAAAAAGATGCACCCGCCTCAACTAACTGGACAGGCAATAGCTTCCATGAACACATAGGAAATGGACAGCGAAATCCAATGGTGGAATAATTGTTAAAAGAGATACACTATGATCAAAATTCAACTCATTTTTTCATTATCAAAAAGCTCTACTTTATTGACAACAAATTTTTCGTAGTTGAAATTCTTCCAACATATGTTACCCACATCATTGTCTCATTTCCCAAAATCTGTGAGTGAAAAATAAAAGAAAAAAACACTCTCCACTGTACATCTTACCTCCTTGCATCAATTACGCCTCATCCATCATGGATAGGTGATGACATTTCCATGCCATCAATTATGCGTAAAACAATTTGGCAAAATAAATAACAAGATAGCTTAAAGCTGAATGCAATTTTATCAATTTCATGATAGTGAAAACTCTGTTCCCACTCCAAGACTTTGGCCTTCCAAACAAAATAATGGAATTTGCTTGTCCTTCCATTAAGCAGAACCAAATTGCAAGAAATAAAATTACCAAAATGGACCAAACGGGGCCTTCAAATATAGATTTGTGGTCTCCATATGATTAAAAAATTTAAATTTAGAAATTAACAAAGAAACTTGATTAGTACTCAAATTTCTTAACTTAATTCTCAGTCATGTCTGAATTATCAATTCCTAATTTCCAAATGGCTTTCCAGTTTCAGCAAAAGAGGTTTATATGCCAACTGAAAGGTTCATCAATAAAGACGGACCGAGTCATGTCTGCAAGCTTGAGAAGGCAGTAAATGGCCTGAAACACGCACTAAGAGCCAGGTATGCCAGGTTGAAAACAACTCTTCTAGTTGGGGCTTTGTTAACTCAAGGTGTGGTCCTCACTAGTCACTCACTTTTTTGGGCCTAGGACACAAGTGTTTATGGTGCTTATTTCAGTATATTATATGATAGTTACTGCCTTACATGGAATAATACTGAATATATTGTTTGCCGTGAAAGACATGGGTCTATTGCACCATATCCTTGGAAATGAACTTTACATAAATGAGACTCGTATGTATTTGACTCAGAAAAAGTGGATTGAAGCTCTTCTAAGGGAAACCTCTCTTAGCCTTAGATGGAGAACCCATGAAGTATCCAACAACTTATAGAATTTTAAATGGTGCTTCGCAATACTTAACCAATACTAGTTCTGACATTGCCTTCACAGTGAACAAGCTAGCCAATTTCTATAGGATCCAATAGCTACACACTGGCAAGCAGTAAGAGAGTTCTCAGGTACAGAAGAGTATGGCTTAAACCTTAAGCATACCGTAAGGCTGGGATTGTTTGGCTTATTTGATGCTGATTGGGCTTGTTGCCCTGATGACAAAAGGAGGTCATTGCAGGATATTGCGTTTTCTTCGGTGATACTCTAGTGTATTGGGTCTGTTGCACCCTCTGCTATACAATAATCTTTTTATTTTTTGTGTATGATTCTTTGTTGTGTATGACTCTTCGTTGGGCAAATAGTTGATAGTGGTGCTTGGAAAATGCGTGGAAAGGTTGTTGGTTGTGTTTACCATCTACACATACAAAGGCAGCACCTCAGCATCTTTTGAGCCGATTTTTTTTCCTTGACAATTTTCCAAAATCCATCTTGTCTAGGTTTAAGCTTTCAGAAAAGAATTAGTTATTATCAATACAATTTCATAGCCAAAAAATCGCTCTCTTTCTAATTCCTATTTGCTAAATGCCAAAAATTCTCGGGTTCATTTAACACGAAAGAATGCATGATATTCAACACCATTAATCCATAAAAAATTCAAAACTCTAGAAATTCATCTAACTAAAGGACATCAAGAGATTAAGATTAAGGTGTAACATGGATAGTTACACTATGGCCTTTGTAGCAACTTCCCAACTTATTTTACTATATCCATCTTTTCACTAAAAATTGACTTTTAATGACAATATAGACGGAATTAGTCCATTGGGATCGACGATGACATGGGTTGGGGGACCAATAGTGCAATTTTCCATATCAAATCACTTAAATAAATCAAAAATTAGCAAAATGTGTATGACTTATTAACAGAAAGAGCAGCCTTACTCAACCTCCTTTGCTTACGAGTCATTGGCACAGCCATGGACCCAAAAAGTGAAAATGCATTTTCACCAAACAAAGCCAAAGAAGAAGATAGCCCCACTGAATTATAGTACTCTTGGCAGGGTTCAAAAGATGGGCAAAAATTCATCAGATTGTGAATTCCAGAACCATATAAAGAAGACATCAAGCCCCCACCATAATTGCTGCTCTGAGCCACCAATTTTTTTCTTCTGGCAGATCTACTCAGCCTCTTCGAGCACTGTAAATTGTGTGATGACTTGGGAATATGGTTTTTTTCACTTGCCACAGACATGCATGCTGCTACTAGCCAAGTGCAGAGTGGAGAGGCAACAGAGAATGCCACCACCATTGGGGAAACTGTGTCCAATTCACAATAAAAGATTCAAACTTTATTAAGAATTATACTGGCTCAAATGGGAAAAATTGCTAGGAACATATATTTGAGCAAGAATTTTAATCAAAATAGTGTAAAATCGTGGGTTTGATGTACTTTTTTGGATGTGGGTTTTTCTTGGATATGCTATGAAACACAATAACTAATAATTATGTCCTGTTTTCTTAGAGTACATTACTCAAAATTACTTGCATGATATTAAAAAAAAAAAAAAAAAAAAAAAAGGTGGAAGATAATTAATGTCAATTCAAATGTACAGTAACCTTTTTTATTTAACTTTTTATAATTTATTTTTATCGAAATGTGTGTTAATTATTTTTTATTTAATTTTTTATAATTTATCTACAACTCTCTATTGTATTTATAGACTACAATTTTTTCAATCCACAATTCTATTGGATATGTTTTTTTCTCCGTCTCTATTTTATTTACTACATGTAGAACAATCCATTTATCATGCATGGATAATTGTGAATTAGATGTTTCTAAATAATATTAAAAAAAATTAAAATTAAAATTTTCTTCATTGAAATCTTCTAGTCTTATCTAATTAAACGCACAAGGGAAGTCACATCATGACCCCCATTAAATTTGTACTTCGTCTTAGGTAAGTGCAATGATTTGACACACACACACACACAAAAAGAAAAAAAAGCATAAACCTAGTTTATTTTATCTATTCATGAAATTTGTACAAGAAAAAAGCAATTTGCATTTATTCTTGCTAAAATATTGTCTTTAAATTCTAAAAAAATCTTGAAAAACTATGTAAATATACCTACAAGCATAGAATATAGTCATATATATATACACACATGTTTAAAATGTTGGAAATTCTTTGATTCTTAAAGAGAAACTTACATGAGTTGTAAGAAGCCCTTTTCTTCAACTTAATTTGGAGTAGTTTTGCTGAAGGGAAAGCTGCTTAATTTCTAGTGCTTTGCTTATGAAATAATTAACTTAATTACGTGCTTAATGGGTTGTTTTTATGCCATAATTTAATCTTAATTAATTTGTCTACTACAACTTGATAAAGACATTTATGTGGATATTCTTTGAAATCACAGTATCTATTCCTGCATTATATGATTAGTAGCCAAACATCACTGTTGTTAGCTGGCCTTTACAGATGAGAGAATCAAATATTAACGCAAATTATTGTCTTGAGTTTTGTTTGTGATTACGACTATTGAATAAGTAAATAAAGTTGAATTACTTCGTCCAAAGGCTTAAAATGTGAGAGACGGTACACATTCGACACGTACATGCCCAATACAATTTTATAAATGAGCGATAATGAGATTTGAACTTAAATAATGCTTAGAGCTTAAATTAAACGTACGCAAGTCACTATTTCTTCAATTTCTCCTTTTACAAAATAATCTTTTCTAAAATTTGATCCAAAATTTACTAATCGCTTCAATTCATAACCTTGATTCGATTCTCTCCATCAACCGATTGTCTCTAAAATCTGATCACCTCCTCAATCCATATCTCCCAATCAATTATCTCTTTCCATCGATCATCTCCAAAATCTGTTCACCGTATAATAAAACCTACGATTATACTAGTTTTTAAAATAAGAGAATGTCTCTATTACTTTTATAGAACTCTGGAAGATTTATGTAATTTACTCTCTTTTATGGTAACTAGTTCAAATTCATACCATCCATTTCAAAGTTTTCCCCTTCATTTTGCAACGGTCATATTTCCCCTTTGTAATAAGGGTTTTCATTCTAAAAGAACCTAAAAGATTGCCAGAAAGATTCTTTGCTCTTGAAAAACATGAACTCAGAACAAATGGAAATTTCTGGGCAAGAACATTATGGCGAATTGGATACAGACTCATACGAGTCCGATGATTCACAAGCTGACCCAAATTTCGATATCCTTGAGGAGACTCGATCGAGTTTCTCGAACCTCAGGATCAAGGATAAATCCAAATGCCGGTACCTATATTTGTTACTACTATTCAATAAATTCATATAAAGATGCAAATTTTGGTTTTATTTAGTGCAGTGATTGTTTTTGATGCTAAATTTTGTATGCTTGTCTTGTTTCTGATAGTTCTGCAAAGGAAATTAATCAGAATAATGAGGAAGACCTAGATTTTATTGAGGTGATCCTGCCTGAGTTCGATGAGAAGGATCAGAAAAGTTATGAATCTGTTAAAAAATTCATCGAAGGTTTCAACTAAAATTTCTGTTTTATTTTATTCTTTTTAAGATTTGAACTTTATTTCATGTGCATATGCAAGTACGAATAGTGCAGTAAAGTTGTATGAAGATATGCTTCTGTTGTGTGAGTGTGAAAATGTTGTCTTAAACGAGCGTGTTTTGCAATGGGGGAAGGTGGCATGATTGAGAAATTAAAAGTGGATCAATGCAAAGTCTATCTGAGGAAGCATGGGTTGAGATTGACAGGCAATAAAGATATCCTAATACAAAGGATTAAGGAGCATCTTGAGTAATTTCTTCCTCTCTTTTATATGTGCCTAGTTTATTGATTTTGAATTTAATTGACTCCTTGTAATAATAAATGCTGGTGTATTTTTCAGTGTTGTCAATGGTGGTGGGGAGAAAAAGTATCCGGCTTCTAGTTTTGTGCTTAATTGCAAAGGTAGAAATTGTTAGCATCTTGTGTGTGGGGATACTGCTTATATTATTTGATTTTGTGCAGTTTATGAGACTTAAATAATAAGATCTTGAAACCAGTTAACTCTTAATACTTATTTGAATAAGTTCTGCATTGCTGAATTTAAGATGAATGAAGTGGATAAAATCATCTAGTCTAAGTTACAATGCCTGGGCATGCCCTCTCAATTGTTTGCCTAACTGTTTTAGTTCTGCCATCAGAAATCAGCATTTAGAGCTGAGTGCTGATTGCAGGTCACTTGGTGCATGTTTGCTATGCAATGTTGGACAATACTGAAAACTGTAATGAAGAAGAATATCTTCTTTTTCTTCTTTTAATACTGTCCAATTCTATCCAATCCTCCTACCAAACATACCTTATGCGGTTTATTAAGGTTTAGATATTTTCCATTCTTACAATATATCCTTCCTGTTTCTAATTTTGAAAGATTGAATTTTGCAGGCGATGCATGCACAGGAGATGTAGTTATGTTTGAACAAAATGTGTATGAAATGTAAGTTTGTATCTCACATGAGATTCTAATTAACTTTCAAACTATCCACGCCTGAAGGCTAGATTTTGCTTTTTGCCAAGGAAAGATAGCCTCTGCCTTTTGGTGAAAGTCGAAGTGGAGCCCTGCTGCTTTCTAAGGGAGTTTCTAAGAGGCCCAGGCAGAACTCCTTTGTTCCTAAAGGATGTTTTCAAGAGTTTACCTCTTTATAGAATAAAATAATGGATATTCTGGATTTATTTTTGATAATTGATTCCTGATAATCTCTCTTTTTTTTTTTTTTCGTAAGTACTGCATCTCTTCAGCCCTGTGTCAGAATTTTTGACAAGTGGTATCCATTAGTTCTATTTGTCATTTATATTTCTAAAAATGAATTTGAAAAATAGGAAGGATCTTCCATAATGTATGAAAGCTTTTACCTGTTGCAGAAATGCTGTGTCAAACCATGTGCTCTTTTGATTCATCAGGTTCAGCATTGCATCTAGGAGTGCAAACGGTCCTCCGTGTGGTACACGGGTTGTTGCAGGGCGGATTGTGAAGGAGAGCTATGGTGCTGCTAAGCAGCAGCATACTTTTACGGTCAGTAATATTCGATCAACTTAGACCAAGTAGAAACTTGCAATAGGTATTCGACATGATATATGGCCTATCATGCCATATAGAGCTTCAGTAAAATTGTTTGCTACATAATACCTATTTCTTCCACATTTACTTGATAATGCACATCAGTCGATATCAATATTAACTAAGCTTGTAAAAGAATTTAATGACCTCCTTAGTACTGAGCAATGTGTATATGATCGGAATATTTTTAGCAGTCTATAAAAGTTGACCATTTTCATTTCTGTTAGATTGCTAAAATATTGTAATAGTTGTGATCAAAATACAGGAATCAATTTTAAGACTCTGTTGTAGCACTTAATCTGTTCATATTTTGGCCCTTTTGTAGAATAATTTTTTCTCATCTGCTTTGGGCAGATTGAAGTGTTGTGGAGCAAAGGGGAGAAACCACTGCCTCCACTTCATCCCCTCCTCATTAAAGGCAGGAACCTCTACAGGTTAAAAACAATGAGACAGGTAATTAAAACAATGTTCAAGTGTATATATGTCATGTATCTTAGTCTAATGCAATGATGCATTAGCTTTACACTTCTCGTAATTTTATTTTTTTTCCTTTTTCCTGGAAATTCTTGGGAACTTCAAGAGATGGAAAGATGAAGGGGAAAGGCAGAAAATTTTATTAGAAAAGCATACTAGAGGTTGCATTGCACGCTCAGATCGGGATGCACGTGTACAAGAGAAGGAAATGCGAAAGATGCACAAATCAAATGGGTATTCATATGGTTTATTGTGAATCAAAACCTCACCGTACAACATTACTCAATTTCTGTTTGCCAATAATTATTTATGGTTGTAGTGACGTTTTTGAAAAACATAAATGTTCTAATGCTCAATATCTATATCAGGATAGCAAGAATGGAAAACCAGAACAAACGGAACAAACATGGGAAGTCATCAGATTCTGCACCAATGAACTCAGAGAAACTGGGAAACCAACCTCAGAAGCATCAGCAGGAGAAAAAGAATGCTGCCCGAGAAGAGCAATATTCTCAACAGGAGTATTGCCGTCCCAAAACTTATGAAGTGAGCATTCCACAGCTGCAAGAAAGTTTGCCCGGAAAACCCAACAATTCTTCAAATGCATATGTGCCACCTGAAAGGGTCCATCAGAGGCAACCTTTCACTGCCGTGAATTACAGTTTTCCGAGGAGTCCAATTCGAGTGCATCCTCAAAGCTACATAGGAAACTCCATTTATCCGCAGATACCAATACTAAACCATACTTTTGAAGAAAATCGAAATTACAATTACATAAGGAGTTCATTACTGGGGGCTGGTCCTATGAGCAACTCAGTGCAAGTTCATGCTTATCACATGCAGGAGAACTTCAATGCAACAAGGAATCCAGTCCAAAGGCAAGGCCCTAAAAGAAAGCAGGCGTGTCGGTTTTTTGCTCAAGGAATATGTCATTATGGAGATAGGTGCAAGTATTTACATGATTATGTAGGAAAGTAGATATTAAAGGAAGAATTGTAAAAGGGGGCCTTCTGTTTTACCAATGCATCACTCAAGTTTTGGATTTTGCCGGTTGGAAAATAGTTTTTTCCAATTCCATTGCCAAACATTGGAAGAAGTTAATGGATGTCATTGTCAACTTATGATCTTGTTGGTCAGATAAACTCTCTTTTTTAAGCTTTAATTTAAGAGTCTATGAGCAGAGAAGAAATATTACTCAACACGATGCAATGCTGCACTCATGTTTTATAGTCTGGGAGTGCTTTCATTCGCCATTTTTGCAAAGTCAGTGGCTTTTGCTGGGTCAACATTCTGGAAAGAATCAAATTTAGAGCCATCAACATATACTCTCCATTTTGTTTCATTTGTATACCGAGAACCCGTTACAGTCTTCAGAGGAACATGGGGCCTCAGCACGTCTTCCCCAGCCTGTAAATCCTCACCCTCAAGCTGATAGCCTCCCCTGATGTTGAAATTGATGCATCCACTTGGACCACTCGACTACGCTGTCAACCTCCTTTGCGATGTCCAGCAATAACCCTTACAGTCTTCGAACATGGGGCCTCAGCACGTCTTCCCCAGCCTGTAAATCCTCACCCTCAAGCTGATAGCCTCCCCTGATGTTGAAATTGATGCATCCACTTGGACCACTCGACTACGCTGTCAACCTCCTTTGCGATGTCCAGCAATAACCGAATATAAAATCACTCGTCGATAGTGAAATTAGACGTCATTTAGTTGTCAAGCGCATAAAAATGAGAAGCACAACATAAAACCTGATGGAAATATGTAGATATAACATTTTGAAACAAGTGTAAATATACATGGGCTTTCCTCTCATGACAAAATACTACTGTTCAAAACTGAAATTTTCCTGCCCAAACATGTGTTACAATATTATAGTAGATTTTGCTACAGCTACCGGGTGGTGCCCGAAAAAAAAACATCTGATTTGAGGACATTTCTACCAAAAGATGGCTAATAACACTATAATCAATGAAACGGAGAGCAGTCATTTTGCATCAGTGTGAGGAAGCCACCAATACAAATTCGAATCAATCACCAATACAAATTCGAATCAATAGCTTAAGCCAGAAGGAGTGCAAGACCAAATAGACAACAGCATTTCTACAAAAATAGCTCTCAAGATGCCACTGCACATGGAACTCCAACCAATTCCCAGACAGAGAGCTGTCCTGTTGCATCACCAGTGAAAAAGAGACCACCAATGCCAATTTGAATCACTTGGACTTCCTGTTTCGAAAATATTCTGCCCCTTTCATTAAACCTAAAACAATAAATATAAACAATCAATAAACCAGCAGAAAGGGGGTGAATAATATCAACAGATATGATTATAGTTTGATGATACTAACGATGGAAAGTCATATATGCGAACAGTATTGTCTTTATATGAGCAGAAAAGAATAGGCTGAGCTTCAGCGTCTGTCATGCCACAAAGAGCAACAACCCCCTGAAAGATGTAATATATGTTGAACACGTAAGAAGTCTAAAAGATCAAAAGTGACAAAGAACACGCAGAGGAATACAATGTAATACACATATAATGCATTCCAGGAACATCGAATAAAAACCATTTTTAACTTACACATTCTTCTTTGAGCTCATAGACCACTTCCATGTTCCCACTCTCAGTTGCAGCCCAAACCTATAAGCAAGGAGATCTATTAGAACCATCAAGTACTAAAGCAACATCTAACTACTGATCTATGGCAGTGAAGTGCCAAACCTTTAATGTGTTGTCCAGAGAAGCAGATAACAAATATTTGTCCCAGCAAATGACAGATTTTACATCCCTGGTATGCCCATGTAATGTCTGAATACACTTAAACGTTTCAAGGTCCCATACCTGTAAAGAGAGCGTATACACGATTGAAATTCTTTAGCAAATTCAAAACATCCATATAAACTTATGAAGACAACAGGTGCTCAAAATACAACTTGGGGTAAGACAAATAGAATAGACTAGACAGATCAAACAATGGTAGGTCCTAACAGTGTCAACATGAGTGATAACTGCATCATATATAACTGGGAAACTGTTTCCCGCATATCATATATATAACATTGGTAAATTGCCCACATATATAGATGATTCATCTCTACCATCTACTGACTTGGAGAGATACAAACACGTTTGAATGTAAGAGGGTGTGAAAATAAGTCTCTTGGCAGAGAGCATACCCGTATGGTATTGTCGCTCGAACCCGAATAAAGCCTATTATTAGCTCCCACAACAAGTGAACACACAGCACCATTGTGTCCCTTCATCATTGCAGCCGGTTCAGGAATGTTGGTTTCAGTACCACATTTCCATGCTAATATGGTACCTTCCTGGAGCCATAAGATATATAAAATGAGAAACCAGAATGTCGTTAATAAGTCAACAACAAGACGTGAAACTTCAGTGAGTAACCTTTCCCCGAACCTTCCTCGGCCTTAAACTTAAACTACTACCCTACCACTAATTACACTGTCACAATACTGTACAGATTCAAAATCAAAAACTTAAAAATAACAAAACACTGAAGAACTCCAGAAGTAATTACCTCTGTTCCAGCAAAAAGCATATCATTGTCCACAACCATAGAGTAAACTTGCCCAACAGGTCCACTAAGAGACAGCTCAGTTTGAGCTTGGAAGTTCCACACCTAAATGACCAAAATATCCACAATGATAAACACAAGATTGACTGGACTGAAAAACTGAATAAAGACTATTCAGTTATGGTAAGATGTAACTACACGAAGAACATCAGTTACCTTAATAGCATTTGGCAATCCAGCAAACAACCATGGACCTTCACTGATCAAGCACCCAACTTCACCGTCGAGATCTCCAGCACCAGTACACTGCATTGAGGGTGAATAACCAATATTCATCACACATCTCATTTACCCAATGTGACATTTTAACTGAGAGAAAAGTATAATTGTCCATACCTGACCACTGTTGCAGTCCCAAATGCGGATGGTTCTATCTTCACTAACAGAGTATAACTTGTCAGAACCGGATGGGAGAGCAATTCCAGTAATGGTCTGTACAAAATTCCATTACAAAAAATTATTGTTAGTATTATATGCAACAGTTGTTTTTCCATCTAATAAAATCTGTATAAACAAAGAGCAGTTCCAATAGGAATGTAAAAACATGTGGTATGAATACTATTTGAAAAGAATAAAAAAGATTTGTTATCAGATGAGCACCTTGATGTGCCCCTCTAACTTCGTCAACATTGTGAATCCAGATCCGCTGAACCAAGAATGCACGTCCTTGCACTTATCGCCATGGACACAACCATCTGTAACCCAGTACTTGCATAGCTTTGGCTGGGGTTTTTGAACAGATTTACTCTCAGATTCAACTACTTCAGCGGTCAAAGCCTTTTGCACTGTCTGCTGACCACGGATACTTCCATTGGTGGTTATGACCACTTCTTGGTCCTTGCGATCAGTTTTTCTTCCATTGTTTGCTAGGACCTCCTGCTGGGAAACTTCACCACTTGTACGCTTGGACCCAGCTGCTTTGTTAGTCAAAACTGTACCATTCTTGGGAGTGTGCTTTTTAGGATTCCTCCAGGTCTTTCTGCTGGAATGCAGGTAACGACTGTCCAAAGGTGATGCTGTCTTTCTGCTGGAATGCAGGTAACGACTGTCCAAAGGTGATGCTGAATGGGTCTGCTTAGTTTGTCGGGGTGGTGGTGGTGATTCTCTGTGCATGAACCTGCATGGGTCCCGATTGCATCTCCCAGCAAGCCAGTAGGCGCATACTTGGTTTTTCATTGGCCGTCCTCCTTCAAGTCGATTGTAGACAGAGACTCTCCTTGCAGCCTTGATATCCATTATAATACTATAGACACAACAAATAACAGGTTAATCATAACAGTCCAAACTTGCCTCCATTCAAACAACAATCTCTTTCTTGCCAAGACAGGAAATCCAAATACAAAATCCAATTCAGTATATCAATCAGAATTCTAATTTCGGATCTCCGAAGACTTTCATCTATTCCATGCCCAAAAGAACAAGTATCCATACTTGCAAACACTAATCTCTAAAATCCAAGCATATTGAAGGTAACCCGTAGCAGCTCAGCAGCTCAAAGCCATCTACTGGGATACCAACTGTGACTGTCTCGACCAATAACTGAAATTCTATTAACAATTACTACATAAAATGCCTCCAGCAGATGAAGAGAAGACACAGAAAACCCTCTGAATCAGAACCCTAAACGGGAGGCAGCAATTAATCAATCTTCATTGTAGCGAGAAACTTTCCAAAATACCCTTGGAAAATCATGCATCAGAAACCTTAAATTTCTTATTTCTAGAACCCCAAAATAAGTGCCAGAAAATCCACCGATTGATGAAGACCCGACTAATTGGCCGATTGAAAATCTATAGAATCAGAACCCTAAATCGGAAGCAGCAATCAGTTGATCTTCACTGTATCCAAGACCGTCCCATGAGACCCTCAGAAAACCCACTTAATCCATGCATCAAAAACCTTAAATTTCTGATGTCTTGAACCCAAAATAAGTTTTAGAAAATCCACGGAGAAATAAAGCGAGAAAAAAAGTCATAAATTTAAAAAACCTAAAAAGCCACTAAGGAAAAGCATAAGAATTCGATCCAGTCTTTGCAGAAGCATGACCGGCCGATTGTCAAAGACCCATCAATGGTGGCGGATGAATCAATGGAAAGATTGCAGAACTATAAAATCGAAAACTCTAAACGCGTACATACGTAACAGAAATCCAGAAATAAACGTGAAATATCAAACCTGAGATCAACAACTCCGAAAAATATCTCTTCCGGTGATAAAAGGAATAATCAAAATCTATTTCTTGATGAACAAATCGATTTTTCTATCACTGTGAGTATGTGTAATGTGAAAGAAAATATTGGTAGCTTTCTTGGAAAAGAAGATGGTTTTGAAGAAAATAACGTTGTACGACCATTGTTCTAACGTGAATTTATAGAACCAAGGCTGTTTCTTGAATTACCAAAAACATACTCCCCAGTCCCTCAGTAACGGATCGAACTCTTTACCATACTTGATATTTAACTGTACAGAAATAAGTATAAGTGGAGATTGATAAGTGGAGATTGATAAAAGAACTAATAAGTTAAGAAAGAAATATTTGGAGAGAGTGAAAAGAAAAATAATTGGGAATTAGAAAATTAAAGAAATAAAAAAAAATTAGAGAAGATGAACACCATAGATGAGTGGAGTTGAAACTTTACGATCGTAATAAAAATAAATTTTTATTTATTTATTTATTATTAATTATAGTTAAATTTCTTTGTTGATAATATAATTAATTTTTTAATTTTTTAATATGAACTATCATTATATTAATATAAGAGTATATTAAAAAATGGTTAATTACCCTAATGGCCTCTATTCTTTTAAATTTGTAACGATTTTATCTCTATTTTTTTTTTTTTAGATATATCATATATATTTTTCTATTTATTATCACAAGAGATTCCCAAATCATTTATTTTCACTATTCGACGATTACTATAATGATTTTATCCATTGACTTAAATAAATTAAAATAATAAGAAAAAAAATACAATGAAAATATTACAATTTGGCCTTAACCTTTTCAAAAGTATAAATAAATCCTAAACAATTTTATTTTATTAAAATTAGTATTCTTCCCTAACTCAAAGAAATCATCTTTTTCCACCCCGACCATGCCCCCGCTCCGGCCCCCTTCCTCTAAAATCACTCATCTTGGTGGCGTATTTGAAAGCCGCTTCATCACTGTCAAACGCACTCAACGCGCATCTCTAACTATCATCTCTATTGCACTCCACCTCCTTGCCACCGCTCTTTTCACCATTATGTCAAATATCTCACCATTCTCAAAAACATTTATGCTTGATTTTTCAGTCTCTGCAAAACCCGTTTCTGGCATCGGATTCAGGCAGGAGAAAGGCATCAACAGTCCATGAATCACAGTCTTCTTGTTGTACACCATATCAAAGTCCTTGATCTTCATGTAATTGATCCTCATTGGCGTCAATGGACCACCACCGCCGCTCCCGCCGACTGTGATCACCAGACTTTGCCCTTTCTCTAAAGTCGGCAGCTCCATCGCCTTTGGCAGGCTCACTAAGTCTGCCGCCATCAACAAACTGTTGGGCATGACATGTAACTCAATATTAGCCACATAAGAATGGCTGTTGACGCCGGCGAATATGGAGGAGTCATCTAGATCGAAAAGGGTCATGAACTTGAGGTCGAGAGTAAATTGAGTAAAATTCGCCTGAAATATAATATCGTCTTTCAGCCAAACCAATATTTAATCAATTACTTTTAATTTGATTTTTTTTAAAAAATGCTTAAAATCCCTTCAAATGACAAATTTGTTGAATTTTTCAAATTAGCGATTGTTGCGAGCTAACAACAAAGAGAGAAAATTGAGATATAGCAGAAAGAGGGTCAAAGAGAGAAAGATCACATATGGCTATGGAGAGAGATCTCTAGAAAGTTGAAATGCAATGTGTGGTTAGAGAAGAGGGGTTTTATATATAGTGGGAATATCGATTGCACTAATTTGAATAAGGGTAAATTGTAGCTAGTATTCACAACATTTGACTTAATTTGCACTTGTATCTCCAGTATTAAATCTTGACATTCATCACATCAACCATTTATATAATTAGCAGCCAATGCCCTTATGTAAGGGTGGTTGCTAATTATATAAGAACATAAGAACATTGGCTGCTAATTATATAAAAGGTTGAAGTGATAGATGTCAAGAATTAAATACTGAAGATATAAGTGTAAATGAAATCAAAGGTTGTGGACACTAGCTGCAATTTACAATTTGAATAAAATAAAATTGTTTAGGATTTATTTGTACTTTTTAAAAGTTAAGGGCCTAATTGTAATGTTTTCATTGTATTTTTTTCCTACTATTTTAATTTATTTAAGTCAATAGATAAAATTGTCATAGAATTGTTAGTAAAAAATAGTAATTTGGGGACTCTATGTGAGAATAAATGGAAGAATGAAAGTGATATCTGCTAAAAAAAATAGAGATGAAATCGTTATAAACTGAAAAAATAGTAACCATCAGTGTAATTAACCCTTAAAAAAAGTATAAGTAAAATTTATTATTTCACTATAATAATTATATGTTCTTAATTTTTGTGTAAAAATAGAAATAAGTTTATCAATTATTGATGTCAAAACGTGTAAATTTGTCTTTGTGAATTCTTTTCTTTTTTTATTTTATTTAATTTTATTTTTTAAAGTCAACAATTTATATATAAAATTCTTTCTTGAACATATAAAACTTGATTGGGCTATTTCATTAATATGTTTGCCTAAACTTAAAAGTTTATAATTAAATAAGCAATTTTAAATTAAGTAATTTTTCTATTAATCAAAATTTAATATAAGTTACTTACTTTGATTGTAACATAAAAATTTACTTTTAAAATAAGTAATTTCTTGTTTGAAATTAATACAAATTAATTTGTCTAAATGTGTTTGAAAAGAGGAAAATTTGCAGTTTCTGTTCTCAATCTTTACAGATTGTTACTGATTTATTTTTAATATTTTTTTTAGCACTAGACATCTCAATCTTTTATTTAATTGCAAATCACGTCCCATTGACAGATTTCGACGAATATGTTATCCTCTTTAAATAAACAAAATTTGTAGATTATAAGCAGTGAATCATATGAAATGTGTAGATAAAAGTGGACAAAAGTCGTGGGTCCTACGAAATATATGAATAAAAACAATATTTAACATGCTTATAAGTACTTATAAACGTACACAAACATACTCTTAGATTATGGATTAATTGATGTTGCAGAAGCCACAAAACAGTCACAGAAGAATATATATAGTACGAAACTGGTGGTATTCTAACGTTATTGAAGCTCTGAAATTTTGAGATGGTGTGGATGTGATAGTTGGGTTGGGTTGAGTTGAGTATGGTGGAGAAGAATATATTTTGTATCCCTATATATTAAAAGAGGGACTTTAGTATGACACTATTTCTATGAATGTGTGCCACCACTGATTTTATTTATTTTTGTATTTTTAAGTTTTTCTTCATTTCTTGAAATTGACACTATTTTTTTTCTTTTTTTCTTTTTAGTGTGACACTATTTCTATGAATGTCCACCACTATTTATTTATTTATTTTTCACATTTTCCTAATTTTTTGAAATTGATACCGTTTTTTTTCAATTGTTGATCTTTTTCAGCACCATTTTCTTTTCAACATTTCGTTATTTCACTTGTATTTCTTCGTTTGTATTTTTTGACTTTCTTCGATTTCAGTCGTGTCTTTTGAAAAATCGCTCCAAAATTTACAAATATGTTGATTATTTTGAGTATATATCCAAATTTTATTTTATAAAAGCTATTTATGCAGATCTATCTGCTTAACTTTTCGCACCACTAATCAGAATATATTTGAAGGTTACTATTGTCTCTTATTATTTATAGGGTTCGTGAATTGACCATTAAAAGTAGTAGTTTAGTTGTTTAAGTCCTATTTTTGTTAATTTTTTATATTTATTTGAACATTTTTGCTTGTTTGAGTGTTAATTTTCAATTCTCATTTTGAGTTCTTAAATAGTTCTAATATTCAGTATTTTAATATATTAAAAGATGGATCTTCACCATTGTTCTTTTTTTTTTTTTTCTTAAAATTGACAAATTTTTTTTTTTTTTGGGTGTAGCACTGTTCCTATTAACGTCCACCACTGTTCATTTTCTTTTTTCTGTTTTTTTTTTAGAATACAATAGTAATATTAAATTTAACATTGGTCAAGATACAAAATATCGTTTCTAAATATGTGTTCTTTTACATTAATTTGTTTTTGTTTTTGTTTTTATTTTTACATAGGTTCTTGATTATAGTAAAAATAATTTTCCTGATTTCTTGTTGGCTATGGCAAAAGAATATAGTGAATACTACTAATTGGATATTGAAATTTGCACTTCGAAACATGCTATTAAGAATGACAAATGCATGTTTTCATTATTAATCGTTGTTTTGAGAAATTATAAGCATAAATTATTTAAATTCTTGAATGAACATTCATTTATTTTTTGAATTATTTTTGTTGATTTAAGCTATTGAGAGTTTTTTTTTTTTTTTTTACATTTTTACGTAATTTAATATCGTGAAGTTATGCTTAAATCATTACAATTATACATGTATATAGTATTGATGTGCTCTATACTCTACTATTGCGAAAACAAATAAAATCTCATTAATGCACTTATTTTTATCAACTCTTTTTGAGATTTTTGAATAATTTTGTTGATTTTCAATTTTTAAATTGAGGAAATAAATATAAAACAATAAATCAACACTTTTTCCGAATTTATTGCTTGTTAATTACTTCAAAAATTTACCTATTGAGAAATCACTAATTAACAACTTATACTAATCTATAATAGGTATTTTTACTACTTATTACTACAAGTTCACAAGTAATTTTTTGTATATCTCATGACTCGTGTGATCTAAACTTTTTTGAATGTTTGATTAGAATAAACAAAATTAAATTGATAAATTGAAAATTTTTTACAAAGTCAAATCATTAGAAAAAATATGGAACTTTAAATTTGAAAGCAAGTGAGAATAATTTTTCTACATAATAATTGAAGTATCTAATTCTAGGAATTACAATAATCAATTTTGTCAGAAAATCACATATCATTCATCACATCTAAAAGTAAAGAACGTTCATGTTAAAAATCAATCGAAACTATACCGCTCACTATTAAAAAATACGTATTTTCTCCAACAAATTTTAATACACTTTTTACTCAGCCTTTCATAACTAAGAAAATAATTAAGAAACTCATAAATAATGACTACATTATTAAATATTTAATTAAAATAAAACACGTGATTTTGCACGTGCACTCCACTAGTATATATTTTATTTTATTTTATATATTAAAAAAGTGAATTGAGTGTGGACACTATTCATAGAAATGCATGCCCATTTACTATTCTTTTTTTTTTTTAACTTTTTCCTATTTTTTATCATTTCTTTCTTTTTTTTTTTTTTTTCAATTGTAGATTTTTTCAATTCAATATTTTTTTCAACGTTTCGTCATTTTTCTCGTCTTCATTTGGTCGTCTTGTTCGTCTTCCTTCCGACTTTAGTCATGCCTTTCGAAAAATCATCCAAAATTTTTGTAAGTTTTTTTATTATTTTCGATACTCAATCAAATATTGTTTTTGTTTTTTCCAAATAAAAGCTATCCAAATTCCTAATAACTTAAACTATTGAAACAAAATTCAGTTACACACACACACACACGTATATTAGGCTCTAGGTTCGGCATCTTAAGCCGATGCATAGTAACATATATCAAACAACCTAATTTGAACTTCAAAATCACATGCAATCGAAACAACTTTTCTTCAATTAATTACTTATATTAAGTCAGCAACACAATGATCAAGATTACAAAAAATACATAGTTTTAATTTATTTTTTCTGTCGATTACTAAATCAAATTATAATTAAGTCTAATAAAATTTACCCACAAGAGGAACTATAACAAGCAAAAAGATAAAGAGAATACTACACTCAAAGGTAGATTTTAGCATCTCCATCATCTACTATCCTAACATTTATGAATATATATATAAAAGAGTACAATCAAGTGCTATCAAAAGAGATCTAATCAAAATTGAATGTAATAAATTGGGAAACTCTAATTAATTTGAATTATTCAATAATAAATAATTAAAATTTAAGTTTGTCTTTTTGACCCATTGAATACACTTTATTAGAAACTTCCATGGTTGATGGTGGAGAGACTAAGATTTCGAGTGTGATTTTGACCTTTTGAAAATAATCCATGCAAAACCAATTCTTTTCCGCCAAGATAAAAGATAATTTTCCAATGCTTTTTATCGTATATCACCCAAACCAATACAAAGTAGTTTCCGTGAATAAACATGGATGGAAGAACATGGAATCAGGAGCACACTATTATGACAATCAAACTAAGAAAATAAATGAACCACGATACAACCTTGAGTGAAAGAGGAAGAAACAGAGTAACACCCAAATAAAAACCGGTCGCAACGCAGAAGATTGCAGCTAACTCCAACATTTTTGCAGCGTAAGGAAACTTGGGGGAGATGAATTTTGCAACCATTACTGAGGAAAAAGCAATAACCAGAGCAAGACAGAAAAACAGCATTGATGGAGGAGTTTTACCATGAATTTATCGAAAGAGCAACACAATAGAAGTGGCTGATGCTAAGCAAAAAGAAATTAACGGAATTGACAAGTCGAGTAGCTGTGCCCGTGGAGGAGAAGGTTTAGGATTACCGTCTTCTGAAGCCACCAATTCTGGAGGTGGAGGTGGAGGTGGAGGATCAAGAAATGGAAATGGTTTTCTGAGTGTGATTTTGACCTATTGAATACACTTATTGGCTACTTCCATGTAGATTAAAGATCAATAATTCTAATGCTTTTTCTCATATATCACCCAAACAAAGATACAAAGTAGTTTAAAGTGAATAAAAATGGATAGAAGAACATGGAATCAGGAGCACACGATTATGACAATCAAACTAAGAAAATAAATGAACCAAGATACAATCTTGAGTGAAAGAAGAAGAAACAGAGTAACACCCAAATAAAAACCGGTCGTAACGCAGAAAATTGCAACTAACTCCAACATCTTTGCTAGCGTAAGGGAACTTGGGACTGAGGAAAATGCAATAACCAGAGCAAGACAGAAAAACTATATTGATTGAGGAGTTTCACCATGAATTTGTTGAAAGAGCAACGCAAAAAAGTGGCTGATGCTAAGCAAAATGAAATTAATGGAATTGACAAGTCGAGTAGCAGTGCCTGTGGAGGAGAAGGTTTAGGATAACCTTCTTCTGAAGCCACCAATTCTGGAGGTGGAGGTGGAGGATCAAGAAATGGAAACGATTTTCTGAGTGTGATTTTGACCCATTGAATACACTTGTTAGGTACTTCCATATGGATTAAAGATCAATATTTCCAATGATTTTTCTCATATATCACCCAAAATAGTACAAAATAGTTTCCGTGAATAAAAATGTATGGAAGAACCTGGAATCAAGAGCACACGATTATGACAATCAAACTAAAAAAATAAATGAACCACGATATAATCTTGAGTGAAAAAGAAAGAAATAGAGTAACACTCTAATAAAAACCGGTCGCAACGCAGAAGATTACAGCTAACTCCAACATTTTTGCAGCGTAAGAGAAATTGGGGGAGATGAATTTTACAACCATTACTGAGGAAAAAGAAATAACCAGAGCAAGACATAAAAAATGCATTGATGGAGGAGTTTCACCATGAATTTGTTGAAAGAGCAACGCAATAGAAGTGGCTGATGCTAAGCAAAAAGAGATTAACGGAATTGACAAGTCGAGTAGCTGTGCTTGTGGAGGAGAAGGTTTAGGATTACCGTCTTCTGAAGCTAACAATTCTGGAGGTGGAGGTGGAGGTGGAGGATCAAGAAATGGAGTTGGAGGATCGAGGTGTGATTTTGACCCATTGAATACACTTGTTAGTTATTTCCATGTAGATTAAAGATCAATAATTTCAATGCTTTTTCTCATATATCACCCAAAACAATACAAAGTAGTTTCCGTGAATAAAAATAGATGGAAGAACATGGAATCAGGAGCACACGATTATGACAATCAAAGTGAGAAAATAAATGAACCACGATACAATCTTGAGTGAAAGAGGAAGAAACAGAGTAACACCCAAATAAAAACCGATCGCAACGTAGAAGATTGCAGCTGACTCCAACATCTTTGCAGCGTAAGGGAACTTGGAAGAGATGAATTTTGTAACCATTACTGAGGAAAAAGTAATAACCAGAGCAAGATATAAAAACTACCTTGATGGCAAAGTTTCACCATGAATTTGTCGAAAGAGCAACGCAATGGAAGTAGCTGATGCTAAGCAAAAAGAAATTAACGGAATTGACAAGTCGAGTAGCTATGCCCGTGGAAGAGAAGGTTTAGGATTATCGTCTTCTGAAGCCAACAATTCTGGAAGGGGAGGTGGAGGATTAAGAAATGGAAACGGTTTTCTGAGTGTGATTTTGACCCATTGAATACACTTGTTAGCTATTTCCATGTAGATTAAAGAACAATAATTTCAATGCTTTTTCTCATATATCACCCAAAACAGTACAAGGTAGTTTTCGTGAATAAAAATTGATGGAAGAACATGGAATCAGGAGCACACGATTATAACAATCAAACAAAGAAAATAAATGAACCACGATACAATTTTGAGTGAAAGAGGAAGAAACAGTGTAACACCCAAATAAAAATCGGTCGAAATGCAAAAGATTGCACCTAACGCCAACATCTCTGCAGCGTAAGGTATCTTGGGGGAGATGAATTTTGCAACCATTATTGAGGAAAAAGCAATACAGAAAAACTGCATTGACGGAGGTGTTTCACCATGAATTTGTCGAAAGAGCAACGCAATAGAAGTGACTGATGCTAAGCAAAAAGAAATTAACGGAATTGACAAGTCGAGTAGCTGTGCCTGTGGATGAGAAGGTTTAGAATTACCGTCTTCTGAAACCACCAAAGGTGGAGGTGGAGGTGGAGGTGGAGGTGGAGGTGGAGGTGGAGGTAGAAATGGAAATTTTTTCGAGTGTGATTTTGACCCATTGAATACACTTGTTAGCTACTTCCATGTAGATTAAAGATCAATAATTCCAATGCATTTTCTCATATATAACCCAAAACAGTACAAAGTAGTTTCCATGAATAGAAATGGATAGAAGAACATGGAATCAGGAGCACACGATTATGACAATCAAACTAAGAAAATAAATGAATCACGATACAATCTTGAGTGAAAGAGGAAGAAACAGAGTAGCACCCAAATAAAAACCGGTTGCAATGCAGAAGATTGCAACTAACTCCAACATCTTTGCAGCGTAAGGAAACTTGGAGAGATGAATTTTTCAACCATTATTGAGGAAAAAGCAATAACTAGAGCAAGACAGAAAAACTGCATTGATGGAGGAGTTTCACCATAAATTTGTCGAAAGAGTAACGCAATTGAAGTGGCTGATGCTAAGTGATAAGTGCATTTTATGCACTTATTTTGGCATTTGAATTAATCTTTTATGTCGTCATATAGTTGATGTTCTACTTATCTAGTATATTATTGTTCTATTTCAGTTTTGGACGCGTTTGTAAACAATTGGAGAAGAATGGACGGAAAAGAGCAATAATTTGGCAAAATCGACGAGTAAGTTGAGTTTTGAAGTGAATATCAAGATCCAAACATTTGAGAATGAGGAAGAAGAGAAAATCAATAAGTTTAAGGTGTTTTGGAGTGACAACGAAGAGTTTAATCAATGGATCAAACACCGGAAAGCCAAAGAACCGAATTGGGAAACTACCTACTAGAAGCATGTGGAGAGATTAGAGTACAACTTTTGATATTAAAATCTCCACAAGGCAAATGATATACCATTGGAAAGATAATGGAATTACGAGTCCAACACTTTTTTACGGATCTCAATTTGGAGTTTCCTACAAGAAGTTATGGCCGTTTGAAAATCAGTAGCCGGGAAAATAAGTGGGCGATCGCTTGAGCTTATATTTGGGCGAGCGCCCAGAAACCAATGAAGGAAGCAAAAAGCAAAGCGGCGGCTGGGCGAACGCGAGAAAATCTGGGCGATCGCCTGAGCAAAACTTGTTCTGCGATTTTTATTTTTATTTTCTTTTCTTTTTGAGTCTCAATCCCACTAGGAAGCGTTTTGGACGATTTTTTAGGTCTTGTGGGGATATTTTGTGGACATTGGAGGCAATATAAATAGGAGATACATTCTCATAACACGGTTTGGATTTTTGGGAGCAAATCAAGAGAAGACTTCAAGAGAACAAGAGATCAAGACATCCTCGACTATCAAGACCTCTTGAAGATTCCTTCTCCTTGAATCCATGCTTAGGGTTTTATCATTTATTGTTTTTCTAGTTTAATCATGTTTTTCTAGTTTTCTTTAGCCAAGGTAGAGCGATGAAACCTTGTTTTGATTAAGTGATTAATCCGTTATTCGTTTAATTCCTTTTAGAGCTTTAACGTTTATGGCTTGTTCTTGACTAAATTAATTAAATATGATTTCTTTCATCTTAAATATCATGTATTTTTGATAGTTAGATGTTGATTTAATTAATTCATGCTTGGTGATATAATATGATCTATTAATTGCTTTTGATTTTTCGTCATCTTCTATTCGAATTGGGATACATAGAATGCTTAGAACGTCTTTGATTCTTTGTTTTCTTTCAATTGAGCTTGATCGAAAAAACGCTTAAGTGGTTTATGTTTGAAGCATAAAGGGAGCCTATATTTGATATTCTTCTTACGGACTTGATTGATAAATCTTTAGGGACGACAATAGATTGATTTCGGGTTGTCGTATGTGTTTTTCTTGGGAATTAATGAATGATTGGATAATTGCTAAATTAGATAATGGTGGATTACGAAACCTTGGTGTTTTTACACAACTTGAATTCTCAATTCATTTAGTAGCTTACTTCTTTAGTCTTTTAATTAAACAATTTCAACAACAAATCTTTTCGACTCAACTAGCCTAGAATAACGATTAATTGGGATTAAATTACACCTTCCTCATAGCGAGTCTCTGTGGGATCGACCTCGTTTTACCTATCTATATTCCACTAGATTTGTACACTTATGAGTTAATTAAAATTTGACATCAAGTTTTTGGCGCCGATTCTTGGGACTTGCGTCTGAAGGTTAATTTAATTTTAGTTAATTTCATTCTTGACTAGTTATAATTTAGGATTTTATTTTGTTTATTTTATTTTCGTTTTTTTTATTTATTTAAAAAAAAAAAATTCAAAAATCAAAAATCTGCATTGTGCATGCTTGGTCGTAGATCTCTAGAACTTAAGCTAGATCATCTAGATAGTGAAATTGAAAAGACTTTTCACCAACAAAAGCGAGCCACTAATCTAGATAAAATTGAAGAAACCGAAGCAATAGTAGCTATGGGGGATGAAATTGAGGAGAGACCTTTAGGGGACTATTTTAGTCCATTGGCTAATTGAGCACCTCATGCATACAATACCCTCGAGGTCACGACTAGGAATTTTGAGCTTAAACCGAGTGTGCTTAGCTGTCTCCCATCTTTCTATGGTTTAGATAGTGAAGAACCTTATAATCATTTAACTAATTTCTATCTTTGTATGTGAAACATTCAAATATGAGAATGTGTCTCTCGATAATGTTAAACTTAAGTCTATTTCCTTTTCTACGAAAGATAGATCTAGATCTTGGTTTAATACATTGCACGCTAATAGTATTACTTCTTGGGAACAAATGGTTGCTAAATTTTTGAACAAATACTTTCCTGTTCACAAAACTAATGCTATTCGCGCAGGAAATTTCGAGTTTGTGCAAAGAGGCGATGAGCCATTCTATGAAACTTGGGAGAGATTCAACGGACTTCTCATAAAATGTCCACACCACGGCTATGAAAAATGGCATTTATGCCGATACTTTTGGAGGAGTGCTACAACATATTCAAGAATGGTTGATGGCCACAAGCGGGGAGAGCTTATGTCTAAAAATGCTACGAGAGATCTGGACCTTCTTTCAAAAGCGGTGACAATTCACAACAATGGCGAGATCCTCTAGGCGAGCCAAAAAAAGGGGTGTCTATGAGATTCGCAGCGGTGAACCTAGCTCGAGAAATCAAAGAAGTCAAGTGCATGATGAGGACATCTCTCGCAAATTGACCTCATTGACGATCAATAGTCATCCGAACCGAGCGGTCTTGAGCAAGCTAATGCCCTCAACATGATGAGGAAGACTCCTTACAATCCTTACTCCAACACCTATAACCCGGGTTGGAGGGACCACCCCAACTTTTCTTGGTCGCGGGGTAGTCAGCAGGACAACACAAAGCAGTCGAGCCCCTCCTCGGCCTAGACAATTCAACCAAAACTTCGCATGACCTAAACCATGGGAAGAGGCATTTCAAAACTTGACAAAAGCTACACAAGTTGCTTTGGAGCATCGAATCACACCATCAGCGAGTTCAAGAAGGAGATGCGCACTAGCCGAACTCACAGGCACAATCCATTTCAATATGGAGAACATGATGGGGCAAGCGGCTGGCTTCATCAATTACAACGATTTTGGCAACAACCATCGAAAAAGGTAAATTCCTAGTCGACCATTTCCTAATCCTAAAGGGGTGCACAATATTGGAGCAGATTCAAGTAACCAACATGAAGAAGCTAAGGCCATCATGACTTTGAGGCAGGGCAAGGCGGTTGACAACAAAGTGGATCTTTTCAAGCAAAACACGCCTCAACTAATTTCTCGGTGATACCTCAGTGATGATTCGATCCAAGAAGCTCACAAAGAAGACAATGAGCCATCCTACATCCCAAAAGCCCCATTTCCTCAGAGGTTGACAAAGGTAAAGCAAGGTAATTCTATCAATGACATGATGGACATCTTCAAGCAGGTAAGCATAAATATCCCTTTACTTGATGCTATTAAGCAAGTTCCTGCATATGCTAAATTTTTGAAAGACCTATGCACTAAAAAGAGACAATTACATGTACGTAAAAAGGCATTCTTAACTGAACAGGTTAGCTCGATAATTCAAAGCAACACTCCTCCTAAATTTAAAGATCCAGGTTGTCCTACTATCTCTTGCATTATAGGAAACCATAAAATTGAGAAGGCATTGTTAGATTTAGGAGCTAGTGTCAATCTTCTGCCTTACTCTGTGTACATGCAACTTGGACTAGGCGAGTTAAAACCAACTTCTGTTATTTTACAACTGGCGATAGATGCGTGAAAGTACCTCGTGGCATTGTTGAGGATGTTTTGATCTGAGGTTGATAAATTTTATTTTCTGTTGATTTTATTGTACTTGATACACAACACATTCGAGACTCCACTAAGCATATTCACGTGATTTTGGTCGTCCTTTTCTAGCCACATCTAATCTTGTAATTAATTGCGGGAATGGAGTCATGCGAGTTGTCCTTTGGCAACATGACAATTGAATTGAATGTCTTCAATGTCAACAAGCAACCACATGACAACGAGGATGTTCGCGATGTTGACATGATAGAAGCGTTGGTTGATGACTCTTGTATTTCAACTAACTTTGATGATGCTTTAATGATGTGTCTAACCCATTTTAGTACAGATTTTGATGTTGATGGTGCTATAGATGAGGTGAACACTTTGCTTGAGTCAACACACTGTCATGGATACAAGTAAGTGGAGCAGAAAATTGAGCCACTTCAATAAGTGAGAAGAAGAACATCCCATCGGGTTCAACAACCGCCCAAGTTAGAGCTCAAAGCACTTTGCTGACACTGCGGTATGCATTCTTAGGAGAGGCGAAACTTTACTGTAATTATCTCTTACGCCTTGATGATGCACAAAAAGGTAAGTTGTTAGGTGTTTTAGCCCGAACATAAAGAGGCGCTAGGTTGGACCATTCTTGACATAATAGGTATTAATCACATGTAGATTGCATGCACTATATTCATCTTGAGGAAAATTCTAAGTCCACTAGAGAGATGCAACGTAGGTTAAATCCTAACATGAAAGATGTTGTGAGCTGAAGTCCTTAAGTTGCTAGATCTTTGGAATTATCTATCCTATTTACGATAGCAAATGGGTAAGTCTGTGCATGTTGTCCAAAAAAAAATCGGTATCATTGTAGTTACTAATGCAAACAATGAATTGGTTCCAACTAGAGTAACTACGAGGATGGCGTGTATGCATAGACTATAGGAAATTGAACTTAGTCACTAGAAAAGATCACTTTCCTCTTCCATTCATTGATCAAATGCTTGATAGACTAGCGAGGGCATGATTATTATTGTTTCTTAGATGGTTATTCGGGATACAATCAAATTCCCATAGCTCAGGAAGATCAAGAGAAAACTACTTTCACTTGTCCTTTTGGAACCTTTGCATATAGACGAATGCCATTTGGTTTGTGTAATGCACTGCTACCTTTCAAAGATGCATGCTAAGTATATTTTTCGACATGGTTGAGAGGTTTCTTGAGGTGTTTATGGATGATTTTTACGTGTATGGTGACTCGTTTGATGATTGTTTGCGCCATCTAACATTAGTTTTGCGAGAGATGTGAGGAAAAGAATTTAGTACTAAAGCGGGAAAAATGTCACTTCATGGTGAAACAAGGTATTGTTCTTGGCCACATTATTTCTAGCAATGGTATTGAGGTTGACAAAGCGAGGTTGATCTTATCTCCAATCTTCCACCTCAAAATCGGTGAAAGAAGTAAGATCTTTCCTTGGGCATCTTGGTTTTTATAGGCGTTTCATTCAAGATTTTAGTAAAATCTCTAGACCCTTATGCAATTTACTTGTTAAGGATGTACCTTTTATCTTTAATGATTCGTGCTTAGAGGCTTTTGAACATCTTAAGAAAGTCTTGACCATTGCTTTTTGTTATTCGACCACACGATTGGACTTTGCCTTTCGAACTTATGTGTGATGCATCCGATTATCTTTGTAGGGAGCGTTTTAGGACGAGAGATTAGATCGGTTACCATACATTATTTACTATGCTAGTAGAACTCTTAATGATGCACAATTAAATTATTCTACTACGAGAGAAAGAAATGCTAGCGATAGTATTTGCTTTAGATAAATTTCGATCTTATCTTGTAGGGTGTAAAGTTATTATCTTTTTCGATCATCGCCTCAAATATCTTCTAACTAAGAAAGATGCTAAACCTAGATTGATTAGGTGGGTCTTGCTTTTGCAAGAATTTGACATTGAATTTAGGGACAAAAGGGGTGCGAAAATGTTGTGGTGACCACTTATCTCGGTGTGCTTGACTACTGTGCGGGATAAATTACCATTAAATGAGTTGTTTCGGATGAACAACTCATGAATATTGATGTTGTGCCTTGGTTTCTTGATATTGTTAATTATCTTGTTACGGGCAAACTTCGAGAACATTGGACTAAACAGGATAGAACTAAGTTTACGGTTTGAAGTGAGGAATTTCTTTTGGGGACGATCCTACTTGTTTAAATCTTGTCTTGATCAAATTATAAGGAGATGCGTCCCGAAAGTGAATTCCAGGTGTTATGTCATTACATCATGACCACGCGTGTGGAGGCCATTTCGATGCTAAAAAGACTACCTCCAAAATTTTGCAATGTGGTTTCTTGGCCTACTCTCTTCGTGACACTCATATTTTTGTTCTTCATGTGATAGGTGTCAAGCGCATGGGAAGCATTTCAAAAAGAAATATGATGCCGCTTAATCCTATTCTCGTAGTTGAACTTTTGATGTCACGGGGATTGATTTCATGGGACCTTTTCCTCCATCTTTTGGTTATCTTTACATTTTAGTTGGGGTCGATTATGTTTCTAAGTGGGTCGAGGCAATTCCTTGTAGGACCAATGATCACAAAAGCGTAGTGGCATTTTTGAAAAGCAATATTTTATCTCGCTTTGGCACTCCACGAGCCATTATCAGTGATGGGAGATCTCACTTTTGCAATAAACATTTTCAAACCCTTCTAGCAAAATACTCCATCACACATAAAGTGGCCACCCCATATCATCCACGAGACTAGTGGTCGGGGTTGAGGTCTCAAATCGTGAAATCAAGCATATTTTAGAGAAAAGCAGTTCGACACGATAGAAAAGATTGGTCTTTACGACTCAGCGATGCATTATGGGCATATAGGATGACTTTTAAAACACCCGTTGGGATGTCCCTTATAGATTGGTGTATGGGAAAGCTTTGTCACCTTCAGGTTGAGTTAGAACATCGTGCTTATTGGGCCATTAAGAAATTCAATTTTGATATGCAGGAAGCAGGGTCAAAAAGAAAATTGCAGGTAGCTGAACTTGAGGAAATTCGAAATGATGCCTATGAGAATGCCAAGATTTACAAGCACAAGATGAAGGTCTTTCATGACAAGCACATAGTCAGAAAATCATTTAGTCCAGGTCAGAAAGTACTCTTATATAATTCTCGCCTGCATTTATTTCCAGGTAAGCTACGTTCCCGATGGTCAGGCCCTTTTATTGTTCTCACTGTTTATCCCCATGGTCTTTGTTGAAGTTGAAAATCCAAAAATGGAGATTTGTTTAAAGTTAATGGCCAACGTTTAAAACCATACTTGAGTTTCACTCTCGCGAGGAGGAGGAATTGTCTGGGTGATCCCGCCCTTCTTTCTTGAAAATCGTTTTTAAAAAAAAAAAAAAAAAAAAAATTTGCTTTCGTTGTTTTTGTTTGTTGTTTTCTCTGTTTTTCTTTTAGAATTTGCTTTTGTGCAAGCCCGATCTGCGGTGTCACGGTGTTCCACATCTTTCACTGCGGATCCTTCTTCTCCACTTCTATCCACGGGAGTAACTGATCTTTTCTCTCCTACTACTGTACTTTATGTTATTCTTACATTGGGGACAATGTAAGGTTTTTGTTTGGGGTGGGTTATAAAATATCATGTTACTTAAGAACTTCGATTTGCTTATCATTACAGTGCATATAAGCGAAATAGTTTTGAAAAAAAAAAAAAAAACATTTATGCAGTTCTTTGTTGAATATCCTACCGCCAATGATGATATCTGTTCAAATTGAGCACATTTTTAGTCGACTATTAGACAACACTTGAACTCATTCTTTTATCGATTACTTATCTATGTTAGACACGATTAAGAAAGCACATAGCCACTTTGACTTATCGTTTATTGGAGACATGACTTGCGTGTTTGTGTTGATATTATTGGTTGAGTATCATGATGAAACATTCCGTTCCTACATTCTTAGAGCTAGTGACTAAAACTGTTTTGAGAAACGGTTTGGGGTATTAAAGTTACTACTTTTGTTCTAAGACTTTTGATGGTTTGGGTTTTCTAGGTCTCATCTTTGGTTGAATGGATTATAGTCGAGGAATCGAATCGAGCACTACTTGCGGTGATAAAAATTAAATGAAATATCGACTCGAGCAATTAAGCGATAAGGGTATCTTAAAACACTGGTGCCCTATGGTCATCGACTTGGGAGTCATCGCCCAAAGCTCGCTACATGAGTCTGTATCAAAAAAAAAAAAAAAAAAACAAAAAAAAAGAAGCGACATTTATAAATTTACATCTTCACTCCTCTATTAGCTTTGTGGGACTCGAGCAATCAAGTCTGCTAGGGTATTTTCAAACTGGTGCCCTATGGTCATCGACTTGGGAGTCATCGACCCAAAGCTCGCTTCTGAGGTCACCTGAAAGCTAGTGAAAGAGAAGTATTGCACAGGATGTAAGACTGTTAACAGGAGTTAAATAAAAAAAAGTAGAAGTGCTCAGGAAGGATTGCTAGATTAGAACCTTAGAGACTGAAGATGAGAATTTAGAAACCTCTAACCATCTTAATTCTCGAATACAAGTGCTAAGTTTTACCACTTTTGTTGAAAAGAAAGAGCATTGTAATGATCAATAGAAACCAATTTCGCTAGAACACCTCGGGACTTGAGAGAAAAGCTTTAGAAGTGTGATAACTTACGAGAGGTGTAAGGAATAAATGACTACAAAGGGTTCGGGATTGCTAAAATATCAACAACACAATATTGGTCATGGTCTAATACATGCATAAGTTCAATGTTTGGCTATTCACACACTCACACAAGGTCGAGCATCGGATAAGTGAAAATTTTTTGTGTTGTTGTTTGATATCCTTCTAAAAGTGTTGCTTTATTTTCAAACTTGAGGCATATGGTAAGGAATTTAACATTGACAGATTTTCGTGGAATCAATTAGCTTAGTTGAAGTCTATTTTAGTTTTGTTTTTGTTCGAGGACGAACAAATATTTAGTTTAGGGGTGTTTGATAAGTGCGTTTTATGCACTTATTTTGGCATTTGAATTAATCTTTTATGTCGTCATATAGTTGATTTTCTACTTATCTAGTATATTATTGTTCTATTTCAGTTTTGGACGCGTTTGTAAACAATTGGAGAAGAATGGACGGAAAGAGCAATAATTTGGCAAAATCGACGAGTAAGTTGAGTTTTTGAAGTGAATATCAAGAGCCAAACATTTGAGAATGAGGAAGAAGAGAAAATCAATAAGTTTAAGGTGTTTTGGAGTGACAACGAAGAGTTTAATCAATGGATCAAACACCGGAAAGCCAAAGAACCGAATTGGGAAACTACCTACCGAAGCATGTGGAGAGATTAGAGTACAACTTTTGATATTAAAATCTCCACAAGGCAAATGATATACCATTGGAAATATAATGGAATTACGAGTCCAACACTTTTACGGATCTCAATTTGGAGTTTCCTACAAGAAGTTATGGTCGTTTGAAAATCAGCCGCCAGGAAAAATAAGTTGGGCGATCGCCTGAGCTTATATTTGGGCGAGCGCCCGAGAACCAATGAAGGAAGCAAAAGCAAAGCGGCAGGCTGGGCGAACGCGAGAAAAATCTGGGCGATCGCCTGTGCAAAACTTGTTCTGCGATTTTTATTTTTATTTTCTTTTCTTTTGAGTCTCAATCCCACTAGGAAGCGTTTTGGGACGATTTTTTAGGTCTTGTGGGGATATTTTGTGGACATTGGAGGCAATATAAATAGGAGATACATTCTCATAACACGGTTTGGATTTTTGGGAGCAAATCAAGAGAAGACTTCAAGAGAACAAGAGATCAAGACATCCTCGACTATCAAGACCTCTTGAAGATTCCTTCTCCTTGAATCCATGCCGGGTTTTATCATTTATTGTTTTCTAGTTTAATCATGTTTTTCTAGTTTTCTTTAGCCAAGGTAGAGCGATGAAACCTTGTTTTGATTAAGTGATTAATCCGTTATTCGTTTAATTCCTTTTTAGAGCTTTAACGTTTATGGCTTGTTCTTGACTAAATTAATTAAATATGATTTCTTTCATCTTAAATATCATGTATTTTTGATAGTTAGATGTTGATTTAATTAATTCATGCTTGGTGATATAATATGATCTATTAATTGCTTTTGATTTTTCGTCATCTTCTATTGAATTGGGATACATAGAATGCTTAGAACGTCTTTGATTCTTTGTTTTCTTTCAATTGAGCTTGATACGAAAAACGCTTAAGTGGTTTATGTTTGAAGCATAAAGGGAGCCTATATTTGATATTCTTCTTACGGACTTGATTGATAAATCTTTAGGGACGACAATAGATTGATTTCGGGTTGTCGTATGTGTTTTCTTGGGAATTAATGAATGATTGGATAATTGCTAAATTAGATAATGGTGGATTCGAAACCTTGGTGTTTTACACAACTTGAATTCTCAATTCATTTAGTAGCTTACTTCTTTAGTCTTTTAATTAAACAATTTCAACAACAAATCTTTTCGACTCAACTAGCCTAGAATAATGATTAATTGGGATTAAATTACACCTTCCTCATAGCGATCTCGTGGGATCGACCTCGTTTTACCTATCTATATTCCACTAGATTTGTACACTTGCGAGTTAATTAAAATTTGACATCAAGTTTTTGGCGCCATTCTTGGACTCTGCGTCTGAAGGTTAATTTAATTTTAGTTAATTTCATTCTTGACTAGTTATAATTTAGGATTTTATTTTGTTTATTTTATTTTAAATGCTCAAGCCACCAATTATGAAGGTGGCGGTGGAGGATCAAGAAATGGAAACGGTTTCTTGAATGTGATTTTGACCCAATGAATACACTTGTTAGCTACTTCCATGTTGATTAAAGATCAATAATTCTAATACTTTTTCTCATATTTCACCCAAAATAGTACAAAGTAGTTTCCGTGAATAAAAATGAATGGAAGAATATGAATTCAGGAGCACACGATTATGACAATCAAACTAAGAAAATAAATAAACCACTATACAATCTTGAGTGAAAGAGGAAGAAACAGAATAACACCCAAATAAAAATCGGTCGTAACGCAGAAGATTGCAGCTAACTCCAACATTTTTGTAGCGTAAGTGAACTTGGGAGAGATGAATTTTGCAACCATTACTGAGGAAATAGTAATAACCAGAGCAAGACATAAAAATGGCATTGATAGAGGAGTTTCACCGTGAATTTGTCGAAAGAGCAACGCAATAGAAGTGGCTCATGCTAAGCAAAAAGAAATTAACAGAATTGACAAGTCGAGTAGCTGTGCCTATGGAGGAAAAGGTTTAGGATTACCGTCTTCTGAAGCCACCAATTCTGGAGGTGGAGGTGGAGGTGGAGGTGGAGGTGGAGGTGGAGGATCAAGAAATGGAAACGATTTTACGAGTGTAATTTTGACCCATTGAATACACTTGTTAGCTACTTCCATGTAGATTAAGATCAATAATTCTAATGCTTTTCTCATATATCACCTAAAACAGTACAAAGTAGTTTTCGTGAATAAAAATCGATGGAATAACATGAAATCAAGAGCACACGATTCTGACAATCAAAGTAAGAAAATAAATGAACCACGATACAATCTTCAGTGAAAGAAGAAGAAATAGAGTAACACCCAAATAAAAACCGGTCTCAACGTAGAAAATTGCAGCTAACTCCAACATCTTTGTAGCGTAAGAGAACATTGAGGCGATGAATTTTGCAACCATTACTGATGAAAAAGCAATAACAAGAGCAAGACAGAAAAACTACATTGATGGTGGAGTTTCACCATGAATTTGTCGAAAGAGCAACGCAATAGAAGTGGCAGATGCTAAGCAAAAAGAAATTAACGGAATTGACAAGTCGAGTAGCTGTGCCTGTGGAGGAGAAGGTTTAGGATTACCGTATTCTGAAGCCACCAATTCTGAAGGTGAAGGGTGGAGGTGGAGGATCAAGAAATGGAAATGGTTATCTGAATGTGATTTTGACCCATTGAATACACTTGTTAGCTACTTCCATGTAGATTAAAGATCAATAATTCCAATACTTTTTCTCATATATCACCCAAAACAGTACAAAGTAGTTTCCGTGAATAAAAATGGATGGAAGAACATGAAATCAAGAGCACACGATTCTGACAATCAAACTAAGAAAATAAATGAACCACGATACAATCTTCAGTGAAAGAAAAAGAAACAGAGTAACACCCAAATAAAAACCAGTCGTAACGCAGAAGATTGCAGCTAACTCCAACATCTTTGCAGCGTAAGGAAACTTGGGAGAGATGAATTTTGCAACCAATACTGCGGAAAAAGCAATAACCAGAGTAAGACAGAAAAATTGCATTGATGGAGGAGTTTCACCATAAATTTGTCGAAAGAGCAACGCAATAGAAGTGCTGATACTAAGCAAAAAGAAATTAACGAAATTGACAAGTTGAGTAGCTGTGCCTGTGGAAGAGAATGTTTAGGATTACCGTCTTCTGAAGCCACCAATTCTGGAGCTGGAGCTGGAGTTGGAGCTGGAGCTGGAGGTTCAAGAAATGAAAACGGTTTTGTGAGTGTGATTTTGACCCATTGAATACACTTGGTACTACTTCCATGTAGATTAAGATCAATAATTCCAATGCTTACAAAGTAGTTTTCGTGAATAAAAATCGATGGAAGAACATGGAATCAGGAGCACACGATTATGACAATCAAAGTGAGAAAATAAATGAACCACGATACAATCTTGAGTGAAAGTGGAAGAAACAAAGTAACACCCAAATAAAAATCGATCGCAACGTAAAAGATTGCAGCTAACTCCAACATCTTTGCAGCGTAAGGGAATTTGGGAGAGATGAATTTTGTAACGATTACTGAGAAAAAAGCAATAACCAGAGCAAGACAGAAAAACTGCATTGATGGCGGAGTTTCACCATAAATTTGTAGAAAGAGCAACACAATAGAAGTGGCTGATGCTAAGCAAAAAAGAATTAACAGAATTGACAAGCCTTGTAGCTATGCCTGTGGAAGAGAAGGTTTAGGATTATCATATTCTTAAGCCACCAATTCTGGAGGTGGAGGTGGAGGTGGAGGTGGAGGTGGAGGATCAAGAAATGGAAACGGTATTCTGAGTGTGATTTTGACCCATTGAATACACTTGTTAGCTACTTCCCTGTAGATTGAAGATCAATATTTCCAATGCTTTTTCTCATATATCACCCAAAATGATACAAAGTTGTTTCCGTGAATAATAATAGATTAAAAAACATGGAATCAAGAGCACACGATTATGACAATCAAACTAAGAAAATAAATAAACCACATTACAATCTTGAGTGAAAGAGGAAGAAACAGAGTTACACCCAAAGACAAATCGGTCGCAACACAGAAGATTGCAACTAACTCCAACATCTTTGCAGCGTAAGAGAACATAGGGGAGATGAATTTTGCAACCATTACTGATGAAAAAGCAATAACCAGAGCAAGACAAAAAAACTACATTGATGGTGGAGTTTCACCAAGAATTTGTCGAAAGAGCAACGCAATAGAAGTGGCAGATGCTAAGCAAAAAGAAATTAACGGAATTGACAAGTCGAGTAGCTGTGCCTGTAGAGGAGAAGGTTTAGGATTACCATATTCTGAAGCCACCAATTCTGAAGGTGAAGGTGGAGGTGGAGGATCAAGAAATGGAAACGGTTATCTGAATGTGATTTTGACCCATTGAATACACTTGTTAGCTACTTCCATGTAGATTAAAGATCAATAATTCCAATACTTTTTCTCATATATCACCCAAAATAGTACAAAGTAGTTTTCGTGAATAAAAATGGATGGAAGAACATGAAATCAGGAGCACACGATTCGACAATCATACTAAGAAAATAAATGAACCACGATACAATCTTCGTGGAAAGAAAAGAAATAGAGTAACACTCAAATAAAAAACAGTCATGAATGTAGAAGATTGCAAATTAACTCCAACATCTTTGCAGAGATAAGGGAACTGGGAGAGATGAATTTTGCAACCATTATTGCGGAAAAGCAATAACCGAGCAAGACAGAAAAACTGCATTAATGGAGGAGTTTCACCATAAATTTGTCGAAAGAGCAACGCAATAGAAGTGGCTGATGCTAAGCAAAAAGAAATTAACGGAATTGACAAGTCGAGTAGCAGTGCTTGTGGAAGAAAAGGTTTAGGATTGCCGTATTCTGAAGCCACCAATTTTGGAGGTGGAGGTGGAGGTTCAAGAAATGAAAACGATTTTGTGAGTGTGATTTTGACCCATTGAATACACTTGTTAGCTACTTCTATGTAGATTAAGATCAATAATTCCAATGCTTTTTCTCATATATCACTCAAAACAATACAAAGTAGTTTTCGTGAATAAAAATCGATGGAAGAACATAGAATCAGGAGCACACGATTATGACAATCAAAGTGAGAAAATAAATGAACCGCGATACAATGTTGAGTGAAAGAGGAAGAAAGCAGAGTAACACCCAAATAAAAACCGATCGCATAACGTAGAAGATTTCAACTAACTCCAACATCTTTGCGGCAGAAGGGAACTTGGGAGAGATGAATTTTGTAACCATTATCGAGGAAAAATAATAACCAGAGCAAGACAGAAAAACTACATTGATGGCGGAGTTTCACCATGAATTAGTCGAAAGAGCAAAACTATAGAAGTAGGCGATGCTAAGCAAAAAGAAATTAACGGAATTGACAAGTCGAGTAGCTATGCTGTGGAAAGAGAAGGTTTAGGATTACAGGTTTTCAAGCTACCAATTACGGAGGTGGAGGTGGAGGTGGAGGATCAAGAAATGGAAACGGTTTTGTGAGTGTGATTTTGACCCATTGAATACACTTGTTAGCTATTTCCATATAGATTAAAGATCAATAATTCCAATGCTTTTTCACATATATCACCTAAAACAGTACAAAGTAGTTTTTGTGAATAGAAATAGATAGAAAAACATGGAATCAAGAGCACACGATTATGACAATCAAACTAAGAAAATAAATGAACCACGATACAATCTTGAGTGAAATAGGAAGAAACAGAGTAACACCCAAATAAAAATCGGTTGCAATGCAAAAGATTGCAGCTAACTCCAACATCTTTGCAGCGTAAGAAAACTTGGAGAGATGAATTTTTCAACCATTATTGAGGAAAAAGCAATAACTAGAGCAAGACAGAAAAATTGCATTGATGGAGGAGTTTCACCATGAATTTGTCGAAAGAGTAACGCAATAGAAGTGGTCGATGCTAAGCAAAAAGAAACTAACGGAATTGACAAGTCGAGTAGCTGTGCCTGTGGAGGAGATGGTTTAGGATTATCAGATTTCAAGCCACCAATTCTGAAGGTGGCGGTGGAGGATCAAGAAATGGAAACGGTTTTCGATTGTGATTTTGACCCATTGAATACACTTGTTAGCTACATCCACGTTGATTAAAGATCAATATTTCCAATGCTTTTCTCATATATCACCCAAAACAGCACAAAGTAGTTTCCGTAAATAAAAATAGACGGAAAAATATGAAATCAGGAGCACACGATTATGACAATCAAACTAAGAAAATAAATGAACCACTATACAATCTTGAGTGAAAGAGGAAGAAACAGAGTAACACCCAAATAAAAACCGGTCGTAACGCAGAAGATTGTTGCTAACTCCAACATCTTTGAAGCGTAAGGGAACTTGGGGTAGAGGAATTTTGCAACCATTACTAAGGAAAAAGCAATAACCAGAGCAAGACATAAAAATTGCATTGATGGAGGAGTTTCACCGTGAATTTTTGAAAAAGCAACGCAATAGAAGTGACCGATGCTAAGCAAAAAGAAATTAAGAGAATTGACAAGTCGAGTAGTCGCTGTGTGGAGGAGAAGGTTTAGGATTACCGTCTTTTGTAGCCACCAATTCTGGAGGTGGAGGTAAAGGTGGAGGATCAAGAAATGGAAACGATTTTCTGAGTGTGATTTTGACCCATTGAATACACTTGTTACCTACTTCCATGTAGATTAAGATCAATAATTCTAATGCTTTTTCTCATATATCACCCAAAACATTACAAAGTAGTTTACGTAAATAAAAATCGATGGAATAACATAGAATCAGGAACACATGATTATGACAATCAAACTGAGAAAATAAATGAACCACGATACAATCTTGAGTGAAAGAAGAAGAAACAGAGTAACACCCAAATAAAAACCGGTCGCAATGCAAAAGATTGCACCTAACTCCAACATCTTTGCAGCGTAAGGAAACTTGGGAGAAATGAATTTTTCAACCATTATTTAGGAAAAGCAATAACTAGAGTAAGACATAAAAAACTCGCATTGATGGAGGAGTTTCACCATGAATTTGTCGAAAGAGCAACGCAATAGAAGTGGCTGATGCTAAGCAAAAAGAAATTAATGTAATTGACAAGTCGAGTAGGCGTGCTGTGGAAGAGATGGTTTAGGACTATCAGATTCAAGCCACCTATTACGAAGGTGGAGGTGGAGGATCAAGAAATTGAAACGGTTTTTCGAATGTGATTTTGACCTATTGAATACACTTGTTAGCTACTTTCATGTAGATTAAAGATCAATCATTCCAATGCTTTTTTCACATATATCACCTAAAACGAAGAAAAAGTTTAGTAAATAGAAATAGATGGAATAACATGGAATCGGGAGCACACGATTATGACAATCAAACTGAGAAAATAAATGAACCACGATACAATCTTGAGTGGAAGAAGAAGAAACAGAGTAACACCCAAATAAAAACGGTGTCAACGTAGAAGATTGCGATTAACTCCAACATCTTTGTAGCGTAAAGGGAACTTGGGGAGATTAATTTTGTAACCATTCATGAAGAAAAGCAATAACTAGAACAAGACGGAAAAAGCGCATTGATGGCGGAATTTCACCATGAATTTGTCGAAAAGAGCAACACAATAGAAGTCGTCGATGCTAAGCAAAAAGAATTAACGAAATTGACAAGTCTTGTAGCTATGCTGTGGAAGAGAATGTTTAAGATTATCATCTTCTGAAGCCACCAATTCTGGAGGTGGAGGTGGAGGTGGAGGTGGAGGTGGAGGTGGAGGATCAAGAAATGGAAACGGTTTTCTGAGTGTGATTTTGACCCATTGAATACACTTGTTAGCCACTTCCCTGTAGATTGAAGATCAATATTTCCAATACTTTTTCTCATATATCACCCAAAACGATACAAACTTGTTTCCGTGAATAAAAATGGATGGATGAACATGCAATCAAGAGCACACGATTATGACAATCAAACCAAGAAAATAAATAAACCACGATACAATCTTGAGTGAAAGAGGAAGAAACAGAGTTACACCCAAATACAAACCAGTCGTAACGCAGAAGATTGCAACTAACTCCAACATCTTTGCAGCGTAAGGAAACTTGGGGGAGATGAATTTTGCAACCATTACTGCGAAAAAAGCAATAACCAGAGCAAGACAGAAAAACTGAATTGATGGAGGAGTTTAACCATAAATTTGTCGAAAGTGCAACGCAATAGAAGTGGCTGTTGCTAAGCAAAGAGAAATTAACGGAATTGACAAGTTGAGTAGCTGTGCCTGTGGAAGAGAATGTTTAGGATTACCGTCTTCTGAAACGACCAATTCTGGAGGTGGAGGTGGAGGTGGAGGTGGAGGTGGCGGTGGCGGTGGCGGTGGAGGATCAAGAAATGGAAACAGTTTTCTGATTGTGATTTTGACCTATTGAATACACTTGTTAGCTACTTCCATGTTGATTAAAGATCAATAATTCCAATGCTTTTTCTCATATATCACCCAAAACAGTACAAAGTAGTTTCTGTGAATAAAAATGGATGGAAGAATATGGAATCAGGAGCACACGATTATGACAATCAAACTAAGAAAATAAATGAACCACTATACAATCTTGAGTGAAAGAGGAAGAAACAGAGTAACACCCATATAAAAACCGGTCGTAACGCAGAAGATTACAGCTAACTCCAACATCTTTGTAGCGTAAGGGAACTTGGGAGAGAGGAATTTTGCAACCATTACTGAGGAAAAAGCAATAACCAGAGCAAGACATAAAAATGGCATTGATAGAGGAGTTTCATCGTGAATTTGTCGAAAGAGCAACGCAATAGAAGTGGCTGATGCTAAGCAAAAAGAAATTAACGGAATTGACAAGTCGAGTAGCTGTGCCTGTGGAGGAGAAGGTTTAGGATTACCGTCTTCTGAAGCCACCAATTCTGGAGGTGGAGGTGGAGATGGAGATGGAGGTGGAGGATCAAGAAATGGAAACGATTTTCTGAGTGTAATTTTGACCCATTGAATACACTTGTTAGCTACTTCCATGTAGATTAAGATCAATAATTCTAATGCTTTTTCTCATATATCACCTAAAACAGTACAAAGTAGTTTTCGTGAATAAAAATCGATGGAATAACATGAAATCAAGAGCACACGATTCTCGACAATCAAAGTAAGAAAATAAATGAACCACGATACAATCTTCAGTGAAAGAAGAAGAAAGAGAGTAACACCCAAATAAAAACCGGTCTCAACGTAGAAAATTGCAACTAACTCCCAACATCTTTGTAGCGTAAGAGAACATTGAGGCGATGAATTTTGCAACCATTATCGATGAAAAGCAATAACTAGAGCAAGACGGAAAAACTACATTGATGGTGGAGTTTCACCATGAATTTGTCGAAAGAGCAACGCAATAGAAGTGGCAGATGCTAAGCAAAAAGAAATTAACGAAATTGACAAGTCGAGTAGCTGTGCCTGTGGAGGAGAAGGTTTAGGATTACCGTATTCTGAAGCCACCAATTCTGAAGGTGGAGGTGGAGGATCAAGAAATGGAAACGGTTATCTGAATGTGATTTTGACCCATTGAATACACTTGTTAGCTACTTCCATGTAGATTAAAGATCAATAATTCCAATACTTTTTCTCATATATCACCCAAAACAGTACAAAGTAGTTTCCGTGAATAAAAATGGATGGAAGAACATGAAATCAAGAGCACACGATTCGACAATCAAACTAAGAAAATAAATGAACCACGATACAATCTTGAGTGAAAGAAGAAGAAACAGAGTAACACCCAAATAAAACCAATCAGAACGTTAGAAGATTGCAGCTAACTCCAACATCTTTGCAACGTAAGGAAACTTGGGAGAGATGAATTTTGCAACCAATACTGCGGAAAAAGCAATAACCAGAGTAAGACAGAAAAATTGCATTGATGGAGGAGTTTCACCATAAATTTGTCGAAAGAGCAACGCAATAGAAGTGCTGATACTAAGCGAAAAGAAATTAACGAAATTGACAAGTTGAGTAGTTGTGCCCGTGGAAGAGAATGTTTAGGATTACCGCATCTCAAGCCACCAATTCGAGTGGAGTGGAGTTGGAGCCGGAGCCGGAGGTTCAAGAAATGAAAACGGTTTTGTGAGTGTGATTTTGACCCATTGAATACACTTGGTACTACTTCCATGTAGATTAAGATCAATAATTCCAATGCTTACAAAGTAGTTTTCGTGAATAAAAATCGATGGAAGAACATGGAATCAGGAGCACGCGATTATGACAATCAAAGTGAGAAAATAAATGAACCACGATACAATCTTGAGTGGAAGAAGAAGAAACAGAGTAACACCCAATTAAAAACCGGTGTCAACGTAGAAGATTGCAGTTAACTCCAACATCTTTGTAGCGTAAGGGAACTTGGGGGAGATGAATTTTGTAACCATTAATGAGGAAAAAGCAATAACCAAAACAAGACAGAAAAACTGCATTGATGGCGGAGTTTCACCATGAATTTGTCGAAAGAGCAACACAATAGAAGTCGCTGATGCTAAGCAAAAAAAAAATTAACGGAATTGACAAGTCTTGTAGCTATGCCTGTGGAAGAGAATGTTTAGGATTATCATCTTCTGAAGCCACCAATTTTGGAGGTGGAGGTGGAGGTGGAGTATCAAGAAATGGAAACGGTTTTCTGAGTGTGATTTTGACCCATTGAATACACTTGTTAGCCACTTCCTCGTAGAGATTGAAGATCAATATTTCCAATACTTTTTCTCATATATCACCCAAAACGATACAAACTTGTTTCCATGAATAAAATGGATGGATGAACATGCAATCAAGAGCACACGATTATGACAATCAAACCAAGAAAATAAATAAACCACGATACAATCTTGAGTGAAAGAGGAAAAGCAGAGTTACACCCAAATACAAACCGGTCAGAACGCAGAAGATTGCAACTAACTCCAACATCTTTGCAACAGTAAGGAAACATGGGGAGATGAATTTTGCAACCATTATCAAGAAAAAGCAATAACCGAGCAAGACGTAAAAACCGCATTGATGGAGGAGTTTAACCATAAATTTGTCGAAAGTGCAACGCAATAGAAGTGGTCATGCTAAGCAAAAAGAAATTAACGGAATTGACAAGTTGAGTAGGCGTGCTGCTGTGGAAGAGAATGTTTAGGATTACCGTCTTACGAAACGACCAATTCGGAGGTGGAGGTGGAGGTGGAGGTGGAGGTGGAGGTGGCGGTGGAGGATCAAGAAATGGAAACGATTTTTCGATTGTGATTTTGACCTATTGAATACACTTGTTAGCTACTTCCATGTTGATTAAAGATCAATAATTTCAATGCTTTTTCTCATATATCACCCAAAACAGTACAAAGTAGTTTCTGTGAATAAAAATGGATGGAAGAATATGAAATCAGGAGCACACGATTATGACAATCAAACTAAGAAAATAAATGAACCACTATACAATCTTGAGTGAAGAGGAAGAAACAGAGTAACACCCAAATAAAAACCGGTCGTAACGCAGAAGATTGCAGCTAACTCCAACATCTTTGTAGCGTAAGGGAACTTGGGAGAGAGGAATTTTGCAACCATTACTGAGGAAAAAGTAATAACTAGAATAAGACATAAAAATGGCATTGATGGAGGAGTTTCACCGTGAATTTGTCTAAAGAGCAACGCAATAGAAGTGGTCGATGCTAAGCAAAAAGAAATTGAAGGAATTGACAAGTCGAGTAGCTGTGCCTCTGGAAGAAAAGGTTTAGGATTACCGTCTTCTGAAGCCACCAATTCTGGAGGTGGAGGTTCAAGAAATGAAAACGGTTTTGTGAGTGTGATTTTGACCTATTGAATACACTTGTTAGCAACTTCCATGTAGATTAAAGATGAATAATTCCAATGCTTTTTCTCATATATCACCCAAAATAGTACAAAATAGTTTTCGTGAATAAAAATGGATAGAAGAACATGAAATCAGGAGCACACGATTATGACAATCAAACTAAGAAAATAAATTAACCACGATACAATCTTGAGTGAAAGATGAAGAAACAGAGTAACACCCAAATAAAAGCCGGTCGTAACGTAGAAGATTGCAGCAAACTCCAACATCTTTGTAGCGTAAGGGAACTTGGGAGAGATGAATTTTCCAACCATTATTGAGGAAAAAGCAATAACCAGAGCAAGACATAAAAACGGCATTGATGGAGGAGTTTCACCATGAATTTGTCGAAAGAGCAACGCAATAGAAGTGGCCGATGCAAAGCAAAAAAAAATTAAAAGAATTGACAAGTTGAGTAGCTGTGCCTGTGGAGGAGAAGGTTTAGGATTACCGTCTTCTGAAGCCACCAATTCTGGAGGTGGAGGTAGAGGATCAAGAAATGGAAATGGTTTTGAGTGTGATTTTGACCCATTGAATACACTTGTTAGCTACTTCCATGTAGATTAAAGATCAATAATTCCAATACTTTTTCTCATATATCACCCAAAACGATACAAACTTGTTTCCGTGAATAAAAATGGATGGAAGAACATGGAATCAAGAGCACACGATTATGACAATCAAACTAAGAAAATAAATGAACCACGATACAATCTCGAGTGAAAGAGGAAGAAACAGCAGTAACACCCAAATAAAAACCGGTCGCAATGCAACAGATTGCAGTGACTAACTCCAACATCTTTGCAACAGAAGGAAACTTGGGGAGATGAATTTTGCAACCATTCTCAAGGAAAAAGCAATAACCGTGAGCAATATAGAAAAACTGCATTGATGGAGGAGTTTTACCCTGAATTTGTCGAAAGAGCAACTCAATAGAAGTTGCAGATGCTAAGCAAAAAGAAATTAACTGAATTGACAAGTCGAGTAGCTGTGCCTGTGGAGGAGATGGTTTAGGATTACCGTATTCTGAAGGTGGAGGTGGAGGATCAAGAAATGGAAACGATTTTCTGAATGTGATTTTGACCTATTGAATACACTTATTAGCTACTTCCATGTAGATTAAAGATTAATAATTCCAATACTTTTTCTCATATATCACCCAAAAATAGTACAAAGTAGTTTCCGTGAATAAAAATGGATGGAAGAACATGAAATCAGGAGCACACAATTCTGACAATCAAACTAAGAAAATAAATGAACCACGATACAATCTTGAGTGAAAGAAGAAGAAAAGCAGTAACACCCAAATAAAAACAACGGTTAACGCGAGAAGATTGCAACTAACTCCAACATCTTTGCAACAGAAGGAAACTTGGGGAGATGAATTTTGCAACCATTATCGCGAAAAAGCAATAACCGTGAGCAAGACGGAAAAACCGCATTGATAAAGGAGTTTAATCATAAATTTGTCGAAAGTGCAACGCAATAGAAGTGGTGTTGCTAAGCAAAAAGAAATTAACGGAATTGACAAGTTGAGTAGCTGTGCTGTGGAAGAGAAGGTTTAGGATTACCGTCTTATGAAGCGACCAATTACGGAGGTGGAGGTGGAGGTGGCGGTGGAGGATCAAGAAATGGAAGCAGAGTTTTCGATTGTGATTTTGACCCATTGAATACACTTGTTAGCTACTTTCATGTTGATTAAAGATCAATAATTCCAATGTTTTTTCTCATATATCACCCAAAACAATACAAAGTAGTTTCCGTGAATTGACAAGTCGAGTAGCTGTGCCTGTGGAGGAGAAAGTTTAGGATTACTGTCTTCTGAAGCCGTCAATTTTGGAGTTGGAGGTGGAGGTGGAGGTGGAGGTGGAGGTGGAGGATCAAGAAATGGAAACGGTTTTCTGCGTGTGATTTTGACCCATTGAATACCCTTATTAGCTATTTCCATATAGATTAGAGATCAATATTTCGTTTTGTTTATTTATTGGAGGTGGAGGATCAAGAAATGTTTAGTTGTTTATTTCCTTCTGCAAGTGTTTGTAAATATAAAGAGAAAAAGGTGGTGAGCTTTTCTTTTGTGTCTATAAAAAAAAACTTTTACATTTATTGACACAAAGTGTACTACTATATATTGACACAAACTATTGCTAAACAGTAAACACTCAACCAATGATTGTGCCACACGTGTTTAGTATGGTTTTGGGACTATCACTGGTAATACCCAAACAAAACTCCCTAAGCCCACAAACAACTTGTACCTTATAATATCTAAGTATAGTTTCCACAAAAGTTTGACTCCGGAGTTTTGTAGTTCCCACAAAACTTTTGTGCCACTAACAAACTCCTACAAAACTTTTGTGCCACTAACAAAACTCCTTGAGTTTGACTACAAAACTCTGTTAGTGGCACAAACAAAACTCCCTGAGTTTTGACTACAAAACTCGGAGTCAAACTTTTGTGAGAGTTTTGTTTGTGGGACAACCAGACTTGCGGAAAATTTTGTTTGTACTTAGTTGAAATTGGATATTTAGATATTGTTGCCGGAAGGAATTTCCAGATTATATCATGTTTGGCTGGGCTTATAAGCTCAAATTCCATTGAAACATGCTTTGAAATTGTTGTAAATTGTAAAATACTTTATCGATCTCGTTAGGTGATTGAATTTGTGTGAAATAGATTTTACTTAAAAAAATTATTTTCCACGTGTTTATTAAGAAGATTTGCTCGTGACCAAGGATAGATTTATGGGAGAGACATGACTATAGCCCAGTCCCGTCCCAAATTTTTTTTATTTCTTATAACATTTTCATGAGACAAAATGTTGAGCATGTTATTAACTAAACCAAGTTTTAAATATATGTTGATGTGGGGAATGATGAAGAAATAGATGATAAAAGTATGACCTTTTTATTTATTTTAGCATTGGAATCTTATTTGATTTTGGTTTCGATTAGCGCTCCACAACTTTAATCAATTAATAACCTATTATTGACTAGAGATATGTTATTACGTGTACATACTGTTTATTTTTTTAAATAAATAGCTCAAAAAAGCTAATTATTTTAATTATAAAGTATGGCTTGTTAGAAAAGCAAAACTAAATTTTGTATGATTGACGAACTAAATAGGCCATATCATCCTAATATTCAAGTTTTATTTATCTAATTATTTTTTTGACATTATTTACTTTTGTAGATATCACAAATACACGTTAAATTTATGAGTTATTTTACTTTAAATTCATTAGTAGTTAATTTCCAAATGTGTAGCTGTAGAATTGAATGTATTGTATGTATTCCTTCCTATTCAAACTACGAAGTACTCGTATGTTTTTGTTTTAATTAAGAATAATTAATAGAAGCAATTAAAAGCAAATATCATGTTTTGGACAATCTATACATATTTTATTTAATTCACATTATGTACTCATATTTGCAAATAATAAATTTCATTCACAAGTAGGGATGACAATTGAGTCAAGTCACCCGTAGGTTTGACGGTACGACTCGTAAAAGCTCGGCTTGGCCCATTATGGGTTCGAGCTCGTCTCTTGTCGAGCCCTAGCCAAGTCGGGTTTTAATTTTAAGGACCGAGCTGGCTCGGCTCTTGAAAAAGACGGCCCGGCCCGTATGTGGCTCGTGGATGAGGCCAGTGATAAGTGCATTTTGTACAATTGTTCGGATCTTTAAACTAAGCTTTTATCACGTCTTTTTATCAATTTTCTACTTAATCTAGTTTGTTATCGTTTCTATTTCAGTTTTGAACCCGTTTGTAAGAAATTGAAAAAGAGTGGATGAAAAGGCAATAAATTGAAAGATGTAGCGGAAGTATGGGGACTCAATTGCATTCAATTAAAAGTTGAATGACCATTTTGGGAGATTTTGAAAAGATTGAGGACTAAAATGACCAAGATCCAAAGCTTGAGGACCAAATTGGAGGTGGTGTAAATTCAAAAGACAAAAGCTGCAGATTCAAAGAAATTCAAGCTGGGCGAGCGCCCATCAACATATAATACAAACAGAGAACAAATCAGGCAACTTGGGCGATCGCCTGGGAATGGTTGGCTAGCGAATTTTTATTGTGATAATTTCATCATATACTACAAAATATAAAATAATTTAAAAAATACTATTTAATTTTTTTTATTCTAAAATTACTGATTTTTATTTTTGTAACACTTGTTACATTTGTTATGTTTGTTAATAACAAATGTAACATATTTATTGTAATTAAAATAACAAATTTAACAACAAGTGTTACAAAAAATAAAAAAAAATTGTATTTTTAGAATAAAAAAAAATGACAAGATTTTAAGAAATATTTTATTTATTGTGGTTATTTCTAAAAAATCTCATTTTTATTTTCCTTTTTGAGTCCTAATACACTTAGGTAACCTTTGACCCACATTTTTAAGGACTTTTAGGGATGATTTTGGACTGTAATTAGAAAACTATATATAGGAAATAAAAACTCATAGTCGATTGTTGAATTTTGGAAGAAAAACACCAACCGAAGATCAAGAATTACTCTTTCAAGAACTCGATCAAAATTATCATTCTTTTGAATTTTCTTCGTCTCCGGGTGATAATTCCATATTTTCTTCTCATTTTTATTTTCTTATTATTAGTATGTTAGGCTAGTTTAATTAGTGCTAGGATTACGATGAAGCTTGTCGTTTAAATTCTTCCATCTTGAGACTTGGTTTTTTGACGATTTATTTCAATATAGTTTTGAATAATTAATTTTGATTTATTTGCATTTACAATTATATACGTAGTAATTGTATAATTGTTGTGGTTTGTTTTACTATCGAAAGATCGAAAGCATGCTAGACGCTATTTTAATTATCTTGAAGTTCGATAGGGGATAGAAATATACCGCTATGCTTTAAATGATCTTTAATTATCCATAGAAATTTAATGTATTCATTTGTATTCACATTCGTCATAGAGATATAGTCGAGTCATACTTATAAATAGGTTTAATTTTATTCGGGAGAAAGCTGTTAAACAATCTAGGGATATTGATCTTCATAACTGATGTAATTTGTCAAAACCAATAATCAGAATAGATGAATTGACAACTATAAGTGGATTCGAAATCCTAGTTTTTTTATAAGAGATTTTTTGGCAATTTTCTCTTATTTTTTGTTGGGTTTTTTTTTTTTTTTTTTTGTTAAAAAGATGAGGACAAATTCATCAAAATTTGTCAATGAGAACGTGATTTGTAATTAAATAAAAAATTAGAGGTGTCTAATGCTAAAATAAAAGATTAAAGATAGATGTAAAATTGAAGATGAAAACTAAAAATTTTCCTTGTAATAAAAGTTACTTCCTCTCAATAATTTTAAACACTAAAAACTATAAAGAAAGTTGACGAATAAATTTATCTGTAATTAAAAATACATTTATAACTATGGTTGAGAATTGAAATGACAAAATACTAAACTCCCGATCCAACCTAACCCAACCGACCCTGCCTTGCCCCGTTAAGTACATAGAACAAGGACGAAGATCATGATCTTTGCACCCAAATTCTTCAAACCCACCTCAATTTTTTATTTTATTTTATTTTTATGTTTTAAAATTTAAATCATATTTTAAAAAATTAAAAAATAATGTTAAAAAAATTAATTAATTAAACAAAATAGTAAATATAAATATTTTAATGCTCGCTCCACTCCCAAAATTCTCCAACATAGCGGGGATTAGTAAGGGCCCCACCCTGATGAGGTAGGGGTTTCAAAATAGAGGATGCGACAATAGAGAGAGGACTGGGAAAGCAGACGTAAGGAGCCAAACATTGGGGGGTACATGGCTGGCACATTGGTCTTTTTTTTTTTTTCTCACATTGCAGCGTCCTAAAATGCCCTCAATATATTTATCAGAGCAACTCGTTCATTAAATCGTAATAATATTTGATTCTAACGTCTCAATAACTGACATCAAGCAAGAAGAAAAATGAGTCTAGAGAATCACTAATGGAACCATCAACATATCACAATCAAATTCTGTACACTGCTAACCAAAGCCCTGGTATAACAATGAGGACTATTTTAATCGTTGTTTCATACTAATGCAACACGAGACATACAGCAGGCTCGAAAAGAAGCCAGAGTACGAGAACTCCACATTATATTAACGAGATGGATGACAGCACCTTTTCCCCATCTTCCTTGGCAGGAGGGCAATGGCGGCTTATGGCCTTCGCCTCCTTTTACCCATTTCTTGAACACTACCATTGCTGAAGTTGTAGTACAATATCACATAAGTTAAGAAATTCTACACCGCGCTCATCAAGAAATGGACTCCTTGCGCTCCATCTCTAGTATTGAGTATTCTCTCTCAAATAATAAAAATTCCTGCAAGCACATTCGAAAATATTAGTCAGATGGATAAAGTCGTGGCACCAATTAATATTTAGTTAAAGAAAAAATTTGCAAATTATGATTCTGCTAGGATATTGTTCTGTAAATTTGAAGATTCTTACTGTTGGAAAGGTATAAATTACTTCCACAAATACCTCAGAGGTGGAGATGGGAACAGAAATAGAATCGAAAATTCCTATCATAGCCAACATATATATAGCAAATCTCCAGACGCGTACAGCATTTCAGCCCCATCACCAGAAGAATGAAAAAAGAGAGAAGCACCCTCCCAAAACAATAGTTAAATAAAAAGGAAACTGAAAATGCTCAAATTTATAATGTTGTCGTCATTTTATTGTTAGAGATCTGAAATTAATAATGATATAATTAAGAGCTACCGCGATTGTCTCTCTCAAGTTTCTAATCTATTTGTCCAGTAGCACAAACACTAGGCAACTGAGCAAATCTTGAAAAGGTTTCCAATTATTTCAACTCTCTCAGTGCCTGCCTTCTAGAGGATCAACAAGTAGACCACTATTATAACCATCAATTGAACCAAATTTGAACAAAAAAACGCTAAACAAGAAGAATAAATAGCAATTCACTTTGATGGAGCTAATTAAAGATACACTGATGGGAAGACGAGGATTTGTTACCTGTTTCCATGTTCAAATGGAGAGAAAACTAAAAGTTCGCTTACCTGCAATTGATGCTGGCTGAATAAATGAAGAAAATCAGTCTCAGGACTTGTAGTTAGCTCAATGAACTCGTGATGACTCTCAGGTGGATTGTCAGACTCCATGAGTGAAACAGAGACCTGCAGATGAACCATGTAGACAAATACACTTAAGACAAGGAACAAACACTTGATCCACTTGTTTCTAGCTGCTGCATCCAAAAAAGTTTCTTGAGTTTTTAACACACAAAAAAATTGTTATGCCAATAAAGAAAGTTGGAGAAAGGGTTAACTTTATGCATATTAATAGCTTGACATTTATATAGCTGGTGATAGAAGTAAATATTAGCAACATAGCAAGCTTTGTTACCTGCATGCATCGAAGAATAATTTCTGGTATGCAACACTTGCGACAAAGGCCCCGAACTACATATGTTGCTGGGCCTTCCAAGGAACCATCACTGCTTGAATACCAGGCATCTAAGCGAGAGATCTCCATTGTCACTCCAGCTTGAAAGCGAACAAGCTCCCCTGACATAGAAGAATTATGGCTCACGGTGAATATTGCAGAGACAATACAAATAATAACTACTATTATATCCAGTTTCTGATTGAAGTGATGCACAGGTACTCCCTGACTCTTAATTTATATAATAAAGCTTAATAAATCAATCTAAACAAGAATGTGTTCCTTAGCTAAAATTTGAAACCAGAGGAAACATAAAAGTTGAGTCAAAATGTAGAATACAGTCCAGTGTCCTGCCATGGCCGCCTATTCATCCCCAAAAGATAAATGAGTACCAAGATGAGGGGAAAAAGGGAGAAACAGAAAAGTAAAACCAACCAACATGTGAAAGGTCTTAAATTGTACATATAGAAAGGAGCATTACAGCATTGCACTGACTAAATGTTGCCACTGCGAACTCTGCCCTTTTATACAGTACTTCATGATCAATTAAACCACGTGCATATAATAAATGCATACTATAAATACTGTACCTACAAGCAGTTTCTTACCTTTGAAGCCAGTTGCAATGACAGTAGCAAGAATTCCACCATCATGGACTTCATGCGGACCGAGTCCGTCACCTTCCACTGCCAAGCAGCGAAGTACAACCTCAATGCAGTGGTTGTCACTGGGTGAGATAGAAACGTTTACCTGTACATTCAGAATTAATATAAATTGATATGTAAAATAGACAGAAAAAAGGCTTCCGATTTCAGTGGATGCAAGGAAATAGGCATTTGTATGTACATCAAGCAGAATGCATGCACATATATCGAGGATAACAAAGAAACTTGTTTCCATAGCCTTCCTGAAATAATCATATTAGTAAAAAAGATAGCAATACTTAAAAGCAATTCTCAGATTAACCCCCCCACCCCCCCTCCTCATATATAGATAAAAATAGAAGTAAATAAATAACACGCACTAGAAAACCAAAAAAAAAAAGGAGCAGTTAAGCTTGTGTGCTAACATGAACATATTGCTTAAGGGAAGGTATCATATGAGTATAAGAAGAGCAACCTTTAACATTCAAATGGAAAAATGGCATTGAACTATTGACATTTTTATAATAGCTAACTCATGCATGTTACTTTCATTGATAGACTCAGAAGGATGCATATAGATTAACTATTCAAAGAAGAGGTTAAAATAAGTAATAACTTTCAGTGGCACAGCAAGGGAATACGCAGAAGGCAGAAGTTTGATTTTTAGCAAAGCGATCCCAGAAGAACATGTTGGGAAAGGGAGAGGTGAACAAGAGCTTGCATAGCCTGATGTGGTGACAAAAGATTTTATTTTATTTTTTAATCTTTCAAACATGTAACAATAAAATCAGAGAGAAAACAAAGAAGGATTCATATAAACCAAATTTATTCAGAATAAGGCTTTTTTTCCCTCAATATTTAATATTTTGTGAGAACTGTGGCTTTACCCATTTGAAGTGGGCCAAAAATGACAGGTAATTCAGGTGCTAAAATTTCCAATTGCAAAGATGTCGTTAGAAAAGAAATAGATGGAATCTCAAAAAGAAAAGACTCATATGAATAGAGATATTTCTCCATGTGAGACTCTGATTCGCAAGTGAAGCAGCATATGGTTGTAAGTTTTTGTGATAATAACCATTCCAAAATCAAGAACAAGAATATTATTGGGTGGTTGGCATTTGGGGGAGATACCCTTGCCATCCTTAATAACCTCTTCATTTTCAGCTTACATTTTGATACAGTTGCTATACACGCCAATAAGTGGAGATAGCACTTACGTTGTGGTTATGTCATGTTTTGGATCGAGGTCCTCATAAGAGTGACACAATTTCAGTAGATCAAAAGCTAGAAGAGGGAAGAGTAGACCAAGATTAGCATGGTTTGTTGTAGTTGTGAAGGATCTAGTTCTTCTAGTAGATCTAGCAATGAATAGAGCAAAATGTCTAAAAGGGATTCACATAGCAGACCCCAAATTTACAGCGAACAAGACTTGGTTTGCTATTGTTAGAGGACTGCAGCCTGGAAAAAACCACACACTCCCTACAACTTCCCTCTTGCACTAGCAACATGTGATGCACAAATTGAAGAGAAGCATGAATGCCAAGATGTCCTCATTAGTAAATAGTAAAATACAATATTTCTACTTTGCTTGAGAAAAGACAAACGGAAGAAGCATCTCTTTCTAGTTAATAGGAGAAGGAATAAGCTCACCATTAACTGTCTATGTAGAATTTCTTCCTCGCTGACTATCGAGAAGAGGGCACTTGTCAATGTTGTGCACAAGGTAGCATCAGGTGGCATACACTCACCAGAAGGTAGCAACAGCATGGTCGTAGCATGCAGTTCCAGGAATACGGGTTCCTTTGATTCATAAATATGATCTTGAGTAGGTAACAACCAAGGATTTTCTTTTCCTAAAATATGTAAAATGAACAGAAACGAGCCAAATTATTTACAAAGCACAATGATTATCTTTTGAGAAATCACGGTAGGAGAAACATGCCAATTGGGGCCAAAATATACAGCTCCCAGTGACAGAAGAAAACAAGCACATCAGTGTCCATTAATATCTTCTGGACAATGTTTTCTAGAAAAACTGAATAACTTACTCTGTAGCAAATAAAGTGAAGAACTAAGTGTTTCTCTGGCTGCCATAACTGCCCTATCCTTTTCTTCTAGTGAAAGTTCATCGGGTGAAACCTCTGCATTCTCTAATTCAATTTTTAGCCAATTGCGGTATGTTGCATCACAAGAGTAGTACTCCCTCTAATTAATAACAAGACATAATACATGGAATCAGCAATGAAGGTCATACTTAGTCAACAAGCAAGGAAGAATATTAAAAGCTTACCCAGTCCTTGAACTCTCTCAGATTTTCAGACACATCAGGATCCTCGGTGGAAAGAAAATTTTCCATTGGTTGTTTCAAAGGCTCAGCAAGTGAACTAAGCAACGTGTGTGCCCCAATGGGCATTGCTGGGACCCTCCACATTGAAATAAGAGAAAACTCCCGAAACAGTATATTGCTGTAAAAAAGAAAATGTTATAGGTTGATCTTTCAGTCAGAATTGTGTGGGGTAAGTGTTTGTAGCAACATATAACTATCGTGTAAAATTCGATAAGAATCCGAGACTAGTTATTGTTCTTTGTATTTTATTCCAAGAGGGGACACATTGAAGAGAAAAAAACATAACAATCACAGGATTGAGCATGTCAGTTCCCTCCTAAAAATTAAGCAAGCTACAGACAATTGGCTTCAAATTGTTTTAGTTGTCACTGAAATCAATAGATGATAGAGAGAGCCTCCTGCCTCCATGCCACCACAAAAGCTGTCAGATTCATGTTTGAAAAAAGAACAAATACTGTCTTACAGAACAATAAAAAGAAGAAAAAGATAATACCTGTGCATCAATGCCCGGATTAGTAGTTTAGCAGTAACAGTCTTGGCATCATTAATTGTTGACGGAGGTGTAAAGCAGAGCCACTGAATAACCTTTGCTTTCTGTAGACTCTGTAAACGATGTTGCTCTGCAACATCAGATGATTGTCATATTTTCCAGCCCTAATTTCTCGAGATCTTGATAAAACCCTGTCCAGGAAAGAAAAAAAATGAACACGTCATCTTTTTTTTATAGTAGTTTCACAGTATGTTAAAAGATGTTTTGTGGACATTAAGAATACCTATCCATAATTTCTTCAAAACTGCCTTTTGAATCATCTTGAGGAGAAAAAGGCAGGTACTCAATAGCAGAAAGAAAGATTTTGTATCTAACATGCCCACTGTTGATGGAGACAATTGAAATGAAAATATGTCAGCAACAAGATCAGGAGCTATCGGATGAAGAAACAAATCTAGAAATGATTTCTAAGCTCCCAGACTTGGATCCTGTTTTCTCTGTATATCATATCATTTCTTGTTGTCAACCTTGTAAACACGTGAGCAATCCTAAACTGGACTCCATAGTGCCTCTGAAAGGAGAATAGAGAGTGTGTGTGTGTAGAGAGAGAGAGAGAGAGAGAGAGAGAGAAGTTATGTCATATTAAGTAGTTCACTCCTACATATTATAATGTAAAAAATAATACTATACTCATGAAAGTAAAAACGTTTGTACTTCACCTCTTATTATCAAATGATCAATTTATTTATAAATTCATTACATAATTGCCCACATTTATACATCCATTTAAAGAATATATATATAAATAAAATAATAAAATAAATAACAAGAGAAAAAGGACAAAGCAAAGTATATCAAGAACAACGAATATAAAATGCATCACAGTGAATATAGTCCCATATCAATAACATCGGTTATGAAACGCATCTCAATCCGAAATAGGGCATGGAATTTGAAGGGAACAAGATTTTAGAAAGATTGCTAAATGTGTTAAACAAAAGACCTGCTATTCAGCCTCAACTCCATCATATAGACAAAGAGATCAATGCAACGATGATGAGCAAGCTGAGAAGCATAAATCCCAACCAACTCCTCATGCTGCTTTGTGAACAGGAACATCGCGTACCTGGAATAGCATCAAAAGAAAAGGTGGCAATAATGTATGTACAAATGATGAATTCTAGACATTTAACAAAAAGTTTCTGAAAGATCATGTCAAGCCTTAGAATTAAGGTGACAAGCCAAAGGCATTTTTTGGCTAACAATATTAAATGCAACATCAAATTGTCTCACATATAATTATTTATTTATAGTTTAAAAGGATAAAGTAGCCAAATACAATCAACTCTAATAATCAATGGTAGCAGAAAACTGGAAAATAACTATAAAATCTCCTATTTCCCATTGACAAAATTATTCTTTAAATTTCTGATATATCAGAAGGCTATTTAACAGGTCGTGAACTACTCTCAACCATCACTGCAGTACAAATGAAAGAGCAACTATGTGTTTAGTTATACTAAAGCTCTAGAGAAGGCAATCGCAATAAGGTCAATCTGCTTGTGCGAAAGCTCCTAATACACTTTTCAACAAATGAGAGTTGAACTTACTCATTTGTTTACCTCTCACCTTACTCATTTTTCTAGTAATTGAACATATTTTCATTCGTGGCAAAGCACAGGCAATTTTAAAGAAGAGATTGTTCAGGTGGAAACCCACAAAATTGAAGCCAGGTTTGGAGCAACTTCTCAATTTGGGCAACCCAATAGATGAGCTGCAATCCAGGTGCTCCAGCCTAGTGGAGGAAATGACAGAATGTAGCAATTATTTTCACAAGCTACATTTGAGTTACTTACCACAACTAACAGTGACCATTCAGCACTAAATCACGTGAAAAGGCCAATGAAGATAGACTTAAATTTCAATATCTAATATCAGCAACGGAAGTTTAAAATTGGGTACATGATCTAGCATTTATGTTCAGAAATATTACTAAGAAAAATGAAGCAATGAAGAGAAGAAACAAAATTAGGGGCACAAGAAGGACAATACTATCTTTACCTAGATTATCTGGTTTCATAATGTGCTTCAAAAACTTATATTAAGAATTTGTTCTGGCGAGTGCCAATACAAATAAGAACAATGTAGCTTTTCCCAAGACGTTCGCTAAATGCTGTATTATGGGAATAAATTGCAAGAATCTGATGAGTGACTCTGTAACGCTAATCAAGAAAAAAAATAACTGCTTACATGTGAAGAATGAAGTCACCAACCGTCATTATCTTCTCTCTGAAAGCATCCATCATTTGATCTGCCAGTAAGTATCTAAGCACCAGCACCAAATGTGCCCCAAAACGCATCATCTGTGGATCACCATGAGGCCTGACAACAGGACACATTTCAAGCAAACTGAGACAGGGATCAAGTGAGAAATTATTGTCAAAATAGGCTGGTGCATTATTCGTGTATCTTCCACTTGGAATAGAATGGCTATTCAGGGATAATGAGAACATCAAACAAAAAGTGCAAAATGAAGGTTGATTTGTCCAAAGACGGGATTTGAGATCCTAAAATGACAACAAACAGCGTCAATTACCTGAAACTGCTCTGATCATCTTCTGAAGGTGATATCCACGACCATATTAGGTCAAGCAAACGTGGTATGTCTCCTAACATAAGATTCATCTGTACAAAGGTTTTAGTCAATGATGCTCTCCTAAGTGGTCTAAGTGGACGAACAAAGAATACACCAAGCTTCCAACAGATAGAAAATAACGAAACAAGAAACAAACAAGAACTCAAACATTATACGTTTGCATTTTCAAAAGCATCAAAGTAAAATATCACTGTCAGACATGTCATCAACAATGATAAATCAGATGCAATATGTAACAGAGAGGAAAAGAGAGAAATGGCAAAGACTTTTTATGCATCAATAGAAGTCTTTCTAGAAGGCCATAGAGATCGTACAATATTTGTTACCTCAGCAAGTTAGTGTCTTAATCCACCAAAAAGCAAGGTCATGACATCTTGTATTTGAAACTAATCCTCATCAAGGGGATGTGTCTTGATCATAATAGACAAAAGCCAATTTAGAAAGTGGTATATGTCTCTCAGATTAAAAGAAAATGCATAAAGCTTCAGTTTAAATAACTAATTCTACTTCACAAAAAGTAAGTTGATGATTAAATCATTAGTTCATAATTATTTTTATCCGCATTGCTGCAGACGACATTATTGTCTTGTTTAAACAATCCAATATTTAATTGGTGATAAAAGCATGATTTTGGATCACAGATAAGAAGTGAAACCTCCAGAAGAATGGCATGCTTTTGAAGAAAAATAAAAGGCTCCACTTCACAGATATTATTACCTCAATTTGCCTCTGCTGTTCCTTGCATGCTCGAGCAACAACTTCAGGCACTGTGTCACTAAATTAAGCAGATGCTTGAAAAGAACAATCCTAAGATAATGAGACTAACAATGAAAATAACTGTAAGGATAAGACGTGTTTACCTGAATGGAGCTTCTGAAGAAGGGAAGAAAGTTGTCTAGGTTGATGATTCAAAATTTGAAGTGGCCAACTATCTGATCCAAGAATTGGCTGAGAGGCAACATCTCCTTGTTCAGGACTTCTCTCAATTGCTTCTTCAAAACTGTTGAACTGATCCATTCTACCTGGTTGCAGGCGAGCTATTGCAATATCAACTTGGACATCAAGCCATGATTTGGCCATTGCCCAGCAAGCAGACTGAAAACAAAAACAGCACTAGATAGCTCAAGAAAATGAGAACGGAAAACTCAACATGCTAAAGTTTTCGACTGAAAATAAAAGGAAAGAGGGACGGACCCCACATATATCATGGATATTGAGGAACACTGTTTTACAATCCTTTTTGTTTCCGTAAGTAAAATAGCATCATGTAAACACTAAAAATGGAGCAACTACGTGTACGGATATGTCACCATTATAAAACCATAGAGATACAAGAGATTCACCAACACAAACCCACCCACCCATCCCTGAAAACAAAGAGGTGGCATCACAAACATGATAACGAGAGATATACGAAGACAGAAAGAAAGAGAGATGTGGGGCACATCAATGTAGATTCTAAATGAGATCTATTTGGAATGTAAATGTACATAGACCTTAGTAAGATAAAGAAGTTGCAATCAGCTACTGAAACATCCAGACCAGGGAATCAACCTCCTGAAAAATCATTCTGGTTCTGGAGAAACTATTCTGTGATCATGAAGTTCGAAACTTGCTGGGTTTTACTTAAGTACACAGATAGGTTCCTCATGGCAAACAGATTCCACACAGTGGCAACAGACATACTCAATGCTGGAATTTCTACATGTAAATTACTTTTGTGGAATAAACAACCTTGATTTGGTATTTCCTAGGAGGAAAGAATTCTACCAGAAATAGTGCATTTAACAGACATAAGCAGATATTTCCTCCATGGAGAAAACAACATCTCTAACAGGACATTCAACTGTGCAAATCAGAATACTATATCTATGGATAGAGAACCCATCCAATAAAATAATCCTGCATTTCCCTGCCTAGCTATAAGACTTTCAATTCCTCACCAAGAACAAGTACCAACAAGGGTGGAAGACTCTTCTCTATAGATTAATTGATGGGGAATAAAGATATGGATTAGGGAGAGAGGATTTAAAAGCTAGAGTTTAATTTATATGTCAGTAGTCTTGATTATCTAGAACTTTATCGTTTTGAGTAGAACTTTATTGTTAGAATTTCTGTTTGGTTTCAGTTCTTTACCCTATAAAAGGGACCTATTTCCTCCCGTTTCTTCTCCTTCTCTCCTTTCTTCTTTTTCTCTACCCTATTTCTCTTTCTGTTTTACGTTCTACATCATTAATTTCTACGAGAAACATAAATATAAAGCTTCTAGGCCAGGACCATTGACCCAGATTATGTTAAGCACTGAAAACAAAACATTAAATGGGCTCCAACAAAGTTTGACAAAACCATACACATTTTAGTAACTTTATAGCAGTTTCACAGCATTATGAAAATGCAAATGAAAACAACTATTTTTTTTGAAGATAACTAAGCTAACTACAGCATACTTAAGAACTTAAATTATACAAAAATAAAAATAAGAATAAAAACTGACATACCTCCCAGTCGGTACAAACTGGAAGCATGCGCTTTAAGTTACTGCACTGGGCTGCATATACTGCTGCTTCATATTTCCCACCATCTTGCTCAGCAATTTTCTTCAATAAAATGAGAAACAAGGAGAACACAATAGTTCACGTAAACATAAAATATATGAGTGCAAGTGTGTGTCTGTGTGATATATTGATAGCCCATTAACAAGAGTAATTCACACATAGGGTCTAATTAGGATAAGATTCCCAGAAAACAACACTTTATAAAAACTCAGAAAGATCATAATTTCTTAAGCAAAGTGCATGATATTTAAAGATTGAATAAAGGAAAGAATGGCAGGTTTCCTGGAGAAAAGAAAACAGGTAAAGTATAATGAAAAGGAAAACAGGAAGCAAGTATAGATATTTACAAAAAATATTAGATAAGAATAATAAAAAAGAGCACTTCCAATGTTTTCTCTTTCCCTAATTCTGACACACAAACTTTAAAAGTAGAAGAAATCTCTTGGACTAACTTTCTCTGTACTTACTTCTGATGCACAATAGGAAGCCCATTTCCAAAGATGCCATTGGTGACCAATTCCACTTTCCAGTTCAATGGCCTGCAGCATTCTGTTCTTGCCATTTTTCTCAAGGGCTTCAATAGATGGGAACAGACTGAACTCCCCAAAGGGACATAGAGTTGCTGCCCTCCATGGCTGCCCAAGCAAACTAATATCAGAAGGAATTCCGTTATTTTTTTTTTAATATTCCCTGAAGCGTGGAAGAATGAAAACGAAACAGTCTTACACATCTCAACTGATCCCCCTACCTGTCCCGCAGACCGGCAAAGACTGCATGCCTCTTCAAGTCTTCCAGCCCTCAACAGAATCCAGACATCTTCTAGAAGAGATTCATCTTGTTTCTGTCACACATAAAAGATAGCTTTGATATATAATTAAATATGATGTGTACAATAACAAATATTATATAAGTATATATGAATTTGCAAAGTAACATCATACACCATCATTATATCAGCATCCATTTCATAATATTGGAATTAAAAAATGATTGTCACAGGTTATATGGGAGAGTTAAAAGAAAGCAAAGTCGGGGAAGATGTCCGACTACAAGCAAGAAAAGAAAAGGACCGAAAAAAAATGTATAATCATGCTTCAACGAAAAAGACAACCCAAAGAATTGAGTTGAGTGAATCATAATCCACGAATGGACTGGGGTACCTAAGTCTAATGTGACATATCTATACGGATATGCAAGAGATGAAAAAACAAACTGAATCCAGATGACACCTATCCGGAATAGGCTAAAACAGCTGATAGGCACACCGCACGTGCACCTGCCAATCCACCCCCTCAAACACAACGATAACAAACATAAAGGAATATTGTCTTCTTTAGCCATTACCAAAGTGTTTCTCTTTATGAGAAAAATAAAAATGAAAAAGAAATCACTATCCCCCTCCAGCAAGAAATTTCACCGCTCACTCCAGATAAGAAATCTGATTAAGACTGAGCAATCAGCAACAGTGGAACTCCAACTGAGTGACATCTCCTCATACAACCATACAGCATGCCAAATTTAGGTCCAAGGAAAAACTAATTAATTTGTGCCTCAAATCTATGGCAAAATACTATATTTTGCATTCAGTTAAGGAAGAAAACCCAAGGCCATGGAGCAGACACTCCCAAAGGGATAAAAATAACGAGAATGGAATAAATAGAAAATCCAAAATGATATATCAACCAACATAATCTAATGCTGAAGCGAGGGTATTATATTCATTAAATTATGCTTTTCTTCCAGAATTCCATATTACACACTCTGACATTGTAAAAGTATGTGCATGTAATTGAAAATTGAATAAATGTTGTTAAGATTAAAGAAGCAAAGGGAGGTAGAAGTTCAAAAGTGGTGGGTTACACAATATATTAAGATATATGTCGTGGCAATCAGCTAGGCAATCATGCACATGCAAATATTTTTCTGAGAGTACTTTGTCATCAGGTAGTTGCTGAGCATGTTCACGTGTTGGGGCATCAAAATCCAAGTGATGAACTATCCTTGGAATGGAGGCACCCTTCTTAAGGTGTCGTTGAGTATGACGCCAAACTCCAGAGCTGGGGAGATAAGTTCCCACATGAGAACCGCGGACCTGGAAAAATAATAATAAATGCACAGCAAACATTCAGACCAACTTAGCAAAAGATCTTGTGAAGCCTCAAACAAGGTTCTTTCATGAAAAAGGGAGTCAATATACACCAATGTTGAAAGTTACAACTTAAGGGATAACCCAGAAAACAATTAAAATCAGATATTCCACAGTAACTTGGTCACATACAAAAGTGAAGGGGGATTCTGCCTTTCAACAAAACCATTCTGGTGATATATATAAATTCTGAAAAAAAAAATGGTTAACTGGAGCACTACATGCAATTCCAACTACTTGGAGCAACTAAACTACAAGCTTAAATATAAAGAAAATTGGGTAATTCAAAATGCACCATGCAGACTACGTATACAAGAGATACCATCAAAAGTTAAATACAGTATTCCCAAAAAACCTATAGGAAAAAAATCAATATATGGTGCATTATTAGAGAGAGGAAACCTTGATTGAGATTCCTTTAACCATTATCAGCCTAATCGCAACTTTTTGGTCAACTCACTTTCAAGTCTTGACGAATCTCGCCAGTCAGCAATATTGTTAGCATTTCTTTGAGGTTCTTGGTTTCAATTTCATACCAGAAGAACCATTTTCCATAGTCTGAACACCACAATGCTCCTTCCATCCTGCTTGGTGATTTAGGGATGCCGAAAACTAGCACCTAATTCTTTTCTATGTTTAGTCTATATTATTGTTCAGTCATTTTGTAAACCTTTTCCCCCTATAAGGAGCTCACTCCCTTGCCTGTTTATGAGTGACTAGTGAACACAAACATTTTTCTGTAAACACACCAAGTCTAATCAGAGCTTCTTAGACATGATTAACAAGCCCATTACCTTATTATCCAAGTCAAGGGATTTGGAGGCTAATCCTTCAAGCCATTGAACAATCCGAAGGCACAATTGTGCGGTATGATTTGCAGCAACAAATTGACAGGCCTCCAAATGTGAAGTTGTCGGGAACTGTCATAAAGCATTAGAAGCAACTCAAATTTTTGAATAATGCATAGAATAAAGGAGAAAAGGTGACAAGTGTGACAGTCCCAGGGGGGAGGTGGGGACTCAAATTTTTGAATAGCGTATATTAAACACAGATTTCCAACAACAATATATTTGGAATGGATAAATATTAACGGGTGATTTAATCAATGGACGATACATCACCAGGATTAGATCGTCGTGAAGTTCTTCATTTCCTGCAAGAAAATAATAAAACACTTTAGCCTTAAGTTGGAAGCAATATGAATCATGTCTTGAGGAAATCTCAATGCATAAGATCAAGCAGAAGAAATGTTCAAGTTTACATTACAGTTATTGATGGTGAGATAACTCCAACACTAAAACATACAAAACTAATTCTCAAGGATAAATAATATTTCAAAATATATTATATATCTTGTAATTTTTAAAAATTTTAATATTAAAATTCGAGAAAATATGATTGATCACAGCAAACTATAAGAACTGAAATTAGTTGAGAAGCGTAAATAGATTGTCTTCAAGATCTGATAGAATGAAATTACACACCAAATGCTAATTTAATGCATAAAAGGAACTAGAGATATGAAAGAAACTTTTGTTGCAACCTAAGACTGTGACAGTGTGGAACAAATTTTCAATGCATCTGAGTTATTATATTTGCAATTAAATTCCTAAGCATCTAAATCACCTTGATGTAAAATATCAATTTTCAGTTAAGGACTTCCACATATGATCAGAGAGCAAAAAGCTTTAGAAATAAATGCTCAGAAATGCAGTTATGAAAGATACAAGCAATTTATTTAGTGTGTATCATAAAATACATAACATCCTTAAGGTTGTATATATTTCCTTTCCCATATAGGTACCACAGAAGAGACCACGAAGCAGCTTCATCAAGCAGGAGCCGAGCTTTTTGTCTCATAAGTTTATCCTCAACAACTCTGTACCTTTCATTGGAGCCATATCTACAGCAAAAACAGTGTAGTTATAACATTGTTGGGGGTATCATTGCCAATTATTTCTGCCTTGTGATTCAGGAAGAGGATGCGTTACAGGTGTTTCTCCATTAACTGAAAACAGTAAATTGATGGCAGAGAACAATGTAAACAAACATTTCACTAATATACAGGCACTAATTAAAATACAGAATTGAAGTGCAGAAAGTTTTCTAACAAGACCAAAAAACACCACTTCCAACACTGCAAGGTGGCCTGAATGTTGGAATTTATTTCTAATGTTTTTAATTTCACAAAATCGTGCTTTCAACCATCAAATCTCTGCTAAAAGAGCTGAGGAGTGACACGCATACAAGTAATAAGGAAGGGTTCCTCCAGTTTTATACATGGAAAATGAAAGAAAACTAGGATACAAGTGAAGCCATTATGAATGATAAATGAAAGATGAGAACGGGCTTGTATAGCTTGGTAGCTCTCAATTCCATCCCTTCCTGTATAGATTCTTATAACGATTGTCAGGGACTTACTTACAATGGCACTAATAAAGCATGACGCATTCATCTAGAATTAAGAACAGAAGGAAATGGAAATAATGAAAATGTCAATGCAAGGCAGAAGCCGAATCCCTCTATTCAGTAACAACTGCTACCTTCTAGGCGATAAACTTCTCTACACATTCACAAGGCATGTGTTTGACTGGTTTCTTGAAGGCCCAATGACATTAACACAATGCAACATGCTAGTTAACATCACTAGGCCAAACAGTCACCATAAAATGCAGAAAACATACATTCCAGCAACCATGTGTATTCTACCCTTCCCCAACCAACAGTAACAATACACACGCACAAACACTTCCCCAACCAACAGTAATAATACACCCGCACAAACAACCACCCCAAAAAAAAAAAAAACACACACACACACACCGACACATGGATAAGTATGTGCATATTTATGCATATGACATACCTAATTGCCTCTGAAGCATCACGGCATGTACGCTCAAGTCGTAATATCAGATCTGGGATAGGCATCAACCCTGCAATACACAAACAGCCAACTGCTGAGTCAAAATTCCAAAATAAACATAGTCTTTGATGTAAATAGAGCCAAAAGCAGGAAAATGGAAGGATTGAGTTATCTCTGCTTCTTGCACAATAGATAGACAACATCCCAGCAAACTGCTTAAAACAAGTATACACCTCCTTCTCTTGGCTTCTTTCAGAAAAGATTAAGAACATCAAAGAAAAAGATTTGTGGCAGAAAATGAGCAAATTATGCATTCATAATCTGGGAGGTGGAAAATTGATTATTAATCTGAACTTTATAACCCTTCCGATCCTAAAAAATTTCAATAGTTCCTACCATAATCAGGCATAAACATGTTTGTTTAATGTCTACAATAGCTGCCTTTGACCCAACTTGAAATATTCAGAGGGGAATCAATTGCAGATTTCATGAGCTCCAAAAAAATAATTCCAGATATATGATATACAGTATATGTGATGCAGTATCATCAATAATGTAAAAAATTTCAAATTCAAAACATATACATTCTGAGCACCTTGAAGAGCAGAATCCAGTAGAGAAGCAAATAAATACAAAGTTGTGTCTCCACTCTCGGTTCCTGCACCATCTTCCTGTTTGCAGGCCTTTAGAGACTCACTTCCCCGTCTTCGCATTGTATCAACACCAATATCTGCCTCTGATACTGTATGACTGTCAAAGGATGCTCTCCTCTTTGAAGCAGATTCATAAGGTGTTCCTCCAAGATCTGTGTTGAGGCTCTCAACCTCATGTTTGATATTTTCGAGTAAAAGCACTGCATTACTAAATCTCGAGACTGAATTATCCTGGTGTGGTGATAGGCCTGAACTAGATTGCCTCTTCCTGCACTTGTTAGATTTCCTTTAATCCCCGTCAAAAACATAAAAATGAAGTAACAGCATTATAATGCCTCATAAATGAAGTGCGTTATCATATAATATAACAGATAAAAGTCTCCCCATTTATTCCAATAAAAATTGTACTCATTTGCTTAATGCTGGTATTTCATTGAAATAAATTCTGTAGTACTGTGACATTTGAAATCCAAAAAATCGCAGAAAAACAAGTGCAGCGTAAAATTCCAGTAATAGTGAACGAGAATGTAATTATGTATGTAGTACATTAACATATACGTAAAATAAATGACATATCTAATAAATTTCCAAATACTAACCCTACAAATGATCTGGCCAACCCCTCCCCACACCCACACCCACAAAAAAACCCTTCTTTTGACTGGAATTAAAACATGTGGCACTATAATAAAATATATATTCATAAATTTTAGGGCTCTCTCTCGAGCGCTAATAATTTGGGGCAGCAAAATTTGAAATTTTCATATGGACAGTAAAATCCAACAGGTACAATTTTGATAGCCTAAGAAAGTTCAAAATAAAAACCCTTAAAATTATTCTTGTAATCGAAGAATTTTTTTGCAATACAGTTAAAGAACGCAGAGTGCAGTGAAATTAAGTACCCGTATCGACGAAAACGCTCTCTACTACTTAAATCTTCTGGGTCTAAATAGCTGGGAGAAGTATCCATATCCACCTCCATAATTATATAAAAGAACTGAAAATCAGAAGTTTTTGGAATATGATCAGTGAAAGAGCTTAAGAATGGTGGACTTTAAACCCTAGGGTTTTAAGCGCGGGAAGCGTTGCGTTGTTACTTTGTTTGAGATGAGTAATGGGTTGTCCCAACCCATTTATGTGGGGTAGAATAAGGTGGGCATTTCAACTCCAACCAGCTGATCAGACCAGATTCGAAACGAGTCAGTCGATTTTGTGCTGTTTAGTAATATAAAAATACTAGTACGATTCACTGTGTTGTGATGATAATTAATGCACATCAAATCGATTTTTAAATACATTTTGAAGACAATCAATTGAGGAGATTAAGATAGAAGAGAAGATGATCGATTGAAGAACATTGTCGAATCAGAAAGATCGATTGAAACAATCACTAAATTTTGAAAATCATGATTTTGTAAAAACAGATTAATATATTTAGAAAATGATCGATGCTTGTCGAATCGTAAAGATCGATTGAAACAATCAGAAATTTTGAAAATCATGATTTTGTAAATAGAGAAATTGAATAGGTAACACACAAATCTTTAAGGATTTTTTCTCTTTCCGTAGTGGAGAAAATATTCGGTCGTGATGAATTTACATATTCTAAATGATTGATAGTTTTTTATTGTTTAAAAAGTATAATGGAAAAAAAAAATTATGCAATACTTTACAATTTATAATTTATTTTGTAAGTATATAAAAGAATTGAATGGATTCCTACTATTAAAGCAGAGTATAAACCACACGCAAAATTAACATATATTTTAAACATATTCCATCCAAAAATCGTTTGTACATATAAATGCATAAGTTCGAAATCTTTTTCCTCAAAAACAAAAAGCACAATGAGCATATCTTAGGGGGGTGTATTCAATTGAGACTTTTAAATACTTTTATGGACTTTTATAATTGGGTGACTTTTGTGGAATTCGTGGACTTTTAAGTGACTTTTATGGATTTGTTAGGAATTAATAAAAGTCTTCCTTAAACTTCGTAGACTTTTATTAAAAAACACAGATTTCTATATAGACTTTCATTTTTTTTAAAAAAAATATCAAGTTAAATTTCTATATACTATAATATTATTTTAAGTAACTTTTCATATGTGTAAAACACCCACAACACATATAATTAAGAACTCATATTAATAAATTATATTTCTCATATCAATAAAAATATTTATTAACAAATATAATAAGACTCAATAAATTAACAAATAACATAAATTCCAAAAAGAATTAATAACATTTTAGTAGATTAACATATGTTATTGTATATAAAACATAAGTATCGACCGATTTATTCTTTATTTTCAATAAAAAAAATTCTCTAAAATATAGAGAAAACATAAAAAAAATTGTGTATTTTAAATTCATTTTTTTGGCACAATATTCTTTTAGCAGTGTATATAATAATATAAATGACAAAAAAATAATGGTTTTCCCACCTAAAGACTCCTATTAATGGCACACCTATTTTCTAAAAAATTAAATGCCAAATCAATTCTTGGCTAAATACATTAATAAAATAATCAAAGTACAACAAAAGATTTTTAGTGCAATGATAAACTACCACCATGAAATAATTTCTAATGATTAAGCGAAAAATTTGACTCCCACCAAAACATTAATTAAAATACTGCAAATTCATCACGCAAAATATCCTCAATTTTTGACACAAGACAATGTAATGTGATATCAAAGTTTTGATTACTGCAAATTCTAATTACAATTGCATATAAATTATTGATTACACAAATTCTTGCCTGAATGGAAGAGATACGAAAAAATCATAGAAGTGAAAGAAAATAGACGTTCTTTATTTTGGAGCTCTAGAGTATTCACAAATCTCATGGTAGACGGGAGACTTTTTTTTAGATTTGCTATTTATACTTTTCACTAAAAAGTCTCCAAAAATCTCCAAAAGTACAGTAAGTAGAGAATCTCTGAAGTCTTCCTCAATTGAAATCATGACTTATGATACTTCTACAAAGTTTTAATTGAATACCCCGTGACTTTTGAAGATTTTTAAAGTCTCTAAAAGTCTTAATTAAATACATCAATACTTTTAGAGACTCTTAAAAGTCTACATTGAATACCTCTAAACTTTTAAATACTTAAAAGTCCTTAAAAGTCTCAATTTAAATACACCCCCCTTAGTGACTATTTGAGTCAATTTCCCTTTTTATTTCCCTTTACTTGGTTTTCTTTCACCTAAGAAAAGAAAATAGAGCCAAATTGATTTTCTTTTGATGTGATCAAAATATTAAAGAGAATGTTGTCAATTTATGTAAGAGAAAGTAATTCTTTTTTAATTCACTTCTTTATTTCTTTTGTTTTTCATTTAATTTGTACACTCAAACAAAACTTCAAGTGAACTTCTAGAACGTTGAGCGTCATTCAAAAAGTTGAACTTGGAGTTGAACTAGTAGGACGATCAGACATATTATCTATTTTTTTTTTTTTGATGAATCTAAAAAACTAGAAATTAAATAGAGAATTTTGGGAACCCTTTGCTCTTGGTACAAATTATATTTTGCGAAGAGTTAATGATATCTACGTAAAACACATGTAGTTCAAATGGTTATTTGTTTTTGCAGAGAAACAAGTGTGTTTTGAAAAATAAGTTTAAGACGCCTATATATATTGGTTTGTTGAAACCACTATTTTAAATAATGTAATTTGATACAACTCGTTAAAAATGTCTCTTAATAATAACTGATCGCATGATTTAAAATAGAATAATGCGTATCATCTATAAAAGAGATAAATTAGTTCTATGACAGGTGGGTTGGAAGTAGGTTCGGTACTAAACGTAAAGAGTTTAAATACTAAGAAAGTAGAAGCATAAGAGTACAATAAGTTGATAGTGGAAATAGAGGGCGTCACAAGAACAAGGGGATGAGGGAGTTGGACCCTATGTGTCCTGCCTAGTTTTATCATTTTCCTATATTTTTAGGTCTCTTATGGTTCACGAGGGTTTGATCGTGTGTATATATAATTGTCTTTTGATTGAACAAGGGAATGGGGAGTCGACAACATGTAAGTTTATTGCGTTGTGCTCGAAAATGTGATTTTGTTGGAGCAACGAGGAAATAGTTGGTCAGACAATGCTCCCGTTACTAGAATCAACAATCAAGAATCCAACACACGCATTGTGCAATGAGCCTTCAGGGTTGTTTGATTGGAGTAACAAGGTGAGGTCATATGATATTGTGGTGGCGAATCCAAATGGAGAAAAGTGAGCAGTGGGAGAAGGATTTAGTCATCCCTCAATGAAGACGCTTATGATTCAGGCGAGATCGAAATGCATTCCTCAACAAGAAGCTCCAATCTGAGTCAGTAACGAGCTAATAGACTCAAGACATAAAACACAACACGATACACTTTATTCTCCGTTTTCATAAATCCATATATTCTAAACTCATACACGCTATTTAGTAATTCCAAGTCGAACATGTCAAGTAAAGTCGAAGAGGGTTTAGATGACTCAGAACATCGCCAAGAGAAATTGCAGCAATTTTCTCAAATAGAGACCACATTAACAGTTTAGAAATATTTCAACTGATAGATCATCACTTTGAATATATTTTTGACGCAAAAAGACGTCCCTAGATATCCAGCATACGCCCCTGCACCATTTAACAGTTTTTCGCCAATAGAATAGGATTCCCAACATAATAACCCGTTAAACTCGTTGAGCAAACGAACCCCCTCAAAGCCCCAGATAACTTGCAAATAGTAATAACAATTGAGAAACTACAAGCTGAATAACAAAGTCTATTTTGTTTTCTAAAAACAATACAAGCCTAGTATATCCAGCATACGCCCCTGCACCATTTAACGGTTTTTCGCCAATAGAATAGGATTCCCAACATAATAACCCGTTAAACTCCTTGAGCAATCGAACCCCCTGAAAGCCCCAGATAACTTGCAAATAGTAATAACAATTGAGAAACTACAAGCTGAATAACAAAGTCTATTTTGTTTTCTAAAAACAATACAAACGCGTCAATGATAAAGCCTCTCATTCCTACATAACCAAAAAAACGAGCATACATATCCGTGTATTTCAATACATATGGCAGGCATATATTAAGTTGGAAACTATCCCCACAGATAAATAATACAGAACCTACTGCAGAAAGTTATAAAAATCTTGAGTAGGGCCTCGCGAACTTCATATTGATTGCATATCACAAATATCAATAGAATCATCTTACATCACTGGTAGTACATGAGCTGATGGGCAGCAGCAATGTTCTGGAAACCACCATCATATATAGCTTGGCTTGCTCCGGCACCCATTCCCATAGATGTTTGCTTCAGAGGATCTTGCCCCTGGGCATGCATGAGGGCACCCATTTTGCTCATTGCAAGTTGCCGTTCATAAGCCAACAGTTCAGAGGCTGAAAGGCCCGGCAAGGGTGAGGGGGTAGGGAGTGGCATTGGGTTTGAGCTCGTTCCTGGTGGAGTTGGCTTGTTACCCCATGAGCACTGAAGCCATTTGAAAAACATTTTCAAGTTCAAGTCAAAAAAGAAACAAAAACTATACAGTCCCAAGTAAAAGTAACATTTAAGTAAAGACAGAAGACTGAAACAATTACAGGCTGATATATACTACACTACTGCTCAATATGAAAGAAAGTCAAGATCTTTTGAACGATATGCAGTAAATGGGAGTCATGAGAAAAAGATAACAGAGCAAGAAAGAAAATGAGTAAAGAAAAATTGTTTGGAGATGAGGAACTAACAGTGGAACTCCTAAAATTTCAAGCTGAATTCCCCTCCACCGAACGTTGATTACTTATTTTTTTCTTTCTAAATAAAGAAATTAGCAGCAGCCAGTCTGGATCTATTCAATTCATTATTGGTGGTGGGTGGGATAGGGCAACGAACATTGATTACTTATTTTTTCATTCTAAATAAAGAAATTAGCAGCAGCCGGTCTGGATCTATTCAATTCATTATGGGTGGTGGGTGGGATAGGGAAATTTGCACTCACGGAGTAGAAACACATTGCATAACCTATCAATATTACAAACTCAAAACCAATATACGTGTAAACTCATTACCAAGATCTGGCTTGCTACAATTCTAAAATAAGGAGCTTACCATATACCAATTTGCTCTCAGAAGGGTAAAAGAATTCAGCATCCTCTCGTTAACGTGACTGAAAACCTATATAAGCCCAAGCCACTAGGCCACTACTAAATGGTGTGGCCTACTAAATTCCTAAGATTTGTGGTATGTTACTAACCATAAATACCCAACCACTCAAAATTTAATGTAAGCCAGTCTAGACCAAAAGTCACTACTACACAGAGCAAGATGGAGGCCACAAGGCATTGAATATAAAGATCCTTTCATAGTCAGATTACTATTGAAAATTCTCCTCCAAACCTCTTAACATAGAAGTCTTTCAACATCAACATGGCTTAAGCATAAAATGCGCATTATTTCAGCATATCATACACGCAAGGTGTTTTGCCATTGGTAAAGCAGGAAAAGGTGAAGCAGACACCAAGGATGCACAGATCTGATACAAACTAGAGCACATTGTGAATCCAAACAAAACTGCACAGCAAAAAAAAACTTGCTTTTCTATCTGGATATCAGCTCTCTTGCATACAGACAAGCAAGCATGAAGACAAACCTTAATTTGTCTGCCACAAAGAAATGACTGTGTATTTCCCATTGAAATGGCCATAGCAGCCTCAGCATGGGTACTATATCTTACAAAACCAAATCCCTTATCGCGCTGAACCCGAACTTCCTCAATTGCTCCAGCACCAAGCGCATGGAAGTGGCGATGGAGGTCAACCTGGGTTACCTGACAAAATGAAGGCGTGAACAGAAAGTGTCATGAAATTTGCAGTTCAAGGATTTTAGATACTTAAACAAATTCTCATGTTTAGAAGAAGCTTCAAGAAACAGAATTCGATGCAGTTAGAGTTAATCGGGAAAGTTTGTGTAAACTGAATATGAAAGCTTATCTCACACTACTTATCAAATATCTCAGGGGAATTAATTTTTGTTTCTCCTTTTTGTATTTGGGAACAAAATATGTGATGCAAACATGAATGTCCAATTGGAACGAAGGAACTGATAAGTATCTCCTCTGGCTTGAATTTCCATGTACTACGTGAACAACCCTCACAGAAAAAAAGAACTAACACACAAACCAAATGTTCACACTGACATGACCCACATTACACTCTTTTGGGGGAGGTGGGACAAATCGAAGGGAAAGTGTTTCTTGCCTCTGGAGCAAGATTGCCAACATACACAGTAGTGTATTGAGGGTTATTCTCAGGAGCATCACTATTTGCAGCCTCTTTAACATCTTCTGCAAAAGCAAAAATGTAAAAAGAAAAAAGAAGAGAAAAGAAAGAAAAAGAGAAAAAGCCAAAATAAATAAAACTCTCAATAGTTGTCAACTAATACAAACTAATCACAAAATTGCACCTAGATAGAAAGCTTCTACTGGAAATGGCTTAGACAATTCCAGAAACTTGAATCTAGTTTTCCGTTAGGGTCCATTAGTGTAAGCATGTAAATAATTCTCAACTTTACATTATCCCATGAATTTCAATTCAAGAATTAACTAGTAAGAATTTAAAGGTAAGCTTTTAAGAATATTGGGATCAACTTGAGATACAAAATATAGATTTCAAATTCAATCTCAATCTATTGAATTATCATTTCCGATGTGATATTAACATTTGAACATATTTTTATTGGGAATTTGTGAATTCTCACTTAATTCCCATGGCAGAACAGGCCTTTAATGAACTACTAATATTATATTGCAAGCCTATAATTTTTTTAGTTTCTACCAATGACAACCAGTCAAAATCTTTTCAACAGATAACTTTCTAACTGTTTCTCATTATTATCATTGTCAACTCTCCTTCAAACTTATTTACCTGAGAAGCCATTCGTTAATTCCACAAAGCTTTTAGCATCTGAATTCTGCTTGTCATCACTGGCACCAGCACCTTTCATGGCCCAATTGCAACGTATCTGTCTATTGCCAAGCCATTTTCCTAAGAGGTTGTCATGAAAACAGAAGTGAGTAAATTACCAATTCTTAAAGTTCATTTACTTATTAAAAGAATCACAAGATTAATTTCATGCCATAATATGGCAAAAATAATCATAAGAAAACAGTGCACCAAGAACTGATGGAGAATGATTGCTCAACATTGTTCTCACCAGTTAGATCATTGATTGCACTTTGGGCATCCTGAATAGAAATCCAAACATTAAATTAGCATAGAAGGATATTATAGTTCAAGAAATAAAAATAAACAAAATGCAATTAAATGAACCTGCTGATTTCGGAAAGAGACAAATCCATACCCCCTGGAACGTCCAGTTTTTTGGTCCCACATAACCCTTGCATCACTAAGACCAATAAAAAAATCAGCATCTCTTGAAAATAACTAACACAGAGTATGCCAATAACTATTTATTTAACCAAATGGTTTGGTCTCTACACAATGGTGAGACTTTATAACCAATTTCTTTTTTTCCTTTTTCACCTGTCGTACTTGTACAAACTCAACCACCAATAGCTGCTACCACCTACACCCCCTCCTAAACAACACAAGACTAGAGAGAGAGAGGCACCCTACAATGGCAATGAAATTCAAGAAAGAGTGGGGCACAACTCATACAGAAGAGAGAGAGAGAGATACTTACGAACAACTAGAGTAGACAGAAAAACATGCAAACAACATGGCATCAGTAACCTCAGGGCTCAGATCACCAACAAAAATGTTGAAGTGGCCTAGATAAAATGTATAAAATATCATCACCGTGAAAATTCATACACTGCCGGATCAGGTGCAAAAGCACCTAAAAATCACAAGTATGAAAAACATGAATCTATGGATTTACTTGATGTGTCCTCCCTCTGACCACTGGTGTATGCCCAGTTAACTTTGATAGGCTGCCCAAACCTGAAAATCACAGAATAAGACATCAATGTAAACCATGCAAGATTTCAGTTGAATTTTCAATGCTTGAAACTTACAGATGCCTTCCATTCAGGGTCATTATTGCAAGTGAAGCCGATCTACGATCAAAGTAATGAACAAATCCATAAGACGACTGCACAGAGGAAAAAGAAATAAATCAAAATGATGTGATCAAGAATTTGAAACCCTCTTAAAATACAACAAGAAATCACAAAAAACAGCACACAGACTGTACCTTCTCTTTTCTAACAAGCTTGCAGCTTTCAACAGGACCAGTACTTGCAAAAACTTCTTGAAGAAGTGGTTCAGTCACCTGTGTGTGAATGTTTCCGACATACCTGCATTCTCAGAAATAAAAATCCTAGAAGTTTAAAAAGAAAACAAAGAAAAATAGATGAATCTATAAGAATCCCTCCAGATATTATAAAATGAGTTGATAGTTAATAAGAAAACATCACATAATTCAAACCAGCGATGACAATAAAATTTACCCCAAAATGTTATCACAGAAACACTGAATATTTAGATAAAAGTTTAGCTTTGGTGAGGTAAATGAGTAAAAAACAAGACAAGCAAATATCTAAGTGTAAGTTGAAGAAACCTCCGCTAAGGTTTATGACAATTACAGAGTTATCCCTTTCCTTTTCAAAAATTACAGAAACCTCCCCTGATGTTTACTTTTTGTAACAAATTCCCCATCGGCAAAAAGTAAATATATATTTCCCATTTTACCCCTTTATAATATTTTTAAATTGTTATTTTATTATATTTAAACTATATAAAATTTTTGCTATTTTATTATTTCTTAATATATACTTTTTCATACTTACAATTTAGATGAGATCATTTTTATTTTTTTAAAAAAAAAGGCCATTATAAAATTTGTTATAAAATTTAAAAATTATAAAATAAGATTTTTTTATATATATTTTTTTTTTTTGCAAATACGATTGAACAAATCAACTTAAATACATGTTTTTAGAATAATTTAATAGAGCTAATAGAAAATTCAATAAATATTTTAATATTGCTTGATTTAGTTTGTTCATTTTTTCAAATGGGAAATCAATATTCACAGAGAGATTAAATCACTCTGTACAAAAAGATAAAAAATAATTTTTTTAAAATTAATACAATTTATTTTTGTGTATAAATTAAAATTTAGAGAGACAAATAAGAAAACAAATATAATTTTAAATATAAGATTAGAGAGAAGGGTACAATGGGTAATTTATGCTAAGAGGGAGGTTTCTGTCATTTTCAAAACAAGAGGGGGTGTCTGTAATTGTCATAAACTTTGAGGGAGGTCTCTGCCATTTACTCAATATCTTCTGATGCATCAATCCATACAACAACATTAAATATAGGAAAAAATTAGGACTAACTCATTGCATACATTGCACAAGTAAAGCAAACATGCAGCAAAGAAAAGAAGAAACAAAAATGTCTGAACAACACTTACACACTGCGGCATGTACTTGGATCAAACCCAGGAGGCAGATTTCCACATGGGATTGGCTCAATCTGCAAAATAAAATAAAAATTTGATAAAAGAAAGAAATGATTAAAACAAAGAAAAGAACTTCTCTTTATCGCCCATATCATACATCAACCTTGAAATTCACAAGTAACAACAAAAGAAGGCTAAAATGCACCAAGTAAAATATCCAAATCACAAAATGAAACTATATACTTGATCAATGGTCAAACATATAGCTATGAATTTGTTCCATATTTCAAACCAAATTTTATAACTTATCTAATATCTTTTTAAACAGAAATGCCCACACGGGCACTTAACAACTAAGCAGTAGGCACATATTAATTCTGTTCAAACTTCCTTTTCTTATGAGTCCCGCCCATCCTTGTTTTAAACTTCTGCGTCGGCAATATGTTTCTAACATAATGGGTCCTACCACAGTACTCTGAGATAATATTTACACACCTCTTCCTTTAATTTTACAGTCTTAAAAGATATTCAAGCCCCAAAAATATATTAAGCTTATTAGAACAAACTTCAAAGACAAATATATATCATTACAAGATTCCAGATGAAAGTGAAGTCAAAAGGAAGGAAAATAGAAAGAAAAGTATGTGAGTGGTGGAGGTCACAGATTACAAAGAAATATAGCGGGGAGCAGAATAGACAGTGGCGTCAACAAATACCCATACCCAGAAGAAAAAAGAACCAACATGGTAACACAACTTGAAACTATAGAACATCAAAAAATTATAGCACAAGTTATAAATTCAAGTGCCGATAGTTAGAGACACAATTTCAGCAATCAAAATCGCTGATTTAAAAAAAAAAAATGTTGCTCAAAGAAAGTAAGCTGTCAAAATTGAGAGAGAAAATCGAAATCAGAACAAACCAACAATCATCAATCCCAAATTTCAATGACATGTTGCAATCACAAAGAAGAAAAATCGCAATTCCAAATGGCGTAAAACAAAATAACACAAATTATCATCGCGAGAACAATAAAATCGATCGTTCCAAGCGATTTGTTTTCTTTATATATATAAAAAAAAAAAAAAAAAAACCGGAAATAGAGTAAACAATAACCGAATAATCGCTGTTAAAAGTTCGCAATATGTGGAAAACCTCACCAAACACAGTTAACAGAAAATGATCAAATTTTCATATAAAAAGTACGAAAGTTGAACCTGAGGAGCAGCTAAAAGGCCAGGATGATAAAGCGACTGCTGTTGAAGGAGAGCCTGCTGCATCAACGCCTGCTGCTGCTGTTGCTTCAGCCTCTGGTTCTCCATTTTCAAATGATCGTAATTTTAATATAGTAAATCAATCTAGAGGGATAAATATTTTCTAGGGTTCGAAAATTGATTAGAATTGTAGAGAGAGAAAACGAAACGGGTCTCGACTCACGAACGGGAAGAAAAGAAAAGAAAAAGAAAAAGAAAAAGAAGAAGAAAGAAACAGAAAATTATATGGCCACAAGGTCTATTTATAAGAATTTTTTTTTTTTTTTTTTTTTAAGAAGCACACGTGGATGGAGATAATGAAAATCACTGAATTGTGGCTTATTTGCAAAAATTCCCAAATGTATTTACTCGCTGTGCAAAGAGGACCTACTATTTCATTCTTGCCAATAACTTTGGTATTTCAACATTTGGTTGTGCAAATGGTCTTTACTATTAGGGATGGCAATGGGTCGGGTCGGGTCGGCCCCCCCCACCCCGTGAAATTTTTTACCGCTCCACTCCACCCGTGGGCGGGTCAAAAGATTGACCCGCCAACCGTCACAATTTTTATTTTTTTAAAATTGAAAAATAAATTAAAAAAATATATTTTTTTTTAAAATATTAGTACCAAACAAAACAAAAAAATTATAAGATTGAGGTTAAGGTGTAGTGGTTAAAATTGGTAATTTGGTACTTTACAAGTTTCAACTCGGGTTCATTTCTTCTTTAGTCTATTTGTAGTGAAAATTATAATTTCTATTCTATTTTATGATTTTTCAAAAAAAAAAAAAAAAAAAAATGGAGCGGCGGGAAGGGTGGGCTGCCCTAGACCCACGGCGGGACATAATTTTTCGCCCAAACCAGCCCCTATTATCCGTGGGGCGGTGCTTGGCTTGCGGGGTATTACCGAGATTTGGGGGCCTTAGGCGAAAATTAAAATAGGGCCCTTAATATATTGAGATATTTTTAAATTATAAATTTTTGAGAAACAATTAAAAAATGATTAGAATTTGTGTTAAGATGTGGAGCCTAATATGTTGCGCCACGCAGAATGAACGCGGATCGATCTTGTGCAGAAGGTCGTGAGTGGGGATTGGAAGGGGCAAGTGGCCCCCTCCGGGCTCGAGAGGCAAAGACCGAAAGGTATACGGTATTTATATTTTCTTAATTAAGGGTGTTTTTCAAAATTTTGCCTTATAGTTTCATTATAATTAGAAAACTTTCATTGTGTTATTATATATAGGACTAATCTATTGTAAACAAAAATTATCATTTTTTATAGGACTATATAAATCTTTATGTTCTTTATTCTTTGCCCTTTTATTTATTTTTCAAATCCTAACAATTTGGAAAATCGTTTTTATTCAAGATAAAAATGTCTAAAATGATGTTTAAAAAGAAAATTGCATAGTCTACAATTTAATAATTAGATTAAGATGGATAATGTATGTTAGATTTGAATTTATTTTCTATTTAGACTTATTTCATATTTAAATAGGTTGATCTTTATTTTAAAAAAAAACAAAAAAAAAAAAAAAGCTAAAATTGGGCCCTCTGATGACCGGGGCCCTAGGCGGTTGTCTCGTCGCCTAGGGCTGGCCGCCTACTGCTATTTTGGGCGGGCGGGCGGGGGCGGGTCACGGATCGCGGGTTTTTTTTGCCATCCCTATTTACCATCAGCACAATTTCTCCATTAAAGGCGCATGCATCGCACATGGACCTTTCATAAGGGTATATTTGTTTGTGCACTATACATATAAAAAAAAAACAAAATACAAAAAACCAACAATGGTGGCGAATGTAATGGAGGACGATGAGAGTGGTGCCAGTTCATGTTTCGTTGAGGTTATTGGCTGGTGTTTGGTTTTGTAGTGTCATTGGTGTTTTGTTGTAAATTGTATCGATCGGTGTTTTGTCGAGGGCGATGGTTCGCTGGTGTTGGTGGTAGATTTATCAAAGATTTTTTTACATTTTTTTCATTTTTGGTATTTTAGTTTTGTTTTCTAGTTTTTATTTTTCCATAAAAATTAATTCATATATTTTGGTTAAGTGTTTTGACCCATGTACAATTGACCTGCAATTTTAACAATGTTTTGGACAATTTCTGTTTAAAAGAACCCATTGTTGCAAAGAAAATGAAACCTTGGAACTCAAATGCTCTATTTGGTAGGTTGGAGACCCAAATGCACCTTCCATGAAAGGTTAGGACACCAACTACTATTTACCCAAAGATAATAACTTGTTACTTTCCTAAACATGGATTGGATGGATTTTTATCCATGTATTGCTACTCTAGTAATGTAGTGTAATCTATGATGAAGATATTCCTTAATAAACTCATTACTTTTTGTCGAACAAAATTTATATTCCAATTGAATATGTACTAAATGTTGTTACTTTTAATAGAACATCGAATATTGTTATTTTGTTTCTTTCTTAATAAAACTTAGTTGCCGTTACTTTTTTTCAAAAAAAAATTTATATTTCAATTAAATATTGTACAAAATCAAATATTGTTATTTATAATGAAATCTTATCATAATATTACACTAAAATCACAAAGACATTTCAACTAATCAAGTGTCCAAATTATATCACAAAAACGTTTCAACTAATCATGTGTCCAAATTTTTGAATTGATGTTCTTTAACCCAATGAACTCCATTACTTTTCATAAAATGTGACATTTTTTATAATTGAATATTGCAATTCTCTAATGCATCCTAGCATAAAAGCATAAAATTGTTAAGTTTGACAATAGAGCAAGAAGAGATAGATTAAATAAAATGTGTTAGTGAAAATACAATTGTAAATAAAAATTTACAACTAAATTTAGAAGTAAACTCATAACCAATTAGGCTGAGGCGCGGGTATCTCGCTCTCTTTAAGGGGATTCAAGCCCTCTGCGGTGTTGAAAATCCTCAATCCGGCCAAGTCAACAATTTATCTTCTTGACTTGTCCCTCCAGGGATACAACAATTCAAGCTGAAACGTTGTTTAGTTCAACTTCTTTTACACTAGAAGATGAACTCAAAGCTCCACTATAAGAACACATTTCTTATGGCAAATGTATTAACTTTGTAGAGAGAGTAAAAATATAAAACTTCATATATTTTTGTTGTGTAAAGTTGGAGAGAAGAGCATAGTATTTATAGGTATTAGGAAGACAATAGAAATAAATAAAAAATTAAATTTCATACACTTAATTTTATAACTTATGTCATATGATCTTCCACAATAACAAACAACTATAACTCATGACCTATGATATTCCATAATCAAGACATGAAACTTCCAACTTTTCATATTTCAATAATAAAATTATTTTAAAAAATAAAATGTTACAACATTCCCCCACTCATTTTATTATTTGAAAATAAGTCAAAATACATTTGCCAAAAAATAGATAATTATGCATCATGATAGGTGTGACTCTGCATTGAACCTCCACTAGTGAAACAACAATCTCTACTCCACAATTAGTAGTGATCTCAGACTTGAACTATAACTGGTTAAGGAAAATAAAAATCTTGCTCACACATAATAATCCAAGTGTTGATATGAGCTTTAATGGCTAGCACATTACTGACCTTGTCTTGATCCAGTTTTTCATGAGTGTTTTTGAGAAATGCCCACATTCTCATAGAGAGCGGCCCCACTCTACGCACTCACATAGGTAAAATCATCAAGAGTGCTCCCGCAACTATTACACTCCACTCATACGAGCTCTGAGACTTTATTAAGAGTTTTTTTTTTTTTTAGAAAACTCAACCCTCCAAACGTTCTGGGATTAATGCACTTACATCATAGGGATGGGAAAAATAATTGTGCATTTTTTTTTCGGCCACCTTATAATTTGTTTGTCCCATTGAACCTAATTCTGAGGATCTACGGTCCCTAGGTTGGGTATCCTTATATGTGGCTCATGATGATATGGGCTTAAGTCCCATCCCCTCGAAGTATTCGGACCCTCTCTCTTGTCGAGGCCTTAGTTAATGGATGCAAGATTATCACAAGATTTAACATAATTCACGTTAATTATGCCCTTTGCTCAAATAAGATCTCACGATCTTGTGTTTTCTTCTTATAGGTGCGGATTTACCGTTATAATAACGATTGTTAACTCTACCAATGGCGTTTGTGCTATCACAATGAATCAATATAGGAGGTATTGGTTTTTCCCTTTGGGATCTCATGTAATAAATCTCTTAACCAATTTGCTTCTTTCTTTGGTGAAGCTAAAGCAATAAGCTCGGCTTCCATAGTAGAATTAGCAATAATGGTTTGTTTTTTAGATTTCCAACAAATTGCACCACCTCCCAATTTAAAAATATATCCAGTGGTAGATAAAGAATCACTTGACAATGTATTCCAATATGCATCAGAAAAACCTTCAATAACAACAAGATATTTTTTATAAAATAAGCCATAGTTTCTTGAACCAATTAAATATTTCATTACACGGTCCATAGCATGCCAATGTTCTCTTCCTGGCTTACTTGTAAACCTGCTGAGTACCCCTACTGCAAATGCAATGTCAGGTCTCGTACAATCAGTAGCATATCGCAAGCTACCAATCATGCTAGCATATTCCTTTTGATTTATGACATCATTTTCATTTTCAACAGAAATAGATGAATACTCGAATCAAAAGGATTAGAAACATGCTTGCAATCAACATAGTTATATTTTTTCAAAATTTTCTCAATATAACTTGATTGATCAAGAAAAATTCCATCACATGTTTTAGTAATTCGCATGCCCAAAATAAAATTAGCCTCTCCAAGATCTTTCATGTCAAAATGGCTCTTAAGCATATTTTTCGTCTCATTGATTACAAAAATGTTAGAGCCAAAAATCAACAAATCATCCACATAGAGACTAATAATGACATGTGAATTTTTCCATGATTTATAATATATGCACTTATCACACTCATTTACTTTATACCCATTTTCAATCATGCAATAATCAAATTTTTCATGCCACTGTTTTGGAGCTTGCTTTAAGCCATAAAGAGATTTAGACAACTTACACACTTTGCTTTCTTCACCAGGTTGTAAAAAACCTTCAAGTTGGTCCATATATATTTCTTCATCTAGATCACCATTTAAAAAAGCTGTTTTCACATCCATTTGATGAATAATAAAATCATGAATTGCAGCAATCGCAATAAGCAATCTAATGGATGTCACTCTAGTAACTTAGGAGAAAAAGTATCAAAGAAGTCTACATCGACTTTTTGTTTAAACCCCTTTGCAATGAGTCTTGCTTTATACTTATCTATACTTCCATCCGGTTTTTTTTTTTTTAGGACCCATTTACACCCTATGGTTTTACAACTTTGGTGGTAAATCAACTAATTTCAAGTTTTATTAGAAAGTAGTGATTCTATCTCATTATTCTGACCTCTTTCCAAAATATAGCATCGGTGATAATAAAGCTTCTTGTAAAGAAATTGGATTTTCTTGAACATTATAAACAATATAGTCGGGACCAAAATGTTTCTCAACTCTAGTTCTTTTACTCCTTACGAGTTCATTTTGAGAATTTTCTTGATTTTGTAAAATAGGAGTAGAAGAGTTAGATTTCAAAATATTTTGTTCAAATTCTTTACCCCACTATTTTTTGATTTAAATGGAAATTTTTCTTCATGAAAAATAGCATCACCGACTCAAAAATTATATTATTTTCAATGTCAAAAAAATCTATAATTTGTACTATATACCGCATAACCAAGAAAAGCACAAGTGGTAGCTCTTGCTCCCAATTTAGGTCTTTTAGGATCCGTTAACCTCACAAAGGCTAAACAACCCCATACCCTTAGATATCCCAGATTTGGCTTATGCCCTTCCACACCTCAAAGGTGTTATTTTTGTCTTTTATGTGGCACTCTATTTAACACATAACAAGCAGTCAAAACCGCTTCTCCCCAAAAATTTGAGGGAGCACCTGAATCTAATAGCATAGCATTTGTAAGATCAATTAACGTTCTATTTTTCTTTACGCTACACCATTAGAAGCAGGTGAAAATGGTGGAGTAGTTTCATGGATTATTCCCAAGGATTGAACATAAGAATTAAATCCAAAAGATTCAAATTCTCGACCTCTATCACTTCGAATTCTTTTAATCTTTCTACCGAATTTATTTTCAACTTCAAGGAGGAATATTTTAAAAGAATCAAAAGCATCACTTTTATTTTTCAATAAATAAACATAAGTATATTTCGAACAATCATCAATAAAAGTGATAAAATATCTATTTCCTCCACGAGTTAAAATTTCTTCAAATTCACATAAATCTGTGTGAATTAACTCCAATAATTCGGTATTTCTTTCTACACTTTAATGAGGTCTTTTTGTAATCTTCACTTTACTACAAATTTCACATTTTTCAAAATCTTTTTTCATGTTAGGAATTAATCCCAAACTACTCATGACTCCCACATATTTACTATTAATATGACATAAGCGAGCATGCCAAAAATTCAATGAAGAGATATATAAAGCGAATTAGAAGCATTATTATTAATATTCTCAACATTGAGTTTAAACATTCCATCACAAGCATAACCTTTGCCTACAAATATACCCTTCTTTGTAATCACATATTGATCAGATTCCATAGTTTGTTTAAAGCCAGCCTTATTTAAAAGATAACTTGACATCAAATTCTTTCTCATGGAAGGCGTATAAAACACGTCTTTCAATGTTAAAACTCTTCCAGAAGTGAATTTAAGATCAACTTCACCCGTTCCAAGAACTTGAGTAGTGTGAGAATCTCCAAGCATTATAGTTTTGGACTCCTTAAAAGGAGTGTAAACTTTGAACCAATCTTTATCATAGCAAACATGTCTATTTGCACCAGAATCTGCCCACCATCCTTCAACACTTTGTATCATATTGATATCGGTTATCATAGCCACAAATGGCTCCTCGGTAACGTTAGCCTGAGGTATAGGTTCACGTTTCCGGTATTTGCAAATTCGAGCAATATGCCCATTTTTGCCACATACAAAACAAGTCTTACCCTGTTGATTTTGAGAAGGATGTGATTGATTCTTACTCCACTGACTTGAATTTCTCTTATCATGTTGGTAAGATTTTTTCACGATCTTTTTTCTAGGCTTCAACATATTATTTTTGGAATACTGATTAGTAGGCAAATTTTCATTTGTAGAAATTAAATTTACCTTTGTGGAATGTCCATTGCTCTCTTGAATAAGTGCATCTTGTCCTCTAGCCTCTTCCTCCACTCGAATGCGTGTGATCAACGTTTCTAGTGACATCTCTTTTTGCTTGTGTCGCATATTTTTTCGGAACTCTCTCCATATGGTGGAAGTTTGTCAATTAAGCCAAGCAACAACTAGGTTGTCACCAATCTTAATCCCCTTCGGATATGACTTGACAACTATCATTTGAAAATCTTGTGCTTGCTCTACCACGATTTTCCATCCACCATTGATAACGAAAAAATCGACTTCTTTGCATATTTTTTTGCACCGACTTCTTGATTATCATATTTACTCTGTAAGGCTTTCCATATTTTCTTTGCGAGCGTGAAAGTAGTATCATAATAATCATAGAAATGATCGGCAAGACAATTTAAAAGATAGTAACGACAATTATACTCATCTTTTTCGTACTTTTCGACATTTTTCTCCATGTTCAATGTATTCATCATCGCTCATGCCTTCAGTACTTAATTTTTTAGGATTCTTCTCGGTAAGGACATAGGCAACCTTGAGAAGAGTGAGGTAAAAGAGAACTTTACCCTTCCACCTTTTAAAGTTTGTCCCTTTGAAGCGAAATGGCTTGTTGAGATCTCCAACATTCTCATTTGTCTTTTCAACGGTTTGCTCCATGTTTGAATCTCCTTAAAATTGTTAGTGAAAATACAATTGTAAATAAAAATTTACAACTAAATTTAGAAGCAAACTCATAACCAATTAATTTGGTAGCGGGTATCTCGCTCTCTTTAAGGGGATTCAAGCCCTCTGCGGTGTTGAAAATCCTCAATCACCGGATTGCAGTGACTATCTTCTTGACTTGTCCCTCCAGGGATACAATAGCCCAAGCTGAAAGCGTTGTTTAGTTCAACTTCTTTTGCACTAGAAGATGAACTCAAAGCTCCACTATAAGAACACCTTTCTTATGGCAAATGTATTAACTTTGTAGAGAGAGTACAAATATAAAACTTCATATATTTTTGTTGTGTAAAGTTGGAGAAAAGAGCATAGTATTTATAGGTATTAGGAAGACAATAGAAGTAAATAAGAAATTAAATTTCATACACTTAATTTCATAACTTATGTCCTATGATCTTCCACAATAACAAACAACTATAACTCATGACCTATGATATTCCATAATCAAGACATGAAACTTCCAACTTTTCATATTTCAATAATAAAATTATTTTAAAAAATAAAATGTTACAACAAAATGCTTGAAAAAATTTATTAACTAACTTAAGAGAAAAGGATTAAGAACCCAAATGCACCTTGTTTGAAAGGTTGAAGACCACGTCTGTTAATTACCTAATACATATAATAATATCTTGTAACTTTTTTAATTTCTTTTCATAAAATATTGCGGTTCTCTATTGCATCCTAGCATAAAAGAATAAAAATGTTAAGTTTGATGATAGAGCAAGAAGAGATAGATTAAATGAAATGCTAGAAGAAACTTCTTAACTAACTTAAGAGAAAAATATTGAGAACCTAAATGCACCTTGCTTAAAAGGACGAGGACCCCGTGTACTATTTACCTAAAGATACATATAACAGTATTTTGTAACTTTCTCAATTTTTTTTCATAAAATGTGACATTCCTGTTAATCGAATACTGCAATTCTCTATTGCATCCTAGCATAAAAGCGTACAAACGTTAAGTTTGGCGATAGAGCAATAAGAGATAAATTAAATAAAATACTTGAAAAAACTTCTTAACTAACTTAAGAGAAGACATTCCTTTTAATCTAATATTGCATCCTATTCCTAGCATACAAGCATAAAAATGTTAAATTTGAACATTGAGCAAGAAAAGATATATTAAATAAAATGCTTGAAGAAATTTCATAACTAACTTAAGAGAAAAAGACTGAGACCCAAATTCACCTTGCTTAAAAGGTTGAGGACCCCGTCTGCTATTTACCTAAAGATGCATATAATAATATCTTGTAATTTTCTCAATTTCTTTTCATATCTTTTCATAAATTGTGATATTCCTTTTAATCGAATGTTGCAATTTTCTATTGCATTATAACATAAAAGCATAAAAATGTTAAATTTGGAGATAGAGCAAGAAAATATATATTAAATAAAATGGTTGAAGACACTTCTAAACTAAAGTAAGAGAAAAAGATTGAGAACCCGAATTCACCTTGCTTAAAAGGTTGAGGACCTGTCTACTATTTACCTAAAGATACATTTAATAACATCTTGTAACTTTCTCATTTTCTTTACATAAAATGTTGATAGTCCAATAATAACTAATTGGGGGCGGGGGCCGGGGCCGGGGCCGGGGCCGGGAGTGAATTGGTTTTCTCAAATTTTTTCGTAAAATATTCTCAAAATAAGAAATTTAAGAAATATAAATTAATCCACAAAAATATGAGCACAATGTAAATAAATAAAAGGGTAGAGAGAGTGCAAACAATATTTTTATAGAGGTTCGATCCAACCAATGATCTACGTCCCCCGTTACCAAGTTCTCCAACACGAACACGGCATTTCCACTATCTTGATTGACTTATGGTGCAATCCAATCCCTTACAATGTATCCGGTGACTTACAAACAAGGAGCACTGATCCTTATACAATATTGAGTCCTTGATAATTAGTGTTTGTGGATTCTTTTATCCACTTATGTTTCCTTTCAAAGTATAGTCTCTTTTTAGTTGAACAATTATAAGTAACATGACTAATTTTCTTGCAAAAACTACATGTTATATTTTGTTGAGAAAAATTGGATGAGTTTACAAATATGGTTTCAATGGATTTTTGTTTCAATAGAGGTTTATATCCAATTCTTCCTTTATTGAACACACATTTTTGCTCACCAAGCATTAATTCAAAATTTTTCTTTCTTTGGGTAAACTTGTGAATAATGTTTGTTAAATCAACAATTTTTTCTTTCAATAAAAAATTTTCTTTAATTAAGGATTTATGATCATCATTTTCCTTTTCAAAATTCTTTTGTGCAATAAAGAGTTTCTTGACTACCATTTTCAATAATGAGTGTTTATTGTTAAGGATAGAGTATTTTGAAATAAGTTTCTAAAATTTCTCAAGAATTTCATCATAAGAAGTGGATAAGTTATTGTATGAGTCATTGTTGTTTGTACTTACCTCATCTTCAATAGCCATGAAGCATATATTAGCGATCTCTTCTTAAACTTCATCTTCTTCGAGATCATCTTCATCACTATCATTCCATGTAGCTTGAAGTGCTTTCTTTTTGGTGAACTTCTTCTTGTTTCGGCATTGTTGAGCTCATACGTCATCAACGTTCCATATAGCTCCTCCAATAGATAAGTGTTGACATCCTTTGTATTCTCTATCAACATCTTCAAGGAGTTCCAATCTTTCAAAAGCGACCTAAGCATTTTACTCACAAGTTCACCGTTAATAAATTTTCGATCAAAGCCCTTAAGGCCATTAATAATATCGGTAAAGCGAGTAATCATATCTACAATAAGTTCATCTTGTTTCATAAAGAAATTTTCAAAATATTTTGTCAATAGATTTATTTTAGTTTCTTTAACCTTGTTAGTACCTAAGTGAGTTATCTCTAATGCATGCCAAATATCATATGCGGAATCACATGTGCTAATACGATTAAATTTATTTTTATCTAGAATGATGATTTATATTCAATCAATTGATTATGACATTTGAGAAGTCATTGAGTTTGGTCCATATGTGCCTACAAAAATTATTAAAGTTGATGATAAACCGGACCAAACTACTCCTAAGCCTAGAGAAGAATATAATGAAGAGGATAAAAAAAATTGTTTTTGAATGCTTGAGCCAAAAACTTACTTTTTGGTTAGCCATTACTCAAGATTGTATAATTCTTTTAAAAAAAATGAGCACCTTGCTCTGATACCAATTGATAGCCTAAGAATAACTAAACAAAAGGGGGGTGAATTGGTATTCTCAAATTTTTTTCGTAAAATATTCTCAAAATAAGAAATTTAAGAAATGGAAATTAATCTACAAAAATATTAGCACAATGTAAATAAATAAAATGGTAGAGAGAGTGCACACAATATTTTTATGGAGGTTCGATCCAACCAATGATTTACGTCCCCCGTTACCAAGCTCTTCAACACGAGCACGGCCTTTTCCATTATTTTGATTGACTTATGGAGCAATTCAAACCCTTACAATGTATCCGGTGACTTATAAATAAGGAACATCGATCCTTATACAATATTGAATTTTCAAGAGACCTCAATACGACCCAAAGATATAAAGAAATAGATTTGAGAATGTATTTCTCTCTTGATGAATGATAAATACAAGTTTGGTTATAAGAAAGACTAACACTTTAATAAATAGCAATAGATGATAAAGCTCAACTGTTAAAATAAAACTTTGTTGATAATGATGAATTAAAAGTTTGATTTGATCAAGCAAAATTTTTCAATAAGAGATATTGAAGATATAAATGCAATGAAGCTTTGAATGAATTTTCTCAACATGATTCTCTCTATAAACGCTCTTGTAAGTGATGTTGAATGGTAATAAATGAAGTGATATTTATAGAGATGAATTTTTGTCACTTTCTGTTGAAACGGATGATCAGACGGTCGACCGGTCAGATGGTCAGAACTAGCCGTCGGAACTGCAAAAAATCAGAACAGACACTTTTTAGAAAATGGCAGCCAGACGGACGACCGGTTCATAAAACGGTCGACCAATTCGCTCCAAACGGATGACCGTTTCCACATATTGAAAAATTGCTTTGTGACTTTGATAAAAGTATTTTATGCAAGTGATATTAACTTAGGTTTTGTGCAAAAAAATATTTTTGAACTTTCATCCATTTAATTACTTGACCCCAAAAAAAAAAAAATATAATACAAAATGTATGTTTATATTATTGTTGTTCTTAGAGAAAAAAAAAAAAAGGGCAACCAATTGGTTGCCGAGTAACTTCTTAGTTGTCGAGTTATATCCCAAATACCATCTTTACTATTCTCCATCTTCCACTTTTTGGGTTTTCTCATCCAATTTTGAGAGTTTTTATAGAGTTTGTGAGGGACCATAAAGTTTTGGAAGATTTAGTGCAATCAGATAAATGAAACATTGCCGATTGGCAAGACAAGTTTTTATCATATAAAGATTTGAAGAAACAGCTAAAATTGATTTATCCGGGTCTTGCAAAGATCTTGAAAATAGTGACATTATTTCTAATTTCTCTGTAAAATTGAGGTAGTCAATTTCCAATATAACTCAAGTTATTGATGTTGGAAGAGTCTTATACATGTTGACAATTTCCATATTTGCAATATGGAAAAGTATACTATGCCTTTTCATTGTGGCTTTGAATACAAATATTGCTTGTTTTCTACGTAAACTCTTCACTTCTAATATAACACATTAACTTTGTGTGTTAACTTGCAATTTTGACAAATGCTAAGTTGCGCGATACATGCCTTTTATCTTTCTCATACATGAAGCCTCAAAAATTGTCACACATGACTTTACAAATGGATAGCATTTTGTTTATGTTTGTGGTTTCAGTTCCTTCTTATTCTGACATTCTTCAAGAACGAAAATAGAATTTAAAGTTGAGAATAAAACATTTCATCAACTACTATATTTATTTTCAGTCATCAAAGAAGGGAATGGCTAGACTTTGTCACCTGTTTGAAGAACATGAGATTGAAATTGGAGTATGAATTTCTTTTAGAAGAAGTTTGAGTACTCTTAGAAAAGAAGTCATTTCAGGCTCTTTAATTTAAGATGAGTTGTTTTAATGTTGGGACAGAGTGAAGCACACTGTAAGAGAAAAAAAAAAAAAAATTCTAAATGGTTGTCAAGTAAAATATATATGTAAAAGAATTTTTTTTTTTGTCGAGTGAGCTTCCGACAAGAAAAAAATCTTGTCAAGTGAAAAAAATTAGAAAAAGACAAAAGAAATGGACTAAAAACCCACATACCAAAAAAAAAAAAATGTCGAGTGAACAGTAACTCGACAATGAACAGTAATCTTGTCGAGTTATCATCCATAGCTGATTTTCTTCTTTAATATTTTGTTTTGTTTCCATGTAAACTAAATCGTTGTGAGTAAGTAAGCGAAGAATTAGTGTAATTGAATATACTAATATTTTATCGTCTGAAGCTTTACGGATCTCTCTTAAGAATTACTTGCACATCCAAATGAAACCTTTTTGATTTTTTTTTAATGTTGTCAAGTAACTCGATAATATTTGATTTTTTTTTTTTAAATGTTGTTGAATTGCACATTTGAAATTTTTTTCAATGTTGTCGAGAACATTTGATGTTTTTTTTTTTTAATATTGTCGAGAATATTTGAATGTTTTTTTTTTAATGTTGTCGAATTACACATTTAATTTTTTTTTTTTCAATTTTGTCGAGTTACTGTAACACATTGGAATCTTTTCTTTGTTTTTTTTCTTTCCATTGTTGTCGACAACAATGGAATGTTGTTTTTTTTTTTTTTGGGTTGATATATGGCGTTTATGAGTGGAGTGGCTTTGAGTGGTTTTTAGTAGCGGCTTTTAAAATGGTCGAATTCATGCTTGGGAGTTTATTATCCAGCGGTTCTAAAAGTTAAAAAAAAAATTAAATTACATATATGCTCATATATATAATAAAAATTAACTTTAAATATTTTATATATCAACCTATCATTAAAAATATAAAATTAAATTTATGTTATTACATTTTTTTTATTTTTGGTGTGTGTATATGTTCTTTTATTTTTACAAACATTAAGTTTAGAGAAGTTAGAAAATAATTGTTTGAGAGAGGATAAAATTGGAAGAAATTTTGAAGAACAGCTAAAAACCACCGATTTGGGGGGGTGGGTTGGGTTGGGGTGGGGGTTAAGAGATACAATCAAAATTATACTACACCATTTTTTGACGGTTTAAAAAATGCTCAAAAACGGTACTCCAAAAAACTAACAAACACCGATTTTTTCAACCTTTCATAAATGGTACCATCCAAAATCGGTCAATACCGATGAAAAAAAAAATCTAAAGTAGGCCCTAAATGCCATGGAGATATCATCATTCGACCACTCCAATTTACTATAAGTCTCATAACACCGAGCCCATATCATTTTATTCCCTTTTTCGAAAATTGCATGTAATGCCAACACAAACAACGATCTCAAATGATTGAATCCCATTTCCACTACTTCAAAAACAGAGGCTCTAAACTCATCACTTTTTTGCATTATGGCTTCTGGAAAATGTGTCAATAACAATATGATGCACGATTGTGGGACATTGAGTTCCTTTAAAACTGTAATATTGGGAGCAAGATTCTTAGTAAGATCCTCTAGAAAAATCCATGATGTTTCCTTCACAGCAACAACAACCCTTTCATCAGTCAAAAGCATGCTCTTTAGATAATTATAGTTGGGAATAAATTGTTGACATATTTGCACGTAATTATTGATTTTTACTTACAATTTTAAGTCGATCTTTTTGGGGTAATACGAATCATCAAAAATTTTCATTTCTGGGAATCGTTTTCCCTATTTGTTTAAAAATTTAAAAATTTTATTTTTTTTATATCTCGTTTCAATTACACCTAAAACTGTTCACTATATTTTTCACATACGTGCAACGCACGTGGCCAAAACTAGTATATATATAAAAGGAGATTTTGGACAGGTTAGGAAAATTTGAAGCGGGAAAGGGTGGGGTAGGAGGATTTTGCCATCTCTAGGCAGTGGGGCGGGTGGCAACGATTATCCTAAGTTATGAATGTTCAAAAATAATTTTTTTAAAAATTATATAGGGTATGTTCGTATTTTAAAAAAATGAGTGAATCATTATCTAGATAAAAAAATGCTAAATATATTCACACTAAATTTTTCTATAAGTGCACTATATTTAAATTGTATAAAAAGTCCATAATTTTTACTTATTATTATATTTATGTCCCTAATAGCTTTTTATCACATTTTTATCATCAACTTTTTATTAATTAGTATATATTACGATAACGGTTCCGGTCCAAAATTCAACTAAGAAATAACAAAAAGAATTATTTTCCCCTTGTATTTTTAAATAAGCAAAAAAATAAATACATATAAAATTTTGATTAAATATTTATCCCTCGTTTTAAAGCACACTAATATAATGTTTAGAAAAAAATCGTTAGTGGGAACAAAATGTGTTAACTAATAGAATATTAAATATAAGAATCCAATGAAAAAAAAATTTAAGGACATAAATGCGACAATAATTAAAAGTTAAGGATTTTTATATAATTAAAATGTGGTGCACTTATAATAAAATGTCGTGTGAATATAACTACCATAAAAAAAATTATCCTCCTAATTTATCCCTTTTTTTTGTTTAAATTATTATTCGGATAAAAATTTATCCGGACATAACTTCCGTCTAAACAAGATAAGACAAAATTTATCTATTATCTTTAACATTTATCTATATACTAAACGAGCCCTAACAAATGTACCTTGTTTAAAAAGGTCGAGGACCCATCTATGATAAAGTTATTCAATTATTTTGTTTCTTTCTTAACAAAATTGTACATTTTCTCTACATAAATACAATGCAAATTAAATATAGCGGTGTACATGCGTTCTTATCTTCTAACTCTTAAACCCCACTACTATATACTCAATACCTACACATAATTGATTGCTCATATAACCAACGAACCGTCACACAAATATAGTGTGTACATCTCTATTAAATTAAGAGTGAATTGATGCAGTTATTTTTCTCTCTTTTGTTCGAAATGATATCGTTTTCGTCTATATCTTTTTACAAAACAACGTCGTTTCTACAGTTATATAAAAGAATCCGTCTAATTCCTCTTTTCATTTCTAAAGTCCTAGATCGTCGTCTCCTTTTTTCTTTTCTTTTTTTGCAGAACATTAGGTGGTTATACTTTCTTCCTTGTGATTTTTGTGCTACGTTTGTCTTTCTTTGTCCACTACATGAATCGTAAGATCCCCGCATCTGTCTCTCTTTGGAATGCACAAGGTTTGTTGGTTGGAATGTCATTGTGTTGGATTTGTTTGTAATACATTGTTGTGTTGGATTTATCTAATTATGTGAAAGTGATTTGTTTGTAATATATTGTTATTTTAGTCATTTGTTGGATTTTAATATTTTATATCTTTAATATTGTATGCAAATAATTGAATAAAGTTTCTTTCTCTATCAATATAGATCTAGAAATAGGAATGAGATAAACTTGGCAGAGGATCCAAGTGGCGCAGCTGGCTCTCAAGCATCGCCAAGACAAAAAGCAACAACAAAAGATTATCGTATTTTTTTTTTTAATTATGTAACAACTATGAATATCATGTAACAAAAGTTATTTTGTAAGAATATTTAATTTTATGGGTCTATTAAATTTCCATAAATTTGTATTCAAACTCGTAATTTTAGAATTTATTTAGGAAAGTGGGGACTCGTAGTTATAGAAAACAATATATTTCTTGTCGAGTTGTGAGAATAGTTCGAGTTTGCAGTTGTATGTTTTCTCTTGCATATTATAGATTATAGATGTTTGTAAATATTTTTATATTATAAACGATGGAAATATTTTGCATTTAGATATATAAGTTATGGATCCTAAAAATATATAAATAAAAATAATATTTGATCGATTTATAAGTACTTATAAATACACACAAACATATTCTATGTTTAATGTTAATGATATGGAAATATCCATGTTCTCCATGATATTTTCTTGAGAATAAAGCGCTTATAGTTTGATTGCGTAATTATTATAAAAAAATTTCTTTATTAATTATATATAAATATATATAAAAAAAATTCTCAAGTTACATATACAAAAGAGAATAAACTACGTTAATTTATAGTTAATATATAACCTAAATTTCTTCTAAATTTCGACTGCAAAAGTGTCCAAGATTTAAAATCTTGTTCAATTTTAATCACCAAATATAATATAATATAATTTTACATCTTTTCCTTTTCAACAATTGGTGTATCTTTTGATTTTGACAAATTTTGAGAAAATATCCCAACAATCTCCATCTTGACGAAAAACGAGTCAAAACTTAATCATATCTTCTGCAACTCTTTATCTCGATACTTAAAAAAAACCTTTAAACTTTGATAATTCTAAATTTCAAAATAGATAATTAATATATTTTACCATACAAGTATAATCACTTATAATTAACGAATTCTATAAATTTCATCACCTCATGTTGAATAAATTTGTTAAAATATTATGGTGCAACTCTCTTGCTTGACTTACCTGGAAGTTACATCAGTCATTGACATCAATTTCACCACACACCTTGCATTAGTATCAAGTCAATGTCAGTATGCAAACAAGTGAATCCACTAGTAGTAACACATCATCTATCATAACAATCAGTGCATGTTGCGAAAATGTAAATATTTATTCAATCGACATCATCGTTTCCCATAAAGAGAGATGTATTATTTGTATCTGATATCGAATAGTTAGCCGAGCCTAGTCCACCTTTTAGACCATTTTTTCTCACGTGATAAGGTTGTTTACAGTTCCAACAAGATACTTTACTTTTCATAAAGTTATTCTTTTTCCATTTTTTTTCAACAAGTAACAAGTTTTTAGATGAAATATTACTTTCACTTTTAATTTTATTTCTTGAGAAATTAATTTACTTGTAACTTCTTCAAAACTCACAGTTTCTTTTCCATACATCAAAATTGGTTTGATGTGTTCATATGATGATGGAAGAGACCAGATGATAAAGCTTTGTCCTCATTATTAATTTTAACTCCAATAGCCTCCAGTTCAGAAACAATCCCATTGATAACACTCAAGTGTCTGAGATTTTCGTATTTGTATTCATTTGCAAAGAATGAAACTCTTCATTCAAGTACAACCGATTCAAAAGACTCTTTGTTTGTACAACTCTTCAAGTTTTTCCCAAAGTTCATTTGCAATAGATATTCTATGAATATTTGCAACAACATTTTTGCTAGATAGAAATGTATCGTACTTACAGTTTTCAAATCCAAATCTTTCCAATTCTCATCGTTCATACTGAATTTTTCAAAACTTTGTCAGAAATAGGATTGGTTTCTCTTTCAAAGCATTGTGCAGTCCAGATTGAATCAAAACATCATTGACTTGTACTTGTCTCAAGCCAAAATTAATTCTCCAGTCAAATTTCTCAACATCATATTGATAGACATATCTTATATGTGTGTCAACACTCCGAAGCGACACCTTTGTTGAGAATTGAGACCAATTCTTTTATTGCCCACAAAATCATTGTTCAGAAAAAAATAACGGAACAGATAAATATAAAAGATAGAAAGATTTATGGACTGTCAAAACTTTCTACTATATGAAAAATTGTTACAATTATATAGATTTCACTCACCCAAATTTCCTAATTATCTTAAAGAAAAATAATATTCTAAACTTTACTACACCTCTTAATTTCTACTATTTGTACAACTTACAAAGAGAACAAGAAAAACTATGATGCTAAACTTATAATTTTTTTCTCAAAAAACTCTCAAGTCACATACACAAAAGATAATGTTTACGTCAATCGGTAGGACCCACTCGGGGGCCGATTAGGCGGTCGCACCCACTGGGTTTGATCAATTTTTCTTCTTCTCTATAGTTCTATATCTTTGTGAGAATTTCAGGTGTATGTATATTAGTATATGTATATATAAAACTTGCAGATCTTTAAAGGTGTGTGCGTGAGAGAGAGAGAGAGAGAGAGAGAAGGAGAGAGTGTATTTTAAATTCAAAATTTCATTTGTTGTCCTCAACTTTGAGAAATTTAAAAATAAGGTAATTGCATGAATAAATCTCCAAATTTATTTCTCTTTAATATAATAATTACATAATTTGGAAAAGAGGTTAAAATTAAAGAATATAGAAAGTATTTATCGAGTTTTTACTCTTTTTTAATGTCATAGATTTAGCTTTATTTTAAACTTTTTCTTACGTAGTGTTGGAATCGAATCAGTGTGTTGAGAGACTCTATCTCTAACGTGTTGAAGTTATATCAATATTTTGTTTTTGTGCTTAAATTTTGTTTGCGCTGGACTAGAATACTAGCTCCGCCCCAGCCATCAAAAAAAATTTATTTCTTCCATGGCCATGTAGTGAGGATATAAAAATCTACATGAACAAAGATAAAAACAAAACAAACTATTTTTTAACAAATTCGTCCAGAAAGTATTTTTTATAGTTCTTGAATAGAAAATGGTTTAGTTGTGTATGTTGTTGTAAGGTGTATTAATGAAATTGATAATGAAACTATTATAAGGTGTTTTCAATGTATGAAAAGTCGTAAAGAACAATTATAAAAAAAATACTACATTTTGAATTATCGTTATTGTCTTGTTTTAAATTATTTTTAACATAAATTTTTATCGCCCCATCGAACCATAATCCCGGTCCCCCCCGACGTCAATTTATAATTAACGTATGACCTAAATTTTTTCAAAGTTTCGACTGTAAAGGTATCCAAGATTTGAAAACTTGTTCAATTTTAGTCACTAAATATAATATAATATAATATCACATCTTTTTCATTTCAACAATTGATGCATATTTTGATTTTTGACAATGTCAATCTTTTTGTATAATTTGCTCTACCATCAAGCTCTAAGTCAATGTTTCAACTACTTTTCTCACTTTGCAAAATATCTTAGATTTCATCTATCAATTATTTAGTTTTTCACGCGAGCCTTTTGTATAACTGCCTTATTATATTTAAACATCTACCAATTATTTAATTTTAATGAAATTTATAATGAATCACATAGAATGGTTTACAAATTCAAACCTTGATTTATGAATTATAAAATCAAGCCATTACTTCATATTCAAGTAGGTCACATAGCATGGTTCACAAATTCAAAGCTAAATTTAAGAGTTACAAAATGAAGCCATTTCTTCTTTATCCAATTTTTTTGAGATAATGTAATTATATATTCTACACTATTAAATACTCAATTATTGCACGTGAATCATGTGGTCGTGATCCATGCTATGAAAAAATATCTATGATAATTTTTGCACACGTGTTACAAGCCAAATAATATCAAACACCAATACTATCGAGTTACTCGTGATAAGTCAACCTTTTGAAATAGAAACATATACGTCCCTACATTAGCATCTAAACAATTCAATAAAGTGGGAGAACTTCTATTGCAAAATCATTAATAAACTACTAAGTTCTATAGATAATAATCGAAACAATTGAGTATTAATAAATTTAAATTGTACACAAAAATCATTCAGGATATTGGTAGTCTAAGTCTGATTAATCCTACTGGCACAATATCTATAATTTGAGCTCAAGCTGATCATCAGGCTTGGAAGAGTATGCAGGCTGCAGCTCTTGAATTTGGTTTTGCTCTCTTACAGACCTGAATCAACAAAAAGGGAACCAAAAATAGTCAAATTTTAGCTCAAATCTATCCTACATCATAATTTTCCATTAGAAACTCTTTTCGTTTGTGAAAGACGTGAGTCATAATAAGGCAGTAAGATCAAACTTCAAGTCTTATAAGTGTAGACGTAATAAGACATTTCCCTATTTAATTTAACCTTATTAAGAGGAGAGGAGTAACATAAACTCTTACTTAACATGCTCCGCAAGATTGTGTCTCGTTTGAATACGTTACTGCTCGTTTGAATTTGAAAAGGTCAATATTGTTGAGAGAAATAGTACAAACTTATATATTGACCGCAATTTCAATATTTAATCGATATAAAATTTATTACTTAACATGAATCAATATTGAGTTGATATCTTTTTCTCACTACTTCATCATTCTCGCCCTTGCCCTAGTTCTAAGTCCGCCCAACCTCAACCTTCTAAAATAGTGATTAGAAGTAAATGAAGATGCCTTACCTATCTTTTCTCTTCTCAAGGAACCGATGAAGGGATGATCTTCTTGCAATTGGCAAATCTGAAACACATAATCCATAAAAATAATCATAATTAAATTCTGGATTTTATTTATATATTTCTGAAACAAAAAAAAGTAAAAATTATTTATCAAAGGACATTACCAGAACCATTGGCTTCAAGTTGTGGTGGAAATTGTTCTTCCGGCCTAGAGCAGGACGTTTTCTCTGTGCCTGAATTCATTAAAATGCCTTTAGCCTTATGAGAACCACTAGCTTCTGGTCGTGGAGGCAGGGCCATGGTCTCTTTGCCGGAATCCGGCAAAACGCGTTTAGCCTTACGAGAAGCCATGGCCTCGAGTCTCGGAGGAAGCCGTTCTCGTGCAGTATCCGAGGCCACGGCACCACCCGAGTTTGGTCTTTCTTTAACGTGGTTCGACAATATGCCTTCAGATTTATTACAGCTTTCCTTGCTAGCAAATTCCAGAAGTTGTGTTACTTTCTCAGGTGGATAATCATCAAATACCAAAACTCTACCCGCATAAAAGATAGTCAACTGGGCACTCTTGGACTCCACTGTTGCTGCATCTCTGCTCAATTCATGAAAATTTGGACGCTTTTTCTTAGTCAATTTGGAGTCGACTAGAAAATCCGATATGTGTTCACTCGAGGCATCTTGTAAACTAATGGAGGAATCCGGCACGCCTCGCCGGGGAACCGGATCGATGCATATGACTTGTTCTGATGCCTGAACTGATTTTTCTATGCTAGTAGAGGCTGCAGCAGCTTGAGATTTGTCTGCTTTCACTGAGAACAACCAAATCATTTTTTGCTCATAAGTCATGACCATACAATTATTACTTATTTCTCTAAACAACACAAGAGAAAAAGAAGAAATCTTTACCTATTGATTCAAGGCTTTCCACTTTATCACCAATTTCAAAATTCAAATCTCTTAGACTACCTTTCTCCTTGATGAATTGACTCAAAAGATTGCACGTATGAACGAAGTTCGATTTCTCCGGCGCCTTACGAGCCCTTTTCCTATCGGAAAAATTTTGCGAAATCGACATATTTTAGCCTATGGTCGAAATTTGTGGCTTATCAAATTTCATGTGCTATGAATTTGATGAAACCATGAATTTAAAAGGATATTGGTTCTTTCTTATTGTCCAAAAGAAATTGTTGAATGTGGGGTTTTTAGCACGTTTATATTGCCTTGGCGTAAATAATGGGAAAAGGAAAATGAGGGGAAGTTGCAGAGCCAAAGTGCAGGGGAAATTGGTAGGGTCCTAGACATGATAAAGAACAAAGGGTGCAAGAAACACGAGCTTGAAATGAGAAAAATACTATACTCAAGTATTTAAAGATGAACGGTCCACATTATTTATGCCATCAACTTGAAAGATGATATTTATTTGGTTGGGTGACTATAATGACTTTTATATTAGTCAGAATTTTGTTAGGTTTTCTTACGTGAATAGTCGACATAGAAATTATCGATGTTCTTTAAGAAGGAACACTCTAATACACGAAGTGAAAGACACACAAACTGTTTTATTTCTTTTTATCTTCATTAGTTATGTACTAATTTGGGTCGTTGTAAGAGGTGTGTCATATCGATCGCATATGTCTGAAATGACAAATCGTATCGACTATTTTTAATTTAGAAGTTTTATTGAGTATTGCGTTATTTTGAGGGTCTAGCCTAGCTTGGCAACCAGCTGCATCAAGACGCTCCAAATGTGAGTCGAGCAACTTTAGATTGCTACTCGTAGTTAAAGTGACTATAGCAATTTTTATTTATGCTTGAGTCTGGCAGTAGAATTTGAAATAAACATTTATCCCTTTGACATTTTGTTTAAAACTATGATCCCAATTGCTACAAAGTTTATTGTCTTGGTCATAACGTTGAACAATTTTTGTCAATCTCCGTTGATGATTTGCAAAAGAAATAAATACAAAGGACGGGTCTAAAAGAAGCTAATTTTTTTTTTTTGAGCTAAGCTAATATATGAAAAAATAAAAAATTCTTATTTTCTTATACTGAAAACAAAAACAAAAAAGTTCTTGAACTATGGGGGCTCTAGTTCGAGGGACCCCGGCCCTTGTATTTGTCCCTACGTAAATATGAACGGCACCCAAAGCTTGCAAAAGGGGAAACAGAGAATTTAAGAGAGATCGAGGATCTATCTAGTTAAGTATAGTTCCTATGTCATAAGAGTTGTGTTTATATTGATCTTGATTCCGACTAAGAATGATGTATTCACTTTTTATATGAGTTAAATTATTAATATATACGTATTTTGAGGAAAAAAGAAAGTCGTGTATTTTGTATATAATTATATACATTTGGAGAAAAAATAAGTTAATGCTAATGTAATTTCCATTTAACAATAATGGTCATAATTAAATTGAAACAAAAATATAAATTGAGTTAATTTATTAAAATAAATTGAAGTTGGATGTGTGACATAAAATGAATGTGCCAGTTGGATGATAAAGACATCCATGGAAATTTTCCCACAAATATACGTTAAAGTTCTACTTTGGAAATATTAGGAATAGGCCCATAATCTTTCACTAAGTGTAATTTTGGGTCTCTAACCTTAAAAAATGAGTTTAAGAGTTCCCAACTTATTTAAATTTGCAAATGGGTCTTCACGCAACGGAAAAATCAATGTGAAAATTAAAATCACACGCAATTTTACAAAACTTAAAGTTGGAGGATAAAAATGTCAAACCATTTAACATTTAGCTCTAAGTCACTTGAGATTCTTGTGCGATTTTAAAATTTACATTGACGATTTTTGTAATATAGAGACCCATATTCACAAATTTCAATAGATTAATGACCTAAATCCTCATTTTTAAGGTTGAAGAGTCAAACCTAATTTCCCATAAATAAGGGTTTTGAAGTGTGGAAATGTACTGCAGTAAATAAATGAAACGAATTGTAATAAGTCTACATAAATCCTTTGACATTTCTATAGATTCAAGGGAAATGGGCGCAAATGGTCTCTAATGTACGCCAGTCGTACACTTTTCATCTATAACTTTTTATTTTTGACAAATAAATCTAGAACATAAGCCTTTAGATGTACAAATAGTCTTTTGAGACGAATTACATCCAAAAGAACCGTTAATATTGCGCGTGAACTCCACTTTCGTTTTAAAACAAGAATAAATTTGTCAAATTCTAAATAAAATAAATAAATAACAAATTAAAATAAAATGTATCATCTTCTTCAACTACCCCACTCCTTCATCGATGGTCGAAGTTTCTACTTTAATGGGTAAAACTGAGGATATTTTGTCTCCAGAATCTACCAACAATGACATATTTTGAGGAGAGAGAAGTATCCCTGGTTTCTACCATTAATGACTGGAACGTCGAATGTCAGGACAGGGGTGGGATGAGCCATTAATGGGACTTTCCTAATTTTGAAGAGAGAAAAGTCCTCCCTACCATTAATGACTGGAACGTCAACTGTTAGGGGTGGGGTGGGTGACGTTGACAGTGGTGACAATGTGTGTAGTGTACCATTAATGGAAGTGGTTGAAGAAGATGATATATTATTATATTATCTATTTATTTTGATTTTGATTTCGACAAATTTGTCATTGTTTTAAAAAGAAAGTAGAGTATATGCATAAAGCTAACGACCTTTTTAGACAGATTCTGTCCAAAAGAACAATTTACACATTTAAAAGCAGCATAGGTTCAAAATTTTTCTTCATAAGTAAAAAATGAAAGATTAAAATCGTACTAAGCAACATATGTTACGAAACATTTGCACAAATTTCCCTAGTTTTAATACAACAATTGTAACGAACACATGTCTACTAATTATGGGTATGACTTGCCCCGGCACGCGACCAAGTTGGCAAAGGATGGGTATTGCGGGACTCGCAACCTCGAGGTGGGAGTTCGATTCACCGGATGAGGCGGTGAGTGATGTAATCTTTCGATTATGGGTGGGCGAATTTGGTGATGTAATATCTATGGAGGAGGCTCCATGGAAGCCTGGGAGATAAAGTGTGTCACTACGGTAACTTTGGGCGATATCTCATGATTTACTTCCACCCATCATCGAGGGCCGAGGATGGGTGGTCAGGGACATGGTCGCCAGTGTGGCTGGGATACCAGATATAAAAAAAAAAAAAAAAAAAAAAAAAAAAAAAATTATGGGTATGACTTGTGGCTTTCATCATAATTGCTACACGTGAATATTTATTTTGCGTATTCCTCTCATTTATCTTCTATCTACAAATCCAATTTATTGCTAACTATTAATTTTAGATTAGGTGGCGAAACTTCATTTTGTGTCAAATTAATTTAAGAATTTAAACATTTTTACAATTTCATCATTTTGTCTATAGTTTAATTAACATAAAATGGAACGTGTCATTGTAGTCCATAAAATTGACATTTTAACAAACACTTAATTATCGACAGTTTATAACAAAGTTTAAGTTTAATGACTAAATTAAATCAAAACGAATCTATATATATAAAAACAGAAGCGCCGTTAAAATCTATTTTCTTGCAAAAATGTACTTTTCTATTTAGAAATGTTTTTTTTCCCAATTTCCGGAAATGGATGTTCATTTCATAATACTCCATTTAATAGCCGCCTGATTTTTTATTTTTCAACTAGAGTCCCTCCATCTACTTTCTAATTTAGTTATCATTGTAAAAACTAATTTAGTTTTGTTATCATTACAAAAAAATTAATTATCCAATGCGTTTTAATTTAATTATCTATATTTAAAATATTTAATTAATTTAATTAATTAATCTTATCTTTGTTTTGATAAAAAAAATGCATGAATTTTTCAATACTAATTAAGATTTAAGAAATCACATTTTCAAGATTATTTTCAAGATTATTATGGAAAACAATCAATGCACATTGAAAGAAAAATAAGTCCAAATCTATATTTTTAAAATTTTGTTATTATTGCAAAAATTAATTTTTCAATGTATTTTAATATAATTATCCATATTTTAAATACTTAAATAATTTAATTTAATTAATTAATAATTAATTAATCTTATCTTCATTTTAGTCAAAATATGTATGAGTTTTTCAATGCTAATTAAGATTTAAGAGATCACATTTAAGATATTACATTTTCAAGATTATTATGGAATACAGGTCTCAATACAAAGTGAAAGATAAATAAGTTAAAATTCATATTTTCAAAGTTTTGTTATCATTGCAAAAATTAATTTTTCAATGCGTTTTAAATTTAATTATCTATATTTTAAATACCTATTTAATTTAATTTAATTAATTAATTAATCTTATCTTCGTTTTGGTCAACATATACATGGGTTTAAAACTAATTAAGATTTAGTGTTTGATTTTATTATAACTAATTAACTTTCATAGATAATTATCGAAATTATTTTTTGTGATTATACTTTTCGTACATCACATAGGTGCAATACTAGTTTTAACATAAAATTTTGTTAAAATATTTAGTAACCGGCTTTATATTTAACCCGTTTTTAGAAATTTTATCTACAATATGTTTTATCAAGCTTAAATTATAATTTTAGTTAGTCAAATATATTTTTTATCTATATATTTTGTAAGACCAACAATTTATAACCCACGCATTAACTACATATTTCATAAAACTCATTCTCAAACGTGCGCCTTTTGCAAGTAGCAAGAAGAATAATAAATAACTAGAAGTGGAAACCGGTTACATCACCCCACTAAAGTTTTGGGTAATCGATGGGATGGACTGTTGGGATTGTATAAATCTTAAAAATTGACTAAATTAATTATTTAACTAATCTAAGAGCACTTGTAATTTGCTTATAAATCCAATATTGCAATATTAGGTCTTTGATGAAATTGTTCAATATTTGATTATTTAACATAGTGGCTGAGAGTTTTCCAGAATCGTATTAAATAATAAATAATATATAAAGATTTCAACTTCTCATCTTAATGAAATTGATGTCAAAATAGGATTTCAAAATTTATAGTATATTTTCGATTGTAATTTTTTGGGAAAAAAAATAATTTTTTAGAGTCTTTATTGATTTTTTTAAACTTTTTTTTTTTAGTGTAAAAATGTTGAAAAGTCAAAAATTGTAAAAAAAAATGGGTTTTTTTGAAAAAAAAATGGCTACTGAACATGGCCTTAATAAACTGAACGGGTGTTATTGAAGCTTAATTTACAAAAACCTACAAATTTAATAATCAGTTAATTTTATAAAATATATAATTAAAAAGTGAATAAAAATATATTTAAATCTCTATATATTAAAAGAGTCACTTTGGTATAACACTATTCCTATGAATGCGTGCCAGCACTTTTTTTTTTTTTTTTTTTTTTTTTTTAATGGTATTTTTGGTATTTTTAAGTTTTTCTTTATTTCTTGTAATTGACATTGTTTTTTTTCTTCTTTTTTTTAGTTTGGCACTATTTCTATAAATGCCCACCACATTTACTTATTCTTTTTCTTTACATTTTTCTAATTTTTTTAAATTGACAACGTTTTTTTCTCAATCGTAGATCTTTTTCAACACCATTTTCTTTTCAATATTTCGTTATTTCACTTGCATTTCTTCGTTCATATTTTTGTATTTCTTTCGATTTCGATCGTGTCTTTGAAAAATCGTCCCCAAAATTTACTGAGATATGTTGATTATTTTGAGTATCCATCTAAACTTTGTTTTATAAAAGTTGTTTCTATAAATCTATCTGCTTAACTTTTCGCACCACTTATCAGAATAGATTTGAATGTTGCTATTAGCTCTCATTATTTCTAGGGTTCGTAAATTGACTATTACAAGTAGTTGTTTAGTTGTTTAAGTCTTGTATTTGTTAATTTTTATACTTATTTGAATATTTTTACATGTTTGAGTGTTGATTTTAATTCTCATTTTGAGTTCTTAAATATTTCTAATATTCAAGTATTTTAATATATTAAAAGAGGATCTTAACCACTAATTTTTTTTTTTAAAGTTTATTTTGATTTCCTAAAATTGACAATATATATATATATATATACACCCAAATATATATATATATATATATATATATATACACCCAAGTGTATATATATATATATATATATATATATATATATATTGGGTGTAATCTTCTGTTCTTATGCCCACCACCGTCCTCATTTTCTTTTTCTTTCTTTTTTTTTTTTCGTTTTTCCTAATTTTATGCAAATGTAATTGACAATGTAAGTCATGTTTTTTTTTTTTTGGGAATACAATAGTAATATTAAATTTAACACTTTGGTCAAGATACAAAATATCGTTTCTAAATATGTGTTTTTTTTACACTAATTTGTTTTTGTTTTATTTTTATTTTTACCTAGGTTATTGAATATAGTAAAAATAATTTTTCTGATTTCTTGTTGACTACGGCAAAAGAATATAGTGAATACCACTCAGGATATTGAAATTTGCACTTCGGAACACGTTATTAAGAATGACAAATGCGTGTTTCATTGCTAATTGTTGTATTGAGAAATTATAAGCATAAATTATTTAAATTCTAGAATGAACATTCATTTACTTTTTGAATTATTTTTATTGATTTAAGCTATTGAGAGGTTTTATTATTATTTTTTTTTTTACATTTTTACATAATTTAGTATTTTGAAGTCATGTTTAAATCATTACAATTATACATGTAGATAATATTGATGTGATATATACTTTACTATTGCAAAAACAAGTAAAATCTCATTAATGCACTTATTTTTATCAACTATTTTTGAGATTTTTGAATAATTTTGTTGGTTTTCAATTTTTAAATTGAGAAAATAAATATAAGACAATAAATCAACACTTTTCCTCGAATTTATTGTTTATTAATTACTTCAAAAATCTACCTAATGAGAAATAACTAATTAACAACTTATGATAATCTATAATAAGTATTTTTACTACTTATTACTGCAAGTTCACAAGTAATCTTTTGCATATCTCATGACAATCTGTGATCTAAACTTTTTTGAATGTTTGATCAGAATAAACAAAATTAAATAAGTCAAATCATGAGGAAAAATATAGAACTTTAAATTTGAAAGCAGTAGAATAATTTTTTCACATAATAATTGAAGTATCCAATTAGGAATTCATGTAATCAATTTTGTCGAGAAAGACGTCTCAATTCATCACATCTAAAAAGTAAAAATATTAAAAATCAATCGAAACTATATCGCTACTCTTAAAAATACGTATTTTCTCCAACAAATTTAAATCGTATATGTTACTCAGCCTTTTATAACTCAAAAAATAATTAAAAACTCACAAATAATGGTCACACTATTATTAAATACTTAATTAAAATAAAACACGTACTTTTGCACGTGCTCTCCACTAGTATAAATTAAAAGGCCGACATGGGTATTTACTTTATTAGAGTTATATTGAATACTTGAAAAGAAGTGTTGTTTCTTCTCGAAGGCACTAGTAGGGTTGGACCACCATGTGCTGTGCACGAATCCCTAGGTGACACACACACACACACACACACACACACACACACACACACACACACACGCGGCACACGTGCACAAACTATTATTTCACCACTATTTCGTGTTGAATGCAATATAGACATTTTAGGTTGATTGTTTTGTTTGGCGACAATGGGCAAAAATGGAAGAATTGTACTAACAGTACTGTGCAGATTAGATGTGAAAGGTGGGAGGGAATTAGGAAAGATTGGAAGTTTACACTTTAGGAAAGATTGGAAGACTAAACGTTTCATCTAACACTATCTTTCAAAAGTAATAGAATTGTTTATTTATAACCAGGGGTGGAGGCAAAAATTTTCTACTGTGGAGATGAATAAAATGATAATATAAATTAAATTTAAAATATCAAAAATATTATTGCTAAAAAAAGTACTATAAGATATCATTAATATTCAAACTCAAACAACATTAAGTTGTTTCTACAAAAATTCCAAGTTCCAACATAAATTTCCAAAAAAAAAAAAAAAAATGTAATGTAGGACAAAAAGTGTAAATTAAAGTACTTACTTACATTTATGTCCTTATAGTTGATCTCGCCGAGTCTTCATATTCTAAAACCTCTGGATGATTTTTTCATTATCAACAATATCAAATGACTCATTCTCAATATATGTAACCAAACAATCATTCATCCAATTGATCACCCATTCGATTGAACAAATGATTCTTAACTATTTTTATTGCTGAGAATGTCTTTTTTTCGACAGTTGTATTTGCAAATGCAATATTAAAGGTAATTTCACAAGTATATACACCAATGGATATACAACATTCTTTTTTGTATGAACTAATGTATTTGCAAGATCACCAATTCCATTAACTTCTGAAAATTCATAAGCAGACCGCATATCCATTATGTAAGTCATCAACTGATTGTCAAGCACCAAACTTCAGAAAATTCTAATGAATAAAACCGAGCAAGATGGAGCAATTTATCCTTATCAAAAGCATAGAAAGAATTACTTGGATTCAAACATGTCACACAAAGAAGTAACTCGGTGTTTGTCTTTGTGAAACGATTGTTGAGCTCGTGAAGTTGTTTGTCTATCACCCAATAAAATAGTTCAACTCTATAATGATGCAAATTAGTATGATTTTCGGCAGTACGCCTTGATCTCCATGGAGGAATATAAACATCATCCATGTTTAGAATAACAATATTATGCTTCTCACAAAAAGAAGAAATTTCATTAAGTAACAGTTCTCATCCCTCATGCTTAATCTTCTATAAACAATTCCCTTCCCTCATCCCTAATCCATTCAAAATAACTTATAAAACAAAAAAAAAAAAAAAAAAAAAAATTAACTTGAGGTGGGGGGGCGGTGACTCACCTTGCCTCACTAATGGATCCGCCAGTGCTTATAATCATAACGTGCTTGAAATGTCACTTAATGCATTTGTTTTATCGTCCATATTGTGAAGATCTTATTCTTTCAGTGTTGATCACGGAAAAGAAAGAAGTTGGTCCAGTATTTATAAAATCAAGATATCACATTGGGTAGCTATTTTTTTTAGAGTACTCAACAACCTCTGATATAGTATATTGGCAGTCTCTTGCTAAGGTGAATTCTCTACCTTCAAAGCCATCCATTGTTTGCCCTTAGACTAAGTAGCTTTACTTACTATGGATTTAAAACTATGAATCAATCAAGTAAGTAAAATAGGCTTACAAACCACTTTACCTTATACTCTATTGGAACAAAGCAAAGAAGGAGGCGGAATGGAGAAAGGAAAGGGACAAGAGCGGTCTTGTTTAGCGTGAAGGCTACTTGTTCGGGGGCAGACTGTAGAGTACAATACTCAAGCTTCTTGGACTTCCAGACGGTTTTTTCTTTGGGCTTCACCATAGGATCTCGCCATACTACCTTTCATTACCGCGATATCTTTTTTTTTTTTTTCCATTGTTCCCAGTGACTTTTTTAATAATATGATCATATGCTACAAACAGTCAAATCTGAACTCAATCTTGTCGCTCTTCTTTCCTTATGAGCAGGAAGCACACTAGCATCATGCGATTTATATTACAACTTGGTTGTCACATTAGAAGGGCTTAGCATTACCTTCACGTGTAATTCGCATAAATGTAATATGAACCATAACAATGCACATAGTATGATTCATGACACAGCACCGAACCCCCCACACTCGAACGAACAACCATGATATGTTTTAATAAAATTGCACTTTGTATAAGCGCTTAGCCAATCTAAATTACAAAAGTAGTTGTTCATTAATAGATTTTTTTATATCACTTCACAGTCCGTTACTGAAATTAAAAAAAAAAAAAATTTTCTTTCAAAATACAAAGTACTTAAACTATAATAAACATAGTGTGTTTGATTGAAGGAAGGTAGAAAAGAAAACAATTCCCATGTAAGTTAGAAAATAAAATCTCCTCCTCTTAAGAAAATATTTTTTTTATGATGGAATTGGCCGAAAAATGTTTTAAGTGTTTGTCACTTTAACTCATTTTCATTTTTTCACTCAGATCAAACAGTCAAAGTAGGAAAATATTTTATCGGATATAACATTATTTTCTTTGGATGTGACATTTTTCATGGAAAATGATGCAATCAAACAGATCCTTAACATTCAATAAATAATTTAAATCAAAACGAAGTTCAATAACCGTAATAAGATAACACTATAAATTCGGTCACGAGTTTAACCTCTCAAAAAGCATATGGACCAAGCAAGGAAGCGGACTTTACTCATCCCACAACTCGAGTCTTACTTCTCAACCACTTCTTGAGAGGTCTAGTGCCCTTATCATTAGAGGCTTGTAAATTTCGTGGTTTCATATTACATTGTGAAAAGACAAGAAATCTCTTGAACTTTCGCACATGGGACTGGGCAATGGAGTCACTTGTGAGTAATGGACCACACATCTACTGCTCAATTTGTCCCCATATAAGGCCCTCCACGCAAGTTTCATGTCATACCATTCGATTTTGACCTTACATTTTAACGCGACTACAATTTTGTTTTCACTAGTTAAAAATGAATAGTGAGTTTAAAATATATCAAATTTTTAATTTTTTTTTGAACATGACCACTTATAGGTGCAAAATGTCAATATTACGTCTTATTAAATTATCCACCATATTGTATGGCTAAGATTTCGTATTACTATTTTTGACATGTGGACCACTTTAAGAGGAAATTAATAGCTTTAAAGAGAAGTTATGTGACAAAAACATATCATTGCAATTGAGACAATATCCAAAAATAAATAAAATATTTCTCATTTTCATTATATTTGTTCAAGTTTTGTACAATAATATTTCTCGTAATTAATTGCAATTTAGAACTTGAAAATCGTGAGATCAAAACTTGTCGAGATTTCATAATTTCTTTAATCTTTATTTATCAAGCTTTATGTTTAGAAACTTAAGTGTTTATGATATCCTATTAATAACATGAAAAACATTATAATTGATATTTATTTATTTAATAATATGAAATAATTTTGAAAATTTTAATATAGTGAATTTGGATGAAGGAACAGAATGTGGAAGGAACCAGTTATGAACTGTCGAATTCAACAGACGGGTGACTACGGTTGAATCCAATAATTTGGATTGTCTATGGCTTTATTGTAACCTTGTATTGTTGAACTAAATTTATAACTTTAATCTTTGGTGTATATATTAGATAGATGGCTATAAATATGAGATTTATTGAATTACACCGTGGAGAGATTAGGGATATAGACCTTTTGTTAATAATGCAAAACAATTATTCTTGAATTTAGTTTTAGGTCGAGCGTCAAATTTGTTCATCTTGTCCACCACAATCTTGATTAATTATACTGAACTTACTTAAGTGATTTGACTCATATCTTTTCACATCCAATATTACACAGGAAAATTCATCTACAAAAAGCCACCATATTGCGCAAAAACCTAGTTGTTTAACAATAATACACATTTCAATCAAGTACTAAAATTATATTGTCAAAACCAAGCAAATTGTGCCCTAACCAAGCATATTGTGCCCTACATGTACATGACCAGTTTGGGCATTATGTCATTAATATAAACAAATTACAAAGAAAAAGCAAGGGATTTTGGCGCAAATGGTCCCTAACCTTTTCCCTTAGCGTGGAATTAGTTCCTAACGTTTTTTTTTTTTGGCAAACAAGTCCCTAACCTATGTATTTTAGTACAAAATTGGTCCTTATGACAAATATGCCATTAGTATTAATTAGAAGAAATTGTATGTGGATTTCTAATCATTACAAAATGTGCAAATTGGTCCAATACTTTTATTTTTTATAAAAAAATTAAAGAAAGCTAATGAATTTTTTTTTTTGGAATTAACACTTTAGTAATAAACATGTCAAATAAAATTATTATTTTTATTATTAAGTAATTATATTATTTAAAAAGGGAGAAATCATTGTGATAAATCATTTTTCTCCTTCTTTACTTATAAAACTTTTTCTCCCTCTTTACTTTAAAAATTAAGTTAAATAAATAACAAAATGACGTATATAATTTTATGACATTGAACTAATCTACATTTTTATTTAACATAAAAATACTAATAAAAATTAATTTACACATTATTTAATTTATTTTTGAACGAAAATAAAACGATAAATTAAAATATGAAGAATATAATTAGATTTATAATATTTGTAGTTAATAAACATATAACTCAATCAAATAAAAGTATTTGAACATCAAGTTTGTGACAAAGTTATTTTTTTTATACAACAATAAAATAAAATTTTAAATTTTAAATAATATAAATAATTAATAATAAAAATAATAATTTTATTTGACATATTTATTACTAAAGTGTTAATTCCAAAAAATAACTCATTAATTTTCTTTAATTTTTTATAAAAAATAAAAGTATTGCACCTATTTGCACATTTTGTAATGATTAGGAATCAATATACAATTTCTTCTAATTAAAACTAAGAGTATATTTGTCTTTTTCATCCTATAAGGATCAATTTCATACAAAAATATATAGGTTAGGGACTTATTTGTCAAAAAATAAACGTTAATGACCAAATTCACACTAAGGGCAAAGATTAGGGACCATTTGCGCCAAAATCCCAAAAAGCAATCATCCTTCTTATAACTTAAAAGTGAATTTCGACCTGAATACAAAGCAATTATTGTCATTAGTGGAAATTATTTGGCCTCTAATACCAATCCAATACACAATAAATAAATAAATAAATAAATAAATAATTTACATATCAACTCAATACAAATCCACATTTATTTTGTGCCAAAATGGGTCCCCAAAATGTGTAACTTTGATTTTCAGTTCAACACAAATCTCAATCTTCACATATACGACCCTCGATGCACTCTATACATACGATTCCAATGTAAAAAACAAAAACAAAAATAAAAATTGACAAATAAATAACAAATCACTTTATAACTATGTTTATAAAAAATTCGTCTAAAATCGTCTATATTCTGCTTAGGAGTGAGGCGTAGCTTCCACGCCTAGCCACGTCTCGCCCTCGTCCTTATTTCGCTTTAGCCTAGGCTTTACTTAGGTTCAAAAAATTTGAAGTTTGACTTCCATGGTTAATCATATTTTACGCTTTTTAAAACATTGTTTTTAAAATACACAAAGAAAAAAAAAATTAAAGCAAATAATTCCCACAACAACAATCAACAAATAGCTTAAACAAAAATTTATTTTCCAGATCAATGATTTAAGCCCTTATCTTTTCCAGATTATTAATCGAACTGATTCTTAAAACATAAGCTCATTGCCCACTCAAGCGTGAAGAGTACTAAAATAAAACTTTATGAACTAGTGTTACAATAGTTAACTTTTTTTTTTAGTGCTAATGATATCATTTTTCCGAATAAAATTGGTCCACGAATTACATGCTTTCTAAAATTATAATATTAGGCATTTTTCTAGTTATAAATTATAATTGGAAAAAAATAAAATATAACGGATCGATCGTTTTAAAATCTAAAAATAACGACGACCCTACAAATATATTTCACAAGTTCTAGATGCTTATAATTTATTTTTTTGCTATTTTTTATTAATTATGAATCTAAAAGAATAATTAACAAAAATCTCTTAAATTAAACGACTAATAATAAAATCACTTATTTCAATTCACATCATCATCTCTTTAACATCACGGACTCTATCAAACTCTACTCTATTCAACATATTACATCTACGAATCTCGGTTGTTTATTGTAAATCTCATTTAGTCTTATAAGTTACCCCCCCCCAACCCCCAATTGTAGAAGGAGATGAAACCTACACGAAAAGTTAATTATTAAAAGGTAAAATTTATATTTCTTGTTTTAAGCTAGATCTTATAAGTTATTGAATTCATTCATTTTTGTGTTCTAATATTTCGAGTGTTTTCTAATTTTTTTTTTCTCATTTTGCATTTTCTCAATTTTTTATGATAGCAGTCAGTGACAATGGTAGCAACTAAGATTTAAAATCAAGCATTCTTTCTCCACCTTAAAATGCGGCATATATACGGTCTCAAATAAATTATTAAACACTTGATGAAGAAGTTAACAATCTCTGTCTTGATATTAGTTATTGCTGCTATACATTGTTAAACATTCAAATGGACTGCATCTTGTTTTGTGTTAATGTTACCGAATATTACAATACTGAGATAAACAAGATGTTATATTCAATATAGTAGTAATCTGTAGTATCATACTCCGAATTAGAATTTTGGATAGTTCAAGTGAATTTTAGACAAAATGAAATTTATATAGTTCGATAAATTTCATAATTATCTATTTGTATCTCAAATATTTGACATTTGAAGGTCCACTCCCACACCTTGTTCTTTTCAACAAGTCAGTCAAAGAAGCTACTCTTGTCGAATAGCCTGTATGAACCATCAATAACAATTCACTAAAGCCAAGGAAAGACCGCAACTCCGTCACCTTGGTTGGAGGCTCTCATTCTTTGATTGCTTAAACTTTTGCCTCATCCATACACAACCGGCGCCCATGCCCAATGATATCTCCAAAGAAGTGCACACCCTTCTTCGCAAGTGAGCAGTTATTCTCCTTGATGGATAGTTCATGTTCTTACAATACTTGGAATGCAATTATCAAGTTGTTGACATGCTCCTCCAAGCTATTGTTATAGATCACTATATCATCAAGATAAACAACATTTATTGTATAAAATTGGCATTTTAGTCCCATTTCAAATTTATCCCAAGTATCTATGTTAGCGTGTTTACGTTGCCACCATAGAGCAGAGGTATAGTACATTTTTGAAGGGCTAAATGCGTTTTTCACTAAAATTATGAATATTTTGGCTATAGTCAATAAATGATTATTGACCAAAAAATAGTTATTGTAGAGTAAAATTTAGAGTACACAATTCTAAACTTACTAATATTGGACCCAAACAAGTAAACAAATTACTTATATTATACCTAAAATAAAAGACACTACAACACTTTTCAAATACCACTCACAATTTGAAGAGAAATAAACACTCAATAGGGAGCTCACAACTTACACTTAAGACACAACACTACAAATGCTTATTTTTTTGGAGGATGCCTACCCAAATGCAAGGGAGGATATTTATAGTCCTTATCATATAATCTACACCATACAAATATTAAATTGAGAAATAATCATAGCTATACATTATTACCACATTCTACACACTTTTCCTAAAAAATCTCATTTCTATATCCTTCTACAATTTTCTCTTAAAAATATATTCATTCCACATTTATTGAGAAGCTTCTATTGTCTTGGGTTTAGATAAAAATGGGTTGGGATTGATCTTCAACAGTTTTCTAATTAGTTTTTTAGAGCATTTCTTCTCTAAAGTTAAGCTTTTACAAAAGTTGATGCATTTAATGAGAAGTGACAAATATATGTCTTATGCTGGAGTGTTAAAATATGAGAAGTAATCTCTTGCTCTTAGTGGACAGTTGTTATGTTATTCATATCTAACGTGTTACTTGCACATTGAATGAATTGCCCATGTAACATTTACTTATGTTGGTAATTCATCCAATGTGTAAGTGACATATTGAATGTAGATAAAATAACAATTGTCCAATGTGGGTAGAAGATAAAATATATTCGTTATAAATATATATATATAAAATTGAAATTGCACATTATGTGTATAATTTAAACTAATAAAATTTAAATATTGTGATATATATTAAAATAATTAGATCATGATAATTTAATTAAAATGTTAATTTTAATCGATTTTATAGGATAATAAATAAATATTTTATATGAAAAAAAAGAGATATATAGAAAATAATTAATGTTTAGATAAATAAATATGTAGTTTATACAAAAGTATTTTTATAGCTATTCTATCAAATAATCAATTAAAAACAACACTAATCGAATTGAAAAAAAATAGTGCAAAAGAATAAGTGCACAATAAACTGCAATGCCAACGTCGTATTTTCCACAATTCTTATAGCTCGTAAATAATTATTCTCATACATTTCTTAATATTGTCTTTATTAAAATCAAATGTACAACTGTTTGTCAAAAAAAAAAAAAAAAAAATCAAATGTATACTGAAAATGAAAAAGAAAAAAAAAAAAAAATTATTTGTGGAATGTGGAGGTAGTTATTGCAGTTGCAACTTCTTTCATGACTATCGCTTTTCCACTGGTTTTTTTGGAAACAAAATCCATTGTCTTTTTAAAGTTTCAGCCTTTTTCTTCTTTCTGAGGCTCTTTTGCACATTTTCACCTTCATTTCCCTCAAAAAATTCACCACAAAAATAAAAAACAACAAATATTAGTCAAAGAATTTGTAAATGCCAGATCCCAAAAATCAAACCTGAATTTTTTATTTTTTGTGTTGTAGCATGGACATTATTCATGTTCTTGGATCATTAATTTTCTTCTATGTTTTTCTGATCAATTTTCCCTTAACAAGTTCCAATACTGATTCTGAAGCTTTGTTGAAGCTTAAAGCATCATTTAAAGACCCAAAAGCTCTTGATTCTTGGATGCCAGGCACGGAGGCCTGCGATAAAACTCGACATTGGGTGGGTGTTGCCTGTGACAATGGTGCAGTCACTGGGCTACATTTGGGGAATCTGGGGCTATCAGGGAAGATAGATGTTGATGCATTGGTGAATATTCCAGCCATTCGTAGTCTTGGTTTTATGTCGAATTCCTTCTCCGGTCCCATCCCGGAGTTTCATCGAATGGGAGCCTTAAAGGGCTTATATTTGTCAGGAAACCAGTTTTCAGGCCAAATTCCATCGGATTATTTTACCAACATGAGTGGTTTGAAGAAAGTTTGGCTTTCTGGGAACAAATTTACAGGTGCAATTCCATCATCATTAGTCAAATTGTCCCATTTAATCGAAGTGCATCTCGAAAATAATCAGTTTTCTGGTATCATTCCTCCATTTGAGCAGCGTACTTTGATCTCAATTGACCTGTCTAATAATAATTTGGAAGGGAAATCCCACCTGGATTGGTGAAATTTAAAGCAAGTTCATTTACGGGAAATGCAAGGCTCTGTGGAGAAAGTATAGGTAAGGCTTGTGATCCACCTTCAGGATCAAATAGTCTGTCGTCCCATGGAAAAGTGTTGGTAAAGCGAATGCAAGGATCTCGATTTGGTTGCTATTAGTTTCTATAGTTGTGCTTTTGGCTATGGCTGTTGGAATATACGTGCTGAGGAGAAGGCAAGAGCCTGTTGATGTTATGGTTAAGGAAAATCTTGATAATCAAGTTGGTTTTAGCACGTCGAGTGTTGAGAAGAAGGATTCAGAGTCGAGCCAAAAAGGGTTGGGCTCTAGCAAACTTGGCTCGAGTAGAAAGGGTTCGACTCTTGGGAGAGGTGTCGCGGATTTGATAATTGTGAATGATGAGAAAGGTGAATTTGGATTGGTAGATTTGATGAAGGCTGCAGCTGAGGTGCTTGCAAATGGGACATTGGGATCTTCATACAAGGCAACCATGTCTAGGGGATTGACAGTAGTGGTGAAGAGGATTAAAGAGATGAATAAAATGGGGAATGATCAGTTTGATGCTCAAATGAGGCGTATTGGGAGACTAAAACATCGCAATGTCTTGACACCACTGGCTTACCATTACCGGAAAAACGAGAAGCTATTGGTCAATGAGTTTCTTCCCAAAGGCAGTTTACTTTACCTATTGCATGGTATGACTTAATTTCTTCACAATATGTGCAACTTTTGGAAGGGAGATTTTTGTTTTGTAGTTTCATTTTAACTGTTCTGTTGTTACTTCTTCAGGTGATCGTGGAATCTCCCACGCTGAGCTGAACTGGCCTGTTCGGCTAATGATAGTTCAAGGGATCGCGAGAGGATTAGGCTATCTAAATGCTGAACTCGCATCACTTGAACTACCCCATGGTAATCTGAAATCGAGCAATGTCCTACTGACTGAAACATACGAACCATTACTTACCGACTATGGATTTTGTTCCTTGATTAGTAACACACAAGCTTCACAAGTGCTAGTCGCATATAAGTCTCCAGAGGCCATGCTTCAACATCCCGTCTCACCAAAATCCGACGTTTATTGTCTAGGAATCATAATTCTTGAGATTCTTACAGGGAAATTCCCTTCTCAATATCACAATAATGGCAAAGGTGGGGTGGATTTAGTGCAGTGGGTAAAATCAGCTATTGCTGAGGGACGAGAAGTTGAACTATATGATCCAGACATAGCGAGCTCCAAAATTCTCTAGGTGAAATGGAGCAACTCCTCCACATTGGTGCAGCATGTACAGAAAATAACCCCGAACTACGTTTAGACATTCCAGAAGCCATTAGGAGGATAGAAGGAATTCCAATTGAGGGAAATCAGGAGGCCAGAACATTCCAAGTAGTGCCATCATTAAGAGAAGGATTTGCTGAATCATCTGCATCCCGATCCACAGCACTAGAAAATAATACCGGGAGGAGAATAGACAGCGCTGTAGACAGATCAGGGCGAAATAGTTTTGCATTCGACACATCCTGATTAGTTCCCAACGAAAGAAAATGAGACGAGATCATGCACATATTCCAGAGGATAGTTAAATGCAACGAGCACGCGATAGAACTGATTTCAACTCTGAAAGATTCAATTAGCCAGTTAATTTTGTACCTCAGGAAGGGATATTAGCCCAGAATATCTTCTTCTTACAGCTAGAGAAGGCTCCTAAACTGGCAGAAAACAACATCCCACTTGGTTTTGTAATTTAAACTCTTTGTATAGTTATTTTAGTAGGTAACACACACATACATACATTCTTTGTAAATTAAGTGTGTTAGGTTTTGCAAGTTGATAAAAGTTGTGGATTAAAATTAATTGTTGACTCTGATTCAAATTTTTATCAACTTTTTAAGCAAAATCAAATAAATGCTAAACAGAAGCACTAATTTCACAAGCGATAAAGAGGACGGAAAGACAAACAAACAAAAGCGTTAAAAATCATTGACAAGTTACTAAATCAATACGGAGAGTAACAAAGATCCTTACTCTTCGTGGGAGTTTGTATACTTGACTTCTCGTTTTCACTACTATTTGTATATTTATAGAGAAAAAACCAGTTTTCAGGCCAAATTCCATCGGATTATTTTACCAACATGAGTGGTTTGAAGAAAGTTTGGCTTTCTGGGAACAAATTTACAGGTGCAATTCCATCATCATTAGTCAAATTGTCCCATTTAATCGAAGTGCATCTCGAAAATAATCAGTTTTCTGGTATCATTCCTCCATTTGAGCAGCCTACTTTGATCTCAATTGACCTGTCTAATAATAATTTGGAAGGGGAAATCCCACCTGGATTGGTGAAATTTAAAGCAAGTTCATTTACGGGAAATGCAAGGCTCTGTGGAGAAAGTATAGGTAAGGCTTGTGATCCACCTTCAGGATCAAATAGTCTGTCGTCCCATGGAAAAAGTGTTGGTAAAGCGAATGCAAGGATCTCGATTTGGTTGCTATTAGTTTCTATAGTTGTGCTTTTGGCTATGGCTGTTGGAATATACGTGCTGAGGAGAAGGCAAGAGCCTGTTGATGTTATGGTTAAGGAAAATCTTGATAATCAAGTTGGTTTTAGCACGTCGAGTGTTGAGAAGAAGGATTCAGAGTCGAGCCAAAAGGGTTGGGCTCTAGCAAACTTGGCTCGAGTATAAAGGGTTCGACTCTTGGGAGAGGTGTCATGGATTTGATAATTGTGAACGATGAGAAAGGTGAATTTGGATTGGCAGATTTGATGAAGGCTGCAGCTGAGGTGCTTGCAAATGGGACATTGGGATCTTCATACAAGGCAACCATGTCTAGGGGATTGACAGTAGTGGTGAAGAGGATTAAAGAGATGAATAAAATGGGGAATGATCAGTTTGATGCTCAAATGAGGCGTATCGGGAGACTAAAACATCGCAATGTCTTGACACCGCTGGCTTACCATTACCGGAAAAACGAGAAGCTATTGGTCAATGAGTTTCTTCCCAAAGGCAGTTTACTTTACCTATTGCATGGTATGACTTAATTTCTTCACAATATGTGCAACTTTTGGAAGAGAGATTTTTGTTTTGTAGTTTCATTTTAATTGTTCTGTTGTTACTTCTTCAGGTGATCGTGGAATCTCCCACGCTGAGCTGAACTGGCCTGTTCGGTTAATGATAGTTCAAGGGATCGCGAGAGGATTAGGCTATCTAAATGCTGAACTCGCATCACTTGAACTACCCCATGGTAATCTGAAATCGAGCAATGTCCTACTGACTGAAACATACGAACCATTACTTACAGACTACGGATTTTGTTCCTTGATTAGTAACACACAAGCTTCACAAGTGCTAGTCGCATATAAGTCTCCAGAGGCCATGCTTCAACATCCCGTCTCACCAAAATCCGACGTTTATTGTCTAGGAATCATAATTCTTGAGATTCTTACAGGGAAATTCCTTCTCAATATCACAATAATGGCAAAGGTGGGGTGGATTTAGTGCAGTGGGTAAAATCAGCTATTGCTGAGGGACGAGAAGTTGAACTATATGATCCAGACATAGCGAGCTCCAAAAATTCACTAGGTGAAATGGAGCAACTCCTCCACATTGGTGCAGCCTGCACGGAAAATAACCCCGAACAACGTTTAGACATTCCAGAGGCCATTAGGAGGATAGAAGGAATTCCCATTGAGGGAAATCAGGAGGCCAGAACATTCCAAGTAGTGCCATCATTAAGAGAGGGATTTGCTGAATCATCTGCATCCCGATCCACGGCGCTAGAAAATAATACCGGGAGGAGAATAGACAGCGCTGTAGACAGATCAGGGCGTAATAGTTTTGCATTCGACACATCCTGATTAGATCCCAACGAAAGAAAATGAGACGAGATCATGCACATATTCCAGAGGATAGTTAAATGCAACGAGCACGCGATAGAACTGATTTCAACTCTGAAAGATTCAATTAGCCAGTTAATTTTGTACCTCAGGAAGGGATATTAGCCCAGAATATCTTCTTCTTACAGCTAGAGAAGGCTCCTAAACTGGCAGAAAACAACATCCCACTTGGTTTTGTAATTTAAACTCTTTGTATAGTTATTTTAGTAGGTAACACACATATACATACATTCTTTGTAAATTAAGTGTGTTAGGTTTTGCAAGTTGATAAAAGTTGTGGATTAAAATTAATTGTTGACTCTGATTCAAATTTTTATCAACTTTTTAAGTAAAATCAAATAAATGCTAAACAGAAGCACTAATTTCCACAAGCGATAAAGAGGACGGAAAGACAAACAAACAAAACGTTAAAAATCATTGACAAGTTACTAAATCAATACGCGGAGAGTAACAAAGATCCTTACTCTTCGTGGGAGTTTGTATACTTGACTTCTCGTTTTCACTACTATTTGTATATTTATAGAGAAAATTTGAAGTTAAATTTGTGTTTCGCTCTTTTTCGTTATTTCTTTTCTTGATTCAACAGGCTTCAAGAAAGAGGCAACCACTTATTTCTTGAATCCCCCTTCCACCAGATTCAAAACTCTAGATCTTAATTCTTGCAAAGGAATTTTGCAAGACTTCGCGACATATTTGGTAAGGTGGGCTCAGTGACGGAGCCAGATATTCTTAATTGCGAGTCACAAAATAAGTAGTAATTTTTTTTTCAAGCAACATAAAATTAATAAAAATAATTCAATACATTACTACAAACGTTGCCTACGCATTTTATAATTTATACTTTGAAATTGTCGTATAATTATATTGTTATTATTACTATCAAATACATCGTCCTCAATATACACGATTAGATTATCATTGAATCGTCGAATTTCTAATCCAATTGTGTGGTTCAAACCTTAGGTTGAGGGTCTTGAGGCGTTTGGTGTTGAGGTGGAAAAAAAAAAGGTGGCCAGGCGTAGGTGCAGAAGAGTTGAGTTGGAAAATGTAATTATTTGGTAACAATGACAAATCTACGTACTGGGAGAAGAATAAGACACGGAGTTTGAAAGAAGTTGGGAGACAAAGTGGAAGAAAAAAAAGTCGTGCACATAGGAAAAAAGTGAAGAAAAAAAAAATCAAAAATTCTTTGTGACCCCACATGACCAAATTCGTCCATGGGTGGGCCGGAAGGCATCTTCAGTGTTAATGAAGAAAAAATATATCAAAATCATTTTGAGTTCAGTCTTTAGTCTTATTTAATATTGTCCATAGAACATATTATGTCATTTAAGGGCATCTTATATCCTCCATTACATGTTTGTAGAGGTGGTAAAATGAGCCAACCCAGTGGGCCCGGTCTCTGGGATGGGCTGATTAAATAAAAATGATAAATAAAAAGATAATTTTATCATAATAAAATTATTTTTGTAACACTTTGTTAATTTAATCCAATATAATTAAAATAACAAATGTAATAATAATTGAGCAAAAATAAAAATAATATTTTTATAATGAATTTTAAGAAATAAATTGAATTTTTTTGGGCCCAAGTCAATAAAAATTGGACCAATTTAACCCCACCCCAAACACCCCACCCCATCCTACCCAATACCCTATCCTACCTTACTCTATCCTACCCTGTGAAACGTTGCCCGAGGTCGGAAACAAGATAGGAGAAATTCCTCCTATTCGCAAAGAAACTAGGGAGTCCGAGAATAGGAATCCCCTCCACTCTCATTGGGTTCTCAAATGGGGTGGGAGGTGAAAATACCGATTTTGTTTTTTTATTTATTTTTTAAATTATAAGTAATTATTTTGAAAAAATAAGTTAAAACTTTAAGTTGGACTGTCCCATTAGTCATGTGGCTCAAAATCGAGCTAGATTGGTAAACAAATACCAAAACCGTAAAATTGGGTCGAAAGTGGCTTAGTCCAATCTTTCATGTGGCCTGTCTAATTTCGGGTTGGACTAGCTCATTTGATCTATTTGTCAGTTCTATGTGTGTTTGAATGGAACAAAATTAAATAAGAAAAAAAAAAAAAACTAGTAAATCCTGTCCCATACTCTTTAGTCTTCACCAAACATGATGATGGCCGTGTTTAATGGGTTATATAAATCACCACTCGTGCAATATCTGATTTGCAACAGATTGCAATATCTGATTAATGGTGCCAGCTAGTCCTCATAGACACAAGATCCCTAAAATTTACCACCCAATTAATGCATCAATTAATTGATCAGGTTTTAATAATTTTGTTTAATCCTTTTTAATTAATAATTACTAATAAATGGCTGTCTAATTATTGTTTATGCACACCATTTTGTGTACGTGCGAGAATGCACGCACGTGAATGTCGGCCTATGTGGGGCAGTAGATAATTAAGTTGACTTTGATCATTTATTTTATTATGTTTGTTTTTCCCAACAATGGTAAAATCAGGATTGAAGAGTGTGTGCAACCAAAGTGAATTTGAAGCATCTTAGTTCCTTTTTTTTTTTTTTTTTTTTTTTGGGGTGGGGGTGGGGTGTAGAAATTAGAGAGTGTGTGATAGACTAATTATGTAATATTATTTAACTATAGTAACTAAATAGTCACACAAATATTTTAAATGACCACTTTCAAGTTTGCTTGTACTTCAATGATCATTAGTGAAATTAACTCAAGACTCCAAATCATTAGATTGAAATCAAAGGAGGGAACAAAGTAAATGGGTTTTGGCGCAAATAATTCCTAATTCTCTCTTCTATTGCAATTTTGATTCCTAACTTTTACTTCTTTTGAGCCGTTCTAAATCTATACATTTAGGTGCAATTTTGATTCCTAACTTTTAATTCTTGACAGAGTCGTCTCTAAATCTATACATTTAGGTGTCCAAATAGTTATTTTGGACAGATTTTATCCAAAATTGTCTTTAATTTTGTGTGTCCTTCTCATTTATTTTATTTTATTACACAGCCAAATATGATAAGTCAAGTATTTATCCACCCCAGCAAAGATTTGTTTAACCTATACCCACCCACCCCACATAATAAGGTTAGTTCATGAGCACATGTGAACTAACATGAATCTATATAGTACATACATACCATATATGTACGTATATACAAAGAAAGAGAGACAAAGATTGATTTAAATTGGAAAGAAGACACTAATAAAAGAAATATAATGCCTTTAAAGGTGTTAAAAAAAAAGGTTTGAGTTGTAATATATGATATGTGGGATGGGTGGGTACGGGTGTACAAATTTTTGTTTGTTAGCTCTTGTAATAAAATAAAATAAAATAATAATGTAAATGACACTTGCAAAATTAACGGTAGCTTTAGACAGAATTCGTCTGAAATGACCACTAGAGCATCCTAAAAGTATTTGCACTTTCGTCAAAAATTAAAAGTAAAGGACCAAATACACATGAAAACGAAATAGTTAGACCATTTGAGTCAATCTCTAAAAGAATTATTTTTTCTTATATAGTTTGAAAGAAACTAATAATTCTTAATTAAGAGAAATTCTCACAGGAAAAAAAAAAGAATGAAAAAAAGTCACAATTATGCATCATTAAGTGGTCATGATTCAGATAATTTGTGCCAAAATTGTGGAGAGCACTTTAGATAGTGTTTAGTTAATCATTAGCGCAAAATTAAAATGATATTCACCAACAATAAATAAATTAAACCAAATTATTATTTAGTATGAAACAAAATCAAAATTTATATTAAACAAAAAAGAGAAGAAAAAATCAATAGAAATAAAATATATAATGTTTGTTTGAAAAATTAACATATTTGGTACGAACATGACTGAACAACACTAATTAAGAAAAAAACTTTGGTCATAGTAGAAAGATCTATTTAGTCTTAAAGCATCTCAAATGTATCTATCTATTGAATTTACGTGGCGAAGTAAAATGGACGGATGCAAATCCATTTAAGACTACGTCTATTAATAGATAATCAAATTAAAAATTCATCTCCAATAGTTCTATCTAAAATTAATGTTACCGCTTATGTGACATTAATTTTTATAATTGACGGATCTTCAATTTTTATTTTCTTCGTTTAACTTTTTTTTTTTTTAATAAAATGCTGAATTAGATTTAACTTTGCTGAGTCATTTTGTCTAGAAAACTATCTAAAATTAGAAGAATTTTTAGACGGAGTCTATTTTTTGGTGTGCCACATCAATTAGACGGAATCCTCGTCAGCATGTAGTGAGCATGCATTAGAAAGTATTTTTTTTATAATTCTATCTATCTATATTTATATGACACATCTAAAAAATAATAGACAAAGTAGCATTGAAAATGCTCTAATTACCAAACAAGCTATGCAAGAAAATTAGCAAAATTTATAAAACATTGACCATTCAAAGATTTCTATTTTGAAGTTCAAAATAGGTTGTAGATGAACTAGACAAGATTAGAAAAATAATTATTCCTATCCTTGAAAATCAAGCACAGAAACTTGATTGAACAATGATACGTAGTAGTAAACATAAACGGACAATTTTTAAATTAAAAAAAAAGTTAATTTTGTTCGTTGTTTTATTTAGTACTAAATACTAAATATATCTTAAAATAAAAATAACGAAAAAAAAAAAAATTGATCATTCAAAATGAGAGTAAACGAACAAATACTCGACAAGATTAAAAAAAAAAAAATTATTCCTATCCTACAAAATCAAGCACAAAAACTTGGAACATTTTCGTTTCTAATCTTTTATTCTCCCAACTAAACAAACCCTCAATTTGTTTTGGTAGTCCATTCTCTACATTCTATTCTAAGGAGAAATTGGAAAACATAATGTGAATTGACAAAATTAGGTCCACTAAATTTTGTAATTATATGCTCTGACAAATCAAAAATGACAACCGGCCCCATAATTCGGAATAATTTTTTACGGCCCGCAAAAGTCTTATTCAATGTATGTTACTACGTCGTTTTAGTTTCAATTTTCCATCTAATAGTTACAACACCATCATCTCTTCTCTTTCTTCCTACCTAAGTAAAATTTGAGAACCAATTTATTTACTTTTAACAATTTATTACACATGTTTGATACGTTATACTTGTCTCGGTAAAATAAAATTAAGAAAAAGAACAAAAATTTATATACTATCTTATCAATTTTGTTAAAAAAAATAAATAAATTTATGTACGGGTTAAATATATTGGCAATCGCTAAACTTTTGCGAAATTTTATGTTAGTAATAAACTTTTAAAAAAATTCATGTTAGTCACTAAATTTTATTGTAGTGAAGTTAGGCATTGAACTTAAATTTCATTTTAAGTTAGTCACTTCGTCCGTATCCATTAATTTAACTAATAAGCAATGTGACATCAAAGTCTAGTTGTTTGCCAACTAGACTGTAACGTCAATTTTTCACTTGTTAAATTATCTAGCCGACATAATGACCAATTTGTAATAAATATTGTTCACGTTGAAAAATGACGTGGCACTTTTCAAATTAACTTAATGTTAAGAATTTAGATTAGATGTGATTGAACAGAACTAGATACAAAAAATTGTAACAGTAGATGTGTTCGAAAGCTTTTTTTTGAGTGTGCTATGTATTATTAGCATTTTTATGTCCTATCGTTAGGATATTTAAGTCTCATATTTATAAGAAATTTATGATGATCATCTGCATTTAATATTCATTAAATGCTTACAATACATCCTTTTTTTAGGGTATTAAATGTGGGGCATTGATATCCTCTCCATGGTGGAGAGGAATTATAACCCCCACTAAACACGTGTCCAATGGGGGTTGATTAATGAAAAGTCTTGTACAAAAAGTCAAGATTTTTTAACTCCCACCCGGACACGTGTCCAAATTAGGAGAGGGGGTTATAATTTCTCCCCACCATGGGGAGGAGATCAATGCCCATTAAATGTGAGGTGACATTTACATTATATGACTGACTAACTGTCAGCTTGACATCTGACACTTGACAAATGTGATCCTCTGGTGACTGTAGACGAATGTGGTACGACCTGAGACGTATAGGTAGGACTTCTTGGACGAAGGTGTCCTACTTCGTGGAAGTGATATGAGATATCGAAGTTGGACCTAATATATTAAAGTAAGATCTCTTGGACGAGGGTATCCTTCTTTGTAGAGGTTAGGTAAGACCTTCTAGACGAAGGTGTCCCTCTTCGTAGAGGTTAAGAAGGACCTCCCTCTTGTGGATTGGATAGGATCCCCCTCCTTTGGGGAGGGGATCCTTAGGTGATCGTGACAAGTCAGGCGGGGTATCAACAATTAATTTAAAACAAAATAAAGTATTTACATGATATTCCACAAAAAATAATCCATTCGTTTATTATAAATTTATCATATATAATTTATTCTATTCAACATACAAAATATTAACCGGTGTAGTATTAAGACAAATTTGTTGAAAATGAATTAATGTGTTTCTTTTCTAACATTAAAATTTTTAGACTAAGTTGTTCAAGAATAAAAATCCTCGATTCAATATTACTACTATTTATTTTTGTAACAATTTTTGTCGAATTCCATAAACTAAACTATATAAATTCGTAGGAAGCCAAAACAATTAGTGCTAATATTAAAAGAGAAATCAAGAAATGTTTGGGACACAAGTTATGTGAAATCAGGGTTATTTGTTGAAACGACAAAGAACGTATGGTAGCAACCATGTCAAAATTTACTCGGCTCAAAGCCACATTGTTTACCAATCAATACATGACCATACTCGAGGGGTTATGATCTAAAATCAGACTATTGTATTGTGGTGACCTCGATATGATGCCTACTTGTGTGCACGCCAAAATGAGCAATTTTCAATCGTATTATAGAATTAATAGACTCTTTAAATATACTTTATATTGTTTTATCACACGAGAAGCAAGTAAGAGATAAGCTAAATTAACCATTGTTGAGATTATAATTGATTGGTGGGACGCTTTTGAAAAATCAAAAGAGTCAAAAGTCGAACTGAATTAAACAACGGTGGAATTTATTATAAAAAAATAAGAATAATATTTATCACTATTAATCATATATGGCATTAAATAATAATTTAATAAAATGACTTTATTTATATAATTACTACGTAGAGGGATGTTAATCTGATAAATAGAATTATTATTCAAAAAAAAAAAAAAAATTACAAATTTCTTAAATATAGACTTTCCACACCACCCACCATTTTCAATTCTGTGTCATCATCATCATCAATCATCTTTCCTCCTTTCTCACTCAAAAACCAAAAAAAAATCTTTAATCTTTTCAGATTATCCCTTTCATTTTCCATGGAACCGCCGGAAGTTAGCGCCTCCGCCGAGTCCCCGGAGAAGATAATCCTCCGGTGGGACTCTATGGCGGCGGATGAAGCCCGTGAGAAAATGATCTTTGATAGTGACCGCCACGAGATCGACCGTTACCTCCACGCCGTAGACGAGCTCCAGAAGTCCATGAACTCCACCACCCTCTCTGATTCGAACTCTTCCTCCGCCCTTCAGATCGCCATGGCGCGCCTTGAAGATGAGTTTCGCAACATCCTCCTTTCCCATACTCATCCTATTGAAAATGAGTCGCTTACCGAGTTCATTAATTCGTCCAGGCACCCCTCTATAAGTTCTACTGGGGATATCAGTGAGTTGATTAGCTCAAACTCGGAAGAAGTGGAATTTAAGGACGATATTGAGGGGAGTCTTGTTAAACAGTTGGAGCATCTGGAGAGCAATAGTAGCAGTACAAGCTCTTGTTATAACTCTACGAGTAGTATTCGGGAGGTAGATCTCATACCGAGTGAAGCAATTTACGATCTGCGGTGTATAGCGGAGCGTATGTTTGCTGCCGGGTACTTGAGGGAGTGTATTCAGGTGTATGGCAGCGTACGAAAGTCTGTGGTGGACGCGAGCTTCAAGAAGCTGGGGATCGAGAAATTGAGCATCGGGGATATCCAGAGGCTCGAGTGGGAGATTCTGGAGACGAAGATCCGGAGGTGGGTTCGGGCTTCGAAAATCTGTGTGCTGGTTCTTTTCGCTAGTGAGAAGACGCTGTGCCAGCAAATATTTGAAGGTTTGGGAACCTCCTCCGATGATGCTTGTTTTATGGAAACCATTAAAGGTCCTGCTGTTCAATTATTTAATTTTGCAGAAGCAATTAGTATCAGTAGGCGATCACCCGAGAAATTGTTCAAGATGTTGGATCTTCATGATGCTTTGTCGGATTTATTGCCTGATATCGAGGTTGTTTTTGAGTCAAAATCTACTGAATCGATTAGGGTCGAGGCGGTGGAAATATTGTCTAGGTTGGCCGAGGCCTCGAGAGGGATACTATTGGAATTTGAGAATAGGGTTCTTCAGGAGCCATCAAGAGTTCAGGTTCCAGGAGGGACTCTTCATCCCTTGACTAGATATGTGATGAATTATATTAGTTTGATATCAGATTATAAGAAGACTTTGCTTGACTTGATTGTATCTAAGCCCTCGACCGGGTCGAGATACTCAGGTGATCTGAATATGCCAGATATGGATTTCTTGGAGTTCGAGGGAGAGGTAACCCCATTGTCTCTTCATTTGATTTGGATAATTGTGATTTTGCAGTTTAATTTGGAGGACAAATCTAAGCATTATAAGGATGCTTCCTTGTCTCATTTGTTTATCATGAATAATGTTCATTATATTGTTCAAAAGATAAAAGGGTCGCCTGAGTTGAGGGAGATGATTGGGGATGAGTATCTGAAAAAGTTAACAGGGAAATACCGGCTGGCTGCGACTAGTTACCAGCGGTCGACCTTAGTGAAGGTATTGTATTGCTTGAGAGACGAGGGATTGCATGTGAGTGGGAGTTTTTCATCTGGTGTGTCCAGGAGTGCTTTGAGAGAGAGGTTTAAGGCATTCAATGCTATGTTTGAGGAGGTGCACAAGACTCAAGCCACTTGGTTGGTACCCGACCCTCAGCTCTGCGAGGAGCTTAGGATTTCCATATCCCACAGGGTTATTCCGGCTTATAGATCTTTTCTTGGACGGTTCAGAAGCCATATTGAGAGTGGAAGGCACCCAGAGAATTACATCAAGTACTCGGTTGAGGACCTTGAGAATGCAGTCTTGGATTTCTTTGTGGGACACCCGGTGTCCCTTCAATTAAGGAGGGGATCTGAGTAAGCGGAATGGAATTGAGTTTTTCCACTTACGGTGTAGGACATCATTCTTTGAAATTCTTTGTGGAGTGTTTGGGACGAGGTTCTGGTTTCTCTAAGATTAGCTGAGGTTGTGATTCCTTTACGAGATCAGCACATAAATTTCTAATGACAGTGGATATCATGCAATGGTATAACCAATTCTAACTCTTTGGGGGTAGCCATTACCTCTCTTCCTGAATGCTTCTGCCTGTAAGCGTGTCTTGTTTGTACTTTCTCAGTTTAGATTTTGTTTCATTTGTTTATACGAGTATCCTTGTATTTATGTTACTCTTAAATCTTCAGAGTCAATTAATTTTTGTCAGGAAAGAATAGAATTTAGATAAGTATTGATGATTTTAACCAACCCCAGGACAGTTGTGCTTGAAAATGTTTGATCTGAAGAAATTAAGTATCTCGTGTGGTTCCATTGATCTGGCGTTCTTTTCGTTTATGCATCCGCAAGTTCATTGAAAGGAAATAACAATAAATGCAATCACTGTGATTTTAGAATTAATGAAATTGCTGTCTTACTTGTACTTCCTTAATCTATGCAGTAAACATTTCCAGTCTCAGATATGGTACTGGACCTCTAATTGAATACCTTGTTTTACACGATGGCCAGTGAAGTATTGGTTGTTCTGGAATAGTTTCTTCATCAGTTGCTTATTGGCACTTGAATAGAATTGTTGCAGATGCCAACTGTATCTAGCTTTCTCCAGATCATAGGGAACAAAAGATAATATTTAGGACTTTGTTATCGGGATATAAATTTCTGCGAGAGAATTCATTTTAGTGTTCTGTTTTTTCCTTATTCTTGAGCAGTTCTATAGAACTTCAGTTTCAATAGTTATGGATTTTGTCGCACAAGAAAGGACCAGTCTATGGCCTTTCTCCCATGCTTGAAATGTGTATTTCTTCGAATCAAATAATCATTGTTAACTCTTTGGTGTTACTTTTAAGAAGAATAGAAACAATAGAGCTCATTTGACTGGCAAAATCTTATCTATATATCTGTAATCAAGAACGCTCAATTTGTAGTTTTCATGCTTCCATCGAAAGTACTTCCCCTGGCCTGCTTAAATGGAACTTTTGTCATGAGAACTATCCATCTTAGCACTGTCACAAAGTTGGAACCCAATTAGAAGATGGATTTTCTATACTAATTGTTTTGAGTTTGGATTTTCCATACTACTTTTGCTTGTGTCCTCTTCGATGTCATCCTACCAGGGTGCGAGTCTACAGAGGCAAGATGAAGCTTGGAAACAATGACATCAAGGCTTCTTGCGGAGTGCTCTTTCCGAATTAGGTACATCATAATTCTATGTAGTTCAAAATAACTAGAAGTAGAAAGCGAAACTCGAAATGATTTCTTGAAAAATGTTTATTGAATTGCTGAAATGAGGGAGTGGTTTTGAATAGTATCACAAGAATATGATACAACTATTTGGTTGAAGCACTGGTCATATGGCCTAATACCCATAATTGACCTGTTAGATTAGACCAGAAGAATTTTCTTTGTCAAAGCAAAAGACTTGTCTAAAGTCAAAGAAAATTTGGCATACAGTATTTGATTATTTGACTCTCCTAATAGACCTTCCGGATGTTAGTTAAGCATAGGCTTGAAGGGTCAAATTCATGCCGACCTGGTTTATGGGTCGTAGTCATCACTCCATCATATATCATCTCTTATAGCTATCAAATCAAGAACAGCTCTTGTGAGTAAGAAATTTCATTGAGTTTGATAAAAATTAATGGGCTTCTCCATGGCTATGTTTGATTGCACTATTTTTCATGAAAAATGTCATATCCATGGAAAATAATGTCACTTTAATGTGGAAAAAATGTTCCAACTTTGACTGTTTGATAGAAGGTGGAAAAAAAAAATATTTTTTAAAGTACAATTACTTAAAACGTGGATTTGACCACTTTCTTGAAAAAGGTTTTCTCACTATTTAAGTGATTTTTTTTCCCCCACCTTACATGAAAATTGTTTTCCTTTTCCACTCTTGTCAATCAAGTACACCCTAAAAGATCGCTGGCCCAACTATTCTAAAAATTGACGGATCCAAAAAAAGAAAAGAAAAAGGCGATAAATCGATAATAGTTTATTTGAAATGGTATTTAGATCAATTTTTCCTATCTATCAGTCCATTTTCTTTTTATTATAAAATATAGAAAATGTTCTCCTTCACCTGGTGAGGAGTTTATTTTGTCTATTTGGACAAGTGTTCAAATGGGATTGGAGGAGGAAAAAGTGAAAAAGTGAATCACCTTTTCTTCTTCCAAATAGGCAAAATAAGATTTTCACTAGGTGGAGGAGAACAGCTTTGTATAAAATATATAAAAGTGATGTTTCATCAATAATATGAATTGGACTTGTCCAAATGGACAAGATAAACTTCTCTCTAGGTGGAGGAGAATAGTATAAAATATATAAAAGTGATGTTTGATCAACAGGGCATTGATCTCTCTCCCATGGTGGGGAAGAGTTATAATCCCTATTGGACACATGTCCAGTGGAGGTAGGACAAGTGTTTGACTTTTTTGTCAAGCACTTTTTATTAGCCAATCCCCACTGGACATGTCAGTGAGGGTTATAACTCCTCCTCACCATGGGGAGGAGATCAATGCCCTTGATCAACAATATGAATTGGACCAATCCAAATATATCTAGAAAGGAACCTTTATCTTTGTCCACTTTCTAAAAGTAGATTGAAATGATGAGTGATACCTTAATACAACAATAACATAAGAATAGATTCCAATGGCAACTATGAATCTATATTTATGAAGAAAGAATATGAGTTTTTAATTTTTATCTCTTCATTTTAATTTAAAATTGGATGAGAATGTTTTGAGACTCATTTATTGAAAAAATCAAAAGTTAGAAAAATCAGTGTTTTAAAAAGTGTGTTTAGGTGTGGCCCTCTACACATGGCTTAGACTATAAGCATGCAATTAAACAGTCGAATGTATTTTAAACTAAAAAGTGTGTGCTTAGGTGGCACGCTTTATTTTTTTTAATATTTAAAAAAATATTACAAATAAAAAAATATTTTTTCGTACCTCACCTTTGCCTTACTTGAAAAGTTTGAAGCCAGTCACAATTAAAATACTGAAAAAAATTTGAATGTACACTGAAAATATTCAAATGGAAGAATTGTCGTTTGGCACAAAATTTTCTTGATTTTGAAAGATGGTTTTCAAAAAACATGGGCGGTTGTCATATTGTTTTCAAATGATAGGATAATAAATAGGAACTAAAATAATGTCACAATAAATTGCAATTAACTCTTTTTTACAACTACATCTTTAATAAATTAAAATAAAACATAAGAGTCAGCTATTGGAGCTCCGACATTTATTTCTATATTTATTTACAGATCAATTATCAATGGAATTTGACTTTAAATAAACACGAAGAAAAAAATATAAAAATATGGCCTACCTACATAGAAAGGATAGGTTAGAATAAAAAATAAATAAATATAATGCCATGAGAATCTCGGTTTGTAATACATCATAGAATATAATTGCGTTCAATTATTCTACTTCTAACCCCACTTGAGGAATTTTTTATTAGTACGATGTCGTATTGCTTATTTCTTGTTCAAAATGATAGCTCTATCTGGCTCAAGAGAACCCAATCAATGATTAAACAATTCCGTGCACGGCAGCACTGCCCAGTTTTGTTTTTTTTATAGGACATCATAGGTAATATAAAATTACCACACTTGATAAACTATCTTGTAAGCTATTTTTGAAGTAATGTCTAAACGAATAGTGTTTGGGTGGATTCTCAGGCTTGACCACCTTTTTGTTTTGACAATCATGAAAACCACCCCCAAAAAATGAGGTAATAAATAAAGTTTTTGTAAACTAGAGGGAGTAATTAGCAAAATAGTCAAAAAATAATAATAATAATCCGAGCGTACTAGAATTTGAACTTAGGAAAGGGAAAGGGAGCATGTTGTTTATTATAGTTTGAGAAGAATCTCATTTTCTACAAAATTGAGAAATTGGCAAGGATGAAAGGAGAAATCAACTAGGATCGAGGTTAATTCGCAACATTGCGTATATAAAGCAGAGCAAGTACACAATACTAGACGGGATTAGATAGTGAAATGGACAAGATCAAGAATATCAAATTAACCACACTGAACAAAGCAAAATAATAAAAATAAAAGAACAATAATAAGAATAGGAAAAACCTTATTTAATAAAATTGAATACCTCAATGAAATCTGAACTGAGGATGGGTTTCTCGGATTAGCTCATCCTTGCGGGATCACGATTCCCGACCCATTGTCCAGACCATTTTAGCACGTGTATCGCTGTCAATAACAGTCGCCTAACTACATGTTCCAGGACCAAGTGAACTGCACCAGCGTACAATAAATTCAACACAGGGAGAGATTACTTTGTTATGCATGAGAACATGGACCAAATGTTTTGCTCCTATGACAAATCTTGATGAAGGTCATAAATATCAATCAACAAATATATAGAGGCAGGACAGATGAGACCAAATAATAAAGAATACAGAAATAACCCGGCTATTGTATACTGTAAATTGCCTTTTCCTTTTCACTCTCGGTAATTTCTACAAGATATTGGTGGCAACTCAAATATTCTGATGATCATTTGTGCCATTGTGCGCCTGTTTTTGTGAATCCAGTTAAAACACAACGACATGTTTGATATGTATTACTAGATCGTCCCATGCAGTCTAATCAACCTTAAAGGTACCATAAGCTTTTCTTCATTCAGTCTTGTCCTCTCATTATCACCATGGGATAGACCATTGCCGCTTTCCACTGATCTGAGTTCAGAAGGACTCCTTACATCCTTTGAGGGTAGAGACAATGGTTTTATGAGTGTCAAAGTATCTTCCCCATCAAAGTCTTCACTGGCATCCTCAGAAGAGTAAGCATATCTGTTGAACAAAATCAAAGACTTGAATAAGTGAACGATACGTACAACGTCTCAATCACTTGGGATATTTGACGAGGTCATCCCAAAACGGATTCAAAACCAAACAAACAACCTCATTCAGTATGTAAAGATTCCTAAAGTTTATACTATAAATAGAAATTATCACTCAAAAAGTTTCCAACGTGGTTTTAGGTCAAAGGACCATTATAACAGTAATTATAATAACGAGTTCACTCCAAGAGAATACAATCTAATAAAGCTTCTCTATATATCTAAACTCAGGGAATAAAGAATAACAGTATAAGCCAGTATTATTATGCAAATGATAGTAGAATTAGGTCCAGATATAAAACCGGTAAATAAAATAGGGCCAAAAGATCCTATTATCTCTTGCTCAATATTCCCTCCACTCTCATCCAAGATAAAAGATTTTGGGATGCCAATACACAATGTAGAAACATAAAAGTTGACAATTGAAGGCAACAGGAATCGACAACAGTCTTAATATCTAAATGTTTGACGATCCCAACCATCTATGCCTAAGTGGCAAGCCCTGCTGCCTGACTTGATGCACTGATCACTGGAGTGTAAATATATGTATTCTAAAAGTGAAAGCCAGATATTTACCGCATTGAGTTTTGAGACGGCGCCCAAAGAGCACAGATGACGCACAGGAGAGAGAAAGACAAGACTTGCCAGAAGGCTGGGATGATCCATGCATTCTGCCATTGCTCGTTGTACACATCTTTTGACTTGAAATAAAGCTGCAAAAACCAAGTCATGCAGTATATTATTAACATGGAAATGCCATGAAGTACGAAATATATCATCTTATCTTGGTGGACATGGTTTGTCATCTAATTTGTCAAGTACAATTTTGTTTTTCATCCAAATTTTACATCATTTTTCCACATTTCAATTGATGTGCCCAGAATCCACACATAAAAATGAAAACATGGAAAGGTAGATCAGATTATAAAACCTCTTATTTTCTGGACTAGCAACATTACCTCGTAGCAAGTCCACCCAACAGACACAATAACAGTAACAGCTAATGCATTTGTAAACTTCCTGTAGATATCTAGTTTTGCAGTCATCCTTCTAGCCTGTCACGTGAACAAAATGAAGATGATAGTTTCAGTTGAGTCAATGTTAATTTATAATACTACTTGGCACACAGAGGTTAAAAACATAGTAATTCCAATTTGCGAAGGGTACAGGTGCGTGGGGGAAGAGAGTGAGAAGTTGAAAATGAAAAGAAATTGATTGCCAGCCCATTCATCTAGTATGAAGGTACAGAAAAAGCTGAATTCTCTTTTCCAGGGCAGAATATGCAATCAAGGTGCCTTACAAATAATTTATATTCTACTTTTATGAAGTCAACCACATCTCTCTCGATTAATAAGAATCCGAGGGTCAAATACCAGCATTTACACCTTTATCATGTAGAATTACTATTCCCATAACCTCTTCAGGAACCAAATCTTTCTTGCTTCAGTCCAAACATTGTATAGACGACTTCTTAAAGAGCTTCTGCATTTTAAGGACTCCAATCAAACATAGATCTTTTATAGTCTTCTTTTAGTGATGCAACAAGGAGTCAAGAGCAGCATATTCTACGATCAAATGCAAATTTAAAAAACTAATTTGCAACATCGATAGATTTCAGCTTGGTTACTACTGTTCTATGAGAAGACAAAAGAGAACACCAAGATCAATTGAGAACCAAGTACCTGAAGCTTATTCAAAGTTGAAGAGAGGGAGTTAAATATCCATAGAATGAAGAAAGCATCCAATATTGCCACAGGAAGAACAAAGAAAAGTATAGCCTTTCCTGAGAGATCGCTTACAGCACCAACATTTTCGACCAGTTCAAGCACTTCAGATGCAACAAAGAAGGTTGCTCCAAGCATTAGAACCTTTGATGTAAGGCCACCTAAAGTAGGTCTGACAACACCATAACCCATTGAAACCGTCAGGATGATCAATCTTGAAATAGTACGTTTCACAGTTCCAAAGGAGACTGCCCATACAGTGATCCCAGTTGGTCTGACCCCGGTTTCATTGAACTTAGCATAATCAAAGTACCACAAGGCCATCTCAAACATTCCCAATGTTATTACAAGTGTAATACAGTTTTGCAAGGGAAGAACTTCTCTCCAGAATCTTGCATACTGTGAAAACCAGAAGATTCCAAGCACCACAAATGCAAGAGACATGAACCCATAAAAGTTCATAAGTGGTGCCATTCTACCGGGTAGGTAACCAGTAGGATTCTTCCAGATGGTTTCCCCCTCGAGAACAACCTCTTTAAGATTTGGATCACAATGAATAAAATACAAATTGTACATTCCAGTTTTCGTGATTTGTATCGATCTTGGCTGCAGAATAGTCTCTGCCTTATCAACATCAAATGATGTATCATATACTTGAGGCCAACCGGGACTATTAGTAGATGGGCGGTAAATGATTTGGCCTTGCTTACAGACGCCAAGTTTTGCAAGATCTGCTGTGCAGCATACAGCTCTTTGACCCCCATAGGCTGAGCCCCCAATCATTTCTCTGTCGTCGACCTCAAATAAAATTGCATGAATTGGCCCTGAGCTGAAATTTGAAAGCTCTTCTGGCCTCCTAAAGATGATCTTTTCGAAACTGGTTTTGAACACAAAATAAAGGTCAATTGTGTCTTTGGACTTTAAAATTTTAAAATATCAACTCACAATAACTATCCCAAAGCAGATTATCCCAAATGGAAACCAAAATATCAATAGCAAGAAAAAACTAATGTTATGGAGACCACTTGCTCTCAGCTTGGGACTTTAAACTTGTTCACCTTGCAACAAAACTCACTTGTTTATTGTTCTGAATTTCTAATTAAAATTCACCGCTAGAGAAATTCACAGATAAATGTTCATTGCTAAGGACTAAGCACATATCGGAATGTTGGCTAAATCAAAATATTACTTTCAAAATAGTTTCTTAATCTGAGAATTTATCTTTTCATAACCTTAGACTGATTGATCAACATATGATTCTATTCCATTAGTGTTATCGAAGCTCTTAAAATTCTCCCTATAGGCATACACTGAAAGAAAGGGATTAAGAAAATGGTTTCCTCTTAAGAGTATGTTTGGTAGGGTTTAAAAGTAGTTTTTTAGTAGATTTTAAAAAAAGTTGGTGAAATGTGTTTTTGAAAAGTTAATAAAAATTGTGGATTCCATGAGATATGTGGTTGAAAATGAGTTTGAGAAAAACATAGTTTAAATTAAACTACACCCAAACATGCTTTAAGTTGCAACCCCTTAATCACCACAAAAATAGACAATTAGTTTTTACTATGAAATACATATTCCGAGCTAACTGCAACAATTTGGACACCCCTGGCCATAATTAGAGCACTGCCGGTACACAGCATTTTCAAACCTGCATATCTCCATGAAGATTTAATGTGATTAAGTAGGATTCAACTATGAAAGCTAAGTTGACTTTCAATGCAAATCTATATAAGTAGAAATGCTTCAACTTTTGCCCACTCAATAAACAATCCTTCCACTCATAAGCAATATCGATCATTGGCACAATCTAATCTGCTGCCAAAAACTACTCTTCACTAAAATTATAAACATCAATTTTAGAAGATCAATTCCAAGAAGATCTCGACTCGGTACACAACTAAGCGAGTAAATTTAACAAATACTCATCCAACTTTACCCACCATTAGCACTTGTTCACTCAACTTTGAAACATTATCCATTGCTCACCCATTTATATTGAACCATGGGTAATGAGTGAGCAATGGTTGATGGATGGGAAATGGTTTGAGATAGATCGCTATATCAAGTGGTAATGTTGGGTGACCATTTATTAAATTTACTCCTAACTAAGCAAGTTCAAGTTAAACTACTTAGATTCATTCAATAATCATGCAATTCCAGAAAGGAAAAAAAAAACGAAAAACTAAACAAATTCAGTACAATAAAATCCCAATTCACCGTATGAAAGAGTCACCGGAGGAAGACTCGTTGCGGCTAGGGGCAGAAGAGTAAATTCCCTCGCTACCGCCGTGGAGCACGAAGGCATTGCCCTTGCTCACGAAACTCTCCCCAAAATATTCATGTTTCGAAGCTTCAATGCGCACAGAGCGTAGCACCACCGCAAGTAATAGAAATATAACTCGGTAATTCAACCTCAACATTGTTGTCGTGTGACTTACTTCAACACAGTGAGTCTCGATCTGCACTGCAGTACAACGTACAACAATGGAGAAAAAGATAGGGAGTGGCAAAAGACTAGACTAGTGAGTGCGGTCATGTGTGTTAACTCTGGTTAAATTGATTTATTGACTCATCAAAGAAGAGGCATAAAATGCTTCTCTGTGACGCGCGTAGGTTATGCTACATATGCACCCAATTGAAAAATATTTGTCCAATTAAGAGTGCAATTGGCCATATCTTCTTGTAAATCAAACCAAATTAGTTAAAATTTAAACAATTCAAGTTCTTAGAATAAAGAACTAGTCGGAGACGCAAAATTTCGAAATATAGTGGAACTTTCAAGATTTAACAATATCTGAGAGACACCAATTCATAAGGTGAATATAGTAGTCATTTTTTGGAGTTTTAAGAATGAATTATTTTACAAATGGAGATAGATAGAAGAAAATATGTTCGAATGAGACAAAATGTGATGTCCGAACAAAGTTAGAATTTAGGCTATGTTGTCAAGATAATTTTGTTATTTTTTTTGAAAAATTGTTATATTATTGATTACATTTAAAATTAGACATATTTGCAATGGACATTTGTCCAATTTTCTTAAAATTTATTTAGAAATTATGAAATTAAAACTAAAAAAATCCTGAAGAGTTTATTATATACGATTTTCTTCTTAAGTTTAAGAAGTCCATTCGAAATTACAATTGATCGATTCCAATCGATTTAATTCTATCGTTATACAATGTATATATACAACGACAATTCAATGAGTAAAATTCACATTAATACATGGGATTTCCTAATTCCTAGTCAAGTATTTGACTTGTGGTTCATGTGGTGCAACTTGTACTACCGGTTGCAGCTGATTGTGACTCTATAAGATGGCTACGAACCCGGTCCAATTGATTTTGTAATAGCATGTTAAAAAACAAGTCGGTGCTGTCGGTTAGCATTCTGAACCATTGATTGATCAAATCATTGTTGCGCAAATTCGATCAGATTGCAGGAATCAAGATCAGTGCCACTGTGGAAATAAGTTGATATCATATTTGATTAATGAATATTATAAGCTGATAAGCTATTTCTTGTAAGAGACCATTAATTTGTAACATTAAATACATAAAAATAAGTTTCTATGAATTGAAACAAGCACCCCAAAAGCTCGAGCTACCTAACCCAACAAGTACTCCTGTTCTAATGTCCACGGTGGGCATTGTTATAATGCTCACCGAGACACTTGTCCAACATTCATTGGATGAGTGTAAAATAGATTATTACACTCATCCAATAAGTGTTGGACAGTGTCTTGGTGAGACATTATAACAACGCCCATCATAGACATTAGAACAAAACCAACCCAACAAAAGCGTGTTTGATAAGAATATTACTGCCAAGCACCGCATAATACAATGGGTAAAATTTAACTCAAATTTATTACAATATGATCCAATTCAACACAGTAAACATGCCATAAAGTCACTCGTCACTGGTTATGGTAACAGAGTAGATTCGGATCGGCCTGATCCATATCCACCCTGCAATAATTCAAAAGATTGAAATCGACAAATTGATCCGCCATTTCTCAAAGCAAAGCAGATCCAAGTCAAAGCGAATCAAAGCGATCCATGTTTTTTGTTTTTGTCAATTGTTATTCAAAATATTAAACAAACAATAAAACATTGAAACAACAGGAGTGTGAGGCGTCTTTTATATAATAAAATTCAATTTTTTTTTCACCAGACCAAATTGGACACACATGATCCGATCCGACCCGTGATCCGCAGCGGATCACCAAGAACTACCCCAACCCGCCCCACTGGCCCGTGGATCAAAAATTTTTTCGCTCCACTCGAAGCAGATATCCATCGAGTTTGGAGTAGATCGGATATTTTTGCCGTCCCTACTCGTCACATATGTGCACACGAGCTTGTTCACATAATACAAGAAACTATATTACAAATGAATCTCTGCAAGGGCAACTCAATTGTAGCAAAAATCGAAGGAATTGAAAAGGCATTCTGAATGGATAACTTAACACGCACATCATGTCACTGTGGGACGGGAAACTCGAAAATTCACGAACATCAAAATTTGCCTGCAGGGATACTACAGTTTTTCTTCCACAACTTGAAGTGGATGCATTCACTTGTCTATGGAAACACAAACTATAAGTACATATCACACAATGCTTTGCCAAGCCATACATTTGACCTCGGTGAATTGATCTCCTCGCCACAATGGGCGTGAAATTCTTTGACTTGTCAGCGTCAAGACAATCAACGCCGATAAACGTGCAACTGCTTCATCAGACCCTTCGCCGACACGTGGGCAAGGAATTCCTACCCACAAGGGACAGGAGATTAGACTCTTGAACTCACCCTTCTCCCATCCAAAGAAGTATTTTGATCATTATTTCCATTTTCACTAGCGAAGGTGCACAAAAACAGCGTCAAGAAAAGGAAAAAAATTACAGCCAAAACTTTCTCATTAGCTACTTATCCTGCATTGCAATCCAACACGATATCTTTAAGCAAGCATACAACGGGAATGCAAATGAATAGACGAACTTTAGATGTTACTTCAAAACAATTAAATGCCAAGCCCTACCGGTTTATACAATCAGTCAACACAAACAAAATCCCAAGTCCTTCCAAATCAAAATAATATGGAAGAACCCGATATATTTGGACCTTTCATACCACAGTTTCTTTGTATGTTATGGGCACCTTCACCGAACAAATCACTGAGATGAAGATAGGCACACATCATGCTTGAAACATCTAAAAGAGAAAACTAATCATTTTAGCTAAACTTTTGAATGCTACGGAGAACTGTGAATGTTGAAAAACAAGAGATAGAAGTGAAATGATCCTCAAGCTCAGCAATATTTCTAACAGGCCGCGATAATATTTGCGGAATTCTTGGCATGAGCTTTGAGCAAACTGCAGAAATGGATGTCACATACTTGTACATCAATCCATATCGAGGAAATCCATCCTCTTATTCATAGTACCCATGAGTTCAGAAGCTTCCCTTTCTGCCTTCTGTGCCTGATCAAAGTATATAACAAATGTAGCTAAGAAGAATAGTGTTTGGATAAACAACTATATAAATGCAAATGTGCAGCAGACGTCTGGAATTTAAAGAAAAAAACAATAATTCAATATATTCATACTGCCCTTCTAAGATCAAATATTCACCTACTACACGATGGCTTCCAAAGAGAAGGCACAAAATAATCACTCTCAAAATATAAGCCTTATTGATGGGTTTTATCATTCTTGAGTAGAAATTGGGAGAGGAAAAATCAGACTAGAAAAAGAAAAAATGCTTAGAAGAATTATGCCAAGAATACACTAAAAATCACCAGGTTCCATCCATTAATGGATATGCTCCCATCATCTCAGAAAGCACAAAATCAAACTATATCTGACCAACACACGTAAGTGCATATACAGAAAAGGAGTTTGGGTTCAAATAAAAACATAAGATAAGCTGAGGCTAAAGGAGCGTGAGAGTTTTAAAAATGGAGCATAATACATGAAAGAGTCAACTCATCAAGGCTATGTGACTTCTCTTCTGAATAGAAATTACTCGGAGTTTCCACCCTAAACTAAAGAATTGACTTGAAAGAAAATATTTCATCACCACCAAACATTTCGTTAGCATTGATATGTTCTTAGTTTATATCTTATTTAAGTCTCTCAAGAAAATTGCTAAACAATTTGGTACACCTGCACGCTCCAGTATTTAGAAAGGCTTGGTCTAAGATGAAAGTTGTAGGAGATAAGATGAAAGTTGTAGGAGACAACATACAAATCAAAATCATGCAGATCAAGAAGGGGCCCTAGTTTCTAATAGATCCCATATCTCCCCCAGGGACCTTGGAAAAAAAAGAAAAGAGAAGAGAAAGAAAATTGGAAAAATAAGTGATTCACCATGGCACCTTCTTAACACAATGAAAATTCCATAGTAGAACACCATAAACAATTACCCTTTTTATCTCTGCTTCTGATACCCGAGTCATATGTGAAGGAAGTTCCTCTTTCTCCAAGTCCTAATCAATCACAACCAATTCATGTAAGCCAAGAAGAAGCAAGATAAATACTGCAAAAATAAAACAATACATACCAGTTCCCCAATCAAGACAACATTTTCCCCACGGATTACGTATAGACCTAATAAGATGTCACAGTAAAGATCACCAACAATAGCACGCTCACATGCACCTTCTAGAACAGCATTGGCTATGAATGAGATAATTAAACTTTGGTTAGTCAGAAGATAATGAATTGTATAAGCAGGTAAAAGATAAATTACACATAAATGTCAAAATAATTACCAAATTGATCAAAAGAACGCAGAGTTCCCAATAATTTCCTTCCATCACGTAGCAATACAAGGAGTTTCTCTGGGAAGAAAACAGAAGTTTCAATGCAAAAAAAAAAGAAAGTTTTGTACTGACCATGCTTAACATCGTTCAGCATAAACTAATAAAGCTAAGATGACCATAACATATTTTGCATAAATATAATAACCTGCTCAAGTATTAAATTATTTTCTTTAGAAAACCTTGAAGTGCCTTAGCAAGCACTACAATAAACAATATTCAAGCATATACACCAAAGACAATGGCAGGTACTAATGCAGGTTTCATTTCTTGGACTGTAATCAGTAACAGACTTGTGACATCAATTCTGAATAAAGGTAATTGCAATTTTGTCAATTCGTTGAGAAAACATAGCTCGTGTGTCATCCACTTATTGGTATTCTGAACCAAGAAATATAATTCAATATTCTATTCTGAGCTGGCAAGTTGTCCTCACTCATCAGAACTCATGAGTCTGTCTGTTTGTTAATGTCAATTCAAAATGAGGTCGTTAAGATTTCCAAAACAACACTTATCGAGGTAGAAGACATAATCAGTAATCAATACACATTCACAAGGTAAAGTTATATTTTTATGGTTTCCTGCTCATGACATGAAGCATATCCTTCGATTACCTCATAAGGCAAGTAGACAACCAACTTTATCTCACAAACAAAATTTGGTGTTTGAAATAAACCAATCCTTGAGGATCTACTATTCAAGACTCAAGTATAATGCATCATACTGATGAACATCGACAAAGTATGAACAATATCTTCTAACTTTTTTCCTGAAATGGCTTTATATCTAAAGCGATAAAGCATAAAAGGCCAACCAAACTTCTTGCTAAAAGATCATTTAAGACAAGAAACCTCTTCAAACGAGACAACCCTGTATACAACTAATCCAAAACATGAATATGTTACCATTTACATATAGGCTTATGATGAGCGCAATTTAGGATACATGTTACCCGCCTATCTTATTTTTGTTAGTAATTATTCATTGATAAAGTACTAATTCATGTCTTATTTGGATTAAGACAAATTGTGAACGACTATGAAGATTTAAGGACCAAGATAGAATTTTTTGAAAGTATGGGACCAAGTTTAAAACTTTGGAGCAAAAAGGACTAAATCTACAAATAAAATTTGAAGTGGGGATCAAATTGCAAAACTATTGAAACTTTGAGGACCAAGCGTGCAAATTGGGATTGGAACAATTATTTGGGCAAATTTGTTACTGTTTGCCGTAGTTAACCATGGTTTGACCGAGGCAATTGGAAAAGCACTGTTTGCCGCAATTGGGCCGTGGCCATCTGAACTTTTTTTTTTATTTATTTTTAGCTCTAAGTCGGGGCCTTATCCGTCTTTTCACGTACACGAGCTTTAAGATTGATAAAACACTATATAAAAACGGAATTTAGGTCGAATTGGGAGAAAACGACTAGAAACAAGAGAAAAGAATAACATGGTGAAGAAGACTTTTGGAAGATTTCTTCTCCTTCAATCCATACCGAATTCTATCAAATCTTTTGTTTTTAATTTAATTATATTCTTCTAATTTTTTTGAGCCAAGATAGACGATAAAATCTTGTTTAAATGAAGTGATTATCTTGTTATCATTTTAATTTCAATTTCAAGCTTTAACTTTCATTGTTCGTTCTTGTTGGATTAATTAAATATCTCTTTCATCTTAAATATTATATATTCTTCATAGCTAGAAATTAATTTAATTAATTCGTGCTTGATACTTGAACTTGTTTATTAATTTCTTTTGATTTTTCGTTACCTTGTTATCGATTTGGGATGCATAGAATGCCTACTGCTTAGAATACGAAACCTTTGATTCTTTGTTTTTTTTTAATTGAATTTGATACATAGATCGAAGCAAAAGAAGCCATATTGGATTTTTTTCTTTCGGATTTAATTGATAAATATTTTAAGATGACAATAGATTAATTTCGAGTCGTCGTTTGTTTTTGAGAATTAATCAATAATTAAATAATTGCTAAGTTAAACAATGGTTGAATCTTGGTACTTTAACAACTTGAACCTTCAACTTAACTTTTTAGCATAGTTAATTAGTCTTTAAGTTAAATTCTTTCAACCAAAACTAGAATAATATAGCTAATTCGGATTAAATTAGACTTTCTTTATTGCACACCCAATGGATTGACATTGTTGCTACTTTTCCATATTCCAATAGATTCGTACTTTTGCGAATTATTTAAATTTGACAAACACAAACACACAATTGAAATTCGCATCAGCTCTTCATGTCAAAATCTCCATTAAGAACACAACCGCAATACACCACCCCTCACCCCCAATTAGGAAAAAAGAAAAAAGAAAATTCAATTCCATAACTCAAAACTGGGTGAATTTTTGGACCCACAAACAACCCACCGACCTCAAGAACCATTGGCACAATTTAAAATTAAAAATTCAAGAACATAAAAAGATCAAAATATTGATTCAAATATCAAGAAAATATCCAATTACCACTCAAAATTTACAACATAATAGCAAAAAGAAAAAAAAATAGTGAATAAAAGAAGCTTACTGTCAAGGTAGCTGGCAAGAGAAGTAGAGAGGTAAATATCTTCCGGGCCTGCCCAAGACATTGATGAGCTCAAAACAAGACTTCAACTTTTTCGGTTTCCCAAGAAACCCACAGAAATACCCAACAATTTCAATGAATCAAATTGCATTGGCAGCTCAGATTTCTCCAATACGCCACTTCACTTCTTGTTCAAGAAAAAAATTTGAAAAGTGATATTATTTAGTATAAAACCCCAATTCAAGAAAAAGGAATAAGGGAAACTTTTGCAAGGCAGGGAATTTGTTCTGACTTTTTGTCAAAGTTCAGATCTGAAAACCCTAAACTCTGGTATGGCATAGGCCTATCCGCAATCGGAGAGGACCGTGAAGGAAAAATTACAAATATGCAAGTTTATGAATGAGGTTTTGTATAGTTGTTGCAGGCTTTTTTTTTTTGGAAAATTAAAGTTTGGCTCCTTAACTTTAAGTAGCGTAGTTTTCAGTCCTAAATCTTTAGAATTGAATGTATAAGTCATCAATCTATTTAAATATGTAAATTTGAATCTAAATTGCATCCAATATTTTTACTTGACATAAAGTTAGAAGATAATATCGTTAAACTACTTGACATCTACTTCTGAAACACATAAAAATGCATGCAACTTTAATATCTATATTAACAATTTCTGCACGTAGAAATCTAGAATCGCAGATTTAAGTCCAGTCGGAACTATACACTACTTTAATAGCTTTCTTTTCACTTAAAATTTTACAAAAGAAAGTCCTCAACTTTTTTAGATGTAACAAGTTGCCTCCATCCAGTGTTTTTATTAGAGTAATCCATGAAGTATTGTAAAGAGTTGGTTTCTATTATGTGCTTGTTTGATTCTCATTAAAATGAGTTTTTTGTTTTTCATTTTTTAACTTTTGAAAAAAAACAATCAAAATGCCTTTTACTTTTTAAAGTAGCCGCTATATTTGACTAGAAAAAAAGAACATTTTAATCATTTTTCCCCAATAGTAAAAAAATAGAAAACAAAAAATCGGAATCAAACAAGCACTAAACGTTCTCTCTCACTACCCGTTAAAGAATTATATTTTTAACTTAAAAAATTTATGTAGTTATTTTTAATTTCAATAAAATATGCATAAAAAAAAAAAATTTAAATTAGAAAAAATATTATATTGTTGTGTTTATAATCATCGTGGGTTTCACACCAAAAATTATAAAATAATTTAGAAAATACTATATAACTTTTTTTTATTCTAAAAATATTGATTTTATTTTTATAACACTTGTTGTTAAATTTGTTACGTTTGTTATATTTCTTACTAAAAATTTGTGTTATATTTGATACCTTTGTTATTTTTAGAGTTTAAAATATTAAAAAGTAATTGTGAAATTTTAATAGAAAATTAAGTATGCACTCGTTTTTGCAATTTAAGTCAAATGATTCAAATATTGGGCTTTTGGTTTTGTGAAAATTTGTGAATTTTTATCGGAGAAATATACATTAGTTTATAGACAAAAAATTTAAAAAAATATATAAATTAATTGAATAGTATTATTAAATTATAATATCAATTGAAAATACTTGGTATTTAAAAATCATTTTTTATGGGACGTTACTTCAGTGAAAGTCAATTCAACCATTTCGTTTGGAAACATCTTGTCACATAAATCCTTCTATTTTGAAATCGAAATTAAAAGTGTCCAACATATTAGCGGTCCAAGGTTCCGATCCTAAGTTTCATCACATTGATCCAATAAGGTGAACAAGGATTTGATCTTGTCGGACACTTTAAAGTAGCAATACAATAATGAATTTTAGAGTTGCACACTCACTTATCATAATAAAGACATAAGTCTAGACATCTAAAATGAGATTAAATAAAAATATTTAATCAAAAATATAACTTAGGCATAATTCATATTTATCAAATGATTCATAATCGTTTGAATCCAAGTATCAATTTTTACGTAACTTGGTGATGCATTTTTTATTTATATAACCGAGTCTGTAATGTCAAAAAACGAATTGTTAATTCTATCGCTTTTATGCCTTTTGTTTTCTACACTCATTATATGACATTCCAAGTCAAGAATGTTGATGCCATTAAATAAATTTCTACATCCATAAAATATATTATCAAGATAAAAAAACAACGTTTATTCTTAATCATAATGAAAGAGAACGTGTTGGCTTACAATTAACACAGTGATGACGATAATACTACGACATGTGTGATGCTTGTAGCTATGTCACTCGATTTACAAAAGTAGCACGATAGTAGGAATACATATACCATTATATATCATCTTAAGAAGTTGTATAATGAACAGTCACACATTGAGCAGAATGAGACGTCCAAAAGTTATTCAGGTGTATGATGATAGAAGGATCTTTAGTTAATGCTCATGTGATGACGACAATTGATTATATTGAAGAATTAAACCAGTTGGGTTTTACTATGAACCACGAGTTGAGTATTAACTTAGTTCTAGTCCTTGCCTGATAGTTTTTGTATTTCATTATGAACTTCAACATGAACAAGATTTAGTGTACTCTGTCTGAGCTGCTAAATATGCTAAAAACTATTAAGCCCAATATCAACAAAAGGAAGGAGAAAATCTTGACCATCGACACTTCTAAGAACACTAAGAGAAAATCTTAAAGACATTTCAAAAAAGATCAAAAAGGCCAAATCTGTTGGAAAAATAGTGAAAGCAGTCAAGGACAAATCCAAGTCTGATGATTTGTGTTTTTTTACTGTAGAAACAAACGACATTAGAAGAGGAACTGCAAGGCATACTACACCACATTGAAGGGACAGAAGTCTATTGAAGTTTCCACATCAGATAACGTTTTTATTGAAATACACGTCTACTCATTCAACTTTCTTGGGTATTAGATGCTAGATGTGGATCTCATATTTGCACAAATTTGCAGGAGTTAAAGAATTACTACAGAAGGGATAAGTGGACATAGCATTGGGAATGGAACGAGAGTTGATGCCTTAGCTGTAGGGACATACTCTTTACCGTTGCTTTGGGGTCTTGTTCATAAATGATTTTCACATGTGATGAGCAATTACAATATGTATTATAGACAATTATTAGTTTAACGTATGCATTTTGCATCTTGTATTATCAAAAACACATTGTTTTGTAAATGTTACTGAAAGAGACATAGCCTACATTACAACAATGAAGTAACATTTAACCAAGAAGTAACAACTTGCGTCATCGTATGTGTAATATCCATGAAGAAATTATATCATCGAATCAGAGACTATATAAACAAATCGTTGTACCAAAAAACAGCGAAGATTTTCAAATTGCAGTAGAGCTTTAAATTTTGGGTTCAAAGTCACGCAATAGTACAATTTTCAGTTTAGGGTTATATTGTACAGAAAAATAACCTTAATGATGGGCCCCTTACACTATTGTTCATGAGTTTCCTTGAAAAATGGCAGAAATTTTGATGAATTTCTTGTCAAGCCAGATGAAGTTTAGGGTGCAACTGAGTCTTCGACGTCTTCCATAGGAGAATAAAATTCTTATTGAAATCCAAATTTCTTATTTATCCTCTAGAATTCTCCACGATATAGAACATTCTAGCAACATTCTATAGATGCTCTACGAGTTCTCTACACTACCACGAATCATTCTAGACTTCTCTATATGTTCCACCAAATTCTTTTCATAAAAGGCTATAGACTTCGTCTACTCCACAATGTTATGCAATGTTTTAGATTTTTCGACAAACCTCCTTGAAGTCCCTCAAAACATGTAGGTTGTCATCCTACATTTTGGACAGCTATTATCTCTGGTTGCATCTCATATGTCTAACCTTCGACTAAGCCTACCTCTGCCTTGTACTTTTGTTGCATGCCTCGCTTCTATCCTGCGCCTCGGTCCCTTGTCTTGGCGCTGCATAGGTTTCAGCTCCTTGCCTGTTGCTGCCTCATCACCCAGCCATCGGCCCTTTACGCATTTTAGGTGCATGTTTTGGTTACTTTTACATAACTAGCATTGAGTCACGACCGGGGTTGTGACAGTATTCTTCCTTTCTTCTTGAAAAACATCAACACACCAACCAAACAAAAGAAGGCTTCTTCTACAGGCAATGAGTCACAGTTCCCTTCTTCCATTCTTCGATCAAGTTGCTTATGAGCTTCAAAAGTATTCATTTATAGAAGCTTGAAGATTTATAGAGTTATATAATATTAATAAATGAAAAATCAATAGTAAGAGATGCATAATTTAAGTGGCGTATTATAATTGAGGTAACAGTAATTTAAAAGGTGAAAATTAATTATCAAGTTATGATTTTACCAACCACTTAATCATTGAGTGTTTGTTTGGTTTAGTTTAAAGATTTGTTAAAAAGTCAAAGTCAAAGTCAAAGTCAAAATCAGTAATTAATTTTAAATACACAATACAAAGATACTCACAATTTTTTTCAACTTTTCAACAACACATTTCATCAACTTTTATCAATATCTACTAAAACTATTATAAAAAACTATGTCAAACAATCTAAATCTCTTTAGAAAAGTAACATATCAGTCCTTCATTCTACTTGTTTACGTGTATGTTTTCTAGCTATGTTTTAATATTTTGTTATACTAGTATCCCGCTTAATCGGTGGATCCGGCCATATGATTTGTTCTTGAATAAAAAATTTAACAACAAAAATAATTTCAATAAAAAACCCATAAAAAAACGAAGAAAATCTATTGTTGTAACTAAAATAAAAACAAGAAAGAAGAAAACACTATTTATAGTTTGAGGATGATGAATTGAAGAGGTGAGTAGAGCTTGGTGATGAGTAGAACCGTTTGAGGAAGAGAATTGAGAGATAATTTCCTTTGAAAGGATAAATTGAAAACGTAGTAACAAGTGGACATAGTCTTTTTTTCTTCCCATATCGAAGAAAACATCTATACGGTCAGTGATAATTTTAATTTTACTAACAATAACACATTTATTTGATTTTCCACAAAATAAGAGACCGTTACAATTTAATTGTCTCTAAGCACGATGGAAGTGTTGGAAATTGGTTTAAAGAATTCGAGAAATTGACTAAGTGACTTCGTGTCAATTTGGCCAAAATATACAAACCCGACCCAATCCATTTAGGCAAAATAGTTTGCCATTTCGCCGCTTCGAGGATACTTTAAAAGGTATATTTAGCATCTCGAAACCAATATCGAATGAATGAGAAATTACGAAAAGGACAATTTTGGGTCAAAGTTTTGACCATGCGATCGCATAGGTATTTCCACATGCGATCGACATCTGCCTAAATTTTAAGTAGAACGTTTTTGGGTCCTTCCATGCGATCGCAGGAGACAAAGCCTTGCGATCGTATGGTTAAATTGGATCAAGTTCTATTCTGAATTTTGTACATTGCGATCGCAGCTTGGTAAACCATGCGATGGCATAGATTTGTGTGAACAGACATATACTTTTGAAGTGTTGCACGATTTGGTTTCATACCTTTTCATTTTCAACCGATCTTCAACGTTAAAAAGGGCCTCTGGACGTCCATTTTGACAGAGAATTAATAGCGAACTGATATGCAAAATAATCCACTCATATATTCCATCATTTGAACCAAAATTTATTGCATTTGTTGCATAAAATTTCTAGTTTTCATTTCATTTCATTGTTTGCAGTACAAAACCGTTTCTGGTTCGTTGTGCTTGTGATTTGAAGTGCTTCAACCACAAGTAAGAAGTCGTTGTATCTTGGGAGTTAATTGCCATAACCGTAAGCACCGTTGTGGGACAAATTCGACTTAAGAACAAAGTGTTCAACACTTATCTCGACTCTCATATTCATCAATTTCCTGGTTTTCTGCACTTTGGTCACTTATACAAAATCCGCCAACAGGAAGAACATAGATTGTAGAACATTTTAGTAAATTGAAAGACATAGACAATGTCTAATGACCTTTTCAAACTCTATCAAAGAAAAAATGTGTATGAACGAGATATCCAACAACAAGAAAAGGGAATAATTGAATATAGGAACTCTATCTAGGATAAGAATGTAGAGGAAAATGTATTGCCCCGACGTAAATCTTCAGAGTAGTATCAGAATATTACATAACATGTGTTGTATCCATCTTCTATCATAGATCCAACCATGAAAAAAGAGGGAGTGTCCTTCCCACAAAAAAGTTGTTTTTTTTTTTACAATTTATGATCACTTCATGAGCCAGTCTATTTGTTGATACCTCTGCTTAAAGAATTCAACTCGGCCATGATCCAATAAGTGTACTTAGGCACTGCAAATCGAATGTTAACAACCTCGAGGGTTTTTTAAATCTCAAGAACAATATCTGCAAATCCAAATTTATTTTTTTGTCAATGCCATGATAAGTGCTATTGAAACTGTGAATCAGATATGCTAAACTGCATAATATGAACTTACATTCCGAATCAGTTTTGTCCCATTTAGATCCCCCGCGTCTTTTCTCCCGTTCTTCATCTTGATTTTCTGCATTTGATGTATGTCTGTTATCCTTTAGATACTTCTTTGTTGACGATGCTCGAGAAGTTTGAGGGTACATCTTCTTAGCTAGCATAGTCCTCAATAGCTGTGAATCATAATGAAAAACAAATTGTTACAATACTATGACTAAAACCTAAACACGAATCTAAGCTCTTTGCAAGGATTCTAGGTAAAGATCAAATATTGGTGAGCATTTTCTTATTAAGTAATGGTTTAAGGCCAGATTTTGCATCTAAGATTGTGAAAAACAGGGGACTAGACATTCATAGGTACAATTAGTCGCACATTTTTTTTTCCATCGAGTATAAACTTTGAGCATGATTTGTATGATTCGTGCATCAAGAAGATAGATGTGGTTACCTTTTCCATCCGTGATTCGGGAAATGGATCTCGAAGACTGGGAGATGGTGCAAAGCCACTTCTGCAAGCAAACATTTTCTTGAGAAGGAAAGTTACTGATTTCTTGCTAATTGCTTTCTTCTTCTTTTCGCAAACATCTTTGCATCTTCCGAGGATTATTCTAATGGTTCGATCAATTTCTTCTTCGTCTTTATCATCTGAAATAGTGCTGATGCTGTATCTATTAGAAATTGTACGATCTACTTCCAAGCTTGAAGGGCAGTTGAGGAATCTATCTAATGGTAGATCATTAGTTGGTTCTTCAGCTTTCGGTTTTCGAGTTAAAAGTTTTGTCAACTCCTTTTGTAACTTTCCTACTTCTTCAGCAGTGAATTCTGAAAAATCTGGAGAGGAACATTGCTCGTCTGGAAGGATTTCGTTGTCTGGATTTTGTGCAACTTGGCTCTCTTGATTTTCTCTAAGATCTGTGTTGCCGAAAGTTCCAATTGCCAGCAAGCCATGAGGCCAGTCACTGAATTCTTCCTTGGGAGGTTCTTTCTTTGTATGATCTGCATGAAGGAAATTAAAATTTGGGATCAATACATAAGAACTAAATTTCACCTTCAAAAAATAAAATAAAAAGAAAAGAACCAAATTTCCATGTAATAACCTATTTGAATTGCTATAACCTCTGGAGAGGCACACTTGTGTAGCAGAATGTATATGAAGAAGCCTTCCAGATTTTTCCCAGTGTGAGAAGGCTATCATATAAAAAACAATAATATTTTGTAACTTTCTGTTCACAAATAGTATTAGTTGCATCGGTTTGTAGCTGAAAATATACTCATTGATTTAATGCTTTCAAGTGGAAGCAGATGAATTTGATCCTCTAAATCAATATTCCACTTATCAAGAAAGCTTGTTTAATTTGCAGTTGCATTGGTTCGTAGCTGAAAATATCATGAAAGTATATGTGTCTGTCACTTTGAGAGTTCTCACTTTGGGATCTTGGTTGATAATGGATCATCTACGAATATACTCTACACTAACATCTAAAGGAGATATTCTAAGTATTGTATCAGATGACTTCGTGATGGGCTCTTTGATTTTTACTGTTCTTTAAACACTAATCATACTAAGCGATGTTTTATATGATTGCATTGAGATGAAACAATTATTTGTAATTATTAATAGCACTACAAGGCTACAGAACAAATAAAAATGGAAAAAAGACGAGCTCTTTCTTTTATCACTTAGGAGCCATGTGAGATGAAAGTCTCATGCATGGTTTACATCTTCATGCCAACTTTAAGAGTGAATCTTGTGCATCCTTGGATCCATGAACAATGTTTGCAAAGAAGCTCAATATAGTAAAACATATCGAACTTTCATCTTAATCAGATTCAGAAAGTGCATGTGCATAGAATTGAATTACAATTATCTGGTCCTCTAAGTCTCTTCCCTGGTCCCCTCACAGCGCCCCTCCCCACCTCCGAATTAACTGCTAAATCCTCCACGGACGAAGGAAAAGGAATATGTTACTAGCAAGTTTCTCCCTAAAATATGCTTCCACCATTATTAACCAACACTGCAACAGAACACTCACTTGCATTCAAAACTAGGAAAAAGAAGATATACAAAAGAAGAAAGAAGAGAACATACCTGTAGCAGGAACCGCACTTGGCATCTTATTCCCTGGTCCTCCATTGAACTTATTTTGCATCCAGTTGAAGAACTGCAGCCAAACAAATCAAAACCACTTGTAACAACAGATGCATAATGTTTCCTAAGAAAACAAGACATATTTCTCACTGTCTCTCACCTTCATTTCCAAAGAACAGGAGTTAAAATTCTCTTCACAATTGCTAGAAACTTTAGGAAGGGCTGTGGGAATTAATGGTGGTGTGGTGTGGTGTGGTGTGGTGTGGTGTGGTGTAATTGGACAAAGTATGGTGCTCAAAAAGCAGATCCTAGAAGCCAATAAGATTTTAGCATTGGAACTAATAAATAAAGATTAATATGTTATGAAAACCATGGCCAAGCTGAGCAGCTTTTATATTGGTTCAAGTTCCTAAATAGAGCTCTATTAGACAATTAGGACCCCCTTACACTTCCACTCATCTCAATCAACCTTGTATACAGCTCACTTTCAATAAATATCCCATTGCTTAAAAAACATTCTCTTTTATATTAACCTTTGTCTTGAACTTAGTACACCATTGGGCTGCCCGCACGTCATTTTATTTTCGTGTTCCAAAAGAGAGTTCTAGAGCCGTAGATATTTCGTAGTTTTCGACTAACATTTATATATGTTGAGCATCAGAATGGAGACGAGATCATCAATATGGTAGGGCTATCACAGGATATTAGACGTGTGAAGATTGTATATCCGACCCACTACAGCTATAAACAATTCCACCCATTATACCGTGAGAGTTCTAGAGTTGTGGTTATTCGTAGTTTTTTGAACATTTATTCATGGTGAGCATCAAAACGGAAACGAGATCATCAATATCGTGAGGCTATCACAGGATATTACACGTGTGAAGATTGTGAATCCGACCCGGTACTCCCATAAACAATTCCACCCGAATTTAAATATCAAAAGTTACACACATGGGTCAGGAATATGGTGGCGTATTTGGGTGACAAATGTTAAATGAGTAGTCGTGGCACTGGTTTAATCCATGAGATTAAGGATGCTAATTTTGAGGCATCGTTTATGTACCAAATTTTAATGTCAATCTCGAAAACAGGAACTATCAGAAGGTCACCTAGTTGACACGAGAACCAGGCATAATCACTTGCATTAAGGCCTTAATCACCACTAAACGATAGAAAATATCTCACACAATAAATAATTGAAGAACATGGAAATAAAACGGTACAAGTTTTTCCACGATTTGATTGATTAGCTCAGAATCGTAGGAAAATTACAGGAACAAAATGCCACACAAAATAATTAAAGAGTAGCTCTCTTAAACCTCGAAAACCCTACAATTCAAATTATCTACAATTACGAGAAGAAAAATTTAAAGAAACTGGCAGCTCCATACCACACTACTTCGCCATCTGATTGTTAGATTTCCTTGGTCCTGGCTTCATTAACGATAACTCATACTTTTCTCCACCACAGTTTTGTAGATTTGAAACGAGGAAGTTGTGAAATAGCTTGTATTTTGAATGTTGAAATGGAAAGAAATATTCATCCATGTTATTATCTATTGCCCACCCATCAATATTCAACCGTAACTAATAATAGATGAGAAATAGTTTGAAATGAATCAGTAAACATATTTAACTAATATTTCAAAACTAGTTTACAGCTTTTCGTTGCGGTAGAATTCGACCGTAGAGAATTTTAATGGATTGAGGAGTTGAGAAGAATGTTGAAGATTGAGAGAGGGGGAGATTTTTGTTTGAAGGGGTTTGATTTTAAAGAATATGAAGAACAACAGAAAAAATTGAAGAATTGAGAAAGAGATGGATTTTGGTTTGAGAAGATGAAGAAGTAGTGACGAATAAATAAGTATTTTTTGTGTTTGTAACGAAATAAATTTTTCTACGGTCGGTGATTAAGTAAGTAATTACTAATATTGAAAAAAAGTTAATTTACTCTCAAAATAAATTGTCCTCTTCTAATTTTTTTTTTTTAAAAAAATTTAAAGGTTTCTTTAACAATATAGGTTGCTTCTATACTTATTTTCCATGGCAATAAGTACATGTACATCTGTAATTTGTATAATAAATGTGCGCGATCATTTTCAAGCGACGATTTTGATAATACATTTGATGAATACCTCACTACCATAAGCATAATTTTGAAAACTTTTTGGATAAATAGTGTTAGAGGTCCCAAACTTTTGAACTTTATAACGATACGGTTTCGAACATTCAATGACTAGCACTTCGAGTCCTTAACCTTTAAAAACTCGCGATCAAAGTCTTTCTATTTAAAAAAACTGTTAGTTTGACTATTAAATTGACAAAAAAAAATTAAAATGACCAAATTACCTTTTTTAGAATTAAAACAAACAACCAAAAGAAAAAAACACAAAAATTACAACAAACCCCCTCCTCCACCTCTTCTTCTCCTACCAACCCCCAACCAACTAAAACAAATTGCAATCAACCACCCATCTTAAAACTTCTTCTACTCCAAAACCGTTGTCGCCCACCACCCATCGGAAAAAACCAGCCAGCACCAGATCTGAAGTGGACAGATTCATTCACAAATGATTCTGGGACTTTCAAGATTTATTCACAAATGATTCTGGGACTTAAATCTGACAAGATATAGAGAGGATAAAGTTTATTCACAAAGTTTAATTATATTAATGTTTTCGTTTCCAATAGTTAGATTTATTCACAAACTTACATCTCTCATCAAGGCCTGGTTTTGATCTTCGAACCTAAATCTTGCATGTAAATATCATCCAAATTATCCCATTGGTCTGTTCCAAGCTCCTCACCACGACAAGCAACGTGCAAGAATGGTCGACTTCTTGCTAAAGCATCCACCATATCTCTATTCACATATCCAGTTACACCCAACCATCTCAATATTGGGAAATAAGGCTTCTTGAACCATCGAAATGCAAGTTGAGTAATACCCCCATAGTTAAAAAGATCCAACAACCTTAAGCGACTGTCGTGCCACACTGTCTCGTCAACCTGCATAGAGGCTAATGCCATGACAGAAGTATCACCTATGAGAGGACATCGTCTCATTCAGAGCTCAAATATTAGAATACGAGTTTTATGGCGAAGCACACCAAAGATCGAGAGATGTTGGGAAGATTTGATAGGTCCAGTTGTCTTATTTCCTTGTTACAAGAGCCGTCAAACAGGGAAGAAATGCATATGTCTGTAAGTCTTTTACACCCTCTCATGGACAAGGAAACAAGAGAATTCGTTCAACCCTTGCCTAAGTGGGACAATCCTAAATCACTTATATCACAACCATCTATAAGTAATGTCTTCAACTGGGCTGGGGTGGAATGGGCTGGGGTGGAGTGGTTGCAATAATTGATTTGTGCTTATATCACAACCATCTATAAGTAATGTCTTCAACTGGGCTGGGGTGGAGTGGGTTGGGGTGGAGTGGTTGCAATAATTGATTTGTGCGTACGTATGTGTGTGTGAGAAAGAGAAAATTAATTTTGTTTGTTTGTTTTAATTCCAAAAAAGGTAATTTGGTCATTTTAAGAATTTTTTTACCATTTAACAATCAAACTAACGATTTTTTTTTAACAGAAGGACCTTGATCGCGAATTTTTTAAAAGTTAAAGACTCGGAATACTAGTCATTGAAGGTTCGGAACCCCATCGTTACAAAGTTCAAAGGTTCGATACCCCAGTACTATTTACCCAAGCTTTTTAAACAAATGTTATTAGTCAATAAAGATGAAATCACATACATAAGTCTTATAGAATATAAAATTAAACAACAAAAAATATTACAAGAAATATAAAGAGAAAGCACGTATAGTATTTTGAAATTAGAATGCATTTATCATATGTTTATTCTTGTCTATAAAAGTTGTTTCCAAAGTTCATTAATAGTATTTTGAAACTAGAATGTACTTATCATATGTTTATTCTTGTCTATGAAAGATGTTTCCAAAGTTGATTAATCTCAATCAAATCTAACCCAATGCCATACAATTTTACATCCACCATCGAGTTGTACATTCATTTTTGTCCAAAAAAAAAAAACAATTTACTTGAGAAGAGAATAAATAATTATGAATTAAAATAAATAAATTATGCAAGTAACTAATATTCTACATATAGAATTCGCTCAATGAAGTAGTGGTAAAAAAATAATAGATATATGTAATCTAATATACAATACTTCTTCTAACATAAATATAGGTTGTCAAACGAAAACTCTAATAATGACCAAAAATACTTGAACGTTCAAAAATTTTCAAATTATAAGAACGGAAATCAGTATTTAAAATTTATTTTGGACCCTATAAATGACACAATTGACGAAGGAAAATACATTTTACACATTAACAATGAAAATTTCTGTTGAGAAAACTTAACACTCGAGTTAATAAGAGAAAAACGTCACTCATCTCGTCACCAATTTTCTTACAAAATTTGCCTGAATTTTGTACATTACATGTTCCTCGAGATGCATGTAAGAAGAAAGTGAAAGAAAGTCTAAGAAAATCACTCTCACCAAGAAAATAGGCCCTTTAAATTAACATTAAGAAATTAGGAGAAGCCATGTGATTGAATCAAGTGGAAGATTTCTAGGGTTTACAAATCACAAACCAAAAGTGTGCATGGAAAGATGAAATTTGCCAAATGTGGAATGTTATGCACCTTGCTCAAATAAAGAAAAATACTATATGATGTGGACTTCTACCATCCATAAAGTGGAAGTCATCAATGGTTGACTAGCTAGCATTTCATTGGATCTTGAATATATTACTTATATTTTTTTTTCCAGCAAATAGTTTCAATTTGTACTACGATTTCTAGTGCACTTGATCATCTAAAGTTACTTTTAAATATGCAAGTACAAATGCATCGCAAAGCGAGGAATAATAATATTTTAAAAAATGTAAAGCATGATTAGGTATGGATGTCAAACTTTAAATTTTTTAAACTTGGGTGAGAACGAAGCGTGAAACGTGAATGTCGCACGTCATACATAGGTGAAGCCTAGGTGCCGCTTAAACGAACTTTTTAAAATAGTGAAGTAGTAATGATAATTATCGTATATATATGTACTGTGATACGTTACATAAAACATAACTCACAAAAGCAACTCATATACACTATCTCTCAAATTAAGTAAAATGCAAATTCAACTTCAAAGTTGAATTGACACTTAAATAATATTAATGTCAAGGATTTACAAGGTGACAAAGAGAAGTCCTCAAGATTCAAATACACTTTAGCATAAAAAGATTTTAAGAATCTACACTAACTATTTGTGTTATAAATTAATAATACATTTTAACTATAACAATGTATTATTAGGTTGTCTCTTTCTCAAGCTATTTATGTATAGCCGCCGTTTCACCTACAAATATATTTTATAAATAAATTTGATAAATAATCACAATCTTTAATTTCAATTAATTTAACTATCCAAATGTATTAAAATCTTCATTGAGATATGTTTGGACATGGATATAAAAATTTTAAAGATTCTAATAAATTTAAACTATTAGATTATCTTAAATTAAAGACCGTGATTATTTATCAAATTTATTGATAAAATGAACGATCCCCTTTATGTATTTGTGTTTGTTTGATTTTGTTAAAAATCAATTTTTAACAAATTTTGATAAAAGTTGATGAAATGTGTGATTAAAATGTTGATAAAAGTTGTGGATCCTATTAAATGTGCGGTTAAAATTAATTGTCAATTTTGATTCAGGTTTTTATCAACTTTTTGAATAAAAAAAAACAAAAGCTTAATATGATAGGTGGAGAAATAAAATTGACAAGCACAAAATATATTTACAATGGACTTCAATTTTATGTAATGTTATGAAATGTCAAAACAACATATTTAAGTCATTACAACATTTTATCATGAAAAATAAAGTGAACACCTCTTTAACAAAAGCATTAGGTGTAGTAAGAATACATACAAAACAATTAAATTATTAGGAAGTTGAATATTATTTGAACGAAATTTCAAAAAAATTAAATATTGAATTAAAAATCATCAAATCGCATAATCAAATTAAAACTATTGAGTTTTGTCCATATAGACTTGTTAACATTTTTGTTTTGAACCGAACTAAATTGTTTATAAATAGTTTAGTTTAAGTTTAAATAGTTGAAATTCACTTGAAACCAAATCAAACCAAACCATTCACTCAACTGGAGGGAAAAAAACATTACTCGTACCCATTATATATGATTTGTTGGTTCAATACTTTAATTTATGCTTCAACAAATTTACTATTTAGACAGCTTCTATTTTATTATCAATTCCACGAAGAACGAAATTGAACTTCAATTTATTGTTGAAATTTATATTATTTTATTGCTTTAATCTTATATGAAGACCAATATATTATTATTGTAAAGTTTAGACCAATATATTTATGTTCCCACTCATCATAAAAAAAATTTTTATTTTTATGTCAATGTAACCATAGTTTGAAATGAAATAAAAAAGAGTTCGACTTGATTTAAAAAATTTCCAAATCGTTTTAAATAATTTGGTTTGAATATAGACCAAAACCGGCGCACCGAAATGTGTTCATCATCTCTATCTCTACCTGCATCTTTCTAACTCAAAGAAGGTCCATGAGCCATACTAGAACTGACTTCAAGATATATTCTTGCAAAAGAGGGAGACTGATAAGGTCAACACTAGCTAACAAGTTCATGATTAAATCACTGGACAAGACTAATAGTCAAAGCCTTAACTTCACACAAAATGTTTGTACACATCATTGTCCTAAAACTATTCTAACGATTCCAAAAAACATTTATTTCTTCTTTTTTCCTATCCTCGTAGAGGAGGGAGGGAGGGAGGGAGGGGGGTGTATCAAGAAAAAAACAACTAAGCTCGTAGATTTTGCGATCAAAGAGTAGGCAGTTTGTGAAGCTCTCCATGGTCAAGTTTCAACAAAAAGGCCTACCCATTCAGATATGATACACGACTTGAACAGAACTGTCACATACCTTCCACGAAAAAGTAAAAACGAATCCCTACTTCAAGTACACTTGGGTAGCATCAAAGCTCTCAATAACCTATTTAACATATCATGCTCGTGGAAACAAGCAGTAGATGTTCTCGCAGAATTGTGACAAAAATCAGACATCAATGCTAACATAACAACCGAACGATAATGATAACTTGTTAAAAATGACAAAAACACAAGATAACTACCCATCAAGATGGGGGGTACATTGAATGCGTTTGCACGATAATAAACAAAATTTTAACGATGGTTTTCAATTCAGAAGAGTTAATTTACCATAAATAACTTCCCTAGAATTGTAACAAAATAACTCGCAGGAAAAAAGATGATCCACTCTTGATTTTTTAGTCCTTTCACGGAAGACTGCACCTACAACATCTCCTTAACGATACTGCAATTTATAAGATACAAAAAATGACATTCAGTCGTTCAAGTAACAAAAGATATACAGAATTACATAAAATGTATCTGCAAGGATTCAACGTTGGCATATATGTATAAATAACAAGAGTAAATGTAATTATGTATTAGTTATTACTTTTTTGTGGGGATGGGGGCGACGGAGAAAGAAAATCATGTTCCTTGGTTTGTTAATACTTGAAAACAGGGTAGCACGCGTAGAGCTGATAAAAATCATTGGAAACTTGTAAATCATTTCTTTTTATCTAGAGTATTGTCGACCATAGCTAATAACAAAACTCAGAACCATTCCGTTCAAGTCATTAAAACATGAACAAAACCAAATATCCTCTCTTCATTTTGTTTTTCCTAATTACTATAATGAACATGCAGCGTGTAGCTAAAACTTAAGTTCAATGCCTCAGATACGAGCATCAAAATAAGCATTTTATTTTTTTTTTTAACAAGAGAAAAAATTCATTTTAACCTTCCTAATCTAACCCGACAAATTTATATGTCAAGGCATAAACATATGACAACAATATAGATACATAACTCCGAATTAAAATAAAATAAAATAAAATATTACAATAAAATCACTCTTATGATCACTGAAATATCAACTTCTATTTAGTCCTAATTATATTCTTAAAACAGAGCTAATTTTGAATATCTTAATAATATCTAATTTGAATTAAATAAATCAAATAAATGTAAATACACAATTAATTTGCTAACTACCCATAGGCCATAGCCATCATAAATATTTCCTAAACTTGATTTATATCTTCATATATTTTTAATATAATTCCCATTGTTACGCAGTAACGCATATGAAGATATGTTCATTATCATACAAGTTAAAAAACACTCATAAAATGGAATTGCATGTTCATATAAATTGATAAAGGAAATCGGACCTTGATAAAGCCAATCTCCTTGGCATTGCTGCGGAAGCACTGTCTGCAACACATCAATCCGTACTTCCTAATCAACCCATGCGGATTTCCACACACACGGCTGCAAAACAAAAGCAAGATCGAATTCAAAATAGATTAGAAGAAATCTGGTTAGTTAATCCTAAAAGAAAACATGATTTTTGATGGAAAAAAAGGATGTTAATCAATATTACCAGGTACGGGATCCCGGGCCGTATGTCTTGGGATGCGAATTCCAAATGTTGGAGTGACCCATTCTTCTTCTTCTTCTTCTTCTTCTTCTACCGCTGTTGCTGCGTGTCAAACCCTAGCTTCAGAAGAGTTGTCCAAAATCGCTATTAAGCCCACTAATGACTGGCAGCTATGAAAACTCCTAAAACAATTTCAACTAAACTCGCTATTAATGATAATCTCTCTGCTTTACTAGGCGTGGCAATGGGCCAGGCCGTCTGCCGTGATAGTATGGCCCATGGGCGGCTCACTCGTTCCACAATACGCCCATGGACTGATTCGAGCTTGGCAAGTAAAGCCCCGCCCACGAGTCCGCCCTATTTTCCTTAGGGCAAAGTTGACAAGTTCTATTTTTTGTAAAAAGTTGAAAAATCCTCTTTTTAATTTTTCAAAAAACGCTCATTTTATGGTTTGATTTAAAAAATACCTCATTTAATCAAAAATCAATATTTTATAATGTAGCGTGATGATGTGGCATTTATTTATTGTATGGTAGTCCATGTATTTTATATAATATTCACTTTAGTCTTATATTTTTAATTATATTTCAATTAAGTCAGTCCAAAAATTACATCTTAGGTCTTTAATCTTTTACATCTTTACACTTTAGTCCCCAAATTTTTAATTATCTTTCAGTTAAGTCCTCCAAAATTGCATCCTAGGTCCTTCAACTTTTTACATCTTTACACTTTGGTCCCCAAGTTTTCAATTATCTTTCAGTTAAGTCCTCTAAAAATTGCATCCTAGGTCCTTCAACTTTATACATGTTCAAAGTTTGGTCCTCTAAATTATTGATTTTAGTGGCCAAAATAAGTACAATTTTAGTGGTGAAAATAAGTGCACTTTCAATTAAATATTTGACTTTACACTCAATTTTCACCTAAATAAAAAAAAAATATTTGTATACTATTTTAAATTATGGTAACACATATGTGCATTTCGTTCTTAAATCAATACTTTATAATTATTTAAAAAATACATTATTTTTCTTTAAAATTAATATTTCAATTTCTTCATTTTAAAAAAATATTTTTACGGGTAACATATATGTTACTACTATATGTTATTCGTCATTTTTTATTAAAATCAATATTTTACCATTTCTCTATTTTTATAAATTTTTTAAAAATACATTTCTTTCATTTAAAATCAATATTTTAATTTTTTATTTAAAACAACATTTTTATACTAGTAACATATATGTTACTATGGGTTGCTTGCTCATTTGCAATAAAATCAATAATTTATAATTACTTAAAAATACGTTATTTTTCTTTAAAATTAATATTTCAATGTTTTTAATTTTAAAACAACATTTTTACACAGGTAATATATATGTTACTATATGTTACTTCCTCATTTTTCATTAAAATCAATATTTTACCATTTCTCTATTTTTATAAATTTTTTAAAAATACATTTTTTTCCATTTAAAATCAATATTTTATAATTATTTAAAAAATTCGTTATTATTTTTTAAAATTAATATTTCAATTTTTTTATTTTAAAACAAAATTTTTACACGGGTAACATATATGTTACTTCCTCATATTTCATTAAAATTAATATTTTACAATTTCTCTATTTTTATAATTTTTTTAAAAATACATTATTTTCATTTAAAATCAATTTTTCAATTTTTATTTAAAACAACTTTTTTTATACTAGTAACATATATGTTACTATATGTTACTTGCTCATTTGCAATAAAATCAATACTTTATAATTATTTAAAAATATTTTATTTTCTTTAAAATTAATATTTCAATTTTTTTTAATTTTAAAACAACATTTTTACACAAGTAACATATATGTTACTATATGTTACTTCCTCATTTTTACACAAGTAACATATATGTTACTATATGTTTGTTCCTCATTTTTTTTATTAAAATCAATATTTTACCATTTCTCTATTTTTATAAATTTTTTTAAAATACATCATTTTCATTTAAAATCAATTTTTCAATTTTTCATTCAAAACAACATTTTTATACTAGTAACATATATGTTAATATGTGTTATTTGCTCATTTGCAATAAAATCAATACTTTATAATTATTTAAAAAATAAAAAATACGTTATTTTTTTTTTAAATTAATAATTCAATTCTTTTATTTAAAAAAAATAATTTTACACGGGTAACATATAAGTTACTATATGTTACTTCCTCATTTTTCATTAAAATCGATATTTTACCATTTCTCTATTTTTATAAATTTTTTAAAAATACATTCTTTTCATTTGAAATCAATATTTCAATTTTTTATTTAAAACAACATTTTTATACTAGTAACATATATGTTACTTGCTCATTTGTAATAAAATCAATACTTTATAATTATTTAAAAATATGTTATTTTTCTTTAAAATTAATATTTCAATTTTTTATTATTTTAAAATAACATTTTTACTATTGTAATATATATGTTCTTATATAACATATAGTATCATTAAAATTAATATTTTACCATTTTTATATTTTTATAAATTTTTAAAAATACATTGTTTTCATTTAAAATCAATATTTCAATTTTTCATTTAAAAACTACATTTTTATACTAGTAACATATATGTTACTATTTGTTACTGCTCATTTACAATAAAATCAATACTTTATAATTATTTAAAAATACGTTATTTTTCTTTAAAATTAATATTTCAATTTTTTTTTTTATTTTAAAACAACATTTTTTACGGAGATAACATATATGTTACTTATGTATTATTTGCTCATTTCTAATAAAATCAATACATTATAATTATTTAAAATTATATTATTTCTCTTTAAAATTAATATTTCAATTTTTTTTTATTTTTTTAAAAATATTTTTACATGGGTAACATATATGTTAATATATGTTTTATATATTACTTCCCATTTTCATTAAAATCAATATTTTACCATTTCTCTATTTTATAAATTTTTAAAAATACATTCTTTTCATTTAAAATCAATATTTCAATTTTTCATTTAAAACAACATTTTTATACTAGTAACATATATGTTACTATTTGTTACTGCTCATTTACAATAAAATCAATACTTTATAATTATTTAAAAATACGTTATTTTTCTTTAAAATTAATATTTCAATTTTTTTATATTTTAAAACAACATTTTTACACAGATAACATATATGTTACTATATGTTACTTCCTCATTTTTTATTAAAATTAATATTTTACCATTTTTCTATTTTTATAAATTTTTTAAAAATACATTATTTTCATTTAAAATCAATATTTCAATTTTTATTATAAAAAGTATTTTTATACTAGTAACATATATGTTACTATGTGTTACTTGCTCATTTGCAATAAAATCAATATTTTATAAATTTTTAAAAATTCGTTATTTTTCTTTAAAATTAATATTTCAATTTTTTTTTATTTTAAAACAACATTTTTACATGGGTAAGATATATGTTACTATATGTTACTTCTACATTTTTCATTAAAATCCATATTTTACCAATTCTCTATTTTTATAAATTTTTTTAAAAATACATTGTTTTCATTTAAAATCAATATTTCAATTTTTCATTTAAAAACAACATTTTTATACTAGTAACATATATGTTACTATGTGTTATTTGCTCATTTGCAATAAAATCAACACTTTATAATTATTTAAAAAACGTTATTTTTCTTTAAAATTAATATTTCAATTTTTTTATTTAAAAAAAAATATTTTTACACAGGTAACATAAATGTTACTATATGTTACTTCCCCATTTTTCATTAAAATCAATATTTTACAATTTCTCTATTTTTATAAATTTTTTAAAAATACATTTTTTTTCATTTAAAACAACATTATTATACTAGTAACATATATGTTACCATGTGTTACTTGTTCATTTGCAATAAAATCAATACTTTATAATTATTTAAAAATACATTATATTTCTTTAAAATTAATGTTTCAATTTTTTTTTATTTTAAAACAACATTTTACATACGTAACATATATGCTTCCTCATTTTTCATTGAAATCTAAATTTTTTACCATTTCTCTATTTTTATAAATTTTTAAAAATACATTCTTTTCATTTAAAATCAATATTTCATTTTTTCGTTTTAAAAAAAATATTTTTATACTAGTAACATATATGTTACTATGTGTTACTTTCTCATTTGCAATAAATTCAATATTTTATAATTATTTAAGAAATTCGTTATTTTTCTTTAAAATTAATATTACAATTATTTTTATTTTAAAACAACATTTTTACACGGGTAACATATATGTTACTTCTTCATATTTCATTAAAATCAATATTTTACCATTTCTCTATTTTTATAAATTTTTTAAAAATACATTATTTTCATTTAAAATCAATATTTCAATTTTTCATTTAAAACAATATTTTTATACTAGTAACATATATGTTACTATGTGTTCCTTGCTCATTTGCAATAAAATCAATACTTTATAATTATTTAAAAAATACTTTATTTTTCTTTAAAATTAATATTTCAATTTTTTTTTAATTTTAAAACAACATTTTTACACAGAAAACATATATGTTACTATTATGTTTTTACATGTGACTTCCTCATTTTTCATTAAAATCAATATTTTAACTTTTTATAATTTTTTTTAAAAATATATTATTTTCATTTAAAATAAATATTTCAATTTTCATTTTAAAAAAATATTTTTATACTAGTAACATATATGTTACTACGTGTTACTTGCTCATTTGCAATAAAATCAATATTTTATAATTATTTAAAAAATACGTTATTTTTATTTAAAAGTAATATTTCAATTTTTTTATTTTAAAACAACATTTTTACACAGGTAATATATATGTTACTATATGTTATATATGTTATTTCCTCATTTTCATTAAAATCAATATTTTACCATTTCTCTCTTTTTATAAATTTTTTAAAAATACATTATTTTAATTTAAAATCAATATTTCAATTTTTCGTTTAAAAAATACGTTATTTTTCTTTAAAAGTGGTATTTTTCTTTAAGTTTTTTTTTTGTTTAAGGTATATATTAATAAGATTTAAAATGGTGTATAATTTGATTTTTTTTTTTTTTAAAAAAAAGAAAGTATATGAACTAATTAGCTCAAGAAACAAACATCAACTACCTGCCAAAATGTCGGTGAATTTTTCTACTATTTTCTAGTAGATTTGGAAGCAGGCAACTTAGGTCCACGACATTATACTTTAGATATGTTTTGGAAAAAAAAGATGATTATCTAGATTCTTCTAATTTGCTTTCCAAGTAAATTTGGCTCTTATGGTCTCTGTGTTATTGAACACGTAAGCGAGATGTAATCATTATCGACAATATTTAACACACAACATTGATGAGAGAAAAGATGATAGTTACTCAATCAAGGCTTCCGATCAAGATGCATGCTTAAATATAAAAAGGAACCTAGCATCGCTGGCAGGCTACAAATTTTTTTTTAGTAATGTAGCTACCATGAAACTCGTTATAGCAGTTTATTATATTGCAGCTACCAAATTTAAACTATGAAACATGTGGTTAAAAGATGGGTTACATTACGTAGTTCATAGAGTTTTAACAGTTTATATGAGTACTTATTCCAGAAAAAGTACTCAAAATTGATAGTAACACGTGTTATTGGTAACTTTTTCAATTTCATGTTTTGAAGCCACAAATTCAAGATGAAAAACACGATATAACATGCAATAAAAAACGCACATATTAACGCACGTGGTAATACATATAGTAACACATGTTATTAATGACTTTTCCAATTTCATGTAATTCTAGATGAACCAACACTATACAACATGCAATTAAAAAAGCATATAGTAACACATATATGTTACTAATCACTTTACAATTTCATGTTCACCTCATGGAGACCCATCGAAGTTAAAAGGGGCAATGTGAGTTTTTTTGCAGTGTGACTCTAATTGAACTTCAATCTCGTGGCAAAGAATTTCGTAGATAACTCAAAAGGCATAAAAAATAACTACACAATATGCATAAGAAATTATAGAACACTGTAGAAATTATAGATAGAAATATCTAGAATAATATAGCAAACATAAATAGATAAATTATAGCAAACAGAAAAATTAGAGCAAAAATAAAAATAAAAATAAAAATATTTTCACAATCTAGAACGCTAAATAAATTCAAACTATAAAATAAATAAATAAAAGCTAAATAGGACATGTATTTCAAACATGTTCTCGTTCCAACACTTAGAATACATTATAAAAATTAGAACAATAAAATATAAAATAGAGAAATAGAGAAATCGGATATAAATTTCAAGCATGTTCTCATTCAAACATGTAGAACAATATAATAAATTATAACAACAAAATAGAGAAATAGGACATACATTTGAACATTTTCTCGTTCCTCAAAAGTTTTCTTAGAATGTTTACTCCTTTTCGTTCTATTTCGGATGTAGATGTCTTCCTCTTGACCTTTTGGAATTAATGCCTATTTGAAGCTCAATATTAACATATTGACTTTTGATTTCACCATTTTCAAATTGAGATGATGAAATTTTGATTGTACTAATGATGATGAAGAAATTTAGGCGAAGATGAAGAAACTCTTAAAGCGAGATGAAGAAATTTCGTTTCGAACTAAAGATGAAGAAATTTGAACTGGATGAAGAAATATTAATGAAATTTTGATTTGGAATTGAAAGTAAATGAAGATTTCTAGAAAAAGAGATTTTGCTTTCTATTGCAAGAGATTTCATGTTGCAAGTGGGTGGGTGTGGGGTTTGTGCGTGTGGGTGGGTGTACAAATGCCTTGGGGCGTGGGGTAGGTCTAGTTATTTACAAATCAGTCCATATAAAATTATAGGTAAAATTGTTACAAAATTATTAAAGAAGGGTAAAAATTAAAAAGTACAAATTGAGGGTATATTTCAACTTTTTTCAAAAAAAGGAGTACTACAGCTAATTATCCCTTTTCGTTATTTCCTTATTTAATTATGTTAAATTTTCTTTTCTTTTTTCATATAAGTTTTAAATATTTTCTTTAAATCCTGTCTAATAAAAATGAAAATGGATAGCTCGCGTGCCAGCTTGGATTCGAGCATGGATCATTTTGCGAGCTTGGCCCTTGATCAATGACGACCCGATTCAACTCGGTCAATTGTCACTATTACACTTACCTACTTTGATCAAGAACAAACTTAACAAACTTTCTTAATTTCTTGGATAAATTACAATGTTTCTTACATTTCTACTTTATCAAATTTTGTATATGTTAAATTTTTATTGCACTTATCATTCATAATCTTTCAATAATTAGCGGAGGTGCATCCCTACTAATAGTTTCCGTTCAAAACTTTTGTTAAAGTTATATATAAAATACAAATCTAAAAAAAAAAAAAAAAAAAAGGGCAAAAGAGAAAAAAGAAAAAAAATTAAAAAGGAATATCGGTAACTTATTTCTTTGACGCGTCGTGCATCAAATTGGATTTGGATCGGGTAAGTGAGTTCGCCCATTTACAACATGTTTGGTATAACAAGTTTTAGTAGTCCTAGGAATTTTATTCAAAAGCTGGCGGTTTTGGTCCAGGTTCTAACACAAAAAATTTGGTTCAGTTCTAAAGAATCGAGAACTAAGCATTACGGACCGATTCTCGATTCTTAGGAAATAGTACCGGTTCAAAATAGGAATTTCTTTTCTTTTTAATAAAATAAAATAAAATATTACAATAAAAACACTCTTATGATCACTGAAATATCAACTTCTATTTAGTCCTAGAGGACTCCACAAACTTGAACACAAATGGCATCAAGTGATCAAGAATTGCAAGTCTTTGCCTTTTCTCAAGGAAAAGAAGTAATAATTTGTAAGAAATATAACATCAGAAAGCGCCACAAAGCTTAAAAAATGGCATAAAATTATACAAACATACAGGTATGAGATGTACATAAATTTCCTAATTATATTCTTATAACAGAGCTAATTTTGATTATCTTAATAATATCTAATTTGAATTAAATAAATCAAATAAATGTAAATACATAATTAATTTGCTAACTACCCATAGCCATCATAAATATTTCCTAAACTTTATTTATATCTTCATATATTTTAATATAATTCCCATTGTTACGCATATGAAGATATGTTCATTATCATAGAAGTTAAAAACACTCATAAAATGGAATTGCATCTTCATATAAATTATTTAATTATCTTATTTAATTATTTCTATTTTTTTTCATATAAGTTTTTAAATATTTTCTTTAAATCCTGTCTAATAAATATGAAAAATGAATAGCTCGCGTGCCAGCTTGGATTCGAGCAGGGATCATTTGCCGAGCTTGGCCCCTTGATCAATGACGAGCCCGATTCAACTCGGTCAATTGTCACTGTTACACTTACCTACTTTGATCAAGAACAAACTTTCTTAATTTCTTGGATAAATTACAATGTATGTTTCCTAAATTTCTATTTTATCAAATTTTGTATATGTTAAGTTTTTATTGCACTTATCATTCATAATCTTTCAATAATTAGCAGGGTGCATCCCTACTAATAGTTTCCGTTCAAAACTTTTGTTAAAGTTATATATAAAATACAAATCTAAAAAAAAAAAAAACATAAAGAGATAAAAAAAATTAAAAAAGGAATATCGGTAACTTATTTCTTTGACGTCGTGCATCCAAATTGGATTTGGATTGGGTAAGTGAGTTCTGCCCATTTAGAATATGTTTGGTATAACAAGTTTTAGTAGTCCTAGGAATTTTATTCAAAACTGGCGATTTTGGTCCGGTTCCTAACACAAAAAATTTGGTTCCAGTTCTAAAGAACCGAGAACTAACTGTTTTGGACCGATTCTCGATTCTTAGGAAATAGTACCTGGTTCAAAATAGGAATTTTTTTTTTTTTTTTTAATTAATTAATTAATTTTTTATTTTTACCTTTTCATTATCCGATTTATGCATTAAGAAAAACATTTATTCTAAATTTATAACTTATTCTAACAGATTTAAAAAAAAAAATTATTCCAAATTTATAACTTATATTTCTAACGCAAATTTACTTATATGTACATATGGTTTACTTAGAATGACTACAAGCTAGTGAAATTTTTTTGGGTAGAACCGGAATCAACGGTTTCAATTCCAGTTGATAAGTGGATGGATCCGGTTCTTCTATTACTCGAACCGAACCACCCAACGTCCAGATCTAAGTTTTAGAGACAAAGTGATATATAAAGCAAAAATATCCTTTCAACTAAAGGTAGCAAAACAACAAGTGGCCAGTATAACTCGAATTTGAGTTGGTATTCGTAGAACAAAACCGAGCACGTATGACCCGGCTAGCCCACAATTTTTTTTTTTGGAATTCGGAGTAACCATATTTATTTTATGGGATAATTGCATCTAAGGTCCCCAACATTTCAAAATTATTGGAGATATGCCCATAACTTAAAAAAATAGCATCACACGTTCCCAAAGTGTGAAGAAATAGATATCGTATGTCCCTTTTCACACTTTCTGTCAGTTTTCTCCGTTAAAATCTAAAATTGGACAGCACGCGCTATAATTTCCAAAAAGCGACTAGAATTGCAAACCCACTTATATGGATAAATGCTCCTATATGAAACACTATAAACACCACCACCCATTTCAACATCAAACCCACCTTTGAATCCACTTTTTTTGGTTCAAATCCACTTTTTTCTTGGCTCTGATTCTGAATCTATAGAGTTTACAAACTTCTTGAAGATTTTTTAAGGCCAATTTCATGGGCTGTGCTCTTTTCAATCCCATTAAGAGGAATTCAACAAACCAATTTTTAAGGCCAGTTTTATGGGCTGTGTGAAGTTCTCCCAATTTGTTGCCAACCATTTGCTCCAATATACGAAAAGGGACGTGTTTCTTACCATTGTAGATAACAATTTTATGGCCCACCATTTCAGGAATAATAGTAGAACCCTAGGACCAAGTTTTTATCAATTCCTTCTTCGCTTTTTGGTTAAAATGCGAACTTTTTTTCAACAAGTGATTGGCCACGAAAGGAATCCTCCAAGTTCCACCGCCACGAAGACGGAAGACAAGGTGGAGAGTAGACTCCTTCTGAATGTTGTAGTCGGCTAGGGTTCTGTTGTCCTCCAACTGTTTTTGGGCAAAAATAAGCCACTACTGGTCTTGCGGTATGCCTTCCTTTTCTTGGATCTTGGCCTATTTTTCAGAGCTTGATTCTCCTGTTGTTGTTGCTGATAGTTTAGTGGCCTCCTAAAGAGCATGATGTGAGGCTTCGGACAGTGAACTGCATCATGGACCCACCCACAACTCTACAGAACCCCAATAGCACGCCATTCATTTTCAGAGAGAAGACAATTCTTGAGAAGCAGTTTAGCCACTTCTTGTGGAAAGTCATGTCATCTACTTCGATTTTGACATAACTTGGTAATTCTGTAGTTCAAAACCTTCAAAAAGAAAAAATGTAAAATTGATCAAAACTCCAAATCCGTGTCTAGAAAAATTCAAAAAAAGTAGGATTTTCAGTCACCATTCTTTGCCTTTGGAACTAGATTTTTCAATGGCAATTTTTCTTCACTAAAAGAACACGAAGTCGTGTTGGAAAATCGAAGCCTTAAAACAGATCCATAAAAAAGGGTTTTGACTAAACACGAAAATGAACTGCACTTTCTGCGTTTAAATCTTATGGAATGATTATGTTTGCAGAAAATCAAGCCAAGTCTAAAGTGGGTTTTTGAAGGAAGTTGAGTAGCAAAGATTGATTGAAATGAAGAAGAAAGTGAAAGTCGAGTTACATTTTCAACCATGCCATTCTTAGTCGCCTTTTTTGGAGAATTATAGTGCGTGCAGTCCAATTTTGAATTTTGACGGAAAAAACTGATGGAAAGTGTGAAGATGGATTTACGATGTCTATTTCTTCATACGTTGGGAGACGTGTGGTGCTAATTTTTAAGTTAGAGACATATTCCAACAATTTTGAAACGTTGAGAAACAATTATCCCTTATTTTATTCAACTAGGCAATGTTATTATTTTCACGTCTCATTAAATTGGTGTTCAAATGTTGAGCCACACCCACTTGATTGATACCTGTTGTCACCAATTATTACTGCTTGATATTGTTAACTCTGGTAACACGATGAATCTTTGTGCCGCTTTGTGTTAACTTATTGCAACAGGTGCCTGTAATTGTTTTGCCTAATTTGTGTGTATATTGTATTTGAAGTTGTTTGCCATATGAATGGCTGCCACCATTTGCGTGAACATTTGAGTAAATTGCTTCAACTTTAATATTTACTGTTCGACATGTGATTTTTAATTTGAAGCAAAGATCATGCAAATATTTTACCTAAAAATCAAGTATCCACAACACCAATGCTCAAGACAAAGGTTCTTGAGAATCTTCCAATCGAGCGTATGTTTCTGTAAGACATATACAAATCACATGCAGACGTCAGTTTCAAATAAAATGAGCTAAGCCTGAAAAATTTTACGACACCATTTAGAACTAGTTTAGTACACATAATTCAACACTATAAAAGATGATATATTTGATTAGGATTTTTCAGCATTAAAAAAATATTCTTTAGACATAAAATTATTTTAAAAGAAAAAAGAAAAAAATAAAATTAAGGCCGGATAGGCCCATTGGCCTGATGGACTGGGTTGGACCAGCATATTGCTGGTCCGCACAAAACTGGACTGGACCGACACTGGCCATTTTTAAGTGTGTCCCAACTCTAGCGGGCCGAGTCCAACCGACCCAACCTATCTATTTGCCAGCTCTACTTTCAACAATCTTATCCAACTTTCAACTCAAAACAATTATATATTCAAATATCATTATTAATAAGCTCTTTCTCAACCCATTTTACTAAATTTAACCAAGGCTTAGTTCACTAATTTTTTTTTTTAATTTAGGACATGTTCGGTTTCTCATTTTTCCTTCAAAAAATTTATTTTTTGTCTGCTTTTTTACTTTTCAAACTTTTTACACAATAAAAAGTTTAAAAGGTTAAAAAAGATGGCAAAAAAAACTCATTTTGAAAAAAAAATCTACATCGAACAAGCCCTTAGTGTTACACATAATATCGATAGTCACGATAATATATTAATATTATTGACAAACTTTATTATAATATTTTTGCTAATTCGAGTCTTTATATTAAAAAGTCATTATGTAGTTCAATGAAGCTTAATTCCCATTTCAACAAATTATTAAAACACCTTCATTAAAAAATACAATAACAACACATTTTTGTTGAATTGAATGATTCCTTAGTACTTCTAAAATATAGATGTTTCCGATTCCCTTTCCACTGTCGCTTTCTCTCCATAGACGTGTTTAATTTCCTGTCTCGGCCTCAAACAATAACACTCCAACTACGCGTTTCACAAAAAACCAGACTTTTCAATTTTTGAAATGTTTAAATATACATAAACAAATAAAATTCTCGAATTTTATTTCTTGCCCGTCCACAAATCAACTATTTAAAATCCGTTACAATAATCGTAAAAGTGCCATATTGCCGGTACATCCTTAAACTTTTATTTATTTATTTCTTTTTACCACAATTTCGAACAAGCTTCGACTCTTTAATCTTTAATTCTTGACCTTTTTCGATCAAACCGATTTTTAAAACATTGCTTCTTACCATTATTGACTGCGATGTTTAAGTCATGCAAACACTATTTGGAAGACACAATGAATCTTATCAAACAAATTGAACCAGAAATTCTTTTGCCAAAGTGATTTGATGCTGTAATAGTTTGACTGAAGGTCCATCATTCCAATGGGATCATCAATATCGCACCAATCAGCTGCGGAGACAATCTACCATTGGCATTCAAACCAAGCTGAACAGCTAATCTTCGATCATGGTCACCGCGAAATAAGTCGATACCTGGAAGCCGTCGACAAAGTCCACCAATTTCCGGCGAACGGAAGAGAATCCGGTGAACTGATATCCATGGCCATGGTTCGGCTCAAGCGCGAGTTTCAGACTGTATTGGTAAGACAAACTGATAGTCTGATTGGCCCGAATTCCACCACCGAGTGGAGTTCTGTAACCGATAGTACTGGATATGTTATACGATACGAGGATTATTCAGTATACGATTCTCCGAGTAAGGAAGTGATTGAATATCTCAGAAATGTAGCAGAGAGAATGAATTCTGGCGATAAACTTGGAGATTGCGTCAGGGTTTACAAGAGTGTGAGGAAAAACTTTCTTCATACTGTGCTAAAACGACTTCGTTTGGTGGAATTGAGTGTGGGTGGGGATGCAAAGAGGTTTCTGTGGGATGAGTTGAAGATGAAAATTGAACTGTGGATTCAAGCTGCTAAGGTGTGTTTTCTTATCCTATTTGATAGGGAGAAACAAATTTGTGAGAAAATATTTGAAGGTTTTGGAGTTGGGGCTGGTGAAGAATGTTTTGTGGAAATTGTTAAAGATTCTGCAAATAATCTACTTAATTTTGCAGAAGCAGTGAGTCTCAGTAATCAGCCCTCAGAGAGGATGGGATCAATTTTAGGCCTGTATGATACATTGTTGTCTCTTGTACCAAAAATCAATGACCTTTTCGACTCTGCATCAGCAGAGGTCATTCGAAGTGGAGCGAAGGTTACAGTTTCTCGACTCGAGGATGATGTGAGAAGGATGTTATCTGATTTTGAGAAAGCCGTTTTTCAAGAGCTTTCGACGATATCAGACGATAGAGGAGCCATTCATCCGTTGACAGAATATGTCCTGAATTATATCAATCTCATTGTAGGTCACAAGAAGCTCCTCACAAACTTGATCAAATCAATGCCACCATTGAATTTTGGGGATGTTGTAATTCCGGAAGGGGAATTGGGAGATCTTAGAGGCAGAAGTCATTTGGCACTTCATTTGACTTTGATCATTGTGGTTTTACAACTAAATTTGAAGGGCAAATCGGAGCAATATGAGCATGTCCCTTTGAGGCATTTGTTCGTGATGAACAATGTTCGTTACATTGTACAAAAGATCGAAGGATCCCAAGAGTTGTGCGAGATGATTGGCGATGATTATATGAAGAAATTGAATTGGAATGTTAAGCTAGCAATGACTAGCTACCAGATTTCAACTTGTGACAAGTTCTTGTCTTGTTTTCAAGATAAGGGGCTTTACACTACTTGGTGCTTTTCTTCTCAGGTGTCGAAACGTAAGTTGAAGAAAAGATTGAAGGACTTTAATTTAGTGTTTGAAGAGATAAGGGTACTTCACTCACACTGGACAGTACTCGATTTGGAGCTCCAGGACGAGCTTCGTGTGTCCATGGTTGACAGGTTGGTTCCAGCATACAAGGAATTCCTGCACAAGTTCAGGAGTCATATCAAGATTGAGAAGCACAGTGAAGTACAGATGAAAAGCTTTCAGAAATTAATTGTAAAGCATTCAGTTGAGGATCTTGAGACTTTGGTTTCAAATGATTTGTTTTCGTATAACGAAATTATTGTTTAAGAGGTGGCACAAGCATTTTCTTGATGCAGCTGGGAAAGTCGAGTTTAACCTGTTTCAACAATGTGACAGTGGCGTCGCTTGGGTGTCTTATCTTCACACTACCGACCATGTTGCGGACTTCCTCACCATCCGTTAGCTCGTCAATCATTCCTTCAACAACAATACAAGATTAGTGTTCATGGTGTTCGTGATGGAAGTATGGAACCCATAGTACCAGATTTTGTGTTATCTATCAACTTGGCCAGTTACAATTATCTAAATTTCCCTGTAATCTCTATCTACCCTACAGGGCAGTGCATATACTAGGTTAGGACTTAGGAGTGTGTCTCTTTAAGGTTATCACTTATAGATTTTTGTGTATAAATACCCCCACATATTCAATGGAAAGTCATTGCATTGGCTTCCCAAACCTAAACCTCGTGCAGCAATTGCCATTTTGAATCCATCTCTCTCAAAGTATCTGTTTGGCCAAGCTTAAATATAAGTAAAATTTACTTTTAAGTAATGTACAAGTTGCTTCCTTCTTTTTACTTTTAAGTACAAATATTACTTCTTTTGAAAGTAACTTTTACTGAACAATAGAAAAAATATTGATATTTATTTGTAAACTTACTTATTTGCTTATAAGTGAATTTTTTAAGATTAGCCAAAAAGACTGCTAATTAATTTGTTTATTTTTACGAAATATGCCATAGTCACATTTTTGAAACAGTTTAAGCTTTACTTTCTCAATTGCAGATTTGCATCAAGAAAATGCTGGATGGCATTTATGTTATCTTTTTTTTTTGTGTCCTTTTTCTTGCAAATCAGTTGGTAAACTTGAATACGTTACTTCATTTAACTAACAAGGCATACAAACTACATAGAGGAGTTCTAATTCAACAACAGAGGAAGGCTAGGACTTCAAGCTTGCCAATGCCTTCTCTTAAACAATAATTTTGTAATTTGAAAACAAATTCTTTGAGATCAAAGCCTCGAGATCCTCAACTGAATGCTTTAAATTTATATTCTGAAAGCTTTTCTTGTGTATTTCCCTATGCTGCTCAATCTCAATACGGAATTCCTTGTATGCTGGAATCAACTTGTCAGCCATGGACACACGAAGCTCGTCCAGGAGCTCCAAATCGTGTACTATCCAGTTTGAGTGAAGTATCTGGATCTCTTCAAACAGAGAATTAAAGGCCTTCAATCTTTTCCTCAATGCACGTTTCGACAAGTGAGAAGAAAAGCACCCAGTAACATTAAGTCCCTCGTCTAGAGAACAAGACAAGAACTTGTCACATGTCGAAACCTGATAGCTAGTCATTGCTTGCTTCACATTCCTATTCAATTTCTCCATATAATAATCGCCAATCATGTCGCGCAACTCTTGGGATTCTTCAATCTTTTCTACAATGTAATGAACATTGTTCATCATGAACAAATGCCTTACAGGGACATGATTGTGCTGCTCCGATTTTCCCTTCAAATTTAGTTGTAAAACCACAATGATCAAAATCAAATGAAGAGACAAATGATTTCTGCCTTTAAGATCCCCCAATTCCCCATCTGGAATCATTTGATCCCCATATTTCAATGGTGGCATTGATATGATCAAGTCTGAGAGGAGCTTCTTGTGGCGTACAATGAGATTGATATAATTCATCACATGTTTTGTTAATGGATGAATGGCACCCCTATTGTCTGGTATCGTCGAAAGCTCATGCAAAACAGCTTTCTCAAAATCCAATAACATCCTTCTTACATCATTCTCGAGTTGAGACACTATCGCCTTCGTGCCATTTAGAATATCCTCTGCTGGTTTGGAGTCGAACAGGGCATTTATATATGGTAAAAGAAACAACAAGGTATCATATAGGCCTAAAATTGTTTCCATCCTCTCTGAGGACTGATTACTGGAACTCACTGTTTCTGCAAAAATAAGTAAATTATTTGCAGAATCTTTAACTATTTCCAAAAAACATTCTTCATCAGCCCCATTTCCAAAACCAGTGAAAATTTTCTCACTAATTTGTTTCTCCAAATCAAAGAAGGTACAAAAACACACCTTAGCCACTCGAATCCACAGTTCAATTTTCACCTTCAATTCATCCCATAGAAACCTCTTTTTCTTCAAGGCACGTAGAAACCTCTTTGCATCCCCACCTATATACAATTCATCCAAACAAAGGCGTTTTATCATAGTGTGGAAAAAGGGTTTCCTCACACTCTTGTAAACCCTGATGCAATCTCCAAGGTGTCCCCCGGAATTCAATCTCTCGGCGACATTCCTGAGATAAAGAATCGCCAGGTCACTCGTTGAATTGTATAATACTAAATAATCCTCGTATTCAGTACTGTCTAACCAATTCCCTTCGGAGGTGGAAACCGAACTATAAGTTTCAATCGGATTATTAGATTGTCTTGTGAGTACTATCTGAAACTCATGCTTGAGCCGAACCATGGCCATGGAGTTCAGGTCGCCGGATTCTGTTCCGTTCGCCTGGGATTGCTGGATTTTGTCGACGGCTTCCAGGTATCGAGTTATTTCGCTATGATCATGGTCGAAGATTAGCTTATTGGGTGAGCGTGAATACCATTGGGTGATTGTATCCACAGCTGATTGATGTGATATTGATGATTCCATTTGAAAAGGATTTCTGATTCAAAACTGCATCAAATCAATCTGGTAAAAGGCTTTGGTTCAAATTCAACAAACTTGTAAATTTGTTTGATCAGAATGGTTATACTCATTTTATGATACAAATATTAAGGCTAAGAAACGCGGAACAATGATTGGGTGAATTATCCTGCCCCTGAGATCACCACCCAGGAAACGCGTGGGTTGTGGAAATTAATATTTTGTGGGGAGAGCGAAAAGGAGGACTTTGGGAAGGGAGTCAGAAATTGCACGTTTATTGTTTGATTTCAATTAAAATTTTGTTTAAAATTAAAGTTAAAATTAATAATTAATTAATTTTAATTATATATTTTAAGAAAATTACAATTTTTCAACCACACAATTTATCAATTTTTGATTTTAATCAAAATCAAACAAACTCAATTAATCAAAAACATAGTGTTTTCATCATTTTTAATGAACAAGTCGTACAAAATGTTAATCCATTATGAAAGAAAGCAACTATCATAAACGAAATCGTTGAAAATCGATTTCACTACTCTTATCAAGAATCGTGAGTCAAATAGATATTTGGTGAGATGGGTATTTATCTTCTACTTACTTATCCAACCCACTTATAATGTCCACATTGAGGTAGCAATACATAATTAAAAAAATAATGAGTGTGGAACCATGAATTACCAATTATGTGTTGCCACTTCAATGTGAACATTATAAATGAGTAGGAGATCAAGACCCGATGGAAGATATGCTTCGTTCTATCTCCTTTGATGAATCCTCCCTTAAATTGAGCTATGCATGCATTATTATCTTCATATAATACTATTGGAATTTCTTCATCGAAATATACTTGAATACGTTGGTCATTGATCTTAAGAGCTTGTTTGGCTAAGCTTAAATTACAATTTAAGCTGAACAAACATACTTTGTATTCACACATTTCATATGATTCACAACTTTTAAACACTTCAAAAATAATTTAAACACTGATAAACATGCACTTAATCATACACATTTTCAATTTGTTTTGTAGATTGTAAGTAGTTCAGCATGGTTTGAAGTAGAGGTGTCAAGACGGGCAAACCGGCCGAACCCGCATCGGCCCACCCCCTCGACCCGGGACCGCGGGCCGGCCCGCGAACCAAGCGGGCGGGCCGCGGGCCAAAGAAGCTAAACCACCGTGCCCATGCGGTTCGGTTCCCCACCGCCGCCGATTATTTAAAAAAATAATAATAATAAATTAATTAATTAAAGTTTGCTCTCTCGCCTTTAATAGCAAATGACAAACCGATCCGCATCGGTCATTGTCATTTTTGAAACGACTTCTTGCACAGCAGAAGACTCTTTGCGATCTTTGCTTTTATGAAAAGCGACAATCGCTTTTCTTTGACCAAAAGCAAAGAACCTCACTAACGCTATATTCTATATAGTAATTATTATAATATTATTATATATACTACATAATATAAAAATAAAAAATAAAAAAATGGTAAATATACTACATAATACAATAAGTTCATTAAGTTGTTAATTTTTTTTGTAATTTTAAAAAAAATAATTTTTTATTCATACGACCGAACCAGTCTAATGGCAGCTCATATGGGCTCGACCGGTATGGGCCAATGGGTGGCCGGACTTTTGAAAAAAATTAGGTGGTGGGCCAACCCCATACCATAACCCATGATGGCGCTGGCTTTTTCGAACGCAGTCATTCACAAGGGCCTCATCGGAGGCAGCCGACCCTACCAATTGACCGGATTGACACCTCTAGTTTGAAGAAGTGGCACTTAAGGTTTGTTATGTACGTCACCATGATATAGAATTATCACCGTATAAATGTTAGAGACCTAACTTTATGGTGGTCTGATAAATACCTTAGAACATCTCCAATGTACTCCGTCTATTGCTTTTTAGACGTGTCACATAAGTACAGATAGACATAGTTATAAAAAACCATATTCAATGCATGATTGACGATGAGGACTCCGTCAAACTCAGCATTTTATTAAAAAACAGTCAAACGAAGGAAACAAAAATTGAAAATCTGCCAATTTAAAAAAAAAATTAATGTCACATAAACGGTAATATTAGTTTTAGACGGAACTCATTGGAGATGAATTTTTAATTTGACCGTCTATTCAATAGACTTAATGCTATATAGACTGGAAGTCCGTCTATTTTATCTATTACGTATACTATAATAGACGGAGTGTATTGAAGATGCTCTTACACCAGTATAACCAACTAATTCCAGTTTAGATTTATTTGAATAAAATAAGTCCATATCAATTGTTCCACGTAGATAACAAAATACATGTTTCATATACTGGGGTGGGCATCCAAACCGCTAAACCGCTCAAACCGACCGAACCGAACCGAATCGGGTCGGTTTGGTTCGGTTTTTCACACCTGGCGGTTTGGTTTGGTTTACTAATTTAAAAAATATATTCGGTTTGGTTTGGTTTGGTTTCGATTTGGGCAAAAAAACCGAACCAAACCGCCAAATAAACCGAACCGAGAAATGGAAGTTATTTTTATAAATAACATGTCAAAAAACAGGTTGTAAATAATAGGTTATTTTATAAATGGGAGTTATATTTAAATTTTTTGTAAATTTTTGTTAATAACATGTTGCATGTTGTAAAGAAAATTTGAAATGGGAATTATAAAATTAATTTTTTTTTTGTGTATACAAGCCCAAAACATTAAAGCTCAAAGCACCAAACCGAACCAAGATTGGTCGGTTCGGTTTGATCGGTTTCATCCAACGCAGCGGTTTGGTTCGGTTTCGAATAATGACCAAACCGAATTGGTCGGTTCGGTTTCGGTTTGGGCCCAAAACCGAACCGAACCAACCCATGCCCACCCCTATTTCATACCATTCAAATGTCTTCGTGTAGGAATCAAACTATATCTTGCTAACAAACTTATTACGCTATATCAGGCAGTATATTGTTATCAAGATACAATAGTGCACTTATCGTACTAAGACACGATACTTTAAGACCAAGAAGTTTTCCATTATCCTGCCTAAAATGATATTTTTTCGCTTCATGGTAGTCAATGGATGTGCTTTTTTTCATATGAATGATTTCCTATCCACTTATGTTATTCATCTGTGTTGTCTGCGCTGAGATAACATCACATAATTAGTAAAAATAATGATTGTGGAACTATGAATTACCAATCATGTAATGTCAACTCAGCGTGGACAACATAAGTGGATAGGAGATCATTTCCATTCATTTAATTACCTTTTTTTATATAAGTTTGCCTGATAGACAAGAATTCCATTAGATAAATGCTCAATTTGCATGCCGTGACAAATATTTGTTTTTTCCAAGATATTTCATCTTGAATGCTTTGAATAATCCACTGCTTTTCAGTTGTTCTAATAATGTATGAATCATCAATCTATACATAATATCTATACATAATATGGGAATGATCTCTCGCTTTGAGGCGAGATAATATCACCCGCTTGTTGAGGTGTGGCGGTGGGTGGTTAATGTATATATATTATTTTAACATTAACCAACCACTGCCGACACCTCGGCAGTGGGTGAAATTATCCTCGCCCCGGGGCGTGGAGATCTGTGATACATAATAATGGTAAATCCAGATATTCATTTCTTTATAAAAATACTAGTGAAGTACACGTGCAAAGTCACGTAATATATTTTAATTAAGTATTTAATAGCGTAGTCATTATTTATGAATTTTTTAATTATTTTCTTAGTTATGAAAAATTAAGTAAGATATGTATTAAAATTTATGGAGAGAAAATACGTATTATTTAAGGGTGGGCGATATAGTTTCGATTGATCATTAACATGAACGTTCTTCACTGACAAAATTGATTATTGCAATTCCTAGAATTGGATACTTCAATTATTATCTGAAAGGATTATTCTGCTGCTTTCAAATTTAAAATTGTTCCATATTTTTTCTCATTATAACCTGACTTTGTAAGTTTTTTCAATTTATCAATTTAATTTTGTTCATTCTAATCAAACATTCAAAAAAGTTTAGATCACACGAATATTATGAGATATGCACAAGATTACATGTGAACTTGCATTAATAAATAGTAAAAATGCTTATTATAGATTAGCCTAAGTTGTTAATTGGTAATTCTTATTAGGTAGATTTTTGAAGTAATTAAAGCAAGAATTTGGAGGAAAAGTGTTGGTGTATTGTTATATATTTATTTCCTCAATTTAAAAATTGAAAATCAACAAAATTATTCCAAAATCTCAAAAAGAGTTGATAAAAATAAGTGCATTAATGAGATTTTACTTGTTTTGACAATAGTAAAGTGTACATCACATCAATACTATATACATTTATAATTATAACGATTTAAACATAATTTCACGATACTAAATTACGTAAAAACGAAAAGAAAATAAAAACTCTCAATAACCTAAATCAAACAAAAATAATTCGAAAGGTAAATGAATATTCATTCTAGAATTTAAATAATTTTATGCTTATAACTTCTCAACACAACGATAAGTAATGAAAACATACATTTGTCATTTTTAACAGTGTGTTTTGAAGTGCAAATTTCAATATCCAATGAGTGATTCACTATATTCTTTTGTCGTAGACAACAAGAAATCAGAAAAATTAATTTTACTATAATCAATAACCGAGGTAAAAGTAAAAATAAAAACAAAAACAAAAACAGTGTAAAAGAACACACATTTAAAAACGATCTTTTGACCAATGTTAAATTTAATATTACTATTGTTTCAAAAAAAAAAAAAAACTTTCACTACCAACTTTGTTGTACTTACAAATAAAAAAAAAATTCCAAGATGATACTTACACCGTCGATAAATACTAACTACAAATTTTCATTTAAAATACTGAATATTAGAACTATCTAACAACTCAAAATGAGAATTGAAAATCAATACTCAAACAAGCAAAAAGTTCAAATAAGTATAAGAAATTAACAAAAACAAAACTTCAACAACTAAACAACTACTTGTAATGGTCAATTCACGAACCCTAGAAATAATGACAGCCAATATCAACCTTCAAACTTTTCTGAGCGGCGCAAAAAGTTAAGCAGGTAGATCCGCAGAAATAGCTTCCGTTTGGAAAAAAAAAAAGATTTGGATAGGTACCCAAAATAATCGTAAATTTTTGGGCGATTTTTTAAAAGACATGACTGAAATATGAAGAAAGACGAAAAAAACGAACGAAGAAATACAAGAGAAATAGCAAAATGTCAAAAAGAATATTGTGCTAGAAAAGATCTACGATTGAGAAAAAAAGCGTCAATTTCAGGAAATTAGGAAAAAGTCAAAAAAAAAAAAAAAGAAACAAACAAACAAAAAAAAGAAAATGAACAGTTGTGGGCATTCATAGGAACAATAGCGTTAATTTGAACAAATCAGAAAAACTTAAAAATAAATAATAAAAAAATTGTGGTGGGCACGCATTCATAGAAACAATGCATACTAAGGTCACTCTTTTAATACATATGGATATGGGCATATCGGTTTTGACTTTACACTCATCCAATGAGTGCATAACAAGTGTCCCGTGTACATTAGATCAAGGCCCATGGGCGTATAGGGTCATTCATGTACCCTTCTTTCAACATATATCCATACGACATACATCCAAATTATTTCAATCCATACAATAATATTTCTACTATGATCGAATCGATTTTCCAATAAATTGAATTATATGCTTTATGCATATTAAACCCTTCAAGGAGTTTATATAGATATCATCATCCGACACGTCACACAAGTTAGTTATAACCACGTTCATTATATGCATATAAAGTTTTCAATTCATTACCAAGCTATACTGATTGTGTATCCAGTCACATAAGCATTCCAACATACTAAAATTCTGTCGAGTTACTTGCATTACATCCTTCGATATTTATCAGAAATCACTACTGACTTGATTGTAGAAGTGCAACATGTTATCAACTTGCTACGCACATTCACAAATCATCATCTACGGTAAATTTTCGACATATGTAATAGAATATGATGATTATATGTTTTCCTCTCCTCCAAGCACGACGGCAGCAGTGGTGGAGACCTGCAAAAGGTGGTGGGGCTTTGTCCCCCGTTTCCACTCCGGCGTGATAATTAGTATATGATAAACTCAAATATGCAGAATAACAATATTGAGTATGTATGTTGTGTTTTTACCTGGAGGGTTGATCTCCTATTTATAGGAATGACCCGCTGCTATATCTTCAATGGTCATTAATGGCGGGTGCCTTTTCATCTTCTTCATAATTAGGAATTAATGAAGGATGTTTCGTCTTTCTCAACTGGTGGTGTTTCATATTCTCAATGGATGTGGGTAACTGTTGTTCTATACATCGCCTGTCTGATTAATTGGATGGCAGCTGGATTATGGTTGTCTATCTACTGTAGGCGGGCGTATGAGAACAATGAAGCGGGCGGACCGATGAGGCAGGCAGACTGATGAGGCGGGCAAATTACTTAAGGCAGGCGTCCAAAGGAGAGCAGCAGTCATCTACCAAAGTGTAAACATATTTATCATCACAAGCCCTTCTACTTTTCATGGACTATTGTCAATGAGAAGTAGAAACATTGTCTTTTAATCATTTACTTTTGGCCAAAACTTTGAAAAATAACTCATGTAATAAATAATCCATTATTTATTTATAATGAAAAATATATGGCAATTAACTGACCAAATATAGAATAAATATTTTGGGCCTAATTTAAATTTGGTATGGGCTTAAATCTCAGCCCCATTTAGAAGATTTTTTTTATATATATATAAGAGAGGTAGATGGGATATTATTTGTAGTATTATCATATCTCCTCGCTTAGCTGGAACTCTTTTTCAGACTGATCTCTTCTTTCCTGTCTAAATTATAAAGGTTTTTTCTTCTTTCATCGATTGAGGTAATATTTTCACTCTTGGCTTCTTCTACTTCTTCTTCTTCTTCTTCTTCTTCTTTTATTTTTAAGAAAAAAATCCGGCCATCTTCTTTAGATGCATAGGATGGTGATTACCTCTAGCAGTAGTTCTTCAACCAATAACTCTAACAGCAGTCCCTCTTATCGTGCCCTATCTATAGGAATAGATGATAATTTTCCGCGAATTGAAGAATGGACATTTGTTAGTTCTTTAGGACGTGGTTGACCTCGATATTTGAATGATCCCGTTGATGAACTTGATGTAGGTCCGGACGAGGAAAATTCATTTATAGTTCGAAATTATTCCACCCGGGACGAAAATGGAACGGGGCGGCAGTCAAACTCGCCCCTTGTTAGGGGCGGGCGACTGAACCCGCGCCCTGCTAGGAGCGGGCCTCGCCTGTCCCCAGCTAGGGGCGGGTGGCCAGACACGCCCCCTGCTGGGAGGCGGCAGCCTTGCCCTCTCCCTGCTGGGGGCAGGCGGCTTCACATGCCTTTACCGGACACTGAACTCATAATTGATTTTTCATCATCTATTGGATTGGTAGATTCTGATGCCGATTCTTCTACAGTATCCCACCCACTCAATATTCAAACTGAACATTCTCCAAGTGGCAATTTGATAGAATTAGATATACCAACTGATGCTGGTGTTTACAATTCAAAAAGTTTTATAAAAATGTTGAAAAAATATAAATTACCTCCCGGTCATTTGTATCGAGTTCCCCATCCTAGTGAGAGAATTCCAGGATCAGACCCTATGGAGGTGGTAGTTTACCGTGATAGCATGACAGCTGGTTTAAGATTTCCTCTTCATCCTTTATTTGTTTCTTTTTTCAACGAATTTCATGTTACTCCTGGCCAGTTGACCCCTAATTCTTGGCGCATATCAACTTACTTCTTATATTTGTGCCTTACAAATAATATCGAGCCATGCTTGAGGCTTTTTAGAAATGTATTTGATATGTATCCTGTGCTTGGGAGTAACTGTTACGCGTATATTCAACTTAAGGTAAAATTGTTATTACCTCACTTTCCCAGTTCAAATAGCGGTTGGAAGAGACGTTTCTTTTTTGTTCGACCTGAAGTAGGACAGTTCCCTTTTAAAACTTGTTGGAGAACTCTTTTTTGTAAACATTTTAACGAGCTCCTGGATCTTGATCATGAGTTGAAAGCACGATTAGATAAGCTTTTACGCTTAACGCCTCCGAGATCACAGATGAGCGATGTGTTATCTAATAAGAACTTGAGGCGGGTTCACATTGGATCACTTGAGGGTAGGCTACTTTTATGTCTTTATTCTTTTTGGACTCTTCATTATTGCCTGTGTTTGTTGCATCAACTTCTATTTTTCTTACAGATATGGATGATTTTGACTTTGGAGGCGTGATGGATGTGGCAGGATTCGCCACTGATGCTGAAGACCCGTCTTTATCTCCTTTAAACAAAAAGAAAAGGCGGGCTGATAAAGGAAAGGCTACTGCTGAGATAACTGTTGCCCTTCGCTCCGCGTCGCGCACTACCAGGGGTAATGATGCCCATGCTTTCAAGGAGTTTGAATTTCCTCCTGTTGATTCGACTATTGAAGCTAAGATCATGTTAGGCTGTGTGAATGAGAAACTTATTGAGAATTTAAAAAATAAAGAAGCAGATGCCGTGCGACGTATTATGTATACCAACCACCGCAAGGTAAGTTGTTATATTTTGATGACACTTTATTGCTTTCTCATTTAATTTTTATCCTCCATGTAATTTCAATTTCTTTTGTTGTACAGATGCTTGTTATGAAAGAGAAAGTATTGCATGATTTGGAGAAATTTGAAAAGTGTGCAGTCGATAGAGACCATGACAAAAAAAAAACTGTAGCAGAGATGCAGTCTTTGTTGGACAAGGCAACAGCTGCGTCTAAGAAAAAAGATAATGAGAATTCTCTCCTTCAAAAAGAGGTAGACCAGCTTCGCAAAAAGTTGAGATTGCAGATGATGAGGCCATAGCAAGGTACAAGATGTCTGCCGAATATAAGGGCAACTTATACATGTATGGCGCGGAATCTTTGAAGGCTGCTATCAAAATGACCAAGGAGTGGCTGGTTGATGATCATTCAGATATAGACCTAGATAAATTTGATAGGTATCTGAGGAAACGTCGAACTGCAGATTTAGCTGCTCAGAAGGTCAAAGTGACTAACCATGGAGGGGTTGGAGCTCAACCCGCTGGCTCTCTTGATAATTAAACAATAGTTTTACTTATTTTAGTTTCATAGTTGTTGTTCCGCTTAATCATGAAAACTATAATATTCAGTCTATTTCATTTCGAATATTGTTGACTACTACGAATTTCAGTTTTGTATGTTTGACATAAAACATACATCTTTAATAAAATTGTTTTTTCATTTCACTTTTTTCACTTTATAATCGTTGTATTTGTTGGTTGCTTGGTTTGGTTACATTGTATGATATGATAGTATATACTCTCCCAAACAACATTGAAAAGTGCAAAAACGTGTAGAGGAGGTGGGCAGGGTGCACTTTTGCCTCCCTGGGTGGCGCCTACGCCGCAGAGGAAAGACCTTTGCCCGGGGGGCGCGCTCCGCGCCTTTCTTTGGGGACAGGCGCGCCTGCCCTCCTAATTTTTTTTTTTTTTTAATAATGAGACTATCGTCTTGTATGAAATGAAGGCTTGTCGTCTAGATTATGGACACAAGGGTCATCACCTCCGATTTTTAAATATAGGTTTATTGTTTTAATATTTTGACTAAGGCTTGTCGCCTTAATTTTCGAGTTATAGGCTCATCGCCTTAATTTCTGAAACATAGGCTCATCGCCTTAAGTTTGGATATATAGGCTCATCGCCTTGATCTCTGAGATATAGGCTCATCGCCTTGATATTAATTTTCGAATCATAGGCTCATCGCCTTAATTTCTGAAACATAGGCTCATCGCCTTGATATGTTGAATAAGGCTCATTGCCTTAATTTTGGATACACAGACTCATCACCTTGATCTCTGAGATATAGGCTCATCGTCTTGATATGTTGATTAAGGCTCATCGCCTGAATTTTTTAATTAAAGCTCGTCGCCTTAATTTTGGAGACATAGGCTCATCACCTTGATGTGATTGTAGTAGCAGTTGAAGAAAAATTCGTATTGCCCGATAAAACCTTAATAGAGACCATATCAAGTAATAAATGGTTGCCGTATGGCGAGTTCGATGGGTGCACTGAACTTCCCAAATGAGGTCGATCCTTCCGTAGCACCCTCATCATCCATCCGCGTTGGCATTTTATTGAATTGAAAATCAAATGTAGGAGTACTTATTTAATACAACTACATATACTTGCTTCTAAAGAAAAAAAATGATAAATTACTGATAACATTTCTTCAAAACCTGACCTTCAGCTATCACCACTTCCTCAGTAAGTTCAAATGGTTCGATTCGTCCTTTAGGTTGTTCGATATCAAGCATCATTACCGTATTTTTGAGAAGTATACTGTCTACATAACACCTCCTTGATGCTTGATGGTCACCTCTCACACATCCTACTCCACGACTAGTGGAGAACTTCATCACCTGGTGGCACGTGGAAACCACGGCCCTAGCTGCATTCAAAAGTAGGCGACCATAAATCACATTGTAGGCCATAGGAGCTTCTACCAACAAGAAGCTAGTCATTATCACTACACTAGCTGGGTAAGTACCCAAAGTCACCGGTAATTCAATTGTTCCCTCTGGTATAACGGTGGCTCCTCCAAACCCATGGAATGGAATGGTGACAGGTTTGATCTTGCTAGGTGATATCTTCAATCCTAGGAAAACTTCCCAGGACATAACGTCAGCTGCATTACCATTGTCTACTAACACCCTCTTCACTTCAAAATCTGCAATGTCAGCTACTATTACTAAAGCATCATCATGTGGGCAGGTAACATCTTTCAAATCCTCATCATTGAAAGTGATATTCTGGCTAAACCTTTCATTTTTATCTACCGAAATAGATCTACTAGCTCGAGCATAGTTCTTCCGTGCTGAATTAGAGTCACCTCCCGCGGCAATACCACCAACTATGACATTTATAACACCAGCGCGAGGAGGTGGTTGTTGTTGATATTCCGCCTCTTTTCCCTTTTCTTTATCTGTTTTCACAAATTTAAATAGGTATCCTCTTTTTATAAGTCTTTCTATTTCCTCCTTCAGCTGCTGGCAATCCTCCGTATCATGTCCATGATCTCGATGGAATTTACAATACTTGGTCTCATCTCTCCTATGTGGTGGCGTCCACATCTTTTTGGGCCATACGAGCTCTTTCATATTTTGGATTTCCATCAGGACGTTAGTTCTGGAGGTGTGCAGCGGTATACTATACGCCCCAATTCTAGTACTAGTCCGATTAGGGCCTGGATGGATCATTTTTTGCTTGCCTTTGTCTTCTAAGGGCTTTGGTTCGTCTCGGTTCTTTCTTTTGTTAGACTCGGGTTCTTTTCGATCCTTCATGCCCTTAGTAATGAAAAATGCCTCTTCTACATCCACATATTTATCTCCTCTCCTTAGCAACTCGTGCATTGTATCATGTGGGTTTTTAGAGAGTGACATTTTGAATGGATGATGCGAGTTCCATTCATCATAGCAAGATAACTACACAGCAGACACCTCAGAGATCCTTAATTTCAAAGTGGCTCTATTGAATCGGGCAATAAAATCTTTCAACAATTCATCTTTGTCCTGGGTCAATTGTAACAGGCCGATAGCAGTTTTCTTTACACGTTTGCTACTGGCAAAGTATGCAGCAAACTTCTTGGAAAAATCATCAAATGTGCGAATTGATTTTGGGGGAAGGGTGGCTACCCAATCCCTGGCCTCGCGCCTAAGTGTAGGCGGGAAAGCCCTGCACATAATTGCGTCAAGGGTAGCCCTCAACCTCATCAAATCGACAAAAGCTCTGAGGTGATCGACATGATCAGATGATCCGTCGTATTTCTCCATCTTTGGCTGTTTGAAATCCCGTGGCAATGGAACTGCCATCACTTCTGGGAAAAAAAGATCTTCTTCCAACACCATAGATTGTTGTCTACTGCCTTTTTTTTAACATAGCCTCAACTATTTTGCGACTCATCATATCCTACAGTCGTTGTTCTAGAGTTAACACAGGTGTCAGCCAGAGTAGGCGTTGGTACCCATGACGGTTGTCCTCAAAGTGGATTTGGACCAGATGCCAGTGAATTGAGGTGAGGTGCAGAAAATGGAGCTAATGAAATTGGAACCAACGGTGGAGCTGTTGTTGGCGGTGTTTCCATCACTGGAAAATTATGAGCCAACGGATGAGCTCCCGATAGTGCTAGATGCTTGGGTAAATTATGAGTCCGGAGAGGAGCCTCACGGTGGTGAGGGCCCTAAAGGCGAAGGGTTAGGTCCCGAGATGGAAAATCCAGCGGTGAAGGTCCGCGCTGCAAAGGTAGGGGCTGAAGCACGGGTCGGGTTGGGTGGGTTCGCTCATCTGACGAGGCCCCAAACCCACCAAGTCGGTTTGGAAAATCGAAAACAAACCGACCCGGTCGGTTTTGCAATGAGCCGACCGACCCGAACCGGGTCGGTTCGGTCTCGATTTGGCTATGGTTTTTTTTTTTTTTTTTTTTTTTTTCAAAACCATTTGTTAGTATGCTTCCAAAAAAAAACAAAATGGGATTCCAAGAGATGAAAGTAAAGATCAATTTAAGATAAATCTTAAAGTCTTATTCTTTTCTTCAAGATACAAACAATGTACACATGAACATGATACACATTACAAATTGAGGGTTTCATCAAAAATCTTAAAGTCTAATTCTTTTCTTAAAAAAAAAAAAAAAAAAAAAGCAATATTGCATCAATACATTATACACATTACAAATTGACCTTGTTTACATAAATCGAAATACAAATTTACAATTTACACAATTTCATAAGAAACAAATGAATCGAAATATATTTGACCCTATTCAATATAGCAACAACAAGTCCACAACATAAGAGTAATTCCAAATTACCTGTTTCACACTTTAACATACTAAAGATACCACCACATAATCGCATTCATAAATTTAAATAAAGCACAAATCAAGCAACTAAAGTAAAATATTACAATTATCCAACAAGCAGTAAAATAATAAAAGTAAAAATATTACGAGTTATCCAAAACAAGAAATAGTGAGAATTACAACTATACAACATTCTTCTCTTCAAAATAATCCAATTGTAATTCTCTTTTCAAAACCACGGTATTTTCCCATGTAGCCACCTCCAAAAGCGCCTCCTCTGTCATCGACTCAATAAAATAAATTCCCGATTTTTTACTCTTATGAAACTGAATTCGCTTCCAAGCATCTTTGGAGTCTCCCGGTACCACTTCTTGAGCGACTTGATTTCTCTCGTCGGTGGCATCCATCCCGACACAAATCACAGCTTGAATTAAAAAAAACAAAGTTTTATGTGAATTGTTAGTGATTGTTGAACAACTTATAGAGTTGTTCATAAGAATCTCTGAAAAGAATTAATAACAAGGAAGCCATTTTTTCAATGATTCACATACATATACTAATATTAATCATCCTCAGTTCATCACTGTAATAACAACAATAATAATGGCAATAAACACTTAACAAGATTACCACTCTCTCTCTTCCTCAAAACACTTCATTTTTCCATTTCCAGTCATATGCTAAACAGCTTTATTTCATTTTCATTTCCAGTAATATTTTCCCATGTAGCCACCTCCACGAAAATAGTTAAGGCATAAAAAAATATTACTTACCTAAAACATTTAACATATGCATGAATCACTTTCGTTGATGGACTCTTTATTCTTCGTGATTGTCTCCGAAAGTTCTATAAAATCAAAAATAATAATTGAATAATCAATAAGTGAATATACAAACACATATAAATAACAAAATAATGTAAATATATAATGTTTAATTACCTTCACCCAATTTGTTATAATACTCCACATCTTCCATATAAAATCGTTTCTTCACTTGGAGTAGATTTGAGCCAATTTTGTGTGCTAACCAAAACCTCAACCATTTTCGGAGTTAAAGAACTACGAAGGATCGAGGATTCTTCCTCCAAGACTAAAAGCACTCTCTCAAGCCACTGTGGACACTGAATTGCCAACACATCTTTTGCAAGTTTGGACAAGATAGTGTACTTACTTCCATGTACCCTCCACCAATTGAGGACATCAAAGTCCTTAATGTCTATGTTCTCACGACCTTCTAACAAGTACCTTTCTAAGTCATTTTTTAGTTCAACTCGAGTCTTTTATCGCAAATTTTTCCTTAAACTTCGACAAACGAATGAAGACCCACTAGAAGCGATTACATGACTTGCGTAAGAAAATCCACTTGTGGAATCTACATCCCTAATCTCTTCATTGCTTTGAGTATTCCTTCAAAGCGAACATACCAATCAAAAAATAGTCATCAAATTATCCTTCACCCCATCACCATAGCACCCACCAACAACGTCATCATTATAAATATCACAAAAACAATACTCAATGTAATCCAATTTGTATCTAGGATCAAGCACCGTAGCAATCAACAACATTTGGTTTACATTGTCCATCTTTCCCCAATACTTGTCAAACTTACGTTTCATGTTATTAGCCATTTCACTCAAAAGAGAATCTCCACTAGATCTCCAACCCTCTAAATCGGCTACAAGCGAACATACTTCATGAAGATACACTGTGGAACTAACATGTAATGAAGTGCTAAACTTTAAAGTAACATCATAAAAACTCTTAAGAAATTTAACAAAAATCGATGCATTTTCCCAATCACGGATTGTAGGTGGCCCACCCCTTCTTCTACCCCCATCATCCTCCCGAAAATACCCCAAGAAATGTCCATCATCCTCTTCTAATCGCTCAAAAGCTTTCTGATACTTCAAAGCAGCCTCCAACATCAAATAGGTAGAATTCCATCTCGTAGGCATATCTAGAAATACAATTGATTTTGACTCAATCTTTTCTTTGGTTGCACACTCTTTCAATTTTTCAGTATCTCGCAGCGAAGATTTAACATATTTAATCGCATTGCGAATACTAATTATTGAATCATGTGCTTCCTTTAGCCCCTCACACACTATCAAATTCACAATATGTGCACAACACCTCATATGCAAATATTTGCCATCCAAAACACAACTATCAATGCCCCAACCCAACATCTTCCGTCTCAAATATGAAATTGCCGTTTCATTTGCACTAGCATTGTCCACCGTAATTGTGAACACCCTATCAATGCCCCATTCTTGTAAGCAATTTTCAATCAACTTTCCAATTGTTTCACCCTTGTGATTAGATATGACACAAAAATTCAAAATTCTCTTTTGAATCATCCAATCAGAATCAACAAAATGGGCAGTGAGAGACATATAATTTATGTTTTGAATAGATGTCCAAGTGTCTGTAGTAAGAGAAACCCTTTGTCTTTGGGTGGTAAATATATTTCTCAACCTTAATCTTTCATCCAAAAATAGTTGGTAAATATCTCTAACAACAGTTCTACGAGATGGTGGTTCAAACTTAGGACATGCTACACTACAAAAGTGTCTAAATCCACTACCTCAACAAAGCTAAAAGGTAGTTCATCAAGAATCACCATCTTCGCACATGCAAGTCTACATGCTTCCTTACTAAACCCAATTGCCATAAGATTACTCCCACCACCCTCTTCTCTTTTGTCAAAACTTAAGATTTTTTGTCGTTGGTCTCCAACTCTTCCGGATATTTCTTACAATGACTAGTTAAATGCGCCTCTTAAAGTACTTGTACCACATTTCTTAGCCCCACAAGCATAAGATTGTCCACAATACTTACACTCACACCTAACATCTTCCGCATTTGGATCCCCTAATATTGTGAAATGATCCCAAACCTCTCAAGTTTTTCTAGAAGTTTTCTCTTACCTAAAGTTGATGGTGGAAGTGGAGGAATACTTGTAGGATCTCAGACTTGTGTTTGTTGTTGACTGAGTGGCACCAAGAGATTGAAATTCGCCGTCCATGTCCACATTGAAATCTACATATTAACATGAAGTTGAATGAAGAAATCAGAATCAAGGAACGACACAAGTCGTTGACAATGTCAAAGGGTAATGCATTCTTCCAAATGAAAACACATACTCTCATTACTAGGCACATATGCCTCATGATCCTCAAATTCTTTAAAACGAAAAAGACACAAAAGACAAACAGAAGCGTAAAATGGCAAAATGGAAATTAAGCTAACCAAATTTGACGAGAAACAAGAGGATGAGAAAAAGACATGGACTTGCTAATGCCAGTATGGGCCATGGCAACAAGATAAATTCAAGGAAGTACCCAGATAACGAGAGTCCCCAACCCCAACTACCTCGTCATCACGTGCAAGAAAGCCCGGAAAATAATCTACTGCCTAAGTAAATTAAAGTAAACCTCATTTTTAGCAATTTTAAGGTCGTCTATGTTAATCATTTTCTCGCCACACCATTCGGTAATACTAATGGCACGCAATGAATTGCTTGATCAAAATGTTAACATTGTGCACAAAAATATACTCGTGCCTTTCCCACAAGAATACTGAAGGGAAGAGAAATCCATTTTTCCCTTGTTTTAGTAACATAAAGATGTGGGCTCAACAGTCTCATTTCAAATTCACACTACATGACACGTTCAATCTTCACAAACAAAGCTTCATTTTATATAAATTTTAAGTTTTTAACAACACAAAATCATTAAAAAAAAAAAAAAAAATTTCACAAACAAGCAAATCAGGAGAGACGAGAGATTGATTACGTGGGTCCATCAGGTCGAGAGATTGAAGAAATTACACAGTAGGAGATAATGAAGGAGAGACGAGAGATTCAAGCTTCGTCGAGGACAGTTTGAACTTTGAAGATCGCGCCCATCGGCACGGATTTGGAGTCCGGAGGGCGGTGCAAAGTGATGAAATAATGATTCACAGTGCTATTGGGTGGTGAAAATCACAGATTCACAAATGGAGAGTCTACTGGTCAAGATCACAGTTGTCGCCGGTCATGATCAAGACAGAGTGAAGAAATCGCTGTTCAAAGACTTCAAATTAGTTTAGGACTTTAGGTTTTCAATTTTTCCTTTGATTTGAGAATCACGATTCACGAATAACAGTTGGTCCGCCTCATTTAGTCATTTCTATTTTTCCGTACAAATTATGAATTGGGTTTGGGGCATTTGGGCCATCATCTATGGGTTGGTCAAGTTGGGCTTGGGTTTGGGTTAAAAAAGAATTAAAAAGAATTGGGTTTGGGGCATTTGGGTTAAAAAGAATTAAAAAGATAGAAAATAAAAAAAAAAAAAATTAATTCCGTCTGGTTGGTTTGGTCGGTTTAGGGTCGGGTCGAGTCTTACAAACCGACCCGACCCGACCCGACAACAATTTTTTTTCCCGTGAACCGAACCGACCCGATTATCTTGAAAAAACCGACCCAAACCGACCAGTCGGGTTTGGGTCTGGGTCGGTGGTGGTTTGGCGGTTTTTTGCCCACCCCTATGCAAAGGGCCGGGACCTGCAGTGACTAAAAACCGTAGTGTTACGACCACGGAGCAAAGTCGTTAAGGCCGCCACTTGAGCTTGCAACACCGTAAGTTGAAGTTGGCCAGTAAACTCTTGTTGTGGATGATTAGTGGCGGTATTGGACTCGTGTCCGCATCCCCATGCTGTACGCCGGGCCGTTGCATTCTTAGTTCTTCCGGTTCGAGCCATGATTTCTTGACGGTTTTCCATGACGGCGCGCAATTGATGATTATATGTTTTCCTCTCCTCCAAGCACGACGGCAGCGAGATGGGTAGAGACCGCAAAAGGTGGTGGGGCTTTGTCCCCGTTTCCACTTCGCCGGCGTGATAATTAGTATATGATAAACTCAAATATACAGAATAACAATATTGAGTATGTATGTTTTGTTTTTACCTGGAGGGTTGATCTCCTATTTATAGGAATGACCCGTAGCTATATCTTCAATGGTCATTAATGGCGGATGCCTTTTCATCTTCTTCATAATTAGGAATTAATGAAGGACGTTTCGTCTTTCTCAACTGCTGGTGTTTCATATTCCCAATGGATGTGGGTAACTGTTGTTCTATACATCGTCTGTCTGATTAATTAGATGGCAGCTGGATTATGGTTGTCTATTTACTGTAGGCGGGCATATGAGAACAATGAGGCGGGCGGACCGATGAGGCGGGCAGACCGATGAGGCGGGCATATTACTTAAGGCAGACGTCCAAAGGAGAGCAGCAGTCATGTACCAAAGTGTAATCATATTTATCATCAGAATATAATTCATTTGTTTGGTGAAACTCAGACACAAAACTATTGGATTGAAAATATAATTAGAGAATGTTGTTACTGAACAATTTTAGTAGTTTGATTGATTACAAAGAAGAAGATAAAGGAGATACTAGTCTTTTATGAGATTCAACCTTTGGGATGTGGGATATATTGATATACTACCGGATACGCAACTTTTTATTGGTGTTGTCTCAAGAGAGGAGAGGTAGTCGATTCTCGCGCAATTGTAGAGGAGGAGACTAGGCATGATCTTCATATCTTCCCCTTGACTCGATCATGTTCCATTCTTCCCAACTTCTCATGTTTGAAATTTTCAGTTTCTTCAACTTTGGGAATGCTATATTCTCAGCCGATTGTAATGCCAATGATCTGTCTTTGCTATCTGATGAGATACGATCGTTCACATTGGTTGTTGCGCCCAAAAATTCAAGCCTAAGAGATTTCAAATTATGTAGGCCATCTATGTAGAGCATTACTAGGGACGGAAGTCTTCCAAGCGGAGGCAAAAGTGTGCGGTTTTGGCACTCTTGAAGCGAAAGCTTTCGCAGGTTGATTAAACTTACGATCCAATTGGGGAATTGAGTACCTCCATATGAACTTATCATCAAATATTGCAAACCAGAGTGCAACTGAAGAGCTTCAATAACTTCGTCTTCACTGCCAGTTTGAGCCATAGGTTTGAAGTCCAGGTGCAAATCAGAAAGATGTTTATTTTCACTCAACTCGGCTCTCTTGGCCTCGTCTGCATTTGTTGAGTAACCCAATCCTTCGATTTTCAGTCGATTTTCAGACATCCTCGAAGGTTCTTCAAGTATTTCAAATCCTCTAGTGTGCATGTCACTTCTTCACCATCACTACCACGAACAATGACAAATTTGCTCAATGTCTGAAGTGAGCTCAAGTTGCCAATCCCTTTCGGCAATGTTTTAAGACTATCAATGCAATCTATCTCAAGGTGCCTCAAATTTACTAATTTCCCCATTCCTTGTGGCAATTTTCCGAGATGGTCACAGTGCGTAAAGCTTCGAGGTTTGTAAATTATACAAATCACACAATGTTGAAGGCAACTCCCGAGAATGGGTTATGGGATAAGTTCGGTATCTCAAGCTAATCAACTTCCCAACTTCTTTTGGAAGTTCACCCAACTCGTTACGACTTAAATCTAATGCTTGAGACATGACAACCAATGGCATAAATCCGGCTCAATTCTATCCAATTCACTTATAATTGGAGGTGTATCATAGAAAGATCGAACCCAAAACGAGTGTAGTTTTCTACATTAGCAATGGAAGTAGGAAAACGGACATCTTCTCGCACGCATTGTGGTCAAATGACGTCTCATTTTATAAGACGATCCCATATTTATCGTTAACTCATTGTCAACCTCCACCACGTAACATTCACTCTTCGTAAGATATTGAGCAAAATCATGAACCATGTCATGCATCTTAAATCTTAAAATCCTTTTACCATCTTTATCTTTTCTAAGTCTTGGAAGAAAGACCTCATGACCAAATTTTGCAAGTATTCCTCGCCTAATACTTCCATTTCTACATTTTGCGTTGAGTGGAGATAGCCTTGCGCCATCCGAGTTTGATCAAATTGCTTGCGTCGATGATGTGATCTTTTGGAAAGAGAGCACAAAATGAAAAGCACCTTTTCATCGCCGAGGGCAAATCAAGTAGCTCAACATCAAAGGAGGAAAAAGACCACCGCCGCTTCTTCTAATTCCCGAATTCACTATTCGTAACATTACGCCAATCTTGTCTGAGTTCTTGAAGCGCATAAGACCGCGATAGTCTTTATAAGAAGAGGTAAGCCTCGACACCGCCGCCTATTTTCCCACCGATATCTTCGGTTCTACGCAATCCTCTTTCTTCGCTTTCGAAAAATGCTATCTCGGATGAATAGCGACCAACTAAATCGATAAGTGCCCCAAATGAAGCTCATACCTACTTCTCATCATTTTCGCAACTCTCTCATTTCTCGTAGTCACTAGAATTTTACTTCCAATTGCACTAGTTCTCGAGAGAGTTGAACAATTGTTCCCATTTCCTTTAGTCCTCATCCACACATCATCTAGCACAAGAAGGAACTTATTTCACGATATAGCGTTCCTAAGATGGCGTAATACGTTTCAAGTTCAAATAAGTGTGGAGCATTACCTTCAAGGTCTTCAACAATCGCTTTTGTAACTCGAACATCATCAAAAGGCTCCGAGACACATACCCACATTTTTCTCTCAAAATCTTGCTCTCTGAAGCACAATTGTAGACCATTTCTCTAGAGTTGTTTTTTCCAATTCTCTCATGCCCACTAAAGAAACAACATGGAATCCGTGACTTTGTCTACTCTCGCATAATAACTTGTGTTGACATATGAAATAGCAAGGGCCTAAAAAGGAACTTAAGAAAAATTGTACATATAGGCCCATAAAATGCCCAGGTAAGTTTGTATATAGGCCCAATGGAAATTATCCAAGCCAGGTAGGGCCCAAAGTGGACATCGGCCAGATCAGAAACGCCCAGGGCATTGGGCATTTAGAACGATCAATCAACTGCATAAGAGTAACCGCTCATAAGCGCTTTTTCTCCTTCTCTTAGTACTTTTCCCACGTTGTCGGGAGTTACAAACAGTTGAATTATCATGGAGGGAGTTACAAACAGTTGGATTATCATAAAGGAGTTACAAGAAGTTAAATCATCATGGGGAAGTTACAAACAGTTGAATCATTATGGAAAGAATGGGCAGTTATTGGGCGACGAGGTGGCTGCTTTGGGCGATGGGGAAGAAACTGGGCGATGAGAAGTTTTTATGCAAGATTGAAGGAAAACGTGTGGTAAAACCGTTTGGCAAGGTATAAAAGAAAGAAGAAAGGAAGGAAAAAGGATCCCTCAGAAAAAAAGAGAAATGTAATTTCATTCCATTTAGTTTTAAATATATCTTTACAAATAATTTAGTGTCTTTGTCTTGCTTGGAGGATTTCGTTTCTTTTTCATCCTTTGTCACTATCAGAATCTTCATAAATCAAACACCCTTGTTGGGACTTTTATACTCAAGAGGTTTAGCGTCACTTACACATCGTCTCGAATATTTTAATTGTTAGCGAAGGACACGCGTTTCTGCATGAAACAACTTGCTTACAAGAGTATTCTTATCCACATCTCGACCTCGTACTTCTGATACACCAATGTAAGAGGTAGTTTTCAGTCTCTCAGGACCACCACTCTCCACTAACATATTAAAACAAACCTATGTTTCTCGGTGGCAATAACGTCAAGTCTTTCGTTTATGTCCTTAATCTTGAGGGCTATGTCACGACGTAGGACAACTCGTCTAAATCCAAGGCAAGGTAACGAGATGAAAGACCATACCTTTTTCTTGGAAAAGGATGAATCTTCAACACCTTCAGCTTTCGCCTTTCTGATTGCAGTTATCCATTCAGACAGTACATCATCCATGTCATAGGCAACATCCTTGAGCTTTTCTAACCAATCTTTGACTAAATCATCCTTCACTTGTCTCTTTTCAGCATCAACAAGCACGGCCTGGATGGATTTGAATCCACTGGAGAGTTTTTCGACATCTTTTTTGACTCCCGCCACTAATCTCACCTCCTGGCGAATCTGTTCTTCCATGATTGCAGCCAATTGTGTTAGGATTACAGTTATGATTGCATCAGACATGGTTGAAGATGACAACAGCTGAATAAAAGAAAAAGTGAAATTGGATCAATAGATTACAAAAACAGGGATGGCTTTTTTGGTGACTTCAATGAAAACTGAAACATGAAAAAATTGCTTTTGGTGATAATGAATTCTACCATTAATTTCCTGGTAGTGTTAGGATTTAGGAAATTTCCTCAAGTTGGGTGGCAAAATTCCCTTGGGGGAATAAGTTGAGATGGCATCCTTCATAATTCTTTTGTTCAAAAGCCTTTCACCAAAGTAAAAAAAATAAAAAAATAAAAAATTTAACAAAAAAACAAAAAATCTTTCATACCCTTCACATTTGATCTTACTTTTCTCTTCTTATCATATTCATTCATCATCATCCTCCCAAAAAAACTTAGGGTCTTCATTTCAATTTTGCGCATTTTATCCTCCAAATTTTTGTTTTGATCTTTTTAGTTCGTCGACTTTATATTTTCTCTTAAATAGTCCTCCAACTTTATATTCTATCTTCTTCAGTCCTCTAAATTTTCTTAACCTCCAATTTAGTCCTTCAAGTTCCAATTACTCTTTTTTTTTTTTTTAATTTTTTCTTTTCATTTAACACGAAACTTGAACAATTATTGATCGAAATAACAAAATTATATTCGTTAGAGTTGAAAGAAAATGGATTTTGGCACAAATGGTCCCTAACTTTTGTCCTTAGTGTAGAATTGGTCACTAACGTTTATTTTTGGCATATAAGTCCCTAACCTATGTGTTTTGGTGCGAAATTAATCCTTATGACAAATATGCCTTTAGTTTTATTTAGAAGAAATTGTATGTGGATTCCTAATTATTACAAAATATGCAAATAGGTCCAATACTTATATTTTTTTATAAAAATTAAAGAAAACTAATGAGTTTTTTTTTTGAATTAACACTTTAGTAATAAACATGTCAAATAAAATTATTATTTTTATTATTAAGTAATTATATTATTTAAAGAGGGAGAAATCATTGTGAGAAATTATTTTTCCTCTTTACTTATAAAATTTTTTCTCCCTCTTTATTTTAAAAATTAAGTTAAATAAATAACAAATGACGTATATAATTTTATGACATTGAACTAATCTTATTACATTTTTATTTAACATTAAAATACTAATAAAAATTAATTTACACATTATGTGTTTTATTTTTGAACTAAAATAAAACGATAAATTAAAATATGAAGAATATAGTTGGATCTCTAATATTGTAGTTAATAAACATATAACTCAATTAAATAAAAGTATTTGAATACCAAATTTGTGATACAGTTATTTTTTTTATACAACAATAAAATAAAATTTTAAATTTTAAATAATATAATTACTTAATAATAAAAATAATAATTTTATTTGAAATATTTATTATTAAAGTGTTAATTTAAAAAAAAAATCATTAGTTTTCTTTATTTTTTATAAAAAATAAAAGTATTGGACCTATTTGCACATTTTGTAATGATTAGAAATCCACATACAATTTCTTCTAATTAAAAGTAAGGGCATATTTGTCTTTTTTATCCCATAAGGACCAATTTCCCACCAAAACGCATAGGTTATAGACTTATTTATCAAAAAATAAACGTTAGATACCAATTCCACACTAATGATAAAGGTTAAGGACCATTTGCACCAAAATCCCTGAAAGAAAATGTTATTTATATCGTTACAATACAAAATATACCATATAACGACTATAATATCGTTTCCATTAGAAGGTAACGATATTAATATCGTTCATATGCACAACTTGCACATTTATGGATCATAAATAATGACATTCGAATCGTTCTAGTTCAAGGATAAAGATATGAAAGTCGTTACTATACAAAATATAACTATAACGATATGGAAGTCGTTTCAGTAGTAAAATAACGATGTCTATATCATTCCGTTCATATATGTTGGATCGATCGTTCACGTACGATGGGCATGCTTAGAACACACGCGGGAGGTCTGAAAAATGATATCTAGTTACAAACAACCATACGAACAATGAATGAAACACAAATGTAGTTATCTTATTCCTATCGAATTACTTCAAACGTTGTTCACAACACTGTAATCTTGGACATTAATTTTTATGAATTTTTATGAATAGAACATTATTTTTTATGAATTTATTAGTATTAATATAATTAAAAAAGTTATTATTAAAAATTTCTCTTGCAACAATTTTTTTTAAACTATGGGATATTAAATTTTTATATTCAAAATTTTTAACTGAAAAAACAAAGTCTATAAAAATCTGTAAAAGTCTAATAAAATCTTTCAACATGAAATATATAAAGTCAGTCACTTGAAAAATGTTAATCAAAGTCTTTAAAAATTTAGATTAAATACACCCCTCTTATTGTCGTTGAACAATAGAAAAAATATTGATATTTATTTGTAAACTTACTTATTTGCTTATAAGTGAACTTTTTAGGATTAGCCAAACAGACTGCTAATTAATTTGTTTATTTTTACTATTTAATTAAGATTAGGCTGGGTTTTTTGTTTTCTTACATTCTGGTTGTATTTTTGCAGCCAAAATGCAAAATACTAGATAAGAAAATTGGAAACAGACCTTGAAGTTTCTCTGATTTTCTTCATTTTTGATTTAGGATGGTGTATTCAATTAAGAATTGATAAGACTTTTAAATATTTTTATGGAGTTTAAAAATTTAGGTGTATTTAATTTAGACTTTTTAAATTCTATAAAAGTCTTGGGGTATTCAAAATAGATTTGTAAAGACTTTTAAAAAGTCTTATAAAATCACGCGATATTCAATTGAGACATTTTAAAATCCTACGAAATTCAAAAAGTATTCAAATGTCGATGACTTTTTAATGACTTTTATATATCATTTTATATGTACAAACTTTAAAAGACAATGTATAAATAAATGATATCACAATTTCTCTCTCATTCACCCCTAAGATTTTGAAAGACTTTGAGGGAAAAAAAATAATTCATTTTCTTATTTTTTCTGCATGTAACATTTTTATTTTCTTTTTTCTTTCAACAAATTGTAGAGTTAAGATAATATTTTTTTGTCTTCAATATATTCTCCTAACTATTTTTTTTTTATCTTCTTTCTTTTTCCTTCTACAAATATCATAACCATGATTAATTACCAATATTTTTTTTATGAAAAGAATATTTTTATTTTTTTCTCTATTCGATTTGATTTTTTTTTCTTTTCAATGTTCTCCTAACCAATTTTTCATTTTCTTCTTTTTTTCCTTCTATGAACTTTTAGAGACAATGTGATTTTTTCTTTAATATTCCTATAACTATTTTTCTCTCTTTTTTTCCATTAAAAATAAGATAAATTTATAATTAAATTTTTATATAATTGTTGATTATAGTTTATTAATTAATTTCATCAGGTCAAAAATTTGTTTTTTATTAATGTATTTTTTTTTCATTTTCATTATTGTTTTTTCTATATAATTGTTGCATTTTTTTCTTCGTAAATTGGTACTTTTGTTATTTATTATGCAATTGTCGTGATTAATAATGATATGTTACCTATAGATTATTAAATATAAAAAAGAAGATTAGAAATTGGATAATTTTTTTTTGTTTAAAAATATTTTTAAAAAGAATTGCATGCTATTATTTTTTGAATTTATCCACGAGCCATTTGAAAGTTTATAGTTTTACTCAAAAGAAAAAATGGAATGAGTTGATAATTTATATCATTAACTTTTGACGTAGTTGCTTGCAACAATTAAATAGAACAATTTTGATGAATTTAATAATATTAATACAATTAAATAAATTATTACTAGACTTTTCTCATGCTACATTTTTTTTAATTGTGGGATATTAAATTTTTATATTCAAAATTTTTAATTAAAAAAAAGTCTATAGAAGTTCATAAAAGTCTGTAAAAGTCTAGGAAAATCTTTCAAAATGAAATCTATACAAATCCATAAAAGTTTGTAGGAATCTATTAAAATCTATAAAAGTCATTAAAAGTTAATGAAATTTATCAAAGTGAGTCACTTAAAAAATGTCAATCAAAGTCTTTAAAAGTCTAGATTAAATACACCCCCCTTAGAGCATCTCCAATGGGCTCTTTAAACATAAGATTCTCTCTATTTTAAAGAGCCAAACTTTAAAATTATGTTTCGATGAACTCTCTAAATTAATTTTTTAAAATAGAGAGTGAGTTTGGCTCTCCAAATTCTCTATAATTAAAATGCATTCAAACAATTTCAATTTTTAATTCTCCGTATAATGATTGAATTAAATAGTGTATACAAAATAAAATAGAAAAAATGGAATAAAATCATATAATAATTAAGAGAGTGGCATGTTAAAAGAAAATAAATGAAAAAATAATAAATACTTATTGAAAGAAGTAAAATAAAGTGTTAAAGATGAAGAGATTGTTGGAACACTTAAAAAATTTTACTTTCTAAATTTATAGATATTCTTTAAAATGTCAAATATGCTCTTTATAAATAAAGAGTACATTGGAGATGCTGTCAGTGTTTTTCCAAGATTTCTTATTACTTACACAGAAGTTTCCTATCAAACGCAGCAATTGAAGTCTTCCTTCTTTCATATTTAGATTCAGGACCCACAAGGAAATTTTGCCACCCAACTTGAGGAAATTTCCTAAATCCTAACACTGCCAGGAAATTAATGGTAGAACTCATTAGTACCAAAAGCAATTTTTTTATGTTTCAGTTTTCATTGAAGTCACCAAAAAAGCCATCCCTGTTTGTGTGATCTATTGATCCAAATTCACTCTCTCTTTTATTCAGTTGTCATCTTCAACCATGTCTGATGCAATCATAACTGTAATCCTAACACAATTGGCTGCAATCATGGAAGAACAGATTCGCCAGGAGGTGAGATTAGTGGCAGGAGTAAAAAAAGATATCGAAAAACTCACCAGTGGATTCAAAGCCATCCAGGCCGTGCTTGTCGATGCTGAAAGGAGACAAGTGAAGGATGAATCAGTCAAAGATTGGTTAGAAAAGCTCAAGGATGTTGCCTATGACATGGATGATGTACTGTCTGAATGGATAACTGCAACCAGAAAGGCGAAAGCTGAAGGCATTGAAGATTCATCCTTTTCCAAGAAAAAGGTATGGTCTTTCATCTCGTTACCTTGCCTTGGATTTAGACGAGTTGTCCTACGTCGTGACATAGCCCTCAAGATTAAGGACATAAACGAAAGACTTGACGTTATTGCCACCGAGAAGCATAGGTACAATTTTAACATGTTAGTGGAGAGTGGTGGTCCTGAGAGACTGAAAACTACCTCTTACATTGATATATCTGAAGTACGAGGTCGAGATGTGGATAAGAATACTCTTGTAAGCAAGTTATTGTCTGAGAGTAGACAAAGTCACGGATTCCATGTTGTTTCTTTAGTGGGCATGGGAGGAATTGGAAAAACAACTCTAGGACAAATGGTCTACAATTGTGCTGCTGTAGAGCAAGATTTTGAGAGAAAAATGTGGGTATGTGTCTCGGAGCCTTTTGATGATGTTCGAGTTGCAAAAGCGATTGTTGAAGACCTTGAAGGTAATGCTCCACACTTATTTGAACTTGAAACTGTATTGCGCCATCTTAGGAACGCTATATCAGGAAAGAAGTTCCTTCTTGTGCTAGATGATGTGTGGACTGAGGACTACAGGAAATGGGAACAATTGTTCAACTCTCTCAGAACTGGTGCAGCTGGAAGTAAAATTCTAGTGACTACGAGAAATGAGAGAGTTGCGAAAATGATGAGAAGTAGCTATGAGCTTCATTTGGGGCAGTTATCAGACGAGGACAGTTGGTCGCTATTCAGTCAGATAGCATTTTTCGAAAGAAGCAAAGAGGATTGCGAAGAACTGGAAGGTATCGGTAGGAAAATAGCTGACAAGTGTCGAGGCTTACCTCTTACTGTAAAGACTATTGGCAGTCTTATGCGCTTCAAGAACTCTGTACAAGATTGGCAGAATGTTCTGAATAGTGAATTCTGGGAGTCAGAAGAAGCAGAAGGTGGTCTTTTTCCTCCTCTGATGTTGAGCTACTTCGATTTGCCCTCGACGATGAAAAGGTGCTTTTCATTTTGTGCTCTCTTTCCAAAAGATCACATCATCGACGCAAGCAATTTGATCAAACTCTGGATGGCGCAAGGCTATCTCCACTCAACGCAAAATGTAGAAATGGAAGTATTAGGTGAGGAATACGTGCAAAATTTGGTCATGAGGTCTTTCTTCCAAGACTTAGAAAAAGATAAAGATGGTAAACGGATTTTAAGATTTAAGATGCATGACATGGTTCATGATTTTGCGCAATATCTTACAAAGAGTGAATGTTCTGTGGTGGAGGTTGACAGTGAGTTAGCAGTAAATATGGGATCGTCTTATAAAATGAAACGTCATTTGACCCTGGTACGTGCAGAAGATGTCCGTTTTCCTACTTCCATTGCTAATGTAGAAAAACTACACTCGTTTTGGGTTCAGTCTTTCTATGATACACCCCAATTATAAGTGAATTGGACAGAATTGAGCCGGATTTATTCCATCGTTTGGCATGTCTCAAGGCATTAGATTTAAGTCGTAACAGGTTGGGTGAACTTCCAAAAGAAGTTGGGAAGTTGATTAGCTTGAGATACCTGAACTTATCCCATAACCCATTCTGGGAGTTGCCTTCAACATTGTGCGATTTGTATAATTTACAAACCTTGAAGCTTTCTGCCTGTGACCATCTCAGAAAATTGCCTCAAGGAATGGGGAAATTAGTAAATTTGAGGCACCTTGAGATAGATTGCACTGATAGTCTTAAAACATTGCCGAAAGGGATTGGCAACTTGAGCTCACTTCAGACATTGAGCAAATTTGTCATTGTTCGTGCTAGTGATGGTGAAGAAGTGACATGCACGCTAGAGGATTTGAAATACTTGAAGAACCTTCGAGGATGTCTGAAAATCGAAGGATTGGGTTACGCAACAAATGCAGATGAGGCCAAGAGAGCCGAGTTGAGTGAAAAGAAACATCTTTCTGATTTGCACCTGGACTTCAAACCTATGGCTCAAACTGGCAGTGAAGGCAAAGTGATTGAAGCTCTTCAGTTGCACCCTGGGTTGCAATCTTTGGTTATAAGTTCATATGGAGGTACTCGATTCCCCAATTGGATGGTAAGTTTAACCAACCTGCGAAAGCTTTCGCTTCAAGAGTGCCAAAACTGCACAATTTTGCCTCCACTTGGAAGACTTCCGTCCCTAGTAACGCTCTACATAGATGGCCTACATAATCTGAAATCTCTCGGGCTTGAATTTTTGGGTGCAACAATCAATGTGAGTGATTGTATCACAGAAGATAGCAAAGACAGATCATTGGCATTATCATCGGCTGAGAATATTGCATTCCCAAAGTTGAAGAAACTGAAAATTTCAAACATGAGAAGTTGGGAAGAATGGAACATGATCAGAGCAAAAGGGGAAAATATCAAGATCATGCCTAGTCTCCTCTGTTTGAAACTATACAATTGCAGCAATCTGAAGGCACTACCGCGTCCTCTCTTCCAGATGACACCAATAAGGAAGTTGCATATCCAGAATTGTCCGATCATTCAGCAGCGATATAAGAAGGAAACAGGGGAGCATTGGATCAGTATATCCCACATCCCAAAGGTCCGAATCTAGTAAAATTCTAGTATAGCTTGCTTGTTGCTCATCTTTCTGCTTTGTAATCCTTCATACTACTAAAATTGTTCGGTAATAGCATTCTCTACTTTGTCTTTCCAATTTATTAGCTTTGAGTTTCACCAAACAAATGGATTATATTCCATTACAGACGTCGAAAATCTACCATAGCTGACGATTTGTGAATCTGTAGCACAAGTTAATAACATGTTGCTCTCTATCGATACAATTTAAGAGGGATTTCTGATAAAATAGTGTAAAATGTAGCGGAAGTAACTGTCGGGAATCTACTTAAGCATGCACAACATAATTTAAAATAAGTTTCGATTCCCTTCACCAGATAATCTTTGTGTTTAGGTAAAATATGTGATACAAATATACTTTTAATGAATTTCCAAGCTTCTGAATGAATCTAAACTGCAAGAGCTTCAATCTTTTTGTCATCACAATTGTCAAGATGTCCAGCTTCTAACAAAAATCCACACAAGAAGAATAAAAATGGAATTCTAACCAACAACCAAGGTGGCCGGCGGTGGGGGCGAGAGAGAGAGAGAGATTTAGGAGTTTGCTTTCTTGTGCTAACAATTTTAATACCATATATTTATAGCTTTTAATTAATCTTGAACCCCATCTGGAAACTAAAAACTTCGGTCCAAATGAGCCCAATGTTGTGAAAATATTGTGATTGCAAGTGTACAATATCACACAAAAGTAATAAAGTAGACATATTGAGTCCGTATTATCGTTCCCACGAAGACTATTTTATTTATGTATTAGTTCAATTAATCTTTAGTGTTATTTTTATAGAATGCACTTTAAAAGAAACTGCTTTGAGAGATTTGAAACTAGAATTTTAGATTTTTCAAAATAAGAAAAACAATGCAATAACTTATTTGAAAGCGAAAATTAACAATTTAGAGAAGAATGATGGTTAAAGCGTTTGGACAAACGAATTCACCTAGTTGTCATCTCTAATTCCTACTCTCAAGATTTGTTCATAAAGTTGTATTCGGTCGAATTCACAAATTTAACCTAATTTACCTCTCTCGAATTCAAATTAGTCATATCTAATTAAATCAACATAGGCAGTCAGAATGGTCCTTAATTAGATGCATTAATTCTCCTAAGAATTCAATTCAGACCGTAGCAATAATAAAAGTGTATCTCTACTTTTTATCCAATTGCCAGTTTTTACTACGTGGTCTAGATTAATAATTTGCTTCTCAATTCATTACAACTCACAAGATCAATGAAATAATGGCAAGTTATTCCAAGCATTAAGAGAAAAAATAAAATCAAATACTTAAACAATTTATAAGTCAAAACTTGAGATTCGAAATTAAAGAATTAAAACTAGGCTACATCGTTCATCCAAACTATGAATTTAGCTACTCATGATTCGGGAAGAAGAAAACATTAGAAGATTTGAATACATAACCGTGTTCTGAAGAAAAGATGAAAAGATGTTGATTATCTTGTACCAAGATATCTTGATCTTCACGTTCCAATCTTCTTAATCTTGGCTGTTCTTGGTTTTCTTTGTCGTTCTTTTCTCTGTCTTCTCTTGTCTTTTCCAAAGAATTCACCCCCTTTCATATAATGTTTTACTAATTTTACAACCATGTACATGAAAAGATGAAAAAGGCCTTGACTGGAATTAAAAATAAGCCAAAAAAAGTCCAGACGCACGAATAGCGCATTACCGTGGTCGAACCGCGGTTTGCAAACTGCGGTCATACCGACAAACAGCAAATAATGTTGCCTAAAATTGGTTCCAATCCTAATTTGCAAGATTTAGTCCTCAAAGTTTTAATGTATATTTTATTTGGTCCTCAATTCATCATTGGTCCTTTTTGTCCTCTTTAGTCTTCTTATTTGCAACTCAGATCCTTCAACTTTAGATTTTATCCTCTTTAGTCCTCTAATTTATTCTTTCATTTCAATTTAGTCCTCTTTTATTTGTAACCCACGTCCTTCAACTTTTAGATGTTTGTAAGTTGATCCCCATATCCAAGTCTTCGTACGCCTTCAGTCCTTTTTCACCTATTTTACTTTGTTTTTCTTCAATTCCATTCGAACTCGGGTTTTGACCTAAAACAATTAAATCAATATACAATTAAGTAAAAAATTACTTAAAAGTACTTACAATCGTCTATTTTTAATGGTCCAGATAAGTGTAAAACTACACTTATCAAATACCTCCAAACTTGAACATTTGTTCGTCCTAGAACATGACTAATACTTAAACAATCAAACAAATAATATTAAAATATACTATAATAGATAGCTTGCCGTATTTGTCTCATGTTTTTGAAACAACTCAATCAATTCATAAAAAATTTCTAAATTATGCTACAAAAATTAATTTTTACTTATCTGATGCTCGATTGATATATGTGTGTGCGCATAGTCAATCCAATCAACTCAAGCTTTTAGGTTGGTAATATTCTGTCCCCCAATAGTCAAATATTTCCTTTCTCTCTCGTAAGAATACACATTCTCATATTGATATTCAGTATTTCACCGTGGGTGTTAACTCTAAAGTTGCCCTCAAAACACTTATTCTTTTACCACTCAAAATTTGGTTAGGTCTAGCCAAAACAGCTACTATCTAGATATGTGAATATTCTCATTTTATTGAATGCTTCGACCATCAAGCTTCCACTAGGTAAGTCAAATCCACTAGTCATCTAAATCCCCAAGTAATGTGCACAAAGGCCCAATCTTGCTTTTGCTTCTTCTTTTTTTCTTTTTTCATTTTACATATATAATTATATATAGATATATATCTTATGTATAAGACCTCATTCCCTTAAGTTTTCTAGATGACCCTTATAGCGAGCTTTAGGGTGATGGCTCCCAAGTCTGATAGACTTTAGGGCACTGAGTTTTGAGAACTCCAACGGACTTTATCAATCAAGTCAACTAGGCTACGAAGAGATGTATAAGATAATGCAAGTGCAATGCCTTTTTTTTTTTTTTTGCAAGATAAATAAGCGGAGATTAGATTCCTAGCATCCGGTCAATACCTAGATTCCACATGGTAGCCAAATAAACTCCACACAACTATTACTCAAGCACGGAATCAACACTTATCTAAACAGCTTCTGTAATGGTTTAACCACCCCCAAACTATCCTTTCAACTGGTTAGGTAATTGAGTTATCAACTGGTGGTCTTGGTTTCACAACATATGTTCACTATTCTTTCATTGTATTCTATTTAATATATCAACCAAAGGTAGTGATATTCATGACTATTGTGCTCACACTTAATCATATCTCACATGGATAAATATAGTCTATAAAAATAGCTTAAGCAGCATCACCTAGTCATAATTCATAAATTGATAACAGTTTCAAATAATATCATCATAAGCCGGCAAGGCTATCCAACATACAAGCACACAAATTTTATTTTCTTTTTCACAACACACATAACAATAATGAAAACAATAAAGTCTCACCCCCAAACTTAAAATCTACATTGTCCTCAATGTGACAAAAGAAAGCAAAATAAATAAAAAAGAAAAGAGTTAACCCGAATCAAAAGACGTGCAGACAACGTCGGACTTTCAACTGATGAGTATGCATTGTGATTGGAATGCCGATGTGTAGCCTGAAATAAAAAATAAATTAAATGTACTCATTTACTAAAAATCGAGAAACGTGCTCTAAATTCCTAATTCAATAATAGAATTCTACATGCAATGCAATAAACATATAAGGGATAGAAAAAATGGGTTGCCTCCCATTAAGCGCTCGATTTATAGTCTAGAGCTCGACTTATTATCTGGTTGCTTTATGGCACTTTAAATAGTGCTTTGGAGGACTTGCTTTGCTTGCATCTATTAACTTTGTACCAATTTTCGTTTATCTTCCAAAAATTTAACATGTGCTTCTCAGATAAATATAATTGTAGTTTAGCACATTGCTCGAACACCACTACGAAAACTTCAACTTCCTCATCGGCCTTGATCACAAAATTAATTTTAGAATAAATACGGAAGTCGGAGAATTGTTTGATAAGTACAATATCATTGAATGTCAATTTTTTATTTTGCTCATTTAGGACCAACTTCTCTTTTTCGGCATACTCTTCTTCTTTAGATTTTGCATCTTGCTTCCCAGCTTCTTCTTCTTCAATTGCCAACTGTTTGTCCTTTTTCTCTGGCATTTTCACGTGAATTTATGACAGTTGTATCTCGCTCCTAGTAGTGATTGCTTGTACTTGCTCTTTTGGATTTGTTACAGTATTGCTAGGTAGGGTCTCTGCAGATAGTTGTAAAGCCAATTGGCCAATCTGAGTTTCTAATTTTTTGATAGACGCTTGTTGATTTTGACTGTTTGTGTCCAGCCGCTCTAATACTTTATCAATTTTCTGCATATACTGTTGGAACATCTCCCTCAAACTTGGTATTCTCTCTTGCTGAGCATTGTTGGGATTACCACCGTTCTGATTATCCGACCATCTAAAATTTGGGTGTTGTTTCCAACCCGGATTGTATCTTTGTGAGTAAGGATTATATTGTTGATGTGTATTATTCAGCACAAAGTTGACATGTTCTGAAGAGGCCAATAACATACAATCTGATGTCGAGTGGTTAGCCCCACAGTTTTCGCACAAGAGGGTTGCTTGGATGGCATTTATTCTTTGCGTCTGTGTTCTGACCAAGAGCTCCACCTGCTTTGTCAATGCAACAAGTTGTGCATTAGTAGCACCTGTCATTAAATAGACAAAGAAGAAAGAAAATAGTAATAATAATAATAATAAAAGAAATCAATAATAATAATAATAATAATAATAATAATAAAATTTAAAAAAAAATAAAACTAACACTAACGATTAATCTAAACTAATATTAAATAAGAATAGTCCCCGGCAACGATGTTAAAAACTTGTTGTGAAAATAATGTGATTGCAAGTGTACAATATCGCAAACAAGTAATAAAATAGACATATTGAGTCTGGATTATCGTTCCCACGAAGACTATCTTATTTAGATACTAGTTAAATTAATCGTAATACTAATTTATTTAAAACAATTTGAATTGAGTTGATTTGAAAGATTTAAACTAGAACTATGAATTTAAGAAAATAATTTAATAACTTATGTAAAAGCAAATAACAAGAATTTAGAAAAGAATAGTTAAAGCGTTTGGACAAACGAATTCATCATAGTTGTTATCTCTAATTTCTCATCTCAAGATTTATTCCTAATGTTGTATTCGGTCGAATTCACTAATTTAACATAATTTACCTCTCTCGAGTTCAAATTAGTCGTATCTAATTAAGTCAACTTAGGCAGTCAGAATGGTCCTTAATTAGATGCATTAATTCTCCTAAGAATTCAATTCAGACCGCAGCAACAATAAAAGTGTATCTCTACCTTTTATCCAATTGTCGAATTTTACTACGTGATCTAGATTAATAATTTACTTCTCAATTCATTGCAATCCACAAAATCAATGAAATAATGGTCAGTTATTCCAAGCATTAAGAAAAGAAACAAAATCAAATACTTAAACAATTTATAAATCAAAACTTGAAATTCGAAAATAAAGAATTAAACTTATGCTACATCGTTCATCCAAACTTTAAATCTAGCTACTCATGATTCGGGAAGAAGAAAACATTAGAAGATTTGAATACATAACCGTGTTCTGAAGAAAAGATGAAAAGATGTTGATTATCTTGCACCAAGATATCTTGATCTTCACGTTCCAATCTTTTTGATCTTGGCCGTTCTTCGTTTTCTTCGTCGTTCTTTTCTCCGTCTTCTCCAAAGAATTCACCCTCTTTCTTTTGACCTAGGTTAGGTCTTTATATAATATTTTACTAATTTTACAACTCATGTATATGAAAAGATGAAAAAGACCCTGACTGGAATTAAAAATAAGCCAAAAAATACCCAAATACGCGAACAACGCATTGCCATGGTCATCATAGTAGTTTACAAACCCATGATATACAATGACAAAACAGCAAATAATATTGCCTAAAATTGGTTCCAATCCTAATTTGCAAGATTTAGTCCTCAAAGTTTTAATGTATATTTTATTTGGTCTCCAATTCATCATTTGTCCTTTTTGTCCTCTTTAGTCCTCTTATTTGCAGCACAGGTCCTTCAACTTTGAATTTTATCCTCTTTAGTCTTCTAATTTATTTTTTTATTTCAATTTAGTCCTCTTTTATTTGCAACCCACGTCCTTCAACTTTTAGATATTTGTAAGTTCATCCCCATATCCAAGTCTTCGTACGCCTTTAGTCATTTTTCACTTATTTTGCTTTGTTTTTCTCCAATTCCATTCAAACTCGAGTTTTAACCTAAAACAATTAAATAAACACACAATTAAGTAGAAAATCACTTAAAAGTACTTACAATCGTCCACTTTTAATGGTCTAAATAAGTGTAAAATCACACTTATCACCCAACAATAATCACGATCGTAGGGACATTTACGCCTATCTTCATCTTTATTCTCAAAATTATTTTTTCTCTATCATATCTCATCTGTTCTTAAAATCAAATTTTCAAATCCACCTTCTTCTTCATCTGCTTCATTATTCTCAAAATTGTTTTTTTCCCACCATATCTGTTATTAAAATTCCTTCTCCTCAAATCAAATTCGCATTCTTCCTCATCTGCTACATATTTGAATTGCCATTGAATTTGAATTGTAACCTACGGTCGAATCCACCATGGAAAAGCGGTATATACTAATTAAAATTATGTTATTACGATCGTAGAGAATTTCTCCCCTACTGACCCAAAAAATACATATACGTCTGTCATTCATCTTCATTCTCAAAATTGTGTTTTCTCCAATCTCATATGTTCTTCAAATTCAATCTCCTCAAATCAAATTCTCAAATCCACATTTTTCTTCATATGCTACATCATTCTCAAAATTGATTTTTCTCCATCATATCTCCTCTGTTTTTCAAATTCATTTTCCTTAAATCAAATTCTCAAATCAACCTTCTTCTTCATATACTATATATTTAAATTGCCATTGAATTTGAATCGTAACTTACGGTCGAATCCACTGCGGAAAAGCGGTATATACTAGAACTACTACATCCAGGGCCAGTTCTCACATTTTCGGGGCCCAATACGAAGTCCAAAAAATAGGTCTCAAAGAGAAAGTCTAATAAGTCATGGACATGACTGCTGATGGAATGTGCTTCAATTTTTTTTTTTTTTTTAAATAGACCATTTTGATTTTGGACTTGGACAACTATTTAATAATAGTCGTGGCCTGGAACGTGAATGTGTTTGCTTTTCATTTTCTTTGGGTTTTAAACTTTTGCACAAAAAATTTTTTTTTTTAGCAACTTTAGTAATTACAAATAATTTTTTTAATGAAAATGGGGCCATTCGGTTTTGGGCTCGAAGCGATTGTCTCATTCGTCTCAATCCAAAACCCGGCCATGACTATATTGGATCGGACGTAATTGATGGCCAATAAAATTGGAGAGAAAAGATGTAATAACTCATCTTTTGAATGTGACAATCTTTTCATTTTTAAAATATTTTTGTTTAAAAAGTAATAAGACAATTCGATATACTGATTTCTACAATGTTTAAATAGATTCGTCACAAGTTGTGCAACGTCACGAATCAATGAAACTTATTCATATATGCACAAATAAATCATAGGCTCCACTTCATTTCGAGAGTCCCACGATGTACCGTTCAACAATTACCATCTTTCTTACACATCGTTGTCGACTAGACAAGAAGATAGTAATATATATTTATATAAAATTAATTAAAAACTGAAAAATCACAATGTGATCTGAATTTTCCCCCACTGATTTTGATTTGAGACCTATCCTAGAAAATTATGGCATTAATCACAACATCAAATATTAAATGGTCTCACCACCACCTCATTAGTTTTGATTAACACTTACAAAGACAAATTACATAATAATTGTGTATAGATAGCTATGAAGAAGGAAGCCTCTCGAAGGTCTAATATTTTCATTTTTGACATATTGCAAAATTATTAAAAAATATTTTTTTTCTTAATTTTTTGTTTCCTAATAAATATAAAAAGTTTTGAAATATGTGGACCATAGGACATAATCGCGTGAGCAACGAAAAATTAAAAACAATAGAAAATTATAACTTGCTTTAACAAGTTTACATGTGATAAACATTAATCGAGTCAAAATCTTTACGTTATCGTCTTTGTTAGATTTTTCAATCGAGATAACGAACTCTACCTACTACATGTTTGTGTAGACTTATCAACACTTATAAATGTATCTCCAATACAACTGTAGATTATATTAGAAATTGTGTCACATGACCAAAAAAAAAAAAATAGAGAATGTCTAGCACACCATCTACTATGCTGAGTTTATTTTATTTATAATTTATTTCTATTAGAATGTGTGTTAATCATCATTTATTTAATTTTTTATAATTTATCTATCACTATCTCTTGTACATGTGGACCGCAATTTTTTTGATTCACAACTCTATTAAGATGCACTTCTTTCCGTCTCTATTTTATTTGTCTCATGTACAATAATCCACGTTATTGTATTGGATATATTATAAGCTGGTCAAATATTATTTTTATCCATATATTTCGCAAGATCCATAAATTTTATCTACTTTTTATCTATATATTATGTAGGGCCGCTACTTATAATTTATGTCTATTTGTTTGTGGTCGTGGCACTGCATTCTTGGACCTGTCTCAACAACAGACTAACAAAAAAAACAAACATTTTACATAACAAAACTATGTATAACAAGTGGAGGACTATGACACAAATGTCCTACAGTGGACCCCACCTGTTGCCTTCCATTTATTCCACTCATATAAACCAAATTAAAAAGTAATAATTATACTCACTACATGTAGTCAACCTACGTGATATTATACAATTTGATAAATTATTTACTCTAATTAAGTAATATATTTATAATTATTAATTATGAATAATTCATCCAATTGTGTAATACCACGTAAAATAACTACAGAATAGTGAACGACTATAAATAGCATTACTCAAAAAATAATTACCCCTTATAATTGCAAAAATACAATAAAAATTGTTATCTCTCTTTTATCTTTTATGTCTTGTTTTGTGGTTGTACCCTTTCATTCTTACCTTGTACATCTCTCTGTCGGGGAACTAGTACGATTTTTTTTTTTTTTTTTTTAATATTGTGAAATAAAGTTGAAAGGAGATATTGGATAACCCAACTTCAAATGAGACATCAATTGGATCACCTAAATTTAAAAAGTCTTGATCAAGTAATCAGACTTTAATTTTATTTCAAATTCAATCATCCATTTATGTCGTTAATGCAACTGACGGGATTTGACTACGTGGACATTAAAATTAGATGGAATGTCACATAGGACATAGCTCAACTAGCAGGAAGGCGAACATATATTCTAAACACGTGAATGACGATAAAAACAAAAAAAACAAAAAAACAAAATTGAATTGAGAAAATCGCTTTCTCAAAAATACAAAATTTGTTTAATGTAAAGATTTCAACGACTTGTTTCATTTTTGTGGTTCGCATAGGTCCTAAGTGGTATTCTTACTAATTTTAATGTCCACACAAGCACATCCTGTCAATTACATTAATGGCATCTAATGGAATGATTGAATTTGAAATAAAACTAAAGTTTGATAACTTGTTTGAGACTTTTTAAAGTTGAGTGACTCAAATGATTTTTTGATTGTAGTTAGTTGACTTCCCATAAAATTTACCTCTTGATTAGATGTCCTGGTAAATTTGACAATTCAAAATCATTTTATGAATATTTATTTGCTTTGGTAAATAGATAGACACATACTTATTATTTCAGAAAATATAATATTATATATGAATTATTTTACCAACAATTAGAAAATAAAATGGTGACCAAAAATAATTATTTAATATATTTAAGATTATATCTTCATAAATACCTTTAACAAATTTTAAATACATTATGATAGCAATATATCATTTTTTATTACATTTATATATTGAATCGGACACCAAAAAAAAAAAAAATTTAACTTTTTAAAGAAAATAAAGTATATGTTTAATTTCCACTATTCGATACATTTTTAGAAATCTTCTATGTTTGTTTAAAAAAAGACATTTTCAATACCAGACACGTACTTTATAATATTTTTTGTCCACGTGGACTAATAAAATAGAATCACTTTTTTTTTGTCTAATAAAAAGTTAATATATTATTATTATTTTTTAATATGCAATTAGTCAGTCAACCCACTACATTTTATCATTTTCTTTGATAAAAAAGAAGACTAACAATTATTATTATTTGTCGAAAATTAATATAAATATATAATACTCCGAAAATGAAGTGTGAGGTTGCCATTATGCCCTAAAGAATTGTCAAAGAGTGATTATCAGTGGGCCATTGGTTGTCCATCAATCCAATTGTTTCCATCTCCTTTTACTCCTAGGCCCTAGTTGCTCAATATCCACTTTATTTTTTCTATTTTTTTTTTTTATTTAAGTTCAACATAACTCCAAAATTACTCATAGGGAGCGGGAATGGATATATATAGAAGCTCTCTTGGCTTAAATTTTTTTTTTAGTATTTATATATTTTTTAAAAATAAATTTTTATATAAAAATTTATTATGAATATATATTTTGATTCACAATATTTATATTTGTCTTATATTCTACAAAGCTTTTAAAGAAAAAAAAAGTATTATGAATGCATTCTTATACTTTCTCGAGTTTGGTCATTTGGGTACAAATTAATATTAAAATATGTGTGCTTTCAATGTTGGTGCCGTCTCAAAATTTTATTATGTTTAAAAAGAAACATACCACATGACATGTGAGACGTGTATGGAAGTGCTTGACGAGTACAAGTATCTAAAACATGGTGTGTGTGCGTGGTAGGTTTCCAACTATGCTACCTATTGTTACAAGGAAATGTCTTTACTCACGACGCCAATTTTTTATTAAAAAGAGAATTATATTTTTATTTTTAATTAAATCAAAAAAAAAAATCTCTGTCACCAATTAATTCAAATTTTAGAGACCTTGTAGTGGGGTAAGTGAATGAGAAAGATGGGAACTATGGAGAATGGCATAGAGTGGGGGTGGAGCACCTTGGCATGTGGTTTGCTTTTTAACTTTTATCCTTTTTTTTTTTAATTTGTTCTTTAAAATTAAATAATTTCCTATTTTAATTTTTACAAGTCAAATAGCAAGTCACGTGAGAGTTAGTGTGTTTGGAAGAGTTTTTTTGAAGTTCAAAACTACTTTTAAAAGAGCAAAGCTCTAATTGAACTTTTGCTAGAAATTACAATTAACACTTAATAATACATCAAAAAAAGATATTAATTTATTTACTACGTTAGTTATTTATATCAAATTATCACTTCATAATTTAATTATCATCTTAACTTTAATATCTATTATAAGATATGAAATAATGTTATTTATAAAAGAAAATAATATGAGATATATAATAATTAATTACTATTTAGTCAAATAAATATAAAGTTTATATAATAAAAAACTAAAAACACTCAATTTAATACTCACAACACTTTTTAGATTCACAGTGTTAACATTTTTTTTTAACAAAAACTCAACTGTCAAAATCGTTACTATCAAAAGCTCTACTTACAACAACATTGCCAAACGATATGTACAAATACTTAAAGTGATTAATAAAATAAATATTGTAACCTTATTTACAGGACGGAAACAGATGGCTCTCCTATGTTGGAGTCTCCTTTAGTCCAATATTTATTTATTTTTAGTATAGGAATTTTTATTTGAAAAAACAAAAATTTTATATATTAACTCGATTTTTTAGTTCTCGTCTGAATCCGTCTCTACTCATCTACACGTCTTGTCTTGATTGCATCATAGAGTAAAATTTGGAAAAGAAAGGTGGAAAGTTGATAAAGTGGAGAAAATATTAGAACAAAAAGCTTTCTAGAATGGTATTAACAAAGAATAATAATTTACATAAAAACGCATTTAACTTTGGCTTGATTGATTGTAAGAGTATATGCTATATCAAGTATTGCCAACATGACTATTCAACATGTAACTCCAATTATTCATACTATTTCCCCAAATAATTGTGTGAACATTCACATGTAAGCCAATTTTTTGTCAAACGTTTGATACTTCCAAGTATTGTCTAGTTCTTTTCAAGTAAGGCTTTTATTAGGTATGGGATTGAAATTATTGTCCCTTGTTTTTTGTAATTTTTTGGTCAATAATTTTATACGAGATAACGAATCAATAGACGTACTTTCCTACAATTATTCACATATCTTTATGATGATTACAAAAAAACAACGATTTACCGACTAGACAAAATGGGATTGTAAAATTTTAATGCGATCGTACATTCTACTTTATTCAAAAAAACTACTAATCATACGACAGTATTACTTTATATTTTTATATACTTTTTGAGCGTTCTAATATGTCACGTGAGGTTGTAGTGTGAAAAAGTAAACAAGCACGTGTGAAAAGGGAAATAAACACTCTTAATGTCTAATGACACGTGGCTGATAAACCACACACTAAATTGAGCAAAAGGGTTGTTTTTTAAAAAAGAAAATTCTATTGGATGTCTCTTTCACAATCATACATTGTAGTAGTTGTTATATAACACACATTATAGGATTTGGTCCATTGGCCATTTATTAACAAAGCCAATCACTACTTTAGAGCCACGTACTCATCACACTTTTCATTTGTGGCATCAAACTAATAATTTAAGGGGCCAAATTGACCTTTATGACCACTTCGAATTCAAATGTAATTTTCTAGTCGAAGCATGTAGTTAAATTGAGACTTTCTTAGATTCTATAAATTTTTAGTTTTAAATTTAAAAAAAAATTGTAAGACAAAAAGACTATAATTAAATGAAGAAATTGATATGATTCTTGTAAAAATAATCGAGATAACATACTTTTGGAGACCATACTAAATTGTGATGCTTATGAAAAAATTTTAAATCGAAACTTTTAGAGCTCGATAACCTAAATATTGGTTATAGGTACATCTCGTAAGGCACCATTAATTTTGACTTCGTTAGAAAGTACTTTCAAATTATTCATTGTGTAGCTAAATTTAAAAAAGGCCATTAGAGTAAAAAAAAAAAATGATAAATTATCAAGTATTGCGCATGTATAGTTTTCTTGTCCAAATTGAATAAACCAAAAAAGATTGATGACACTTATGTGACAAAAATGTTTTTATATATAACCCGTTGAGAGATTATAAATTAGTTTATAAACCAATTTTGGTTTATTTGACCAATATATTGGGTTATTTGAGTTGAAAATTGACTTTTTATGTTAAAAGTAGGTTGAAAAGTCAAAAATTACTACGGTGAAAAAAAAAATAGATTTTTAAGCTTTTGTCAAACAAGCTCATATAAAACCAAAAAAAAAAGTAGATAATTAGGTTTTTCTTTAAATAGGGAAATCACTCGGAATATCCCATTTACTCAATAATTAATAGAATTTCGAAATCATTTTCTTTCTTTTTCCACGAACAAGTTGACAATAATAAAATAATAAAGACGTTTCAAAATTTTCTAGTATAATTTATCTCTTGATTAATTAATTATATAATTTGGATCTTTCTAGTTTATTCTTGCATTTATATCAAATTAACATTAAATAAACAAAAGCGTGGACGTTAAGAAATACTAGATGATTGGTCTAATCTAATTTCCACAAATTTATTCAAACCACTAATTTTCTTAATTATTACTCTAATACAAATAGTTCAACCGACGTCGTGGAAAACACGTGGCGACCAACCATTTGATAGCATGGCATTAAAAAAAAAAAAAAATCTTTAAATATTCGCATAGAAAAATTTGACATCTACATCTACATTAGAGCTGGCACATCTAATACTATACGGCCATAATTTTCTAGAAATGATAGTTGATGACGTGTCCCCCCACCCAACTCACCCCTACCCCACCCCTGCTTTCATACAATAAAAACCCAAGAAATTTTTTCCGTCTCTTGTAAATCTCTCTCTCTCTCTCTCTCTCTCTCTCTCTCACAACAAGAATTGTGTGGAGGAGAAGCCAAAAAAATTTAATCATATTTGATTACTGTTTCTCTCTCTCGAGAGTGAATTATTGAAGCTATTTTCTTGGGTTTTTTTCTGAAATGTCTTCCATGAATAGATTCTTCATTCCTGAATCCAAGGTTGAAGAAGAAGGCGAGTGGGAAAAAGAAAGATAAAAAAAAAAAAAAATTAGATGTTTGTGTAATTTGCCACGAGGCATAGATTTTGATCTGCTTTTTCAACCGGTAATTGAATTTTTTTTTCATAATTTGTTTAATTAATTGTTCTTCTGTGTAGAATTGTGTTTAATTTGATTTATTTTTTTACAGGGATGTCAACAAGTATTATTAGTGATTCAATGGTGATGAGTGCTCCTGACGGGCCTTTGAGTTCAAAAATTGCGGGCCAAATTGAGGTGGATTTCGCGAAATGCGATTGTTGCGGGCTGACAGAGGAATGCACTCTGTCTTACATAGAAACAATTCGGGAACGCTACCAGGGAAAATGGATTTGCGGGCTTTGTGCTGAAGCTGTAAAGGATGAGATTTTGCGATGTCAGAAATTGATAAGCCCGGACGAGGCCATGGCCCGACATTTCAACTTCTGCAACAAATTCCGGTCGTCGGGCCCGCCGGAGGACCCGACGGTCCGTTTGATCACGGCCATGAGACAGATTTTGAGGAAAAGTTTGGAGAGTCCCAAGTCTTTAAGGTCGATGCCGAGTAGTCCGTTGAAGAACAGAGGTGATGGTAACATGAAGGGGATCGGGTTGACTCGCTCGGAGAGTTGTATTCCAAGTTTGTCCCTGGTTGACTCGTCGGTGTTGTGTGATTTGGGAGATGGTTGTGATTTGTGAAAGATGAAAGCGAGGCTAGTATGGTAAATTTGAAGCTTCATTCTGATTAGAACTATTGAAGATGAAGATAAGGAAAAACACATAATCTAGTGCTTAATTATGATCCTCAGCAAGTGTAAACAGAAAAATCTTGTTATGAAATGCAATGTAACTGTAGTATATCTCACATATCATATTGCTTATCTTGAGACGAGATAAAAAATTTTTGTAGTCGACTCAACTTTAAGAATCTTAGATACTGTTTTATTATTTCTTGAAATCCATTGATACCAATCTTGTATTTGAATGGACTCCTAGTTAATGTATAATGTTCAGCTTTGACATCATACTAGGTTCCGAACGCTTGTAAATAGGTATTTTGGTACTCGTTTATGCTAATTCAATTGTGGAGTTATTGTATCCTTTGAGCCTATTTCCATCTTGAAATTGAAATTTTCTTAAAATCAACTTGGTTTTGCTAGCACTATACAACATATTGAAGAATCCCAATGACAATAAGCAATCATTGATTGGGAATGAAGAGGATCAAAGCATTTTTGTGTCAGATGTTACACTTGGATCATTAAATCTATACTGGCAGGATACATGTGGGACAATACAACTGAGACTCCACAAATGAATTGCCATACAGAAACTCAGCACAACTGACAGTTCAGTATGCCTGGATAAAGAGGGACTAACAGAAAGTGTATCCTTCAGAGTGGATGGATGCCCATGACATGAAGGGCCCCATGAAACTGGGCTGGTCACGTGAATTGCGTGTAGGTCCCACCCAGTTCTTCTTCCTTCTTGCACCTAACATCAATAATTTGTATTGGTGGACAACCAAACTCAATAATGCTATTGTCTGTATATGGTTTTTGGGGTAAAGAATTTATTCTGGCCTCTCCCTGTCCCTCTCTCCCCTACCCCCTATATAATTGACTATAATTTTTACTCTATTTTTATTCCAAAACCAAATAATTGTGGATAAGAGTAGGATTGGTAGTTGGTCAATTAAGGCACATAAGCACGAGGATTGCTACAGTTTCGTGCTTATACAGAAGAGATTGACTTTCTATCTCCCAGACTTCATATAGTCCAGAGTTTGGAGTGATAAGTATTGAAGTCCTAACCATAGCTACCGAGCAATTCAACTAGTATACCGCTTTTTTCTTTCTGTTTGGAATCGAATCGTAGTAGTAATTTTAATAGATCGGAAGTTCGGTAAATTTTTGAAGATTGAGAAAGAGATTTTTGTTTGAGGGGGGTTTGATTTTGAAGAATATGGAGAAATTGAGGAATTGGGAGAGATATGTGGGTTTTGGTTTGAGAGGATTAAAGCGAATGATGCAGAAAAGCAAATCTTTTTTTCACACAGCAGATGGAAGAAACCTCCATACTGTCCAAATGACAATAGCTCGGGTTGAATCGGTATCCGAGTTAGAGGAGATGGTGTATATTTTAGCGTGCTAGAAAATAAGCCAGGGCAATGATACATTTTATTAATTAATTAATTAGGTTAACAACTTTTAGAAGAAAGAAGATAAGGGAATCAATATGATTGGGGTGGACTTTTGTTGCATATGAAGATGCTATCTTTGATTTGTTTATGATTAGGAAAATTAGTCATAAAGTTATGAGAAAATGACAGTTTAGTTAACTATATATTATCTATCTGCCAAGCACGTAGAAAATCCCCCATCTCTGGAGCCTAATTCAACCCCCACCCCCTCTCTTCCTTCTCTCTTTATATTGTAGGAGACATCTTTGTTACCTATATACTTTTTAGATCTAAAACCAAGACAATTAGTTGTATGTATTTAAGTTTGATTATTAACGAAGAAAAATAAAAGGGATTTTGGTGCAAATGATCCATAACGTATGTACTTAGTGCGGTTTTGGCTCTTAACTTTTCATTTTTAGCTAGGGGGTCCCTAATCTATGTATTTGGTTACAAAACTGGTCCCTATGAACGGAATCCGTCCAATTGTGCCGTTAGTCATTAATTTGTTTTGGAATTTTGGCGCAAATTGTCCCTAACCTTTATCTTTAGTTTGGAATTGGTCCTTAACGTTTATTTTTGGCATACATGTCCTTAACCTATGTGTTTTGGTGCGAAATTGGTCATCATGGGATGAAAAAGATAAATATGTCCTTAGTTAATTAGAAAAAATTGTATGTGGATTTCTAATCATTACAAAATGTGCAAATATGTCTAATACTTTTATTTTTTTTATAAAAAATTAAGGAAAACTAATAATTTTTTATTATTATTTTTATATTAAATAAAAATGTAATAAGATTAGTTCAAGTTATGTAATAATTTTTATTTAATAAAAATTTTAATTTTATTTGACATGTCGTGTATAATTTTTATTTGACATGTCGTGTGATTGTAAATATATAATTTTCTCAATGGAGTATGTACATACTATTGAGTATTTTTTTTTTTTTTTTTTGAATGCTCACGTTCTAAATTATTTTATTTACCAAATTTAATAGTTTGGCAGATGCATGATGGCAGGTGGTAGTGACTGATAAAAATTAGTATTTTTATTTATCAGATTTTAGTTTCTTAGTATTTAACATAAAAATACTAATAAAAGTTAATTTACACATTATGTGTTTTATTTTTGAATTAAAATAAAACGATAAATTAAAATATGAAGAATATAGTTGGATCTCTAATATTTGTATTTAATAAACATATAACTCAATTAAATAAAAGTATTTGTACATCAAGTTTGTGACAAAGTTATTTTTTTATACAACAATAAAATAAAAGTTTAAATTTTAAATGATATAATTACTTAATAATAAAAATAATAATTTTATTTGACATGTTTATTACTAAAGTGTTAATTCTAAAAAAAACTCATTAGTTCTCCTTAATTTTTTATAAAAAAATATAAGTATTGGACCTATTTGCACATTTTGTAATGATTAGAAATCCACGTACAATTTCTTCTAATTAACTAATGACATATTTATCTTTTTCATTCCATAAGGACCAATTTTGTACCAAAACACATAGGTTATGGACATGTATGCCAAAAATAAACTTTAGAGACCAATTCCACACTAAAGTAAAGGTTAGGGACCATTTGTGTCAAAATCTCAAAACAAATTAATGGCTAACGGCACAATTGGACGGATTCCGTCCATAGAAACTAGTTTTGCAACCAAATGCATAGGTTAGAGACCTCCTAGTCAAAAATGAAAGGTTAGGGACCAAAACCACACTAAGTGCATACGTTAGAGACCATTTGCGCTAAAATCTCAAAATAAAATGAAGATCATATAACGCATATGATTAGCACGTTGATCAAAATGGACATGTGCTATAAGAATTTTGTTTAGTAGAAAAAAATTCTGTAAGTTTAAGAAATTAATTCTCTTAAAAACAAAAATATTTATGCTAAGAAAGCTACGCTATAAGACCCAGAACCAACATAGGTAGCCGTTAAATTTGAATATATGGGCAAGATTTATTATTTGAAATATTAGGGACCGAATTGGATGTAAACCAATAGTTTAGGACCAGAGCGCAATTTACTTTATTTTTCACGTGTTACAAATTTTGTTTTAATTAGATAATTAGATATAATCTTGTATAATTTATTTGTGATAATTAGAATAATTTACATCGTTTTAAATTTGAATGAACTCTTAAAATAAAGTTCTAATGAGATTGAGTTATCTGCAATGTATCTTATCACTTAAGATGTTGTTGGTTTCTTATAGATAAGAGTCCGAAATCATGTTTATCTTTTAAAGAATAACCAGTTGGATTCAATCAGGTCTCTTGGTAAACCTATAAATAAAACTTTTACGTCCAGCATTTTATTCCACAGCATATATTATATCTCCCTCTCCATCCTCTCTCAGTTTATATTACACTCGTAGATTTATATATATTTATATTTATAATAAGCACATGATTCAAGAAATACTAAGGTGAAAGTCTAGCATATCAATTTTGTTTAATCATTCAAGCAAGTAAAGTATACACATGTTTTTATGTTACACTTGGAGAATATTATCATGGGTTCACATGTATGTTATAAGATCGGACCGGAGTTTTAATAGCGCTACGCACAAACAATTATTACCATCCAAGTTCGATATAATTTTTGTGTCTCATTCATGTTTCATGTTTCAAATTCCAAATTTCAAGATTTGTTAATATATTAACATGTATATACTTATTGAGATTTTTTTCGCCCTTTCATTTTTTCCGTTCCAAGTAACTAGGACTTGTGGAGATCGAAGTATGGACTGTATCTGTGATGGAACAATTAATTTAAGAGTTTTCTATTTAATTAATAGTTTTAAGTATAGGTTTTACAAATTAATTACGTTTTAAATAAGATACTATTTGATTATCTTTTAATTATAAATTTTCAAATTTTATTAAGCATTATCTTTTTGGTGTTCATGATATATCATTATGACCTCGAATTTTAGAATCCGGGTGTCACATATGCGGTCATACTAAAATGTTTAGATATGAAATGAGAATGTACATCAAGAAATAAAAGTGGCATTGATTGAGAATACATTAAGGAAATGGTGATTTACACATATTCATAAGAGTGGTGTAATCTAAATACCTCCCAAACTGTGTTTTACATCAGTAAGATCGATGCCTAGCTAAATAATTGTCTAGTATATATTTAAAAGTACTTATAAACACTTACAAACTAGTCAAATGTTAGTTTTATCCACACATTCCATAGGATCCATTGCTTATAATTTTTTTAAAAAAAAATATTACTAGACAAACACAAACACTTATAAACTAGTCAAACATTAGTTTTATCCACACATTTCATAGGATCCATTGCTTATAATTTAAATATATATATCCTACAATAATATAAGAGTTTAATTTTTTTACTGTAGCTTTTTTCGTCCAACACGACACCGTTTTAACAATGAAATAGCAGCAATTTTTGACTTTTGTATTTTTTATTTATTTTTTTAAATTGGTGCTTTGGCTTTGGTTTGTAACTCGACAAACCAAATACCAGTATTGGCCATTTTTAGAACTGCATTCAACTGATTGGGGCCAAAAGCACAGAACACCATCACTAATAAATCAGCATTCAACTATTCTACAGCTTCACAAATCTTCTCCTGGATCCCCCACGAGTACTTGTGTTTTAGTATTAACCTGATTAGAGAAACATCAAAACCCCCCATCAATAATAGGACAAGACTATGACAAAAGCACACAATATCATAGTTTTAGGAAATTTGGCAACCATCCTTTGAGTTAATTAGTTTTACTTACATTGCTTAATAATTCATGGCAATGTCCCAAGCTGTGCCACATGATTTAGAGAATGGTTAATGAAGATTATTACATGAAAATTGCAAATTAGAGTGGCATCAATCTGCAATACAAAGTTTTTCAAGAAAGTGAGATTCATTTGCCAACACCAGTATACAAAATGAGCGCGCATTCACGTAGGGAATACTTCATTTGACTATAATTTATCTACATCAATTATAGTTTATATTATTGTTGTTTTTAACAAGAGAAAAAACGAAAAAAAAAAAAAAAAAGTTACCAATTCTCGGCAACCAGCTTTGGTTGCCGAGTTGCTCAAATTTGCTACTCCGCATTAACAACTTTTAACACCATTGGTGAACCACTTTACCAACAAGTTATATATATAGAAGAGAGAGCAAGAGATAGAGGTGACTATTCCATATATTATTGGAATTGAGTTCTTGAAACTTGACATAGACACAGAAATAGAAGATTGCCAGAGCAGGTGACACCTGAAAATAGAGATTTTGCCTAAAAAAAATAGACAGAAACATCAATTTTGCAATTGTTTTTACAATTCTGGTGGCGAGTTGTTTTTGTAACTATTTCAAAACATCAATTTTGAAATGTGAACATTTCATTGCCCCATATTAAAAAAAAAAAAAAAAAATGTGAACAGTAAAAATCTCGGCAATGAACAGTGCATTGCCGAGAAGCTCGGCAATGAAAATTTCATTGCCCTATATTTAAAAAAAAAATGTGAAAGGTAAAAATATCGGCAATGAAATGTTCATTGCCGAGAATCTCGGTAATTAACAGTATTTTATTGTTCAATAGATTTTTTTTTCTTTAGTTTATTTTTATTTTACACCTATTCATTCAAAGAACTCGACAATGAACAAGAACCAAATTTTTTTTTTTTTTTTTTTTTTTTGGGGGGGGTCAAATAAACATTTTAATTTGAAATTTTTTTTTTATACATGTTAGATTAACCATTTTAATTTTAATTTTATTTTAAAAATCATTGTATGAATAATTCTAAAACTTTTCACTACATTTTTTACATGATGTAGCCATAAATATTAAGTGAACACAAGAACCAAAAAAAGTTTCCAACCAAAACATATGATAATAGTAATTCTCCACAATCATCATCTTATTCATTTATTTAACACATCAATTTTACAAATTCTCTAACATATTTAAGTGTATATTTATGTTCAGAATTTCATTATACAACAAACCAAGCCTAATCCTTTCACTTATGATCACACAAAAAGACAGACACAAATACTTATAATAAGCAAAAACAAAAAATGAAATTCATTACCTACTTCCTTCTAATATAAAAGCACTATGAATGTGATTAATTAAGATAAAAACAGTTTTCTTCAAGGTAATAAAACTTTGGAAATCAACCTCAAATTTTTCCAGTTGTTGTTTTTAACAATACAAAAAAAAAAAAAAAATACAAAAGAATAAAATTACCGAGATTCTTGGCAACCATTTATATTTTTGTTCCTTTTAACAATACAAAATATATATATATATATATAAGGAATATGGTTGCTGCTCGGCAACCATAATTGGTTGCCGACCATTTCAGCAACCAATTTTTTTTTTTTTTTTTTTTTTGTCAAATACGCATTTTAATTTGAATTTTTTTTTTATACATGTTAGATTAACTATTTTAATTTTTATTTTATTTTAAAAATCATTGTATAAATAATTCTAAAACTTTTCACTACGTTATTTACATACGTGCATTGCACGTAGCCAAAGCTTGTATTACTAGACAAGCGCCTAGAATCTTTGTGACCAGAACCAATAACCAATGAAGGATGACGGGAAAGTTCAATGCAATCAGCCAGTGTACCACACCGTGTCAATTTTTTCAGAGCAGTACACAATTTTGGGTGAAAAGAGTAAATATTGTCTCACACCTAGGGTATCGAAAAGAGAGCGAAGGAGACTCTAGCCGAGAGAGGTCCCACGGAAGCTGCAGGGCTACGGAAAAGAGCTTCGCTTTCAACTTTGCAGTCAATTTGATAATAATCGAGTGACATTGTTTCTTCAGTCCGAACTGACGAGAACACTCTCTTTAGCTACCTTTTTAGTGTGATAGAAATGCAAGCAGCCACAAGGTCAAGAAAGTTGGTGACCTAATAAAAAAGCCTATATATTTGACACCAAAGGCTTATTATCCATGCACACCTTCTTAGAACGACCATTTCAATTATACTGGAAGGATGGTGTAGGGTGGAAGAAACTAGACCATTCTTACGGAGCCAAGGTCATCCTAAAAATAAAGTTCAATCTCACTAGTGTATGAATTACATGTTCATTCATCCTTTCGTAGATAAGTTTCTTAGACTTAAAACATTGCGGTGGAAGGAAATACGAGGCATCATGAATGTAATACTACATAATATGCTCATTTGCTACTTGAAAAAGTGTAGCCATTTATATGCAATAGGATTGAAAGGAAGCATTGTAAATGCAAAAGAAACAGATAATATTGTTGGGGACCGAACCACGAATAAGTCTGAAACTTAAAAGAGAGTTTCAACAATAATTAAGCACTTCAAACGAGATCATAAACAGCATATTGACAGTATCACGGAAAATATAGTAAAACAGACAAGGGTACACCGAACTTGTGCATACTGCGAGATCAAGTTTATGTGGGGACTGGAGCAGAAACCTTCTAGCCCTCATAGATAGATAAAAAATTTGCTTCTTTTCTTTTTGGCTTAAAAAACAGCATTGATCATCATAATGAAAATAATAAACTATAGAGATGCAGAAGACCACCGTTCCAATCAAGAGTACAGAGTATTGAAAATCAAGATGTGTATTATTTATTCATTATATTCTGTAGCAGAGAACAAAATTAAAATATTTCCAGGACAAGTTACGAACCCCAGACGAGAAGCTATTCCAAAACTTATAGTTGTACAGCAAGCAATCTGATTGTACAAGATTGTTGTAAGAGCTGTTGATTCTGAGCAGAAACAAAAATCAGTCAAAAGCGCTATAATCACAATTTAACATGTCATGAAAAATTACAAAGGTATCTCACCTGCCACAGTTGATTATTCTCTGAGCAAAAAGAGAATTCACTACCCAAAGTTAATTCCTTGTGCCAAAGGTAATTCACTCCCATAATTGATTGTACTGCAGAGTGCACAAAAAATGTCCGAATCAGAAATTGCTGCAACATCTAAACAGCTATTAAAACATAGGGAGTGTTTGCTAAAACTAAAATCTGAACAGTGAAACTGAAAGAATTTTAAACTGTTAAACTCGTTAGGCTATAGAATTCTAAGTGCTCAAGAATTTTTTTCATACACATCCGAATTTAAGCACTGAACTGAATTAGCCTGTTTGATAATTGTGTGAGCTGACACATGGAGAAAGATGAGGACAAGAAGAGGAGAGCGAGTTCAAAGTTGCCTTGAAATCAGTTTTACGTCTAAGGTAGTGTCTACAATGGGATAAATTTTCAAAATAGCGAGCCAATGAGCATAATTTGAGTTCAGAGAAGAAAAGTTATGCATATTCTAAGTCATTTCAGTTTTAACTACATAATGTTGTTATCAAAGCACTAATCTGAATAATTAACTTGCAATAGCAGTGCACAGAAGGTATCTTAACAGACATAAAAATATCATGTAAGCCATAAGAATCAGAAATGGAAACTTCTTTGAATAAGCTGATGAATTTACCAAGTTGAGCGCCTCATGTATTGTTTCCAAGAATCACTTCCAGCTTCACGGCCACCTCCTGTAGCTTTTTCACCCCCAAAAGCTCCGCCAATTTCAGCTCCATTTGTTGGAATATTGACATTTACAATTCCACAATCACTTCCTTGAGGCCTGCATAAGATCTATGCAAGTGAGAAGCAACGAGGAGCTATACAGATACGATAGTCCAGCCAAAAAGATGTGATGATGATCTTCTATTGTAATTACAAAAATCCACCAGATATTCAGTGCATGTAATCAGAAATAAAATCGTGAGCACAAAGCTCGATAACAAATATCACTTTTCTCGACTCTAGTATCTGTCACTCTGTTTGGTTCTTACAGAAGAAACAAATAAAAAAGAGAATGTCCATAAACTTGGTTTAACATCTTACCCAATCCATTTGAATATAATTTCAGGCTTGTGGGTGAAGATGGAACTACTTAAACCTTGAGGTACAGAGTTGTTTATTTCAATTGCTTCCTTCAGACTCTGCAAAAAAAAAAAAAAAAAAAAAAAAAAAAATTAGGCACTCGAGCCTCACGAACAGTTCAGAATTGGAAAACTCAGATGACAACTCTGAATTGAAAACTAGAGGCTACCTGGAATTTCATAACATAAAGAACTGGACCAAACAATTCTTCCTTAACAACATCAGCATTTGGGGAAATTTCAACTATGGTGGGTTGCACAAAATTTCCTTCGGACTCTATAACATTGCCACCTGTGAGTATCTTTCCTCCCTGGAACACATTAGTGGGCAATATTTGTAAAAGTCGTGTACACAATAAAAGGCTAAAGGAAAACAGTTTCACTGCTCTTCTGTGACTTCATTTATGAGGCAATCATTGGAGACATCTTTATACTACTTTAGAAAAGGATTGGTATATTTTTCTTCTAGAAATGTATTAGCATTATATTTTTTGTACAGCATTCTCACTTCAGATGTAGTCTTTTAATAATTAAAATTCAAGTTTATTTTATATTTTGAAGTTCATATGACCACGGGAGATCTAAATGTAATTCTTTTGATAGTCTGGTATCAGTTATTAATTATTACTATTACCAATTGCAAATGAATAGTACAAGTAACAGTTCCAGGCATCATCAATATACATGGGCATCACACATACACCAAAACTTGTGTAAAAAAAGAAATGGACAAAGCATATTGGTTATTACCCTTCGGAGCTCGCTCAAACAAACTTCACAAACTTGTGATTTCAAGTGATTCTTGTGCAACTGGAAGAGCATGAATAATAAAAACATTGTGCTTCTACGATAGGTTAAAAAACGAACCCAACAACAGGAGTGCACAAATACTGCTGCAAGGACGATTAAGAAGAGGTTATATTTTTGTGCAAATATTTGTATTTTCTGCTAATAAATAATGTCCAACAGGAATCGGCCTTTCCTTCTCAATCACCGAGTAGACAAAGAACAAAAGAAGCAGAAACACTAGCCAAGCAAAACATCACCCTTGATTGCAGACACAGGGTTACAGATGTGTGTCAAACTGAAAATGATTTGGTGAAACACTAGCCAAGCAACAGCACAAACCTGAGATTTGATTTTCTGTATTCCCTTCTCAAAATTTTCCCTTGAAGCACGAGTATGCAGTGGCCCAAGTAATGTACCTTTCTCTAAAGGATTTCCTATCTTGACTTGTTTGTAAACATCAAGCAATCGGTCAAGCACTTTGTGATAAATACTCTCATGAAGAAGCTTCATTTCCAGAACAACAAGATGAAAAAGAGTTGTTAGATTTGAAGACTTACGTTTCTACTACTAAAAATGCACAAGATAATGTCAAATATTTCACATTACCAGTCTGCGGCAGGTTGTACATCTCTGACCAGCTGTACCCACAGCGGCAAACAAAACCGAGCGAACGGCAAGTTCAGTGTCAGCATCATCCATGACAATTATAGCATTATTTCCACTCAATTCAAGCAGGCATTTTCCAAATCTTTGATTTACTATTTGTTGAACCAGTAGACCCACCTGTGATGGGCAGACATTAAACAAATGAGGAAATATGATAGGACACCATCAGATAAAGTAACAGATAGCAGGTACTCTTCTCCCAGTTGCAAATGTAGGAAGGAACTGGTTGACATAAGAAGATCTTGGACATGTTTTCCTTGGGAAAGTTTCTCTCTACCGTGAACTCAAAATTCTCTTTTGTGTGTGAGTTATAAGAACCTGAAGCAAGGCAATATTTATATTTTGCGGTAATTACAACAAATATTTTCCAACTTCCAAAAAATGAGATTCTAGCTGATTTCATCCACCTTCCTGGAACAGTAAATATACAGATATACGTGTACGCTTGCAAAGGAAGTCAACTGAACTCTGTCTAGTTAAATATAACTTGACTGAGGAGCAAACATTTGTTTTGCAACTAAATAAAGGTATATTCCCAAACATAGAAATTAATACCAACAAAACAAAAGAAGTCAATTAAAAGTGAAGTCAATCAGACTATAGTTTTAGAGACACAGATAATTGCAGAATAGCAACAGAATTTATTCAGTATTTCAATTAAACATGTTTTGATCATTTTTTCAGTTTTGAAGTATGACATGAATATTATACGTATTACAATGGCCCAGCAGGGAAGAAAGAGGAGGGTGGAGGGGTTCTCAATCATTTTCATACTTCATTAATAATATTTGTTCCATGTTCCATCACAGAAGAAAAAGAATGGCCATCCTCTAAATATGTATGTATCAAGTATCAAAAGAAAGGAATAGAGGAAAGTGTTAGGAAAAAAGTAGGCAATCTAATGGAATTTAAAAGCAAAGGAAGTGATAAAGAAGTAAAGATATTAGAGGCTTTAATAAACCTAGTAGACTGTGACACTGACATTGTGTATCAACCACCAAAGTGCTCGTGCTCGTGCTCGTGCTCGGATTTTGTTATTGAAAGATTACACTATTTATTCTCCAAAACAAGTAACAATTTTACTAAACAAGCACCAGAAAACAGTACCTTTGTACTTCCAGTGAATGAAACTAGAGAAATGCGAGTATCTTTTGCCATAGCTTGACCAATTTCAGCACTGCCACAAAATGTCGTGAGAATTGCACCGGGTAAATTGTTCTTCTCTAAAACCCCAGCAACTATCTTTGTCATGGCTATGGTAATTAAAGGTGTGGTTGGAGCACCCTTCCTGAATTTATAGCAACATAAGAACACTAAAGAGCAACTTTCTTACTCTCACATAATCTAAAAGTTTTAAGCTTGGTTTGGTATTGCTATATTTTTAAGAGAATCAGATTTTGTTCTGTTCTGCTGCAGGAAGAATTAGTTGTGGAAAGAATCAGATAAGTATATTTCAAAATCATTATTTATGCGTTTAGTAAACAAGAGTTATTTATTGTTGTGATTGTATAAAATTACTAAAATGGACATTGATTATAACAATGTTATTTTGTATTTATTATTATCATGAGTAGTATTATAGCTGTAACAATATCTAATATTATAAAATATTTTTTTCATGACAACGCATTTCCCATAATTATTTTAAAATAAAAATAATATACATCTATGAAATCTTAAAATTTATAAAAATTAAAAAAATAAAAGCATAGTAAAATTGTACAAAAATAAATTAAATTTAAATTTAAATTATTTGTGGAGATGCATTATAATTAGAATATTAATAAATTTGTAACATAAAAAGAATTATTTTAATTAATTAAGATCAAAATTAATATTTTAATAATAGATGAATAGTTAAAAGCATAAACTAAAAAAATAACATTTTGCTGCTTCTCAAAATTTGCTGCCAGATTCTTTTATAATCACTTTTTAAAAATTTACGAATCGCCGAAAACAACTTCTGATTGTTTGACAATCAGAATTTGGACAATCAGAATTTGGACTCCAAAATCAATCACAAACAGACCCTTAATCATGTCAGCATGTAGTGGAGTGAGATTGGTGGTTAGAGTAGTAAGTAGAAAATGATAATTATACATCATGAAGATGATATTTCCCAGTTTTTATCCAATTATTGATTTGTTTCATTTTTCTTTACTCGTAGATTCTTATCTGTTAGAAAAGGTTACAAAGAAGTCACCAAAATTAATAATCAGGAATGTCCAAGTAATCAGAGGAAAAGAGCCAATTCTAATAAAATGAAAAATGGAGGTGTATGCCAATATATTCAAACGAAAATATTGCTTTTGTGAAATTTAGTGCTCCATTATGGAAAGAGTTCATGTCCAACATTCACTTAACAAAATGAGAGTGTAGAAAATGTAAGGAAAATAACTCACCAGACCACACAATTTCCACAAACTAGCGCAATGCATGCATTCCATCCTATATATACACATAGTGATAGCTTTAACACTTGAAACACCATGAGAAGACTTACAGAGATTCATTAGATATTAAAATATGATGTGGAAAAAGAACAAGGCTTGGCCCGGCAAAAGTAAATAAACCAATCAAGTTTGCTGTATTTTCTTACCAAGAACAGCGCAAGGGAAATTGAAAGCCGTGATCACACCTACTATTCCTAGAGGATTCCACATCTGTTCAAAGAGTATGTATCAAGATATAGAGTGGTTCCATATAATAGGTGGAAAATTGGGATCTCAAAATTCAAAGTACCATCTAACATACCTCCAACATCATATGATTTGGACCTGTTTATAAAATAACCAGAATTACTAGAAGTGAATAGTTCTACTCATAAAAATGACTACACCTATTTCGTCATTTATGGAATAGAATCAAATATTTAAACTGCTGAAGAAAATTAGCACAACTGGGGCCGTTATAGAACACTTGACAAAGAAAAGCTGGCTATCTATATTCTACAACAACGAACAAAAAAGGAAGCAAACTTTACTGTTAAATGCAGAAACAAAGTGTCAGTGATTAACTTACGTTCAGAAGGTATGACTGATCCATTTAGCTGACGGCTCAATCCCACAGCAAAGTCACACATATCAATTATTTCCTGAAACAAACACACAACAGTTGTTTTTCTATGAATGAACTAACCATGGTACACAGTTTCGACATGTTTCTGTCAAGACTTCCATAACACCTCCCTTTGAGAAGAAGATATGGAAGAGAAATAATAAATTTGTATTTATAATATTTTTCATAAAAATGTTTTTATTTATATTGTTTACTTATAAGACCATCAACACTAGAGAAACATAATTTATTCTCAATACGCTGAGACTGAACCATTCTTTTAGCAGCAATTAATTATTTTAGTTTTTAAATTTACAAGCTTTCCACTGCATCTCTGAAACTTTTCGAAAACCTTCTGTAAGGTACCCATTTCGTGTTCTTCAATAACTCACCAGGGAAACGAAACTTCAAACCATGGACCTACAAATTAGTTAATTTTCTGATTCACATGTGTGGGGGGGAAAAAGGGCATAGTGGAACATTTAAAAGAAAAAAATGGAAAGAAGTGGAACCCCACTGGTATGGGCGATACCACGTCATCTTTCAAGATCATCTTTCAAATAAACGAGATCTTCACATCTTCCAAAATGTCAGTTTTAATAATTTGATTGATTAGATACCAATAAAGTATAGGTAATACTAGAAAAAACATAATTTTACATTCCAAAACACTCTGCATCCTAATTGCAAACTTAATGCAATGTGCTTTGGCCAAAGTTTATGATGTATAAGATGGTGGAACAGCATATAAACTCTACAATTAAGAAAATATCAGTCAATATGGGGGTCTTACCAATAATGGGGAACTATATTCTAAAACAGAAGTCGTGTAGAATGGTAATAGTTGTGACGAATGCATTATTTATGAGTCCATTGTTAACAAAGAAAATGTTGAACCGCTTGATCTAAAAGCTTATGCTGCTAGAGAAGGTCACAGGTGTATCAATTAAATGGGGTAGCAGAGAGACTTGAACCTAGGACCTTTGCTGATCTAAAAGCTCAAGTCATTAGAGAGAGCCGCGTGCATATCAATTAAATATTGTCTTCAACGTGAAAAAACAGCATTTCCCATAACAAGAGAATTTCCAAATGAAAAAACAAAGTTTTCAGCCAACAATTGCATTTTATACGGATTTTTAGCACCCAAAGAAGGACATTTCTCCTCTTCTATCTTGTCAATCTTTACTTCTTTGTTTTGCCTAACGTATGATGGTGATAAAACTTATACAGGGGTGCAGATAGGATGATAAATACAGAACTAACGGGGAAAATCCACTCATTGATAAGCTGCAACCTGTCCTGACATGGCAGTAAATTTTTAACCTTCTCGAGTCTTTACAGTTGCATACCACTCAACATGCAATTCTCAAAACTAGTATATCTATTTAGTTGCTTTGTTATCACTTATCAACTATTGGTCACAGTTATAGGACGAATTTGTATCAGACTGCTAACCAATCACTACAAAAATCAGAATTCAGAACTGATGCTAATATAGATGCTGCTATATTATTCCAAAGGAATTCGTACTGCGCGCCTAAAAAATTTAAAATGCTTTTGTTTTCTATCTCCATTTTCTATACTGAATCTTCAACATAATTTTAGAAATACAAAATATAATCCTACGAATTACATAACATAAGGCAAGTTTTATGCCATGTGGCAAGTATGATCATGTACCTGAACTTCCCCAATTCCTTCAGCTAGTATTTTTCCCATTTCAAGAGAAACCAGCCGACCAAGGTGATGGAGTTTGGCTCTCAGAGCGTCACCAATCTGCCTAACAATCTCACCTCTCTTTGGTGCAGGAATCTGAGACAAGATGAACAGTCAACGAGTGTTGTAGAGGCCATAACAATTCCAAGTAAGGAAACAAAAGTTCAATGTTTTGGCGTGTTTTACACAAAAGAAGGAAGCACCATCTAAAGATGATTCCATTTCTTCAATTAGAATTTTAATATAAAACAAGAACTGCAAACAGACCTTCAATCAGAGAGCATCACTGTTAATTTCGAAAAGTATATATACCTGCATCCATATCTTTGCAGCCTCAGCACAAGCCTGCATGCCTTCCTCATAGTCTTGAATAGATGCTTCGGCCACTTCAGAAATTGTCTACAAAGCAGTCCAGAAGTCAAAAGAAGCTAAAAGTGTCAAAAAACTTTTCATCGGAATAGGATTTACACAGCATCAAAGTTATTAGCAAGATGGCTCTCTGTTCACGTCAATCGAATTTAAGATTTTTACGCCATTCAAATAATTCTCATTTTGCACCGCACGTGCTTAAAGGAAAATTCGATCGCCTTTATCACCTCAATCTCAGCTTCTTAAAACAGTAAAAAAAAAATGCTAAAATTGAATTCAACGATCAAACCTGATTGTTGGCCGGATTTACAGAGGAAACCACGGGACCATTACCCTGCCATACGCCGTTGATATAACAACCAAGGTTTCGCGAACCGAGCCCGATCTCCTTAAGGAAGTCATATTCCCTCTTCGTAGAAGACATTCCTACATCAAATCACAACCAGTTCACTTCAATAATCCAATTTCAGACATCAAATTAGTAATGCATAACATATATATGAAAATTGAATAGTGATGAGTTGATTGTACCATAGGAAGGAGAAGTAGTACTGGATTCAGACATAGAGAATGCGGATCAAGATACTTACAGTGAACTGTGTGTATAAATGTTGATATTGATAACGATGGAATGAGAGAGAGAGAGAGAGTCGTGTGAACTGAGAATTCCTCGGTGAAGATAGCGAAATGGTACTCTTCGGTCTTTTCCAACATTATTTTTTCTAGTGCTATCAATCCGGATCACGCGGGCCAGAGCTCGACAACGGCCCGCGTTCGAAAAAGCCTGCGCGCGGGTTGCGGGTCAGGTCGACCCAGTCCACGAATTTTTTTCAAAAGCTCACCACCTATTGGCCCATACGGTCGAGCGTATATACGCCATGGTTCGATCCGATTCATTAGTATGAATAAAAAATTAATTTTTTTGAAATTACTAAAAAATTTAATTACTTATGTAATTCAAAAAAAAAAAATTATTTACATATATAAAAAAAATATGTTAAATTACTAAATAAAAAAATAAATAACAATGATAAATTCACATTTGTTAATTTTTAATTCAATTTCTATTTTTATTTATATATTTAAAGACTAAAACGTGAACGATCTCATCACATCTTTCACTTTAAACTATGCTCTCTACTATTTGTTTTTTTATTTTTTTAAAATATCATTTCAAATAAGAAAGTTTGAGTTTTTCGCCCATTTTTTTATAAAAAAAAATCAAAGCGGCTCACTGGCCTACCACGGGTTGGCCTCTTCTACCGTGAATGACCCGCCTTGGCTCACTGTGGCTACCATGGTTCGGTCGAGGCGGGTGGGCGATATCTGGGCTCGGGGCTCACCGCCTGTCTTGACACCTCTAATTTTTTCCAAGTAGATTTTTTTGTTTTTAGCTTTAAAATCTGACCGTACGATCTATTATGATGATAAATTGACATGATAAACAAATTTTAGAGATGATCGATAAAAAGAGATGATCGATTGAGAAGGATGAATTGAGAAGATGAACAAATTTTGGAAATGATTTGTTAAAGAAAATGATTGAAAAGTAAATTTCGGAGAAGATGAAATTGGAGATGTTGTGATATCGTGACGCACGTGTTTTTTTTCTCAAGTCGAGAAAATTTCCTATGTCTTGATTATTTTATTTCATTAAAGTAGTTGTGATATCGTGACGCACGTGTTTTTTTTCTGTAGTCGAGAAAATTTCCTATGTCTTGATTATTTTATTTCATTAAAGTAGTTGATTGAAAAAAAAGGGCCTAAAGAAAGTAATTTTCCTATTACAATAAATTGATACTATAATGTATTTCTACCATTTATAGGAAATTTGATAGAAGATATGCTACATTTTGTCAAATTTCAAATTTGTTTAATATATTTTGGTTTATTCACTATCACTGCATTTTCAATTTTTAAAAAATGGACAAGACTTTCAATAATACAGCATTATAGTATCGATGAAATAAGTCACTTCAAATACACAAATTCAAGACTAATGGAAGAAAAAATTTCAGAAGGAATATAATTATTGTGACAGGTCATCAAGTTTGAGAAATAATATTTTTTTTTGAATCGCCTATAAAATACAATATATATCGGTACAATAAGCAGAGCAAATGAACGAAAGAAATTTTATATTCTCGTAAAGTTTCGTAATGTCCAAATTATATGTTTAAGTAATAAAGTTGATCCAAGTTATACTATGATTTCGTCAAATTTTCAAAATTGTTAAATATATTTTGTTTTATTAACTTTCTCTACATTTTCGATTTGACTCATTGCAAGAATGCTCATGAACGCTATTGACAATGCACGAATACAACACAACTTGATGTATGAGTGATTGGGTTTGGAAGTGCCCATCTATTTTACACTTTTACTCAAAATAATTTCATGCTAAATGGTGTATCACACCAAAAAAGAGTCATGCCAAGTTTTTTCGCATTGTACTTTGTAGTTATACTCAACACAAGTATACATATTGTACTTTGTCTAGTAATCTTAGTACGAAATTCAATTTCCAATGTGCCATTATATTAGTAATTTTTGTAGTTTGTTTATGCAATGGGCTTGGTTGGGACCGAGCTCGGCCTACAAGACGGGCTGAGCTCGATCCGTAAAAGGCGAGTCGAGCAGTCTTTAAAAGTTGAGTCCGAATTGGTTTGTTGTTTGTGGCTTGTGGGCCTCATGGGTCGAGTCGAGACGTCCCCTAGTTCAGCTCGTTAAATATATTTTTTTTAAAAAGTTTTTTTCGGGATTTTAAAAAATTACGAACCTTTATATGAGCCTTTATACAAGTTGGCCGGTGGTCTAGTCCACAAGTCGGTCCAACGGGCAAGCCCGAGCTCGTAATGGATCGAGTTGTCGGGCTCATAGATAGTTCGGCCCAATTGTCATCTCTAAGTGTGGCTTGAGTGTCAATAGTGACACAAAGGCTTCATAAATACCAAATCGAATGGACTATATAAATTTTTTATAAAAAAAAATACAAATAATAATAATAAAGGGATTTTGGTGCAAATGGTGCCTAACATATGTCCTTAGTGTGTTTTTGGTCCCTAACCTATGCTATTGTGTGCAAAAGTGACATCTATGGACGGATTTCGTCCAAATGTGCCGTTAGTTGGGTGCGTGTAGTGCAATTTTCATTAATTTATTTTTATCTGTAGGTGCAAAATCGTCAAATCACATTTTTTTCCCTTTTACTCTTTGTATTACCCAAGAATGGTTTTGAGAATTTTGAAGAAAAAAAACTCTTACCACACTGAAACGTGAGAAAATCCTCATTCAATCATTACAAAAAATGTAAAATTAAACCCAAATAGAAGAAAATTAGATTGCGTTAGATAAACTGTTTTTTAGAATTGGTGTGCAGATAAAATATTTCTAGTTTTGCAAATGTGTAAATAGCACTCATAGTTTGTATGTTTCAAATATGGTTCCTATGTTTTTTTTTTTTTTTAGGAAATTTCTCTGATTTTGCAAATTTTTAAATGACACCAGTTAACTGAAAATTTCTTTGCAAATGTTGTTTGAGGAGAATATTCGTACTACTTTTCAATAGGTTTAAAACTAATATTGCACAATTTTACATATGTTAGAGACCAGTTGTGTACCTTTACTGAAAAGGTTAGGGATCACTTGCGTATCTTTAGTGAAACCATTAGGGACCACATATGCATCTGAAACGTTATAGACTATCTATGCACCATATCTAACAATTTTCATTCATTCATCCAACAACTACAATACACTTTACAACATGTTATCAGAAAACCCAAAAAGCTCAACAACCAAATCTTCCAACTCAGCATATAAAATCCAAAAATCAAATCTTCCAAGTCAGCACATAAAACCCAAAAACCAAATCTTCCAAGAACCCCAAAACCCCAAAATCAAATCTTCCAACTCCGCACATAAAACCCAAAAACCAAATCTTCCAAGAATTACCCATCTTATTTGGCAAAACAAACTTCAAAATTTTTGAATGGAAGTGAAAGTGTTCTGTGCGTTGACGAGTTTTTTTTTTCCCCAAAACATGGAATGGAAGTGAAAGTAACTATAACGTCTGAAACTAACAAAAAATGGGTAAAAGTGAACTGACGACTTTACCCCTTCAAATAAAAACAAATTAATGGAAATTGCAATGCACATACCTAACTAGTGGCACATCTGGACGGAATCCGTTCATAGTTACCACTTTTGCACTCAATAGCACATGTTAGGAATTTTCTAGCAAAAAATAAAAAGTTAAAGACCAAAAATATATTAAAGACATAAGTTAGGGACTATTTGTGCCAAAATTTCTAATAATAAATAACAATATATTACGGGCATTGTGTGGCAACAATATTTAACACGGTCGTGATAGGTCGGCCCAAGATATAAGGCACAGGACTAGCCTCAACCGGACCGAGCCATTTGATACTCCTAATTTTTTCCCTTCATTACTACTATAGCATTTTTCTACATAAATTACTCATCCACAATCAAATCTTTTAATTATTCAAGAATTGATAATTACTGAGTTAATTTGTCAATGTATTATTATTTGTTTATTATAATACTCAATCCCAAATGCTCAACTTAATTTTCGGGTAATTAACCTTCATTCTGCAAAGCGTCTCTATTATTTTGATTTTAGCATCTGGACTCCTAAATAAACATTTTTTTTTTTGCAAAAAAAGTCTCTATCATCCATATCTATTAACATTTGACGTTAAAAATTATCAAAATGATTAATTTATGCAAATATATCTAAACGATAAGAGTGATTTGCGCAAAAAATAGTAAATGATATGAATGTTTTTCGCACACAAACGTTTAAAGCCAGATTTTGATTCTTTATCTTTCAACTACTATAAAATTCAACACAAACAAATAAAATCACATATATTGTAATATTACACTTAAACATAGTGAAAGAAACTCATATACATTACAAAAACACGACACGTTCAAACAAATGTATAGCAACAAATACATTCAAACACTTCAATAAATCACATTACAACCAATCCGCACACAAAAACTAATTACCATGTTCTAAAATTGAACAACTTATTCTCTTTCTTTTTGTTCTCCATACACATTCTTGGATCTAAGCAAACCAGGTACAATTTCAATTGCGACACACTTTGTCCTATGCTTTGTAAAATATATCATGCAAGAATGTGTATATGGCATCATATATTTATTTGGATATGTCAATTTCTTGTAATTAGGGGCGGAGCCATGTGTAGCCGAGCGTCAGTGGCCGCCTGCACTGAATTTTAAGAAATCTATAGAAGAGCAAAAATTCGCAAACACTAAATTATGGAGAAATAAAGAAGAAATGGAAGAAAAAAGAAGATGAGGATGAGAAGAACACTTTTCTGCGTGTAGTTGTGTGTGTGTGTGTGTGTGTGTGTGTGTGTGAGAGAGAGAGAGAGAGAGGAAAGAGAGAAAATAGTATTTTAAATTCAAAATTTCATTTTTTGTCTCTAAATATTGAGAAATTAAGAAATAACGTGATTGCATGACTATCTGACATATACTAAATAACATAATTTCATTTTTGGTCCATGAACTTTTGTTTTCGTGCTAACATTTCGTCCATACTGAATAAAAATTCTGGTTCTGCTCCTACTTGTAATGTCTATGAGTTTTATTCACTATTTTTAAGTGTAATATTACAATGTATGTGGTTTTATTTGTTTGTGTGAACTTTTATAATTGCTGGATAAAAAAGACTTAAAATCTGGCTTTAAACTTTTATGTGTGCAAAATATTTCTATCGTTTATTTTTTTTGTGAAAATCATTCATATCGTTTATATTTATTTGTGCTGATTAACTCTTTTGATAATTTTAACGGTAACTGTTAACAGATATGGACAACAGCGACCTTTTCCATAAAAAAAATTTATTTAGGAGTTCAGATGTCAAAATTCAAATAATAGAGATATTTTACACAATGAGAAGAAACAAGAAGGACGAAATATGCTAATTCTCTTAATTTCCAGTACAAAATATAAAGAGGATAAAAAAAAGAAAAAATTCCGGCAAAAGGTCAAAGGGGTAAATTGTTAAAGAAGAAATAAGCTTATCAAGAAAAGCATCACAACAAAATTACCTACGATTCAATTTTCAAATATTCTGGGTTTTCAATACCATTTGTGAACCCTAATTTCTCCTTTCTCATTATTCGTGCCAAAATTGAGGTTAGTCCGATTCTGGAAGAATTTTCATTTTTCATAAGTAGGGTTTCTCTGCACGTGAATTGAAACCCTAGACTAGATTCTGATTAGCTTGATTTCGGATTAGGTTTGAATATTTGTTTGCTGTTAATGATATTGCTACAAGAGATATTCGGGTGAATTATCGGGAAAAATGAGGCAGTTAAATAGATTTTATAGTAAAAGAAGTCCCCAGCTTCGCGGGATTTTCAATGGGTTATGTGCCCTAGTTTTAATTATCTTTTTTTACAATCGCGATGATATTGTGAGAAACCCACTTTTAAAGCAATCGTATTCAGTATCTAATCCTAAATGGAGCTCGGGTAGGGGTTTTTATTCCGGTTTGGGGAGCCAATTTGTGATTCGTAGAGAAATGGTTGAATTAATTGCAAATTCCTCCACTGTAAATGGCTCAGATCCCAATAGTTTGGATGTAAAGAAGCCTGAATTTTGTGTGGGATTATCTGATCACTATGGATATGGTAGTAGCTGTGAGTTCCTGATATCTCACCCGCAGTGCACGTCAGGTGGGTTTTTTAATTACTTGAAGTTTTATTATTGTGTTTGTGGTGAGAGCGCATGGGCATTTCTGGTGTTGGGGGCTTGGCTTGCTGCATTGTTCTATCTTTTAGGCAACACTGCGGCCGATTACTTTTGTTGTTCTTTGGAGAAGCTTTCGACTCTTCTGAAGCTCTCTCCTACTGTTGCCGGTGTAACTCTGCTTCCACTTGGAAACGGCGCTCCAGACGTGTTTGCGAGTATTGCTTCTTTTATAGGTACTGGCACAGGAGAGGTGGGCCTTAATAGTGTATTAGGAGGAGCAGTATTTGTTACTTGCATTGTTGTTGGGGCTGTTTCCCTTTGTATAGCAGATCAGGACATTCAGATTGACAAGAAGTGCTTTATTAGGGATATTGTATTTTTTATGCTTGCCCTTGTGGCTCTGTTTTGGATCTTGATTGTCGGTGAAGTGACGGTTGGCGCTGCCATTGCATTTGTAGCAATTTATGTTCTGTATGCCTTTGCAGTGGCTGCCAATGAGATTTTGAGGGAACAAGTGCAGAGGTTGAAACTGGATGCTGTTACTCCTTTGCTTCCTGTAAGAGGAAGTTTGTTTTCTCATGGAACTCAAGAGGACGAATCCATCTACAGCTCGTTGCTTGACATGGAGACTGAAAGTGTTGGAGCCCATTCGCATAGTTCCTTACCTCAGTGGATGTGGGCTTCTAATGTGGCAATTTATTCAAACCAGGTGCTGAAGATCCCTGATGGTGACAAGTCTTTGTGGGGATGGAATGATGAAGACATAGAAATTGAACGGCCATCATTCTCCTGTTCAAAGCTATTTTCCCTTCTGGAGTTGCCTCTGACTGTACCAAGGCGGCTCACGATTCCCTTAGTGGAGGAGGAAACTTGGTCAAAGTCATATGCTATGGGCAGTGCTCTATTGGCTCCAATTCTTCTTGCTTGTCTGTGGAGTTCAGAAGTCAGTGTGAGCTCTCAAAGCAGAATAGTTGCATATTCCATCGGTGTCTCAGTTGGATGCACCCTTTGTGTCCTTACATATAAGCACACAAGGCCAGATCATCCACCTCGGAAATTCTTGCTTCCATGGGTTTTAGGAGGATTTGTGATGAGTATCGTTTGGTTTTACATGATTGCAAATGAGCTTGTTGCTCTACTCGTGGGATTAGGTGTGTTTCTAGGTGTCAATCCTTCCATCCTTGGGTTAACTGTATTGGCTTGGGGCAACTCCATGGGTGATTTGGTTTCGAACATTGCTTTGTCGATGAATGGTGGGGATGGCGTGCAGATTGCAATGTCTGGATGCTATGCAGGTCCCATGTTCAACACACTTATTGGATTGGGCATGTCAATGCTGCTGGGAGCCTGGTCTGAGAGACCTGTTCCCTTTGTGCTCCCACGAGATACAAGCTTGTACTACACCTTGGGATTTCTCATTTCAGGAATTATTTGGGCGCTCATTGTTTTACCCAGAAATAATATGCGTCCTAGCAGGATGCTTGGAGCAGGCTTATTTGCCATATATTTGATATTTCTCTCATTCAGGGTGGGCTCTGCTATGGGAATGTTTTCATTAGCTGGCCTTAGCTGATTTCATGTATTGTTAGAATGTAAATTTAGAGTTTACTTTACCCACGAAAATTGGAATTGTCTAGATTGGCGTGCCTGTATTTATTTGAGCACCTCTGGTGGTTAAGAGCTAGTTGTATTTAGTATTATACATTGTTGTGTTTGGAGATGACAGGTGATATGGAGAAATGATAAAGTGGGTGCATTACCTAGCTTGTTGTTCTTATTGATTTAAACTGAGTTTTTATTCTTTGTTTTTACCTAATTTTTTAATTCCCAATATGTGTGGTTTGTTCACTGCCTTACAATCTTCTCATATTATCATTTTTTACGTGGGTTTGCCAGGATAATGTTTATAATTTATGAGTTTAACAGTGAAGTATTATGACATGAGGTTAATGCTGGCATGTTAGTTTTACCTTTTAGTGTGATGTGCTGTTTGATTTTCTCTATGAGGCTAATTCTGGCATGTCAATTTTGATGATGTGGTATGATGTTTGAATTCATTTTTGCACAAGTTTTGTCTGTCCGGACATATTGTAGCTAATGCTTCCGTTCTTTGTAGTTAATCATTTAATCATTTTCATCAATTGTGACTGCTGCAAATCCTATAGATCATAAAACTTGTTGGATGTGGATAGAAAGATCTCCCTTGTCATTAATGGGGAGTTGCACTTCTTAGTTCTGTTGTGCAGCATGCATCTTATTTCATTTCAATTCTTTAACAAGCTAATCGGCGCAGGAAATTGCCATTTTTTCATATGTATGGGCTGTATTCACTTTTGCCGGAACTACAAGATTTTGTGGCGACCTCTGATGCACAGGATTCTGAGTGAAGAAATGGCATTTCTTTGTTATATATTTTGGAGTCACAGTGATTGAAGTCCTGCAACGTATTAAGCTTTTCCCTTCAAAGGTACTGTCATTCATATGAACCATATGTTCATTGATGTTTTGAAACCCTGTATTTTTGTATATGGAACTTCTTAATCCACACCTTCTATCTCCACAACAATTTATAGAGAAAAATGTGGACATTATTGTAAATTCTTCTCTTACTAAATGGGGTTGATTGGTAAAACCAATATACTCTCATCATTATCATCACGTCATAATGTTTCTTCATCGACTTTGCTAGTGTTCTACCGTTTTTTGTTTGTATACTATATTGTAATCTTCTCCCAGTATCATTTCCTTGATTTTCTCTGGTTGTCTTGCTATACATTTTATCCAGTCTTGCACACAAAAATGTAGCCTACTCCATCGAGATAACTGTTTCCAGTCTTCTTCTTTTTATTGGGATGATTAAAGATAAAGCATCTATTGACCATGAATGAATTTTGGTGCTAAAACTGACATCATGAGAAGAATCTTCTTTGCAATCTGATTTTTTCGATTTGGAACTTGTAATTGTGAGCATTGTATGCTAAAGAAAGCTTTACTTGTCAATTTAACTGATAAAATCCATATACTGAATAAACTGCCTTTTGACATGCCTCTGCTGTTATGTATCTCTCTATACTTTCTTAAATGCATGTAATGCTTTCACTGAGCTATCTGTTACTGTAGAAGACAGACCTCCTACATTATATGCTGTGGGATTAGATATCAAAATACTTGTTATGCATATGCCAAGAGTATTTGTATTGAGATTGATGAATATGCATATGTTAAAAATACGTTAACATCACACAACTCGAAACTACACATTTTTACACTTCTATATCCCTATTGATTTTTTTATAATTTTTATCGCTCTTTGCATTCGTTGATCAATTAGTGAACAAGCAATATTTACTGCTACATATTATCAGTTTCTACTCTTTCTTTATAGTTCAAGATAATTTTAAGGGTAAATAGTAGTAGGAGTCCGAACTTTTGAACCTTGTAACGATTGAGTTCCGAACGTTCAATAATTAGCACCCCAGGTCCTTAATCTTTAAAAAACTCATGATCAAGGTCTTTCTATTAAAAAAATTGTTAGTTTGATAGTTAAATGGTCAAAATTTTCTTCAAATGACAAAATTATCTTTTTTGAGATGAAAACAAAGAAAATAGAAAAACAAACAAACCAAAAAAAGCTAATTCTCTCCCCCTCTCTCTCTCTCTCACACAAACACATGCACGCACAAACAAATTAATTATTGCACCCCACCCCACGAATCTAACAACATACTTTAATTGGGTTTCCATTAAACAGGCCTGTTCTCCTGTTCCAGTGGGTTTTTCTTATCATGCCCATATCCTACGTAGCATGTCTAACTCAGATAAAATTGCCACATCTACAAATCCAATTAGTGAAGTGTTCTCTCTCCTCTTTCACATCTCTCTCACCCACCGCTAGAAGCAAACCCACCATTCTCTCTCCTCTTCCACATCTCCCTCTCTCTCCACCAGTCGGAAGCAAACCCATCACACCTCTCTCTTCTTCCAAATCTCTCTCTCTCCCCACCCGGCCGGAAGCAAACTTACCACCAAGAAAAATGGTGACTCCATAGCTAAAAGGGATGGGCTTCATTTTGATTTCTCCTCTTTCTTGATGTTTGGCTGGACCCCGATTTGGGGTTTCTTGCTTTATCATTATGGGTTCATGGGCTTCATGCTGCTAGGAGCGCAAACCTTCTTCTGGTTGTTGGGATGAGAGAGTTCAAGAAACTGCGGTGGTGGTCCGGTGGTGGTGGGTTTGCGTATGGTGATGGATTTGCGCGCTTTGGAGTGGTTGTCCAACGTTGGACTCTGTCGATGTGGTTTGGGGTAGTGGTGGAGGTCCGGCGAGGGCGTGGTGGTAAAGGTCATGCGCAGGCGTGGTTCTAGTGGTTGGGATGAGAGAGTTCAAGAAACTGTGGTGGTGGGTTTGCGTCTGGTGATAGATTTGCGCGCGTTGGAGTGGTTGTCCGACGTTGGACTCTGTCGGTGTGGTTTGGGGTGGTGGTGGAGGTCCGGCGAAGGCGTGGTGGTAGAGGTCCGGTGCGGGTGTGTTGGTGGTGGAGCAATTGATTTTGGGAAAAATGAGGGATATGTAAAAATTAAGTATAGAATGGGGGTGCTTGCGTGGACGTAGTGATATGATAATTTTATTTGAGTTGGACACGCCACGTAGGATATAGACTAGATAAAAAAACCCGCTGGGGTAGGAGGACAGGCCTGGTTCCATTAAATGCTGTCTAAGATTTATGTTTTTCAAATACTTGAACGTTTTTTCTTTATTTTTTAGCTGTCAGCCTCACTCTTTACTTTTACGTTAATTATTTGCACCAAGTCAGAATCTTGATGATTGTTTCTTTAATCGAAACCACTGCCGTGTAATTAGTGTTTTATTTTCGTGTAATTGCTCCAATTCTTTCTTATGCGTGTTTAGTGAAAGGTGCTCATATAATTGCAACAATTTTCATGACTTCTAACAGGTTGCTGAGGAAGATTTTGTGTTGAATTGTTCAAGTGAGAAATAAAAAATGTTTCTTTTGCCGTTAAATACTAATTAAACTTTGTGAATAAATTTTGTCATCTCCATATCTTGTTAGATTTAAGTCATAGAATCAATTGTGAATAAACTTTGTGAATCTTCAATGTCCCATAATCATTTGTGAATAAATCTGTCCTCTCCACATCTGGTGTTGGTTGGTTTTTTTCGGTGGGCGGTGGGTGATGGCGGTTTTGGAGTAGAAGAAGTTTTTTCGGTAGGCGGTGGGCGACGGCGGTTTTGGAGTAGAAGAAGTTTTAAGATGGGTGGTTGATTGCAATTTTTTTTAGTTGGTTGGGGGTTCGTTGGAGGAGTAGAAGAAGAAGTGAGGGGTGGAGTTTGTTGTAATTTTTTTTTTTTTTTTAATTCCAAAAAAGGTAATTTGGTCATTTTTTTTTTAAAATTCATTTAACGGTCAAACTAACGGTTTTTTAATAGAAGGATCTTGATCGCGAGTTTTTTAAAGATTAAGGATCTAGAGTACTAGTCATTGAAGATTCGAGACCTCATTGTTATAAAGTTCAAAAGTTCAGGACTCTAGTTCTATTTACCCTAATTTTAAATGATGATACAGGTCATTCATGTTATCATTTTTATAGTATAATAACCTTATCATTTTTAGGCTTGGTTTGGTATACTTTGTCTTTTAAGAGAATCGAACACATTGTCTTTGTAGAAAGAATCAGCTGTGGGAAGAATCAGATAAGTGTTTGGCAAACTCTTGTTTCAAAATTGCTGTATGTTTCAAAAGCAGTAGTTGAACGTTTGGTAAACAAAAGTGATTTATTGTTGTAATGGTATTAAATTACTAAAAAAGACATTGATTATAATAATGTTATTTTGTATTATTATTATTATTATCACGAGTGGTAATTTTTTTTTTTTTTTTGCCTAGTCAAATATTTTTTAACAAGACAATGCATTTATTATTGTTTTAAAATAAAAATTAAACACTTAATAAATTTCAAATTTTATAAAAATTACAAAATAAAAGTAGAGTCGTGCAAAAATTAATTAAATTTATATTATTTTTTATGCATCCAACTTGCATCAATTCGATTTCTCAAATGAGTATTAAAAGAATTATTTTAATTAATTAGGGGTAAAATAGATATTTTAATAATATATATATGAAAAGTTAAAAGCAGAATCTGAAAAGCTACCCTTTTCTTTGCCAAAATCTCGCTTAAAGTGAAGTCGATTTGTTTATAATCACTTTTAAAAATTTTGCCAAACGCCTAAATCAACTTCTGATTGTTTGAGAATCAGAAGTTGGGCTCCAAAATCAATCCCAAACGGGGCCTTATAGTATAAAAACTGTTTTTGTTAGGTCTGGGTGTCGAATGGGTCGATCTGGGTATTTCAATACTCGAAATCACCCGTTACAGTTCGAGTATTTCGTAAATGGAACCATTCGGTTCTATTTAATTATTGGAACCAAACCCGAACCGGAACCGTCGGTTCCGATTCAGGTTTTGTTCTACCCATAATTTTTTTTTAAAAAAAAAATCTTTAGTTGACATATTTTGAAAAAAATTAAACTTTACAAACCTGTTACCATTAAAGTATGTTAGATATTAAAACAATTTATAAAAGAGATAAACATTAACTGGAAGAATAGATACTAAAATTGCATACTCATAAATTTGTGTTAGAAAAAAGAAAATTACGTTACTCAAAATTGAGGATTCGTTTCAGTTGTAAAGGAGTTTCGCTTTCGCCGTCTCACTATGTGTTAAGCGAGAGAGAGATGAGCGAAAGTACAAGACAGACGACAATATTTGTATTGAGCATCTGAGCAAATAACGATTGAGAATTTGAAATTTAGGTAATTAGAATTTGGTCAATTGAGATTGAGTTTAAAAGTGATGGGTTTTGTACTTTTTGTTTGGATCTTGGACAGCTGGACTCTTGTATTTGGTACTATGATGTTGAATCGTGAGTCATTGAGTTATGGAGAATAAATTGTAAAAAATAAAAAATTTATAAAAAAATGACAAATTCGGTTCTAATCGAGTACCCACGATTCTAGTTCAAGAATCAAGAACTAATCCAAACTCGGTTGATTCTCAATTTCGATTCAATTTCGATTAAAATGTCCACCCCTAGTTTTTGTATTGCTTGTATGTACTTTGTGAATACATAGTAGTACACTTGTGTACTCCCTAGTCCCTTGTTGGAAAATCCACATCCATTATATTGTACTACAATTGGAATTAAAATATTAGTACAAATTTCTCAAAATATGTGTACAGACTACCGAAGTTACAATGATGGAATTGATTATTATTGCTTTTATTTCAGGCTTTTGTATTTTTTTTCTTGTCAATATTATTAGAGTAAACTATATTCACAATTCATAATCTTGAAAATTATTTCGATTTCGTTGTTATTCAATTTTATTCGTACTTATCATCTCAATCTTTTAATAATTCACACATATGGTCATTTTTAACAATTTTACCCTCTAACTTAAATAGACAAAAAGAGTACAAAAAAAATAAAGAAAATTTTGTAATAAACGTCTAAAATCTTTCAAAATTGTATCGTAACCCCAATCCCACCTTCCTTGTCCAACAAAACCACCACAACCCCACTCAAAAAACAAATGCCTTCACCTCCACGGGCATGACGCAGTGGTAAAGTAGGAGAGTTTTCTACGGAGTATCGAAGATTCGAATCCCCGCAACATCTGAAAGGCAACATTTAAAAAAATAAAAAAATATTGGAAGGTAGAGGTCCAAGGAGGAGAACCGTTGAATGTCCGGCCCCCCAAGTGTGTATAACATGTGACCGCATCCAAATTTACTTGGATGGCGAACTAGGAGGGAATGTCGCCACTCCTTACAATTAGTCAGACAAAGTTTGAACACTTGAACCATAAAAAAACAAATTAAAAAAAAAAAACAAATGCCTTCGACTTCCATGCTCCACCCCGCCACTGCCAATATGTGTATCTTAAAACTTTGGTTGTGCACTTTTCAAATTAATTCCATAGACTCCAAGAAGAAATAATTTAAAATAAAATATATCTTGGTGTTGCATTAACTGAATCTTTTTCTATAATTTGGGAGGATGAAGAAGATGAATATTTGGTCTGTGCGCTATTTGAGCATATATAAACATATATGATATATGTACATACACAGGGAACCTGATTATAGCTTCAAAAACTTCCAACAAAATTTCAATGAATTTCAACAACTCTCAAACTAGATGGGACCGTCATATGATTTAGTTCGGAGCTCGCGATTAGATCTGTTACGCCCCTTTAACAACGTCTCCACGTGGCACCCTACATATGGTTGCCAATACATTAAAACAACGCATTCATGTGGCGCTCCACGTGTAATTGTCAACTCAGTCCCACGTAAGACAAGCCCCACAATCCAAAATCAGACACAAAAAGTGATGGCGACAACGACAGCGACAACTCGATGGGACGCTGGTCAATCACACATGCAGGGGACGAATCCACTCATACCAATGGCTATCAGATATAAATAGGAGGAAGAAGGATAAGGTAATTACTTTGAACTCAACTCTATAATAGTATTTTTGACAAGTAAAACCAGTCCGGCTTAAATATGATATCTGACTTGGGCGTCGGAGCAAATACGATAGTCTCTCTGACTGCCTATGTCTGCTGACCTTATGGTGTTTAGAGTGTAGGATTAATACAGCTCGACAAAATGGTAACAATTTGACATTGATTTGGAATCCATTTAGGATTTGTGGTCAACAAGATCCAAATCTAGTTTTTAAAACCTATGTTTTCTAGACCCGATTTTCAATAATATATTCAATTCTTTATATTGTTATGAAGATTATGCTTAGTAGGAGATCAAATTCGCTGACAGCAATAGGTAAGGAAAGAGCAGTATAATAGTTCTTACATTACCATCGCATTGTCACCAATTGGGAGGGATTTCTCTCCTCTTGCTAGACCTAGAACCACGAAAAACATCTCCTTGGTTGTCGCAAAATCTTGGTTCTTCTCCTTGGTTTTCAGTTGTGAGGGTTGGGGGGCAGGGAAATTGGGGAATATTATTATTTTTCTTATTTATTTACTTGTTCTTTTTTTATTTTTTTCAGAACTTAGGTGTTATGATTATAAAGTATAATATCTTGAGATATATTTTTAAAAAGTTTGGGACTTCTGCTTTAAATTTTTTTATTTTAATTTATTTAAACTAAGAAAAAAAATTACCAGAAATAACCATGCAATTATTAAAAAGTTAAGAATAAAATTAAACAATTTTACAAACTTGAGATAGTTCAGAAATCCTAAATTTAATTTACTCATTATTATTATGGTATGAGCCATGAGTCAAAATATTTAAACCACCCAAACTCAAAATGTCACGTATTTAAATTTCTACATAAACGATTTCGTACATATAACAATTCCCCGTCAATTAATCTAAATCGAGTTTCAGATAGAAAAAATTGCTCTACTCTTTTTAATTTACATCAAATCTTCCTTATTCACTTCCGTTTCTTTGAGATATGTTAGGCGAGGGTAGAAACTCGAAGTCTATTAGAGAAGATGATGCACGTTTAAAAAGAAAAAATAAATAAATTATGTATTATTTTTAACTATAAATTACACTGAACAACTTGCTGAATACCGTCCAAATACAACCTTGCCAGATATTATCGCCGTTATATGCACATAACAACTCAAAATTATTGAGCAACACAGGTAAAAATAAAATAAAAATCCAAATTATTGATATTTGTGGTCCAATGTGTCAGGATAAAGTAATAAACTATTCAAACCAACAAAAAATCACCAAAAGTCCATCGACCAATAACCATGATAAACGTGACCCTTAGGATAAATTTCATGGGTCACTCAACTTTTAGTTTTTTATATGTTGGTGATTCAACTTCGATTTGCTTTAATTTGATCCTAAGCCTGTGTTTTTGTTTCAATTTGACTATCCCTTCCCCTAACAAACTAACTATTACCAAAACTGATTACAAAATTTGTGGCTCAATATATATCTTTTTGGCAAAAATACAAATTTTACATTTTTTTTATATTTTCAAATATTAAATCTCTATAATAGTTGATGGCCTATAGAATTAAAGACCACAAATCATCGGTCACCTCCTTGTTGAAATAATCAACTTAATCTTCCTATGGAAAGCTGTCTGAAGATTAAAAGTTAAAAAAGAAATAATTTGGCTAAGGTTTTCAATTGTTCTCTTTTCTTATGACTTTAAGGTATTTATAGATTTCTCAAGCTTGTAGGCGTTTTGGTCATTTTGTATTATATGAACATGTGTCACTTTGCTATTTGAGAGTTTGATAATAAATTACTATTCTAGAGTGTTCTATGACACATAGCGAAAGATTATTGGCTCAGCCTTTTTTTTTTCCTCTAGATTTGGTTGTTATTTTTACATGTGCTTTAGTTATAATTGATTTGGCCACGTGAAGATTCATCATATGGTTTCAAGGATATTCTTTTCATTTAGAATCAATAAGTGGCGTAAGGACTTGGGTTCGCATTCTTTGACGAACACAAGTTCTTGAAATGATGAAGGTATATGCTTTTAGGCGAGGGTGATTAGAGGTTTAGTTTTTCACACCATATTCATTCGCCTATCTTGAGGGAAGGACGAATGTTTAGGTTTTGGACGAACAGTTAAGACTTCGATCAGTCCATATCAAGTTAACATTTGCTTCAACGTAACTATTTTCACGAGGTATAACAATAGTCCCCGAAATCCGAGTCTAATTATTCATATTAGGCTAAGGACTTAGAATTATTACTGAAGTTCAGCATTTTACTTGGGGTCATTAGCTTCGCTTGAACTTCTTTCTTTATGTTCCGTATGCATAAGTATAACATTCTCATTAGATTTATCTTATGTACTCGCTCATTATCAGTTTTGTCACGTGGCGCCATAATCTAACCATCCATGGCCAAATAAGATATTTGTACGTTCCCTCGTAGCCTCGACCAACATATTTTATTGGAATCTAATTAATCTCAATTTAATGGACTTGACCTTCACCGCTAAGTTTAACCCTTCGCCTATCAGGATTCACCTGCCATGTCAACCTCTTTTTATGTAAAATATGAATTGATCTTATAGTTTTGTCGTTGCAAAGCAACTCTGGCCAAGTTTAATTCGATTCGTTTTTATAGTAATGTCACTATGGGCTATGTGGCTCTCTACATATGTCCAAGCAAAACCTTAATACATCACATAAAATCATGTAGTAACAGTACTATATGATATGTATATAAATAATAGCTACATTCCATTTGTTACGTCACAAATTTTCACGAGTTCGTTCACCAGTATCATTAATCATGAAATAAATACTATCAATTATAGTAACGAATATAGATATTGTAGTCAAATTGAAATAAAAATAGTCAAACAGAAAGGAAAAATGTGAAAGATAGATTGAGCTCCTTCTTCTTTTTCTTCTTTCTACGTGTTTTTACTATTTCTTTTTGACAAAATCGATTGAGCTTTCATCCCAAAAATATCTGGTACTCAATTTTGCTTCGTCTGACTGATTCGATGCAGTGATTTTATAACTAAGAAAGTATTCACTTTAAGTTCCTGAGAAACGAGATCAAGAAGTAAATAGGTGATCAAATTCAACAAGAATATAAGTTGCGTGGTTAAAATGAAATAAAGTAAAGCTAGAGTGACCTCTAGTCACATTTCCACAGACCCACCAGCCAATAAAAACGAGAAACGTGGCCCAATAGAGACCCACAAACTCCACCTTGATTATCTATATTTATGTGACAGAATATTCACAAACTTGTCTCCTTCCCCACTCCACTCTCTGCGGAAGCTCAGCTTCCTCTCTCCATTAATGGCGTTTCCTTCTCTCTTCATTCTCTCTCTAATTCTCCTGCCCTGTGCACTCTCATCGGACGTCCAAGAGACGTTCATCATCCACGTGTCGAAATCAGCCAAGCCCCATATTTTCTCCACGCACCACCACTGGTACTCGTCCATCGTCCGATCCGTTGATTCCAGACACCACCCTTCCAAGATTCTTTACACCTACAGACGCGCCGTGCAGGGATTCTCAGCTCGGCTCACCGTTGACCAAGCCGCCAAGATCCGCCATGTGCGTGGGGTTCTCTCTGTAATTCCTGACCAGCCCCGGTATTTACATACTACTCATACTCCTCGATTTCTTGGACTGGAAGATTCTTTCGGCCTCTGGCCCAACGCTGATTATGCTGATGATGTGATTGTTGGTATGCTTGATACTGGGATTTGGCCGGAGCGGGCGAGTTTTTCGGATGAAGGGCTTTCTCCAGTTCCGTCCAAATGGAAAGGTACTTGTGTGGTTACCCCTGATTTCCCAGCAACAGCTTGTAACAAGAAAATTATTGGAGCCCGAGCCTTTTATTTAGGCTATCAAGCTTCACGAGCTAAAACAATGGAGGAGTCTAATGAATCGAAGTCTCCGAGGGATACGGAAGGCCATGGAACTCATACTGCTTCAACAGCAGCTGGATCTAGAGTGGCAAACGCTAGCCTTTTCGGATACGCGAAAGGGGAAGCTAGAGGAATGGCTAAAAAGGCGAGAATAGCTGTGTATAAAATTTGCTGGACATTTGGGTGTTACGATTCGGATATTTTAGCAGCAATGGATCAAGCTATTGAAGATGGTGTTCATGTGATTTCGCTTTCAGTTGGTGCTAGTGGGTATCCACCACCGTACGATTATGATTCCATTGCGATTGGAGCTTTTGGTGCAGCCGAACACGGTATTGTCGTGTCCTGCTCTGCAGGAAATTCCGGCCCTGATCCGTATTCTGCGGTGAATATTGCTCCATGGATTTTGACCGTCGGTGCTTCCACTCTGGACCGAGAGTTTCCGGCGGATGTGGTTCTCGGCGATGGGAGGATTTATGGTGGCGTTTCGTTGTACTCCGGCAAGGAACTAGGCGATGAGTTGCTGCCTTTGGTTTATGCTGCGGATTGTGGGAGTAGATATTGCTATTCTGGCAGGCTCGATCCTGCAAAAGTTGCCGGAAAAATCGTGATCTGCGATCGGGGAGGCAACGCGAGAGTTGAGAAAGGAACGCTGTTCACGTCGCCGGTGGCGCCGGAATAATATTGGCCAATTTAGCTGATTCTGGAGAAGAACTTCTGGCGGACGCGCATTTTGTCCCGGCAACTATGGTGGGTCAAATCGCCGGTGACAAAATCCGAGCTTATGCACGCTCTGATCCATCGCCAACTGCCACTATTAAGTTCAGGGGGACCGTTATCGGTCGCTCACCGTCCGCGCCTCGTGTGGCTTCGTTCTCCAGCCGTGGCCCGAACTACCGGACAGCGGAGATATTGAAACCGGATGTAATTGCACCGGGAGTGAACATTCTTGCTGGATGGACCGAGTACGTTGGCCCGACAGATTTGGAAACTGACACAAGGAAGGTTGAATTCAATATCATTTCCGGCACTTCAATGTCGTGTCCTCACGTTAGTGGCTTAGCCGCCCTGCTCCGAAAGGCTTATCCCAAGTGGTCACCGGCTGCTATCAAATCGGCTTTAATGACGACGGCATACAACTTGGATAACTCGGGTGGCAATATTACTGACCTTGCAACCGGAAAAGAGTCGACGCCGTTTGTTCACGGGTCGGGTCACGTGGATCCTAACCTGGCATTGGATCCCGGTTTGATTTACGACATGGGTTTGAGTGATTATATTGGATTCTTGTGCTCCATTGGGTATGATTCAAAAAGGATTTCTGTTTTCACAACTGCTTCAGTGGATTGTGATGCACATAGCTTGGGAACTCCTGGAAATCTGAATTATCCTTCATTTTCAGTGGTCTTCCATGGTGAAAACAGTGTGGTTAAGTACAAGAGAGTGGTTAAGAATGTCGGGAAACAAGCGAATGCTGTGTACGAGGTGGAAGTGAATGCTCCACCGAATGTGGATGTGAGCGTTTCACCGAGTAAGTTGGTGTTCAGTGAGCATAAGGGTACACTAACTTACGAGGTCACATTTACGAGTGGTGTTGGAGTGGAGGAAGTTGGCAGCGGTACAAAGGCGGCATTCGGATCAATTGAGTGGACCGATGGCGTCCACCGCGTCAGGAGCCCAGTCGCAGTGTCGTGGCGCTTGAGTTCGGCGGTGTCCATGTGATCTTGAATGGTTAAACTTTGCTTGTTCATTCTCTTTCTTTCACTCTGTTTGTAAAATAAGGATAAAATGAACAGGGCATCAAGAATGTGTATTGTGTTTGAATTGATCATCCTCTGCAGATTCACAAGAGTTCTTCTGAACTGGGGACTGGGAAAGAAGCTCATTCAAGCAATAATGTACTTCTAAATTGCAATGTTTAGTTATTTACTTGCTTTGTATACATATGCGAAATGCTTTAGTCTTTATGCACTTGTGGCATTGGTTTATTTTACATGCCAAGAGGACTTGATGTAAAACTTTGATGCCTTGTGTCATAATGGTTTTCTTCAAGTTTTTTCTAGTTTATAAATATTTGGATTGTCTATCTACTTTTTGATTGTGCGAAAGTTCTCACATTTTTGGAGTCTCTATAGCCCCCGTCTCTCTCGTATATTGAAAATGCTTTGAGCTTTTAGTTCAAAATCAAGCCCGATTGGGATTAAATCTATTGAGGAACAACAATATCGCTCTTAATTGTGGTCGAATGTTATAAAAAGTTTAGCTTTTATTCACCGAGTTAGGGTATTATGTTCGGGTCACAAGAATGTCAGGGAGGGATAGTTGGGAGAGCAACAATGTCACTTTTAAGTTTGTGTATTGGTTCACTCAAAAAATAGTAGTCGAAAGTCATAAAAAATTTAACTTTTTGACATAATGTCATGTAAAGTTTCTCCTAACATGGCCATTTCAGGCAATTTCCTCAAATGACTTTTGAGGCCATCATCACAAGGAATACCTTTAGATTGTTGAATATTGAAATATGCGTTCAAAATGGGTTAAGGGCATGTGCAAGCTATGAACACCCTTTTCACTTTATATGGCAATTTATGTCTCAATTCTCAGGATGATGTTGATAGTCGAGTATCTAAATTGAAACAAAAATAAAGAGAGAGAAGTTGAGTGACCGAATAGAAACCATGCCAGTTGGGTACTAGATTTTTAACCCTTTTAATGCATTGTGGTCCATTTGACACAGTGCTGATAATGATTATCGGTGATTGGTAACCAATTTCCATTTTTTGCTACTCAATGTTCCAGTCGAGCGAGATTTGAAATCCATCTTGGGTTAGCCTATCTCAGAAATTTTATCGCATAGACACACAATGGCGAAAGAAACTTTGAGTGTCTCCTACCATTAGTGACGAAGTTAGACATTTTAAGTTGGGGGTCCTCAAACAGGAGTGAGCCGGGAAGGGAAGCCCTCTCGAGAGTTCTGGGACACCGCCCCTTAATTTTTTTTCTCAAACCACAATTACTGAAACAATTTTTATGAGAATCTAATTCTTTTTATAAGTCATAATCTTTAAAAAACTTAAAAGAAGATATCGAACACAATCGATTGATGCAATTAGTTATTCGATACTCACTTCGTGTTTGTTCTGATTGTTTGAAAAGATTAACCTCAGTACTTTCTTTTTGGTTATTATTCTAACTTAGGCGGTGTCTGATTTCACTATTATGGAGGAAAAATCGATTTTTTTTTGGAGGAATTCTAGGTCCACATTCCATTTAATACATTTGTAAGTCCTATTTTACCCTTCTTGTGTATCCAATTATTAAATAAATGGACAAATTAGTAAATTAGTAATAAATCAAGTAAAGAAAAGTCAACATTTGTGAGCTACTTTCACATAAGTTTCCTCCAAAATAGTATCCATTGGGATCCACGTTGTTTGGTAAAAAAATTGATTTCGTGTTTTAGTGAGATCAGACATGCTTTTAATTGGAATTAGGTTGTGTGCACTACTAAATTTTCTAATATACTTTTTGAGACTATATTTCTTCTTCTAATTTGAGCATCCGCCAACAACAAAAGAATCATGACTTAAATTCAAGTTAGAATTTGTTTCGTAGAATTAATGTCATACCATAGCATAAAGAAAAAAAATCTCTATCTTAAGTGAAAAAGACTGAAGATGAAATCACAATCAATTTTTTTTGTGTTAAAGGATGAAGACGTGAACGTGAACTAAGAAGAAGTAATCTTAGATGAATCAACTTTGTTGAACTTTTGTTGTACTTTATTTATTTAGTTTATTTATTGTTGGGTTTGAACTTTAGTATTTTTTTTTATTTTTAGTTAATTAAATTAAAAAAAAAAAGTTAAAAAAAATTTAAGAAAGTTGGGGGGTCCTAGGGGAGACTAGGACCCCCTTCCCCTAGGACCCCCTCACCTCCGCCCCTGCCTACCATCAAGTTACCTTGCGGTGGACATGTTAGTTCTTGTACTTTTGAAATTCCCAAGCGCTATTATGCGAACAAACAAAATTCCAATCAACTCATAAGTGCAAACTTGCCGTGTTTTAAGCCACCGGCCGATGCAGTGAAAATCAAAGGCATGCTCAAGTTATACTAACTTCATATAATCATCCAGCCTTTTTACAAAGTAATAAGGGCTTGGAAGTGTCATAAACTCTCAATATCTTGGGAAGCCAGACCGATGAAATCGAAGCACTAAAGATTGGTTTTCACTAAAGGCAAAAGAGTAGAACGACAGCCTAAAGATATGCTCACAAATCGAGTTAAATAACCCCGTGACACCATATTACATATGAATAGACAAAAATAAAGGCCAAATATCGTAGTAAAAATGAAGAAAAGTGAAGATCAGCATGAGAAAGTGAAAGAATCAATAGATTTGAAGATCAAAAATCACAGCAAGCTCTCAAAAGTAAAAACTCGAACATTCAAACTCATAAACAGAAAATCTTCTACGCGTGATGTGAATTAACGACCAAGCACTTGTTAACAAAAAAGCCTCTGAGCAAACGTCGTGCTTATAACGAAAGATCAGTCTCGAAAATTTGTTCAATAATAGTGATAAGAGTCGAATGAGGTCGAGTATTTTGATACCGTGCTTTGTGTAAAGGCATCGAATGTAGAGATTAACAAGTGATAGAAAGATTTAACAAATATATTCCCAGATTACATTGGAATTCAATAATCACATAATAATCCAAATATTTTTAGGTTGCGTTTATTACGTCTTTAATCATTTTTCAAAATAGACATACTCGATCGAGGCCTTAGACGTAACCATACATAAATCTTAAAACTTTTTTTCTTTTTTAATATTGTTGAGTGAAATAGTTACATACTAGAGCTCATTGCTTCATAATTCACATTACCTGATCATTTTTACGATTTTAAAAGCATTTCGACTTTAATGTAGAGTTGATTAGGGAAATATTACAACATTTTCCAGCGCAGCCTAAGGCAAATTTTTTTTTTTTTTTTTTTTCTATATCTAAATTTAGAAAAATAATAAATAAATATTAGACCAAGCCCATAAAAAATTTAACACACCCCAATTTGAAATTGTAGCACTTGACTCCACTCTAGATGCCATCGATATCTAGTTGTAGTATTTTATTTTTTATACTAAGATGGAATAAAACCGTGATATAACAAATAAAATATAATTTTCTATCAAAATATTGTTTATGGTTCATTGCACGAATCATTCATTGTTTGAGGTTTGTTAAATGTCCAAAAAGAGTCCAACACAAAGGCTTCAACCCTCCAACCCGTGCAAATGCAAGTCAAATCGAGTCCAAAAAGTTTTGTTTAAATGAGTGTACTAGTCTATTAATTGATAGTTTGTGAATGGTTGGCACCTCGTCTCGAATGGATGTCATGTGCTAATCACGTTGAACACAGAATTTACGTGTCACGTACTGACTACGTCATCACAAATTATCTAAACAGTTATACGAACCTCCGTATACCTTGACAGATTGGCTTCAATGAGACAGCACCAACAATCCAGTTTGCCAACGAGAAAGGGAGAGCGATCGGTGATTCGCGTATTGGTGAAGCTCTTGACTAGGTGAAACATTTTGAACCTTAACTTCGCCATTCCCTCCTACCTAGGGATAAGATAAGTGACGAACTTAGTTACTTTGTGAAAATAATGTAATCTCATACAAAGAGAACTAGCCACTACCACGTGAGCTGAAACCGTTAAAAAGTGCAAACATGATCAACACAAGAATTAGTTCACTGATAACAACATCAATGAGAAAGCGACACAGGTCCAGACAAGCTAAAATGCCCGTATTAACCCTGATATTAGTTGTGGGAATGGTGCTGAATGGCCGGGTGACCCGACCAATTTTCCAAAATGGCCGTTGACCAATTTTAGTGTGTAAATTACCAAATATAACCATGCTTTCTTCCCCGCTTATAACCATTTCAAACAATTTCAAATTCATTTGTCTATGAAAAATGATTTCAAATTCATTTGTCTGTGAAAAAGAGAAGATTCCAAGGTTAGAATCTAACTCATTTCAATGTTAGAATTCAACCCATTTCATTTATGTAAGAAATTTCATTTCAAAGTAGAAATTCATCATTCTTCATCTTTTTCTTTTAATTCACGGTAGAAATTGTGGATTTTATAGTATAAATCATGAAAAAATGTATAAACCTGAGTATGAATCATGATTTTTACTTTAAATTCCTGCAAATTTGAGTTGATTTGAATAGATTAATTGAAAAAATCAATCATAATGGTATAAATCTGCGTTAATGCATCAAAGAAATGCATAATGCACTTGGTCTCGTTAATGTGGTCGGTTACAGACCATCCGTTAACAAACTGGTTGATGATGGTTTGTTAACCGATGATCCATAGGCGATGTTATAAAGTAAGGGTATTTTAGTCTATTCTACTTAAAAGAGGCCTTTAAAACTTATTTGGTATAAGTTAGGTTCTTCTGCGATTCCGAGCATTTGACACGGCCATTTCAAAAACTCACCCGATATTAGTTTTCCTATGAATACTTCATGCATTGTCAACAAAAATACATGAAAAATCAAACTCTATCTAAAACTCTATCCATTTTGTTTCCATTGCATACCTGTTCTATTTACGAATAACTAAGTTGATTGTTAGAGTACAAACGGTCGACAGCTCACCCCTTTGGACAGTTGCCATTGCAAGTTAACGATAATACGTATGCAGGTTCAACAACGGGTGGACATGAAAGTGGCAATGATTTGTTGGTATTTTATTTCTATCATATTTTGAGGTCAACTGATTAGCGTCGTCTGCGGGAATCAAAAACGAGAAACTACGAGTGAAAGCATGGAAAAATCCCAAATTCTGAAAAAATGAGTAAGAATAAAGCAAGTTGAGTGAAAATCATGATAATAACGATGTGAATCCAAAAAGGCAGTCTAACTAGCAAACAGTCTAAGAGAACCAGCATAAGAAGACTCACGGCAGACATAAAGTGAATGGCGCTTGACACAAACTGTTTCAGATATGACTGTGAATATGAGGTGCATTTTTGATGAAAATGTCGCCATGAGAGCGGCGCTTGAAAGCTTGAAACCCATGGAATTTGAAAGAAAAAGCCACAAAGTATCGACAAGCTGCTATCTCTCTCATAGCAGCCCCATCCACAGAAGAAAAGATAAAGAAAAAAAGAAGACAATTTAGTAAAGTACCTAAAGGCGCTAAATGCTAGAACCTTGAGACAAGAAATCACCAAAATTTGCTTTAAAATCGTCAAAAGTTTAGGCCCTGTTCTATTTGGTGTTTTCAACCCGTTTTCTATTTTGTGTTTTTGAAAATAATCAAAAGCGTTTTTTTTTCCGTTTTCAAAAATACATTTTTGAAAACACTTAAAATTTACAAAGGAAACACAAAATAATAAAAAGCCGTTTTGCATTTTGTTAACAAAACTGGTGTTTTCAAAAACGCCAAACGCTGCGTTTGGCCGTGGAGGTCCCGGTTCGAATCTTGCTTCCGCCCCTTTTTTTTTTTTTTTTTTTTTTTTTCATTTGATTGGTCAAAATAATCATGATTTAAATATTGTCTCGAGTTACTTTTAACAATACGCGGTTGCTGTCCAAAGTGGTCAGGAGCGCCATTTTGTAAGCATGCTGGGTTCGATTTCCTTCTCCTTTCCAAATTTTTAAAATGTTTTTAATTCTTTTTAATGGTTTTAAAATGTTTTTAATTCTTTTTAATGGTTTTTAAATATTTTAAATTCTATAATTAAATGTTTTTAATTGTTTTTAATTCCATAATTAAATGTTTTTCATTGTTTTTAAACGGTTTTAATTCTTTTCAAATGTTTTTAATAGTTTTTAAATGTTTTTAATTGTGTTTAAATGTTTTTATTGTTTTTAAATGTTTTAATTCCATAATTAAATATTTTTAATTGATTTTAAATGTTTTAAATGTTTTTAACTCCATAAATTAATGTTTTTAATTGTGCTTAAATGTTTTTAATTCTAAGTTTAAATTGTTTTTAATTCCAAATCCAAATTTCTAAAAATTTTTAATAAACGCTGTTTTCGAGTTTTCTATTTTCGTAAACATTTTCAAAAATTTCAAAAAAAGAACGATTTTCAAAAATCTCAAAACAAACACTCAAAACACAAAACACAAAATGAATTCAAAACTCAAAACGCAAAACTCAAACGCAAAGAGAACACCACTTTAGAGTTCTTGAAAATGTGAAAAATGCAAGAGTTCTAAGTGAAGACAAAAATGACTTTTTATAGGTTTTCGTAGGGCAATCCCATTCGTTAGATATCAAGAAAAGATCTAATTTATTTATGGCTTGTCCAATCTAAGCCCTTGAAACTAAAAGACCACCAACAATTGAATTGAAATAGAAGACCCATATTAACCAAATGCCATACGTGCGTGTGGGGGCCACGTGGCATTAAATATGAGGTGAAATAACGGTTGCAATCGTGGCAGAAGCAACGATAGCAACGTCCATTTACCTCCTTGCACCTATAACCATGACGTGCCCTACTCCGTAAAACCCGAGGTCTTAAACCTAACATAAAAATTAAGCTCAAACTTGCGAAACTATTGTTACTACTTCGTTGTACGATGAAGTAGAATAACATCATAATGTCTCAAGAAGTGGTTCCAAATAAGAAGGTTCGCCAGTTATATTTGGTCTTACCGGAGAATCAGGCGAACCCAAAAATCACAGCCCTAACAAAATTACCAAGCTCGAAGTGTAACAAGATCGCAAAAGACGAAGCTCTACCAAAAATCAATCAAACTTGAAAATCATTTTTAAGTCCTAAACCTAGCATAAATATTAGACTTAGACTTGGAGGTCTATTATTACTATCTCGTCCCGCGTGGATGTCATGTGCGAGCCATGTCAAACACAGAAGTCACGTGTCACACATTGGCCACGTCATAAAAAATTACTCAAAGAGTTCTGTGAACCTCCATGTGCCTCGTCGAAGTCACTTCGATTAAGCGAAGCCAACAATATAGTTTGCCAACGAGGAAGGGAGAGCAATTGGTGGTTCACGTCTTGGTGAAGCTCTTGACTAAGCGAGACAACTCAAATCTTAACTTCGCCATTCCCAGAGACAAGATAAGTGACAATTCTAGTTACCTTGTGGAAATCATCTAAGTCTCATACAAAGCTAAGAGAGCTAGTAAAGCACAAAGAGAGCTAGTAAAGCACAGAAGATGTGACTTTATATCTTTTGTTTCAAGTAAAGGAACAACCAAATATCATTTATGCTACATAGCAGGCGGCCATGTGCCACATGTGCTGAAAGTGTTAAAAAGTGCAAATATAATCAAATACAAAATGGTTGACAAATAACAATTTCGTCAATGAGAATGCGACACATGTCTGGACAAGCTAAAAGGCTCAAAATACCCATAATCTTAGTTATCCTATAAATACTCCATGAAGAAAAAAGTATGAAAAATCAAACATCTAGCCAAATCTCTGTCAATTTTGTTTTTCTTGCATACGTGTTCTATTTACTAATAAAGAACTTGATCTTCAGAGTGCAGACGGTCGTCGACCAACCTTTTTGGACGATCCTTACATGCTAACGGTGCTACGTGTACACGTTCTATATCAAGTAGACAAACACGTGGCAAAGATGTGTTGACATCTTAATCCTACTAGATTTTAAAGTCAGCATGAACAAATGGTATTTTTTTTATAATTCATATTAGAAATAAAGTAGTATTAATCATTTTGAATGTTATTACATTGATAGGCAATGTCTTTGGCTAAAGGGTTCGAAGAGGATTTTGACATCAAAAAATATAATGGTTGGATGAAATGTTTGTGAAATCAAGATAATGATAAGATTAAGGGCATTCGCGTTGGATGTGTTAATTTTAGTTAACTAGACATTGTCACATAAATAATAAAGTAAATATTAATGGACACGTTTATATATTAAGTTTAGTTAGTGTTTGACTATTATATTATACTAGTCAAATTCATTGTTCTAAAAAATTTGCATATGCGGAGCCTAAACGTGAAGCACGGCTTCCACGTCTAACTACGCCTCGTGTCTCGCCCTTGTCTTCGCCTAGGTCCAAAAACTTGTCTTCCAAATTTTGCCACACTTTGCACTTTTTAAAACATTAGTCAAATTTAACAACTCAAATAAATTTAGCTAACATAGTTAGCTTATGATACAAATAAATATTCTTAGCTAACACACTAAGAACATCTACAACAGCTTATGAATATTTAAAGAGCGTCATTAAATTTAAAGAACAATTTTTTTTTAATAATATTTCAATAGTCTCTTTATTTTACTTTTAAGAAACATTTAATATATTTCTATCTCCTCTCTTTTTATCATATATTTCCCTCCTAATTTGTATATATTATTTAATTAAAATCAATATCTCAAATATTAAAAATTGAAATTATTTCAATGCATTTAATAATAGAGAGTGAGTTTGACTCTCCAAATGTGGAAAGCATTGGAGAGCCAAACCTACTCTCTAAATTAAAATGTTAAATTAGAGAGTCTATTGGAGTAAAATTTTAAGTGTTGACTCTTTAAACATAGGTTGAATTTTTAAATTAAAGAGTAATCTATATTTAAAGAACTTGTTGGAGATGCTCCTAACAAATCCACTAAAAAAATAAACTTGATTCTTAACTAACATCTGATACTAGCACTTGAGTTGACAGCACTTGAGTTAACACTCCATTGAGTCGCTCTAAATATTATACAATTAGTTAAAACACAACTTGATTTATTTACAACTTCAATTATTTGAGGAAATTATTTTTTATCCTCTCTAATAACTAATACGTTAGAATATCGATTTTAAAGAGGTTGGTTTAACAAATGAGGGTATTAAATAAGCAAGATAATATCAACGGTACAGATTGGCTCTGATGTCATAACATTGAAAATCTTGAAAAGGGTCTTTAAAATTTGAGGTTCAAGGAACCTTTCTATGTACACTACTTCCCATGTACAAAATATAAATGCACAGGACAATCTGCCTCTTCTCTCTCAGTCAACTCTCTTCCCACCCCACCCTACCCCCACCAATGTCTTCAGATTGTGATCCCTTGATCAAACAACTCGCCCACCACCATCCCACCACCACATTCCGATGGCCAAGTCGCCGCAAAATATCGTTCCGGCGGCGGAGACTGCCCACAATCCGCCTTGGTGGAAAGAAGCCCCGCGGCGGATTCTTGCTGATGAGAGTTTTCCGGCGAGTGAAGATGCGGTGGCTGAAGCTGAAGCAGAAGCAGTCACGCATGCTTAAAAAATCAAAGAATACTATCGTTCGTTGATGAATGACATTGTTGTTGGGAGTTGTACAACCGAATCGTTCCAGCAGAGGTTGCTTTTGGAGACATCTTTTGCCATTCCTGTTATGGGACTTTCCTTCAATTCGTATCCAAACAATTTTTAAGGTTGTTTCTTAATCTTTTTTTTCACTGCAGAAAATGTAAGAATGTGGATAAATTCATTAAATTAAATAAAAAAATCTTTCTTTGTTTTAAGCAGTTGCATGCACGTTCCTCACAAAGATTGAATTATTATTTGGATGCGGGTGGTGGGAGGCCGGTGGTGGATGGTAGGTGGGGTCCATGGTCTTTGGGATGGAGTGAGTTTTTTTATTTTATTTTTTAATTCCCAATTTTATTATTTTTGTTTTTTCTTTCTTTTTCATTTTTCCTTTTCCCTTTTATAATTGTTTTAGGCTTAATTTCATTGGCAGTCACTGAAGTTTCAGCGAAGTTACAAAACAGTCACTGAAGTTATAAAGTTATAGTGTCGGTCACTGAAATATACTGACGCGTTCACCGACGGCCACCATGTTAAATTTCTAGTGTGAATTAATGACGTGTTACCGTTAAGTATTCATGTAGCACACAATTGATCAACATTTAACAAATATTGATGTCATGTGAACTTAATGTACTAATAACAATACATACGGACCATAAAAGATGCGCCTGAAACATGAGGGCCTAACTGCAATAGATCCCCAAACTATTTGCACAACTCGATTTAACTAATTGGGGGAAAATTAGAGTTTGTGATCGTTTTTGGAAAAAAATTGGGTTGTACAAATAGTTTGAGGATATAATTTAGATATTGTCCAAAAATTGAAGCTATGTCCTCATATTTTAAGTGCATCATTTGTTGTCCGAATTTATTATTTTTAGTACATTAAATCTACGTAGTGTCAATTTTTACCAAATATCGATCGATTGTGTACCACGTGGACACTTAACAGTGACACGTCATTAATTCACACTGAGAATTTAACAAAGTGACCGTTGGTGAATGCGTTAGTATACTTCAGTAACCGATATTAAAATTTTGTAATTTCAGTAACTATTTTATAATTTATCTGAAACTTCAGTGAGCGCATTGTAAATTTTTATTTATGTGTAAATGTATATGAATGTAATTATAAAGCTTTTTTATCATGCATGCATGTTCATCACAATTTGCATTATTAAATTCTCTCTCTCTCTCTCTCTCTCTCTCTCTCTCTCTCTCTATATATATATATATATATATATATATTTGTATATTTTATAATGAAATGTATAGTTGAAAAGTTAATAAAAATTGTAAATATTATTAAATATATAGTTAAAATTAATTATTAATTTTAATTTTAATTGTTTAACAAAATTTTAAACTCCACCAAACAAGTTCTAAATATAAATATAAATATTATACCCACACCCACACCCACATACATGTGTGTGTATATAAATGTGTGTACACATTTGCAAGGTTAATTATTAAAAAAGTAATTTTACGTGAGTATGACTATTTTTTGAAGGGTAATTATATACACACTACAAAATTTATTTGTTGCACCATATTTTAATTGTATTTAAGATTCTCAATCATTATTTATTGTAGCACTTATGCCATCAACTTTTTTTCGTCATTTTTCTATCCTCAATCTTCTATTAATTAACACATCTCGTCTTTCATAAAAGTTCATATCCAAAAAGTCTATTTGTAAATAGTAAAACTACTTATTTGTCCATTATATATATTTTAAAAAAATACAAAACTATGACAAAATATTTTTATCTCATTTCTAAGCCCGCAAGATAGAATATTTTAACAAAATTCATCATCAACGACGAGATGTGCTAATTAAATAGAAGGTTGAAAATACGAATTTGATGGAAAAAAAGTTAGGGACATAAGTATTATAATAGGCAAAGATTGAGAACCTTAAAATTAATTAAAATAAAGTGCAACAAAGAAAAACTGTAGTGACAATATAATCATTTTTTTTTAATTAGGGCTATTTTTATAATTTAATGACATAGGGTAGGCATGATGAGTGGTCGGTAATAGAAAATGAAATATTAACTGCATGTATATCCAAATAAAAACAACATAATCTCTATAATTAATACTACAAGTTTGTAGTTTATTTTATTAATAAATTTTATGGTTATAACATAACGTCAAGAAGAAACAATAGTTATAAGATAATATATTATCAAATTTCTGAATTCATTAATTTTTAAAATTAATAGTTTATTAAAGAGTAGATACAGTGTTGTTAAAAACGTAAAGTGTGGTTAGACGTAAAAACCAAGCCTCAAACTTTTCGGATCTAAGCGAGGTTCAGGTGAGAGCGGGGCAAGAGCCAAGTGTGACAAAGCGTTTTCTTATTTTTAATATTGTTTTAAATATTAAAAAAAAAGTTGAAAAAAAAAACATTCAAACAAAAAGTGCTTAATTAAAAAATATAGTTAACCGCTTAATTTCTAACCTAGGGCCTAAGCGTGGCTTAGAAGCCACGCCTTGTATCTATACGTGTTTTTTAGAACACTGAGTACATATAAGATTAACTATTATGTTTTCTTGGTGTACAAGTGTATTAGTTAATTTGATATTTAGCATATGTGCTTAGTACTTGTTTACATGACCGTGAAGTTTACCTTTAATTATTCATTAATAAAGTTAGGATGCATTTTGATTCGTTAGATAATTAAAATGAACATATATTGCCACTTAGACGAGTAAAAGTAGATAATTAAAAAAAATTGTTTTAAGAGTATAATCCTTTTTATCTGGGCAAAAAATAAATAAAAAGTAGAATATTGATTCAAATTTTTATTTTTCTCTCTTTTTCACTGTATGGAGATTTAACATATTATTCAATTAGAACATATCTTTGTATTGTGCAAGAAAAAGTAGAAACTTTTAATGCAAAAATACGAAATGACTTAAATATAAAATATTAATCAACATATAAGTGATTGTCCTACTACTCTTAATAAAGTTAGCTTTTTAAGATAGACACTCGAATCTCAATATGGTACTAGAGCTCAGCATGTGTAACTGAGCAATTCGATTTAATTAAAAGTTTAAATAAGCAATCGAATTTCAAGACTGATATTCTAAAACGAGTCACCGTCTAGCTGAAGCATGTTAAGGGTACATTTTACATCAAACAAAAATGATATAAATATACAACATATAAGATTTTGGGCGAGATTGACTTTTGAAGATGGAACGCTAAAAGTCAATATGATATCAGATGTCGTTAAGATCAAATGAGCAAACGATCCATCTAAAGTTCAAATGAGCAATCGAATTCTAAGATTGATATTCTTAGATGAGCAATTACAGTGCAAAATAAAGTCTTTTGTTTATGCTAAAATTCATTACATGAGGCAATTGTCAATAACTTGATATGATGTCAAAAAGAATACCATATTTAGTATTAACAATGTGAATGTGAAGGATATTGAAAAAGTTATAATAAATTTAACTCGATTATGATATTGACTTATTGGATTTGACTCCTTGAGCCTAAAACTATATCTATTAGAAGTGAATTACAGGACCTATAAAATAGTCGAGTTGCTCCATTCCGGTTTACTTTATTACTAGGCGGGACTAGCCTTCTTTCTCTAGATTCAACTTGGACAAAATGCTCATTCACATCTTTGATAATCATGCTTCTTATTTTACTTTGCTCTTGTCTTCCTTGAGTAGCTCCTGATATGCAACAGTACTATCACTGGTTAACGACAGATAACTTCTATCCATTTGGGAGAAGTGCTGGGATTCCTTCCATCAATATTCAGACTGTATCTTTCAAAATAATATCGTGGAAAAATAGCATATTTAGTTTCCAATCTTTCAAAAATAATCACCATCCCCTTTAAATAAACAAAAAAAAAAAAAAACTAAAAACAGAAAAAAAAAGGTCATATTCTTTATCGAATCTCAAAATCCAAAATCCACAATTTTTTACTTTTGCAAGCATGGAGTTTTTTCTAGTGGTATAAAACTTCCGGAGGGTGGAGGGTGGAGGGTGGAGGGTGGAGGGTGGTGGTGGTGGCCGACGGCCGTTTTGGAGTAGAATAAGTTTTAGGATAGGGGGGTTGAGTATCTGTGCAAATATCAATTGAGAATTTGAGATTTGGGTAATTAGAATTGAGTCAATTAAGTTTGAGTTTAAGAGTGATGGATTTTGTATTTTTTGTTTGGATCTTGGACAATTGAACTCTTATTTTTGGTACCGTGGTGTTGGATTGTGGGTCATTGAGTTATGGTGAATAAATTGTAAAACTAAAAAATTTATAAAAAATAATAAATTTGGTTCCAATTGGGTACCCACTTATTTAGTTTAATAACTAAGAATCGACCTGAATCCGGTCGGTTCTTGGTTCTCGGTTCTAGTTCTTAATTTTATTTTTTTGGAACCGGATCGAAACCTCTGGTTCCGATTCGGTTTAAGTTCTTAAAGATCGGTTCCGGTTAAAATACCCACCGCTAGAGTGGCTACTGCCAGGAGATGAACCACTTTCTTAAAGTGTAATTATATACATGCCGCACTTTTTATTTGTTGCATTGTATTTTAATTGTACTTAATATTCACAATCTTTGCTCATTGTAGCACTCATGTCTCCAATTTTTTTTATCGCATTCTTATCTTCAACTTTTCATTATGCTAATGTTGACTACTAAAATTGAAGCCAACAAATTCTTACCCACTTCGTAGCTTGTAAGAATAATTTAACCATCTTTAATTACTGTCTAAGGATTGAGAATTCAAGAAGCAATAGTTTGGCTAAGTTTTATAATTCTTCTATCTTTTATTTGATTTAATTTGAACTATTTATAGATGTTACAAGCCTTTGGATTTTTTGGTCTTTTTCCCATTTTTCTATCACGTGTCGCTCTCTTATTGGAAGGCTCATAATTCTAGAAGATTCAATGACACATTGCAAAAGGTCATTGATCCAGCCATCTTATTCAATAGATTTAGTGGTTGTTATTCCCACATGACCTTTTTACAACCCACTTTGCCACGTTGAAATTCACCATGTGGTCCTAGAGATATTCTGTTATATGTGATTAGCGGGTGATGTGACGGCTATGCTCATATCATTTGCCAAGCTTTAGTTAGGCGATATGCAAAATGGATATGTCAAAGTCGAAATTAAGTAGCTTACTGATTGGTTCTTGAATTTCATACTTTCGCCTAGCTTAAAGGATCGTCGAAGGTTTTAAGCGAGCTTAAAAGGCTTTGCCCATTCTTGTGGGTCTTGTCCTACCACGTGTGCAGGGAGGCATAAAAATAATCTCCGAAGTCTGAGCCCTAGCTATTTAATGCTAGGCTGTGGACTTTGATTAGGACAAAAATTTTGAAAATACAATGCGTGGTTTCGTTCAACCTTCCCTTGCACTGGCTCGCTTTTATATACTTTAGGCAGAATAGCTAACACCTTGCCTTTGTCCATCCAAAAAATCTATTGGAAAAGCGTAAAACGACTTATTTTTTCATCATAATTAGAAATAGTAATAAATACAAAAGTACAATAATTTTGTTTTTCTTCATTTAAAAGTATGCAAATAGAGTATATTGATAGAAAATATCACTAAGGATGAGATGTACTAATTAATAGAAGTTGAAAATAAAGATTCGATGAAAAAATTAAGAACATAAGTGCTACAATGAACAAATTTTGAGTACCTTAAATGCACTTATAAAAAATTGTAAGGCCACACATGAATTGGTTTGGATGGTTTGTAGCAAATTTTCAAGTCAAACCACTTCACTTTCTAAACCAAACAAAACCAACCTACTTTTTTCGGTTTGGTTGGTTTAAAACCACATTTTAACCAACAAAAAAAAATCATATATCGAACTAATTAAATTATAAATATTAGTCTAAAATCTCATATTAAAATATAAAGGGTAATTTTCACTTTTGGTCCCCAACATTTTCAATTTGTAACAAATCTACTCCTAACCTTTTTTTTAGCACCAGACATCCCAACTTTTCATTTTTTTGCAAATCACGTCCCCATTGACATATTTTGACGATTTTGTCCTCCTCTTTAAATAAAAAAAAGCTTAAAATAACAATAAAATAAAATAAAATTACAAATGAAGTTCCATAACTTTTAAAAATATAAAAGAACACAATCTTCTCCAAAAATCTTATACTGTATTATTTTCTTTCATCATAACTTCCCAACAACTTCCCAGCATCACTGCTGCTTCTAGGCATAAAAAACTCAAGCCCTCCTCAAGTGTCAAAAATTATCTCACCCCGTTCCAATTACAATATCTGAAACTCAAGACCTCCTCCAGTTACACCACCATACCCGACTCCAATCGACTCGAATGATGATACAGGCGACGTAATTCTACCTAACCCATTACTGGAATTCGGGTCCTTCATTGACGCCGACCAATTCTCTAGGAGGAGCAAGGATCAGGCTCCGGCATTGTTTCGGAGCCGATTTCGGTGGTTGCCCCCGCTGATGGCTTGACGGGTCCTACTCGGCCCTCTATGAAGAGAAACTTAGAGGAGATGGCAAAAAGGTCGGACTATTTTCATCCATTTCTATAAGAACTCAGTGGAGAAGGACCTGTAATTGTATTGCTCAACTTTTGAAGCTTCAAGCTTTTTCATCCAACCTACTTTGATGAAGAATTGGGTGAAATTCGAGTTTGTTTTTTTCCAAATCTTTTTATGGACATTGTAGCCAAATTTGTTGTCACTATACTACTTCTATAGTTCGTCAATGGTTTTGAGATTAGATTCTTGAATGAACTTGACTTCGGAGAAGAAGACATAGCCTTGTTTCTGGGCTGCTTCTCCGGCGAAGACTATGATGAGACGGCAAGTTTCTTCGTCGGCTTCGCAAAAGTTTCTAGAGGATAAATGTTGTTGGAGGACGTCGAAGAAAACGTTTTGATTGCCGAAAGGAGTGGCGGTGGTAATGGAGGATGTGATGGAAGAGATGGCAAAAGTGGTTGTGTGGGAAAGAGAATGGGTGGTGGTGGTGGTGGTGGTGGTGGTGGTGGAAGTGGCAGTTGGTTTGAGAAAAAAAGAATAGAAAGTGGCGGTCGTGGTGGCAGTCTATGGAATGGTGCTCCGGAGTGGTGTTTTGGTGACTATTAGAAATAGGGAGAGAAAAAATGAATTATATAGAGAGAGAGAGAGGGGTGGGGTGTGGTGGATTTTTGGGGAAGATGGTGTTCTTTTATATTTTTTTAAAAGTTATGAAACTTCATTTGAAATTTTTTAACTTTTTTTTTTGTTTATTTAAAGAGGAGTGCAAAAATGTCAAAATATGTCAATGGGGACGTGATTTACAAAAAATTGAAAGATTGAGGATGTTTGATGCTAAAAAAAAGTTAGAGATAGATTTGTTACAAATTAGAAAGATTAGAGACCAAAAATACAAATTATCCAAACATAAATATTAAAATCATCACGACCACACTTCTAATCATTACAATACAACAAAATAATAGAAACAGTTTAATCAATATTAATTAGCGCAACATCTCCACTTGTAACACATGATTCGATCTCCACATAAAAATAAGAATATAACAATTATATTCATTAACTATAATTAGAAGATATAAATCACCTACTAAAATAAAATGAATAGAAGACTCCAACACAAATCACAATGAAAATAAGCAAATAAAAACATAAAAAAAGAAACACTCCATTCTAATTGTTATAAAAAAACAAAGTTCAACTAAAGATTTAAAAGAGTCCAACACAAATCAGAATAAAACTACAACAATTAACGCTAAAATCTAGCAATTTAGTTAAAAATAAATAAATAATAAATTGAGTGATCTGACCAGGAAATTGAGTCGCAAATATACCAAAGAAACATTGTACAGTTAAAAATTCAAGGGCGCTCAGCACAAATGTGTTTTTTAATTACGATGTGTTTAATTTTAATTGAGTTGGACAAAATTTAATTAATTTTTTGAAGATTTTTTTTTTTTGGGAACGGTTTGACTGTTTGAAACAGTTTGAAAAAATTAAAACCTAAACCAAACCATTTTGAAGTAGAATGGCTCGGTTAGGGGAAAAAAAAAGACGTTGACAAATTTATGTGGACTCAAATCAACAATTTCGAAAATACGATTTCAGTTCGATTTAGCAGTTTAGTTGTTTAACTTGAAGATAAAAACTATAAGTGAAAGGAAATGTACAATCGAATCTTATATCGTTCATAATTATACTCGAAAAATCCACTGCAACACTATTTGTTTGAGTGCCAACTCCCTTACTCAATAAGTCCACGTTCAATGATGCTCCTGCTGGCCCATGAATCTGGAAATTAACAGGAACCACACAAAGAAAAGAGTATGTAATCATCAACTAATTCCGAAAAATCTGAATTCTAGTTTTTCTCTCGGTGGTGGTGGTGGTGGTGGTGGGAGAAAAACAATGTTTTAAAATTCGCCAGGCCGATCAAACCAAAGGGACGAAATAGTTGGATCGGCCTACACAACATCCAATTGAACCCTAGGATTTTTAATGGAGAAATTGCCTTTAAGTCACTCACATCTTGGAGTTGAAGAAGGTCCCAAGGATTTAGTTGTTCGCCGATTCAAGTGGTATCCTTTTTTATTTGACTCCAAGAATGGATTGGATTGAAATGACTTTCCTGTTGAAAACTCTTGTTTCAGATAATTTCTGACCGCACGGAATTTCCATAGCCAATTTTCTATTTTTGATAGAAGGTGCTGCCATCGAGCATCAAGCAGCACAACCCAGTTCTACTTGACTAAGCCCGTGCTCCTCCAAAGAGGGAGTTTGCTTTACCCAACTCCCTTACATGTGACATTTTTTAAATTAGATCTAAATACTTCTTAAAATTGTCATTAAGTTATACTAATTCAGATATATTTCAATTATTTTCATAATTACCCCCTATAACCCAAATTAATTTAAATTAAACACGATTAAAATTTCAACAGCAACACACGTGATCGCCATCTTCTCGGTCTGTCAGTTTCTTGGCTGCCCACGTGAGTTTCTCCTAATTTTCTGTATCAAAATCTTCAAAGGGTAATTGCAGTTTGGCTGTACAGTTGTCTAATTATATGCTGCTTTTGTTTCTATTCTCATTCACGGCTTATGCGTGTATCTATAACCCATGTAAAAATAATTGTACCAATATTGAATTTCACACTTAGTTATATTTTTTAAAACATGTATATCGTCACATAATTGAAACTTGTATATTCTAAATTTTTTAATCGCAATACAGTATTATAAATAGTATCTTACTAAGAACAATATTTCAATATTTTAATATAATAGTATCACATACTAGTATACCACTTGTCGGTAGAATTCGATCGTAAAAAAATAAATAGAGATTGATAGAAGGAACAAGGTTGTGAAGAAAAGATTTTGAGGAGAATGGTGAAGAGAGAGAGAATTAGAAAAAAAAATTGGAAAAAGTAAAGACAGACGTAAGTAATTTTTTGGGTCAGTAGAGGAAAAATTTCCCATGGTCGTAATAAAAGTATTTTAATATTTCAATATCAGAATCACATTATTAATATAACAAACACATTAGTATCAACATATTTGTAAATAAGGACAATATTACACACAATTAAAAAAAAAATTCCAACCCAACAAAAGAACAATATCAATAAAATTATCTTAATAAAACAGTATCAGAATCACATTTGTATCAGTATTATAATAGCAGTATCATAAATAACAATATCATATGGTTAAAGATAGCGAACAAGTTAAACCAATAAAATAGTATCATAGATAAAAATATCTTAATATATCAGTAACGTACCAGTTAAATTAATTATAAAAATTTGGACCCTTGAATTGACACTCACGTGTTCTATCAGTAACCTACCAGTTAAATTATTAATCCACCGACCCTGTGCTTCGACTTGGTCACTGATCAACTAGGTTTGAAAACTAGACACTTGACACACTATACGACGAGGAGCATGGATCATGAATTATATGATTTTTTTTTTGCCTTTTTAATTAGGATCACTTTTACTTTTAACACTTCCACCACGACAGATCATGTTGAAATCGTACCAGTGGCAGGTGAGTTTATATGGAGTTATGGACCCACACGCCACACCCGACATGTCTTTTGTTATTGTGTAAATGATTGAGGAAATGTGTTTCTAAACTTTCCTATATAAAATAAAGGGAAATTGGTACAAATGATCTATAACTTTTGTCTTTATAGTACAAATAATTTTTAATTTTTGTTTTTTGACACAACAGTTCTTAACTTATATATTTTAGGATACAATTAGTCCTAATTTAATAAAAAAGACAAATACACTCTTTATTTTATTTAGAAAAATTTCAATTAGATTTCTAATATTTGCAAAAAGTACAAATATTCCGATACTTTTATTTTTTTATAAGAAATTAAAAGACACTAACAAATTGATAATATATTAAATTATTTTTGTATATTTTACGAACTGTTATAAAATAATTAAAATTTAAGCTCATAATTATTAACAAACGTGTTAATTAAAATTATTTTTTTATTATTAAGTAATAATTAAGCTTTAATTTTATCATTACAACATAAAAAGAAAAATAATTTTGTCACAAACTTGATACTCAAATATTATTATTTAATTGAGATATTCGTTTATTAACTACAAATATTAGAGCTCAAATTGTATTCTTTATATTTTAATTTATCGTTTTATTATCGTTCAAAAATAAAGAACACAAAATTTGTAAATTAATTTTTGTTAATATTTTTATGTTAAAAAATATAATAAGATTGATTCAATATCATAAAATTATATACGCCATTTTTTTATTTATTTAACTTACTTTTATTCAAGTTTTTCACATCACATAACAATTACATATACCTAAAGTGCTATAATTTTATATTTTTATCTTATAAAAAATTTAATTGACACGACTATAATAGTATATTTAATATGTTAAATTAAATATTGTTTAATAAATATATAAGATTTATTTGCACATTTTATAAAAGTTAGAAATTCAATTGTAATTTTTTAACTAAAATTAAGGGTATTTTTGTTTTTTTATCAAATAAAGATCAATTACACAACAAAATACATAGCTTAGGGACTGTTGCACACAAAAAAAAAGGTTAGGGACCATTTACACAATAAGAGAAAAGGTTAAGAACTATTTGCTCCAATTTCCCTAAAATAAATACTTTCATTTTTTAAGAAATTTTGCGTTGGAGGCATGACGTCATCCTGGTGACATCATGAAGCTCGCGTGTTAATTGCCACTCAATCATACAAAGAAATTGCCAGTAATTTCTTATTTCTTCTTTGTTATCAATTCACACCGGGAAAAAATAATTATCGTGAATAGAAAGTTACTTAGAATGGATTAATGTTGTTAGCAATCAATTGTCAAGTTGAATAACATTCCCCCCCCCCCTTTTCTGTTTCTTTTGCATCCGTTCAAGAAATGATATTTTTTAATTTGATATGCGATATTATTAAAATGATAAATAAAAAATTTGAGCCAAAAATCACCACGACCGATCTCGCACTGCACGAACCCGACTAAACACCTATCAACACAATGGATGGCTAGATAATATACATCCCCTGGCTAGGGCTCTACAAGCAGTGGACTGGTAAGGTAGGATAGCACCCTACTCAGCCCACCATGGCTTGACCAATGGGATAGGGTAGGGTAGCACACTAGCCAACTATGGCAAGGTGCATCTTATTCGGTCAATGAGGCCTCTCCTACAAAGGGGTGATTGGGTAGGGTAGCATTCTCTCCATAATGGAAGTTCGTAGTCGGAATTTATCCAGTAAAATGTTGTCGGGTGGTAAGACCCTGACTATATTGCAACCTTGGTAGAGTTTTATTTGCAGAAGTAGATTAGAGATAATTCTCTCGTTGTTTAGAATACTCATCTGAGACAACGTGAAATTTGTCCTAAAATTGCATACTATAGTATTGAAATAGATGAACACTAAATTTTAATGTTTGAAAATGTGACAAGTATCGAAGATCCTTATGCTACAATACTAAGACAGATCAATCCTAGATCTATTATCCAATAATATGACACATATCTGAAAAATCTTTAAGTCACGTCATCAAGATCATCTCTTATAAACCTCCGTTTGGTATAGATTATAAACTGGTTTATTTGACCAAAAGAGTTTATTTGACCAAAAGCAGTTTATTTGACCAAAATTTTTTTGTACAGATAGCATTTACATTTTGGACCAAAAAGAAGTAAATAAACCATAAACCAGTTTATAATCTATACCAAACGGAGGCTAAATGGGCGATGATCCCACTGTATTTTCTTTAAATTTTCATTCTTATTTCCAAAGCTTAAAACACTTGTAATATTTTTCTATAGAAAAACATTAACTCTCACATCGAAGGAAAATCGAGAAATTGTTCCCCATCATCTTTTCAAGTTACTAAAGCATCTGAGATGTATTTCTGGTAATCATAGTAGCACTCTGGTGTCCTAAATTTTGAGATAATTTCAATATAAAATTAAGTAAACGTTTCAAGTTCAAACAACTGTCATTGCTAATTTATATTATACACATATCATGTCTTTAATAAAAAAATAAACTTGACCTAAACTGAAGAACATAATTTATATAAATATACGTAGCTTATATCTAACCATTTAAATTTTAAATGACATATGTCCATATAAACCTTTTAATTTAAGCCATATTTCAAGATTTATTATATTTTAATATTTTTTCTCAACTTTTGTTTTTGTATAAACTATAAAGGATTCGATAAAGATACGCAACAACCTTTCTTTTGTTGTTTTCCTTGCAAACAAGTAAGTATAAACTTCATTATCTATAATATTATACAACAAAACGAGACTCATATGACAATTAATTAAAAAAGTTGAGAAAAATCTAGGTAAGTGTGACAATATTTAATTAATTAATCTTAAATCATAGTAATAGAGGAAGAGTAAACTCTTCCATTTAATTTTTTATTTGCTAATAATGGCAAAGTTGTTGAAATCGTAAAGATATTAAACGATTTTCTAGGTCATTATTATTTTATTATTTGATTAAGTCTTTTTACATTGAAATCTTCAACATAAGCCATTACTTTCGAGGTACAAATTAATTAAGTATTTAAAAGAAATGTTTATTCAAACATGAAAATACGATATTTTGACCTTACGATTATTGCTTAATAAAAAAATAGTTGGTCATTATATAAATCATTTTTAATTTAATCGTCTGAAAAATGGCACTCTCCATCATCCGTGGATCGAGGAGAGTGGGTCATATGAAATGTTTGAATAAAAAATATATTTAACCAACTGAAATTATAATTTAAGCATCCTCAAACACGCAACTTTCGAAATTAATTTGGTTTATTTCTTTTTCAGTTTTGGTCATAGAATTCAATTTCAGAATTATTACAAATCCAACCCTTTAATTTCAAATTTTAATTCATATTTGAATGATAGGAATTTTCATCAAAAGAATGAGAATTTTCATTGTTTACATACATCTTGAAAAGCATTATCTTTATACTTTTATTATATATTTTTATGGTTTTGACAACTCGAAGAAGGCTCGTTCTTTATTTTCTTATGGTCATGTTCATAGAAAGACAATCGATTGCGAGTTATAAGAGTTTTATCTTGGAATCGTACAATGTTTATAATACTCGTACGAAGAAGAGACTACACGACTTTAGGGAGAGAAAAAATTGGAACTCAGTTCTGGAAAAGAATCAGTTTTTTTTTTTTTCACTAAGAAGACGGTTTTCGTGTGTGGATTTTTTTTTTTTTTTTTTTGAAGTAATAGTCTCTTCTCCAAAAATTTTGACTCAGTGTCTGTTAAGCCTCCTATTGGAGAGCACCCGAGGAGACCTCTAAAACATCGAGTAGTGGGGATGGGATAGGACGCAACTAGAATGAAATGGAGGAAAAATGGAAACGTGACGCAAGTGGGAAATGAAAAAAGGACAAGGAAGAAAATGAGAAGTGTGTTTTGAAAATATCAACGGAATTGACAATTTGTTTTAAAAAAATGTATAAGAAATTTCCTTGATTAACAACTTTTGGAAAGACGGGCCACAATTACATATGCACTCATGGGCCATTGTCCCATCCCAAGAACAGAGCACTAAATTATATGCAACTTGACTCTATTTTTTCTTTTTCTTTTTTAAACATTTTTTAAATTAATTATTTAATTTCGAAGAAAATTTTAAAGGTTTTAAAGTAACTCTATCAACTTAATCAAGAGAAAATTTGGTCTTTTTTAATTTTTAATTTAAAGGGTCTATCTTTGTCCACCTTGTTAATTTCGTGATGTTTATAAAAATATTTTTTCACGACTCATATAAAAATATGTTATTTGCATTTCAAAAAAGTATAAAATAAGACTGTCTATTGTAAAAATAAAAAGAAAAATTTCAATCCCCCCTAAAAACAATGTTCTAAAAAATCTGTATAAGTTTTATTTCGTTTTGTCTTATCCTTATCTCGCTCTCGTCTAGGTGAGTCTAAACTCGAAAAATTTGAAACTCGATCTTCACGTTTAACCACGATTTACGCTTAACACTGCCTAAGAACCAATTGCATATTTACTTATTTGTCGGCAAGTTATCAAGTGCATTTGAGAAATAGGTGATATTGCCTAATTTGTTAATTTGTAATCTTTGGTTAGTGACAAAATTGATATGTAAAATCATGTATTTTTCAATTTTCAATTTATGAAAAGTATAAAAATAGGGCTACGCAAATTCAATGTAATTGAAAAAAAAAATCATTTATTTAGAGATAACGACTTTAATTTGCAACGAAAACAATGTTAATAAAAGTCAATCTTGTATTTTTTCAATTTTGAATTTACGAAAAGTATAAAAATAGGGCTATGCAAGTCAAGTAATTGAAAAAAAAAAAAGAAAAAGATATCGTTTATTTAGAGATAACGACTTTAATTTGCAATGAAAACAATGTTAACGACTTATCAACTTTATGTAAATTACTAAGGGTCCGTTTGACAGAGATTATAAACTAATTTATAAACCAATAATAGTTTATTTGAATTAAAGTTGTTGACTTTTCATGTTAAAAATGGATTGAAAAATCAAAAATGACGACTGAAATAAACAAAAAATAGTTTATAAACCATGTCAAACAAGCTCTAATAGTATTATTTGAGCATAAATATCATATTTGGTTGAATTTTGAGTATCAATAGAAAATATTTTGTGTTAAAGTCGAGTAAACAGCATATCTTATAGAATGTATGGATAAAAAATAGATAAAAATTATAAATTCTGTAAAATATGTGAATAAAAATAATATTTGACCAATTTATAAATAGTTATAAAGAGCTACAAACATATTCTAAATTGACCATTAAAGTCGACTCCCAACATTGACCGTGTAATAGTTGATTCTTTCACTATAAATTTTGCAACTGACAATTACCTTCAACCACCTCAAGTGCACCACTAGCACAATAATGGAAGCCTCAACTTGGACTCCATTTGTAGTAGCATGGTTTACCATTTTGGCTCTCTTCATTTTCACAAGATTTCTTCGCCGGAAGAAACTGAATTTACCACCCGGCCCGAAACCATGGCCTATAATTGGAAATCTAAACCTCATGGGAACCCTCCCCCACCGATCTTTACACGAACTATCCCAAAAATATGGCCCATTAATGCACCTTCGCTTTGGCTCCTTCCCGGTGGTGGTCGGCTCCTCCGTGGAGATGGCCAAGACTATCCTCAAGACCATGGATGTCACTTTCGCGTCACGGCCTAAAACCGCCGCCGGAAAATACACCACCTATAACTACTCCGACATGACCTGGTCCCCTTACGGCCCGTACTGGCGCCAGGCCCGGAAAATGTTCCTAACGGAAGTATTTAGCGCCAAAAGACTGGATTCATACGAATACATTAGGGTTGAAGAAATGAATTCCCTTATCAGGGAACTTTTCAATTCAGCCGGAAAACCCATTTTGTTGAAAGATTATCTTTCAACGGTGAGTTTGAATGTGATTAGTCGAATGGTTTTGGGGAAAAAGTATTTGGATGAATCAATTGTGTCGCCTGAAGAATTCAAGAAGATGTTGGATGAACTTTTCTTGCTTAATGGGGTTCTTAACATTGGGGATTCAATCCCTTATGTCGATTTTCTTGATTTGCAAGGATATATCAAGAGAATGAAGATTGTGAGCAAGAAATTTGATGGGTTTTTGGAGCGTGTTCTTGATGAACATAATGCTAGGAGGAATGCAACACAAAATTATACAAGCAAAGACATGGTGGATGTGCTTTTGGAACTTGCAGAGGATCCTAATTTAGAGGTCAAGTTGGAGAGGCATGGAGTCAAGGCACTTACACAGGTATTGATTCTTACAGGGCAGGCCTTGAGTCGAACTTTAAACTTTAATATAGTACTTATGTCTATGATCTCCATTTATAGTAATTGAGTTGGCTATGACATTTAGGACTTGCTCGCGGGTGGAACTGAAAGCTCTGCCGTGACAGTGGATTGGGCGATTTCCGAGCTCCTAAAGAAGCCGGAAATATTCAAGAAAGCAACGGAGGAGCTTGATCGCGTAATAGGCCGAGATAGATGGGTACAAGAGAAAGATATCTCGAATCTCCCTTATATCGAATGCATAGTTAAAGAAACTATGAGGCTACACCCCGTGGCGCCATTGCTGGTACCCCGTCTAGCACGCGAAGACTGTAAGGTAGCTGGATACGACATTCAGAAAGAAACACGAGTTCTAGTAAATGTATGGACTATCGGACGAGACCCCGAGATTTGGGAAAATCCGAACGAATTCAGTCCCGAAAGATTTGTTGGGAAAAATATTGATGTGAAGGGTCAAGATTTTGAGTTGTTGCCATTTGGTTCTGGGAGGAGGATGTGCCCTGGATACAGTCTTGGACTGAAGGTGATTGAATCAAGTTTGGCTAATCTATTGCATGGATTCAATTGGAGTTTGCCTGAAAATATGAGGCATCAAGATTTGAACATGGAGGAAATTTTTGGGCTTTCCGCTCCAAGAAAGTTCCCACTCATTGCTGTAGTTGAACCTAGGCTTTCATTGGATCTTTATTCTCTATGATTTCTCTATGTAATCTCTATGTTATTGCCCCATGTTCGGATTGAGCCTTTGGCCATCTCCAACTCATATCTTCAAATTGATAGTAATTTAACTCGATTACTTTGAATAGTATATTCATCATCATTTATATTTTTAATTTTCAATAAGAAAATTATTTAATTATATAATGTATTTAACATAAAAAAAAAAATTGGACAGAAAAATTTTTATCAAAAAAAAAAAAAAAAAAAAAACAAAACATTTAACACGAATATGCCATTTCCTAATATATATATATGGCGCAAAGACTGCTCAAAACACTAAAAATGGGGAATGGATTGGAGGAGTTCACACTCCATTTTGGAGTTTCACTCCAAAATGGAGTAGGGTTGGAGATGCCCTTAGTGGATTGATAATAACTCGATTTTCTTCATTCACTCTCGGTGTGTGTTTGTCATTGTTTGATTTTCCTATTACGAATATGTATCCTAATATAGGTGAATGTGGGCAAGAGATATATTCTCCATTGTGTGTGGACAATATTTGAGTCCACACATAATTGTGTGTCATACTGCTAATGTGACACTCTCACATTAGTCCACATCAGTAATGGACAATATATTTCATGTCTATGGTGGGCAAGAGATCATCTCTTATAATATATCATAAGAATTTTATGGTGATCATGTACATACATACGTGGGATACCGAATAGACCCATATAATAATAATTCAATATGCGATGAGAAAATTATTTAGTAGATTTTGATGAAAAATCGATAAAATGTGTGATTAAAGAATTAATAAAAATTATAGATTTTATAAAATATATAATTAAAATTAATTATTTACTTTAATCACAAATTTTAACTAACTTTTAAATCTAAAGCAAATATACACTTGAGACACTTGATTGTAGAAGAGCGTCAACGTCCCAATCAATTACAAAAAAAGTTTGAAGAAGGTATCTATCTTTGTCAAACCACAGGACAAAAATCAAGTGGACACCTAACGCTGCACTTTGAAGTTTGAACCAAAGGATCATTGATTGTTGCTATTACGATCCGTAAGTTCTTGATGGAGAAGTTGGAAACATATTATTCAATCATTGACTCCACTCGATAGTGACGAGCTCAGGACATCTATTTACAAGACACTTCGAAATAGCCTTAGTCACGACTCTACCATCTGAAGTCTAGTATAGGGATGGTAAAAGGGCGGACTGCCCGTTGGCCGATCGGCCTTACTCTTGAAAGTTCGACCTGTTATAGGTTTGGGCCGCCAAAATAAAAAAGGGCCGAGTCTGGAATATTGGTGAATAATTTGGTTTTTGAATAAATTCAAGATCGGTCACTGTTTTGACACTTATGAGCTCCAAAGTCATATGATTAAAACTTAATTCAATTAAAATCACATTTTAGAGCTAAAAGACCAACATACCCTTAATTGTAAAAAAATACTAATTTAATTATACTGTTTTATTTAGATATTGTACATTAATATATTTATACCATGTTTTTATCTTTAATACTGTTTTATTATGATAATGTTTAAACATATGATCTTGTACTACTAATAGAGTATTTTAAGAACAGTATCATTATTTCAACCATTAAAACATCTTGTACTTAGTTTTATATATGATACTATTTTACCTATGATACTGTTTTATATAAATAATATGCTATGATAGACTTACACCATTCTTTTATCTTTGATATTATTTTATTATGATAATGTTTCAACCTATGATATTGTTTCAATCTATGATAATGTTATTGAATGCAAACAAAATCAATGATCTTACACTACTAATTGAACATTTTAAAAATAATATAATTACTTCCACTAGTAAAATATCTATGATACTGTTTTAATTTATGATAATGTTATTGAATACAAACAGTATCAATTGTCTTGTACTACTAATAGAGTATTTTAAGAACAATATAATTACTTCAACCAGTAAAATAGATCTATGATACTGTTTATTTAGATAAAGTGATATGATATACTTATACCATATTTTTATCTTTGATACTGTTTTATTATGATAGTGTTTTAACCTATGATACTGTTATTTAATCTATGATACTGTTATTTTATTAGGTTATAGTTTATGTATGTGATATTATTTTATTAAGATATTTTCATGTATGATACTAATATATTAAGATACATTTATCTGTGATATCGTTTTAGTATGTATGATACTGGTTTGACAAAAAATAAAGATTGTCATTTTAAGCTAAAAAGACGACTTCAAATGACTAAAATCTATCGTACGCAGTGGCAAAGCCACCTGTTTTGACCGGCTCATCGAGACTATTCCAAAAATATATTATAATAAAAATTATGAGTACGTGTGAGAATTTTATGCTCATTTATATTATGATATTGTTTTATGTGATACTGTTTTTTCTATAATACGATATCAAACAACACACATGATTAATTACCAACACAGAGAATAATATAATGACCAACTTTCGTCATAGCAATGCCCACATCGAACTTTTTCATGCCTACATAAATTCAAACTGCTATTTACAACAACAAATCATAGCAACTCTACCGAAATTCATCAAAAAAATCTTCCTTAAAGTTTTCTATAATACAGTATCATGATACAAATATTTTTATGATACCGTTTCTCATTCTTGATTACAAAACTACCCGTTACAATTCTCTCAAATCCACATTCATTATTTTCATCAAATCAGTTGATCTACGCAAAATCACTCACAATTCTTCAAGAATTTTTTTCCTCTCACAAGAATATTTTGTCCAGTCTTTACTGTTTAGTGTAGAATTTCTGTTCATCAATGACAGCTTATTCGAATAAATCCCCTTCCCCACTTTCCACAAGACCTGTTAATCCAAATATTAGAAATTCATAATCTAATACTTGAGCTAGAAGAAATTTTAGTGAAACCCTTTTTCCAAACCCTCCATACACACAAGTTCTATAATTTTTTACCCCAGGACCCTTGCCAATAGCCCTTCAGCTTTGTTCATTTAGTTTCTTGATTTAAGTACTTCTGAGATTTTTTTATGAATTTTTGTAAATGGGTTCTAATTTTTGTTTTGATTTGTACTTATGAATTTTCAGATTTTGCGAGAAGAAAGAAGACATCGCTGCTTCAAGAGATTGTGAAGAAAAAGAGAACGATGAAAAAGATCACAACTTAAAAGTTGAAAAAATCCGACAGGTGGCTATGGGTTCCAAAAAGTGCAAGTATGCTATGGTTATAACTTATAAGGAATTATTATGGTAGAATTCATTCGTGACATACTTGGATATGTATTCATTGATTGACTGTGGCTGCTATTCATCAACAGCAAAACTTACTTATAAGCTAAGCCAAGCATGCTCTTTTTATTCTTTGGACTTTGGTTACTAGGGGAAAAAATAGTAATGGAGGTCTCAATCTTAGATCCAAATTGCACTTTAATCCTTAAACTTTTACAAAATGTATCTACGTCCTTAGCCTTTCACTTGCCCCATTAGTCTCTATCACTATGGATAATTTCTGTCTAATCATAGAAAAATGATACGTGTCCATCATAGTCGTTCAGCTCACTGGTAGTCATCCTACGTGATATTACTCAATTGGATGAATTATTCATAATTAATGACTATAAATACATTACACAATTGAAGTAAATAATTCATCCAATTGAGTAATGCCACGTATGATGACTATTAGGAGTGAGCGACTATGAATAACAATATTCTTTAATTAATTAGGAAATAATTTAGACATGTATTAAGAATTTGCTTGAGAAAAGCTACGAGGAGTGAGAGACATTAACAAGTAACAACTTCATGCTTAATCTAATAGTTACAAGTTTAGAGTACGTGTGCAATACGTTTTATGTATAAATTTATGTTTAAGAATTAGGGCCCGTTTGAGATTGATTTTGAAGTCCAACTTCTAATTATCAAACAATCAGAAATTGTTTTAGACACTTGGTAAATTTTGAAAAAATGATTCTAAAAGAATCTGTATCATCATACAGCAGATTTTGAGAAGCTGCAAAATTGTAGCTTTTCAAATTCTGCTTTTAGCTTTTCTATCCATATATTATTAAAATACAAATTTTGACCTTAATTAATTAAAATAATTTCTTTTATGTCACCGATTTATTAGTATTCTAATTATAATGCATCGCCACAAATAATTTAAATTTAAATTTAATTGATTTTTCTACAACATTGGTGTGCTTTTATTTTTTAATATTTTAAAATTTTAAGATTTAATAGATATATATTATTTTTATTTTAAAATAATTATGGTAAATGCATTGTCTTGAAAAAATATTTGATAATATTACATATTGTTATAGAAGTAAAAATGAATTTTATAATACTACTCATGATGATAATAATACAAAATAATATTTGTTGACGTCGGAACCTGCACCGTCCACGAATCAACAGATCTACAGTCACTCCTCTGTCAACTTGTATATTACTTGTACACTCGGACAATCGTTAGGCACCAAGATCTCCAGAGAAAAAAGGTTTGACGATTGTTGGTACTCCGATGATCAAGTCAACTGCCGGTATAAAAATATTACACGGAGGACGAAAGTAATTGGGTGTGGGAGGGACAAGCAGGCAGAGATTTGAGTAAAGTTTAGGGTAAAATTTAGGTGCAAGAAGTGCGTACCTTAGAATAACCGGAGACGTTGTATTTATAGCACAAGAGTCCTAATTGATTTAGGAAACAAAACAATTAGATACTCGATCGGATCCTCCTTCCTTATAGGATATGGATGATTGATTGTCAATGCAATCTCCAAGACCATCTACCTTATTTGAGTTTATCACGTTACCTAATCTTTAGAAGCTTACGATTTGGTTTCCTGTGGGATGATCACGTGTGCACAATCCCGTGGGTATTGAAGAAAGGAAAAGTGATAAACACTTTTTAATCACTTTCAATACCCACGTGACATGTGTCTCTCTGGGTCATCCATGGGGAGGAAATATCGATTTGGTTTCCTGTGATGATAGTGCCAATCCCATGCAAATCCTTCAATTATCTCTCTGGTCATCCAAAAATATCGTGCTGCTTGCTAGTTATAATAAATACGAAGCCCGACGAGGCCCTATGGGTCGACCATGAATGTCGAGGCCCTCCATGGGCCTCGCAATACTTTAGTTCAAGAATGTCAAGATGTTTGATGGGCCTCCGAGGCCTTCTTAGAATTTACAAAGCTCTTGCTGGGCCTATGTGAGACTTCCATTGGGCCTTTGCTGATGTTGAGTGTGGCGACCTCAAAATTCGCCTAAACTTTTTTTTTTTTTTTGTATTCGCCCAAGAGGGTCTTGGTACCCATATTTGAGGGTATTGATACCCTTTTACGCTGTAAAGCAGTTCTACTTCTGGTTTTATTAAAACCGATTTAAAACATGTTTTCTTTATTTTCTTTTGAGGAAAGTAGTTAGAAACTAATTTTAGACAGTATTTGGAGATCACCCTTCTCATTTTGCTTCGGATTTGCTTTATTCTTTGTTAAGTAAAAACATGTATACTTGATGAAATAAAGAAGCATAAGGTAAGAGTATGATAATTTAATATAGCGGAAGTTCATATAAATCTGGTCTTTTAGTTCATTTCACCTTTAATGGTATGAGTTAACACAAAATATGGGCCCAAGTAAGTAAAAGAAGTACCTCACTTACATTTTGGTTTCAAAAATGGGTCATGAAAAATCATTACGTCTCATGAACATACCGAAAGCTTGAGCCCGTTGACAAGTACTACTAAATACTTTAAGAAAGAGGTGATATGATAAAGACAATGCTAATCAAAATATTACACTTCATAATAACGAGTAGTAAGATACTCCATGGTCCAAAAATAATTATGTCTACTCAAAGGTAAGTGGTTTCATGCTTTTGCAATCCGGGTTGAAGAGGATTGGAGGACCATATCTCAATCTTTGTGATCAAACGGTATTCATGTTCATCGAAGGCCACTTCCACCCGTTGCCCCTTGACTTCATACATGTCTCGATCCATTTTCACAAGAGTCATAAAACGACTATGAATGGTGACATTCAATGAGTAAAACTATGGTGCTTGTGTGATATTGCACATAATATATCTTTTATCTTTCTTAGGGCCCTTCCCACAAACAATATTGGTACACCGAGCGCTCAAATCAATATTCTTAGGACACTCAATGTCCTTTCATGGGCTACTCTTGCCATTGGCCTTAGTTCAATCGGACCTCAAGTCCTCATGTGGGTCGTTCTAACCCTTGGCCTTAATTCAATCGGACCTCAAGTCCTCATGTGGGTCGTTCTAACCCTTGGCCTTAGTTCAATCGGACCTCAAGTCCTCATGTGGGTCGTTCTAACCCTTGGCCAACAGTGGAATCCACTCTTTTCTTGGGACCTTCATCGTCCCTTATGGGCCACTTTTGCCCGTGGTGTACAAATAAGTTTGGGGAAATCTTTATGTGTTCAAACATTCTTCATCTTTGTTTACATATAATTTTGCCTTCTCAAGTTGAGCATAAATGGCACAAGATAATTTTCTCATTCTTATTCTTCATTCTGTTGCATAAAATAGTCAAGAAGCTCAAGATGCTCACAATCATATCAAGTAACTCATCAAAATAGTTCATCAAGAGCACATGGAATATACACACATAGATGTATATAATTATCATTTTGCATATAAGTCATATACATAATTTTACTCACAACTTAGCGTTATCCTTGATCCACCTGAAAAAGGAAAGGTTCTAAACATTATGATCTTATGTTAAATGATATTTAAAATCTGGAAATGGAGAGTATAAGGACGGTACAGAAACCCGCGCGGTATTTACAGTGCGAGGGTATCGATACCCTATCGTAGAAGCGTGGCATAGGGTATCAATACCTTTCGAGGCAGAGACACGATGAAATCATTTTACTTAGAAACTAAGTTCTCGCCCAAGGAAAACTAACTTTCTACACCATGAAATCTGAGTTTCTTGGTCCCTTTAAACTATTGCCGAAATGGGGCTTTGGTGTGGGTTGGAAGTTCTTCTATTGAATTAGAAACCTCCCATCCCTAGCTTTCTTGATATACCAACACTCACCTCCTATTTCTGGTGTCTTTCTCCTAATTGAGGGCTACTTCCTCCTTACTTAATGTTAGAAAACATGAGGGAGAGTTGTGGAAGAGTTATGGGGTTAGAGAGGAGAAAGGGCAAGTTGGGAGTTGAAATGAGGGGGTATTTATAGGAAAAATTCAACTCCTTCCTCATGATTGCATTCATCCTCATTGTGACACATGTAAAGTTGGGAAGATTTCTTTGAAGATTTTCTGGTTGGCCTTCATAAATTCATTTCCCCAACTACTCACATTTAAGAAGGTACTAGGGGTAGCCTATTTGGTAAAATGCAAAACTCCAATTAAGCGATTTACGGACTGTTTTTGGGTCGAGTTTTGAAGGTCGAAACATGCTCATTTTTCGACGTTCCTTATACCATCTCGAAGATCTCATGGGGATCTTCCCAAAAACTTTGAATCGTAGAAAACGGATCATCACAATGATCACAAAGATCGTCCCAAAATGGCTACTCAGTAACCAAATTTTCGAGAATTCCAGATTTCCAACTTCACGGAACGTTTTTGACAAAAATATTGGGGCTGATTCTGAATCGAACCTAGGTGTATTTGATACCATTTTAAAGATCTCATTATGTACTTCAGTAATGCACTTTGAATCAAGAAAATGGACCAACACAGAGGTTAAAACATTACTCTAAAGATGGCTGCCCGAACACGCTTTTGCTGAAATTTTGGGTGATTCCTAGATATCTAACATCTTGGAACGTTTTTGACATAATTTTTCGGGGCTGTTTTCATAGTCGAAAATATGCATATTTGGTACCATTCGAAGGTCTCGCTTGCGTACTTCACAACGCCGTAAGCTTCGCAGAATTCCGACCAATACATAAATCATAACGATGGCTCCAAAGTTGGTCGCTTAACTTTAATGAAAAAGGCTCAAAACTTGTTTTCTCACTTTTGGGTCATTACCCAACTTTTCCTTTTATCCAATCAAGCCTTAATAAAAGCCAATAACTCTTAGATAAGTTCAACTTAGCCTTATAAAACATTAAATCCGATTTTCTCCCTTTTATTATTCGGATTTAAATTAAATTCTAAGTGCTACGACTTTCGAAATACTTTTTGGGACAACTCAACCAAATTTCTTGCTTCATTCTAATTTTCTTATTTAAATTGGGAATATGAATTTTCGGGCGTTACATTGAGGCTTTATCATAATCAGGTGGTAACAATAGTCTCCCAAGTCCAAGTCTATTATTTATAATAGGCGTGGGACTTTGAGAGTAAGAGAAGAGAAGAAATTTTGGACAAAAAATTTGAATTCAGCGAATTCCGCGGAGTGTGGTCTTCGTGCGTTAAATTATGAATTGAACTTACCCAGTATAGTCTCCAAAGTTCGAAGCCGAACATTTATGACGGGTGAGGGCTTTGGGTGATTAGACCTTTGGTGACGTGTCCGTGGTTGGTGTGATTCTGTCAATCAAGGTTGTCAATCTGTGGCCAGGCAATCATGAGTGAGATGATATATGCATTTAATGCCAATGGCGCATGACGGATAATGGGGGCCCGCGTGGGGCGCGTGTGTTCTTGTTTCAATAAATGCTTAGGGTTCCGTTTACCGCTTTGTTGCTCTATTTTAAACACGCGTCCGCTGGCCAACGGTTCAGACGTAACGCTTGTGATTTGGATGGTGGAGATTAGAGTTCCTCAATCTATAAAGCTTGGCGCCCTCCTTCATTATGACTTCTTCTTGCTTATGTGCCCATTGTGAGTATTGTGGAATCCTCCGCCGATAATCATGAAATTTCCAAGCATGTGCATTGTTCTGATTGTATTTCCGAGGTAAGAGCGGCGAGAGTTGCTGTGATTTGTTTCGTAGTCTACTTTCATAATTATTTCTTGAGTCCATAATTTGGTGGTTATACGCTGCCACCCGTTCTGGCGACAGTAGAGGGGTTGTAATGTCGTCTGGACATGAAGATTCGTAAAATTAATCGGACGCTCGGACAAACCCCAGTATTCGGGGTGAGTCACCATCATCCACCTCATCATCTTCATCATCGAAGGTTGTAGGAGAGGTGAACCAAGCGCTTTCAGTCGCATGCCCGCGGGTCGTCGAAAGAGGCCGCGGAGAAAGGGCAGCCTGACACCGAGGTACTTGAGATGAGGGGATCGCTCGATAAAAGAGATGCCCGACAGCCAAGGCGCTCGACGAGGAGCTCAAGCGGTCAGCCACCGAAGCGTCCATGGCTTGTTCGAGGATCACTGAGGCAGATTTGGAGGACATACGGCTATCCTATGACATTTCGCGTCCGTGACACTCAGGGCTCCGGGTCCATAGGAACGCTCCGATGATCCACCCGAAGGATTCTTCGCGATTTACAAACTCGCAATGCAGTAGGGCCTTTGCCTGCCCATGCACCATTTCTTCCACGAGGTTATGAAAGACTGAAATCTGGCCCCCTTGCCAGATAACGCCGAATGGTTGGGGGCAGATGGTGGCTTTATACCTATTGTAGGATATTGTCGAGGCGGGAGGGAACCTGACCCGAGGGAGTTTGAATCTATATACCGCCCTGCCGATCCATGGGCTGGTACAACATTTCTCCTCAGCCAGGCCAGAAATAGAGGACGACCACTGATAGTCCCAACAAAGTGCATAACTGGAAGGAGAGGTTTATCTTCGTAGGCGGGGACTGGGAGTTTATGCAGGAGGATCTTCTTCTCCACGTGTCTATTCCTTGCCGATTTGGGGAACTCGGTATATACTGCTGTCTTTGTGCAGATTTTGATCATAGTACTTGACTTAATGTCTTGCTTACTTTTGCAGACTGCGGGAAGCCACCTATCCCAAAGAAAGACCAAGGAGAGTTGAGGTCGAAGTGGAATAGGGTGCGAGTGCTCAACAGTGTCTTCAAGAGTCTCAGCAACTTGTTGAAGGACGACAATTTATTGATCTGCTACGGAACTGATGGGTGACTCGTAAGTTGCAATATATTGGTTCTTTTTTTTTTTATGAAAAGTTGCCTTAATGAGTTGCATCTTGGTGTTTATGTCGACATCTTTCAGGTTCAAGGAGATTCTCGTGGCTCTGCCTTGTCTGTCCTGCCAGTGGAGAGGGTTCATCGGCCCAGACTCTCCCACAGGAGGAGTCTCGTCCATCGTAGGAGGTCCAGGACACTACGCCGTTAAGGACAGTCCATCATCCGGCCTCCGATGTTCAAGTTCTCGGACAGACTGCTCTTTCCCCACCCCCGCCTTTGTCCTTCGATCCTCCACATGACTCCGCTCCCCCCAAGGATAAGGAAAAAGGCATTGCCGAGGACACTAGTGACGCGGCCGCCCGGAAGAGGAAGGCTCCCGCGACCGCGAGAGGGTTTATGAAAGATGCCCGCAAGATGAGGCGGGCTAAGGAAAGGCATCGATCTCCACCATACCCTGATGGAGGGGTTGAGGGCGCGGGGAATTCTTGCTCCCGACTGGTCAAGGGAGCCGTGTCCGTATTTCTCAGCGCATGGTTGGATTAGAAACTTCCGTGATGGAACTGCTCCCTGCCCACCCTGTGATGATGGCGGCGAGTGTGTACAAATACTGGACTTAAAACAATTATTTTTTAAAAGAATATTTTTCCAAAATAGTTATTTAAAAAAAGAATCACTATCTTCCTCATCCCACCCACGCAATCCGAGAACTGCGACCAGATGGGAAAAATTCCCTGCTCTTCTGGTCACGAAACTCTCTGGTTTTGCAGCCGGTGTCGAAAACAAGAGAGGAAAATCCTTCCTGTTTGCTGTAGATTACGTCGTCGGGGGTGGGGGTGGGGGTGGGTGGCTTGGGTAAAAAATTTTTACTGGACAGCCTAAAATAATTGGACCAGTCCGGCTTCAGCTCGATTGGCCTACTGGGTTAGTTTTACCGAACTACATAGGCTCGATTTTTACTTGACCAAGTTTTTATTAGGGGGGCTCGATCCAGAATCCGGGTTATCTGGACTAGCCCACTGGGCCGAACCATATTTGCCACCTCTACTTACTATCTCCACCTGTTGGAGATTTTTGAGATACCGGATAGAGATAAGGGATTATTGTCATTTAATTATTAATTATTATTTTAAATATAATTAAAATTTTAAAATATAAAAATAAAATAAATAAAAATATTTAGGACGGAGTACGATCCTTATCCCCACCAAAAAAAAAAAAACACTGTTAAGTACATATTTGGTAGTGGTGAAATTATTTTTTAATTACTTATAATATAAATAGTTGGTAAATTTGTGGTTAAAAAGTGGATTGTAAATTGTGGATTTTATTAAATGTGTGAATGAAAAATATATTTGACTAATTTAATTAATTGAAATTATAATTTAAGCATTTACAAAGCTAAAAAACTCGGACGTTACCAACTCGGGCTTTTACTCAAATACGGCGCTTGGAAATAGCACACAAAAGCAGAAACCTGAGACCTAGGAGGTTTCTTCTCCCAATAACCCTCGATTCAATCGAAAAACCTTTTCTTCTCTCCACTCTCTCTCTCTAAAGGTTATTTCTTCTTTTCTCTATTGTTATTTCTCAATGTTTTTATGAATCTCTTTTGTTCCTACGGTGGATTTTTTCATATCTGCGTGTTTGCATGGTGTTTCTATGCTTTGCATTTTGGTATTTTAATCACAACAGGGTCTCTGTAAATCTCTCTTTTGGGGTTTTTGTTTGTGGGATATTTTTTTTTTGCGCGCGCGCGCGCACACGCACGTACATAAAATGTGTATTTGTTTCTCTATCTTTTCATGAGGAGGCTGATGTTGTTTGATGATCCACGCTGCTTTGGCATTTGGGTAAGAATAGTTTTTCATGCTGTTTGAGATCAAATTCTCCTTTTGTATTTTTCCCTCTTCAATTTTGAGTTATTGGTTCGTTTGGAAAAAGGTAATTTTTTGTTCATTTAAAGTGACTTTCTGAATGGGTGTAGAAATCCTATAGGGTCTATAGGAATTACTTTACTCAAAAAAACTATATGTTGGATATATTTGTAACAATTTGTAGTTATCTCCCTGTTAATTTGATTATTTCTATGCGTGTTCAAGCTTCAAGTTTGATTTTTTATGCCCTTGACATTTTTTTGTATTATTTTCTCTTTGTTCTAATGAATTCATTGTACTCATTGTTATCGTATGCATATACATAAGGTGCTGTGAAACAAATTTATCGCAAGAAGAAAAAAGATGGTTTCCAATGGTTTTGCATGTCAGGAGTGTGCTCAAAACTGTGTGTTGATGCATCGAAAGCAGAAAAATCCATCGCCTGTTGTCACTCGCTTCTTCAAAATCATGATCGGCGAGGACTATTCAAAAGTTTTGGTACTATACGATTTCTCTCATATTTTATCTCCTTATGTAATTTATCATGTTATTTTTGTCTATTTTTTTAGCTTTCTATGTGACACATCTTATTTATGGACTCATCAGTTTCCTGTCACTCTTATCTCTATATTCCTAGCTATTCATTATTTCATCAAAGACCTTATTTCATTAAAGACCTGAGTTGAGTACAATTTTTATAAATGGGCCGTGACATGGTTTGATCTGAGGACCTATGCCTGCTGTGACCTTATTAGGAATTAGTATCAGTGTAAGCAGGTGTCCTAGGATCAAGTTTCGCAACCATCCATTTATGAAAATTGTGCATCGTCATGTTTTTAATAAAAAATGACCCAGCCTACATATGAGGGTCACATAGGAGACCAAATTTAAATATGAATGTGTCCTCTCTAATATATTTGGTGAGATGGTTCATCATATATATTAGACATTTGTTATTTCAAAATGTTAATCAAACTTATGTATCACGATCCTTCATCTGCTCTTTCATGTCATCAACATTACCTTCCAAATTGGGAGATCTAATTGAAGTTCTTCCACAGGAAAGATTGTGATGTACCGTGTAACTAGTCCAATGCTTCTTCTTGTGGCAGCACAGCCTGTACCCCAAGTCTGTCAATTTTGATTTGGTTATGCTTTCTCCAGAAGTTGAATTGTTACAGTCTGATGTATTGGAAATGTTGATTTAAGGACTGCACAAGTTATGTCAAGGACTGCGAACTTTAAATGATTTTTATGTTGCCACTACAAGAAAAGAGAGTTATAAGGACAACTTTTGTCGTCCCTATAGATAGAATTGTCGTCACTCCCTATAGATAGAATTGTCGTCACTAAGTGCTAAAGGGATGACATAATCGTCCCTAAAGATCGTCCCAATAAGCCCGTCCTAGTAAATCAACATAGACGACAATAGTCGTCCCAATATATTCACGATTTATAGGGACGACATTTTATTGTCCCTATAGTCCTTATTTTCGTCTTTTACTATCGTTCAAATATTCATTTCAATTGATCTATTGAGACGACAAATTGTCGTCCCAATATATGTTGAATCTATAGAGACGACATTTGTCGTCTCTTTATGTCCCACTTTCAATTTGAATATTGGCACGTATTTGATCTCGAAAAAACTATAGACATGTATTTGGTCTCGAAAAAACTACAGGAACGACTTTTGTCATCTTAATTAAAATTTTTTTTAAAATTTATTGATTCTAGTAATTATTACACTTTCAATACTAATTAAAATTATTTAATAACAATGACTTAATAGAAACATTAAATAAAAGTGTACCAACAAAAATAAAATATTTAAAAAGCTTAAATGATATTAATTTTATTACCATATTTGTGCATAAAAATAAATTGTACCAAAACAACCTAAAAAATCATGCACAAAAATAAAAATTTTCAACACAAAATAATCATAATGTACAAAAATAAAAGTATCCGCAACTCAAAATAGGTAGACAGAGGAAGACTAAAGATCAGATAAATAATTTTCGTCGTTTGAAAAATCTAACTTTTCTTCATGCATAGGCGACACGGGTGGCGGTGTCGACGAAAGCGAATTTTCGGCATAACAGATTGCAGATTACTAGTAAACTGCGTGATAAATTCATTCATTTGCTGCATGTATGTTTTCATTTTAGACTTCAACGTATTGGTGGCCTGAGTAAATTGACTAGTACTGGGTTGGTTCCGCAATGTCGTAGTGGACGAGTGAGAGCGGAAAGTGCCCCTCAGAACCCGTCCAACTACACGTTGGTGTCCCCTCCTCTCTCTCAGGACCTTAAGAACAACGTCGTGCTCGTTAACTGCCACGCCACTAGAGCTAGCTTACTACGTTTGCTCTTTCCGTTTCTCCACCATTTTTTTCTTAAATAATCAAATTTAAAATATTTGTCAATTAAATATGAAACTCAAAAAATTAACAGTAATACATCATTTTGTATTAACTTTTACGTACATAATCTTGCGCAGCCCTTTCGTTCACCCACTCGCCATTTCTTTGATAGTTGATTTTGAAAGTTTTAATGACACTTGGCAACTCTTAGGTTTGGCGGTCCCGTTGTATAAGTATGCAATATTAAATGACTAACTCAAATATATTCCATAATTTGAAAATAAAAATACATTAAAAATAATATATGTTACCATATCGAAACGCATAGCAACGATAGTTTTTGACCCCTGCAGGCTAGTATAATTTATTTTTTCCCTGTTCACTTTGTTCATCATTGAAATATCCTATAAAAAATTGATTAAAATTAATAGAATGTTAATATTAATATTTAATGAAAATTCATTTTATTAAATTAAATGAATTGTGCTTACCTTAAATTTTTTACTCAGCTGAGTCATCCCCGACCACATCGTTAAGAACATCCACCATCTCATCTTCTGCAACAAGTCCTTCGTTCTGTCCTTGCATATTCACATGCCCTTCCTCACTCTCCCCGTGATAAATCCACCTCTTCGTAGTTCTCGTAAAAACTTTGACGAAATATGTGAGACTCAACATCATCTACCAATTACATCATCATGTTTATACATCTTTTGCACGGACATTGAATCATCCCCTATCATTTGCTAATGACCTCGCCATGTTTATGAACGCCTTCAGACCATGCCAAAACTCTGCAGACTTTACCCGTCTTCTATTTAACTTTATCCAACTCTTATCGATTTCCATTTCACTTTAGATTTGCTACAACACCAAAAAAATAACAATAATTAAGTGCAGTGTACAAGTGGTGTGAGAATGTTCTAACTCCTTGTCGCTCCAATACTAATTTTAGGTGTGGGGCCTAGCCATTCGACATTGATTTGTAATTTACGAGTTGTGTTAATTTTTTCTGTTATTGTCTATGTTTCACGTGTAAATTTCGGCAACATCTTCTTTCTATTTTCCTAAATACTGCGTACTATTTTAAACGCAGTACACACCCGGAGAATAAAATGGAGACAATATCAAAAATCATACGCGATAGTCGAGGCAATCGTAGGAAAAATGTATGATAACACAACTCGTAACTTACAAATCAATTCAAACTGTCTCGAAACAGGATAATTCAAATATTAGTTTGTAAACATCAAACAACCCAAAATGAGGTTGTGTGTGCTTAACAAAGTAATCTTTAAATGACATTCTAAAGTTTATGAAAGTGCAATGTATGAAAATAAAAGAAAAAATAGAAAATAAAACAGAAAATAAATTTGACTGACCAAGGATCTCTTGAAGACGGCAACTAAGACCTTTAAACTTGGGGACTGCAATAGAGAAAGAGAGATTCAAAATAGTAGAATTTTGGACTAAGACTTCAAAGAGAAATGTTGTTTTTGTTGGCATTTTGTAGACTGGATCTATAGAGAGGACATTATGTCGTCTTTATAGGGTGAATAAATCGTCCCAATTGCTATAATTAGGAGCGAGAAAATCCCGCCAATATATGCTGAGGGTATTAAGACTTATAGGGACGAATATTTAGGTTATGAGGACGACAACAGTCATCTTTGATTATGTAGGGATGATATTCTCTGTCGTCTCTATATGTCTGTAATCTAAGGAGATGACAAATAAATCGTTCCTATAGATATACTGGACTTGTAGGAACGAATTTTAACGCTAGTAGGACGACAACAGTCGTCCCAGTAGCTTACAAAGCGGAAAAAAATGGTGCCATTTCTTATGACCTACGGGGACGAATTGTTTTAGCTATAAGAATGATATTAGTCGACTTTATTTCTGTAGAGACGACATTCCGTGTTGTCTCTATAGGTCTGTACTCTATAGGGACGACAAAATAAGTCGTTTCTATAGATGTTGGACCTATAGGGACGACTACTGTGTGTTGGGACGATTTTTGTCCTTACTATAGCTATCACAATCTTTAGGGATGACATTTTATTGTCGTCCTTATAAATGCTATATATAGAGACGAATTTGGTATCGTCCATATAGATGTCGTCCCTATAGTTCCCTTTTCTTGTAGTGTGCTCCTCCTATTTTAATCCCTAATACAGAATATGATTAATCTTTGTTACTCTATAATTGTTCATGTTTGATAAGTTCATTACCTAAGTGAAGATGTTTGTGCGGGCACATTAGTCGATACTCTATGCTTTTCTAAACGATTAAAAAAATGGTTTGTTGATCGATACATTTTATGGCTACCTTGCTCCACACAAGTTTTCTGCTGGTTCTATGTCAAAAATTCACACTATCATTGATATGTTAGTATAATATTGGATGCTTTCTAAGATGTGTGGTATGCTAACTTTTCCATGCAAACTTCATTCCATCATATCTTTGCATTGGAAGTATACACATTTTCTAAAATTTGTAATTCACTTGTAGTTCCTTCCCCCTAGTTTCGTTCGAAAAGTGCAAAGCTCGATTGGTCAACAAACTCATCTGGAGGACTCAACTGGGCGACAGTGGCCTGTAACAATATCCAATATTGATGATTCCCTGGCATTCCAGAAGGGATGGCACAAATTTTCACTAGACCATGGTCTTGAAGTTGGACAACTTTTGGTATTCTCCTACATCAAGGATTGTCACTTCGTTGTTCAAATATATGGAACAAGTGCAAGTGAAAGATTGAACTTTAATTGTAGAAGTGGCAGACCAAAGAAAATGTCTAGGGAAGGTAATGAAAAAGTTGTCCAAGGTGAACCGATTCAGACAGATGATATAAATTCAATGGTGAAAGCCAGTCCAAGCACTTCAGTTCAGCATGGTGAAAGTCTTACGATGGCAAGAATTGCTTCAGATTCTGGCAGTGACTTCAGAAGGCAGCAATTTATTCCCACAGATATAAGCATGGATGATCCAGCTCTTATGCTCAACAGAAATGCTGGATGCAATCAAGGGGAAGACAGAACCTATTTATGTGATTTGTCGAACTTTGAAATGGGGAAAAATGAATCCAATGCCGATGAAACTAAGAAATCTCTAGGTGGAGAAATAGTCCTATATCATTCCCAGATAAGAAAGCAGACTGAATCAAAGGCTAATGACACCCAAATGGCTGAAAATCAGGAATATCATATTAATGGCCACTTTAATGGTGTTCTTTCTCCAGCAGAGCCTGCTGTAAATACTCACATGATTAAGGGCTCGTCTAATTATTTCTCTAATTTTCAGAATGACAAGAAGAACAATGCAGTTCTAGGTATTTGTTTCTTGTATTTGACTATTGTCACTGTTTTAAGTGTTATCCTATTGTTTACTTCTTTCTGAATCTGATAAATTTGGCGGTGATCGGTTCTTTTCATCAGATGAAGAAGTTCCCTCTATAGGCTGTAGTAAGCTTGCTGGGCGGGAGTGTGCTGTGATACCCACATATCGTAAGGGTTCATTCTCCATTCCCATGCTCAAGGATCCTTCTTGTTTGTGTTTCTTTTTGGTTACGTACTTTGTTCTTTATTTATTTATTTGTTTTCAAATTAAACAGGTGGACGAACAATAAGTGTGACGCCCCAAAACTTATTTGATTGAGTGCCACGAAAGTTTTACTAACAATAATCATAATATAACAAAACAAACATTTTTGTGACATAATTATAATGCATATTTATTTGATTGCAAGATATTATTCGAAACTTAAACTTAAAAATAATAAAGATATAATTTAAGTAGTCTTAAAAGAAATAATTTTCAATTTGACATTCTTAAGTCATTTCTACCACAAGTCATGCTCACGTCTCAAACTTCCACGAACTCTAGTTTCTTGAAAAAGGGATAAAACATAATAGTTTGACATTTCTAAATCCCAATAAGTATACAATAAATTTGAAGTCTTAAATTCATAACATAATGGAGACACAAAGATTTTACCGAACTTCGTGGTAAAATTCATTGTGCGTAGCACTACTAAACTCCAGTCCCTTTATCATTTTCATATGGGACCCATAATCATAACTTTTAGAGATCTAGAATTTCAATAACATGGCGTAACGTATGTACTTTTAGAAATAGTAAAGAAAGAATAAGAAAGTCAGATAATAGTCGTCCGTTCCTTCTAAGATCACCTTTTTATTTTCTTATGCTACCTTTTGTGTGTGCGTGTGTGTGCGTGTGAGAATAAAGTTTCATATAATTTCAATAGTGGATAGTACTTGTGAGGGTGGGGGAATGGGTCTTAAATAGAGCAGGCTAAGACTACGTGCATACCTTTTATTTATGTAAAGTGTGTGTGTGTGTGAAGTAATTGCTCATTTTTATACTAAAATGAGATCATCTCTCTCTTAAAATCCGTGCAATTTAAATTGAAAGTCAATATTTTTGCTCAAAATCATGAATGGTGGTATTAAAATTAGAGTTTCCATTTTTACATGTATTCACACACATTAATGGCACATGCAATTTAAATTGAAAGTCAAGATTTTTGTTCAAAGTCGTGAATGGTGACATTATAATAAGAGTTTCCATTTTTACATGCATTTAGACACATTAATTGTTCAAAATCGTGAATGATGGCATTAAAATAAGAGTTTCCACTATTGAGGATCTAAATAATATGGAAGATATGCCAATAATTCAATAACTTCCTAAAATCATGTTGAAAAATGTAATCACACATCTAGAATTGCAGCAAGGTCCCCAAAAGAATTGTGTTAACACTTAATTTGGTCCTCTAACTATCAACTCTTATAATTAGGTTCAAATTTGGGTGCGGGATGTTATAATAAGTGTTAAGGAAGAGCTAGTTGAGATGAGAGACGTAGCTTTTAGTCTTCATCAAACATCCAGTGGCAAGTCTTAGGTTTGCTCTGTCTTCATCATTTTGATCTCTAGTGAAATTTATTTTTTATTTTTAAACTTGCATATAGGCATGTTTATACATATATTTTGCAGCAAATTCTCATGAACGAGTACAATTGAAGCTTATTAATTCAATGTAATTTTTTGACACGATACAGGACAAGGTCCAAACAAGGCAATGAAATTTGCTCAGACATGTTTACAAACTGTGAAAGATATTGGCAGCATTGTAAAATCTGAACCTGATGTGTTTGTTCCGGCCAGTCCCTTTTTGGTGGAAGTGAAATGCCAATCGTACCTGGTATGTTGTTGAAATTTGAATTCTTATTCTACTTGTTAAATAATTAAGCACGTACTCTATGTTTTTCTCTGTCAATTAAATCGATAATTAATAAACTTGAATTGTGTAAAGTTCTCATACTCAAGGATTTCATACCTATTTGTTTGCACTCTCTATCACGTTTAAGGTCAGTTTATCCAATATTTGTAATATATATCAAATATCTTATCTTGGTCTTCAAATGCATAGATATTGACAGTGACATCGAGATTTTGGTAATGGAATGATGGAATTGATACCTCATCATGTTTTATTAGAAGCTAAAATCACATACGATTAGTATTTGCATATATTTGAATTATAATATCAATGTAGACGTAGTTACTATTTGTGTATTCTGTAGCCTGGCTATTAAATTCAGAAATTCTGCATCTCTTATTTCAAACTAAAAACCAATTACTCATAAAGGTTACGCAAAACCAAATTAATAGAAAACCAACAAACCATTTTAGTTTTCAACATACAGAAAGGCGAAAAGGGTGCAAATACCCTTTTTCTGTTAATGCTACTAAAATTCCTATCTTTAATCACACTTAGAGTTGTATGAAATGTAACACATGAAATCGTCCTCTCGTGGAAGCTTTTTGAATCTTTGTCATGCTTTTGCAGGAGTTGCTACTAAAATTCCTGTCTTTTTTTTTTGATCGAAAAAATTCCTGTCTTTAATCACACTAAGAGTTTGTATGAAATGTAACATATGAAATCGTCCTCTCATTGAAGCTTTTTGAATCTTTGTCATGCTTGTGTAGGAGTTGCTACTAAAATTCCCATCTTTAATCACACTTAGAGTTTGTATGAAATGTGACATATGAAATCGTCCTCTCATGGAAGCTTTTTGGATCTTTGTCATGCTTGTGTAGGAGTTGCCGAAACTTCTTCCACCAGTTGAAGGAAAAATGGAGGGAAGGACACAGCCAGGTAGTCTACCTTAGAGATTCGGCCAACAGAATCTGGCCAGTTCTCTACACTGCCACATTTGGTGTTGCAGCATTATTTCTAGATGGATGGAAACAATTTTGTGAGGAAAACTTTGTTAATTCGGGAGATTTATGTGAAATTAAACCTGAAAATAGCGTTTGGTGCATCTTTAGGGTCGATGTTATCAGCAAATCAGTTGTTCATTTACCTAACAAGGGATCAGTAATTCGAATGCCAAAGTGATTTGATTTTGTAACAAAGTTTAGTCTTTCGTAATGTATTTGGTGTTGCTAGAAATTGGACTGTTAGTATGAGATGCTTGTGCTTTGACCAATGTTTGTCTTTTTTTTTTTTTTATTATTATTATATTTTTTTTAGTCAACACACCAACATATACGAAGTGTGATTGTCAGGCCTCCACAAAAAAAAGATGGAGGGGTTCGGATTCTCCAACTATATATAAATAATTCATAAAAAAATACACGTGAGGGGGACAGAAAACCTGACCTCTAATTATAAAAGCTAAGTAACCAATAAATGAATAAACAATAAATAATGAAGTACCACTTCTTAAACAAATAATTGTAAAAAAACTCTAAAGACCGATAACTGTAGGAATTACACGTTTATGGATCTAAACTAAGTTGCGGTAACGTCACGGTGAATCTTAAGTGCTGTACTTGAAATAGCAACGACGATCTCAACCCTCTAATGCAAGTAAGTCAATCACCTGGTTGTCTTCACGATAGATATGAGAAATTATATCACGGTCGAAGGCAATGAGATATCTGATATGGCGAATAGTGGCCTGAATAGACCAATGTCCTCAATTACTGGTGATGTAGTGAATGATCAAAGTAGAGTTGGACTCAATTCATAAATCTGATAGTACAATCCTATGAGCAAGAATAATACTCTCAAGAATATTTACGAGCTCAACCTCTCGATGCAAGTAAGTCGACCACCTGGTTGTCTTCACGATAGATATGAGAAATTATATCACGGTCGAAGGTAATGAGATATCTGATGTGGCGAAGAGTGGCTTGAATAGACCAATGTCCTCAATTACTGGTGATGTAGTGAATGATCAAAGTAGAGTTGGACTTAATTCATAAATCTGATAGTACAATCCTATGAGCAAGAATAATACCGTCAAGAATAACCCTGAGCTCGGCCTCTAGAATAGAGCACTCGCCATATGAAGAGAAGAAGAATATAACACCGACTAATGAATCTCTAATAATTTTTATCCCTCGCAAATCCATCTTTGACGCATTCATTAGTGTTGACCATGTAAGATCCCACTGATTGGGTACACCAATAAACCAACACATGGGGAGAAAGGGATGAACTAGTAAAAGAGATACAAAAAAAAGGAGCAATATCCATATCTTCTCGCCAATGAATAACCCGAAATAAACGGCTTACTACAAGTAGGGAGATAGTATGATATACTCTCCAGATGATCCGTCTCGACTCCATAGAGATATCCTGGTATTTCGCATCATTCCTCGCAGTTCAAATAAACCAGAGAATCAAAAGAGGAATGATCGTGCGAATATGACCCTACTTGACAAATTGACCCGAGAAATGTCAAAACTGAAAGCGATACTGAAATTCCTCCATCAACCGAAGGGTTATATGAAAAATTTCAGAAAAATGGCGTCAAACCTGGTCGACAATACAACTGTTAATAAATAAACGCTAGATAGTCTCAATAGCTGAGCAACACTGACAACGAGAAGCCATATGACTCCCAATCTGTCTCTGAATCACAACATCAACTGGGATAAGACCCGCCATAGTCTCCAACAGAAGAAGGAGACATTCGTCGGGATAATAGAGCTTCAAATCATGTTGTATACAACCTGAATAGTATGCCCCTGTGCGAACTAGCTGCCATGCAGACTTGGTAGTAAATCTACCATCCAAAGTATCCTTCCATATAATCTGATCGTGCACCTCTGCAGTGATAGGGATGCTCCTTATTTGCTTAGCAATAATAAATGGTACTAGCTGAAGAAGTCGGTCAATGTTCCATCCATTATCATTAAATAAGTCTCTAACCTGGATAGAAGAATGTGGCAAGTGTGGGTGTTGATCAGCAAATGTAAACTCGCCCATCTAGCAGTCATGCCAAAAGAATATCTGCCTACGCCCTAATTGCCAAGCAATGTGTGTCTCCGTCTGTGGGCCTATATGCTTCAGCCTCTTCCATACAGCTGAAGCATTGTAAGGAATAGTAGTCAGTAATGGATGGGTACCCTGACAATACCTACTGAGTAAAAACTTAGACCATAATGACCGCTGAGATCTAAATAACCACAAGAGCTTTATGGAGAATGTATCAACAAGATCATATAATCTCCTAAAGCCCAGTTCACCATTCTCAGTAGGAATACAAAGGTCTTTCCATCTCCTTCAATGTAATTTGTGTGCATGGTCTCTGGAGTCCCAAAGGAACCTAGCAAATACACCCTCTAACTTTTTCAAGATAGCCTTAAAAGGCTTCATAATCTGAAGGAGAGAGAGAGAAATAGAAGATAACACTGATCGTATCAAAGTAATCTGTCCCCCAAATGATAGGAGTCTTGATACCCAACCAGAGAAATGTTTGTCTTTTGTACAATGTTTGAATCATTTAAAACTTCAAATTGTTTCTATCTTAAAGTGTAACCACCCGTGTTTTATTTAGAACTGTAATTTTTTCTCCCAATTTAGTGACTTGTTTGTATGTGCTCAATTGCTTTGCACATGTCGAAAAGCTACTCGAAAACAGTACTTTCTTTTTATTTGGATCGAGTTGTCATCAAAGTCGCAAGTGTAGGCTACAGTACCTTATGTACACACCATTGGACCATACCTACTACACTAGAAAGTCACACACTGCCCGCCCCACAACACAAAACGACACCATCAATTGTGGATAGAGACCTTTGTTCGAAGTTGAAGACTGAATGTGTGCATAAAATCACGCACAGATTGATACATTTTAATACCACGGGCTGGGTCGTTCAAATAATAGTGGTCGAATGCCATAAAGATATTTAGTCTTCTCTCATTGGACACCAATTAATATTCACGTGACACGATTCAATTTCAATCTTCCATGATACGAGAGATTTATTTAATGTACCCTAAACAAAAACCTTATCTGTTGGCTGTAATAACATGTTTAATTCCTTTAAATAATTCAATAAGCACTGGATGAAATCGACTGATTTTATGGTAAAACTGAAAATTTAAAAATCTTTCATAAAATACAAGGAACTGACTAATTCACCCAAAATGACAAGAATTGAATTTTTCGAGCTCTACTTTTCATAAAAAAAGTAGAAATTATTTATTTATTTATTTACTTTTTTCACTAGCAATTCGACCGTTTGACTTTTAACTATTTAAGGGTGTGTTTGATTTTGATTAAAATTAGAATTTTTTTGTAAAAGTTGATGGAATGTGTTGAAAAGTTGTAAAAAAATTGTGGGTCGAATATGTAGTTTAAATTAATTGTTGACGTTGATTTCATTTTTTTATTAAAATTTTAATTAAAATCAAACGGGCCTAATAATTTTTTTTCAAATTAATTTCCACACCATTTTTTAAATTATTAAATAATACTCTTGTTTGTTCTTTTATAATTATTTAATAAAAGTACATTACCCTTGAATTGATTGAAATGATTAAATAAGATAAATGTAGAATATGAATTTCTAGCATAATCATTTTACTTGAGTCACAGCTCACAAGTAACAATCATATATCTCCCACCAATGAGCAGAGCATTTATGTTGCCTGAGTCGGGCTTGTATGGTGTTCTTTCCCCTTCTTTATTTTATTTTTTTGCCCCCACCTTAAAATTGTTGTCCAAACATTTTGTAGGCATGCATTCCCCAACATGTGGACGAAAAGACTTATTTACCCCTGTTTCGTAAGTGACAACTAGAAATAAGAATTTAAAGTTATTTCTCTCTTTAATGACTTAATTGCACGTGCTCAGTTTCTTTGCACGCGTTGAAATAGTACCTAACAAGCGGTAGTTATTTTTGACTTAGATTGAGTAGTCATCAAAGTTGCAATAGTAGACTATTGTACACCATTCGACCAAATCTACCACTCTGCCACCAAACACAAAATGACATCCCCCAATGGCGGATAGAGACACCTCTCTTTGAAAGGGTAGACGGAATCTTTGTATAAAACAAACCACATGCGCATAGAGTGAGACATTTTCCATAATTGTGGGTTTGAAATCAAATTTAGGTTAAACAATTTCAATGATTGTTTGGACAATTCAATACACCTCTCTTTTTTTTATTTGTCCGTATATTTTTTCTTTTTTTGTCTAGATCAAATGTCATAATTGTATATGTTTTTTTAAATAGACTATCAGTTCAAAATTGATGTACTCCTCAATTGACCAACTGGCAATCATGTCTACTCCACATTCTCTCGTCTCTAAATATTGCAAACAAAATACCCAAAGTACCCCTACAATCCTCCCTTATTATTATTTTTTTGTCCTTGTGATACATTTGTATGTTTGATAAATTTTTTTGTAGATTATCATTGTAGATTTTACAGAATGTGTGGATAAAATATAAATAAAAAATATGAATAATTTATAAAAATAATATTTAATTAACTTATAAATTTAAAATAGCATAACAAAACATTCACTAAATCAATAAATCACTTTTAATAGACATTTGACTAGAAAAATCTTAAATCGGCTAATTATATATGGGCTAATTATACATGACAAAGATTGAAGATTTAAAAATCAATAAAAATAAATCAGAGAATTGACATCAACACACACACACATATTAGTGTTATTAGAATAGGCCCGACCCGATCAGTAAAAATTAGGCTAGTTATACAGAAAAATCTTTCAAAAAACTCGTTGATCTGTCCAATTTTGGAGAGCCCGTTGAGCCGTTCTTGGTTTCACCGATTTTAAAAATTATTTATTTTCACAATTAATTGTAATTGACTATTAAAATTCATCTATCTCCCTGCATGAAATGGATCAAAAGAATTAAAAAAAAAAACTTTTGAGCATAGGGATGGCAATTTGACCGCCCTCCAGCTACCCCACCCCGATTATTCGAGTAATAGAGCGGGTCAAGAGCAGGCAAGCAGCCCGTCCCGTCCCGCTCCGCTCCCTCAATTTATTTTTTCAAAATCATAAAATACAACTACAAATTATAATTTTTTTTTTTTTAAGAATGAGCTAAATGGGATTCGAATATGAGTTGGAAGGGTTAAATTAAAGTTTAACCACTACACCACAACTCCAATATTTTATTGTTTGTTTGCTACAAATACAATAACAATTTTTTCACTCGGATTTGTTTAATAGTTTATTTTCAATTTAAAAAAAAATTAACCGGAGCAGTTGGCGGGTCAAGATGGTGCCCCGCCTTGCGAATTGGTGGGTCGCGGGGTAGGGCTGGGCCCCCCGCCCCGGACTCGCTTCATTGCTATCCCTATTTGATCGGTTTTGTGATTTTCAAAACATTGTTTTTTATTTTTTGAATTTTTTCCTATATTTTTTAAGGGATAACTGCATGAAAGGTTCCCAACCTTTCAAAATCATTAGAGATATGCCCATAACCTAAAAAAAATAGCACCACACGTCTTCAGCGTATGAAGAAATAGGCATCATATGTCACTTTTCACACTTTTTCCGTCAGTTTTCTTCATTAAAAGTCAAAATTGGACTGCACGCGCTATAATTCTCCAAAAAACACTACTGAGAATGGCCAGGGAAAGCAACTCTTTTGTCCATGGAGAACACATTTCAGAAGCTTATGGTGTTTCTGGACAAGATTTTTTTTTCTTCTTATTTAAGAGAGATTTTCCTTTCTATGTCTCTTTTAACAAGTTTCATAGGTTCAGAATCATCAATAATATTGGAGAATGTCTATAGATCATTGAACTTCGATAAAATCCTAAGCTTTGTGCCATCGGAGTCTATGTAGATCGCACTTTCCTTATTGGTGTCCTCAAGATTAACATCGATGATGTTTTCTTCCCCTTCTTCAATGCAAGTCTCAATATTTTGAGTTGGAAAGCCCAAATTTAATGTCCGTTTGTTCCATTTCTCCTATCGAGCTCCTCTAGTGTACAATATGAGGTCATTTCATATATATCAACCATCAATCTTATCTTCATTGGTTTTATTCTATGCTTAGTAACCTTAGAATTTGATGTCCACTTAATTGTTGACTCCCCATAAAGACATTGATCAATATGGAAATTTAAAGTGGTGTTTGAAGAAGATGAAAATGTCTTGCACACCGAGCACACTTTTGAAGCCATAGTTCCCGATGCCACAGATGCGTTCGTGGTAGGATCTTCATTAGACCTTATGTTAATGATGTCACTCAATTTCACAATTAATCTGCACCTCTTAACTGGGCTTTGGGTTGAGCCTATGATCTTGTTGGATTCCAAAGTTGTAGACTCGGGCTTTGCCACTACGGTTCCTAGCAAATTATAAGTTACTATTGCCAGACACGGCTTCTTTATTGCAATGACCGAATCTATTTCAGAATAAGACTGACTTTGTAGTGGTTGATGGAAATTCTTTATCTTCTTGAGATCCACTTGAATTTATGTTCTCAAAATCCACGACGAGCTCTTGGCTACATCCAACATTGCACAAAGATACAAACACGACATGGTTGCTCGACCGAGTAAGCTTCCCATCATAATTGCAGTGGTGTTACAATTTTAACCTACCATTCTCAGTCGCGTATTTTTGGAGAAATAAAGCGCGTGCAGTTCAATTTGGCTTTTAATGGAGAAAACTGATGGAAAGTGTGAAGATAGACATATGATGCCTATTTCATCATACGTTGGGGACGTGTGATGCTAATTTTTAGGTTATGGGCATATTTCCAACGATTTTGAAAAGTTGGAGACCTTTCATGCAATTAAAAATCATCGAGTCAACCCCGGTTTGACACTTTAACCCTCGATCCTTTCTCTTTTCTAGATCAATAATCGGATCGATTTTTAAAACATGATATATATATACACACTAAATATAACTTGTTCAAAGTGTTGTTTTATAATGGAATATAGAATTCAAACAAAAATATCAAGGCACGGGCCCACTCTTTGATAAAGGAGATTGTATCCAATCCATGCACACAATTTGATGTAATTTTCTTGAATTTGCCAAATAATCTTAGGCTGTGTTTGATTGGGGCATGGAAAATGGGTGGAAAGAAAATGTTTTCAGGCGAATGATTTCAAGAAAATATTTTTCGCGAATTGTAAAAATGTAGTGCGTTTGATTGGATGAAAATTCATCCTAGAAAATGTTGTAATTTTCCAACTTTTGGTGTTTGATTGTCTTTTATTTTCCATGGAAAATGTAGTATTTTTTCAACTTTTGTTATTTGATAACAACTATTTTCTAAGGAAATTATCACATTTTCCATGACTAAAATATTGGGGAGAAAATTGAAAGTTTACTATTGACAATTGTTAAATTATAATTTACCATTTTTATGCATATTTCACCATACATTTTATATAATCTAATACAAATTTTGAAAAAATTCTATTGTACGTTGAATTACCACAAGCATATGGGTTTGTTAAAAGTAGCTAAAAGTGAGTTAAATAGTAGAAGATTCTCATGAGGGCCTACGATTTACACTTCACGTAAACTAAAATAAAATGCCCTATATTTTGAATAAACACAATGGACTAACTTAGTTAACTACATTAAATTTACTTAATGATTTAGAGCAACTTAAATTTGCTTAAAAATTAATAATTTTGCCAACTTAAAAATTAATAATTTTGCTTAAAATTATTAATTTTATGCAAAATTAATAATTTGCTTAAAAATTAGAGCAACTTAATGATTTAGAGCATTTTATATAATTTGCTTAAAAATTAATAATTTTGCCAAGACATTATTTTGCCAACTTAAAATTATTATTTTAAGCAAAATTATTAATTTGCTTAAAATTTAGAGCATTTTATATAATTTGCTTAAAATTAATAAAGGCTTCTTAATTTGTATTCTTGCCAATTTTCATTTGCCATGGAAAATTGATTCTACTCATTTGGCAAAGAAAATGTTTTCATCATTTTCATGGAAAAACCATCACGTGCATGGAAAATGGAAAATTTTTTATAGAAAATTTATGCAATCTCTCCAAAAATTGGAAATTGGGTGGAAAATTTAATTTTCTTGAATTTGCAATCAAATAATCTTAGTGCTTGTTTGATATATATATATTTGGCAAATTATAAACATTAAATCTAAAATAAAATATAATTTTTATTCACACATTTTATATGATCTATAATTTACAATTCACTTTTTATCCATATATTAACTTATAACTTATAATATAAATATTTAAAAAATAATTTTAACAGTATCAAACATACAAGAAATATGTAAATAAAAATGATATTTTAATTTGTTTATCAATGTTTATAAACACTTCTTATTTCTTAATATGTTCTTAGATCTTATCTTAAAATCACGAAACGTGTTTTATATAATTATTAAGATAAACATGAATTGAAATATTTATCTGTCTAATATTATCTGGTGTGTCTGGTATAATCGAAATGAATCATAATATTTCTTGATTCCTAAATCTTAACCAGAATCATAATCAAAATCTAGAGTTAATCCATAATCCTGCATGAAGTCCGTTATTTCAGGTACAAATCAAGGGTATTTATGTCTTTGTAACCGCCTTCAGTCCTACGTTTGGATCTATTTCCTCTTTCCACGAAATCAAAATCAAATCTGGAGCACAGAGAGGAAGAAAGAAAAAACCCTAAAATTCTCCAATAGAATACCATCTTCTGACAAATTCCTTAATTTTTCTACAAATTTTACATTTCACTATCTTCAATTTTCCTCATATAAACACCAAAAATTCCACCCAAATCTTTATATATATATTAGTATTAGCTTCAAAATTCCTCAAAAAATCTTTACTTTTTGTTTGTTTGTTTTGCTTCAATTCATATTTAGATTGACGATTCTTTTGTGTTTGTGTTTGTGTGTGTTTACTACAACTCACAAACAGGAATTAGGGTTTGACATTGTTATAATTATTATAATCGTAGGGAAAGCTTTGAAATTTAATTAATTGAGATTGGAATTATGCCGGTTCCAACGATAGCTCTGTACGCGAGTCCACCGAGCAGCGTGTGCTCCGCGCCGCACCCGTGCCAAATCAATTCTCATGGGTCGTACGATTTTGATTTCAATGGTCGGACAACGTCGTCGGCTTCAGCGTCGCCGTCGCAGAAACACGTCGTAGGCGGGCTCTCGGCCTTGCTTTCTTCTCCATCAGTGAAACCCTCGAGTTATTCAAGTGGAGCCGAAGAATTGGGGTCATTATGGCACGAAAGAAACGAAGAATTGGGGTCCTCTTTTCGGTACTCCTCTTTGAAGCGAGATCAGGGCCATCAGAGCCCAGTTTCTGTGCTCCAGCGCCCGAGTAGTTCGATTGGGTCGAGCTCCAGAAGCCCACCTGTGAGATCTATTAGTGGAGATTTGAGAATTTATGGGGATTTGAATTCAATACGGTCGGGGAGTGGAGGATTGTTCAATGGGTTTGTCAGGCACGCCATGGGTTCATGCGTGGACTATGATTCTTCACCGGGTTTTCAAGTGAAGGGTTTCGATCCCGTCTCTTCACAGACTGTTTTCGGCGATGAGCTCACCTTTAACATGGAAGACAATTTCACGGAGTTGGAAATGCCTCCATATGCAAGAGACTTGCTTTCAGAAGCGCAATCTAGGCATTTAATTTTCCGGGATGATTTTGTCATCAAGGCATTTTATGAAGCTGAAAAAGCCCATAGAGGCCAGGTACTTTACAATTACCTCTCTAATTTTTGGCTTTTCGCAAGGAAAACTGATATTTATTAAAATTGGGATTGTGGCTGTGCTGATTTTGTAGATGCGGGCAAGTGGGCATCCTTATTTGCAGCACTGCGTGGAGACTGCAGTTTTGCTGGCAACGATTGGGGCTAATGCTACAGTTGTTGCTGCAGGGCTTTTGCATGATACAGTTGATGATTCATCTGTGTCTTATGACTATATTTTCAAGACATTTGGAGCTGGGGTTGCTGAGTTGGTAGAAGGGGTAAGATAAATTGATTCCATCAATTTTTATAATCTCTTTTACAGATTTTGGTATTTAATACATCTGACGCCTGTTGAATGAACTTCCATTTAAGCTAATGGTACGAGGATATGTTCTTTAAATCTTTATGATCTGTGATTGTACGTTGACATTAGTTATTACCCAACTTTGTCTAGTTGTTTTTGATTTGTTTGCCATTGTAAAGTCACACCCTCTCCTTTTAGGGTGCGGGCAGAGAAGGGGGTATTGTGATTCTTTCTTTTTTTACTGATAGGTGCCTGGGTTTTCACACAGTCAATGAAAGGGATGCTGTCATGATAATGACACATTGATGAAGAATTGTTCATAATGTCAGTGATCTCAATGTTGATAGGGAATTTAGTCATGACTGCAACTTAGGATGTTAAAGCATTATGTGATTATATGAGAGTCTCTGGCTTGTCAATAGGTCTATAGAGACTTGTTCAATTTCTGTGAAGTACTTATCTTTTCAATTTTAATTGAGAAGCTGATCGGCATTAATGTAGAATGATAAATTGAGTTTCTTCCAGGTGTCTAAATTGAGCCATTTGAGCAAGCTTGCACGCGAGAATAACACAGCTAGTAAAACTGTTGAGGCAGACCGATTGCATACAATGTTCCTTGCAATGGCAGATGCCAGGGCTGTTCTCATAAAATTGGCGGATCGATTGCATAACATGATGACTTTGGATGCATTGCCTTTAATCAAGCAACAAAGATTTGCAAAGGAAACTTTGGAAATATTTGCTCCACTAGCCAACCGATTAGGAATCTCTACTTGGAAAGAGCAACTTGAAAATCTCTGTTTTAGGTATCTCAATCCAGATCAGCACCAAGAATTATCATCCAAACTTGTGAAGTCCTTTGATGAGGCTATGATTAGTTCTGCAGTAGACAAACTAGAGCTAGCTCTGAAGGATGAAGCCATTTCTTATCACAGTCTGTCTGGGCGCCATAAGAGCTTGTATAGCATCTATTCCAAGATGTTGAAGTATGCTCTCTATCTCTCTCACACACCCACACAGAGTGAGCAGGCTCACATACAAAATGAAACAAACCAATCCCTTCTCATGCAATTTTTTGACCCTTAAGATATCTTTGCTACTTTTTCCGTCCAATCCATTAGTGTTGTCACCAGCCATTCCGAAGAGACCCTTGGGGCATCCGCTTAAACCCTATCTAAGTTGTGCAAAACACATTTTTTCTATGAATGACTTAACATTGGCCTCAATTCCCGTAATAGTTAGATTGAACCCGTTAACGTATGGATAGTGTCACGCGCTGAAAAATATTTTTTTGGCATAACATGATGTTGCAATTTGTTTTGTTCTTGAGGTGCTTAGGAGGTCTTCAATATATAATTTGTAAATTATTAAATTAATCATGACCGTAGGCGTTTTTCTAGTGATAGCAGCATTTAAAATATATTGAAATAAGCTTTACTACTATACTATAGAGTTTAAACAACATTCTAAAATACATTTGAGATTTTAGACCCACTATGGAAAGTTCTCAAACTAACTACTAAAAGTTATAATTGAATATTGTAGGCTTTAGGAATTAACAAATTAGGAATTAAGAAATTTGAAATTGCAATTGCAGCCCTTACCCCAAATTTTTATCTTGTTATAATTTAATCTTTTTTTTTTTTTAAATACGGGCGGGCGGATCGGATCGTACGATTTGATCCGCCACCGACCATGATCGGTATTTTTCGCTTCATTCGGATCGGGTATTTATCGGGTTGGGCGAATCGGATATTTTGCCATCTCTCTGCTTTTTTCTCCGCTACGGAAGTAATTAAACGTCCGTGTGTCATCGCTGTGTCTTCAATTTCTCTCCTAACAAAATCATCTATTCCAAAATTTGCTGACTGCTTCAATCCATCTCCCTTAACTGGTCATCTTCAAAATTTTCTCACTTTCTCAATCGATCATCTTCCATCACCGATCATCTCCAAAATTTGTTCACCGCCTCAAATCATCATCATAATAGAGCAGATTCCAACTCAACGAAGCGGTATAGCGGTATACTAGTTATATTGCTTTCCTATTCCAAAAACAAATCATGTTAATTTAACTCATACGGTGGTGTAATTTTACCTTCTGCAGGAAGAAGCTGAATATGGATGAAATTCATGATATCCATGGTTTGAGATTGATTGTTGAAACCGAGGAAGACTGTTATAAGGCTATGAGAATTGTACACCAGCTATGGGGTGAAATACCTGGGAGGTTCAAGGACTACATAGTTCATCCCAAGTTTAATGGGTATGCTATGAGCCTATGACTAAAAGTGACGATGTCTGTCATTTGTTATTATTCTTAATATAAACTCTAAAATTTTCAGGTACCAATCTCTACATACAGTAGTGATAGGCGAGGGTATGGTTCCACTCGAAGTTCAAATTCGAACAAAAGAGATGCATTTGCAAGCCGAGTATGGATTTGCTGCTCATTGGAGGTACAAGGAAGGTGATTGTAAACATTCTTCTTTTGTGCTTCAGATGGTTGAATGGGCCCGCTGGGTCGTCACCTGGCAGTGTGAGGCTATGAGCAAAGACAGGCCATCCATTGGCTTTGTTGACTCCATGAAGCTGCCTTGCACATTCCCTACTCATTCTGTGGATTGCCCCTTTTTTTGCAAACCTCATTGTGGCTCGGATGGACCTGTCTTTGTTATCATGATTGAGAATGATAAGGTTAGTTCTTCAGAAATTTTGTTATTGTATCTATTACTGCTTGTATGCTATATCATGATGTAGGAGTGGAGGGGGACTATTAATTGTAGGTTTCCTGTAAGGGGTTCTTCAATTTTTTTGGTGTTCAAGGGGTCTTATTCTAATCCCACCTTCATGTTACTTATGCTTGGAACTTGAGGGCATCATACTTTTCAAACAATATATTTCTTGAGTTCCAAGGAATTTGTGTTCTTCAGACGTTAGACTTTTTAAATTCAAGCATTTGTTCAATGGATTTGTAATGCTTGAATATGACTAGTGATCTGGTGTTTGTATCTTGCAGATGTCTGTGCAGGAGTTTCCAGCAAACTCATCAGTTATGGATCTGTTGGAAAGAGCTGGGCGAGGTAGTTCTAGATGGGCTGCCTATGGATTTCCCGTGAAGGAAGAGTTGAGGCCACAGCTGAACCACAAGCCAGTTAGTGATACCACCTGCAAGCTAAAAATGGGGGATGTGGTTGAATTAACTCCGGCCATCCCAGACAAGTCACTAATAGAATACCGGGAGGAGATTCAACGTATGTACGATAGGGGTCTTACCATATCAAGCACGGTGCCTGCTGCCAATACCGTTGCTAGGTTAAGAAGTTGACCCCTCGGTTTCTTCTATTGCATGCTATTGATAAACAACTTGTTATTCTTGTATATAATTGATAACCACTTGTACAGAACATCTTATTGTTTATGTTTATGAAGATAAATGGCCAACTGGTACTAAGGTGATTTCATCTTTAAACAGATCTTGCACGGTGTTGAATCTGCAGTTTTTAAGAAAATGTGAAAATCAAGAACAATTATAAACTCTCTTTTTTAATAAATGAAGTGTAGTGTAGGTATTGCCGTATTGATTCCTACCAATTTTATTAATCTCAATATGAGCTAAACTCATCTCTCTGCTCATGGCGGATTTGGCTGACAACTTGTTGCCAACTTATTGAAAGAACATAATGAGCAGAATATATGGTTCTATATACATCCAATCAGTGGATGAATTCAACGGACACATCAACTCGAATTGCCATTAAATATTTGATAAATTGCATTTGCTTGTCTAGAAGACAAGTACTTAGTAATTGGATTAGGAACACCAACTGAAACCAAAAGCCAAATTGTAAGTTTGTAACACTAGCCACTGGGAAAAATGAACAGGGCCTCTCTTACCATATAGCAGGAGGCAAATGAACAAGTTCAATTGGGCATATTAGAAGAATTATCAATTCTTAAAGCACATCGAAGCAAAGTGGCCATCATACAAGATCTTAAGCCCAACAAAGAACATACACAGCAGATTAATTCTGTCTGTCATCTCAGATTTACAAGCTGCTTTTTGTTTTTGTGCACACGCTCACACACACAGAGAGAGAGAGAGAGAGAGAGAGAGAGAGAGAGAATCTTCTTTGACATCGTTCTATAGCAAGGTAGCTCAATTTCAAATAAGAAACATTGTATCAAGTGCAAAAATACATCCTTGAGTTAACTAGAGGAATGCATATCTGAAAGTACTTCTCAGAGGGAGATCATTGCTGAGATCTCATCCTAGTGACATGATGTACGAAAACAGACTTATCTTGGACGTTTAGCTCCAAGGGGAAAAGATACTCGCTGTGGGGTGCCTTGGGGCAAATCTCTGCGGTCTTGGGAAAGGTTGGGATTGGGAGTGGGAGTGGGAGGAGTGGGAGTAGGATCAACACCTTCATCGTCGTCCTCTGTTTCTTCAATTGGCTGGCTTCGCTTCTTTTGAATAGCAAGTTGGTAATTTGGACTGATCAAGGTATCCTGTTCTGGAGGAAGAGGAATTCCAGGCCCTACTATTGATTTTGGCAATGGGATCTTATTTCTATTCCTTGCCAACTCGAGTAGCACCTGATGAGTAATGGAATTGAAAATTTTATAGATCATTCAATAATTGAAATTATGCTTTCACGCATTTAAACATGAAACAGATGTAGATCGAGTAGACACTTTTGGAAAAGTAGCATGAGAAGAAGATATAATTATATTTCCAAAGCATTTAAAAACTTCTCAAACTTTGTCAGAAGATTATACCCAATGCTATTAAGGCTTCATGGGAGAGAAGTGTAAAGCAAAATACATTCCTTTAACTAGTATAGAATATGGTCCCAGTGATGAGATATCATGATGGAGCTCCTATAATCAAATCAGTACAATCTAGACTTGAAATTGATCACACTTCCAAATATTGTTTACACATTTAAAACTAACATATAACCCACATTGTACATAATCCAGGATAAACAAGAATAATTAACACATCATTGAAAGGTATAGTAAGATTACCTCTCGAGGTGGAGGTTGCGAGAAACTAAAATTGACTTTAGACTGAATCGCAAGCTTAATATCATCAGAGTCAATTGTAGACTTCCCAGCGTGTTCCGAGTAGACCTGTGCATCTGTTAGGACGTCAACAACATATCGATACCACAGTTCTAAAAACTGATGCACAACACGAGGCTCGTGGTCGTCAACATTCATGGATTTAAGCAGCGTCTTTACAACTTTTGCATCTCTTGGTATGTCCTCTTCTCCTCTCTCTGCCATCTCCTCCACACTTGCTCCCTACTGAAACAAATTTCCAACATAATTTATCTTTTGGACTAAAAGCTTTGAGAGAATTTAGAACAGTAGCAAGACAGAATTTGTATCCCAGCAATATGACTCAAGAATGCAACATCTGTTCCAAAGAGAGAGAAAAAGAAAGTAACACAGGTGAAACACAGGCAATATTTGAAATCTCTCTTCCAGAGCAAAAAGGAGCTATTCTGAGCAGGCGTGAACCTAGTACAATACGTTCAGGGATGCTGAAATTTAAAAGAAGTTAATGTATGAACAAAATTCATTTATCACATAAACAATCAAACTATGACATTATCTACTCAGGTCGTGCCTGAAATGGGCCAAAAAAGTCAAGACTAGAGGATTAGAGTATTTTACTATTTTATCACAAGTTTACACAAGGCTAACCAGCCCACAATCTTGAATGTTGTAAGCCTTTACCAGGTGCAAAAGTGTCTTACATTACTTTGTTTTCTAGCACTTGAGCAGCAAGCATAAACAGACTACAAATAAACAACTTTAAATGTTTAATGAAGTATAAATCTCCAGCATTATTGAAATTTACATAGAACACTAATAGAATCAGCAATATAATCACTTGTCCAATGTGTTTCCTTTAAATAAGCTTACCAAAGATTATAGACTGTCACTTCCCAAGCCTTGAAGAACATAAGATTAAGATATCCAAACTATTTCGAAAGAATTTTCCGAAAAAAAAAAAAAAATCATCCATCAAAAACTGTAAGAACCGAAATAAAGAAAAATTAAAAAAAAATCTTTTTAAGCAATCAGATACATGAAGACATTTCTTTTTTAATCTGGTGAAGGGCGTTTCTGTCATGATAATGAGTTCCAACTTATAACGTAAACATCAAAACATTATATGTACAGAAGACAAATTAAACACCAAAGTTTTATCGAGGTGCAAAGTTTTTCATTTTATTGTTTTTTTCTTTTCTAGAGTAGAAGTTTTTCTTGGTGATTGAATATTACAAAGCTCAATATTCATAATTCGATCAGCTAGTCCATGGTTTTAAGTTCATATACTTTAGCTTAAGATTAAGTACTTTATTTAATAATTAATGAGTCAAAAGGATTTAATTATGTTTAATTAGTGCTTGGTGAGATTATCTAAGTTTCATTGTGTTTTCAACGAGTTATTCTTGTTTCAAATTTCAAAGTTAAACCCTAATCACTTGAACTTTCAAGTATGCAAAGAGATCCAAAGTGCAGCATTCACACTTAATTACTTATTAAGCAATAAAAAAATTAAGATTGAGGCAGCAAAAAATTGTAAAGATTCATCATTCATACTTAATTAATTATTAAAATTTCAGCAAACAAATGAAAAAATCAAATACGATTTACCTCGAATGATCGGCTGGAGCCTGGAGGCAGAGCCGCAGAAAGAAATCGCCGAGGGCGGGCCGCGGGTATGGAGTGTTTCGGATGGAAGAGGCGAAATCGTTTGGGTTTGGAGTGGATTGAAGAATGGCGATTGGAGTTTCGTTCCTCTTCCGGCTGCAAAATTCGGGAGAGGGGGAGGGAGTGAGAGAACCAAATCTCCAAAGATTTCTGAAAATTCTCAAATTCAACCAAATATATTATTTAGAGTAAATTTAATAGCTGAGCATCCAACTTTACTCAATTATTTCCGAAAAAATTTTAAAAAATTGAACCAAATATTTATCTCAATAATTATTTCAGAGTAAATTTAATCGTTTTGTCAATTAACTTAATGAAAATTACTACGTGTTGCAACTATCTCCAAAAAAATCACATAGTTTGGTCTGAAACAAACAAATAATTTTCCAAATTTTTGTAGTCCTTGATGTTTGAATAATTTCAAAATAGTCATCAAACTAACCAAAATTACATCAATACCTCTAAATCTCAAATATTATTTTATTATCATCATCAAATAATATCTTAAGTTTGAAAATTATAAACATTCATCATCTCCTAAATTATAGTTTGGTCCCTAAAATTTTTAAATATTGTAATTAAGTCCCAAATTCAAACCTTCATATTAAACTTAATCTCGTTCATTTAAATCTTAATCTCAAAACTTTTAATTTAGTCTCTTAATAATTGAAAAAAAAATCAAATTTAGTCCTCAATTTTCTTAAACTTTTCATTTAAACCACTCATAAAGATTCAGGGTATTACAAATCCAACTTTATTCACCCAACTTTTTATAGCCTTTCCATTAACCAGTTCGTCAAATTTCGTTTGTCCAAAGTAATGAATCAACCGATTTGACAAATAGAATACTGATGTAGCATCACTGGATACCATAAACGATATGCAAAATTTTCATTGAATTCATAATGCGAATAGTCCTTTGACTTCATTTTTTTTTATTTAAGTTAAAAAAGGTATAACCATCTTTTCATCAAAATATTGACTTTCTATCTATAAAACGATGGACATATCTAGTAGGGATAAATAGTGTTATAAAGTTGAAAGATAGAGAACAACATTGAAAGAAGGAGGTCGGATACCTAATTGCAACAAGATACTAAATTTGCAACAAAGTACTTAAACAATAACGCTTACTTGATCAAGTAACATGTATATTCCTTAGATGAAAAGAAAAGAAAAAAACATGCATGTGTATACTTTGTACAATAATACTGCGTGAAGCTCGAAAATTATTCATTTTTATTTATTTATTTTTCATCGGGTTTCTAAGAGTCGCTTGCAAAGCTTGACGTCTCTGATTAATTATGATGTGGGACTGAAAGTATAACGGACAAGGTTTTAATTTTTTTTCTTCTTCTTTAACATCGTTCAATATTAAACAAACAAAATAATTTAAGAATGTTATTTCTAGGAATTAGGAACCTTGCATGTACCTGCTCAGTATAAACTTGGTCAAAATGAAATGCTTGATTCATGTTCATGCCAGATCCTTGTTGCATATACCAGAAAGAATCTGAATCAGACAATCCATGTCTGGAAAATTAAAGAAATCATCGGATGGATATCTAGGGTTCGATGAAGAAATTGTATTTTCATGTCCTTGTCCACCGTCATTTGGCTATTCATTTTCAATATAGATATCAGAACCTTCACCAGTTTCGCAACGCTGATTAATTAGCAAACTGTTCTTGTTTAATCGAGGCATTGACCTGAATCTTCTAGGCTTGTTTTGGCCCGATTCATCAATGTTTGTACATGCTGCATTAGCATTGGTTTGTTGAGATTTTCGCTCTTCAGGAGCTCGCCAATTGTAATTTCGGCATTTCTTATTGAAAAAAAAAAAAAAAAAACCGAAAAGGTTAACATAATAAATATGTCTCGGTATACAAAATTTCGTAAATTTTTTTGGTAAATTTTTTTTTTTAAGATTATAAGCAGTGGGTCTTACAAAATGTATAAATAAAAGTTGTGACTCCTATGGAATGTGTGAATAAAAATGATATTTGACCAGTTTATAAGTACTTATAAACTCTTCCAAACTCCAAACTCACCTGACCTATTCCAGAATTCCAGAAATCTGCATTCTATTTTAACAAATTTGAAGCTAATCCACTACATGAATGAGTAGCAGCAATCATAAAGTGTCTACAATCTTGAATTCTATTTTAACAAATTGCTGTTCTTGATGTGGGATTTCTTGAATTCTGATTTATTAGGCTTTATTTCTAGAATACTTTTGTTCTTAAGAGATTGATTGTTTATGCAAGTCTTGTTTGATTTATACGAAGATATGGAGAGATATTTTAAACAAAAATCTCTATTTTCTATTGAAGAAAATGATGTAGCAAAGAAAGCAAGTATTCAGCAAATTGATGTTGCACAACTTCCTTCTGATCTCATACTAAGAACTCTTACAATGTTAATTTTTGAGATCAAATTAAAAGACAATACTTGCAAAGAGGTCCGTGATAGCCTCGAAGAAAATCAAGAAGATGCAGGTTCATCCCTGATTGGTCGGAATATAATAGAAGCAAAGATGCCACATTTTGTTTATCTGTCATCATCTCAAACCAAGTAATGGAGAACAAGGTGAGTGTGCACACCATTCTTTGTATCTTTCTATCTCCCACTATATTCTCTGCGTTAGGACATGTCCATGATATTGGAGGAGAGCTATAGAGAGCTTAGGGTGCCAGTTAGGACTAAGCAGAAGGCCTAATTCAGTAATCTAGCAGTTCCAACGATACTGGCCCCCTACCTTTGATGGTAGGTCCAACTCACTAGTGGTCGATTGTGAGGCTTAGAGTGCAAATTGAGGCACATAGCACGCGTGGATGAATAAGAAGGTTCAGTGCACAGAATTCATGTTAATTGGAGCAACGGGCCACTGGTGGGAGTCTGTCTCACGAACTAAAACAGAATATCAACAACACAATCTAACTAATTAGGTGCAGTTTTAGGAGAAGGTGATGGAGAAGTACTTCACTCAGGCCGCTAAGAGATTTCAAGGAAACGAAATTTCTGCAGTATGATTACTAGCGAAAATTTTGAGCATCTCAGTTGTTTCATATCTCTACATGATGCATTGACACATTGAGGCCATGGTGGTCCAAAATTTTCCATTAAAATCTCATCTGTGCCACAATCTCCAAACAAATATTGCTATCTTGGGTGGTATTGAGCAATGAAGATTAATAGCTGCATTGTTTTCTAAATAATTCAAGACAAGATTGTAAGTCAAACTTAATAGATGAAAAATATCCAATGAATTTATTCAAAAATGAACAATTTTGGAGATTATCATTTAAACAACTCGCTCAAACCAGTCAAAATAGTATGCAGGTGTAGTACAAAATTGATTTCTAAATTGTCTCATAGGTCCTACATATATATGTATATATATATATGAAGAAGAAATCATTTAACAAATGAGATTCTTATTTGTATAAATAGTACTTCGAACTTGAAGAAGAAATTAACACTTCTTTATTGTTTGAGAACGTACTACTGTTAGGTTGCTTAAGGTCGAATAACTTCTTATGGACATGTTGAGAAGGATTCTACTCTTGTTAATGTCTTTAGAAGGTGAATGCGCTCTAGTTGGATCTTTGTGAATAAAAAAGGGTTTCAACATTAATCAATCAAAATGAGATATTCAAGCATACTTTGACACTATAGATCACATGTTTTGTTGACGTTGAAATTACACCCGCAAACTCTAGCCAATGGCGTAAACCTTGAAGGGGTTATGTATATGGGTAATTTATTTAACACCACAATTAATGTTTGCTGCAACACATTTTAATTATAATGAAGGTTCCCAAAATCTTTGTTTAATATGATACTTATGTTCTCAATTTCTTCTTCTTCTTATATTCTTATTTTAACGTTCTATTAATTAGCACAATCCCTGACGGTTTCTGTTATGTTAGCGTGCTTTGAAATGATGGTAAATATTTTGTCGAACTTTTGCATTTATTGTTTTTTTTATATATTTAAAAATATGATAAGAAAATAAGTCATTAATTATATGTCCTCCTAACAGAAACAACTATCAAGGACAAAATGTGCTAATTAATAGAAAGTTGATGATAAGAATGCAATGGAAAAAAAGTTAAGAACATAAGTGCAATAATGAACAAAAATTAACAACATTCATTGTAATTAAAATATAGTGCAACAAATAAAAACAACTATGTATATACGGAAACCTTCTTTGATATAATGAATAATTAAGTTACCTTGATTTTGATATAATTAATGTTACAGATATTGATTAGTGAAATCGTGTAATATTGAGTTTACATCAATCACGAATATAAGGACCCGTTTAATGATTATACAGTTTATAAATATTTTTGATTATTTGAGTTGAAATTGTTGACTTTTTCGTGTAATATTGAGTTTACATTGAAAAAAAATCCAAAATCACGAATATAATTGTCATGGAAAATTGTAAGATCATACTATAAAATGACGATGACAATTGTGATATAATACTTTTATTTTTCAATTCGTCATTAATTAATAGAAAACCAAATTACATAATATATAGTTGCAATATTAAGTACCATCATTTCCACGTTTGGTATGAAGTCGTCATGGGAATTGACTTTCCATGACGGGGGACTGTTAGTGTATGTTTGATTAAACTTTTTGTAAATTATAAATTATTGACTCTATAAAATGTGTGGATAAAAATAAAGTTTGAACAACTTATAAAAAAAAGAAATGGCAAACATGCACTTAGCTTTCTTTCTAATTATCATTTGAAGTGTTTAAAGAAAAACAAACACATAGCAAGTTTGATAAACTAATATTGTATGCAAAATGTTTCAATACTTTATTCAATATCCAGAACTTGGATATTTATAAAATTTCTTGGCCTCTGGTTTCTGATGAATTGCTTGCAAAGTTTGATGTCTCTGAACTCCACTGGCTCCTAGTCTTCACACTTGGCAATGCTGAATTCTGCAGCACGAGTCGAAACTAAATCAGTTTTAGTTTTTTTCTTCATTTATATTGTCCTGTCCAATCTACCATACAAATTGGTTATGGTCAAACATAGAATTAAGGTCGGAATATTATAGTAAGGAACTAGGAAACTTGTACCTGCTCAGGATCAGAGCTTTCATTCATGTTCATGCCAATGTCAAGTCCATGTTGCATCCCAGAAAAATTCTGGAACAGACAATCTATATTTTCTGGAAAATTAAAGAAATCATCATATGAAAATCTAGGGTTTGATGAAGAATTTGCACCAGGTCTTGAATTATGAGGACCAGACACAAGCTGTTCATGATATTGCTGGTTGGAATTCATGATAATTGGTTCAATAGTTATACTTTCATATCCATCATTTGGCATTTCATCATTTTCTGTATGGACTTCAGAACCTTCATGTGTTTCGCGACGCTCATTAATTGGCAAACTGTTCTTCTTTAAGCAAGGCATCGACCCAAATCTTCTAGGCTTACTTTGGCCTGATATGTTAGTGTCTGTAGATGCTGCTGGTGCATTGTTTTGTTTAGATTTCCGCTCTTCAGGAGCTCTCCAATTGTCATTCCGGAATTTCTGCCAAGAAAAAATTACGAGGTACAAATAAGAAAGCACAATATATTTTAATTACTAGACACGACTGGACGTCATGACAAATAAAACAAACCTGAAGATGGCTCGATACTTGCATTCTAGTCAGACCAGGCACGTCCATTAGCTCCAAGATCTCTTTAGGGAAACACCCTATATATATTTCCAAACACCAAGTGTATCAATATCATAAGGGCTGCAAATTAACATAGAATTATAATACTAAAAAACATTAAAAGGGAACAAAAAACATACTTCCTTCACCAAGCTGTTCGACAGCATCCATAAATTTTCTGTGAAGTAATTGAGTCCACTGAATGCATTCTTTTCTCTTAACCTTATTGTTGATTAATTGAGGTTCTGATTCACATTCTTCGTTGACCCCATTAATCAAACTCTTTCTTGCGCGTTTTTTCTTCTTCCCTTTGTAATTGTTGTTGCCTATTATAATGTTGTTTTCCTCCTCGACCTCTCCTCTAAATTCAACCCCTCTCATTGAATGATTATTAGTTGCAGCCATTCCCATAATTCTGTCATTTTCTTTTTGAATTCTCATTCTCTCTCTTACTACATGTTGCCAAAGGCACTTCAACATATCCATTGTAACTGGTTTCTTGATAAAGAGCAAAGCTCCCTTTTTCAGAGCTCCCATTGCCAGAATGCGTTGTCATCAATTGACATTACTGAATTCAGCACAATATTCACAAGAAAAAGAATTTATGCAGTCGACTCCAAATTTATTCAAAAAAAAAAAACCGTGAAAGGAAAAAAAATACTTACCAATTACTGGTATGTCCACGTTGACTGCGTGTTGGAGAAGTTTATATCCTTGCATGTCAGGTGAGTTTATATTTAACATGACAAGGTCGAAATGTGACTGTCCGCTTGAAAGTAGTGATAAAGCAGTTGAAGCAAGTTCAACATATGTAACTGAAACAAATCCATTTTGGGCAAAGTTTAAAAACACATTTTACTTTTTCTCAAGAGATGTCCAAAAAGTTCGTGATATTTTTTATCATCCACTAGACGAGGTTTAGTGAAAACCCCCAAAAATAAAAATAAAATTGTCATTTTCAGAGGCATAGAATTTGGGGGGGAATTACCAACTGGTTTAAAATAGCGACACTCTTAAACAAACATTAATGGGTCGGACAAGAAAAGGTAAACATTATTAATACCGAAAAGGTGCAAGGTTATTATTACGTATCGCATCGTGTCAAAATAAATTTTATGGGTATATATATTCACAAAAAGGAGATCTTAAAAATTACTCAAACACCTTAATAACAAAAAATTTCAAAGCAATAATCTTCCAATGTATATTGTCTATTTATCCTTTCACAACTTTGCTACAAAACAAAAGGAAAAAAGTAAAGAGGGAGAAATCAAGTCTCCATACATATATATGAAGTTTCAAAACTATTTTGGTCACAATTTTATATCATTTAAACAACATTTGTGCAAAAAAAAATTAAATCAAACAAAGTCTTGAACATATAGTCTTGTTCTTGTGTTTTATGAAAGTTAATATTTCGTACCTTTGTAAGAACAAAGTTCTAACTTTTTTGTTGTAGAAATCAAACAATCCGAATCATGATCCACTAGCAAGACATGAAGCTTATGCATCACTGTCTGATATGAAGCCATTGAAATGTTTTGCCATCATTTGGCCAAAGCCAATTGATGTTAATAATGCAGTACTGTATTAATTAGATAATAATTAGGACGAAGAGAATTGAATGAAGAGGCAAATGTTAATAAAAACTCTATTCAAGAGACTGATATAGGAGTATAATGAGTAGGAATCCAGATAAAGAGAGTAATAACTATAAATGTTTTGGTACCAAAAGGTATAAATTTTGCGACATTTTTTGTTTTTGTTTTTGTTTTTTCCATTAAAGGCAATTGTTGAGTCAAATGTATCTTTTTTGTGTTAGTTGACCTAAGCCGTACTTTGATTGCTGGGGTAGGACTAGGCCTCCGAATCATACATGGGACGATTTTCTACCTCATACAATTCAAGACGAAGTGGATATTTTAAAAATTAAATTTCATTTGTAACATATAAAGATAATGGTAAAACACTAAAGTTATGTGGTCCCCATTCATGTTGACCTGTTGCAAGACCACATGACAACTTAGGAAGTTAATAAATGTTTTTTTCCCAATAAATACGTGAATATATTTTGTTATATCAACATGACGAACTTATCGTTATATCTCAAACCTCTCACCAATGGTTAAGCGGGAGCCTAAAAAACTTAAGCTAAAACTTAGATGGATATTGTTTCTAGAATAATGTTATTCATAGTCAGCGATTACCGTAGTTTATGTAGCAATTATGTGATATTAATCGATATACCATCTTAAATGTAAAGTTTTGAGTCATATTCAAAATAGAATATCAATTAATGTCACATAAATTGACTATGGTAGTCGCTGACTATGAAAATCATTATACTTTTTGTTATAAAAAAAAAAAATACAATTGTATGCTTATTTAGAGTGTAAGTACTTATTTTAACATATTAGATTTTCAAAAGAAAATGTTAAAATTGTCTAATAAAACTATATTAATTACCTTAAAAACATACTAAATTTGCTAGGCTCATATTCATTTTCTCTTTAATTAGGTCCTAGTCATTATTCTACTTTCCTTTTAACATGGGATGCAATTGGTTGTCGTTTTATAGTTACCTTGTTAAAGAATTGGTAATCATTTTGTTTTCTTGACTCACTCACACGAAGATTGTGATTGCAACAAATCATGTTTTATTTTCTTTATTATTCTTAATTTTTTAAAACTATATTATTATTTTTTTCTTAACATTTGTGTACATAACAAATTTACTTTATTGAGTTGTTACAAGATAAATTTCACATCGATTAAATATCAAAAATATGATCAACATATAAGGGTTTGAGTTACTCTTTTAACAAGATTGATATTTTAAGATGGAATTTCAAGTCTTAATATGTCATCAGATCTAATTAAGTACAAACAAGCATTTCAAACCTTTTAAAAACTCAAAGGAGTATTCGGATTCCAAGATTGGAAATTGGCCTTTTAAGATAAAATCACAAGTCTTAATAGATTTTTTCCGTTCATTTTCTTTAAGAGAGAATAAACGAGGGCTCGAATCATTTGCAAACCAAAGTGATTGGAGGAAAGAACTATCTACAATGCTCAAATTTATTTTCTCTTTGACATTTCAAAGCATAGTATATAAGTCATAGTCATTATTCGACTGCTAATTAACATGTGACATAATTGGTGGTCATATTCTAGTTACCTTGTAAAAGATTTTTATTTAAACTAACATTGGTGACACAATAAAAGTTATAGAGTTGTCCAAGTTTGTTCAATTCTTAGAATTTGATATTTCAAATCAACGAGTCCAAATTCTTGGTATTCGTGTGTGAATCAATGAGTCTTTGATACCTTGGTTTGTGGTATTCTTATGAATTTGTAGAAACTAGAAAGTTGATCATATCACAATATTCGTTTAGAATCAACAAGACTGGCCTTGTTTTCATCTCGCTTGTCCATGCATCAAACTGACATTGATGACGTTGAAGTTTGTGATTCAACTAATCATGCTTACTTTCTTTATTATTCTTAACTTATTCACGAAGTTTGTTGTAATTAAGAATTAGGAATCAATATTTGGTTTTATTTCATTAATTTTGTTTTGCCTGTTTTAGCAGGCCATTTTGTTCACTTGGATAAAAAGGGTTACCAGACTTGTGTTTCAATTTCAAGTGATTCATCGTAGTATGATTGAATTTACAGTACTTCAATCAAAATAGTCGGTGCAAATTTGTTAGCTTGACAACTGAAGTAGGGACGTCGTGCTTAATATTTTGTGTGCGTAACAAATTTACTTATAACATTGATTGAAACAAAGAAAGATCGAAGCTTGGCATTATTCTCAGACTTGGACAGAATGGCAAATCATATTACTACTACATAGGTCTTATTTAGTTTGATGTTCTTTGTGTGTTTGTGAATACATGTGTATGTGTATGTACATCTTAGCTTTTTTCTTCGTTTATGCTGTCTAGTTCAATCCATCTTATCGAGAAAATCATAAACATTTATCATAGGATAATTAGTTACGATCTAATGCGAATTTCAAAATGTTATTACAAGGAATTAGGAACTGCTGATCACGCTGGTAAACTAGGTCAGAATCATGAACTGCTTCTGGGAAAGTTGTTTGATTCATGTTGTATACCAGAATAACTATGAATCAAACTGTCCATGTCTGGAAAATTAAAGAAAACATCGGATGGATATCTAGTAGTTATATTTTCATGTCCACCATCATTGGGAATTTCGTGTTTAGAAGAACCTTCACTGGCTTCACGATGCTCCTGAAATAGCAAACCATTATTGTTTAAGCGAGGCATTGAACCGAATATTCTTGGCTTGTTTTGGGCCGAACAATCAGCATCTGAAGATTGTGCAGGAACATTGTTTTGTTGAGATTTTCGCTCTTCAAGAACTTGCCAATTGTCATTCCGGCATTTCTGCACGAGGAAAAACCAAAACATATACTAGACTAGATTCAACAAGAAAAATAACGAATATTGACATGAGTCTTTCTTTATTAATCACGTCCATCATACCAAGTATGTATAGAAAACAAACCTGAAGATGGCTTGCTACTTGCAATCTTGTTAGGCCAGGCACATTCATTAGCTCCATGATCTCTTTAGGGAAACACCCTATATATTGTCAAACACAAAACATGTACATGCATTAGATTATACATATTTTTTAGGCACACACTCAAAACACACAATACATAAAAAAAACTTACTTCCTTCACCAAGCTGTCGCACAGCATCCATAAATTTTTCATGAAGTAGTTGAGTCCACTGAATGCATTCTTTTCTCTTAAACTTCTTGTTGATTATTTGATGTTCGAATTCACTTTCTTTGTCGACCCCAATAGAACTTTTTAGTCCACGTTTTTTCTTATTCCCTTTGTAATTGTTGTTGTTTTCCTCCTCAACTTCACCTATAAATTCAATCCCATTCATTGAATGAATATTAGTTGCAGCCATTCCCATAATTCTGTCATTTTCTTTTTGAATTCTCATTTTCTCTCTTACTACATGCTGCCAAATGCACTTCAACATGTCCATTGTAACTGGTTTCTTGATAAAGAGCAAAGCTCCCTTTTTCAGAGCTCCCATTGCAAGGAATGCATCATCATCAATTGACATTACTGAATTCAATACAATATTCACAAGAAAAAGAATTTATGCAGTCGCCTCCAAGTTTATTCAGAAAAAACCCTTAACTTATTATTTTCATGAAACGAAAAGAAATACTACTTACTAATTACTGGTATGTCCACGTTGACTGCGTGTTGGAGAAGTTTATATCCTTGCATGTCAGGTGAGTTTATATTTTCCATGACAAGATCGAAATGTGACTGTCCGCTTGAAAGTAGTGATAAAGCGGTCGAAGCAAGTTCAACATATGTAACTGAAACAAATCCATTTTTGGCAACTGATTAGTCAGCAATTTTCATAGGCATAGAAGGATAAAAATTAATTGTCAACGGGTATAAAAATCGATACTCTTAAACATTAACGGGTCGGACAAGAAAAGGAAAACATTTTTAATACATAAAACATGCAATGTTACTATTATGTGTGCATTATGTGAAATAAAATTTATGGCTATTCACAAAAAGGAGATCAAAAATTTGCAGTTAAAAATTACTCAAACATCGTAATAACAAAATATTTCAAACCATAATCTCCCATTAATGTATATTGTCTAATTATCCTTTCACAACTTTGCTATATCAATGGAACAATTCTAATAAGATTTGAGAACCAAAAAAAAAAAAAATGGAAAAGTAAATAGGAAGAAACCTAGTCTCCATATATGTGTGTGTGTGTGTGTGAAGTTTCAAAACATTTTGGTCCCAACATATGTGCAAAAAAATCAAATCAAACATAGGAGAGAAGTCTTGAACATATAGTCTTGATCTTTTGTTTTATGAAAGTTCATTAAATTAATATTTCATACCTTTGTAAGAACAAAGCTCTAACTTTTTTGTTGTAGAAATCAAACAATCAGAATCATGATCCACTAGCAAGACATGAAGCTTACGCATCACTGCATGATATGAAGCCATTGAATTGTTTCGACCATCATTTGGCCAAAGCCACACGATATTAATATTGCAATAGTGTATTAATTAGATAGTAATGAGCACGAAGAGAATTGAATGAAGAGAAAGAAAGATGAGACACGTGTTAATAAAAACTCTATTCAAGAGACTAGTATAATAGTATAATGAGTAGGAATACAGAGAAGATAGTGACATATAATTATAAATGTTTTGGTAACAAAAAGTGTAACTTTTGCTAGAAAAATGTATAAAGACCAAATGAATGGGAATATTCATTAGTATGCTAATGAATGGTAAAACACCAAATGTTATGTGGTTCCCGTTCATGTTTACCAGTTGCAAGACCACGTGACAACTTAGGAAGTTAATAAATATTTTTTTACAATAAATACTTGTTATATTATGTGAATATATTTAGTTGTATAGTATGACAAACTTATTACATCATCATATGCCAAATCCCCCATCAATGGGTAAGCTAAAACTTGGATTTAAAAAAAAAAAAAAATTTATATGGTATGCTTATTTAGAGTGTAAGTACTTATTTTAACATGTTAGATTTTCAACAGATAAAGTGAAAAATTGTGTAATAAAACTATATTAATTACCTTAACAACATATTATAAATTGTTTCCAAAGTTGCTAGGTTGAGATTCATTTTCTCTTTCACATTTATATGTCCTAGTCATTATTCTTCTTTCTTTTTAACATGTGAGTACGCAATTGATAGTATATCACAACTGGTTATAGTCCGTGGTTTTGTTGGTACTTAGGTGGCATTAATTAATATATTAGTCAACAGTCTAATTGGCAATTAGATGGTATTAATTAATATGCTATTTTGACATATCAATTAATGTCACACCTAGACAGTTGACTATTAACAATTGTTATGGATCTTTGACATTTATAACGCATTATATCATCATTATTCTACTTTCTTTTCAACGTGTGATGTAATTGATAGTCATTTATTTATAGTTACCTTGCAATAGATTTTTTTCAAACTAACATTGATGGCATTTATTATTTACTCCCATGTCCCATTTATATAGGTTGATTTCGTTTTTCATACGGATTAAATTTTTTAATTAATGTTATTGAAAAAGTAAATTTTGCAGAGAATTTTTCTAGTTTACCTTTATTTAAGTACTATCAATTCCCCTAAATTTGAAATAGTACAAATTTGTGTTGATAATAAAGTACATTTAATAAGGTGTATTAGAAAATGAAAAATAATCAAATACACCTCTCAACAAAGTAAGTGGATTATAATTTAGGACGGACAAATAAAAAAAATCCAGCTTATATAAATAGGACGAATGGAGTACCAATCTTGGTTTTGACCGAATCACATGAAGTTTGTGATTGCAACAATTCACGTCTTATTTCATTTAGTATTCTTAAATTACTCAACAAGATTGTTGTAATTAAGAATTATGCATCAATATTTGGTTTTATTTCATCAATTTTGTTTTTTCTTACATACCTGCTCCTTAAGCTTTCGTTGACAAATTTTTTTAGAAGTTACCAAACTTTGTTTTTCAATTATCCAATGTTTAAACTAACTACAACCTGAATTGATAGTGCTTCAATTAGAGTTGTATTGTAACTTTATATTGTGTTTAATAAAATTGTGACTTTGTTTGCATTTAGCTTTATATTGATTGTTTCCTTATGGGTTAAGAGAGATTATTATACTCATAGTAGTGTGCACGTGTGCTTGACATAGGTATAGTTAACACACAATCACGCAGTTAATGGCCCGATTAATAAATACGTATCACAATACACCAAAGAGTGTTCTACAACCAATGCATGCCATATAATCACATGAACCATGCTTTGACATATACATCCACGATATGTAGTGCAAACTTAGTAACAAATAAATCATATAGAATATCAAGTAAATTAATGTCACAGTTGTGATAAAACTCCCAAAATTCAACTACTAATAAGTTAAACATGTCTATAACGAATAAAGGAATCAACTTATGGCAGGGGTCAAGGGGGGTCAAGGTCGGATTCATCGTCAAGAGGCGATGGGGATAAGATTCATCGTCAAGATGGAACTTGAGTTTGGGTGTCCTTACATCACCGATGGCTCAAGAAAAAACTCGTCTCACCTGATTTATTTTGAGTGTACTTGAGTTTGGGTGTCCTTACATCTCCCGATACCGATGGAAAACTCAAGAAAAAAAGGTTGTTCAAAACCGCTTCCTCTCACATGGAACTACTTTTTTTTAAACCGAACCAAACCGCTTTGAAGTGGTTTTTAGGTTTCAATTTTTCCAAACTTGTTGAAAAAAATAGGGTTCAATTTTATTGTTGTTGAGGTTTTCCTTGGCCTATTGGACATGAGGTAGGACATTCTTTATACCACAAATCTTGATTTTTTATAAACAACTACTATAACCGCCCAAACCGAACCGTGTTCATACCATATAAGATGGGGACCTCAAAGCGACAAAGAAAGGCCAATATAGCGGTCATTAGAGAAGAAAATCAAGACTTTAATTCCATCTCTGCTCCTTTTTAGTGGCCAAAACTTGCACTCTCATTGGCTTTTGGTGCCATCGAGAAAAATTGTATCCATTTTTTTATCTCATTCTGGCCTTTACCTTTGACATATCCCTATGATACATAGCTTTTTAAAAGACTACTCATTTTGCTAAAGAACTAGCTTGCCAGCCGCAGAGATGAATGCCATCAACTAGGGCGCTATTGACCACTGACAACTTGCTCACCAGCCGCTCGTACCTCACTTCTTAGGATCCAATTCAAGTTAAATCTTCAATAAAGCTAGCACCACTCCTTTGGTGCTTCTCCGGCCTCTATGCAACTTCACAGAAGTTCGTAGCTCATGAGATTCGCTCCTCAACTATGCTCGCTGCACCACTATCTGTCCAACTAGGATCAAACCGCTATAGAAATCTGCACTCCATGGATCAAGCACATCAGGTAGTGAACAACTATCCTGTTTGGGATTTTTTTTGCTACTACTTTTGGTGTTAATGATAATCATCATCAACTTCTTCATCTTTTATTTAATAGTTGGGAAATTTCTTAGAGAAGGACCGAGAAGCACTTCCAAGAGCAACAGATGCGAGTTGACTTAGTTAAAGAAAAGCAAACTCGACTCGAGGTATGTAGGACTCTGCCAAGCTAAGGTAGGAGGTTGGGGGCCCAGAGTCGACGAAGTTAGGTCCCAACACCCGTATAAATGGTCAACTTGAGCTAAAAACATCAAAAATAAGGTTCATGTTAAAAAATGAGGGTCAGTGTCGACACCATGAAGCAAAGGTGTCGACACCCTCCCTAAAACTGGCATAGTACCCAATGCTAGGGTGTTAATAGACTACCCCCAAAAAGAAGTCGTTGACATAATATTTAAACATAAATAACTTTGGGGTAGTGCAAAAAAAGATGTCGTTGACATAAAATTAGAACTCATTTGCCCCTTATATTTTAAAATTAAAAATAATAATAATAATAAATTCAATAATTCAATAATATATTTACCCCTCATATTACAATCGAGTAAAATAATATTTAAATATAAATTGTCGTTGGGGATAAGATGTGCTAATTAATTGAATGTTGAGTATAAGAATACAATAGAAAAAAGTTGGATACATAAAAGCGACAATGACAAAATGTTGGAGATCTTTATTACAATTTAAATATATTGCAACAAACAAAAATTGTTTTAAGAATATAATTACCCTTATTATTATCCTTAAATACATTTTAATTCTAGGACAATCCCATAAGGTCCTTAATCACATTTTCTACCCTATAACCTTAATTAAAAAAATCCTAACAAAAAAAAAAAAATAAAAATCACATCAGAAATTCTGGGATATTACAATTATATTACAACGAAACGAATTATACGACGAGAGTGCAAGTTAAAACCAAACAAAACTGCATTTGTGTGATAGACCGATTTGGTTTAGATTTGGGATTTTGTCAAACCATTATAAATAGTTTATTTCAAAATATATCAAAAATCATCCAAATCGAACAACTTACACTCCTAGTCTCAATCAAAATACTCTGGGCAAATTCGTTAGCTTGACAACAACAACAAAATAGTGCGGTAGTTAATATTTTGTGTCCATGACATATATTACATATATTCGCAGTACTATTTTCCGTTTGACAAATTAACAGAGTTTTAAGAGAATGAATCAATTGAAACAAAAATAAAATCAAATAATCTAGTTATATAATAAGTAAAATTTAAAAATCACTTGAAATTAGGTATTAATTTCTATTAGTTGTGTTTGAAAATAATACTTAGTATAATATTTGATATTTTTCGTAGAGCTTCCTCGAAAACATAAACGACGAAAAAGTTATTGTAAGAATTAACGTTAATTTTATGGGAATTAACTCTCAAATGACTTAAATTGAATAAGTTAAAATTATTTGACAAATCTCTTTGAAAAAAAAATAAAAAAAAATCTACATGATGATTTGAATCTGGGTTATTTATTTGTCAAACCCTTCAAATTAAATGTACGCTTGAAATGATTTTACATTTGGGATAAAACCTTGGACCCTTATGTTTTGGATTGCACGGGCTTGTTTATTGACAAGGCTAGGCTTACAAACATTATAAAATTCTAAGATATTATATTCGACACCTGGATTTCTTACAATCCGATCATAGTCCACTTTTACTATTGTTGTCTTAGCAGAATGGCATGTTTGCATCGCGATCAAGGGGTAGAGCTATGAACCTTTTTGGAGCGATGAGAGTGATCAGATAGTAAGCACCATTGAGGAGTACTCTGGGGATATCTATCGGAGCTGGGGGCTGAATCAAGATGAGTTGGAAGCGGGGTCTCGGGGTGTTCTCTCCCATTTGTGATTTGACGCCCTCAAACTCTGTTGAATAATGCTAAGTCTTTGGCATCAGTAGACGAGACAAATGTTGTGCAGATTATCGGCCCATCATCAAGGAAGTACTCCCAGGCCTTATCTCAGGAAACCAGAGTGCCTGTGTGTCAGGTCGCTTAATCGCAGATAATGTTATAACCGCTCTCAAACTCCTATATTCGATGGGTAAACGAAACAATTGAAGCTTATGACACGGTTGAGTGGAGTTTTGTGCTCAAGGTGATGGACGGAATATGATTTATGCAAAAATAGGACTTCACCAGGGGAGTCTTCTTTTGCCTTTACCAGTTTTTCTTGTGAGCCGAAGCTTTGTCTGGTCTAATCCGGTTGGTGAAAAGTGAGGATCAAATCATGGATATGTAGTATACTAGAGCCGGTCCGCGAGTATGCCACCTCTGTGTCAACTCTTATCGATTTGTTCCAGTAGATGGGAACTGAGTCGCCAACGAAGTTGCTTCCTATGCTACTATTCCCCTAGTTGTGCGCAACTGGAGATATAGTATTCAGCTATTTATTTCGTCATTTGTTCGTCGCGACTTCTAAAAGATGGGAAAAAGAATAGATGAAAAAGAATAGACAGACAAAGAGCCTAAAGCTGAAGCAACTTTCAGACAATAGTTAACCAGGTATCCAAGAAAACATGACAAGTCTACAATGTTTTATTAAACTCCACAACCATCAACTGCACCAACTGGTAGGTGAAGTATACAAAAATTTAACAAATTTAGTCCCTTAAAATGCTGCAAAAGTCCCTGTCACATGATGTATTTGACGGTTTCTTGAAATGAAGGCAGATTAGATTTCCAAACATAAAAAGACATAGTATTACTATATGAATTATCGAAATAAATTAAATATTACAGTTATGGGGATTAAAAGTTGGAATTTAAATCAATAATTCGGGTTTCCTAAATTACATTTTTCCTTGAACAAATGAGCTATTAGTGTATTTGTTGCAATCCAGAAGTAATTCCAAGTCAGTTCCTTACAATTGACAAACAGAAAGTGCTTCTTCTACAAGTCAATCCTCTTCTTTCACAATCACCTACAACATCAAAAAAAAAAAAATTCCTTTAGTTGGCATGCCTAAAATAGTAAAAATACCAGTAAGCACAACGCATTGACGATCTAAGTTGTTGTTCATGTCGAAAATGAGCTGAAATTTCAGATTGGCTTCTGAAGAATTTCTTCTTTAAGAACTTCTAATTCTAGATTTCAGTTTTCTCCTTAACGCTGACATCCACAAATGAATAATCACATACGTAGGTGAACAAGTCTACCTAACAACAATAAACGAGAGGCAACAGATAAGTTTGATTCGTTGCTAGATCTAGAAGACGATAAAAAGCAACAAATCCTTAGCAACTACGACAAATCACGGTATATTTAGGACACCCCACGTTCTACCAAGATCGTGTCACTCTTATAAAAAGGAGCCTCTTTAAGTCTACACAAACATGTCCTAGTCTATCCTTCCTTAGTCTATCCACAACCCACTTCTCCTCCACTGGTTTTGTATATTCTCATTTCTTATTTTATCCATTTTAGTATTGTCGAGCATCCATCTTGTTAACCAGAATAGGAAGAGATACTATCTCCCAAAAATATAAATGCACTTGTGCAAAGCACTCTGAAGAGATCAATTACACCGATGTCATATTCTAACCAACAAAATCCAGTTTAGAAGATTGTACCGTTTTATTAAACTTGTAAAGAATGCATTTTAGATAACTACCCATCAACAGCAAATTTAACCGGACAAATAAGGGAAAATTTATGAATACGATTACGAAGTCGCATAAGAACACGAAAAAAATCGACACCCTCATCATTTAGTGAACTTCAATCCTATTGGTTAATGACTTCAATTTAGACAATCTCAAGTGGTGACATTTACCGTGACAAGAAAAAACTCCACAGGTGATGGCTTCTGTATTTGTTATTCCAAGTTAATCCGCTTCGAATTGTAACACAATGATAACAAAACTAAGTATTGTTCCCAAATAAATTTAGGTACAACTACGTGAATCCTTTTGCGCTCAATTCATTGCCAGATCTACTATAGGATCCAAAACACATATTTTCAGTAACAAAATATCCAGAGACACAGAGTTATGAACTCAATCTTCCTCAATACAGTCATAAATATTAGCCATACAGAATCAGAAGACAACATAAATTTAACATCCTGACAAAGATTTGCACATCAAATCCTAAAAGTTATCGAGCAACCTGTGTTAAAGAACAAAGAAATGAAAACCTATTAACAAAAATAAGAATTACCAATATACAAGAGCTAGAACCCAGATGCAGACACCGGAATTCCGATAAGTCCTCGAATCCATTGTTGCCTCGCCTCAATCGAAAGCCGCAATTAAAGAATCTCAATCTAGTGGAACCATACCTTCAATGTAGGAGGATCCACCAAGAAAAAAGAATTGAACAGAAAATATTGAAATGATGTGATGTGATTTATATCCAAATATATTGTTGTTGTTTTGGTTTAATAACCACCTACTTCCTTTAAAATTTGCCTTCTCCTGATCAACAAGAATGCCACCACACACACTTGCAAGATCCCGGCTACTCCCGCGAACATCAGCCCAATTTTCTTCCCCGTGTTGAGCTTATCTTTCTTTGGTGGGGGGCTCAAATTTGGAGGAGACTCGTTTGGAGGAGGAGGGAAGAGACGTTTTCTTGGAGATGGCGGGGGAGGGCTGAGAGGCGAGGGCAGGGGAGGCGGTGGTGATTGAGTTGGAGGTGGAGGAGGAGGAGGCGGTGGTGGTGGAGATGGAGGTGGAGGAGAAGGCGGTGGGGGAACAAATGGAGGGGCGGAACGAATGGAGGGGGCGGAGCGAGTGGTGGTGGTGGTGGTGGTGAGCCGATGCCGACAGGTGGTGGTGGTGGGGTGAAAGGTGGAGATATCGGTGGCGGAGGCGAGCTCAGCGGAGGAGGAGGAGGAGGAGAAATTCCGGGTGGTGGAGGATTCACATTTTGTTGAGACTCAACAATGAGAGCAAAGAAAACAAAGAAAATCCCCAAACAAGCAATGACCATAGTCAACAATGGCGAATTCATATTCATCGCACAAATCGATTAGTCAGGAAAAATCTTCTTCTTTGCAACCTCCTCGCATCTGGGTTCGCTTCAAATTCCTCTTCTAATTCAACAAAAACCAAATCTTCATAAACGTGGCAATTTCTTTCAAGATCTAAAATCCAATAACTGGCAATGCTTTTGGATCCTGGGCCTGTAAATTTCTTGTTATTTGCAATAATCAACAAAAAGATCCAACTGGGCTGGCCCCAAAAATCTTGATTTCTTCTTCAAATAGAAAAGAATTCACAGAAAGGTTCCCCAGGAAACAAGAAATTAGGTATAAGACATTACATTGGATTCTTGAATCTGGAACAAAAATGCGAAACAATATTCATATATAATAATGAATTCAGGCTGGTTAAATTTATAATTTCTTCTCCTTCCTGATCCCCCAATTCTCAGTAAAAATGAAATTAGAGAGAGAAAACTAGAGAGGGAGAAAGCGAAAAGGGGGACAAGGAAGAGAAGGTAGAGAGAGATGTAAATGGGAAATGGGAAATGGGGAGGAAAGAACAGGCGGGAATGGATTCAACGGTTGTTCTAATTTTGGGTTTGTTGATTTGATTTGGGGTCAATACACAAAACTGTAGCAGTAATTTAGGTTGTCTGAATTTGATTGTTCCTATGTTTTTGGTTGTTTGTCTTAAAATGAAAATAAAAATAAAGAACACTCCATGTTGACCAAAGGCATTGACCTTGTCAACCTGCACAAAACATTGTTCACCGATTTTTCCAATGAGGCAATGAGTGGAGAAGTGTTTCTTTATGTTTTTTCTTTTGCTAAAAAAAAAAAAAAAAAAAAAAAGCTACAAAAAATTGAGAGTTAAATAATATAATACAATTTATTATAATCTAAATTTGCCGAAACATATTTAAGAAATGTACTTACAAATAATTCTTGAAATGTCGAAATATATTTACAATGGGATCGGTTGCAATTTTCAAATCGATATAACAATTGAGCATCTAATCAAAATTAAATAGTTCATTTCGAATTTAATTTTAATTGCTAGTTTGTGAAACATTTCTTTTTTATTCCAAGGTTGGTGTGGCAGGTGCAATATATCAATCAATCATAAATTAATATCTATTCACAATATTTTAAAAATAAAATGATTTTTAACCTCCTTTTTTAATTATAAAAATAATCAAAAATCAAATTCCGAATTATTCTTATCACCAAATCAAGGCCAACCGCCTAAGACCCCAACCATTCATTCAAAATCTTTTAAAAAAAAAAAAAAAAATCCTACTTATTTGAAATGAACTAAATAAAAATAAATCTAAATTTAACATACATTATCTATCTTAATCTAATCTTTAAATTGTATATCGTGTAATTTTTCTATTAAAATTTTATAATTATAATCAAAACTACATTGTTTGGATTGGAAAGCAATGAATATTTTATAATTATAATGAAATCTACAAACAATGAATATTTTCTAGTTATAATGAAATCTAGAAAATCTAATCGCGCAAAAGAAAAACAACAGAAGACAACAAATTAGACTCCAGAACACTTAACACAAATTCAAATAATTTTTTCATTCGTGAAGAAGAAGAAAATGGTATCTTTTTTGGCTTGTAAGTTTGACAAAAAATTTACATTTTAAAAAATTTTAATTTATTAAGGGTCACATTTAAATTTTCGTCTAACGCCCCTCAGATCTGAAGACCGGCCCCGGCACCAAATTAACAATAAAACTCAAAATAATACATCGCAAAGCAGTGAATACTAATGTACGTAACTCATATCGAACTATAATGAGACGTCATGATTAAAAAATCTTAAATTTATTGAATTTTGATATTTCATAATAAAAGTTCGTTTGAAAATAAAATTTGTTTAATTATCAAATTGTTCGTTTGAACTTTTTGAACGATGTCGAACTACTCTAAAGCTTTGCCCTTGATTAAACTAACATACAAATGATCTCTAAGAATAATAATTTTAGGAGCTTATTAAAAAAATAAGTTAAAAGAAAATTATTGGCATGAATGGTCACTTTATTAAATTTACAATTTAAAATGGTGACTTGGCGATGATGATTAAGCATTTTTTATTGTATTGAAGACATAACTTTATATAATACTCACTTTAGTCCATATATTTCAATTAAGTTTTTCAAAAATTGCATCTTAGGTCCTTAATCTTTTACATATTTATAATTTGGTCCTCAAATTTTCAATTATCTTTCATTTTAGTCCTCCAAAAATTGTATCTTAGGTCCTTCAACTTTTTACATATTTACACTTTGGTCCCCATATTTTCAATTATCTTTCAGTTAAGTCCTCTAAAAAATTGCATCTTAAGTCCTTCAACTTTATACATCTTTAATTTTAGTGGCCAAAATAAGTGTAATTTTAGTGGTCAAAATAAATGCATTTTCAATTAAATCTTCGACTTTACACTCGAATTTTTACCTAAACGAACAAAATAATATTATAGGGTTTGACTACTAAAATATCTACTTTTAGTGGTCAACTCTAAGAGATAAATGCGAATTTTACACTTATTTTGACTACTAAATAGTTTATTATTTAATTATATTATTTTGTTCGTTTAGGTGAAAATACGTGTAAAGTCAATGATTTAATTGAAAATACACTTATTTTGACCATTAAAATTGCACTTAGTTTGGCCACTAAAATCAATAATTTAGGGACCAAAGTTTGAAGATGTATAAAATTGAAAGACCTAATATGCAATTTTTTAGAGGACTTAACTGAAAGATAATTGAAAATATGGGGACCAAAGTGTAAAGATGTAAAAAGTTGAAGGACCTAAGATGCAATTTTTGGAGGACTAAAATGAAAGATAATTGAAAATTTGAGGACCAAATTGTAAATATGCAAAAGATTAAGGACCTAAGATGCAATTTTTGAAAGACTTAATTGAAATATGGACTAAAGTGAGTATTATATAAAGTTATGTACTACAATACAATAAAAAAAATGCCAAATCATCACGCCAAGTCACCATTTTAAATTGTAAATTTAATAAAGTGAATTATTAGTGAAAGCGATTAACTTCAATGACCATCATCATTGAAACTTTGAACTTCAATGATTATTTTGTAATTTGAACGTAACTTCAATGACCTTCAGTGAAATTAACCCGCATGAATTATTCATATTTTTTTATATAAAAAATAATAATAAGTGCATTCCGACAGAAGAATTTGTAACAACTAGACGCATGAGCATCTTACTGACACAGTCCATCCCTCTCCAACTCATATCTACAGTCCATCCCTCTCCAACTCATATCTACAAAATAAAATATCCATAATCATCTCCAGCCTCAACATGCCTAACAAAATGCTATCCGTTAAGGGTGGAAAATGGGCATAGGCCGACTCGGCTCGTTTCACTACGAATCGATGAATTGAGTCGAGCTCGAATTTTGACTAGGTGAGTTAAGATGAGTTCGACAAGTAAAGTACATGAATTTTGTGAGGGATGACTTGTGAGCATCCTTATTTTTCATTTAATTACACTAAACTTTTTAATTTTTCTACTCCATATACTATGCTTTAAATTATGGCAGTCCAATCGGCCAGCTTGGCTCGATCTTTTGCCACCTCAATTATGCATTGCCCATTAATATTTTTATTTTTTCTTTCTTTTTGGTCCATAATGAATATTAAATATGGTGGTTATACTGTCACCATGAAATTTGTTTCTTCCACCACGTTTGTAAATATTTTTTCTTATTTATTAAAATAGTCATAAATAAAATGATATAATTAACTCATCATTCTATTTCTTTAATTCTTATATATGCAAGAGAAATCATAGAGAAAAGATCAAATCTTCGGACGCCCTGAAAATACTATGAGGTGCTTAGAAATGATCGAAATAGTTGAATAGAATGATCACAATTACTATAGCCCTTGATAAATTTACCAAAGACGAAAATAATTTATTTGATATCATGGAAGATTTGTTATGAAGGGACTGTTTTGTTTTTGTAGGCTGTTCCGGTCCATTATTCTTTCCTTATGCCTATTTCGCAGTAGGGGGTTGGACCCATCGAATGAGACATACAATGAATTTTCACGAGTAATAAAGAGATCTTCTTAAAATTAAAAATAAAAATTGATTCATACATAATGAAAATCTCTTATATCTATTCTTTGTCACACGACTCGAATAAAAATATCGAATTACAATCTATTAAATCCGTTAGATTTTACATATTAATTTGTAATTTTCATATGATCATGTTCTGTTCTTGATTAGGATAACTCGTCAATAATGCAACTAGTTAATTATCAATTAAACAATAAGGTAAAGAAAAAAAAAAAAAAATTAGGAATCTTCAAGCTTCCTCGTAGATCGAAGATGCTCTGTCCTAATATCTACTTTGTGGATTTAAAAAATAATAAATAAAGTTAAGTCTGAAGTAAAAGTCAATAGGATTATGACTTGGGTTTTGTGCTCTCTATAATTATGTAATGTAATTAGGTGCACAATAATGCTAGTATTGTCGCCCTAGATTTAGCCTTGAAGAGTTGAACAAATTTGTAATTTCTTTTTAAATTTTTAGGAGAAATAAAGATATTTAAAAACGTCCACACACGCACAAGCAATGGCGGATTGGGGGGACCGGACTGTAGTCCGAGCCCACCCGAAAAAAGTAGTTTTTTAGTGTAAAAAAAAATTTAGTAACACTTCGTGCAAAAAAAAAATTTTTAGTAGCAGTCCGAACTAAAAAAATTACTGGATCCATCACTGCGCACGAGCATAAAAAAACCATGCCCGGGTTATCTTGCTAGACTAGTTAGCCCACAACACGACTCATCTCCAATCAAAAAGGGTTGGACCACTCTTGGTCTAAACATCTCGAACCATCTTTAACTTTCGTTGTGGAGTCGATATGGATTTAATTTTCAAAAAAAAAAAAAAAAACAGAAAGGAAAAAGAGAGAAGCAATCCGGATGAACGTTAGAACTTGAAAGCTTTTTTTTCTTTTGTTTGAAATTGAAGATATGGATTATGATTTAATTATGCTTCAGCTTTCTTCTTCTTAATGGGTCCACTCTACGAGGCTTTTACAATAAATTCAAGAAAAGTTTTATGGGGAAAATTGATAACTTTGACTATTTAACGTTATATTTTGATAACTAACAAAATTTTGAACTAATTGAAAAAATCATGTAGAAATTAAGAAAATCGGGTTTCTTGTGCCCCAAAAATTCTCTAGAATTTATTTAAAAATTATTTAAATAAAAATTATTTAGTATGACTACTCGAATCCGAATGCTATAATGATGTGTGACTTATGAAAATAAGAATTTTTTTTTTTAATATGTCCAATATGTTTATAAAATAATTAGTGTTGTATATATTAATTTAATTTCGAAATGAAAAATATTAGTTGTGGCCTAGCTTTTGTCACTTATTTGAGTTGTAACACGTGTAATTTTATTTTGTATTGGCCAACATTATTAATTGGTTATGTGACAAATAATAATACGTGACTATTATGACGAGTAATGTGGAGTTATTTATGCATGTAATCACGAAAGAATAATTAATGTGACTACCGTAGATCGTATGCTATAATTTTTTGAGACGACTGTCATCACGATGTTATAAGTTTTTGTGAAGACTTGTCATTTGCATTTAATAACTTTGTGTGATTGTATTAAAATTGTGGTGTGACTTAAATGTGTGGCTGGTTATATTAAAATTTTAATTCATTAATTTTAAAAAGATCTCATTTTACAAAATATTTTTTAATAGCATTATTTGTCAAAACACATAATAAGAATAGTGTTAAACCTAATTATCTTAAGTTTTATATATAACCTAAAAAATTGAACAGACTAAAAAATTAAACTATTTCTCAAAATACTGTTCAATTTTTTTTTTTTTACCAAAATAATATTTTACACTATTATTTCACCTTTTATAACAAAAGTATTACACTTATGTAATGTTGTCGCTGCTGCCGCCGCCACTACCACCAACAGTATCAATGTAACGAAAATGTTCAATTGGCAGAAATGAATTTCTAGACTCACAGATTTATCGACATCAAATTGGTATAACAATTGTAATAAGACGTGTTGCACCGCCGTTGACGCCACCATCGTCGACGCGTGTAATACTTGTAATAAAATATATTACGCTGCTGTCCTCACCATTGTAAGCACCACAACATGTAGCACTTGTAATTTACAATGTTATACCGTCATCGTCATCATCATCATCATCATCATCACTATCTGCATCAGCATCGTGTTATCATCACCACCACCACTACCGATAGATCACAATCACCATCATCGCACCACCAGATATGCACCACAACAACCATTGCGGCACCACCAACATCGTGCCATCATTAGATTCATTATCGTGCTATCATCACCACCAATCCCCACCATTAATGATGGTAGTCAAACCTCACACCATCCACAAAATCAATCTTAGTTGATCAATTAGCTTCATTGTTTGTGGGTAAAAGCTTAGATAGAGTGGTGGTTAGTGGTGGTTGGTGTCGGCATTGAATGGCAGCGATGGTGGTGATGGTGGTGGTGATGGATATTATTTATATAGTTGGCGTGTGAATTTGATTTGGGCATTGTTTTTTTAGGATTTTGATTTAAAAATAAGTAATTGATAAGTAAAAATAGTAGTTTTGGCAAAAAAAAAAAAAAGAAGAAGGGTAAATTTGGAATTTCAAAACTAAACCTGGTAATTAGCGCAATTTCCCATAAATTCACTCTATGGCCTATGAGTTGTGTAAAGGAGTGCACATATTAGTGGGCTTGAAGATGGTAAGATTTGTTTACTGAAAGGCGAATTGACACAAGTAGCGCTAAATTGGATCAAAAACACAATTGGAGCACTCATATTTTATTTTTATTTTTTCAATTCAACATATAAAGGCAATTTCCATATTCAAGGAGATAAAGGTTGTCCGAGTGGATTTCAACATAAAGGTTTTTCTTGTAGTATGTCAACTTTCAAGTATTCTTAAACTAATCTTGGTCTGAACATTCTTATATAAAATCAAATGTAGTTGACTGAAAAAACAAAACAAACCAAAAAGAGAAAAACGCAAATTAAACGTGGTTCAATAAACTGTCGACAACCATTGGAAAATGGTATTTTATTAACTCAGAAAATCTTCAAGACAATTTTTTTCTCATTTTCTCAACTTCTTCATACACAAAATTAGAACGCTCAACTTACAACACAAGAAGACTCGTACTCTATACGCCATTGAACATTGAATTGAAATTTGACAATGCAAATAACTAACAAATAAAAGGTGGAGGTCTAAGTACAAAATGTTATGCTTAAGAATTGCAAGGCAAATTTTCTTTTAATTTTTTTAAAAATATTATATGTTATATTTAATCCTTTTCGACATAATTTAATTCCTTTTTACATGTGAAATGGTGCATCCAATATTTGAGATTGCAAGTGTGAAACATTAAATTGCATGTCTAGATTAATTAGTATACCGCTTTTCTTTGTTGTGGAATTCGACCGTAGAAGATTTTAATGAATTGAAGAGTTGAGAAGAATGTGAGAGAAAGAGAGAGAGAAAGAGTTTTGTTTGAGGGGAGATTGATTTGATGAATATAGAAAAATGGAAGAATTGAGAGAGAGATATAAGTTTTGATTTGAGAAGATGAAAACGTAGTAATGAGACAAAGAAATTTTTTTTTGTCCAGAAAGCAGAGTAAATCTCCTTACAATCGGTGATAAATCACATATAAAAATATATTTATTAATATATGAGGTGTTCTCCAACTTTATATTAATAAATAACAATTTATATCTCAAACTAGGGATGGCAATGGGGCGGGTTTGCTCGACCCTGCGAAAATTTAGTCCCCGCCCCTGCGACCTCGAATTCGAGGCAGTATGGGCGGCCTTTGACCGCCAACCGCCATTTTTTTTTTTTTTTTAAACCCGAAAAATTTTTAAAAAATATTAATTTTAAAAATATTTGTACCAAATAAAACAAAAAAATTATAAGATTTGGGTTGTGATTTAGTAGTTAACGTTGGTAGTTTATAAGTTTCAACTCGGGTTCGATTCTTCTTCTTAAATCCATTTTTAGTGAAAATTATAATTTATACTATATTTTTGATTTTTCAAAAAAAAAAAAAAAAAAAATTGAGAGTGCGGGGCTGGGACTGGGACAATGAATTTTTTTGCCATCTCTATCTCAAACTATGTTGGCTAAGCTCCAAAGGACTCCCCCCCACCCCGGCCCGGCCCGGACAAAAGAATTTTTTTTTTTTTGAAAAAAAAAAAAAAAAAAGGTGGCAGCCGTCAACCTCTTGTCCATATCTTCAAGTCATAATTCATTATTCTTCTTAATATCGTTTTTCAAATTTCATTTTCATATCCATTTTTGAGTTTGATGCTTGTTCGTTTTAAGAGCACATATTAAAAGATAAGATCTTCGGTGAAAAATTATCTTAAAATATTTAACGGTCAATTATTTAATTCTTAAAAGGCAACCAACGAAAAAGGACAAATAAAAGGCAAAAAAAAAAAAAAAAAAAAATTAAAACTTTTGACTATTATTTGTGTATGGACTTTTGTTAAAAGTCTAAAAGCAATAAACACGATTTGATTTAATGACATCAAATACTTTCAAATATTATGAATTAATCAACAACTACTCAAGTAAGAAAAGAAAAACAACAAATTAGTAGCAAAATTATTATAAGCACACACATATTGTAAGTCGATTTAGACATCTAAGAGTCGTGATAATACGGGAAAGTATGCATAATTTTTTTCATAGACATTTGTAACGTTAAGATGGAATAGACTTATTAACACGCCCAATATTCTTGTTGTAACATGATGAGAAGCTCGACTATCATAAGTATTTTTTTGATAAGGATGTCGACCAATCGATTGAATATTTTTTTATATGTAAATATTTCTCTAAATCAATCATATATATATTTGGTGGTCCAGTAGCAGGTGTAATAGCACTTGCATTATTAAAACATTACAAATTATTTAGCAGCCTTTGATGTGAGTACAACGTTGTATGTCTCAACTTTATAGGCCATAGGGCTTCAATCATCACTTTCAACAATTAATTAATTAATTAATTAATTTGAACTAACTAATTAATATGTATTTTATAAATAGTTTTATAAAAATAATCAACTTTATTTGTTTTTCTTCAACTTATATTGATCAAGACTTGTAGTGGAGAATTTCATATAAACATATGAAATATATTTTTTACTCGTAAAATCTATAATTTATAAATATTTAAAAATTAATTTTAGCACCGAATCTTATAGGGAACATTGCAATAGGAAAGGGAAAATATTTCCATGGCCCCACCTGAACCCACCACCCATAACCCACCACGCACCCCACTCCCACCCCAAATTTACTAGTCTTCTTATAATTCCCCCGGTGTGCGCATATACGTGCGTGTACTGAGGCCTGAAAATTGTCCATGGCTCTCAGAAAAGTCGAGAAATTAAGGCCAACCAAGAAGGAAATCAACAGGGAAGCATGGACGGCGGAGGAAGACCGGAAACTGGCGGAAGCTGTCGAAATCCACGGCCCAAAGCGGTGGAAGACCATTGCCACCTCCACAGGCAAAATGATATCATCAACTACTTTAGTCTTTATACATATTATCTTGAACAATTAAGTTTTCAATATATATATGTATATATGTATGTATGTATATATGTGTATATGCAGGACTGAATCGGTGTGGCAAGAGTTGCAGGCTAAGATGGATGAATTATCTGAGACCAAACATCAAGAGAGGAAGTATGTCTGACCAAGAGGAAGATTTGATCCTCAGACTGCACAAACTCCTAGGAAACAGGTAAAAAAGTGACACGAAGGGATTTCTAAAACCCGACTTTAAATTTAAATCTATTGAGAATAAGACTTACTTTTTCGTTGTTTATGTTGGTTACAGATGGTCATTGATCGCCGGAAGATTGCCGGGTCGAACAGACAATGAGATCAAGAATTACTGGAAATCCCATTTGAGCAAGAAAATTGAGAAATCAAATGGAGGGATTTCATATTCCAAGAGTGCAGAGGAGCCAATAGGAGAAAAGATTGACACATTCAAATCAAATGTTACTGGTTCTGAGGACTCAAAAATCAGCTTTGATCTGGATGACTTTTTTGATTTCTCCAATGAGAATCCCTCAACTTTAGAATGGCTAAGCAAATTTGTTGATTTGTGTTCATAATCCCAAATCATAGATGTTTGCAAGGGTTGACCAAAATATCAAATTGTTTTGCTTTGTACGTCATGGACAAATATGTAATTACTACTTTTTAGTTACTCAAACTATGTATAAAATCTTGTCTTCTCTTTCATTTTTGTTTATCACACATCATGAATTTGTCATAGTCAATCTCAAATTCAAGTAGATGAGTGTTGCAGTAGGTCAATAGCTACCTTTTTGATTGGTACCGCAGTCGCTCTTTGGTTAGGTATTGGTGCAACATTACCTATTGATAAATCCCCAACAAAGGCTAAGCAGGTAGGGGTTCAGGCAGGCTCACTTAATCCTACAGGGGGGCGCACTAGAAGTGTCTTCAAATCTGATTTTAGACTTATTTTTCTAGTTTGATCTTTTTAGCTATGCATTACACACCTCATGTGGATCTAACTTTCAACAGTGTAGAACCACTGTTAAAAAATTTCGCGATAAGCGGTAGCGCCAGATTCCCGCCTAAAGCTCAAGTTCAACCTCAACGCCTACCCACGCCGCACACCTTGCTCTTGCATCGCCCTTATCTTGTTATCGCCTAGGCTTCGCCTAAGTTTGAAAAGCTTGAAGCTCGGTCTCCACGCCTAGCCACGCTTTACACTTTTTAGAACATTGTGTAGAACACATTATGAGAGATGTTGAAGGGGGCTGGTTGCTTCGTTATATGCATAACGTAAATTTTAGTGACAAATAAAGATTTTATGTATTCAACACAGTCAAATATAAATGAGAGGACTTTTCTCAACTCATTGAATGAATTGCATAAAGATAGCGTGTTTGAGTTTGATACACCGACTCTAGCAAACATGAGAGATTTTTGTCCGATGTCATGTCCACTTTAACGTAGACAAAACTTGTGACCCAACAACAAAAACGAGCTTTGTCCTGAGAATTTAATTGAAGTTTAATTTTACAATCGATCCTTTTGGTCATCACTTAAAAGACATTTATGTGTTTCTTTGAAAGTTTATAAATAATTATAAGTTGATCAAACATTATTTTATCTATATATTTCGTATGATTCACAATTTTTATTCACATATTTTGTAAGACCCACTACTTATAATTTACAAAAAAAAAATCTTTACCAAATATGCTGTATGACATATAGTTTAAAATTTTCTTTAATTTTGATGTCGTACACAATAAACTTATTTAACACATTCATACGTAGACGGAACTTGTTAGTTGCAAGCCTAATTTACTGCTTCTCTGAAATACAACAGGTTTTTGTTCAAAAATAAATAAGCAGATACCTGCAGACTGCAGCATATCTTCATGATCAGAGTGTGACGATGATTGAACAAAAGATTAAAAATGAATTATACTATATAACTGGCTTGTTCAGTAATATCGACTATACAATAATAAACAATATAAATTTAAAATCTTATCCATTCTACAATTCTGTTTAGTAAAAACATCTTTAATTATTATAGTTTACTTGAGGCATGTAAAATAGACAGACTTTCATTTCATATGATACTACGTTTAGTGAATATACGGTCAAATTATAAATTCAACTCCAATGGATTCCGTGACTCCGTCTAAAACTAAAATTAGTCTACAGGTTTTCAATTTTTATTTTCCTCGTCCGCCTTTTTTTTTTTTAATAAAACGTTGAATTTGATTTAAATTTGTTCACTCCGTCTAAAAATCTGTCTAAATTTAGACGAAGTCTTCATCAGCATGCATTGAAAATGATTTTACATAATCATGTCTATTCATGTTTATATAAGACGTCTAAAAAATAATAGACGGAGTACATTGTAGATACTCTTAAAACATCTCCAATCCTACCAAATGTAAGGTGACAAGTCTTTCACATGGCAAAATTTTAAACTCAAACGTACGTTTCTAATTAGGACTCCTCTTGTTGTACAGAAAATTTGCACAGAATGGTTGACAAAATGGGAGCAGTAAAATAGTCTTTCTTTACACTATTCACTCTCTCTCATCTGTCATCCAATCTTTACACATTTTCTGTACAACAAGCATTTTCCTTCTAATTATATCTTTCTCCTTATATTAATTATATTTTTGTCCTTGTCCCATTCTACAGACTGAAAGTAGGTACAAGCTTATCCATTCACACACCACAAGCAGCCTTTTGCATCGCACATGGTACAATGCATATCGACCAAAAAAGGTTGCAATGATGGGAAAAAGAAAGGTCACTTAAAGGGTGCAAAAGCTTGTAAAATTAAAATTTGACACTGCGATCTATTGTATTAATGTTACTTTTCATGCAAAGCTTTTATTAAATCCAGTCTAACACTTTTTACCATTTCGTTTGTTGGGGTCTCAAACCACGTGAAAAACTCTTAAATATGGAAATAGAAAAAAGAAATATATTCCAGTTCTTTAGAAATTATTAGTCAATCTTATTTCAATATGAATAATTAACAATGGAATCCAATTTTATGCAGCTGATCGTGAACCAGTGCGCCTCTACAGCTGAGTCCAGCCAGACTGTGTCAATTCGTGAGCCAACCTGCCTCTACAGCTGGGTTGGGCTAGGCCAGACTCACCTGTAGAGGCCCATGACTCATATGGACCAATCTACCCATGCCTAAAAATTTTGAAAAAAGAAATGAAAAAATATACAGAACTTGTGCACAAGCAGCCCAGATTCATAAACTCTTATAACAAATTTCCCTGCACAGTGCTGGCATTTAAATTGCATAGAAATTCATTGAATAATTATCAGCAAATAAAATATACTTGAAGAGGGTGGGGATCCGTGCAAGTCGTTGGCCGGCCTATTTCTACAGCTGGTTGGGTCAGGCCACACTCAGCTGTAGAGGCCCATGGCCCACATGAACCGACCCCATTCACACCTCTATGCTAGCTCACACAGCCCTCATTGTCAAAGTCGATGTTTCAAAAATTGGCTTCAAAAGCTCCTATAATGAACTTCCCAGCACAGTGTTGGCTTTTTAAAATGCATAGAAACTCATTGAATAGAAAATAAAACATACTAGGGTGGGGATATAAAAATCCCATTGCAGGTCAGAACCATTCACAAGAGAAACATATAAAGAAAAATCCAACTTAATTCTGGTTGATTTTAACTAAAATGTAAAGAAACATGTAAAAAACACTAACTTATTCATCCAACAAGGATGTGTATGGCACAGTATTTCCATTATACCTTTCTCCAAGTGATACAAGTTCCAAGGCCTTCAAACCAGTGAACAGCTACAATATTCTCCATTTAACCTGTGATAGGAATAAATTGCTTAGATATCTGCAGCTTGACAGAAAATTCACGTACGCTGTAAGCCTGCAAGGTACATGCTAGAAAAAATATGTGGAGATTCATAGTTTAAGGTTGAAAACAAGGTTTTCCCAGAATCTGCAGCCAAAATATACAACATGCCACCATGGGAATGTAGTAAAACTGGATAAAATCAGATGAAGATTGATAAGGACTTCATGGCCAATCTAGTGAGGACTTGGTCTTATATAACAATATTCATACCGTGAAATCAACACGGGTGCAATTTTTTATACTAAATTTGATTGTATTATATTTGACTCCAAATAGTTATTTGTAGGTTGTAGTACAAGGACTTATTTATTTCGTGTAGATGGCTAAAGTGACTTAATAAATTAGTAGAAATACTAGGCTACATTACTGTGTACATGACATAGTTAAAATTTATATCTACTAACATACATATAGGTCTCTCAAGTTATTAAATCAAAGGAGAGAACAGAAATATAAAGTTCATATACAGATACATGTTAGATTGCTAAAACAGAGATGATGTTTAATTAAGAAAAGAACCATAGAAGAAAAAGGAGCAAAATAAGTACATATACTGCAATAAGATTGTGAATTATGGGGAGCCAATGCATTTTTTGTTAAGTGGAAAAGACATGAGAAAATTTATATTTACTAATATACATATAGGTATATCAAGATATTAAATTAAGAGAGAGAACTGAAATATAAAGTTCATATACAGATATATCATTGATTACAAGAACACAGATGATGTCCAATTAAAAAAAGAACCAGAGAAGAATAAGGAGCAAAATAAGTACATACACTGCAATAAGATTGCGAATTATGGGGTGCCAATGCATTTTTTGTTAGGCGAAAAAGACAGGAGAAAAAAATGGGCAAACACATGTACTAGCTTTCAAGAAAAGAGAGAAACGGTAAGGGGGAAGGAGAGAAAAAAAAAAAAAAGAGACGACACACAGGAGTCTTTCTTATTCTTTTTCTTGTTGTGTGAAGGGGCACAAGCACAAGGACAGAGAGCAGGAGACTGGTGGCGGAGAAATGGAAAAGAGAACGCAGCAAAAAAACCAAAACAACATTTAAGGTACGAAAGTCAGTAGCTTTGCATTTCGTCCATTATGAGCCAAGGTATGATGGCACTCTGTCCATAAGAAAGAGTATGAAATGATATATCCATGCATCATGGCATTAAGTTCATTACAATGAAATTGATATCTTACTAAGAATCTGTTCTTCAGGGCAAGAAACCTGGGAACTGATGGCCATCAAAACCTGTTTGCCGGCTGCAGCATTTGAGGCACATTAGACTGTGAAGCCAACTGCTCCGAACTTGGAGAAGGTCTTATCATGTGACTTGGACCAGCTGGGTTGCCAGGGGCCTGTCTGCCCATCAGCTTAGCATTATTTGTATTTGTTTCAGATGGGACAGGCTCCATTGATGTACGTATCTGAGTAAGAGTTTTGTAAAGGAATGGGTCAGATATTCCTCAAGGGAACAATCCAGGTCAATTTCAGTTTGAACAAAATAACTTACCACATCCAGACGCTTTTTGTGGACTTCACTTGGTGACTGCAAGACATTCCAAATTCAACATCAATATATAAGCATGTAGTAATAGCAGATTCAAGTAACTGAGAATATGTTTTTGCATCTGATGTGATTTAACTTTCTTGAAAATTTATTACTGCAAACTACTATATTACTGGGACTCGGATGCAAGTCTGGACATGGACAACTAATGTTTAAACTTTTTCTTTAATTTTTGCAAAACTTCCAATGTATTTTAAACTGTTTGAGATGGGCATCCAAATTAAGTTGAAAAAAAATAGTAAATGCCTCCTTACCTTATCCAAGTGCCACAGTACTTCATAGATGGGCATCCAAATTAAGTTGAAAAAGTTATAGAATAGAAAATTAATATTCTTGATATACTTCATTAACGTATTAGCAATGCAAAATAGTAAATGTTTCCTGACCTTATCCAAGTGAAAGTACTTCATAGATGGGCATCCAAATTAAGTTGAAAAAGTTACAGAATAAAAAAGTAAAAAAGTAATATCCTTGATAGACCTCATAAACCTATTATCAATGCAAAATCTTGAATAAATGCTTCCTGGCATTATCCAAGTATCACATACTTCATGGATTGGCAATTGTTGAACATAGGAAGACCTAATATAATTCGTGAATGTAACAAACACCATGTCCATGCTGCATTAAGTAAATTTTTGAATAGAGAACAATGCTTACACGCTCTGGGTGGTGTTTCCCATCTTCGCTAGAATACCCTGGAATGTTCAATTTCCAGTTTTTCTCTGCAAAAGTTCCTTCTTTAGCCCAATGCAACAAACTAAGAGAACATGCAATCTTTGTATAATTTTTGAACATATTGACGCAATGAAAAAGAAAAGAGTTCAAATTGTCCTTTTGTGTTAGGATACAATGGTAAATGTGGTGTCAAAAGAATAGGATCAAAAGTGTTAACAAATTATATAATGTAGATCGGTGTCTTAAACTTTTGTGGTGAATTGCATTGTTTTTATTTTGCAAGGTGAAGATGCTATTCAAAGAAGCCCTGAAGCACAAACCTAGATGCAGCTGTAAATCTTTGGTTTCCAGAGTAGAAGACTTCCGATGCTTTGCCAAGGTGCATGCAAATGATGTAACCTACAACAAGATATGACCGGATGAATCTTCAAAGGAACTTAAATAACTAATGTTTAAGCATGCAGATTACCAACTCCTCCACCTCCACACATGCACACACTCAAACCCCCATCCCAACAAATAAATATATAGGAAAACTGCACAATATAGGACAGTTCCTACGTCACAACTAATTTCCGGACAGATCCCATATAGTCTAGCCCTATCACATCCCTAGCCACAGTGACCCAGGATCCACACTCTATGGTCCAACTACACGGTGTAGGGCACCACACTTTTGGGTGGTACCAGCTCTACTACCACTTGAAACAGCTGACGTTGGATTGTTGCCCCCACACCAAAAAATAATACTTGCTAAGTAACAAACCCAACAAATTATTTACACCTCCATAATTCAACTGTCCATAGCGTGACACTGTATTTCAAGAGCAAGATCACAAACTAACATGGTCATTACTACTAATAACAGTTAAAGACCGTCCTTCTTAAAAGAAGACGATGATAACGGTTATTACTTTTACTAATATTATTATTAATCCAGAATTTGTGAGCCTTACCGAATCAATAAAGTCATCGGCCATCTCCAAAAGAAAATCTTCAACTTCCGGATCCAGCTTTGCATGTAAATCCAACTATGACATTAAAATAACGATTAATTTAATCCCTTTACCGTATCCAGAAAAAGAAAACATATTAAATGAATTAAACATTCCTCTTATTTCAAAATCAATTAGATCTGCGATTTAAGTCCAAATCCTGAATTTTGTTATGAAATTTTACATAATTTAGTGAATTTCAAAAAGAAAAAAAGAAAAGTAAATTACTGAAATGCAGGATCAACCTGTGAAACTAAATCTTGTATCTTTCTCTTCCCAAGTAGTTGATTGCTTGCTTCAGTCCCTTGGCTTGAACTCCCCCCCGGTGTAGTATTTCCAGATGCAGTAGCATCTGGCTGAGATCCAGTCAAACTTACAGATTTCTGGCCTCCGGGAGCCACCATTCTTGGAGACTGCTGCTGCTGCTGCTGCTGCTGCTGCAAAAGTGGTTGTGGCTGCTGAGGTTGCTGTAATGGCTGCTGCTGCTGCTGCTGTTGCTGTTGCTGTTGTTGCTGCTGGTTCATCTGGGAATGGCCCATTTGTTGTTGCTGTTGTACCATTTGGGACAACTGTTGTGGGTTCAATCCCAATGAATTTTGATGCAGCTGAGAAGAAGAAGCTAGTTGCTGCTGCATTAGTTGTTGGTGCCTTTGTTGTTGAAGACGGTTGGGAGAAGATATAGCAGGCATTTGTTTTAACCACTGCTGTTGGGACAAGGTGTTCTGTATCATAGCTGGTTGTCCATTCTGAGCCAGTCCGGATAATTGAGGACTCATAAACGATGTCCTAGCTAAATTCTGTACCTGTAGTTTCTAAAGGAAAAAAAATAAAAATAAAAACTACAATTAAATGCAGTCAAATAAAAACAAATTGTGGAACAGCATAAAAGAGAAACCGACACATTATACTGATTACGCATTAAATTCCAACAGATCCATTACTCGGTGAAGAACAATAACAATAAATGCTGCTGCGGAAATTCATGAACCGAAGGAAAGCCTCGAAGGATTCCAGCTATGCAGCTGGCGTATTTATATTACATGCAAAAATGCTCAATGATGACTAATCTAGAAAATGTGAAAGGTGACTATATTTATTTTGGAAAATTCACATTTTATTTTACAACTTATTATAAACACACCTAAAAAAAAAGTACAACAATACCTTACTTGGAATTTTTTCATATAACATTTTTGTTCTAGAAACCAAGTGTGGGTCGTTTAAAGCAGAGTAGAGAATCTAAAATCACAAGATCCATCGGAAAAACCCACATTGTGTGTAAAGGGACCTCAAGGAGTAGAATGAAGATGCCTTCTCCTCTACCCATTAGACTTGCAATTAAATATCTAATACCAATCTTCTCGGCAGAATGTGTTTTTAAATATTTTTTCTTTCAATGATTCTAAAAGCTCTGCTCCACAAATCACATATAATTTTAACCATCATGTCAGCAGTTTTTTAATCATATTTCCACTTTTTGACTGCCTCACACGAACGCTGGATCAACCCAGCCTTGAGTAGGCTTACTATAGAATTTGAATTGTGGTTGTGCCTACCTTTGTGGTGATGTTAAGTGGGATAAAAACACAACAAATTTTATGTGATGGCTTGCAAAACCAATGAGTTGAATATATAGAATCCTAGAAGAAACATGATCGAACATAATATGTGTGTTAAATCCCCCACATCCTTCTAATACAGTAACTCTAATTTCTCAAGACACTAAGCTATTGGCTCTAAAATTCCTCTAGGTTTATGACACTAAATAAAGCAATAACTTAGTACGATGTTATGCTCCAACACTATAAATCAAACTAACCAGAAGATCGATACGTCATCAATAAGTACGAAAGTATTTGCAAAAATCTCATACTTGATGGTAATAGTGTAATCATCTAGAAGTTGTGACTCAGAGTAACCCATCGATCCATCATGCATGCCAGCCAAACCACATTACATGCATTAAGAGAAACTTCCGTGTTTTACAAAATTTTCAATTGTAGAGTTTTTATCTTAGCCTCCTCCGTATGTTTTTTTAGGGACAACAAGAGAATAGAAAAAAATAGGAAAATAATTTAGCTGCTTGGTGGGTAAAAAGCTCAATTGGTCACTGAACTTTAATTTGTTCCAAATAAGTCACTAAACTTTTAAGTTTTGTTTCACATTGGTCACTAAATTTAATGTGTCAAACGGCCATATATTTTTCCATATTGGAGAGAGGACTCCTTTGGAAACTTGGATTGATTCTAAAATAGGTAGTCTATTTCTGAGTTGCAAGGAGACTAACATAGTGACCAACACGAAACAAATTTTATAGTTGGGCAACTAATGTGGAACAAATTAAAGCTCAGTGACCAACATAAAACAAATCTTAAAGTTGGATAATTAATTTGGAACAAATTAAAGGTTTGTGGCCAAATTGAAACCCGCCTATAAGTTCAGTGACCCATCGGACCTTTTACCCGTTGTTTGGTTGAACTAAAATTCTAAAAAATGATAGGGAAAATCATATCAAACCTTGGAAAACCCTAGCAAATGGGAGAACTCTTTTTAAGATGAAAGTATTGAGATATTACCAAAAACATAGAAGAAAAAGGAAATTTTCAATTTACAGAGTAGTAATCCAGGAAATTCATATTTTTTTCCACGTATTTCCATGGAAACAGAGCCTTAAAGAGATACTCATGGTGCAATAATAAATCGCTGAACAGAACAACCAGGTATACCTATCACTGAAGATGAAGCAAGTCTCCGATATTATTTCACATAAAACATTACTTGAAAAAATTGATTGCTCATTCAATGGGACAAAGGCTAAAGCTTCCAGAGGATCAACGAATGATATTACAACATGTATCAGCAAAATCAAAATTACATAAATTGGACATGATTGAACACAGTGTCTTCTTATCCCTTGCCCATGCGACTGTCAGCGTAAATAGAATTTCTAAACACTCTTTCCATGATACAGGCATTTTTAGACCATATTCCTTAAAGAGGTTCATTAATTTCTGGTTGATCACCCAGGTCACTCACACAGTTCAACCATTGTGGGTGGTAATCCTTGCTTGTCCATTCAAGTTATTACTTGACACTAACATGAAATCAAGTCATCAGCTCAAATTAAAACAAAATGACATTAAAAATAAAAAATAACTGTTTAAGACGAAGTGCAGTTGCAGTATCCCTCACAGTGATGTCAAGGTGGAAAAAGTGGATCATATAACGAGTTCTAACACATGCATCCATATTATCAACAAGATCCCCTCAGATAAGTGTTTCTTTTAAATCCACATATCCCACTAAGCTAGTGCTAACGATAATTTTGATTACTCCACTCAACCTTTGATCAACATATTGATAGCAATAACTTAAAACAGTTGTTTCCTTTTCTAACATGATATTATCAGCTTCAAATTACCCACCTTTCGGAAACTTCCCCATTGGATTGAAAGTTCAATAACCACCGCCATAAGGAGCTCAAATATGTCACTGAAGGTGAAGATGTCCAGTGTGGTCCAGTTTTACTTTAGTTAAATATTTTACTCTGTTCTCTCCTTTCAATTTTCAGAAATTATTAAATAAGATCTTGAAACATGACTAGGACAAGTGAGGAAGCAAACCTATGTAAATCCCAATTGGAAATAAATATTCTTTAACCATTACTTTCCATTACTAAGGGAGAAAAAGGATTGTACAAGGTTGCTTTGATGCTAAAAGAAATGTAACACCAGCAAAAGGAAAAGACATTATGATCCCTCGAACAAACACAAAAATTAGTTTTGGATTTATGACTTGCACTCGTGATATTGTTATTCCTAGAAGCAGCACAAAGCATATAGTGGATTATGCAAGAAAATAAGAAAAGTGAAAGGGACGGACAACAAATACCAGATGTTTCATGCAAGTCTGGGTATTAACCCAACGCAGTAGTGTTTTAATCCACAATCACAACTATTGTCATCAAAACAGATAAAACTGAATATCACTTAAAGGATAAATTTTTTGATAAAGCTTAAAATTATTCATGCATCCCTTCATGAAAACGAATCTTGGAAATTATTGCTCAAGATCTTCCTAGTGTGGCATTTGAATTTGGATCAAGGCCGTTGCCATGGTAGAGCCATATAAGTATAAGTCTGTTACATACAATACCACAAGATACACTCAGATGTGAACCTAATAACTAAGCAATGGCCAGTACATGCCTGTTTCACTCAATAAGAACACGAAATGAAGAACATATTTAAATGAAGATTTCAACATACGAGATGAAAAACAATACAACTTATACCTGACTATTTGTGAGTGCACTTTGCTGTGATAATTGCTGCCTCAATTGCCCCGGGTTAATCCTTTGCTGGGCATAAGCAAGTGTCCCATTTGCTCTAAGTTGAGAACTTAAATTGAGCGACCCCATCATTCCCATTGCCTGCATTCCCTGCAAAGACTGCCCAGGAGAATTACCGGGATGGAATTGAGACCCCTGCATCAACCCTGCCTTGTGTCGCGGCTGAACCCATAATCACACTTGTCTTAGAAACACATACAATTATACCAAAAAAAAAAAAAAAAAAAATGCTCACTAAATAAAAATATACCATTAAGAATTTTTAAAGTATTTGTACACTGGAGCAGCCAAATCAACAGTTCTCAACCGATCAACACCCCAATTAACAATAAAGGTCTAAAACAGGATAGTAACTAGATAACTACTAATTTAAATGCATGAAAAATTTGTGAAGCCAAATACATTATTTTACAAGTAAAACCTATGTAATTGCAATGCAGCAGGGACCTGCATTACCCAGTTTCTCTGCTTGTACGCCCAAAACTCCGTTCATCTCAAATCCAAACACAGACAGATGTAAACATACAAAGAAATTACTACATCCAAATCTAATTTTCACCGCCGATTGAAACACAATAGTGCACTTGACACCATAAAATCAAAGCAAGAAAACACACAACACAATGTAAGCATTGCAAATATCACTTTTTGTACAAGTAAAACCCAAGATTGTGTAATTATCAAGACTCCTCACCGAAGTTAAAAACTGACTCTGCAAATTAAACTGGGCTGCAGCCGCTGCAGGTTGACCAGATAACATGGGCAGGTGCCCTGTTTGCCCCATCAATGCGGAACGCGTCAAATTATTGCTGCCCATCTGCCCCAGTTGTTGCTGCAACTGATTCTGCTGCTGTTGTTGCTGTTGCTGATTGTTGTTGCTACTAATATTACTATTCTGTTGTTGCTGCTGTTGCAATTGTTGGTGTTGCTGAAGCGCATTCCCGGCCCCAAAATTCATCTGCCCATAAATCCCAGCCTGTTGTTGCTGCTGTTGCCTCATCATTCCAAATTGCTGCTGCTGTTGCATTTGATTCAGCCTCGATGTCGAAGGAGTCCTCTGTAAACCCTGCTGCATCTGGAAATTCGACACCCCAATTAAATTATTACTACTACTATTATTAACACCGCCATTATTGCTGTTATTATTATTCTGCTGCTGCTGCTGTTGCTGAAATTGTTGCTGAAGTTGCTGTAATTGTTGTTGCTGCTGCAATTGTTGTTGCTGTTGCGGCTGGGTTTGTACCAACTGCTGCTGGGGTTGTACCAACTGCTGTTGGGTTTGCACCATCTGTTGCTGCTGCTGGGATTGCACCATTTGTTGTTGATTCTGCTGGTCAAGAGAAGGGGAGGCGATGGTGAGACTGGACGAGGACGGTGGCAAGGCTTGTAAATGTTGGGAATTTGAGGGTTCAATTATCATGTTCATCTGATTTGTTGTTTGCTGCATGGTGGGTTTTGGGGGAGACGACGATGGAGTTGAATTTTCTGCCATTTTTGGATGAATTCGAGAGCTTTAATTCACCCTCGATTTCTTTGATTTTTTTTGGATTTCTGGGAATTGAATTAATGGGTAAATTTTTTGAGTTTGATCTATCAACCCATCACCCATGTAGGTATACTGGAATCTCAGGGCGAGTTTTCAGTTTAGTTGAAACTGTAGAAAACCGGAGGGGACAAGACTTTTGAGAAGACGAGGTGGGTGCATAATAAAGTATAAACTCAAATATTTCACGGAGTGACAGCTGGTGCTGGTAAACGAATTAATTTCAGTTTATACGAAATTTTATGTTCGTTTGTAAGGTTTTGTTTGATTTTAATTAGTATCTCTTCTTCTAATAGAATTCGACCGTAACATATATAAGAATGGATTACTCACAGGACGGATGTAAGAATTTTTTGAAGTTGAATCGCTATCGAAAAAAAAATGTAGGAATTTTTTGAAAAAAAATTACAAAAAAAAATTACACTTTAATTTAAAAATTTAGAAAAAAAATTATACTATAAAAAAAAAAATCCAAAACGAAACCGTGCTATAGTCTAGTCTCACCATCCTCTCTCCCTTAAAATTCGTCCTGGTTAGTGAGATTTGAATATTTGAATTTCTTGTTTGTAATGCATTCTTGATGGCGAGGATGACGATTTGAATTACAGTGGTCTTAGTTTTAAGATTAAAGCAGTTATTAAAGTAATAAGAAGATTGTTTGAGAAAGAGTTTCATTTGAGATAGATTTTGAAGACGTAGTGACATACGGACGTATATATTCTTTTTTTTTTATTATTTTAGTAGCGGAGAAAACTTTCTACTATTGTGATTAAAATTTTGTTAAAAATCTGAAGTCAAACTTAACAATTAATTTAACTACATATTTTATGGAATTCACAATTTTTTACAACTTTTCAACAATACATTTCATTAATTTTTATCAACTTTTTAAAAATATTATTTTTAATTAAAATCAAAGACACCCTAAATTTTAATCCATTTAGTCATTAAAATTATTTAAAATTGCACAAATAGTCACTCAATTATTGAAATTAATGTTTATTCTTACATGGGACCTAATAAATGTCAAGGTGAATTTAATTTGTTAATTACAATTAATGGCTAAAAAGCTAAATTGTTATAAAAATTCTCAATTCCATCTTATTTTTAACTCTAACACTAACCCTCCATTAATCCGATAAATAAAAATAGCGAGCAAACGTTAACTTTCGACCTTGTAGAAAGAAATAATTTGCATATTTTATTTAAAAAATCTAAATGACATATGTAAAGAACCATCTTACTATTGAGCGAGTGCCTCAAAAGATTTGACATTACTTTCGCTAATCAAGTGATAATTTCTGTAATATTAAACAAGTTTAGTGACTAAATATGTCAAAAATACTTTAAAGACCAATTTGAAATTTTCACTAACTTAAGTGATCATTTGTAAAGTTAACTCACTAGCAAACATAAATAAGTTTTTTTTTTTTGTTTTTTTGCCATAACGCCCATTCTGGGACGAGTTGGAAAAGGAATTCCTAATTCTTACACGGATAATTAAATTCAAAAAAAAAAAAAAAGCATAAAAAGTGAAAAAGAAAATTTCGACACCAATCAAATGAAATAGAGTTAAATTTGCAAATAGTAATTGAAGTTAAAATGAAATTTCAAATTGATCACTAAAATATTATTGTGACTCATTTAGTTTAAAAGATTATTGTGCAACTACATGAAGAAATCTATTTTTTCATCATTAATAAACAATAGAAAGATTGGGACATAACTAAAACAAGAGACGAGCATTAAGAAATCGATCGCTTTAACAATCGATAGTCTATGTGAAGGTTTAACAAATACTACGCTAGATATGGCATTGATCAGACCAACATAGTGACCAATCATGCAACACTATTTAACTTCAGTGACTAAGTAAGTAACAAAAAAACTTTATGACCAATTTAATTTTTTCCTTGAACTTCAATGACCATTAATGAAATTAACTCGTTGAAGTACAATAATTTTTTTTTCTCCTCTTTTTATGTTAGGGGAGATTTATTTAAATCAAATTTCTCTTTTCAGATTTTCATTCTCTCAATTTACTTGGAATATTTTAAAATCAAAACTATTTTTCCTGGTTTTTTCTTTTTGTTTGTGAATCTTTTTCTAAATAATAGGAATAGCACATGCATCTTTATTTATAATTAATTACTTAATAGTGTTAATTTAATTTTAATAACTTTTTCTAGAAGAACAAAGCTAACACATAATATTTATAAATATTATACTAGTATACCGCTTTTCTTTGCGGTGGAATCCGACCGTATAGGATTTTAACGAATTGAGGAGTTGAGAAAAATGAGAGAAAGAGAGTTTTGTTTAAGTGAAGTTTGATTTTGATGAATATGGAGAAATTGAATAATTGAAAAGAGAGATGTGTTTTGGTGTACATTATAAAGACGTAGTAATGAGATAAATTTTTTTTTTTTTTTGCTTTATAGCAGAATAAACATCCATACGGTCAGTGATTATATACTTCATTTATGCCTAATAGTGAAATAGTGAAAGCGAAAAAAAAAAAGAGAAGAGAGAGAAATGTGGGACGGAAAAAGGAGAAAAATAATGGCACCCCGTTATCACATTTTATGTTTATAATATATACCGTCATTTAGAAAGTAAGTATGAGAAAAAGAACGTTAAGATGTCAAAATATCATAACAATATATATCTAATAACATTAAAGTCGAAGAATCAAAGAACTCAAAATGTCCCCGTTCAATTTTTAAAATCACACATTATATCGATAATTACATTTTTAACAATTATAGATTCAGACCAAAGAAGACAAATTAATGAGCTTAATAAAATGCATGATGTCATTATACATAGATTGAAGCAATAACCATATAGCATTTTGCAGCTTTATATGTCCATAAATAGAAAATAAAGAGAAGTGATTAAAATTGCCAATCTCAAACAATTAGAGCAAATGTAGGTAAACCTTACACAAGGTGATAATGTAATACTCTTGATAAATCTATTGATAAGATTTTCAAATCAAATGAAAGAAAGCAATATCAATCTAGCAAAAATGAGAAGCATCGAATTTTTCAATACAAAAATTTGACAAGATTACTTGCGTCTAACAAGAGTATCAACAAAGTCTTTGATATATTGTGCCATTAGTGAAGGAAGATGTAAGATATAAGTTAGCAAAGTCAGACAATTTGAGTTTGGAGGTCTCCAAATTAACATGAAAAATTTGAAACAACATAATAGTGATATAATTTTTTTTTTTTTTACAAACGTTCCATACTTTATTATATTTATACATTATACTATACACAAACATATAAACAAACTCACTCGCACTATTGTTTGACCTAATTTCGAATCAAAATGTTGGTTTTTCTTCTAAAAATATAACTTAGACTACTAATTTAGAGTGTCTAAAATAAGACCATAAAAAAAACAAATATCAAATTCTTATTGTTCACGTTACCTTCTACAAAATTATCCTCAAAATAAGGAGGCTCAGTACACAAATAAAATTAAATATCACTCAAACTCAAAGAAAAAGAAAAAAAAAAAAAAATCAATTCAACACGATATGCATTCACAAACAATTACCTAGTGTAAGCCAAATATGAATATCTTTGAAGCCACGAGCACATTACTTGGATTATTATTTAAGAGCTTTAATTGGTGATCCAGGTTGTTTACCTCTTGCAATACCTATAATATATGAAAATATTGACGAAATTTCATAGACAAATGGATTCATGTCTGAATTGGTTCGATTCAGACTTGTGGAGTTGGAGAAAAATCAAGTTTTCTTATAAGCAAATGTGTGTGCTCATCAAGCTTAGGTGCAAACTTAGTGATTCTATATTTTGATGGATTTAGTTCCAATCCAATCTTTTGCTTAGAACATGAAAAGAAAACATGTACATGAAATGGTACAGAAATTACATGATCATGACCATGCATTGTTCCTCCATGAATAAATAAATTTAGCCCACTCTGAATGGCAAGGTCAACATAATTTTCTTAAAATTGCAAAGCTTCCCTAAAGGAGATCCAGATTACATTACAAAAGACTATACATACATACATGCAAATCGAATCTAGGGATTTCTCCATCGATTGACTTAGTCCTAAACCGATCTTAGTAAGAAACATGAAAACCAAGAATTTATACATGAAATGGTAGAAAAAACCTAGTATGATTATAACTATACATTCTTCTCCACAATTGGATACAATAAGCTCATTTGGCTAATGCCATGCCACCGCGATTTTCTTGAAGTTGGAAAGCCTCTCGAAGAAATCCCCAGATTATAATCCAAAAGACTCTACATATACACATCTTTCTTACAACAAACTTGTACTCGTGGGATTTGCATAGAAATGCTCTCTACAAATTGGCTTCGGTCTTTTAAAGCGACATCCAAGAAGGTCGCTCAGAATGGCAGGGGGGTGAGCTGATGTCATCTGATGCATCTTGCGCGTGATGATGTGATTATCCATAATCATTATATCTAACAATTTTCGGCAGCTCTGAAAGGCATTTAGTTTGACAAAATTAGTATTGTTTATATCATGCAAGGCAATGAAATGGTAAAATTAGTCACAAGTATAAGCTGCATAGCCAAAATTTTGCAGTTAAATATCTAAAATCATCCACTTTTCTGTTATTTTAATGTACAGAAGTAATATGTAAAACCATAACCAAAATCTCATCTCTACTTACACCTTTTCTAGACTAACCTAAAATAAGGTCGCGTGTCAGAGATGATAAATTTAACACTTCAACATTCTTCCCCATCTCTTATTTCTTAGCCGCCATCTACAATGAGTTTTATTATTATTCCTCTCATTACCCTATTTGCAGGTTTGTTTAACACTTCATTAATATATTACTAAGATATTGCAAGTGACATTGATTAACACTTGGCACTTGATCAAACCTTTCAAAACTCTAACAAGTGTTGACAAAAACAAAAATGCATTTGTTCTTGTTGAACATTTTCAAATATAACTTAAGCAGCTGAAGAAAGAGCTTTCCAAAATATGATTTCTGCAGTTACTTTAACAATAGCATTTCAGACTAAAATCATAAACTTCTCATTGACATACATGACTAATTTTGGAATTGTTTGTGCACTTTCTTGCTGCATACTATGATAATACTTCATAAGCTTTAAGTGCAGTATAAATTTATCATACATAGTGGACAATTATGCACCCTATCTAGATGATCTCTCTAGGAGTCCATGGTCTTAAATCTACAAAGATTAAGTTCCCAAACAGGAAACTTTTTAACCCTCAACACGAAGCTCATAACATACCTGAGGATTCAGAGCCCGCATCTTGTTTATGATATCATCCTGGAACAATAGACAAGACACATCAAATTGAGAAATAGATTACAACTTTTTTACAAAACAGATTATGAGGAAGCTGATTGAGTTAAACCATTTGACCGCAACAAATAGACCAATCTGATGATTAACTGCAAAGATAGTGCAAGTAAACTTATATTTAAAGCTTTACCGCAGCCAGAAAGTTTAAATATCAATATTTAATTACAACAACAAAGAAAGCATTATTCCCAATAAAATTTTGAAGATTAACATCAGAAGCTAATAGCATGATAAACACAAAAAGAAGAAAAGTTCCACAGGAAAAGCATCTAAAAGAATTTGCAAGCCACCAGTAGTGCATAACCATAAACTAGAATTGGTCCATTAAAATTGAGGCAGTTCAAACTCAGTTTTAACTGCAGCAAGTTGAAATCACATTACATTTTCTAAACAAATAAACCCACAATTTAGATCAAAGGTTCTGCAGCCAAGACATTAGTGCACACCAAAAGCTAGTTTTAAAATAAATACCTCCAATATCCCTGGATTTTGCATCACGATACCGAGAACACGGCGTACAAGACCCTTGTAGACAAGTTCATTTATCGTACCATCTCCATTTATCCACGGCAGTATTGGCCTACATATCTGAGAATCAACAGAAAGGAGTCTGCACATTTCAACTCCTCCATCCATTTTGGGAGACATAACTTCAGAATGCTCATAACCTGTAATCTTATCTTCAGTAGAAGGATCGGCAACATCTTCAGGTAGATTTAAAATTGTGACTCTATGCTCTTCATTGGCATTCATGTTAATCTCGTTTCTAGAGGCAACATCATCCATATGGTTATTAAAACCAATAGACATAAGCTCCTCATCCATTTTCCTTTTTTGATCCCTAAGAGGAGTCCCAGCATGATCATGACGAATAGCAGCTACAGGGGTCAAAAAGTACTTGGACCGATATAAAGAATCAACCACACGAATATCGTCATAAGCATTGACCTGTATTCAAGGCAGTCGCACATATAAATCTGGACCAGCTTATTAGCCCCCCTCCACCCCTCAATCCCCACCCCAGCCAAAAGAAAGAAAGAAAGAAAGAAAATCTTATCCTGTGGTAACTGAAGGATCTTACCAACAATAATTCATACATCCTGTACTGAAAAAATGAAGAAAAGCTTCTATGTAATAGTTCTAAATATAGATCAATCAATAAAACAAACCTTTATAGCTCGTGTAAATGCTTCAAGCACCTCAACCATAATTTCCAACGTCTTACCTGAAAAGGAACTAGATGTTATCAATATGGAAGAATTAAGCATTCATAAAATAAGAATGGAGACATGCAAAATACAAAAAGAGTAACCACTGTATACCCTGCATGCTCAAGACCTTGGAAATTTCCTTCATGCTCAAACCCTGGTCACCAGACTTCTGAATGGCTGAATAAAGAGTTTTAAATACCTCGGGTTGAAGGGAGAAACTTTTTTCTTGATAAGAACACGAAGATCTCAGATGTTCTGCATAGCTTGTCATGGCTTCCCATGGTGATTTACTCACATCATATGCAGGAAGGATTGTTCTCCCAGAATCTAGGATTTCTCTCACATGATCGGCTACATCAGAATGTGATACAATGCAGTCAACCTCCAAACTGGAAGTATTGATTTGAGTGTTTTTACCAAGTGTGACAAAATTAAAGTCCTCATCCTTTATACGACTCAATAACATGTATTCTTGAGATTGTTGCATGATGCAACTGCAACTTAATACCAGGGAAACCTTTTTCTCGGCGAGAGATAATCTCACCCTCACCAGCCAATGAAGTTCTTGATTTCTTAGGCATGTCATCACCATAAATCTCACTGCTATCGTGTTTACGTTTAGAGGTTCTGGTATCTTCAGCCTCTCCTACTCCTGCTTCGGGTAAGCAAGGGATAATTGATAGTTCTCCTGAAAAAACGAGAGAACACAAATGGAAAATTTCACCACACTGCAAATCCGCAGGAAGATCAATCCCTTCTTCCATTAGATCCGTTTCTCTTTCCTGGAGCCAGCTAGCAAAGTTAGCAGCTCTCTTTCCAGTGTCCATGGGAAATGGAGACAAAGATATACTTTGCAGAAAGTGCTGTGAAAGGACAAATGGGCTATTACAGCTACCACCAATCTGCCAAAGGAAGAAAAGTTTGCTTGCTTATTAAGCCAATAAAAGGAGAAAAGAACTAGTGAGATAAAAAGATCCATCTGTCAGTGAAATGAGTATGTAAACAAACATCTCATAATATATGGTAAAATCAAGCAAGGGTGCATAGTATATTTGTATTTCTGCTGTATTGACGTGTTAATAATTATATTTTTACAGTGATTATTTAACATTAGATCAAATACTTGCACCCTACATTGTGATTATTTTATTTTTGATTCCAGTGCCAATCCAAGATATAGCTTTTAATTTGACCATGGAGAAATGCTAGATATATTCATTTTATCCATATTGCAGTGATCAAATGACCATATGTATTTCAGGAACATTATTTACCATAATTTTCTCCTCTCTTAGGTAGTTAAAAGCGGCAAAAAGATCATGCTCAGAATAACGTCGTAATGTTTCAGCTAGCAGAGTTGGAACTTCAGGAGCTGACGATGTGCTTAAAAAGATTTGCTTAAATAGCTCGGCAGCATTTGCAACTGCAACAGATTCATGCGCTCGTCTACTAAAACTTGCACCTTCACTTAAAAGCTTCACATACTTTCTAGGAAGCAGCCTAGAGCTCGTTCCTTGAGCACGAGGCTTACTCCTCTCTTCCCAATTCTCAAATTCCTGGGTACGAGGAGCTGATGAAGTGAATCCAGTGCCACGTGGATACTGTACACAAGAAGAAAAGAAGTTAATGACAAAGCACTCTGTAGATTATAATTGTCTTCAGCAACCAAGATGGACACAGCACAATAGCTTTTGAAGAAAATAGACACTTGTTATTCACGTGAACAACACATTTAACTGGAAAACACTACTCACATTTCAAATATCTATATTTCTTTCTGTGTTTATTTTTTCCTTAGTTGTTGGGAATAACAGAGGGAGTACACATCTGAGCTCGCGACTCTTAACACAGGTTCATGATCCATGTATCTTAATAGACATATGTGGACAATTACTGAAAAACTATATTCCAATGGAACATAAATAAAGATAGTAGGGGAATCTCGACTTACTTTTTCTTCTCGTTTTCTTGATCTGAACACATGTGTTTGGAGGCATCTAATTTAGCCAATCGTTTGTATTGCAGAACATCGTCTAGTGCTAGCTTGATACTATTGTCATCAAAGCTATCCCAGCATGTTCCAAATTTAGATGCGGAAGAGCACACATTTTCTTCTTCAAATGCATAATCCTGATCCATCATTTCAGAATCAGCATGATCCAACATTTTGCCCTGGACTTGTTCGAGGTATTTTGTATACCGTTCTGCAAGAATGTTGCATAACTTCATTACAGCTTTTCTGAAAGGGATATAACTGTTCAATAAGGCCATTCTTCGTCTGCAGGAATCAGGAGGTGCTGGAAGACTTGAAATTGATGCCCAATCTACACGGTGAAACTTTGCCCCAAGAGCAGCTCGGTATCTTGCATATTCAATCACCAATTGCCTAAAAGTAAGTTAAACCATATGAAAACATTGTTATGAGACAGATGTATCAAAAGATTTCCAAATGATAAGAAACCAAATGAACACCAAATATAGTGCATAAATATAATTAAATATCTGAAATGGTGCAATTAAGCATAAAACGAGGATATCATCAGGCCATTGCCATCAAGTATTCAGAACAAATCAATCTATTAGCAAATCCATAAGGTTTCTACTTCGACAAGAAGTTGGTAAATGATGAGTTGCTGCTATTAACAGGTTATCTCTCTAGACAATTTACGAGTTTTTTGTATTACCTATCTGCCTCTTCTGTCCATGAGAACTTTCTTCGACGTGCTGGTTTCAGCCTTGACAAAGCACACTTGTGAATAAAAGAACAGGCTCCCTCATCTACTTCATTTAATTCCGGCTCTTCTCTGCTCTCTATGTTATCACCACTGTGATATCTCTGCAAATGGACATAATCTTCAGAGGAGGTTAAAACAGAGTTTTGTTCCTCAGTAAATAGGTCATCCAAATCTAATGGTGTGGTGATCCTCTCAGCACTGGACTGCCCATCCATGACATTAGCTTTTACAAATTCTGAGGATTTTCTTTTCCGAGAAGATGAAATGCCTTTGCTTTTAATTGAATGAATATCCTCTACTTCAGCATTGGAAACTCCCTGCAATCTAGAAAGACGCTGTTGTCTCTTATCATAAGAGACACGAAGCACCTGCAAGACGCGTCTGGCATGAGGCTCAAAAAGAGAGCAGAGGGAAGTGACCATTTTGATATTTTTCATATAAAAAAAAAAAAAAAAAAAAGCCAACTCATTTTTATAACCATCCCTCTACGATTCCATAATTGATTGACATAATCAGAAAAGTTTGTTTCAATTATTTAATTAAATGGAAAGCGAGGAATACTAAAAGCTAGATGAAGACAAGGGAGCTTTTCCTCTCCAACAATGACCATGGATTATACTCAAAAGTAATTTATATGGCCAGCTACTAAAAGAAGACAATTCAATCATATTTTATTGTTGAAGATATTTAAAGAGAAAGATGGTTAGCACTTCATCTGAATTAAAAATGGATGTTTAGTTTACTTTTAATTCTGTTTAGATACGAATACAAGGAGAGTAATGTAAATGTATGAGCAAGAACAAAGGAAACTCTATAAAGAATCGAATTTAGAGCAAGTATTGATATGTATAGCCTAAAATATTATAATATTTTATTTGAGTAAGTATTTGGATATTGGAATTTTGACAATCTTGTATTTTACAGGCTAATGGAACTTGGGCCATTTAACGGTTGTTCGAGATGGGTAACATCCATAGCCCATCTTATAATATAGAGTACTAAGAAGTCTAGAAGAGTCTTATTGAGCCTGCTAAGCTAGTTGCTCCACCATAAAATTTTTAGGTTGCGCAATCTTATCCAAGAACACCTATTCTATAACAGTAACCTTTTTTAAGTGGAGCATTTGATAAAAAGAAAAAGAACAGTCGTAAAATTGATTTCTTGCAGTTGCAGATCTGTAGGAGTAGAAATTCTCTGCCATGAATAAGGCATGTGATTCAGTTCGCATTAAAATTGAACTTTAACCACAAGCATATAGCTCAATCAATAGGAAATCATTACTGAAAACAGTGGACCAAAATTACCGAGTTGCAATAAAATTGAACTTTAACCACAAGCATATAGCTCAATCAATAGGAAATCATTACAGAAAGCGGTGGATCAAAATTACAGAGTTGCAATGAGTTTTCAATTGGTACAGTATATTTCATTTATGCAAACAAATCTAGCAGGGGATGTGTGCAGGCGACCAGGTTTGTGATCTATTTGGGATTGGCAAGAGCCAAACTTCATTTTAGCTCAATTTTCTCAAGCTCAAATTGACTCTAATATCAATTAAAGTTGAGCTTCAACCTAGAGATGGCAAGTTCGCAAGCCTAATGAGTTTTTATTAACTTTTAATCAGGGAAAATAATACCAAAGGTTGCTATTCTTTACATAAATGAGCACTTGATCCCTGACAATTTTTCTTGTTGGGTCCCCACGAAAGATTAGATCCAATAATTTGTTAAAACGTGAAGTCATAGGCATATGAAATACTCTTTTGATAAAAAGACAAGTATACCCTAACATCTAACTAAAGAAAAGAACAAATATTTTCTTCCCCACCCCCTCCCCAGTCCAGCCCCGACCTCCACCCCCTCCTCCTGCCCCTCCAAGTCCAACAGGATAAGCAAAACAAAGGGTTTGATAACAAACAATTAGTACTCAAGCCTATATAAAATCAAATCATTGTCATTAACCCAAAGCTACATTTGTTCTCATGAACTTAGTAATGTAATCAATGGAACAAATACTCCTGAATGCTAGAAAAAGTCAAGACTCTCATTAAACCATTAGCTTTCTGGCAACATCACTGGCAAAGCAAATATTGTCAATCAAGTTTCCAATGCACGCGTTATAAGCCGGCTATAGCTGACAATTATGAGTATGCTTCCAAAAGAGAATTAGTTTGTCACAACAAAAGACCACATTTTCCTAAATCTGATAGCAAGAGAAACAAAATGTTGGGGTAAAACTGTATCAATTCATGGGATCCAATCACTCAATTTGTTCACAAAAATCAAATATTAATTGTCTAACTTAGCACTTCAGATGAAAAGTATTACTGGGGTGAGGGAGGAAGGGCAACCAACGAGGGTGAGGGACTCAGGAGGGGCCGAGGGGGCAGGGCAGAAGATGATGTTTTTTCTTCTCTTTTCTGTATTCATTTCCGCTTTTTTTCCTTTCCCTTTCCTAATTTTTTTTTTCATTAATATTATATTTTTAAAATCATTTTACTCTTGAAGCAGTGTTTCACATGCCAATCATGTGATTAGTTAACAGACGTCTTCAACAGAATCCGTCAATAGGGATACAAGAGGAACAGAGAGTGAAGGTTGAGGAGCCAAATGCAAAGTAAAATTGGTTCGGGATTCAATTGCTCATTTAGTTCCCTCTGGGACTATTTTCCCGTTTTAATTAACATACTGAATGAATAATATTGATTGAAATTCAAATAATAAATTTATTTCCATAAATATAGTAACATATAATATACATTTTTTTTTTTATAGGAAACATAAAAGTCTAGCTCAGATCAATTAGCCTCAAATCAGGCTATCACCCAAGCTTGAATATGTATTTATGTACTTGAGCTTAACATATTTTTACTCATCCTCGACCTCAAGATTGATAATTTCTAAAGTATTCGACTCAGCTTGGCTCATTAGGACCCAGGGAGAACAGTTAAATAGTGTTTGACCAAATCAGCATATTATTTTTAACAGATTGGCTGCTCTAAGATCTTATGCATCCCATGGACCACCCCTGTAGCTGGCCAAAAAGCTATAAAAATATTAAGCATTTGGAAAGTAAACAAACCTGCTCCAGGGTCAAATTAAGATCCTTCGCGATCTTCTCACACTCCCTGTATGAAAGCTTTTTATTGGGTTCATCTCTTGCCACGCGCTTGAGAAGCTCAGCTCGCTGCTCAGCTGTCATTACACGGACTGACGCCCATGACCGGGAATGAAATACCTAAAAGAATTGTGTTATCCACTTGGCTAAACAGAGTGCAATCAAGAATACAACCAACAATAAAACAGAAAATAAAGATTCCAAATCAACTTAATATTGTGGAACTCATAGATCAAATTTGAACATTTACTATTCAAATTAAGATAATGGATCCTAGAATGCCCCATGGAATAACAACCCATCTACAAGGCAAAAGAGAACCAGGGCTCCTACCAGCCAATCATGACTCTGGTGGAGACCAGAAGCAATCTATATAATTAAGCATAATCCCATAACCTCTATATGCAGTAGAGGTGTACATAGTTACATATATAATTCATTACCGTTGCCAAACATGTATATTTATGGGTGCCAAAAGAATAAGAAACAAAATAATATTGAAGAACAATTTTTGTCTTAATAGTGCATGAGAACAGAAATAGAGTACTTCATCAACTTACAAAGGGAAGATATTTTCATTCTTTTAATTAATGAATATATCAATTTCCGTCACTATGGAAATCAACTTTCATCAGAAATAAAGGACGTATCCACTTGCCATTAAAAGTGAATTAAACCGCATGAAACCAATCTGAAATTCAACTCCTTTCGACAATGATTTTTAGAAGAGGAGAAAATCAAGGAATCGTGGATACTATTATTGTACCAGAATTGAATTTATAAAGAAGGGACAGTTCACGTGTATATTCCCACATGACAACTAACATTTCGGACTTCTCATCCTTCCGACTTACCAGAGATTGACGGAAAGCTTTTTTATTTCCGCTATCAAAGAGAATGCATCAGCTGCTTAAAGAGAGAGGATAAGGAAGCAAAATCCAAGATATCATCAACATAAAATTGTCTCAATTATATTGACAATGAGGGGGGGAATATTCCACCATAAGCATCAACAAAGATTGGCTAACACACACACACACACACACACCTCTTAATCAAATTAGCAATTCAAATCAAATTCTAAAGACAGTTATTCTAAATTAGACATTGCCATTGCACCTCATGAACTGCAGATCCAGGAAATGCATGCAAAGCAGCTCGTGATTTAGCAGTAGCATAACAATACTCTAGTGTATTCCAGTATTCATCAACAGCTTTTCTGCTGGAAAGAACAAAATCGTGTCTGACTTGGGGGCGAAGATCAGGAAAAAGGAAGTCGGATGATAATGCAACAGTTGAGACAGGTTCCTCGATGTAAGGTTTAAGTTCCAATGCATGAGTAAGAGTAGTATGTGAGCCGCTGGATGCATCTTCTTCATTTCCCTTACTCACAAGACGAATCAACTGTCCAGAATTCACAATTGACACAGCATTACTACAATGAGAATTCACAATTGACACAGCATTACTACAATGGAGATATAAGACAAATTTAAAACCAAAAACTTGAGAATTAGTCACTTCTTCCAAGAGGGAAAAAATATAAAGAGAAAAATAACTTGAATATGTCGATCATTAATGCGAGTTGGAGTGCCTTTAGAGTGGTGGGCAGTATGAAAGCTTCTTTAATATCTCCAGCAGATTCTTTTATTTGTTTCCTTCTAGCTAAGGTTTATAAAAATAATTCATCTTAGTGAATGATCAGAACATGGAAGTTCACTAACCTAATACACAAATAGTTCAAAACTAAATATATCATTCAGAAAGGTTAAATTCCAAGACTGCTTAGTGCATGGACAAAGAATCTATTACGTGGTGTCTTGTAAATTAGAAGTACATATTAACACATCACCAAAAAATTTAAGCCCTGGGTGAAAAAAAGCATAAACACATAAAATAAATCAATTTAGGAATTACTTGCTATGTTCCATATTAAACGGCTTTCTTTACTAATTGGATGTTTCAAAACAAGGTCCACCAAACTAAAATCTCTCACTTGAAATGCTTCTAAGCCAGCAGTGACAAGTACTTAATTAAGCCAAAGAAGCATATGGCAATGCAGTTAGAGTCAGAGAGTCAAGGAATATAACAGTGCACGTGATGAAATAAATCATAGCTCACACTTTATTGGAGAGTGATTATGTGTCATACCTTCAAACGACGTAATATGTCAATTAGCCATGACAATCGTCCAGTTGCTCGAGTATCCATTAGACGCTTGCACTCCTGCATGGGAAGATCAGAAAGTAGCAGACCACTCCTACATTTCTCAATCATGTCCTCAAACTTTTCGTTAGAGCCTACAACTTGTAGGAACAACTCTAGTGGCATGAACTTAATGGCCTTGTCTAATTCAAACAATCTACAGGTGCTGTGGGGATTTTTCAAGTCATTAGCATGGTTACTAGACAATAAAGCATCGTCCCAACCAGGGGAACTGCTGGCACAACCCCAGAGAAAAATGTGAAGAAGCTTTGTCCGAACCATTTTTGCTAGTACAAATCCATTAGCACGCATCACTTCTGCTCGCTCTGCTTGGTCATCCAATTTTACACTATCTGGAATTCTCTGTACGCTGTCCACTATGGGAATTGGTTGCCTCTTCTTCTGTTGAGAATAAGATTGACTGCGCACTTGCCATTCAAAAGACCTCATTCTATTGTGAATTTGACCCACTAATTCAGGTGATATATTATAAACAGAAGGGTGGAGAACCACTTCTGTTGTCCTGCTGCGACCACAATTTGTCACAACAGGAACACTAACATGGATGCATTTACAATGTCCTTCTTGCTGAAGTTTGTTCAAACTACGTTCTAGGGTCTTCCTGTCCATCATTGTATTCTTCTCCTTCTCGAGACTCTCAAGGCGTCTGTGTAACTCAGGTTTTATAAGGAACTTCTCCTCCTGTTCAAAGGGAAAAAACTTCAGCCAGTTCAAGGGACAACCAACAGACCAGAAGACAGAAGAATATTATTAGAGGATGACCAGACAAACCTGCAGCATTTTGAGTATCCGCTGCTCCCTCTGTGAGCTCGTAGCACCCATGGTAAGACAAGGATACCTCGGATATGATCGACGCCTAGGAGGCGTTGAAACAGCAGGAGGACACATTTCAACAGGAGCAGTGTTTGTTACTTCTTTACTCACTATGTGTAATTCCTTCTCGGGAACTCTGTTGCTTGGCTCAGTTTCAGAATTCTGCGAATTGCTTGGACAAAGCAACATATTCTGGCTTTCAGCATCCACTTTTGGGCAGTTAGAAGATTCTGGTTCCACTGTAGTCCTTTCATTTTCGTGAATGCCTCTAACATCATTATTTGAAGTTGAAACACCTACCACCTGGATAGATTGAGCTGAATTTTCGTGGGACTTGAGATCCACAGCATGTTGATTAGATTCCATGCCTTCCGGTGGTGCTATTTCCGGTTCACTGGGAACCACGTTAGATGCTTCAGGATTGAAGTTACCAGCTGTCCAAACTCGATAGCCCACACCTCTGTTATGGCTTTCTGCTTGTAGATGCATTCCAAATCTGGAGAACATATTAAGAAGTCGATTATAGTACGGCTTATTGCGTATTCCAAGCCTTTTACACACCTGCTCACACATAAAAATATACAAGAACATTAGCACTTTGCACTGGGTTATTGATGCTCCCAAGGAAAATATCACTTAATGACCAACCACTAGAAGACATCTCAAGAAAATCTAGTATATATACATGATACGCACTAAGCTTCCACCAAGATAAAAGTATTTGCACCATATGACTGAAATGTAACTACCAATATCCACGGCAATAATCATATGTTTATTTTCCTCAAACATAGTTCTCTTCCAAAATGTAGAGAAAAGATACACTTGAACATAGTAACTTGAGATGCAATCTCTATATCTATCTTTACCTCAAAGATAAACCAGAAGAAAGTGAAATTTTACAAGTTGTTTAGCTCATAAACCTGAAACAACAGAGAACTCCAAAACGAAACTAGAACGGATCTTCACTTTGTTTTATGCATACCAAGAAGCAGAGAAGAAGAGGAAAATTGCAGGTCCAAAACAGATAAATAGCTATTTATGTACTTTCATCTATAACTGAAGTTGACTGCCAGAGTCCCAGTTCATCAAAAATTATCTAAGCGATAACTTCAACTGTTATAATGCCTCTGACAGCCTGAACTTTTCCATACATGCTGGAAACTTGTGCATCGTGGCATGTCACTATACAATATAAGTCCAGTAAGCAATAAATCAGGAGTTTTAATATAGTTTAGACATGAGGAATTAAAAAATGAAAAAGAGTGAAGGAATATAAAAGTTAGAAGAAGATATTAGAAGAGTACATCTTGTCAGGAGCAAAAAAAGAGATTGCATTCTTTTGGCTGCAAAAGAAAGTAATGCACTTACTTCTGTGATTGTCAACCCTTTTGATCCCTCAGCATCAATAATATCGTATACTTGGCGCAAAATGGGAAGCTCTACAAGCTGTTCTGTTGCTTGACCTCTCTTTCCTGAATTTACTGGCTGTTCCGTGTCAATACTATCATGCCCACGTCCATGAGATTTTGGCTCAAAGTATGATGGTGAGAACTTTTTGAGCAAACGCAAACAATTGACTTCCTGTGAAATGAAAAATATAAGTAATAAACCATGCATGAATATTCCTTCTACTTGCATAAACATAGGCAAAGCTACAATAAGACAGGTGGGAACACGGGGAGTGAGATTATCTTTCGTGATGTTAGGGCTTGACTAAGGCCTATCTAGTTATGACTTCCATTTTGAAGTTCCAAATCAATAAGTATGAGACGAAAGAACCAAGATTTTCACATTAGTCAAAACTTTTCGCAAACCAATACCAAATAAAAATCCAACACGGATCATATAAATCTAGTCTCGTATGACAGGATACCAATAAAAAAAAAATGATATACTGGGTTAAATTTTGGTCAATCTTGGCTGGCAGGAAGGTACCAACCGTACTGAGTACTGGCAGGATCTTGGATCCTATCAGAAATAATTTATAATTTAACAAATGTTACATGTAGTTGGTTCGATTTTTCGGTTTCTTACTGTGACACATTTTTTTCTACTGAAAATTATATTTTTATTAGTGTTTGTTTGGTAGAATTTAAAAGTAGTTTTTTAGGAGATTTTGATAAAAGTTGATGAAATTCAATTGTGTGGTTGAAAAGATGATAAAGGTTGTGGGTCCTATGAAATACGTGGTTGAAAATGAGTTTGGAAAAAAAATTGTTTATTTTAAACCCTACCAAACATGCTCTTAGTTTATGATTGCAAATTACAAGCGTTTCTCCTATATGCATCAACAGGTACACACTTGCAAAGCTAAAAACAATGAGATAAACTATATTATTCACAACAGCAAATCTGGTATGGTATACTAGATACAGCTGTAATGGTCTGTACCATACCAAAGACTATCTGAGACACTTCCTGTTACAGTATTAATGTTGGGTGGGTGGGAAGGATTGCTAAACACAAAAGGCTCCCACCACTATGATATTGGGAAAGGCCGCAGAGTTCAAATAAGGTATTAAGGTCAAAAGACAGAATAGAAGATCAAACCTATCCAAGTCAAAAGTCACAAGCATACCTTCTTGTTCACTATAACACAACACTCCTCTACGACACAAGCATCTTTTAACCTGTGACAGATCTAACAACAGATTGCAAGGTGAATTTCACAGTTAGAACCGATACAAAAGCTGTATAAGAGAAGATTATTTAACTTTGAAATGAAAAACGAAGACACAATGAAAAAAATAAAATTTTTACATTTCTCCAAGCTCTGTGGCCCCGAGTCCCTCGATATCCAAGATCCTTCTTAATATCTGAGACAACCAGAACCTTGGGCAGAGGAAAAAAAAAAAAAAAAAAAGATTAGCCAGATGGTACGTATAAAACTAGGTTTGACAATGGAGCTGTCACATATGACTCACCTTTCCCTCTGCCTTTTCAAGTTTATCACATATATCTTTTAGTGCTGGTAGAAAATCCTTTACATGCACAACCTCTTTTGCAGTTCCTACGCCAAAGCCATCGCCAGTTGCAGCATTCCCATCTGCAACCTCACCACCATCCACCAAGGGTTTATCCTCTTTAACGATTTCGAGCCTCTGTTGACTACCTAAATGCTTCGCATAACGGTATAAGTGGAGCATATTTGTGGTCACAGTGGAACCACTTTTTGGCTCCCCTTCATTACTTGACTCTTTGGTCCTAATAACAGTTGACTGTCTCACAATCAATCCCTGAGTTTCGAGTTTCTTTAGTACGTAGAATATGTTGTTCCCTTTCATGCCAAGTTCCTTAGCAAGCTCACTTTGTGTAATCCCATTTGTTCTGGAAAAGGAATAAATGAAACACACATTAATATTTAAGTTTCTGATTTTCAATCAAGTAAAATTAAACTGTCTTCAGCTAAATCTTTCAAGCTCGTTCTCCAGACAAAACAGTGGTTTTTCTCTGGTCGTATTCTCTGTACGGAACCAATTAACATTGTGATTAAACTAAATTTATTACTAATTTAAACTAGATTCCAGATAATACTAATGAAGTTTAAGAACGCAGTCAAGTATATCAAACATCAAACTGGCGAACTCAAATTAGATAGTTCATCAAATTAAAAGCAAAAAGGTAATTTAATCTAACATATATGTGACCGTATTGAGTACAGTGACTATGTAAAGAGAGAGAAACTGAAGCAAACCGCGCAACTGCTAGGCGTTCAAGTGCTCGACGCTGGGGCTGAGAAATACCAGAATCTGAGGCCTTAATATCATATATTCCAATAAAATTATTCCTCAGACTTTCCGGAGCTACAACTTTTAAATTCATCTGTTCCCACTCTTCCACCGAGTACTTCATCAAATCCTCCTTGGAATTACAAGAAAATCCGACTCCGGTTTCGAACTTCAGGCCCGGAATGTCCAGGAGGTTGACCCATAGGGCCCGCTTCACGTCGGGGCAGATGGATAGGCCGCGGGAAGAGAGTGACGGGCCGAGTTTGGGCCATAGGCTCTGAATGGGAAGCCCATTAGCGCCTTCAGAGCAGATTTCTTCCAGCGCCGAGTGGACAATGGTATCCATGCGGCGGAGGAGTTGGGCATGTGATGGTGGCGAAATTGGTGGTTGAACGGTTGTTTTGGCGGGCAATTGAGATTCTGTGTGCGAGAGAGAGAGAGAGAGAGAGAGAGATCGGATTTGCAGGTTAAGGGTTCGAATCGTCTTGCCAGGGTTTTTCCTGTTGTCGTGATGCCGAAAATAATGTATTACCGAAGACTGAAGTACGGCAAAATAAACAAATTACGGGAGTTTTTAACATGACCAATCATTAATAATTTAATAATTGGTAGAATATTTTTTTAAGAAGAAGTGTTTGTTTGGTGATATTTTTTAGTAAATTTTGATAAAAATTTGATAAAATGTGATTGAAAATTTAATAAAAACGAGTTTTATAAAATGTATGGTCAAAATTAATTGTTGACTTTGATTTCAACTTTTTAACGTATTGTTAACTTTCACCAAACAAGTTCAAAATTAGAGGTGTTAGACAAGATTAATTGTCTTAGGGATGAATTGGTGCACATCAATTTTTAGCACAACACATGTAGTTTTCTTTAACGAGCGCCTAACACGTGCAAATAATGCAAAACCTAACACGATGGCCCAAGTCACATAATATGAACAATTCACTTTATTATGAATTAGGCACTCAATCTTGTAATACCGAGAACAAAAATAACATAAAACAAAATACCAAATGTAAGTAAAAACATACGATTTAGAATTAACATGTTTGAATTGACTTATTTCATGCTTAAAAGCTTAAAGAAGAAAAAGTTCAATCACTCAAGAGTTACGTCAATTTTTTTGCGTAGAATTTATGAACTCGCTTACAATGAAAAAAGTTAGTCGTAATACTTATTATACATGGAGAAAATGTTAGACGACTTTAGTTGATGCTGTTGGAATTGTGAAGCAAGCTGAAGAATTGCTTGTTACAACTCTTGTTTATCATCTACGCGTTCTCTATTATTGGTCGTGCTAGGTATGAGGTCCATCCTTATCAGATCAAACAACCGCTTCTGAATATTCAAATGTCGAGCTAGCCATCTTATCATTGTAGGGGAGTTGTGAAAGCTTCCTTCTTATTCTAGGTTGACTGCTCGCATTTGTACATTGGTCACAAAGCACAAACTATTTAAGTCGTAGTCAAAATACCAAAAAAAGTGCTCTAATTGTTTGGTTTTGTTTTTTTATTTTTTTTTCAAACTCATTTTTAACCACATATTTTATAAGATTCATAAATTTTATTTTTTTAACCATATGTTTCACAAATTTTTTAAACTTTTTAAAAATTATTTTAAACTTTGCACATGTTTGTCATGGTTTAAATTAAGATCAAACATATTTTATATCCATATATTTCATAGGACCCATGTTTCTATTTCATTTTTTACTACGCATTCACCTATAACTTATAATATAAGTACTTAAAAAATAATTTCAACACTACTAAATATATGTGAGTGATCAAACAAATACTTAACCATTGCGACGACCACACGAGCATAGTGTAATAGAAACTCTTTAGATGGTGTTTTCTTTTTGCATTTGAGTTTTATGATTTGTGTTTTGAGTTTTGAATTCATTTTGTGTTTTTTGTTTTGAGTGTTTGTTTTGAGATTTTTGAAAGTCGTTCTTTTTTTAAATTTTTGAAAATTGTTTTTAAAAACAAAAAACTCGAAAACGCATTTCTTGAATTTTTTAGAAATTTGGACTTACTTGGAATTAAAAATAATTAAAAATTATTTAAACTTGGAATTAAAAATATTTAAACACAATTAAAAACATATAAAAACCATTAAAAATATTTAAAACACTTGGAAAGGGGAGAGGAATCGAACTCATGACCTATGCTTAAAAATTTAAAACACTTTAGAAAGGAATCACATATTGTTAAAAAAAATGCGAAAAATAGTTAAATCATGATTATTTTGACCAACGTATAAAAAAAAAGGCGCAACCAAGATTCGAAACGGGAAGCTTCGAGTTTTGTTAAGAAAATGCAGAAACGACTAATGCCATTTTGTGTTTTGCAATTTTTTAAGTATTTTCAAAAATGTATTTTCCAAAATGGGTTAAATACATCGGAGAGAACATGGGCTTAATTTGGAGGAATAATTTTCCATCATCCTATAAAAAAGGCAAGCAATGAATGAAAGAAGAATCCCGCAGGAGGCGAAGTAAAACAGGAGAGAGAAAGTATATGTGACACCTGTCACCACACTCTACTCTAGAGAGAGAAAATTCACCTCCCCCACCAGGTCCACCGCAGCCGCGGCGGGTCCTCCTCCGTGCGAGTTTATATGTACTGTCAAATCTCTAACAACATTCTCTCTCTCTCTCTATATATATATATATCTCTTTCTCTCTCTAAGCGCTCTGCTCATGATTTCAGAGCATCTGTTCAATCCCAGTAAAGAATAGTCTGAGTCCACCGTTGACGTTTCTCCATACTTTGTTGGAAATATATAAATAATGTTCTTGAATTTCAAGGTAAACCCACAACAAGATTCTTGGAAATTCTGCTATTCTTTTGTCCACATGTATAATATAATTTATTTTTTCTTTCTCCATTGCATGTAGAATTTTCTGAATTCTTCTACTTTTGATTTCATTAATTATTTTGAAGTACTTCTTAATTAATATTTTTCCATTTGAAGGTTTGGATCTCTCTGTTTACAGCTGCTTGACCTTCAAACTTCAATTTTATTATCTGGGTATTAATTTAGTTCTTATTTTCTGCAAATAGTTGATCTTGATTATACTGGGCTCACTTCTTTTCTTTTTTTTTTCAAGAATAAAATCGATTTGCAGTATTTTGAAATAATTGTTATTTTTCTCTTGGGAAAATTGAAGTTTTTGTAAGTGAAATTTTGATTTGGGAAAGGACTAATAATAGGATTATTTTGGAGTAATGGAGATATAACATCCAGAATATCAGAGTTTTGTTTAGTTTTAAGAGGACATAAAGGGAAAAAGGTTCCTTGATCAATAAAAGAAGTCAGCTTTTCTATATTATGGAACAGAAGTACTTGTCTGTTTTTTGTTCCTTTCAAATGCCATGTCTAAAAAATTAAAAGGGGGGTTCGTCTCTGTCTCTGGAGCCTAATCATATTGTATACTTATACCATCAATCACGAATCAAGATAGTATTCATTTAGGGGGTTGATTTATCGCGATATAGATTAAGATGCGTGAGATTCACCGTTGTAATCCTCTTTCTTCTTCGTACAGATGTTTTGTGATGAGTAGGTATAGCTCTAGCTCTCGTGATTGGAATTAGGCTTAATTGTGACATTTTGCAGTTTTGTCCTAAATTGCAGTGGTTCTAATTACATTCGAAACGAAAAGGTATGGAAGACAACCTATTTTCAGGCATTCATAATGGGACACAAATTGAGGGCAAGGTTCTTGAGACATTCCAGAAAAACTTTGTTCAAGTTCAGGATATTTTGGACCAGAACAGAGTGTTAATCAACGAGATCAACCACAATCATGTGTCCAAGATCCCGGATAATTTGAGTCGAAATGCAGGTCTAATTAGAGAGCTCAACAACAACATTAGAACGGTAGCTGAACTCTACGCAAATCTTTCCAACTCTTTCACCAAATCTATGGAGGCTTCATCCGAAGGAGAATCAGCTGGAACTACTAAATCCGATGGAAGAGGTGGACAAAAGAGGAACCGATCCAGCAATTGATCCAATTTTCAATTTGGATAGACGGGTATGCCGATAGTGTAACTCGATAGCAGTAAAATTTTCTTAATCTTAACCTTCATAGTGAGCATTTTCTTACACAAGAAAATAATTGATACACCTACTTTTTGTAATTTATTTAACTTGTTCATTGAAAACAATAGCATTATCTTCAAGTTTGATTTCTCTGTCTCATATTGGACCCTACCTTTTTCCATTGTATTGGATAACTGTCATCTTCTCGTCATGGTTAGACAGTATTGAGAAAGAAAAATACGTTAAAATCATGTGGTTCAATGGAGTACAGCGTTTACCATTGACTGGAAGTTTCAACAGCCCTGTTTATTCTTTTTCCATTTTTATCTAAAGATATTCCTCAGTGACTGCTATTTGCTGTGCCCTCTATGGAATTATCTTGACCAAAGGATGCTTAAGGAATTAGTGCGTGCGTGTTTGGCGGTGCTAAGATTATTTTTTAAGTGCTTATAAGTTATAGATTTTATGAAATGTGTAGATAATAGGTCGGTAGTAAATTTTGTGTGTAGATAAAAAATATATTTGATTATTTTAACTCATTTAAATTATGATTTAAGCAAAGGCTTTGGATCTTACTCACCACAGAACTAGATTCTAATGCAAAATTATTAGTTTTTGACCGCTATTTTGTCCCACTGTTTTGTGATTGTCTCGTTGCTACTTTGTAGACAGAATCGTTAAGAAAAGAATCTTGGAAAAAAGCTAATTTTGAGGTTTTAAGAAACACACATGTCAATTCACAAGATAAGGAGGAATTAATACGAAGCAGAAAATGTAGAAGCTTGATATTAATGTGAATGTATTTTAAAATGTTTGAATTTTCAAAAATGAATTTTATACGACAATCCGTTTTAAAGTATAGTGACATTTCATAAACGTTTGACAAAATATAGTAGCATATGAAATTCAAATTTGAAAGTTCAATAGCAATCTAATAACATTTGAAAGTGCACTACACTTCATGAACATTTGACAAAGTATAATAGAATTAAGATATTTAATTCTATAATTTGATCATCAACCTGACCAAATCAAGGAAGGTTATCGTTTGTACGAAATGTTGAACATTTGTTTAGACTTTAAAGTAAATAGAAGAAAACAATCTCGTATTTTCTCAGTATTCCGTGTTCGAGAATTCAAGCACATCATCATAGGCCAACTCCTGCTACAACAAATACAAGCAGTGAATTTAAGCTTTTGTTGTAATTCGATTACTTTATTTATATTTGTTAATTGAACTAATACATGTGATGATGTAACAGTGTAGTAAAAGCATCTACATCAGCTTATGTATATTTAAAGAGAATCTTTAGTATTTTAAAGAGCATCGTTAAATTTAAAGAGCAATTTTTTTTTTAAACATTCCAACAGCCTCTTTATTTCTATACTCTTTATTTTACTTTTTTCAATAAGCATTTAATATATTTTCCTCTCTTATCTTTTTATCATATATTTTCCTTCCAATTTGTATATATTATTTAATTAAAACCAACATATCAAGTATTGAAAATTGAACTTATTTTAGTGCATTTAATAATAGAGAATGAATTTGGCTCTCCAAAACCTACTCTCTAAATTAAAATGTTAAATTAGAGAGTCAATTGAAACATAATTTTAAGCGTTGACTATTTAAATTATAGAAGTAATCCCATGTTTAAAGAAATTACATTGGAGACGCTTCTAAGTGCGAAGGTGGGAAACCAATTGAGTCACTGACTTCATTGAAATCTGAGAATTTTTTTTACATTCTTTTATATTATTATATTTTGTATTTGATTTTTTTTTAAATTAAATTCTGCTCCTACTAATTTCGAGTTCTGGCACCACGTCCTGTAGTTGGCAAAAAAATACGTACACACGGCATTACAAATAAAAGATAACAAGGAAAATGAAAAAGGTCTGAAAGTAAATCTTAAAACCAAAAATAAAAAGAAAAACATGATGAACACTTATTTATGTACATATTATAGACATTTCGTTTCTAAATGATAAATATGAATGGAGTATTCATTTACATGCAATTGAGTGCATGTAAATGCTTCGATTTTTTAGGGAAGGGTTTTCTCATATTATGGGCTTATCATGCCAACTTTTTTAACGACTATGGTAGGTCGTTAGTAAAGTTTCGTTTCTTTTTTTACATTTTTTCTATTCATTTCTCTTCCATGTACGCTTCACTATAGTTCCTATTGAATTATCCAAACTTCGCTTGAAGTTACCACTAAACAAAGAAGGATGTTCCCGTGTTGGGAGGGTATTGGGACGATTGGTAAATAAGGATGGGTTGGAAGGTGTTCTCCGTCTATTTATACCATATTCTAACATGGAGGATGGACATCTCGAGTGGCATTATGTGTACACGTGGCATGTTGTCTACATCTTGGGTTAAATAGTTTAATCAGTTGTGTTGTCAAATGACTGTGACTTGTCGAATCGATGATTGATTTGATTGGGTAGAATTGTTGATGAGGCGCGGTTTTTTATTCAACTGTGCCATTGTGTACATTGAAAGATCGTGGACCCGTGTAGGGTGTAACGTGGTTGGTCAACGCTTAAAATTCTTTGAATTGGACGTGGTAACAAAGTGGTAGTCTATATACACATAGGTCTACATGATGTGTTAATAGTCTAATGGGTTGTTGAATGACCGTGATTAGTTAGAATCGACGACTCGAAACAAGTGAATGTGTGTGATTAGGTAGAATAACTGACTAGGCACGATGACATTGATTCGATCGTTCTAGATGCAATTGTGTACATTGAAAGGTCGTAGACCATCGCATAAGGGTATGATATGGATTGCTACATCCCGTCTCAATATGAATTCCGACTTAACGGTTGATTCGTGCCAAAAGACAACACATTTCAAAAACGAGACCAGAAAACTTATAAATTGGACACTCGATCAACTAATTCCTTTCCCAAATCAATTTAGAAAAAAAATTGATTTCTTCTCTTTTCTCTCTTAAATTGTATCAGAAGTTCGAATAATTACTAGTTTCAAGTAATTAGTGTTCAAAATTTTGAACTTTCAAAGTTCACTATTATTATGATCAAGAAGAGTACAATCAAAGTTTTTAGTTCGTCTAACAAATTTCGTTGTTATTCTATGTCAAGAAGATTAATCACTTATTAGAGTAGTGATCAAGAAGAGTACAAACTAATTATAGTGTGTTTCTAGTTCGTCTACGTTGGTTAATTTTTAAATTTTTTAATCTATGTCTGATGAGATTAATCAGCGATCCTCTCTCCTAAATTTTACAATGATTGTCCTTTTTTTTTTTTTTTTTTTTTTTTCTAAATAGAGGCATTCAAAGGCTGAGTATATATGGGTCATGGAATGGGACATCCAGACTCGGTCCAAGCCGATGCCGGGCCATTATGGGTCAGTTCGGACTACATTTCAACCATAGGCCTGCGCAACGTTCTAGCCCATACGATGAAACCCTAATCAAGCCACGTCCATATATATGCGTATCATCGCCGCTCTCTCTTGAAAACCTCGAAAATCTCCTCGTCATTCGCAATCTTTCCCACAACCACCGGCTTAGGAACAAGGCTAATTACCCATTGCAGAGAATAGCCCTTCAAAGATGGCCACTCAAATGAGCAAAAAACGAAAGGTCTGTTCATCTCCCTCTCTCTACATATATACACATGCTGTGTGTTTGTACTTTGTATATAGAGATATATGTATAGGTTTGCAGTAAGAATATATGTTTATATGTGGAAGTGACATGTCATTTTCTTGTTTTTTTTTGGAGCAGTTTGTGGCAGATGGAGTGTTTTTCGCTGAGCTGAACGAGGTGCTAACGAGAGAGCTGGCGGAAGATGGTTACTCAGGGGTGGAGGTGAGGGTCACTCCCATGCGTACTGAGATCATCATAAGGGCCACTCGAACTCAAAATGTTCTTGGTAAATCTTAATCTCAAGTAATGCATGCACATTTCTGAAAATGTTCATGGACATTGTTATTCTAAACTTTGAGGGAAGAATTAATGTTGAAGCTAGAGGGAACAACAATTTTTATGTTTTTGATGACAATACTTTGTGTGGAAAGTTGAATCATGGTTGTTTAGTTGTAGAGAAAATCACAAGAAAGGAAATGAAAAAAACATCCCTTCGGTATTTCTTGTAATGGAGCTGAAATTCTCCTATGATATAGATTTAACTATACAAGTGATATTACCTACGCATGTCCTTCTCAGTAGATGAAAAATTGTGGGTTCAATGATTTGTTTGCATATATATTCACGTGATTTTGATGGATAATATACCTGCAACAATCATTTGATGGTTTAATGTGGGTACTCTGTTAGGTGAGAAGGGGAGAAGAATTAGAGAACTGACCTCTGTTGTTCAGAAGAGGTTCAAGTTTCCAGAGAACAGTGTTGAGCTTTATGCTGAAAGAGTTAACAACAGGGGCTTATGTGCTATTGCCCAGGCTGAGTCACTACGCTACAAGCTTCTTGGAGGGCTTGCTGTTCGGAGGTTTTCTACTTACTTCTTTTTGTTTGATAACATAATGTGCGTATATTTCAAATTAGATTTTATTTGTTTTCTCTAACTGTAATGTGTGTGATATCTAATATATGTATGGGCATGCAAATGCTGGTTTCTTTGAATTGTCTTGAAACTCAAACCATATATCAGCTTTTTTATTTAGCAATTAGCAAAATGCAGCCTGTTGCCCAAAAGTTATTCCTGTAAATTACAGGTATAACACATACACATGAAGCAGCATTGATTAATATTCTTATTTTCCTCTTAAGGATTTGGTATTAAAGGGGACCCTAATCAATGCTTAAATCAATTTAGTGAGTGAGGTTGGCCCCTTTACTTGCTCCAACGTAATGGGGTTTTCAAATTGCTCCTACATAGTCACTATACGTTCTCATTTTTTTAACTTTGAGTGTTATTAACTATGGGTAATGATTTCCTCTCCATGGTGGGGAGGAATTATAAAGCCCACATGACACGTGTCATGTGGGCATTGGAAAAATGCCCACATGACACGTGTCATGTGGGCTTTATAATTCCTCCCCACCATGGGGAGGAGATCATTACCCTATTAACTATTGTGTCAGATGGCTTCTCTGATTTTATTGGCAGTCTTTTGGGCTGGCATGTGTTTATATATTATACAAAGAAATTGTCCCAAATATTTCCTCTCAAAGTAATGCTGCAGATGGAAGATTTGGAGTTCAGAAAATTTTCCAAATATTGAAATTTGTCTCCTTTATTCTTTGTCTGCAACATATTGCATCAGTAAAACAGTGAAATCCAGACAGGCTGCATCTGAGATGACTTGATAGTGTGATATGAACCTACTATTTTGCTGGTTTAGAATGGGCCTTTATTGGGTTTGGGTCTGAAATAGGTCAACGTATGAAACCATGTCAACCAAATTACCTAGCAATCCTGTATTTAAACTGAAAAGATGAATATTTATGCAAGTTTAGAATAATAGAGTAAAGCCTCAGGCTACCCTTTATATTTTACTCGACCTCCTTTGCCCATTTGAAAACCCTAGATAAGACGCAGGTACAGCTTCATCCACACACTTTTGTGCTTGAAAACCTTAATTTCTCTTTAGTTTAGCATTACAATTTACAAAGCTTCTAGAAATGCACGTTGGTTTGAAAACCAAATTTGTTCTTCAAACCGAAAATCAAATTGCAATGGAATGAGGGTTTTAAAAATCAAATTCTGATTTTCACTCCAGTGCTTGTTTGGTAGGGATTAAAATGAGTTTTTTTTTTGTTAGTCAACAATCTTTCAAAAAAGGGGTCCAACTTGAGTTAAAATAAAAACCAAAAATCATGGTTGAATAATCAATAGTTACGGCTGGTCAAAAGCAAATAAATCAAAAATCCATGTTAATCTTACCAAACAAGCATTCAATAAGAACATAAAGTCAAGATTAATTCTTTTAGTACCATGCGAATCTATTAATACTATAAATTAGATTACCTGTTGTAGTGTGATTTCTTCTTTTTTGATTCTTCTAAAGGTCGACACCAAGGTGAACTATTGTTTTGATTCTTTAAGAGTAGCTATCCATTGCCTTTCTTAAATTGGGATAAAATCAGATCTCCAAGTATTGAATTGGAGTATAATAGAAAGTACACTTTTTAGGGTGTATCTTGTCATTCTTTAAAAAGCGCCCAATTGTTTAATTGGCTATTGAAATGCTTCACAAGAGAGAGTGACTAGATGCACACTAAAATGTGTAAAGTGTGTTTTGCTCCAGTATAATAACCATAGATCTAGTTTATCCTAGTCCAAAAAAGGTGTCCACCTGCCTATACTCTTAGAAAATATCAATTGTTCATCTTGGTGGTTCAACCGTTTAAAGAACAAAAAAAATCACACTACTAGAGGTATTCTTTTGTTTACAATGTTTTAGATTCGGAACTAACAATGTGAGTTCAATTTTGTCTTGTGATCTATCTTGGTTGGAAGTCCGAAAATATTTTTGAAATCCTATTATGCTCTAATTGTGATTTTTGAATTTGATTTTTAAATATAATAATGCAATCCCTCTATTGAACTCTAGTAGGTTGGGGACCATTTTCTCATTCTTGTACTTTTGATTTATAATTGTTTAGATGTTTTGCCATCCTTAGTGAGATTATGAAAGGAAAATGGAAATTTTGGCATATTGGTTTTGGACTTTTGCTACATGTCCACCGGTTGAGTGTAAGAGAAGGTTGAAATATTTTATTAAGTGAGACAAAGTTTGGAATTTAGTGGAGTTAAATTTTAATGTTTGTTTGTAATAATGGTAGAAAATTTTCTAGTAATTGAAGTGGGCGGCTTTTAAATCAATTTGAGGGTAAAAAAAAAATATTTTGTGTCATGCATAGCTTCTCACAAATATTTTAGATATGTGGGAAGCTATGCACGACACTAATTTTTTTTTGTACCATTAATTCTACTAAATTCCAAAATAAAAATTAATTCTACTAAATTTCAAACTAAAATATTTTAGATATATGGGAAGCTATATGCGATACTAAAAACTAATTCTACTAAATTTTAAATTTTGACTTACTTAATAAAATATTTCAATCATTTTTTACCTTCAACTGGTGGATGTGTAGCAAAAATCCAAAACCAATTAAAATGCTAAAATTTCCATTTTCTTTTCATAAGCTAAAAATTAGATTTTCCAAAATAAGAACCCGTTTGGTACATATTATAAACCAAAAATGGGTTTTTTTGAATTACAATCGTTGACTTTTCAAATATTTTAAATGTGAAATGGCAAAATTGTCTTTTCGACTTTGAAGTAACATTTTGTTGATTAAGGACAATTGTCATTTCACGATTGAAAAGTCAACAATTGTGGCTCAAGAAATCAATTTTTGGTTTATTATGTACCAAACGGACTCAAATTTTTATCAATAAATCCCGTTTGAAATGTGTTTAGCAAGATCGTGACGCAAGCTTTCTAATGAATTTTGAGTTGTCAAAAATGAATAATCGTTGTTTTTAAAAATTGCGTTTGAAAGAAAACATGTGTTTAATAATAAAATATTACTACAAAAATTGCCATATAAATGATACTACATGAATAAATATAATAATGAATTATTCTTGTTCTAATAATACCTAATTTTTGGTATTACCGATGCGCGTTGGGTATTACAACCCTATTTTTGGGTATTACCATTCTACTAACGGAAAAACTCAAAGTAGCTTTTCATTTTTCATCTTAGGCCACCAATAATGGGTTTTGATTTCTTAGTTGATCCTTGGTGCATCGAATACGGAGTATTATGTGCTTCTTGTAATATTTCTCTTTGTAAACTCTTGCCCTTGGGCACATATACTCGATCCTTAAATTGTAATATTTCTTCTTCTTACAACTTATATAGTGTTGACCTCTTCTTTGCCGAGTTCTTTCTCATTTTCAAAAGGATGATAGTTTTTCTTGGCATGAAGATCCTCAACCTCTGTTTATGTGCGCGAATTGTCCCTTTTCACGGCTTCGATCCATCGTGACTATTAAAAAGTCATTTTTTATCCAAAAGACTACAATGTCCTAATTTTTAGTTAAATAATAAACACAAAAAGGAAAAAGAATAACCTATTCTACCATATCAATCCTCAAAATGGTCCCCACACCAATACCCTCCAATTCTCCCAAATTTTGATCACCATGTAAACCTCCCCCCCCCCTCCCAAAAAAATAAAAGAAACAGAAACCCATCTTCATCTCCATCTCTATATCTATGTATATATTAACATAATCTGATCATGGTGCAGATCTAGAGTATTACCATAATTAGATTCAAGCTGTACAACTCCTACTCACATTTCCTTTGAGTACTCATCCATATAAATAAGACGACCTCCAAAAGCTTTTCTTGTCGAAGTTCAACATGTGATGAAATGTTTTATGGAAAAAATGTTGTGTGGGGCAAAATGTGGATATATACGATACTTTCTCGTCATGGATGATTTAGTGATAATTGTTGATTTGTAATTTGTGGTATACCTTATCATAGAATCATAGGGACCCAGATAAGCAAAATCTTCAAATTAAAAGATGAAAAAGTTAATATCGTAAATTATTCCCTCCACACTGATCTTGTTTGATTTGGGCCCCAAATTTTGGTGATAGATCTTGTCATTTTCACATGTAATGATATTTTTAGATGTAAACTATCTATAAAAGAAAAGGGACATTATTTTCCCATATCCCAGATAGTGAGATAAGTAATTAATCAATTTGGAATGAGAGATTATTATCATTATTATTATGAATAGAGACGTTGTTTAGCTTATGTTAAGCAATGCTAACGTGACATATCAATTAAGTTCAATTCTAATTTATTATGTGGGACTGAGAGGGCCCTACATAATAATTAGATTTAATATTAATTCATTTGTTATGTCATCGTTGCTTTGTATAAACTTTTTAGATCATCTCCAAGAGGTTGTTTAAACATAAGATGCTCTCTATTTTAAAGAGTCGATTCTTGAAATTATGTTCCAAAGACTCTTCAAATTAATTTTTTAAAATAGAGAGTGGATTTGACACTCAAAATTTGGAAAGTCAAATCCACTTCCTATAATTAAATGCATTAAAAAAAAAATTCTTTTCAATACTCATATGTTGACTAAATTAAATAGTATATACGAAATAAAATTGAGAAAAATCATATCATAATTAGGAAGGAAGCATTTTAAAATAAAATATAGGAAAACATTATAAATACTTATGTTGAGAAGTAAAATGAAGTCTTGAAAATAAAGAGGCTAATGGAGTACCTCAAAAATTTATTCTCTAAATTTATATAGGCTTTCTCTAAATGGAGAAAGACTCTTTAAAAAATAGAGTATCGATGGATATCAAGAATTGGGGAACGAATGGGATCATAGATAAATATCTCTCTCTCTCTATATATATATATGGGGATATAGTACGTTGATCTACTACCCTATATGGTGGAAGAGGTGTTATGAGATGGTGCTCATTTTGGGGACACGTGTCTTATCTTTTGTCTTCTTCTGTTTTTATTGGAGATTTAATTAAAGTAATGGCATTGAAGACTTTTTTGTAAAAAAAAAAATTGACTTTTTCAAATTGGAAAAAAAATACCATTTGTACTGGACCATAGGTTGAGCTGGAGGACATCCGTGCCAAGGCAAAAGCGTTAGGGACCAATCACCATAGGGGTTAGAGATCAATTTTCCATGTATTTTGATTAGTCTTTGTTCTAGCATTTTCTGGATCCTTCTCCATGTATTTTTATATTTGGGGGAGGTGGTGACATCCCACGGTGGGAGGAGTTACTTGTCGTCCAGTGGGGATTGGACAAATAAATGCGTTGGAATAATATCCAATTTGTTGTATGATCATCATCTCAGGGATGACATTTATCGTTGATAATCCTTTCCCATTAAGCATGGATCGAAGTGGCTTTCTTCAATGCTAATATTGAACAATTTGGAGTTTGTCCGGCTTCATGATCTGCTTTTATGTTAATGGAGTTTGGAATATTCTCCTACAGAATTTTACATCTTAGAGCTTATTGAAAACTATTGTATATTTTGAATCAGTGTTGTGTCTTCAGTTTATGTTCTTGGTCTGGAGAATTTAATGGTGGGACTGTGGGAGGTACTCAACAGTTGGTAAAAGTTGATGTGAAGTTATGTAAAGAATCCTGATTTCACTGTTAGGATCTCCATATTATCTGCTGCTTACTGGTCCAGTCTAATCTGCTCAAAATGGGGAAAGATGAACAAAACCCACAAAATGTGAAAATATTAATACTCCATGGGGGAAAATCTAAGAATAAAATGTATTTATGCCGCAAATAATTATTTCTAATAGAGAAATTGTTCAGATCATTTGCAATTGAAATTTACTTTTTTGATTTACTAATTCCTTTTTCTTCAGGGCCTGCTATGGTGTTTTACGATTTGTTATGGAGAATGGAGCAAAGGGGTGTGAGGTATGAAATAGTTGTTTTGCATCCCTTCATCACTAGAGGGTTTACTCATCAACCTTGATTACAATCGGTATTTATCAATTTCAGGTTATTGTTAGTGGAAAGCTTAGAGCTCAACGTGCAAAATCAATGAAGTTCAAGGATGGCTACATGATATCCTCAGGCCAGCCTGTGAAAGAGTACATCGACTCTGCCGTAAGGCATGTTCTTCTTAGACAGGCAAGTTCAAATGAATTTCTTTTCATTTGTTGTTCTTCTTTTAGCCGATCATTTTGTTGTCCAGAGATCTCTGTCCCAGTATTTTTAACCTGAACTATCAGTTTGATTGGTTATATACACGGTGCAGGGTGTTCTTGGTATCAAAGTGAAGATCATGCTTGAATGGGACCCAAAAGGCAAGCAGGGTCCAGTTACACCCTTACCTGACCTTGTCACGATCCATCCACCCAAGGAAGAGGAGGTATACATCCCTCCGGCTCTAGCTCCAACTGACGTAGAGGTTGCAGTAGCATAAAATCTCGTCAGCTGCCGGAATACAACTAGTGTAGATATGTGATGTGAAAAATTATGTTTTTGCCTATCAGATTTTGTTCGAGTGTTGTTTTTGTTCACGATCTTTATGATCGATAGAACCCACATCATAACAGTAAAGTTCTTGTCCACATCTAGTGGTCATATTATGTCAATGTGTAGCAATCTTATTCCAATGGAATCATAATGTTGTATAATAATAATATGTTGTGCCCCAAATTTTTTCTAATGGATTTGTGTTGTATTTCATTTGTGTCGCCTCAAGCTGCGAGTTTGTATAAGGTGGGATTACTTGAATAAAACTGAGAGTGATTCTACTATTTATAATGAAGAAATCTTGAAAAAAGCTTATCGACAAAGAATAAGCTTTCAAATTTCAGTTGTTTGATATGTTGTTCATATGATAGTTGGGTCGATAAGTATATTTTGAGAATATGGTAGTAAATGTCCATTTTTCACTTCCCATTTTGAAATATATACACTTTCATATGGCAATTTTTCACAAGACTTGACAAAATTACATTTTACAAGATAGTTAAATTTCAATTTTGTCTAGTAATCAAATTTTCTCTGCCTAAAATCTATTTCTCTTCTATCACTCTTTACTCTACCAATATTTTTGAAAAACGATAAACTCCAAAAGTCCCCACTATATCCCCACATATGAATGCAATTCCTCTTTCTCATATATGTAGAACCACATTACCCCTTTATCGCCCATCTTTCTATGTTTATAATATTTTACTTTACCAATATTTTTGAAAAATGATAAACTCCAAAATCCCGATTTATTCCGATAGATGAAGGCAATTCCTCTTTCTCCTATATGTAAAACTAAATTTCTCTTATATCTCTCATCTTTTTATCGTTTGTGATATAAGTACTACTCTTAAAATCTCTAACATTTTTCCTACCAGTTCCAAGTGTTTCCATGTCTAATCTTTCTCCTATCTGTCATTTGTACATAGCCCTAGATGCAAGAACTCCTCAACATTTCAAAAATCAAAATAAATTTTACATCTCTCTTTGTTTAACTACTTCTTTCTATCGTTTGTAATATAAGCACATGTTTGGTAGAGTTTTTCTTCTCACACTCATTTTCAACCATATATTTTATCATTTTTTTTATTAAAATCTCTTAAAAAACTATTTTTAAACTCCACCAAACACTAAATAAAACACCAAAATTCTCCTCCATTTTTTCCACCAATTCTTGCTGTCTCTAGCAGCCTACGACATTTAGTCTTTCTCCTATTGGTCATTTATACAAAACCGTAGAAGCAAGAACTCCACAACATCTCAAAAATCAAAATAGATTTAACTCCATTCCATTTGTTTAGCTAAGGCAACTTTTTTTTTTTTTTTTTTTTTTTGTTAGGGTGTGTTTGATTTTGATTAAAATCAGATTATTTATATCCCATAAAATGTGTACTTAAAATTAATTGTTGATTTTGACTTTACTTTTTAGCAAATTTTAAATAAAATTAAACATAGTCTTAGTTTATAATTAGGATAATTTGTACTTTTAGTCTTCAACCTTTCAAATCTGTTACTAATCTACCCAAACCAATTTTTATAGCATTAGACATCTCCAACCTTTGTAGTTTATTGCAAATCACGTCCTCATTGACATATTTTGACGGATTTGCCACCCTCTTTAAATAAACAAAAATAGAGAAAGTCAAAAACAAAAAAAAAAATAAAAGAAAATTGTAAATGAAGTCCCAAAATTTTTAAAAAGTACAAAATAACACTATCTTCCCCAAAAACTTACGACACCCATGACCAAATCATCACTATACAACCATGAGATGGAAAATTCAGCAAGCCAGCCATGAGAACTACAAAATCATCATATCTAAACATATATAAATCAACAACACCAAAAAAAATAGGAGAAATTATTGTAGTTTTTATATTCAAGAGTTGTCTACAAAAAAGGAGAAGATCTAGAGACGAACCTCAAGCCTGAGCCATCACTTAAGAGTGGATGAAGATATTAGAGGAAGAATCTGATTCACACGGAGAATATTGCGATTGAATACTTTGAGAAAATTTAGCCAATGCGTTATAGAAGGTGAAGACAGAAGAAATACAACCTATTTCTCGTAACATGTGCCCTTATCTTTTTGCCATTGACCTTTAATAGGCATCAATTCAGGTTTAACATGGACTAGGTAAATTGGGGTTGGTTGTGAAGGCATGGAAGATCTTGAAAATTCAGTTTTAGATGGATTTGGGGACATGGTGTGGCCTCTGAAGGCAAAGCGACTCTTGGAGGAAGAGGTAAAAGATGTATAGTGGCTTGAGCATTGCTTTTGTGCCATGATAAAGGCCTAGTAGTTCTTTGTGGGAACTTGTGGACTATGGATGGGGGAACTTTGGGGTGTGGGACTATGGCCCGCCGGAAAATGTCTTTTTCATCATGGATGAGAGTGAAATTTTTTTTTTGAGTAGTTCCGACTCGAAAAAACGATTATTTTGTCATCTTTTGGAAAAATAAAGTTATTTTGTACTTTTTAAAAGTTATGGAACTTCATTTGTAATTTTCTTTTTCTTTTTTTTTACTTTTAACTTTTTTATATTTTTGTTTATTTAAAGAGGAGGTCAAATTCGTCAAAATATGTTAATAAGGACGTGATTTGCAACAAACTGAAAAATTGTGGATGTCTGGTGTTAAAAAAATTAGTTGGAAGTATATTAGTAACGAGTGACGATCTAATGCCCACATGGTGGGTATTATAAGATCTTTAATGCGATGTGGCGTGATGGGCGTGTGATGAAAAGATGAAAGTCATCGTCGAGTCACAGTGTTAAAAAAATTAGTCGCGTGGTGGTAGATTAGATCGCCAATAAATTTGAAAAGTTGGAGACTAAAATTTCAAATTACACTTATAATTATAATTAAATATTTTTTATTTTTCTCCATTTGGTTGGGTTCTTCAATCAAACCGCTTTGCTACCCAACTCGACTTGTTCCTCTAAAGAGAAATCTAACCAAATCAAAATATTATAAAAACCGATCCAACAGGATTCGGTTCGATTTGGAGTGGTCGGTTTTGCAGATTAAATTCCCACCCCTAAAATGTAATAGCATATAGGACATTGGAGGAAAATTGCTTTTGTACGGGCTCAGTTCCGTCATTTTAGAGCCAATAAACCCGCTACTCGTACTCGTACCCGTACCCGTACCCGAAGCATACCGGATTCCTCCCTAAATCTCAAATCAAGTTGATTCGATATTTCGAATCCGTGACTAAAGTACACTACACCCAGCGTGCTGGTAAAGCAAACAAAACACACTGAGAGACTGAACTCAAAAAACCAAAATCCCCAAACGCAAAATCAAATTCAAAATCCTCCCATCCCAGTTATCTCAATCGCAATTTATCAATTGCCCTCATATTTTCGAATCGCATCTTTCAATCAATTAAAGAGTATTCAAATTTAGGCTTTCCACACTTTCAAAATTTTAATTTTCGCACCGGACCGGAATATTCCATTACCCATCAGTTTCCGGCAAATCACGATTTCAATTGCATGCCGTGGTGAGGGAAATTACTATTTTACCTTTCAATTTAATTGTATTTTGGTGTTCAGTCACGATTGGAACTGATTAATTTTATTTATTGGATATTTTTAATGCATGTTTTGAATGAATTTTCGTTTGTGGGATTTTGAACTGTAAAAATTGACGTCATTGGAGACAAATTTGTGTTTTTTTTTTTTTTTTTTTTTCTGTCTTTGGTTTTCAGTTAGTGTTCATGAGTTGCATGTGCTGGATTTTGAAATGGAAACAGTAGTTGATGTTGTGGGAAATGAGGAAGCTAAAGTTGAAGATAGTGGGGCCGCAATAAATAAGCCCACTCCAACCTCCCTGCTAAAGATTTCTGATCCTGTTGTATACCAGCTTGTTCGGGTATACCACTTTGCGCAAATTCAGATTATAATTGACATTTATAATCCACATATTTTGTAAGATAATTTTAATATTTTTTAGTGGTGAAATTGGACTGTGATACTCTGAATGAATGCTAATGTAGTAATTCAATTTTATTTTGTAAGGTTTCAGCTATTTCTTTAGGATCCTTTGATGCCCGACTTTTTATGTGCTTGGTCGTTGAACATACTTCTAAGTTGTTAGACTTGCTAAATTACCCTTCATTTTTTTTCCAAGTGAACCAATAGTTGCGTGTTAACATATGCACTTGGTAGGAGTGCGTAACTCTTCTTTATATGGAAATGATTAAATGAACAAAGTCAATCTACACATGAGTATCTCCATAAATACACTCGTACATGAGGAGGTAATTTCTATATATGGACAGAAGGTATCCAATATCAGTAGGCGATGACCAGTGGTGTGGTACTGATTATTTATTGAAATACCCTAATAAATAAAACATGGATTATAATTGTTATCTGGAATATGCATATATTAGATGGTTGTGCATGCTTCTTTTCTGTTTCTTCTCCCCAACCTTGCTTTCGACAAGGATAAGAGATTGGGATAATTTTGAATTCGCTGAGATTAAAGAAGGCTTAAACATGGCTATGCAATATCCTAACCTATAAACTGCAGGCTTTGTTACTGTAATTCTTTAAGAAATCAGTGATCGCTTGATTGATTGTAATATGAAGGTTGAGTATGTTGGTTTTCTTTTGGTTGCTACCATGCTCTTGTGTTGATCAAGCAACTCTTCATCCTGTTTTTGTGTATATCTGTGAGAAAGTAGATTGGACTATCGTAGTGGTAGTGAGAGAATGAATATAATGAGATTGTACAGTCTTCATTTAGTAATCTCATACTACTAAAGTATAGAAGAAACTTAAATTAATATTTGAGTTGATCTATTAGTAGACACAAATAGAGCTCTTTAATTAAGGAGTCCCTGTGAGCAAAAATCATGATGAATTGTCATTGACAGTATGAGGTGATATGATATCTCTTCTTTGGTGCTTTTTTGGGGACGGAAATTTGACTGTTTCTTGTTTTTTAAGTAAAAATTTATTGTGATTATCACCTACTATTTAGGTTGATGGTAATGGGAGATTAGTGCCTGCGACTGAGGATGAAGTTATGGCAGTAGAGGACTTGCTCGAAGATGACAAGAGCGAAAATAGATTTGTTTCAAACTCTGGACAAACTGTGGAATGCAAAACAAATTGCGGACATGATCTGGATGAACTTCAGTTCAAAGCATCAGAAGGTCACTAGTAGAAAATTTGTTTTATTTTTATTTTTATTTATGTTTATGTGTTTTACTATGTAACATTGAAATCGTGATTATTGTAGCATAAATGATGCATTATCTTTAATTAAAATCACTTCAACGACTCAGCATGTCATTTACTGTAATTCATTCTAGTTGAGTCATATACTTATATTTTACCATGCTACCTTGTCTCTGAGTGAAATTTCTCAGCTTCTTTTTGCTTTATTTTTCCTTGGTTTTCAGATTTGTATCCTTCAAAAATTTCATCTTTGAATGCTTTCTATGTTTCAAAAGAACAAAATCCTTCATTTGATGCTTCAGTTTTGGACCTCTTCTTAATTTGGTTCCTTTCTCTTCCTTCAACACTATAACATATCATGCTTTTATTTGTTTTTTTTTTTTTTGTCGCTTTCTGTCTTTCTTAGACTTATTGTATGACAGGTTTACCACTTGATATTGTAAAACTTGATGCGGAAAACCCAAATGTGCCACCCAACCCTGTAGCTGATTTTGAGAAAGTAAATGTTCAACCTGAGGTATTTCATTTTGTCTTTTATGGGATGTTCTAAAATACTACAATTTAGTTTTTTTTATCCCTCCCGCTCGTTAAAACATTATTTTATATAAGAGATACTGTAGCACATTGAATTGGAAGATTGGCTCCACTTTTTTCACTGATGAGAAGATCTACTTTGAATGTACTGTGCAGCAAAGTGTTTCTCTGTTGGCTCCAACTGCAGATTATGGCAGTATCCAACTTGAGGGATCCTCAAAACCTTCCAATGGATTGGTCGAGAATGGAACCTCCACTTCTGCAGTTGGTACTAGTTCAAAGCCTGACTTTTCTATGTTGAAAGGTGAGATACACCTGGATAATCTTACAGTTAAAGAACTTCAGGAGACTTTCAAAGCAACTTTTGGAAGGGAAACTTCTGTCAAGGACAAGCAATGGCTCAAGAGGAGGATAGTAATGGGATTGACCAATTCAAATGATTTCTCAACCACAACTTTGGTGATCAAAGACAATGGTGTGGTAAAGAAAGGTAAAGAAGAAACCTGTAATAGAGCGGAACACAATATTTCGATGGATCCTGAAGTTGGATCTACGAGCGAGAACCTTGAAAGTGCACCAACTTGCCATGATAACCAAATGGAAAACCACTCAAATGCTACTGGCATGGGATCACAGAATTATTCAATGGTGGATAATTATGGAAGTGAAGATGCTAACACGGAGCAAAGAGCAACAAAAAGAGTCAGGAAGCCTACCAGACGATATATTGAAGAACTTTCAGAAGGAGAATCAAGGGATTCTTGTGCAAAGTTAATATCCTCAGTTGGACACCATGTGTATGGTCAGCCATCCACTAATGTTTGTGTAACACCTGTTCAAAAAGTTGGATTAGATGGAAGATGGCTCATAAGGAGAGACTCGTTTGGAGGTTCTGGAGTTCAGGTTCCATATGTTTCTCGGATTCGGCGGAGCCGTCCAAGAGAAAACTTTATGACCCTCGTGGTAACGTGAATAGGACCTTCTTAGTTATACGCGTGTGCGATTGACAATATGGAATATTAACTACGTTTTCTGTGGTCTATTTAAATACTTTTGAATCGCATTAATTTGAACAAAGAACAAACACCCCTAGTTCATAAAGTCAATTGACACTATGAGCGGAACCACTTTTTCTTCTTGGTTATAATTATTTTTGGTAGTTAACCTCTCTTTGTTTTTGCATTTATTCCTGTTGTGGATGGAGCAAGTTGAGTGAGTTCTTTCCCTACTTTTGCCAAGGGCACAAATTCGTTTTAAATGCTGCTTCGGCTTCTGCTCCCTTTTAACTCTCCATTTGGAATCTGTTGAAACATGAAGGCATTTCCTGTCTTCATTAGCATTATATTCTATTTAGTGTTGAAGAATGATCTGTTGTTAAGCCAAAATGTAACTAATGTAAGGTGTTATTCTATTTTGAAATACTCTTGATGGAACGTAGGGATATGTACTGGCACTAAGCATGTTATATTGTGGCTGACATTCTTTTAGATATATACATATAATATGTAGAAGTTTGAAGGTAGTTGTTACCTGACACTAGTCAACACATCTTTAATCCATATTACATTAATTGTAGCTCCTAGGTTTCTAAACTAAAGAACTACACGAAGAGTTGAGTTGCATGTTGAATTATCATAAAATTTATCTTGTAGAAGGGTTTCTTCTTGAAGGGGTTTATTTTTTTTAATATGATTGTGAGTCTCTCTGTTCATCACATCTTCATTTCAAGTTTTTAATAACAAGTAGTTCAAAAGAAATGAAGACACGTTCTCCGTTGCTGATGGAAGCTTTTATGTGCCTAGCCTGTTACTTCATCCGATAAGCTGTATACTGAAAGGAAAGTTGAGCTGGAGAAGGAGCTGAAAAACTTGGAGTCGTATGAGAATAATTCAGATGATGACGTGGTAACTATGCCTGCTGCAAGTGGAAGAATGAGGAGGAAACATCACCGACCTTGGACTCTAAGTGAGGTTGTTAAGCTAGTTGAAGGGGTGGCCAAATATGGTGCTGGTAGATGGTCTGAGATTAAACGCCTTGCCTTCGCATCGTATTCTTATCGAACTTCAGTTGACCTCAAGGTAGGTATTCAAGTATTGTATAATTAATCAAGTCAAAGCAGGCTTAGACTCCACTGGAAGTTTAGGTATGCCATTAAACTTAGTAATTTTCTATAAGATTTGAATACATATTATGATTTTGCAGGACAAGTGGAGGAATCTGCTAAGAGCTAGTTTTGTTCAGTTGCCAGCTGAAAAGGGGGTGAGCAAAATATTCCTTTTACAGTCACCTTGTGCTTTTAGTTCCTCCCCACCCCCCAATACGCACGCACACACCCCAATACACGAAACCCTGGGCTTGAAGTTGATGGAAAGAAGATATTTGCTAATTTGAAGTATGATTATGCTGCTAATATGCATGAACACCATATGCTTCTTTGCTTATTCTTTCTTAATATTCGGTGGGAGGTTTGAAGTTCAGTCACCAAGGACTCTTTTATGAATTGACTTTGTCATTTCACATCACACAAGTAAATTGTTCAATAGGTAGACATAGATCATCATAGTATGAAAACGTTTGGAGGAGTTAAATTTTACCCAGTGTTAATTTGCTTTTCAAGTCTGGCTGGCATATTCACTGTCTATTAAGCCTGATTGAGGACTGGTCTTGGTAGTGACAGTCCATTTCAGATTTTTGACGGTGCTAATAGTGTTGATTTCTGATCATGTTCCCTTGAAGTGGTGTATGTGTCCTAGATGCCATGTGTTTTTCTTTGTCATTTGGGTTTGCTGTTTAACTCAGGTTTCTAATTTTTAAGCTTCAATTTTGTTGCAGGAGTGAGAAAGAAAGATTATTGTCATTATTTTTTCCGGAAAGGGGAAGGGGAGAGGGAGGTGAGGGGGGATTTGTCATGTACATTCACGTTTTATACCACAACACAGATTCTTTGTTAAATTTCTAAAGATATAATTACTTGAACTCTTTTTCACCCGTATACTGCAAAACTTTCTCATTTTAGTTTTTATGTATCGTTATCATTTCAGATTCACAGTTTCTTGCTTTACTGGATAATGTCCTTCAACCATGCCTCAAATTCTTAATTTCGCTTCTTTAGAACATCATTATTTTAGTTTTCCATTAAGTGGAGTTTATCACTTTGATTACAGATGCAGGTGCAGAGTTCCCGTAAGCATGCTTCAATTCCCATCCCTGCTCCAATTCTGTTACGAGTGAGAGAACTGGCTGAAATGCAAGCACAGGTTCCTCCGAGCTTCAGTGCAAGCAAGTTTGCTGGACACACTGGTAGCGATAGAAGTAGTGTACATGAATAAGTCCAGGCTTCTCGTAGTACTGTACATACCAAATTAGTTGTCTAATTTAGGAACAAGGATGGTAGTACTGTCATGAGTTGTGTAACTGTCTATTATCTTGTTGATTGCTGGGCGTTTTGTGGACAAATAATAGTTTGTGGACTACGATAACTTGTGTTGTTGTTTTGAAGCTGGAGTTATATCAAGTTGCCATATGTTTTGGATTCATAGCTTGACGGTTCATTCATGGAAATAAACTTGCCCCTTGACCATCTCCCTGGCCTTGGGCCTGTTTGTAGAAATGAGTCGTGCCTGGGCTCTGTTTTCACATGCCCGTCTGGTTTCATTTTGACACCCCTATCTACTATCGTGTGCAAAATTATCTAAAATTTGATATATTAGATTATTACAATTTGATTGAAATAAATATGAATTGAGCTAATCTGCAAGGAGGATGGATGAAAATATACGACATGCTCAAATGCTTTTCTACATGTATGTCCGTTTTTAACGGATGACAAAAAAAATAATTTACATAGTCGATTTTATTATTAAAAATAAAATGTACTTTGTTCTTTGCGGATCAATAACTTTTATTTAAGTGGATGATGTGACACCATAATATCTCCCTTACGTTTGAAAAGCAATTTTTGAAAATGTATAATTTAATTTTATTAAAAAAGATATATAGATTGCTCGCGTTATCTTTTTCTTGACCGTCTTACTATATTTCCGTTTAGCTCACAATAGCATCGGTTCGGTTTTTTTTTTTTTTTCTTCTCAATTTCGAATGAAAACCGATTTTGAAGAAACTTGAACCGAACCACCAATATCCTACCCTGCACAGTACACCATTTTAGAACTAAAACACGCCTTTAGTTCCTTTTTTGCCCTTTCTGGCAGAAACACAAACTCTCCTCTGCAGCCCTACATATGTGAATATAGAGACGTCCTTCCACTTTCTCCCATCTAGTTCACACGGGCTGATCTCCTACCCCAGGGGTAGGATATCCCCACATGTCGCGACCTTCGCATGAATCGAAATCGACCACTCAGACCCCTTGATGATAAAGGGTCCAAACACTATTCCACATCCTCCGACCACTCCGACGGTCTAAACACTATCTCCCACATCCTCCGACCACCATTCACGCATCGCGACATCCGGGACTGAAATTCGAGCCTCTGGTTCGCGCATTCCGAAACATATCGCCCCTTGTGCTTATAATGAGTTTGTGAAAGGTAAAAATGTACAAATGTGAGTTGAAATATTGTCTTCATCGAGGTGAAATTTGAGCCCAAATTGTCAAATTTCGAGTTGATAAAAAGCTAGATGGAGCTCAAATTTCAAGCTGCAGAATTTTTTTTGAATGTTGCTACTTCCATATTGGTTGTTCATCTGGATTAGATTGGAATTTAATTTAATTCATTAATTTTTTTTTAGCAGAATGGAAGTCGAAAGTGCGATAATGTGTTTGTTCCCCAAGTTTACATTACTCGAATTCCAAAGATTGGACAAGAATTTGAATCGCATGAAGAAGCCTACAAATTTTACAATGATTACGCACGTGAAGTCGGGTTTTAGTGCGTATAGGGAATAGTAAAAAAAAGAGACACAAATGAAACGTCTTTGGAAATTATTTGTTTGCTCAAAAGAAGGTAAAACAGATGAGACATATCGGAAGAAAGCAGAAGATGCGGTTTATGCGGGTTGGGGAAAGAAATCGAGGGCATACTCGAGTCGGATGCAATGCGAAATTATCTGTTGTGAAACAAAGACAAGCGGGTCATTGTTGGGTTGTGAATAAATTTGTTGAGGAACACAACCATGCTCTTACAACGCCTAGTAGGGTACATTTGCTACGTTCACATCGGCATGTATCTCGCAACGAAGAAGGCACTAAGCTGGCAGTTTTCGATGCAAACATACCAACATGTCAACAAATTAGACTAATGGAGATTGACTCGGGTGGACCATCATCCATTGGGTGTGTGGAGCGAGACTTGAGGAATCATGAGCGGAATATTCGAGAAGAGGCGCGTGGTCATGATCTTTGAAACATTTATCGACTTGTTTACATTTGAGAAAGAGAAAAGCCCGAATTTCTTTTTGATTATGATCTTGACTCGAGGGAAGTTAGTTCGTTGTTTTGGGCGATCTTTGAGTCACGAGAGCATATGGATTCTATGATGATCTTTGTTGTCTTGACACCACCTACAACACAAACAAGTATTCGATGATATTTGCACCATTTGTAGGGGTGAACCATCATGGGCAAACGATCCTGTTTGCATGTGGGTTATTGACTGACGAGACAACTGAGTCATTTGTGTGGTTATTTTCAAAGTTCTTGGAGGCAATGCCAACACAAGCACCACAAATTATGATCACCGACCAGGATGCGGCAATTGCAAAAGCTATTTCGATTGTCTTGCCATGTACATTCCACCGTTTATGTCTTTGGCACATTTTGAACAAATTTTCGGAGAAGATCAATGTCTCGACACAACGAGCAAAGATCATATGTTGATTAATATCATTAGACAGTCGGACTACTTTCGAGGAGTTTGAGGCGCGGTGGGCTACTGATTATGGAAGATGTGGATTTGGCCAGAACGAATGGTTGTCTACCATGTATGATATCCATTGTCGATGGGTTCCAAACAGATGTCAAGCATATTTTCGGTCTTTGGAATGTCGAGTAGTCAAAGGTCGGAAAGTGGACACTCTTTCTTCAAGCGGTATGTGAGCAGGAAGAACTCACTTATGGATTTCATTACTCGTTTCAATATGGCATTGCGCCATCAACGACACGAGGAGCTAGTGGCTAATCATATTGATATCGTGAACAACCTCGTCTCATGTCAAAATTCCAAATGGAGGCTCAAATGGTGCATATCTACACGAAGAAGATTTTGTGATATTTCAAAAGAAATTGATCAAAGTTATTTCTACATTTGCACAAAGCTATACACTCTCACGATGATGCAAAAGTGTATGATGTGGTGCTGGCGTTGAGCGAGGAAAAACATTTGATCGGCATCGACAACTTACTTATTATCCCAGAATCGATCGATTTGTTGTAGTTGTCGCACATATGAGTTCGATGGATATCCTTGTCGTCACATGATTAGCTATTGGAGGAAAAAACAAGTACTTCTTGTACCAGATAAATACATACTCCGGAGATGGACTAAGAATGCAAAAGGAAGTTGTGTTGGTGATTCTCTTGACCGCCTTCGAACCGATGATTGTTCTAGTACGTCGTTGATGTCACGACATGGTTTTTGGCTAATAAGGCAGCTTTGATTGTTGATGATGGCGTTGACAAATCGCGCAGCACTTACTTGAGGGACGAGTTTGAGGCTTTGCATATGCGGGTTAAGAACATAGGCGATGGAGGTACAATTAGCATGAGGCAAAACAATAGTGGAAATCGTGATGACATGACATTGTGATTCTTGATCCTAATCCAAGACGAGCTAAAGGATGTGGAAAAGATTGAAGTCTTCTAAAGAGAAAGCAATTGCGAAAGGAATAGACAATGCCGAGTATATGTGGACATGTTAAGCACGACAAGAGAACTTGTCCTCAAGTTCTTGAAAGGTTAGTACAATTATGTTCATATGTTTTTTGAATACGTATTTATTTTTTTCGCATTTCATATATGGTTATTTTTATTTACAAGTTTCTCATTTTCATAGATCTACTACGGATACACCGCGAGCCGACAACGACTACGTGTGCACCGAGGACAACGTTGTACGAGATGATGGAACATTCGCCTCTAATGCAAGTAGTCATCATGGTGATGTCGACTGGTTTTTGTGAAAGACTTTTTTGCGTTTTTAAATTAAACTTTATCGAATAGTTTTTGTGAAAGACTTGTTAGCTTGTTTAAATGAAACTTAATGGAATGGTTATTGTAACAATATTTGGTTGCCTCTTGTAATATATATGTGTGGATTGTCTTTCGGAGTTTATATTTGACATGCCTTTATACATGTGTGGATTGTCAACGAGCAGTTTATATTTTATATGCCTTTATACATGTGTGGATTGTCAACGAGCAGTTTATATTTTATATGCCTTTGTACATGTGTGAATTGTCTTGCGGAGTTTATATTTTACATGCCGTTGCTGTAGATGGATTTAGAACATGTGAAAGAATTGTCAAAACAGATATTACATCAACACCAAATTAATCATATAGCTGAAATATTGTCTTACAATATTAGTTTTACAACTACGATGAAAATAAAAAAACAAAAGACTAATTTAATATCGCATGGCGGAGGGAGGCTACGTCATACGGGACTTTGTCTAGTTTCTCGATAATTTCGAAGACATCAACTTTCAATTCATTCAACAGAGGCGTTTGAATTTACGATCTGAATAATTGACTTCCCATTTGTGCTCCAACTTCATACGCCCATGTAAAACCTCTACACATGACACCATCCTACAAAAAAAAAAAAAAAAAAAAATAGATGAAAATAATATTCTAATAGGAGATGAAATAAAAATAATTGAAAATTTGTAACATACCTTAACGTTATGGCATCTCCAGTACTTTCGAAGAGGATTTCTTTCAGTATGCGATGTGTGTATTTTCATATACGCACCGCAACTACATCTAACACGGGAATGCGCATCATTCACACTAGAGGAAGACATCTTTTGTGCCTATATCTTAAACGGAGTTCAAACCAAAACCAACAATCATCTAACGAGTGAAGTTGTTAAAATATATAAGTTCTACATATTCTAAGAGGCTCAGATAGTTATATTTCCCCGGGCAAGAGACGTACGTCACCGCCATGGCTGCATACCGGTTGCATTTGATATGAAGTTTGCAGTAACCCGTTATCACCTGCCGTCCGGTATGCCAAGCCAAGATACGGATATCGTCATCTCCTACTCCATATCAGTTGTTCATATTTTCAGACATCATAACATCATCACTGCCTCTTGCGTCCTCGTTCATTGTAAATACGACAACATCAACAATCCCGGACAAGCTGGCTGCAAATTTTTTTTTTTTTTGTTTCTTTATCTGGCTGGGCAGCTGATGTGGCACCATGCCACATCAGCGGTCAGCTGATATCCTACCCCTGGGGGTAGGAGAGATCAGCCCCGCTAGTTCACCAGCATCTGGATACTTCATCGAGTAATCAGCCCCCCCCCCCCCACCCCGCCCTCTCTCTCTCCCCCCGCCCCTCACACACACACACACACACATATATATGGATATATATATATATGCATAATGCTATGTATAATTTTTTACTTGAATTTGCATAGAACAAACAAATTTAGCTTTATTTAAGAGAAAAAATTGTTGCTTGTCGACCATTGATTCAAACCATTTAACTTTCGTCAATATAATCAACGAGTGTTTGGGTGATTTCTTTTTCGACATGCCAGTTCATTAATCGGGGCAGTTATTTGTTATTCCTATTTGAAATAATATATCTTGTTCTAATTCATTTCAGATAAATTTTGAGAAACCATGGGGATTATAGAAAAGATCAAAGAAATTGAAGCCGAGATGGCTCGGACCCAGAAAAATAAAGCCACTGGTAAGATGCACTTTAATCACTATGTCTTGTGCAAGTTTTTCTCTTTTTTCTGTTGATCATTATTGGTTGCATTTTTTTTTTCATCTAGAGCAGTAGTAATTACATTTTCTACTTTACCCGGACTTAGGATGAGAATGCTTAGGCGGCATTTAGCAAAAGGAGTTAGGACCATATAATTGTTCACCAATTCCGATGTCATAGCCTCGATCTTATGGTGGCAAACTTAGTGGTAGAAATTTCTCTTGTCGATAATTACTTTTTTTTTTTTTGTTAACTATGTATGTAGATCATATTTCTATTCTATGTAGTAAACTTAGCCCTCAGCTTTTAGATACCCTGCTTGGCTTCTTTTCCCCTAATATTTCAGAGTTTCTGATGCACTATGTTATTTATATTATTTACCTGGTTGAATTTAGGCTTCTTTAGTTCTGTTCGCAGTTAAGTATTAATTTGTATCTTCTTTCTGTCGAAACAGAATATCATCTGGGTCAGCTCAAGGCTAAGATAGCAAAGTTGAGGACACAATTATTGGAGCCCCCCAAAGTACGCAACTTTAGATTCCTTTCGTGGTTGATCTGATAACTCGTATTGATGTTGGTGTTTTTACTAGTCCTTGTTTCTTAGGGTTATGAACTTTTTTAATGCAAGATCATGTTACTTGTTGGGACTTTGAAGTTTGAACCCTTTAATTTCCTCCCCGTTAACGGTTAACCCCAATTGCAATCTCATATTCGATTGCAATGACTATTTCGTATTTTTGCATAAGTATTTTTGTATCTTGATCATTCTTCACTGCTGCATTAGGGTTCTAGTGGAGCTGGAGAGGGGTTTGAAGTTACAAAATTTGGCCATGGACGTGTTGCACTAATAGGATTTCCCAGGTTTGCCATTTTATTACTTTAGACTATGCATGTTCTAGTAATATTTAGCACCAAGAAAATAGATAGGATGGTGAAGGAAGATTTTCTTGAGCAAGTGGGAATGGATTTTGAATCTTAACATGATGGTGGGTTTAGGTGGGCCTTAGCTAGTAACTTGATATGAACTTGCACTTGTTTCTAGCTCATGTGTGAGGCACTGACAACATTAATGGGGACGCAATCCACTCCTTCCTTTGCATTTGTTTTCTACCGGGAGAAGTGATAGGCTATCTTTTGCAAACTAGAGATGATGCTTCCATGTTGCAAGTGTAAAATGCAGCATGCCCATCTTTAAAATGCATCTGAACTTCCAAAAGGAAGGCTGTGTTATTCACCTGCATCTTCTCCTTTGTCTGTGTTATGAATATTGTATCCAAGGAAAAACTTGTGGTCGTTTTTTTTTTTTTTTTTAATCTTTTACAGCGTTGGAAAATCGACACTTTTGACAATGTTAACTGGAACGCATTCAGAAGCTGCATCATATGAGTTCACCACGCTAACCTGCATCCCTGGTATTATTCATTATAATGATACTAAAATCCAGTTGCTTGATCTTCCTGGAATCATCGAAGGTGCATCTGAAGGCAAGGGGCGTGGTAGGCAGGTAAAGCATTTGAACTGTAATTACCTCTTAAGCTACCACTTGCCTGGTGAGTTTGGACAATGTGAAGATGAGATAAAAACCTGATAGGAACCTTTCATTTTAATCTCAGGTGATTGCTGTTTCCAAATCTTCGGATATCGTGTTGATGGTTCTGGATGCTTCAAAAGTATGTGTAACTCTTTCAGCTGTAATTGTAGGATCTTGTAGTTCAGTGGCTCTTTTAGCAAATAATGGTCTCTGTTTTTCCACGTTTACAGTCTCTGTTTTTCCACGTTTACATTTGTTTTGTGCTTCCTCAAAATTTTTTCCATCGTTCCTAGTTTTGAATTCACACATCACATTGTTTGGAATTGGTAAACTCACACATACAGACTATTCTTGCCTGTGTATACCTCATTGGGTGTGTCGACATGCAGTGATGAGCAAGGAAGAATCAGACACTGATAATCTTTCTACAGCTGTCTATAGTCTGCACTTTGTTTCTTTAAAAGCATATCTATAAAACACAATGCTTCTTCTGATAAGTGATAAGCAAAACTATGGATGTTGACTATTATTATTTCAGCACGGTGTCTTATTTGGCTGTTAAAGTTCACCTATTCAGACAGAAGTTATTTACATTCCCTTGGCTGTTTGATTATACTGATGCAATTATGTCCTGTTCAGGCTCAATTACAGTCATCTTCTATGTTACATCCTATTAATTAAAGCACAAAACAAAAAAAAAAAAAAAAAAGAAAAAAAATGATAATAACATTTCATGAATTTTAAGAACTTGGTGGTACAATTTCAGAATTTGTTACCATCATTTGCTATTAGCAATTTGCACTGAGATGATTATGCTACATCCAAGTTTTTGTGGTTATGTTGAGTGGAGTTAAATATTTTCCCTTTGGCTGTTAACCAACTGAGGAAAATTTCAGAGTGAAGGACATCGACAAATATTGACAAAGGAGCTTGAAGCTGTGGGCTTGCGACTAAACAAAAGACCACCTCAGGTAATGTATTCTTCCATAGACCATTGCCTGTATTGAGTATTTTTGTTTTACTGTATTTTTTCCTCATTCTTGTTTGCTTAGTATAACCAAGATTTAAATATAAGCTTGCATAGTAGTAAATTTTATTTTGGCATACAATTTGAGAAGTAGACATTATTTGAGAAAATTCAAAATTGAAAGGATGGCATTCATTTTGAAAAGGAGGGCATGTTGTTTTTGTTCTCACCAAAATCTGGAACTTAAATTTTGATTTCTGGATCTTTTGCATCATGATTTGTGATGTTGTTTCCCAACAGATATACTTTAAGAAGAAAAAAACTGGGGGAATTTCTTTCAACAGCACCTTACAATTAACTCATGTGGATGAGAAGCTTTGCTATCAGATATTACATGAATACAAGATTCACAATGCAGAGGTACTCTCTTTCTCTCCGCATAATTTCACAATTCGTTCAAGTGTTGTGATGTCCAGTTCCCATTTTAAGTGTCTGCTTCTGAGATATGATCTTTGAATTCATCATAACACAAAGTAAAATAAAGAAATGGAATACTGTTTCACAGAGAAGGAAAATTTGAGGAAAAGTTTCTTTTTTGTGTTGCAAATGTTAATAATGAGACATTTGGCATCAACATCAATATTGCTGTATGCAGCAATACATAATATTTATACCCTACATTCACGAGGTATAAATGAGGTTCTATAATTATTTTGAAATATTTGCGGACAGAGTCAAGGTATATCAATTTTGCAGGCAACACATAGTATTTCATGTTCCACTTATACTAAATTTTCTGTCAGCAAATATGATATGGAGTGAGCTTCTATAGTGAATTTTAAATCTTCTAGTCCCTGTGTGGTTAGAACTTAGAACTAGGTCCCACAATTTACCATCCACCATGCTCGTCTGGCAAGTGGTTCACTCCAGGGGATCTTGGTGCTGTATTTCTGCTCTAAGACACTCCATTATTTCTTAATTTTCTCTATGTAACCTTAAACCGTGACTTTAATTTCAAACTAGTTGAGGCTCATGCAATGCACATGTTGTAGCTGTAGTTGGATATATAATAGCGTTACAAAATTTACAAAACAAAAAATTAAAGAACTGAAGTACCGATTGAAATCCCATAAATATACATTGAGAGCACATATAAGCAATAGAAGATATACTTAATGGAGGAATATAATCATATATCACGAGCTCAAATGAAGTAACTAACTACAACTGAATAATATGAAGAAACACAAGCAAAAACACATATCACATGGAAGTAAAATTTATCTACATGTTCAAAGAATTAAGAACCAAAGTGCAAGTATATACAGATAGGCAAAAAAGTAATTAATCAGTAAAAGATATATTTCTGTACCTTTTAAAGTACAGAAAGGATAAAAAGTTGGGACATTTGTACTGTACTTGATAATAGAGAAAAGAAAGAATAGTAACAGTGACTGATAAAAGGTATGGGTTGCAATATGGTTTTCTTGAGGTTGGGCCTGAAATTTAGGGAAGTATGGTATGCATTGGTGATTGTAGGTAATTTTTTTTTGTGTGTATGTTAAATTATGTATAAAAGAGCAAAAGAGAAGTCTCTCAATCTATACAATAATTCTGAAAATAAAGCATATGCAGATAGTCAAAAAGTTTATTATGTGGCATATAGTACTGGGAATGGAGGGAGAAAACCTAAAAGATATACTTTGCTGCATCTCTTAAGTTTAAGTATAGGGAAAAAAAAATTAGAAAACTTGTGGCATTACCTAAAAAAGTAAATAATGGTGCCAGTAGCTGAAAATAAGTATGGAAGAATAGTGCTTTCTTTTGTTGTAGTAGGTCCTGAAATTTACAAAAGCATAGCATATACTAGTGAACAGGAATTGAATTTTTTTTCAGTAGTTACATAAAAGAAATTAATAAATAAGTCTTATCTGTAGATGTTAAGATAAGAATTAAGAGAAGAAAGTTTTGGGGAATTTTTTAGTCAATTTCATTATGATCCATGATCATATATATGCATGCAGTTCACTGAGCAAAATATTCTACATGAACTACACATATATGTGATGCTATATAATTGCTAACGTACTAACAATAAAGAATGTGTGTCATTTATCTTTTTACTTTATCATGCTCAATTTTTCATGAAAATATACATCCATTTCGTCATTTTTCTTGTGAAAAAAAAAATCTTTCTAAATGTCAAAAAATCCAAACTACAAGAATCATTAGTCACATAGTTTTGAGTAAGGATTGAATACAATCACAGAAATGGACTTACCAAAATTTATAATGTCAGCAAGTGATATATTAAACCAACCGCTAGCTTTTTAATTCTCCGGGGCCTTACATAATTTTTTTTTTCTCTTAACAGAAGATCAAAAACTCTTTCAGAATACAGACATTGCTAATAGCTTTTCATTTCTTCTGTGCAATGGGTGTTTGTTCTAGAAGTCTGCAATTCATGAAATGAGACTACATTGGCAGAGCATGAAATAAGTTCAAAATCCTAAAGCTCACCTTTATTTGAATTTTTTGTGCTTGTAAAAAGAACAGTTCATGAGGAAAACATAATTAGCATGGAGCGACAAAGTTTGGCCATGAATAACATATATTGAATGTAGAAGAAACTTCTCATATAGCCCAAATATGTTGCCAAATAAAGGATTTTGCAACAAAACTTTATAGTCCTGTATTATGAATAACGTTATTACAATTGCTACCGAGCTGAAAATCGTTAGTTCATGTTCAGCAGTGTTCCTTTCTCGAACAGACTTCCCATCTAAAACAAATCGTGATACATAACATTAAGCAAATGCACAATATAAAGAAACCAACAAAAAAATGAAGGCGTGGAGAGAGAAATGATTACCTAAGAAAGGAGAGGAAAACAGCGACCAGGTCGTCGATCGACATCTAGATTGTAATCGCTGGACTTAGGGTTTGGAAATTGGGGCTTGGATATCTTTCACGCGAAATAGAGACACACATGAGAGAGAATGCATGGAGAGAGAAACAATTACCTAAGAAAGGAGAGAAAACACGTCAGCCAGATCAGCGATCGACATCTACATTGCAATCCCTGGAGGTTCTATAAATTAGCGAAATTTGGTTAGAGATTTGGTTGGGGAAGATTTTTTTTGGGGGGGGTAGGTTTCTTCTAGGAAATTGGGGAGAGCAAGTTGGGAGAGAGAAATGGAGAGCCAGTTGGGGAGAGAGAGTGGCAGAGAAAAGAAAAAGAAAAACAGGAAACACCAAACAACTTTGTTTTGCGTCAACAGAGCAAACGAAAAAAGGATGAACGGTTTCTGTCAAAACGGCATTGTTTTGGACAAAATATTTATGGATAGTACCCTTTTTTTGGTTCTTTTAGTATAGTTTAGGATATTATATGTTTTGGAATTTTGTTATTTAAAAATTGAACTTTTTAAAATGATAAATGACTGCTTTTAATCTCTTAAAATATAATTTCAATAAAATTTGACGGAAAATGGTATTAGCTACTTAATTACATATGACATCATGTTGTCTTTTCTGGTTATTTGAAATTTTAACTCTACTTGTAAGTAACTAGTTTGTCAAATATGAAACTATTTCTAAGTACAGTTTACCCTACTGTTCAAGAAAATGCAAGTGGTCTCTCTGTAATGTTTTAGTTCTTATAATGCTCTGATTCTGCTGGTAGCTTATTTCTACTAGGGTAAGTTATTGCATATGAAGACTTCACATTGCCTCCAGCCAAGATTTCTCTGAGCAACTTTGTTATCCACAATAAATTGTCAGGTTTTATTTCGTGAAGATGCCACAGTGGATGATCTTATTGATGTAATTGAGGGAAATCGTAAATACATGAAGTGTATCTATGTCTACAACAAAATAGACGTCGTTGGTATTGATGATGTGGACAGATTAGCACGACAGCCAAATTCCATTGTCATTAGTTGCAACTTAAGGGTGAGTTTGACATTTTTAAACACTCTTCCATGTCTTAGAGTACATGAGTTGTAACTTACTATTTGTTGCTTATTGTTGAAAAGTTATTTCCATATTTTTCTAGTGCTCACTCAACCATTAATTAGGAGATTGATACGACTTAATTGCATTTGTAGATACAAATTTTCAAAGTAAGTTAAAGTTGTGTCATTATGTTGCTTGAACAGCTGAATCTGGACCGGCTGCTAGCAAAAATGTGGGAGGAGATGGGTCTTGTCAGAGTTTATACCAAACCTCAGGGCCAGCAACCAGACTTCGGTGATCCTGTGGTCCTCTCTGCTGTATGTTTCTGAGTCATATAATACACTTGTGCATGCATATCTGTGTGAAGGCAAATTTGTTTGGGAGCTGTTTTTATAAGAATTTATGTTCCTTCTGCTTCCCCATTGATGTATATTAATGGCATAAATTTTGGTTTTTGATGTTAGGATGGCAGAATTCTGTTTCCTTTCTTTATTTTAATTTTAATTGATATATTTTTTTGAGTTATATAATTTGGATTTTATTTTAGGGTAGAGGTGGCTGCACAGTTGAAGATTTTTGTAACCACATTCATCGGAGCCTCATAAAGGATGTGAAGTATGTGTTGGTTTGGGGCATAAGTGCAAGGCACTACCCACAACACTGTGGCCTTAGTCATGGTCTCCAGGACGAGGATGTAGTACAGATTGTTAAGAAAAAGGTACCCTAGGCATTTTCTCTCTTGAAGACACTTTTTCCTTGTCTCATAATGAGCACGTGTTTGAGATAAAACAGGAGCTAAAAATTAAGCTTTTTTGGTCCGTCTGGCTGTGAGTCCTTCTTGTGTTTTGACTGTTTCAGAAATTATCCTTTATGTTGATTGAAACAAGTTGAAAATAGAAATTGTTTCATACATTGGAAGCATGATAGAGTCATATGTGTCTGTGATGTGTCTGTGTAGTGTATGTATATCACACGGGGATTTGGGAAATTGCAATTGAGATATGGGGGGAAAGTTCATGGAGAAGAGCTCACGAAAAAAAAGATCCCAATATTTTAAAGGAATTAGCCAAGTTTATATTACAATTTATTTCATGAAAGGGGGGGGATAATTGGGAAGGCAGGTTGAATAGCTAAGCTAGTTGGGGACTTGATACAGAAGATTATATAAGCAAACCATAGTTATAAGACCCGACTTGATCATTGACCAGTCCAATGTACTGTCACTAGTCAGAACAGTGGGTCACCTGCTAGAGAATTGTATAAGTATGCTCAAATTTTACTGTCTGATCTCTTTGAATTATTTAGCTGTAATGTTTTTCTTAAGACTTTCTTTTTGAGACAGTATACGTTTTTAGTGGTTTATCATGAATTACAATAATAATGAATTTATTCTTCTTACGTTGTATGTATTCTCAATTTTCTCATGTGAAGACTTTTTTCCTTTGAGAAATTAGGTTCATGTTTGCTAAAAATTCATCTCTCTATACATAACAACAAATTCATAAGATGATTATGTTGATAAATGGAAACGTTAGCACAATATTTCTTAAAGCATCCGTATTGGTTATTAAATTCATACATTATGGGCCAAATGTAGGAACTCTTTAATTTTATATGAGTATACATTGAAAAAGATTTGAAATTAATGAGAAGATGGTAATATATTTTTTCTGTCATTGTAATTTTTCACTATATTAGTAGTGTGATCCGAGCGTCAATGGCAACGTTGTGTGAGGATAAACTAAACGTCTCAAGAAAGAGACTTAGCAGCATAATATCTGGAGTAATTCAGGAACAGTCCTGTTTAACAAAACTGGGTAACTGGCTTTTTTAGAACCTGGCGGGGCTAGCCGTCTTTTGACCAGTTCACTTGTAATCCAGTCAAGTTGACTCTCCTAAAATGGTTTGCACTAATGGGTCACCGTTTCCTATCCAACTTGGGTTGTTCTGAGGTTTATAACTCGCACAACCTATTTACAATAGTAGAGTGGCTCGACACAATGATAAGGGAAATGCAAGTTTGCATTTAAATGTCCCTTCCAATTTTCTTGGAATTATGAAAAAACTTGATGTTTCCAATCTACTTCAAAATATGTTAACATCAAGAGCCGGGATTCATGGTAACATTTTACTATGAAGTCTGCTGTCAGCCTTTATGTAAGGACTAAATTAAAATAGAAGACTTAATGATTTCCCTTGTAACAACTTTCCAAATAATTTCTTGTTTTCAATCTCATTTCAATTGATTGTAGTTGGATGAGGATTGGGATTTTTTGCATTGAGGAGATTTTTGCACAAACCTTGTGATTTTATGTCTCTCTCATTAAATATTCTTTTTTGTCCGGTATGAATTTTATGTATGGTTTTGGACTATGCCTGTAAGATTTTAGTTGGGGTTGTACTGGTTAGGAATGAGGTAAGGTTATATGGGAGCTGGAGCCACTTGACATGAATTGAGCTCAAGCTCAAGAATACTGGGTTTGCTTGCTTGTGAGCCTAATTAAATATATATTACTTTTGTACATGTTATTTATTTACTTGTGCAATCAATATTTCAGCACTGTGTGTGTGTGTGTGTTAATATTCGGCTGCAATGTATCTATCTGATATACATGAAGTATTATGGTGCAAAGACACTGAAGTTATCTATTTTTAACCATTGAAAGGAATGAAAATCCTCGAGAAAGTATTAACCAGTGACTTGCTATTTGCAGGAGAAGGATGATGGGGAAGGTAGAGGACGGTTTAAATCACATTCGAATGCTCCTGCTCGAATATCTGACAGAGTGAAGAAGGCTCCTTTGAAAACGTAATGTTGAGTGGGGGTGCTACCTCGGGGAAATGCTTTGGTCCATTCTACGAAAGATTATATTCAATATCGGATGAACTACATTGTGTGAGAACAGCTAAAGATTGACAGTCGTTCGCTCGTCTGAATAGATGTTTCCCCTCAAATTTGAGTAGTTATTTATAATTTATACTCCGGAGTTGACATAGGGAAGCATTGGAAATTGATCGAGTTTGATTTCTTTAGTTTGTAAAACAAAAATCAACAAGATTTTGTAAGGTTTAATGTGATTTATATCCATATAACTGGTCAAAAAACTAGAATGAGTTAATTATTTGCTGCAGCTCCAATTTCACCTGTAATTTTTGTTGCTTTCACTCATTTTCTTTATGCAAGTCCTATACTTTCTTGATCTGGTACAGTGTGAGGCAAAATGGCTAAGAGCTTTAGGTCTTCCTGTAGATCCGACAACACTACCGATTCAAACGTAGTGACAGAAAAAGTATTTATCGAGAAAAGCGGTAGTTGTGGTGGTGGTGGTGGTGTGGTGGTGGTGGTGTTACACCTACATTTTTCAATAAGTTTTATTTGTCATTGGATATAACTTGTGCTATGCTAGGCAATGAACAGTTTTTAAAGTTTCAGACTTGGCCTGACGTACTTTGAAAGTGCATCATGCTATGTTGAATTACACTCTCACACGGCCATCACGAGGCAAAGAAAAGTGAATTAATGCTAGTTCTTGAGTTATTTAAGCAAAATCCAGATGATATAAATTAAAAAGAAATATAATTTGACAATTCAACTGCTAAAAGATTTTATTCCCGTTAGCACATGATCTCTTCTTTTCTAACAAAAACAAAAGCTGCTCATGTTAATACGGTTGCATTACAATCTTCTTGGGATCACCAAATATTCTCTCCACCTTTCTCTTTTTCTTCTCCTTTACTCACTTTATTTACTTTTAACTAAAGCACCCTACCTCTATGTGTCTCACTTGTATTGTAAATTCATGATATGTCTATTGGGTCCGACTACGTTATCGAACAAGATTAAAGAAGAAAAATAGCTCAATTTTTGTGCACTGTCACGTTTAATATTGTTTAGTATTACGTATCAAATATGTTCTTATTCATTCGTTACATATTATTTGCTACTTTTTTCTTATCCTTATCCACATAAATTGCCAAATTGTTTGACACAATTTTTTTTAAGATAATGTACATTTGTTGTTTTAAAGATTTACCTTTAGAAATTATTACGTTCATGAAATAGTATTATTATTGACACTTTATCTCTTCCAAACATGGACCGAGTAGGGCTTAGTTTCAGTGTCCGTTAGCAATGGTAAAGCTAAGTCGACTCGACCTGTTTGACACAACTTATTCAAAGTGCGATACAACGATGATGATGATGATGTATTATTGACACTAGCACACGTGTGACTACTACAAGTGTCATGTCCATGGTGGGGGATGGGTTGCAAGGCAAATTGGAGGCAGGGTTAATCAAGGGGGACTGGGGCCCAACTGAAATTATATGATTGGTGAACATATAATTTCTTAAGATTTGTTGAAGGAACCCACGTGTACATGCACCACAGGGCTTGGACATGATGGGCCAGCCCATCACGTGCATTGGGCTTCCAATAGTGTTTTAGTTGAAAGTGCTAGATCATATTGGGACCAAGTTATGAGTGAGCCACATCTTGTAGAGAATTTAATTTCTTGATTTCCCCTCCAATTTCTTTTTCAAAATATTTTTATCTTTTGAATCTACGTATTTAATACACGTTGGTCGTGTTCAGTATCCGTTACTATACATTATTGGACAAATTTCTTCTTTAATAATATCCAGTATTATCGAATTTACCTTACCAAAACATTTGAACTATAGAAACGAGAAACATTACAAATTGTGTTGAACATAGTACATACCCCAAACTCCATTAATGGAAAAGAGGGTTCTTAGTGATAGATATCAACGAGTCTTTAATAATTTATCTTTAATGAGAAATCATGTGAAAGATAATCGAGTGTATATAAAAATAAATCATCTCGAATAAGAAAGAGGATTGTCAGTGCACAATTCATTCTTAAGTGAGAAAGAGAGTTCATAGTGCACTAAGCTAACCGTGTAATTTGAGATAAAAACAAGTGTTTGTAACAATTCACCCCAAACGAGGAAGAAGGTTGTTAGTGCACAAAGCTAATCGTGTAACGCGTGGGCTCTATAATTAAAAATAATTCAATGAATTATTAAACCAAGTGAGCCATTATCCAAGTGGCCTAAAAGAAAAGGCAAAAATAGCAACCAGAAACATTAAAGCCCATGTCCATTTCAAATATGCTTTTGTGTTTTCCAATATAAATGAAAAATGACAAAATATGATGATAGAGAAGAAAAAAAAAGAAGCCAAAATAGAGATTTTATTAATTTGTAAACAATTAGATATAAAATAGACAGTACAGACAGATACAAGACTGCAGCAGCCTTGAATGTTTAGAGACAAAAAACTGTATATAATAGATTATTGTCTGGTATTTGACCTCTGTTGTACCCTTGTACAAGGACAAAATCAGAAGAAGATTGAACCTGTAATTTATTGTGCCACCAAAAAAATAAAAAATTAGGAATCAGAAAGACGCTATACTCGACGTATGATTACGAGGAGTATAATTAGGTCACATAAAATATAGTTTTTTAGTTTTTACGTTGTTCTTCCCATCCAAAAACGGGAAAATTATATTCTTTTGCATCTTTAATTAGAGATCAGATCAAACACCCTTCAAAGTTTGTACTATATTTATTCATTATTAGTGACACATACTATTTTGAGTAATTTAATTTTAAAAAATATATATATATATTCAAGACCCTACAATGCAATATATATATAACCTAAAAAACTGAATGAAATTTTGCCAGTGAATTATGCATGGTTGGTATGTAACAATCCTATCAAATTCTTGATTGTAACAACTCATTTTGCATTATCAACAGCTACTGAATTACTAGTGGAGCCATTTAATATATATATATATATATATATATATATATATATATATATATATATATATATACTGGTTGGATTTGTTAGTATTGAAATTATTTTAAGTAATTATAAATTGTGAGTCTTATAAAATAAGTTAATAGTATGTTGTGGATATTAGGAAATATATGAATAAAAATCATATTTGATAACGTTTAAATTATAATTTAAGATGGTCAAATTAGTCAAACTTACAATTTATAAGTATTTAAAAAATAATTTCAGTACGGTCAAATATGATAATTAATAATAGTCAAACTTTTCAGGCAAAAAGAAATTGGCTCATAAATAAACACCAATTACTTATTCTACTTTATTTAATTACTTGTATAATTATGTTATAATGATGCATACTATACTAGATTATGTAGACACTTAAGGCATATAAATAAAGTACATATTAATAATTATACTATATGTTATATAAATTGAAAGCATTATTATTAATTAATTAATTTGTCATCTATTTTGAACTCAATTAGGGTTGCATTGCATGCCTCACATTACTATTAATTAATTTCATTAACTTTTGACAATGCACACAAAGCACTCATTAAGTGCCCTAGTTTTATAATAAGGAGAAGATTTTCCTAATGATTAGGGATATGTTTATGCTAATTAAACCATTAGTCAAAGTGGTTTCATTTCTGTAATCCCATTGTTTCATTATTGCTATTAAGTTCCCCCACCCACCAAATTTGTATATAAAAGAGAAAATTAACTATTAGAGAATATTTATAATAATGACAATTGTTCAGTCTATTTGAGTAGTAGAACAAGTTTTGAAAGTCGATATATACCTCGAAATTGGTGATACAAAAATCTCGTCGAAGCTAATTAAGCCACTCAAGAACTCAGTGTGCTTCTAATCTCTCAAAAACACTTTGAGATGAGCACAATGAGCCACGATACCACGACTTAGCTAGTCTAGACCAATTCCAGTGACAAACAAATAAAATTCATCTACTTTGTAACAACTTGAGTCTTCATATAAAATTATTTAACACATAATATATAACAACAAATAAAGGTCTTGAAATCAAGATGCAAAGTGTTCACGGGATGTATTTAAGTGAAATACAATTTTAAGAGATTAAGTAGCTTAACTCAGTATATCCGAACAGACATAAGTCCTAGATTTGAGTTCACAGCTGCTCATTTATTAAAAAATATGCACGTGTAAGACTTTAATGAAAAAAATAACATTATCTAACATCTTAAACTTATTAAAATATCCTCTATATTTTTCGATAATTATTGTAAATAAATAACCAGAAAACATGTAAAACAAGGTGTGAACTAAAGAACAAGCTTAGCATGCAATTGTTTCACTTTAACCATTGATGACCTAACAAAGAACTTTGGTGTGTGTGTATATAAATATATAACCCATTTAGGTTGCATGCGTAAAGTATTTTGGCATTAGGGCCAACACTAATTAACTAAGATAATAAAAGAAGAACATTATACCTATCTATAACAAAATATGAACTTTTAATGGATAATTAATTATGATTAATTAAGAGTGCTTAGATTTTTAATGAAAACGTCGTACTTTGACACCTATGTTGCACCCTAGCCACTTCATTTGATTCCTCCATTTTTGGACCATCCTAAGCCCTATAACACATTCCAATTATATAGGATAGCCTTTTCTTTTCCTTTAGTTCAAGACTTAGAAGGTACATGCCTTTATATTTATTTATGTTAAAGATGTGTTTGATATGTAGAATCGAACTAGATAGTATTGTGGACAATTTTTTTTTTTTTTGGTAATCGATTTTCATTCTTTAAAATGTCTAGTATTGTTTAAACTATCTTGTCTACGTATTGAATTTGACATGATTCGATAATACAACTATAAAAGATTTTTAGGTTTTTATTCATTAACATTTACAATATTAATCTAGTTTTACCAAACAAATCATAATTAGTTAACTTAATTAATGGGCAAGGTTCTTCAAGAGCTCTACAATTTCATTTTTTTTTCTCGAATTTCTTAGTGAAATATTAGAGTTACAAGATGCATATATTAGTGTCCTCATTGTTTTAAAAAATTCGTTTAGGTGGCGCCTAACTCCGTCTAAGTATGAAGTGCGCTATTCACGCCTAACCACCCTCTCCTAAGTCTGAAAAGTTTAAAACTCGATCTCCACACCTAGTTACATTATACGCTTTTTAGAACACTATCCTATAATATCGATCATTTCATTCTATTTTTAATAAAATAGTGAAGAATATTTCATTAGTAAGAAAAAAATGAGTAAAACGAATTCGGTTATATTGTTCGCATGGACTCAAATCAACATAAAGCATGAGGGAAACAAAATGAAAAAAAACAAAAGAAGAAGAAGAAGAAGAAGACAAACACATCATTGAACAAACAACCACCAACTAATTATTTGTATGGACCACATGGAGATATATTGCTTCCCTTCATTGGGTTTTTTTTTACTTATTTTGTATATTACACAAGCATTTAATAATTCCAATATACGAGTAACTTATATTCTAATTCAACCGTTTATTAAGTTTTTGACTTATTTGATATATCATAAACACTTCTTCAAGTAATTAACACACTATTCGACTTTTATATATATATATAGAAACGAGTTATAAGTCGCATATAAGATGTGGTTAATTTTTGTACATTGAAATTAATGGTTTCATGCTAATTGGTAAAAGACTAATTTGCCCACCCAACAAAGATCTAAAGATAGATTTTGGTGTCCCAATCTTTTGGAGACCAGCAATCCATCTTTGATTTATTCTTCTTTATCTTCATAACATAATTCCTCATTTGACCTTTTGCTATACCCCCACCCAAAAGGTGAAACTAATTACTAAAAATAAATTATATATTTTACACAATTGAATTTCGAATTCAAAACAACATTAATTTCATCAATTCTTGCACCAGATATTTATGGTTACATCTTGAACTTGAAGCAAAATAGACCCCACAATTCAAGAAAAAGTAAAAGCCAAAACTCTCTCTCTCTCTCTCTCTCTCTCTCTCTCTCTCTCTCTCTCTCTCACACACACACACACACACACACACACACACAATAATGTGGATTGAGATGTAAAGAAGATCTACCTTTGCTTTGTTTTCACTTCTCCATCTTGGGTGTGAAAGCTATCTCATATTCTTCACTTTCTTCGACTTTGTACATATTCAGTACGTCCGACTCAACAGTATATTAGACTGAAGAGCAAACAAACATCTCGTATGCATCTCTTCTTTAGTCATATCCGAATAATAATTTACAGAAAATACAAAGATACCCTTAATTTCAAAAGAAGAAGGAGAAAACGGATTCAAAGATTAATAATTATATTACAACAAGAAATGAAATTTCTCTTGATTTAATTAGTAAACCCCCAAACCAATAACATAATAATGAAGTACAATTACTCCTAGACTTATTATTAATTTTTTTTTTTTTTTTTTTTTGGTGATTACAATATCAAACCATTTGCAATAGCTCGATTTGTATCAAGATGAGTAGTTTCATACACAGGTAATTCTTCTCTATACCTCTCCATTCCAATGGCAGAAAGATTATCGAGCTCGAAAAGATCCGAACTTGCACAACTTGCATCATCGTCGTCATCTTCATCTTCCTCTAAATCTTCGTCTTGATTATCAAAAACTTGATTTTTGATGTGGGTTTTTCTCAGATCAAATTCAGTCTCAACCTTCTTTTGATAATTCCTCAATAAATCCCTTGCAGCCTCCTCGACCCGACGATTCTTCTCCATAACATGCACCATGAGCTCATCATCAATGGAACTTGTGATTCTACTTTTCATAGGCTCCAAATTTTGTTTATCTTCATGCAAAGATTTGTGCCCACATGGCTGACAATCTTCATCAACTATGACACTAACAGGATAAAATCTAACCGATCTTTTCATGCCGTTACTCAATTTTCCCCGGGAAGATGGAGTCTTGCTTAAACATGATCTTGAAAACGAAGAGGCTGATGAACATGTCGATGCATTCGCAGACTTTAAGGTCGAAGAATGATCATCATAGGCTCCATTTGATGATGAAATCTTTGATTTCTTAGCATTTCCTGCAGTAAAAAGTGAATTCAAAAAGCTAGCAAGTCGACCTCCCGGTGAATTTGGCTGCTTCACTTTTTTCAAATCCCCATAAATTTTCAAAGCCTTTGATTTTGTTTTCATGAATCCTCCTTCATTCTTCTGTTTCTGATTACCAGTAATATCATCAAACACTTTGTCTGCATGCTTATTCGTAACGCTTGTTCGAATAGGTTTAGGCATTTGCAAACCGTAACAAGATGTTCTTGATGAAACCACATGAACAGATTCAGCTTCTGATGATGAAAATCCACCTCCAGAACTTGAATCAGAAGAACTCGAACTCGAATTCAAGAACAAAGAAGAATTTCCAATAGTGGGACTATCTTTTCTTGATTTTCTTTCAAATTCCGCCATGGATTTTCTCCTAACAACCACTTTTTCACTAACCTTTTTCTCCATCCATTTCTCTATCATGCAAGCCCTTTGAAAATTCGCCATATCTTCCTCACTCTGAAAGCCCACAACATTATTCTGTTTCTTCTTCATGGTTTCTCTATACACTAGTAATTCCTCTTCACCTTCGTCGATAGAACGATAAATTGCATCAAGAAGTGTGGAAGAAAAAGAAGGGTTTGAGTTAGAATGTGAGTGTGAATATGAATTAATTTCTCTCTCTCTTCTGTAACCTGCATAACCCTCCATGAGTTTTTTATAGTAAAAGCAAATGGAGTATTGAGGAACACAGTAGAAGGGATTGGGAATGATAATAAACTCTCTTTATTGTCTGCTTTGGAAGAGTCAAAAGCTGCAAGAAAAGAGATTAATGGAGGCAAACACTATCATGTGAAGAACAATTAATAAGAACCCTATACGGATTACACAGTTGAATTTAACAGCAGAAACAGAGACTTTTGCTGTTGGAGTGTGATTCCATGTCTCTTTGCCATGAGTGAAATAGCAACACTTGAGACAACACTCATTGATGTGGAGAGAGAGAGAGTGAGAGAGAGTTGTGTTTCTCTCTCTCAATTGTGCTTTATATTGGACTTTCTAGGGTATGGATGCTTGGTCCAGGCTGGAGATATTGATGACGTGTGTTTTTATTTTTTTTCCCCAATATTCAAGTATTTTCTAGTTTTCGGTACGATGTTTAGAAAGAATTAAGAATTGTTGTTGCTGTCTTCTCCTCAATACATATTTGACACATCGGCATATTACCGCTTCATTTATAGTAAATGAAAGATGGAAAACGCTGTGTCAAAATATCAAAAAATGTGTTGATGTCTTTCCATAACAAAGATGTGTTAAGCCCAAAAATAATTAGACATTTTCAGAACTAACAATATTTTGACAAATTTAAGTGAATAAAAACAAGAAAGCAAGAAATAACACGGAGAGTTGTTTCGGCCAAAGCCCCCAAGAGGTTCAATGACGAATCCAACACCTACTTTCCCTGTTGAGCATCTACTAAAGTGGATTAAGCTCCAAGATCGCTAATAACCAACCAAATGGCAACTAAAGTTTACAAGATCGTCAGATTTACAAGTCCATAAGCCACCAAGACTTAAACTCAAAGAATACAGGCCAAACATGCCATTAAAACACTGTTCACCAAAAACCAAAGAAAATAACACTCAATCTTTTATCCATAACCAAAACCAGAAAAGAAAAAAAAAAGTTCTTGAGAGAAGAGCTTAAATTTTTCGGGCAGAGAGTGAAGAAGAAGATGAACTGTTTCACCACACACTTTTAGAGAGTGAAGAAATGAATACGCATCTGCTTTATCAAAAGGGCATTAGAAGCGTCATTGCATCCAACATCCAAGAGAGAGCCAGGTGGCATCATCAAGAGCAAAGGCTCCACTTACTTAAGGCGCAAGACATCCAAATGCGTCTTCAACAATTCTTTGGTGTCAACACATTTTTGTCCAACAATTTCCACCTTGCTACCAAGAATGGTTGATCATCTGTGACTATGGAAACTTAATCCAGCTTTATGTTTCAAGTACTATAAGTACCAACAATTTCAAAATTAAAGACAATCAACAGATAACAACTTTAAACAATTTTGAAATTTAGTTAAATGAATGACTTTGGTACCCATATCAGATGGGTTGAATTCAATAGCAATTTTCTCCAATTTTAGAACACCTTTAGATATGATACCTCTTATGAAATGATATTTGACATCAATATGCTTAGTTCTATCATGGAACATAGGATTTTGCTCAGATGAATAGCACTCTGATATGATAAAAAAGAATAGCATTTTCATCAACAAAGTCAAACTCTTTTAGAAGGCCACTCAACCAAATAGCTTCTTTTATAGCATCAGTTGCAGCCATATACTCTACCTCAGTAGAGGAGAGAGCAACAACTTTCTGGAGCTGGGATTTCCAACTCATAACAGTTTCACACAAGGTAAAGAAATAAGCAGAAGTAGATTTTCCCAGCAAAGTCAGAATCAATGTAACCCTGCAAAGTGACACTTTCTTTACATTTTTTAAAAATTATTCCAAGATTAGATGAGTCATTTAAATACTTGAGTAACCACTTAAAGGCTTCACATTGACTCTCACCGGGATTAGCCATGAATTTGCTAAACACACTGATGCCATGAACTAAATCAAGCCTAGTACAAATCATAAGATACATGACAGAACCAACCACATTTGCATAAGGAATCCTATATATCCCTCCTATCAATCTCATGTTGTGTTTTAGGACAAAGACCAAAAGAAAATTGAAAATGATTTGCAAGAGGTAAACTTACAGGTATACTTTTAGACATAGCAAATTTCTTAAGAATTTTCTCAACATAGCTTTGTTGATTTAAAACGGCAAGTTATTCTCTTTATCTCTTTGAATTTCTATTCCTAAAATTCTTTTTGCAGGCCCTAAGTCTTTTATTTCAAATTTAGAAATTTAACTTGTGTTTTATATCTTGAATATCATCTTTGTTATGGCAAATAAAGAGAGTTAATGCCACAATAACCTTTGTACTAGAGACAACAATCATACTTACTTCTTTAGAAACCAAGATTAAGAACAAAAGCATCAAATCTTTTATACCACTGTCTTGGGACTAGCTTTAGCCCATACAAAGATTTTTTGAGTAAACAAACTAGATCAGACTTTCCTTTCTTCTGAAAACGTGGAGGCTAACACATATAGATTATTTAATCTCAGTCACCATACATGAAACCAGTTTTAACATCCAATTCCCACCCAAAATGAGTTATTAAACCTAAAATTATTCAAATAGTGGTATATTGAACTACGAGAGAAAAGATTTCGTTATAGTCCATTCCTTCCTTTTGAGCAAACTCCTTAGCCATTAATCTAGCCTTATACATGATCATATCTACCCCTTCACTTTCTTTTATTTTGAAAATCCATTTGCAGTCTATCAGTTTTTTATCCTTTAGTTCTTCAACTAATATCCAAATATTATTTTTAAGAAGAGAATTCATCCCTTCATTCATTGCAATTATCCAATTCTTGAGTCTTTACTATTTAAAGCTTCTTCATAAGTACATGGTTCATTTGAAATAACTTCCTGATAAGTAAGTAGAGAAACAAAATTTTCATCAGCATACCTGGCAGAAGGTTTGATTTGCCTTCTTTGCCTATCTCTTGTGAGTTGATACTCATTAAGAGGTAAAGTTGCATAATCAGTGGGATTTTCATCCCTTTCATCCAAAACTTCAGAAACATTATCAGGCAGATTCAGATTATACCTTTATTCCATACCATCTTCATTTCCATGGTATGAGGACTCTACCTCATTTCTAACATCTCTTTGTTGCAAACTTAAGTTGTTTTCTTTAAGATAAGGCATTAAAGACTCACTGAAAATAACATCTCTTCTAATTATTACTTTATATCCAATTTCTTCTCTAACCCATAATATGTAGCCCTTTACATTCTCCCTATAGTCTAAGAAAACACATTTTGAAGACATGGGTTAGTTTCTCAATGTTTTGATGTGCATAAGTAGCACGCCCAAAAATTTTAAGTGAGAATAATCTATAGATTTTTGGGTCTAGATAGCCTCTGGGGCTTTAAAGTTAATTGCACTTGAGGGACTTCTGTTTACCAGGTAATCAGCAGTTTTTACTGCTTCTCCCCAAAAAGGTTTTGGCAAACCAGAGCCCAAAAGCATGCATCTAAATTTATTTAAAAGAGACATGTTCATTCTCTCAACAAATGTCATTTTGTTGAAGAGTATAAGTCACAGTTCTATATCTTAAAATACTATGAACTTTTACAAAATTCGTTAAATTCAAAATTGCAAAATTTTAGAACATTATCTGTTCTCAACACTTTAATTTTATGATCAATTTGATATTCAATTTGGGTCTTCCAATCTTTGAACATAGAAAAGGTTTTGTTTTTAACAAAAAAAAAAAATCTCAAGTTTTTCTTGAAAAGTCATCAATGATCAACAAGTAATATTTAAAACCAGATTGTGTTGAAACATAATCAAGTCCTCACAAATCAGCATGCAAGTAATCAAGTAAATGAATATTTGGTTGAGAGTATTTTTGAAATCCTTGTGCCTATCACTTATAGAGTTTAGCAAGACCATTGCCAATTGATCTTATGAAATATTTTCATCACAATTGGAGATTTTGGGTTAGTTTAGTAAATATGTTCAAGTTTTCAACCAAATTTAAAGAATAATCTATTTTATAAGAGAAAAATTGTTTTAGAAGCTGTTTTAGAAGGTAACATTTATTTGGAATGGTCTTAGTCACATACTGAGACTGAAGTTTGGCCAAGAGTTCAACAGCATTATTAGTCTTACATATAGTTCTTATAAAATTTTCAGACAAATGTATAAAAATAGTACTCCAAGCAATTTCTTCTAACTCAAATTTCTTTGAAAGTGAATATTATCATACCAAAAATTATTTAGAGCTTTAGCACATCTTTGTTGCATCAAAATTGCCTTTAGCTTTTGATTATATCCATTTTTCTATCGAAAATATTAAGTTCAAATCTTGTCGCAACCATTTTTTTTTTTTTAAAAAAAATTGTGAACACAGGTTTTAGATCACAAGAAATAAATCAACTTCACCTAGGAAAGTATGACTTATCACACAATATGCACATAAGTGATATATATAGTAAGTATTAACTATTTCCTCAAGTTGTCTCCAACAAGAAACTTCCAAGAACACAATTATACTGTATTTATCTTGGATTCTCGAGATTCTCAAGGTCTCTCTCAAGCTTTTGGACAAAAATTAGTCCCCATGGAGTTCATTGTCAACATAAATTAAAAGAGAAACAACCAGAAAGCAAAACAAGATGATTAACCTACCAAGAATAACAAAAAAAAAAAAAAATACTAGATAGGAGAGATCTCACAAAGAGTGTATATTATTATGTACAGAACTTTGATTTTTTCACAGATCTAGTCCGTAAAACGTCAGACCCAAGCTCTGATACCACTGTTAAGACCAAGAAATGGTTAGACTTTTTCAGAACTAACAATATTTTGATAGATCTAAGTAAATAAAAATAAGAAAGCAAGAAATAACACGGAGAGTTGTTTTGGCCAAAACTCCAAAGGTTCGGTGACCAGATCCAACACATACTTCCCATGTTGAGCATCCACTAAAGTGGATTAAGATCCAAAATAACTAATAACCAGCCAAACAGCAACCATAGTTTACAAGATTGTCATATTTACAAGCCCATAAGCCACCAAGACTTAAACTCAAAGAATATAGGCCAAACATGCCCTTAAAACACTGTTAACCAAGAATCAAAGGAAACATTCTCTAATATTAATCTGATAACCCAAAAATGGAGCAAACAACACTCAACCCTTTATTCACAACCAAAACCAGAAAAAAGAAAAAGAAGAACTTGAATGTTTGGCCAGAGAGTGAAGAAGAAGATGAACTGTTTCATCACACACTTCTAGAGAGTGAAGAAATGAATACGCATTTGCCTTATCAAAAGGGCATAAGAAGCGTCATTGCATCCAACAACCAAGCGAGAGCCAGGTGGCATTATAAGGAGCAAAAGCTCCAGTTATTAAAGGCGCAAGACATCCAAATGCGTCTTCAACAATCATTATGCCCTTTTTTATCAAAAGGGCATAAGAAGCATCATTGCATCCAACAACCAAGCGAGAGCCAGGTGGCATTATAAGGAGCAAAAGCTCCAGTTATTAAAGGCGCAAGACATCCAAATGCGTCTTCAACAATTCTTTGGTGGCAACGCATTTTTGTCCAATAAGATGATATGTCAATGTGTCAAATATGTATTAGAAGATAGCAAGTTGGAGACTGCACATCTAAGCTCGATAGCAAGTTCAATCCATCTTCAAACTTACAAGCGGATATTTTTTCTATGAAAGGCCAAGCAGATATACAAGGAATCACTTTTTTTTTTATTTGTTTGATCGGCCTTTGCAGTAAGTTCCTCTCTAGTCCACATATATTTCAGATTGTTCAAATATATATTTTTATATGAAAATATTAGGACGGATTTCTTTTTTAGTAAAGAGAACAAAGAGACATGAGTTTATAAATATATCATAATTTCATTTTTCTTCAATGGACGTAATTTTCGATTGAAAATGAATCATTCTAGATCTTGTATCTTCTAATTACTTTTAATTTTCAGTTTCATATTAGCATTACTCTCGATATTACAAAATTAAACGCTTAATTCATAACAATTTAAAGGTTTTTCATAATTATTAATTACTATTATGTAGCTTAGTTATACATCAACTAGCTAGCAAGAGATTCCTTGTAAATCAATATTACTTATTCTTGAAGTTTTCAAATATATATATATATATATATATATATATATATACTCCCCGTGCGTGTGTGATGCACGTGCAATTTAGGCTAAACAATTAATCATATTAATTAATATAATAATGAAATTAATTATGCTAAAGTCCAATCTTAGTAATTGGATATGCTTCAACCCATCTAATCTAATCTTTATCTCTTTCAGATGATATCTATCACTTATCAAGATTGTCACTATCGTAGTTTTTAGTGATCTGATCTTACATATCGTAATATTCTATTAAATATGAATAATTAAAATATTAAAATATAAATAAACATCAAATTTTCTTAATAAAAAATTAACAATTATAACTAATTAAAATTAAAATACTTTATAAAAGGTCCATAATTGATTTCTACAATACAACAAAAATCAAATAAAATCTGACATCAACGAGTGTTGAACTAAAATTCAAAATTTCAATTTATTTTTAAGATCTTATATACAATCTAGATCGTTTTATTATTTTGAAATCGTAGAATCGTAAAATGATAATATCTGAGTCGAAAAACAACTATGTCCCTAGTTCAAAGTATTAAACAAAAATTAAGGGTGTTTTTATTTTGATTAAAATTAGATTTTTTGTAAAAGTTGATGAAATGTGTGATTATTGTGGATCCACGAAATGAGTGGTTAAAAAATTAATTGTTTGATTTTAACTTTAATTTTTTAACAAAATTTTAAGTAAAATCAAACAAGTTGTAAGATGATAAAAAAAAAAAAAAAAAGTGATTATGGATATACGTTAACAATTATTTTATATGTGCACGCGTGTGTAGGTGTGTGAGAGAGAGGGACGAGAGTGTGATGCTTATAGTTATATGCACAATGATTGCACTCGTGGCTCTTAACATTTCCATGGGGGTGGCGTGGGGTGGTGTGGGGTGGGGTGGGGAGTTTAGGATTATTTGGATGGAGGGTTGAAATGATGGAGAATTAATTAAAGATTTGATGGGATAAGAAAAAGAATAAAGTTGAGAAAGAATAAGGTTAAAAACATTGGTAGTTATTGAATTTTGGGCGAAATTTTATATTTACGTCTAAACTTTATTTTGTTCGAAGAAAGTTAGTGAACTTTATACGTCTAAAAATTTATTATAAAATTTAAATTTTATTACAATTTGATCGTTCGTTGTTTTTTATTAATTTAATTAACATAAAAGATGACTTGACAATCTAGTTGATAGACTAGTTCGCAAATGACTAGAGTGTATTGCCACCATTTTCGTTACTAAAACTAATAAACAGAGATAGTGACTAAATGTAATATAAGTTCAAATAAAATCGTGTTGACCAATATAAACTTTTTTGAATATTCAATGACAACTAATAATTGTAACCCAAAAAGAATACAAAGAAAGTCACAAGTGACAAAAACTAACATGCACGAACTAATTGATTAACAAGAGTAATAGTAGGGGTGACAAATGAGTTGGGTGGCCCATGAGCTTGTCGGCTCAGGCTCATTTAGGAACGCGCTCGGGACTGGACTTAGCCCCAAATTTTTTTTACGAGTCGACTCATGTTTTGAATTTTTCATTTTTAAAATTGTTTAAAGATTTTGTTTTTAAAAATTCAAGATGCTCTTGGCCAAACCGAACTCTCTAGTGGGTAGCTCAGGCTTGACTCATCTCCACACGAACTAAACCGGTTTAGTCCATTGCCATCCTAAGTAACGGGTTGGGAAATGTAACATACTTAAAAGTTGCATAATTGTAAATTACTTAATTCCAATAATTTATGGCGTAAGTAATTGATTAAGTAATAATTTTAAATATCGACTAAATTGAGCATGTTCTAAAATCAAACGAAAATAAGAGGAGCTCAAAAAAACAAAAATCAAATTTACAAAATTCCCCAATATTGTTTGCATCAATTGATCATATTAGTTGAACAAATGGAGACAAAATCACAAGGAATAAAGTGCAATATGATCAATATATACCTAGTTGTAACATTTCAAACGTACGAAATAAAATCAATATTGAGAAGACACCTTTAAGATTCCTTTCAGATCATGGGTGCATTATATTGGGTACACAAAATTATTCCATTCAGATCATGGAATGAACGATACAGAATTAGATGTGAAATTGACATGCCAAATCCACGGAAGAAAAAGTTCTTTTTGTAATATGTTCTATTAGGGGCGGAGTCACATAAGGACAAGTGCAGGTGGATGTTTGCACTGAATCTTGAGTTGTCCATTAAAAATTTATTTTTGCCTGTACTGGAATCTGAATTGAGTTGGACGACTTCAATGTGTTCTATTTGCAGAGAATGAAGAATGAAAAAAAGGAAGAAGGCGTATGCACCCGAAATGAAAATACAGTTACGGGTCCCATCTTGCAATTTGTAGACAATTTTTAATTGATGAATGACTGCATTGTTGACCAATTCTGTTTCTTGGGAACTTGTAATGTCTAACAAAATAAAATTGTCAAAATACTTCTCTTTATGTGCAATGTATATTTGGTTGAGACTTTTGTTGGATTGAATATATATCATTCATTTCCTAATTTTCACTTTAATTTTTTTTTCAAAACACTAAGTCTCGTATTGAAATTTTGAGACTAAAAATAACCGTAATGACTTCTAATTTTTATGTTGCAAATGTCTGCAATAACAAATGTCTTTTCTGACAAGTAATTTATTTATACACCTTTATATATTATTGTCACTGTCTTTATTGATTGCCACTACTTTACCAATCGTCAAAGCGTTGCCGCCCTCAAGGAAAAAAAATTTGCCTCCACTAGGCGAACTTCCCACCTTTGCTCCCGCCCGCAATGAAAATTTTTCCTGGCTCTGCCCATGTGTTCTATCAAAATATTGATAAGATATTGAATATATTCAAAATAGATATTGACATTTTTCAAGAAGATAATAATGATAGTTACGAGAAAGTAACATATATAAAATTAGATGTGACTAGAGGTCTGACCACATATCTTCTTCCTAAAATTGTATTGGATTCTTTACTTTTTAATATTAATAAATACTCCGTCTTCGTTACGATTTAACTAAAGAAGAAACATCTTATACTATAATCATTTTCTCAATGCCCGCCCCCGCACCACATACATGCATGTGTGACAGAATATTCTTGGTGGATTTAGACTCAAGTCTCCACCATAGTATTAGAATTGACATGTTGATGTTAGATAGGCTAAAGTGCACTATGGCAATGCCTTGCTCTATTATGGAACTAATGTTGCTCTAAGCAATTTGTACCATGTAAATTATTCAACTTTTCTTTGGATGCAAATAAAACGCGACAACATGATGTTGATAGGTAACAGATTATGTTTAATGAATAATTGAATAGAGATGATTTTAAATTTTCGGAGGGTTTATAAGAATTTTTTTTTTTTTATAGAGTTTAGAAGCATCAAGTATTTTAGCTCATGTGTTTCCTAGTAATCCCAACTAGTAGTGTAAATCGAGTTAGGTCATGGTGTCCATATTTCTATTGGCCCGATTCATGTGTAACTTTTTATTTTTCTTTGCTTTTTTGGAAAAATAACAAAAAAAAGAAAATCAATGTGTCGGGTCTAGCTCCCACTAATCCATTTTACGCCTCTAATCCCGTTTTACAATCAATACTTTTTTCACTTTTCGTTCATGGTAACACACATACACACTTCATGAAGTTGGTGTTTTCGTGAGACATAAATCGATATTATTAACTTATGTCACTACTTTATCAAATTATGTTTTAGATTAATTATTTATTTCATCATATTTATATATTATTCAATAAATTATATTATTAATTAACCATATAAGAAACTGAAAACGGTGTACGGATGTTGGCTTCTTAAGTGGGCCAAAAAATAAGCTCTTTCTTAAGTTTCAGTCACAGTCTGCACGAACGGCAATAATTAATGGTCTAATTACATACAATTCACAGGTGGCGCGTGGGCTGGACCATAACCAGCCACCACGTGACAACTTGCTAATTACCACCCCCAACTGTCAGGGACCCTGCCACCTGCTCATGCTGCAGGTAAATATCACCGATCTCGATTACTAGCGTAAAACAAGTCGAGTTGTAATCAATATGTTAATTGTTCAATTACTCTATTTAAATCTTACTTTTACCTTTTTTTTTTTGTTTCACCGTAGAACAAGCGATACCCTAGAATGGAAAGAGCAAGAAGTGGCCCTGAAAGGACAGTTCACAGGACTCGGAGTCTAGAGAATTAAGTTTGACGATCTCACATGATCTAATACACCTATAGTTCTTCCAATTCAATATACCACACACACTTTCGTCAAATTTTCATTACAAATATATAAGTAAACACTTTTGTCATGACTCACACCAACCCACATAGGAGTGGGATATAAAGAAGAGTGGGGACAATGATAAAAGAGTGAGGAAGGGAGGTGTGTTGGCGATCCCAAGGACGAATTCGAACATCCCTAATGCACACCCCCCCTTTAACTTTTCCTCACTGACAAAAGGTAGATCAAAACATCACCATTTTCTTGTTCACACGTACAAGACAACCTAAAGTAGAACACTCCCAATTTTCAAAACGAATCTTCAGATCCAAGAGACCCAATTTTCCATTACCCTTTGCCCTTTACTTTTATTTGCAACGCTTCAAGCTGTAAAGACGATAATGGATATATTAATCCTTTCTTTTCAAATTTAAAGCTAACCGGAATAGAATTCAAACCTAGAACGAGAGACTGGTTAAAATGATGAGGCATAGCATGGAGAAACTGTAAGCTTGGTTTTTGGGCAATGTACGCCAGCCTTTCGTGCCAAGGTTACTGACCTTGATATCATCATTTGCTGGAGAAAATTTCAACACAACTTGATGCATTGATTAGAAAGATAGGGTTTGATTAGAAAAGACGAGTGTTCTTCACATTTGATAACAAAATTTAAAATCTTATATCCAATGCCAATCCCTAGGATCCAAGGGCCCAACTCAACTCCTCAGAAGTTCCCTGGCCAATTCAGATGACCCAATTGAGGTTGTTGCTGATAGGCAGCCGGTTGTGCTCCGGGAGCTGCAGCCGCCACACCAACCCCAACATTACCGCCAATGGCTGCCCCTAGATGATGAGGACTGGCCATTGCAGTTGCCTGAGTAGGAGGATGGTACATGCCTGGAAACTGCATGTGAGAAGATTGTGCAGCACCAGCTGCATTGAACGAAGCATGGCCACTGTGAGATGGCAAATAAGCACCATGGGGTGTTTGCCCAGGCATGTTGTAATAAGATGTTGGCTGCAGACTAGAAAGATCCCGTGGGTTTATCCACATTTCAGATGTCTCTGCCTGAAACATCAAAAACATAAAAATGAATCTTGTAACCAAACAAAAAAGAAAACAATCAGAATTTCAAACATGTTCTAAATTGGATACAATTTCACCATCCATCACCAATGGACCACTGAGTAGCCAAGGAAAAGAAGACTGAATTTCAAAAAATAAGAAATAAGAGAAAACAAGAAGGCCTTCTTGTGCATTTCCAAGTCAGATGATAACAAAGAAAGGATGTTTGGGGTTCAAAACCATGGCCATACTTTAATAGGGAGAAAGAAGAATCTAAAGCATATTACACAGCTATAAGCTTCTTATTTGAATGAATTGATGTTAGCAACCCATAAAAACCAGAAGTTTCAATAGCATGTTCTTGTTTATTTTGGGGTTCCTATGTCATATGCCTTACGATGAGATGGGAAATAATAGATAACAATCCATTTGTGTGCCATGAAATAACAGCTTCAACTTTTCTTTATCTATTTTTCAGTTTGACTGATTTTAATTACTACAGAAGCATGAGGCATCAACAATCACAAGGATATTGTGTACCAATCCCTCAAAGACAAGAAGAACTCGTGCTCGCCATGGACCTTGCTGTAATCACATTGTAGTGGAACAAACTACTAATATATGCATATAACTCATAATTATAGTATATCCCCCATAATGGAAAAAGAAAACAGAAAAAACTTCTGAGGAAGTCATATTCACCTGAGCGTTTGGAACATAAAGATTGCTATCTTTGTACTTAAGCCGAGATGAGTCTTCATGCCCTGTTGCACTTCCAACAACACCAGGAGTGTTTATAGCATAGCCAGATGGGCTAGTGAAATTCCCAAACCCAGAAGGACTACCAGTGGGAACAGGCTTGAATTGCTGGACACCATACTTAAGACCGCTTGCAGTTAGATGAGAGCTATTTCCGGGCATCACCAAGTAACTGCTTCCATTTGACGGATGGGGGTAGGCAGAAGTATTAGAGTAACCAGGCACAGGCATTGGAGGAACATAGACAGGAGAGAGGAACTGACGATATGGCATAAGATTGGCAAAATGAGAGACGTGAACTTGGGGATACATCTGGGCAAGCTGTTGCTGCTGCTGCTGCTGCTGCTGCTGCTGCTGTTGTACCAGCTGTTGTTGCTGTTGTACCATGGCAATAGTGGATGCAGGGACGCTGTTTGCTGTATGTGCCAATACCTGAGAACGACAGCAATCAAAAGAATACCTAAATAAGCTCTCTGAAACAGTACATGGTATGATATGTGGAAGCCAGAGAAAAAATGAATTGAAATATACTTAATTAAGAAAATAAAAATGCATATTCCTGTACGATTTGTTTAACTATGGATAAGATAAACAGAACTCAACTACAAGACTATACAGATGGGACCAGTGGATGAGAGAGAGAGAGAAATGGACCATATAATAGTTCTACCTCCTGCGGAGACGGAAAACCAGGCCCCCGAACTGTTTCATCAACCAGTGGCCGAAAGTATGGCATATCATATCCTATCTGGTTTTCGTACGACTGCATGAGTGGAAAATCATTACAAAAAATAATAAGGATAGCGATCTGGACAGGGAAATTAGCAGGAATAATTGTGTTTCCCTCCTAGAATAATTAAGAATAACAGATCAAACCAGATACAAAAGTAAAATCTCTAACATAACCAGTTTATGAGTAATAAACACTGGACTCACAGAGAAGCTCGGCAATTCAGATGTATCTTGCGTTTGTAGCAACTCCGGAGAATAAGAAGGGCTGTTGTTCTGAACCAACCCAACATCAGCATAGTTGTCCAAGTTCTCAGGACTTGAAGACTCTCTCTTCTCAGACGATTGATGATCAGACACTGTACCTGATGCAGGAGAGTTGGATCCAGACTTGTGGACATGGTCATCCATCAACTCTAACTGTTTGCCAACAGCAGGCTCCTCGGTAGAAGAATCTAGTGCTGAGGCTGACACACTGCCACTGAAATTACTTATCATTTCACCTATGACTGCTAGTAAATCACACCCATTATTTATTGCAGGTGCAGATGAAACAAAATGAGATCTAAGTTGTCAAAGATCTAGAAAATAATTCAAATGTGATGCAAATCTAACCCAAACAATCATAACCAGCTTCGGCATTACAAGTACCAAGAATCTTAAAAGGAAGCCACCTGTGGCATTTCCCAACTGGAGACCCTCACATTAAAATTCAAGGGTTATCTTTTTCTGTAAGTCCCAGAGTGCTTCATTTTTATTTGAAATGAACTCTTCCAAAGTTACGTAGTTGCATTAGAAAAAATTATGCACAAAGGAGCAGTGGAAGACTGGAAGTTATTACTCTCCCAAGCAAGAATGGCGCGCCCTTATAGCTAAGTGCTAACTTTAATATTCCCAAAAAAGGATACTTAAACGAGATAGACAGAGCACTTGTGAAGATTAATTTCAAAACAACATAAAGGGAAAATGTAATGTCTTCCAACTATGAGCACATTGCAATTAAATCAAATTAGTTACCAAACAAACCTTCGAGAAGGTTCAGTACACAATTCTTCTGCACCCTCAACTGTGTGGAAAACTGGATCCATTGAAGATTCAAATTCAGTGCCCAAGCTGCCAAAGGTCAGCCGACATCGGTCTGCTTCAGAGACACGGATATGTGCAGCTATGATCACATTCTGACTCTCAGAGATGTTTAATTGGGACATACTATCTTGCATCTGAGCTGCTTCCATTTTCAAGTCTTCAGAATTGTCAGCAGGAGGAGAAACATTTTTTGGAGGAGTTCCAATAACCCCAGGACCATTGGCTCTTGGTTTCAAGGTTGATTTTGGTTTCCACTCCTTGTTAGGCTGAAGTGCTACACAAAAAAAGACTCCAGTAAGTATTGTGCCAAATAATTATAAACACGGGTGCCTGAAAGCATTAAAGGATACAATACTAGGAAACCACTTGCTGTACTAGGAGGTAACAACAGTCTTGATATAAAGCCAAAAATAAGCATCTAGTAGAAACTACCCCGTTCCTTTCTCATTTAATCTCTTTTACAAGATTCCTAAAGCGCATATATATATATATATATTCACATCCAGAGGTGTTCAGATGTCCACAATTTTCGACACTGGTAAAAAGTAACACTAATCTTCTGGGCAAAAGTACTATTAGGACTCAATATATATTAAAAGCAGAATATATTTGAAACAAGGCACAAATACATCCAAAAAGAATAACTAGAAACTCAATCAGATTAAAACCACAACAAATTTAGAGATTGGCCTGTTATAAAAGTTCAAACGATCTAAATCATTATTCTACTATGGGAACCATATACCTTTCTGACGACCCACAAGTTGATGAGATCTGCTACCATGCTGGTTACTTGAAAAAGATCTGCTTACAGAAGGGCCTGGGATGGCAGATTCAGGAGCCATATTTTGACTGGGTTGGTCACCTTTAGAAATGGCACTAAATGGTCGAGTTGATTCCCTTGAGTGGCCTTCTCGTCCTGATTGTGAAATTGGAAAGGATGAGCTTTGTGAAGACGGGGGCTTACCAGAATTCTCAGAAGACTGGCGACGAGGTCCAACAACTCCAACCTCACGCTTGATTGCCCCAATATTAGCAGCTGATCTAGAATTAAGTGATGGTACATGAACAGGATCCAAAGAGGATGAATAAACCCCAACCACAGAACTAGTAGATGAAGTTGTAGAGCGTGGTTGAGAGTCATTCACCCTTATTTGCATTCTTGATGCAGCATGTGAAACTGGCAACCGCTTCTCCCCAAGCAAATCCCTCCTATCATTACCACCTAAATTTGCATCCCTAGATTGCCTAGGCTGCAAATCAGCAGGCCCATTTAAAGCTTGCGATGAATGATGAGCAACTGGTGGCTTTTGATGACCAGGAGTCCCCACTGAATTGCTGTAACAGTAAACATGTTAATATACCTATTATGCATAAGAGAGAATTTTGTGTAGGTAGGTGGGAGGGTGGGGGAATTGGAGAGCCACTCAATAATTAAACAGCAAATTAACTTATCAGAATGCCAGAAGGGCTAACTGCAAAACTGGACATATAGTAAGTACCTAAAGCTCGAAAAATTATCATACAGGTTTAATAGAACTTCCTTACTTATTCTTACACCAACTGCACATTAGATGGCTTAATGCATGTCTGCTGGGCAATCTCACATTAAATTCTACTTGAAATGAATTAAAAGCACAGAGCATGTTACCACCTTAGCAAAAAAGCATACTCAACAAAGCCTACACTAAAAATCGACCAACTGCACAAAAGTGTACTGTATAATTTGATTGTATACCTCTTTATGACATGATTGGAGGGAGCACGTTCATTGGTGGATGTTGAACTCTGTACGTGCTTCAAATCTTTACTGGCATTTTGATTAGCTCTATTGTCTCGAACGACACGGAACTCTTTGCTTGCACCTGCATCTAGTGAGATTTAATCTGTCAAAGAACAGAGTGCAGACAAGCCTCGTGGTACATGATCAACCACAAGTTGTTATGACGTGAATTGAGTAAACCATAAACAAAAATGATTCTGCACAAAAAATATGTACATGAAATACTCGGTATATGTTAAGTTATAGTGTATTAACCATTTCAAATAGCATAGAGAACGGCAAAAATGCATAACAATTAAATGCCATTGTAGTGCATAGATACCACACCGATCAATTGCCCAAAAGTGAGAGGTGCAATCATTCAATGCCAAATAGTTGTATACCATATGCCAAACAGCACACAATTCTACAGTATGTAGTTGATGACCAAGTCTAAATTGGAATGAAGTTTGCAGGACCCATTAAATCCACGAGACGGAGAATGAGAAACAACAGGAGGCCCAAACTGAAGAGTTCTTGAAACTCAAGATACATTCATTTCAAAAGTTCTCCCCATTCCAGGTTAAAGATGTTTTGTACTATAATAGATTCAAATTTAAAACTAAGTTAATACCAATATTTTAAAAAATTAAGCAAACATATACTTAAATATATATACACACACATAAATAGCAATTCACATGCATGTGTGTGTGTGTGTGCGCGCGCAGAGAGAGAGGGGTTATATACAAAGGCCACCAGGTTTTATTCCTTCAAGCAATGAAGGGCGAGAAACCTACAGTTTATGACCAACAAAGAAGACTTTAGAAGAAGAATGACAAACTAATGGTCACCGCAATCCATTATCTAGAGACACAAGATGCATGATGAAAAAAAACTGGGATGGGGGGACTATACATAGGCTAGGAATTTTTATTCACTCAAGTAATTAAGGGTAAGAAAATTATAGTCCATGATCAACAAATACAAATTGAAAAGAAGAATGGTAAGTGAATGTTCACCACAACAGATGCCTGTGAAAATCCAATATCTACAAACACCAGATGCATAACGTGAGCAAAAAAAATGATAGGACTTTCACGAGTACGGGTTGTGCAAACCAAATTGCAAATGCGGGTGAATTACAAGCTCATGGTAAAACTGAAACATATACTTGGGTGGTTGAAGCATGAATAATCATAATATCATCGCCAAATTCTCATACTCTTAGCTACTTCATGCGGTCGCTCAACAACTAGCACACTGTTACCTACTCAACGTAGTAAATAACATTAAAAGACTCTCAATGTGTTCAAACATTAAATGCTTAATAATTTAAAGAGAGGACCACCTAAGAACACAACTATGAATGAAATGAATAAATAATAGATAGTGATGTAAGCAACATAGAATTTGCCATTCACAAGTATAAACAATGTTTTCTGATGTCGCATTTAAATGTTGATAGTAAAAGCTTTGAAAACTAGGTATCTAGGTCTGTAAGCATATCAAAAGCGACCACTAATACAATTCCACAAATGCCCACAAGCATTATAAAGGAAAATACCTAACAACAACACATGGAACATATAGCTAGTGGAACTGATGCTTTAATTTCCTTTCAGACTCAAATATGGCTCAAAGCTTCATACATGTAAAGAAACCAAGAAACCTAAACATGAGAATGCATTACCAGGTAATACATTTCAAGTATATCCACCTCTTCGAGCATTTTGATCAAAATGGGCATTTGATTTCACTGGTGAATGTACATTCTCAGAGGAAAATTTCACAAATGCCCACAAGCATTAAAAAGGAAAATACCTAACAACAACACATATGGAACATATAGCTAGTGGAACTGATGCTTTAATTTCCTTTCAGACTCAAATATGGCTCAAAGCTTCATACATGTAAAGAAACCAAGAAACCTGAACATGAGAATGCATTACCAGGTAATACATTTCGAGTAGATACACCTCTTCGAGCATTTTGATCAAAATGGGCATTTGATTTCACTGGTGAATGTACATTCTCAGAGTTTATTCTGGGGTCAGCAGCAACAGAATTCTTATATTCTGAAACCTGAGGCAGATTTCCAAAAATTAGCTTATTATAGAAGTTGAGAAACACAGCAGAACTGCTCGCACATCTTAATTTTGAACTGCTATAATTTTTAAGGCACGAAATAAACAAATGAATGGATAAATAAATTTAAAATCTCAGGCAAACAAGCCATGCAATTAATGAAACTAAATGATTAAGAATTAGAAAGCAATGAGTAGTTGAGCAGAAAACAAGGTTTGAAGTTAATTCCCGAAATAGGTCACAAGTGATCCTGATAAACTTTGATAAGAAGAATACACGGAAAACATGATACCTCTTTTTTTCTGTCTCTTTTTCTCTTCACCTCATGAAATGGATCTGAGTAGAAACAAGTGAGATGCATGAGAAATTTTTTGCAATGAGAATAAAGAAAAGAGAGCATATGACATAATAATATCACAGATGATGAATAAAAGACAAGAAAATATGCCTAATCCTTAACAGAATGAGCAGCTTTTTGAGTATAAATCTAAAATGTAAAAAGTAGCTAACAGCATATTGTCAAATTAAATGGGAACATCTATCATAAGCTTGAGCCTCGTGAACTGAAACAAATCAGAACCAATCATTTACCTAATTGTAGCTCACTGGCCACTTCCCAATAATAAGGTAACTGTATTCCTCTATCAGAACTAAATTTTTAGCAAACCATGTAAATAAACCTAGCTAGAAAATCAAGGCAACTATTCCCTTTTATCAGCAATTCCCATCAAAGATTCCCTTTCATCAGCATTTTCCATTTCTTTAACTCACTATTACCATGCCATTCCTTCTTCTTCCCTTGCATATTTCACGTAAACAAAAAACCTCTACATCAAACTCCCCATTAAATCAGGTAAAAACTAGCCAGGATCAACAGTTTAGAACGTACTATGATTCTTCCATACATATATGTTCAAATAAGATATCTAGATAGTTAAAAGGCTAGAACAACCATCACAAGCATAACGTATAAGTCCATCATCAAACTTACCCAATTCAAAGCATTAGGCATGTCTAATTTAACAGCCTTCAGAGAATTTACAATCTCAAAGCATCCAAAACATGCACTTTTCACCAGCCACATGTAGAATTGATTGGTAAGATGGATATCAGTCCGAAATTTCCATAGACTAGATCAAATTCAACCGCATATCTGAGACTACCCAGGACACAATACTAACACTGGTCAGCATATGTGAAACTCAATCCAGCACTATCGTATTTGATGATTGCCAATAATATATACCCTATACAACGTGCTTCCATTTCCCTCACCTGAATTGTATATTCCTCTTTAGTCAACCTGACAATGCACATGACTAATCCTATTTTAACAATATTGAGTCTACAATGAGAAAAACTTCCTTCACCACTTCGACATACTTGGGACCAGTACGCCACTAGCTTTATATCTTTTAATTCTGTTCAAGCGGTACAGTAATTCATTATAAAGCACACTCCATCAAGATTTTTCATGGTCTTTCCATTTTTATTTGGAAAAGTAAAAGTAAATGAAAGAAGTCAGCACCTAAAAGCATAAAAGACATTGCATTAGAGGAAAAGACATAATTGACATACACTCTAAAAAAATTTATCAGACTGCTACTTAGATTAGTGAAATTTGCATAACTAGTAATGCATATTGGGCAAAAGAAGTTCTGTCTGACAAGTTGCAACACTACCCAAACCTCTCTCTAAAACGTACATCAGGCTCTGATTAAGTGAACTTGTGAACTGCTTTTTGACGTGCACTAAAGCCTGGCAACTCAACAACACCTGCCAAGAACAATCTTGAAGTACATAGTTCAAGTATCAAGCACACATTCCATGCACTCGTTAATACATTGCATTATAAGGAAAATGGCCTCAATCCGTGCTGCATTCATAATTCTCACCCTAAACCTAAATACTCGTTAATGCACACTAGTACCTATCACTGCAGTAGAGTTAAACCCATCAAAAAGTAACATTCCGCCACCCACATACCAATAAAATTCAAGAATCGTATGAAAATTGACATGGCTAAAAAGGGTCAAAACAACGAATACAGTTGGAAAAAGGGACCTTGACTGAGCAATTTTTGAGTGGTTTCATTAGGATCCATGTTGGTTTCTTTGAGGGCAACGTATATATCGGCATCAGAGTGATTCCCCACAATTTCTTTAATTGACTGTATGGTCTTCCGCACACCCGCCGATAGAACTTGAGGCCCGCCCTCGATTCTTGAACCCGATACCATCTCCAAATTATATTTAACCAACACAACAATGACAGAAACAAATGTGTATATATAGTATTTTATATATAGCGTATATTTTTTCTAGGGTAATGAAACCCTAGATCATGCAGTCAGAGAATAGATGAAGAACTAGGGTTTCAAAATGAATGGGTTTTTCATTCGGCAGCGAAGAACGGCTGGAGATGTTTGGGAGCGAGGGTTTTGAATAGGAATTTAGGTTTTATCAATGGAATTTAACTTCTTTAAATTAAATTTTGATTTACAATTGGGGGAAATTAATGAGTTGTGTGAATTGACTATAGTATCCTTGATGATGAGGTTGATTACTAGGTGATTAATTAGTTTAATTTTGACTGTTAATCATGTTATCATGACACGCAATCAACATTAAATATACAAAACAATTGTTTTATCAGTTTCTTTTCATACCCAAAAAAAAAAAATTGTTGCCAAAACCTTTGTCATCCTTTAACCCGTAGAAAATAATCTCAAGAATAAAATTTGTAGAATATAGTCGATATATATCAAGAGTCAAATTAACGTGTCTTTGATTTAGAAGAACGGGTAGGAGATGAAGTCAACGTTTTTTTCGCTCAGTCAATTATAAATATTCGATTATATGAGAACATACATGCTTAAGAGAATCCCATTTTTAATAATGTGATATTAGTTATTCATGCTACTTTTGTCCGTCGTGGCCTAACCAGATGAAGCACATTTTTTTAATTATTCAATATATTTTTAATAGCACAAAATGACAAGATTTACATTTGTCGTTTTGCCTCATGTTGAATCGCATTAACCAAACTCTATTCTCTTTCTAACGTTTTTCACCAACTAATACGTCACCTGCCACTTCTACATTGAATTTAATCTGATCACATCCACCAACTTTACTATTTTTTACATTTTTCAATAACCTTACGTTACTTCCCGCTTACCTTATTACCGCTAACAAAAACAAAACAAGAATTGAGATTTATTTCCCTTTATTCACTCGTATGTTATATTATGGGGGAGAGGGGTGCTATATTAAACCCAATGAGTACATCAAAATTAATATTGTTGTCCAAATTTTCAAAATTATAATAATTAAGGTTTACGAGGACTTGAAATATAGGAGCTTTATATGTTAAGATTTGTGGCTGATTTTGGGTTAATAGGTTTTACATATTAAGAACGTGAATGTTTAGCTAGGATTCAATTTATTTTTCAATTTTGTATGTTCTAAGTTATTATTGGTGCATTCCCGATTTAAAATTACCCAATAGTAGAAATTTTAATTGTGTACGAGAATTATTTTGTTCGTCTAGTATACTTTGTTTCTTTTTTTTTTATATATATTTTTAATACTTTTAACATTGGTAACAAGACTATAACACGTGAGTTTGAATGAATACAACACTAATGACTTGTATTCTAGTAGTAACGAAATATGACTTCTAATTTTTTTGTGCAAGCTACATTTCTATATTTTTATAAGTAAATATTAAAGTCTAAAGAATGCTGACATTTATTGCTAACGAATACTCAAATCAATTGTCGTTATCGTGACTTACAAATCGAGGACAAAACTTGAAAGATAGATATTGAAATATCTTAGCGAAAATATAATTGCAAAGAATCAAAAACATTCAAATGGAAAATGTCAAATATGGGGCAAGTGGGCAACGGAAGAAGAATTAGTACAAGCATTTAAAGCACAATTTTCTTGGAGTTCAAATGTTACCTTACATGGAAAATATTTTCATTTTCCACCTTTTTTCCATGCATTTTCCATGGAAAATGTCCAATCCATGGAGTTCTCCAAAAATTTCTTTTCCACATTTCTTGTTTGATTGAACATGGAAAAAATTCCAAGAACCAGATTTTTGATTACTTGTTGCATGCAATGTCAATTGCAGATATAATCAAAGGCATCAAATTTGAGGGGAAAAGAATGAAAGATAGGAAGACATGTACTTTCAATTGTTGAATCACTTGCTATTATGTTAATTTTGTTAGACCGATATACACTCTCCCCTCTTACTTTTTATAGAATAGTATAATCTTCCAATATAGAGAATGGATTGTTTCTTCCAATCCTCTATCATTTCAATTTTGAATTTATTTGTAAATTTATATTAAAATTATACATTATTTAGGGGTAGTTGTTAATTGTTGTGTGTATAAAACATAAAATATTTATTTGGATAATATTGTAGAAAAATCATATTGGTGGTTTAAGTTATGATATTTGAGTGCCCTGTAGACCTAAATTAGTTTTAGACATTTAAAATAATTAGTTAGGAACATGTGTATTGCATGCAATTTTGTAATAATGTTGTATTTTATTTTATTTTTACATTTTTAAATATAATATTACATTATAAATTATTTTATTCAATAATAAGAGATGTGTAATTAATCATAAGCGAAAAACAAAAATTAGAGATATATGAAACAATCAAATGACAAGTTAATAGATAGTTATCTCATTTTTTATCATTAGTTTCTTCTTCTCATTATGATCGTTGTCTTCAATATGAGCATTTGACGTCTCTGGAAGTTCATATTTTTGGATTTCTTATGCGATTATATGCTTTCTTGCTCGGTCTCCTTCACTTTTTTGTCAATCTTGTCCAAAAAAATATATTTCTTTGTCTTGCCACAACACAAGATTTTTACAAGGATGGCCAAAATGCTCCCGTCCCGTTCTACCCCACGTTTCCCACCCACCCCGAATTGGGCTGCGGATTCCCGGGTAAGTCATAAATTGAGACGAGGACGAGTAACATGGTCACTGTCCCACCTCGCTGTCATCCCCAGATTTTCATAATATTTGCACTTCTCTTTCGTCTCATACTATATATTAACAAAATTAGTAAGTTAGATTAAATCATAGCCATTGTGATTAAAAACTAAATAAATAAGCGTTGCATTTTTTTTGTCTTCAGAGTGTTATAAAATAGTACATCCAATTAAAATTATTTGATTTACCAAACAAAGAAACATGTGCTACCATAAATATTCCATTTGAAATAAGCAACTTTATCCAGTCTTTCTTGCGAGGATTGATTTATTAATCTCACATTGAACGCATAGAGATACTTCATCATCCGTTCACAAATAATCCTTCCATGAATTATGTAATTAGCTTCTACAAAATGTGTAGGAATACATAAATATTTATATATTCTTTCTCACATAAATATAACCTAAATCGTGATTTACAAAAAAAAAAAAAAAAAAAAAAAAGACTAATACATGACCATAACTCGAAATTGGTTTTATTTTCTAATAAAACAATTTAAAATAGAAATTGTATTAAAAATAAATAAAAAATAACTAGCACAGAAAATGAGGATATTTTTATCTTCATCTCGTCTTTTGAAAATTCCTACGGGGCGAGGAATAGGAAATACCGCTTATCGAATTTAAGCGGCTCCATGTCACGGCCAAGCCATATAGTTTTTCACAATTTAACACTCCTTCAATCGAGAACTTTTCCTTGCTTTATGGATTTGCTTAACGAATACTTCTCAGAAAAGTACGAAAGAGTTTACTAGAAAGCGTTGAAAGGGAATCCCGAATCGCTTTCCTTTCTCTAAAAGGAATGACGAGATTCTATCGAACGGAAAGCCTTTTTACACCTTATTAGCGAGAGTTTTGACTGGTAGTAGTACCTCCTGCTTTAACATGATTTTCGTTTATTAATAAATTTGAATGTTCCAACATAGTACAGTTGCTTAAAATGAAATAAAGAGATGATGTAAACTCAAATTCTATATTAATACAACAATTGTGTAATATATCTCAATTTTTGTAACATGTAAATACAAAATAAGTTAAAACAAAATGTTGTAACACGAAAAATATGTTATTGCAACATGATAATTTAACACAATAATTGTAACATGTAATGTTGTAACGTGTAACATAGAATAGAACATATCTTTAAAACATAGTACGTTCATTAAGACGTCATGTTGTAATACGAAAAGGAAAAATATGTTGCAACGCGAAAAAACACAACATTATTTTGCATAATTTAAAACATAAGCTTGTTGGTCTTTAAAATATGACCACCATTTTCAAGTGTATCAACCAAACACCTCCCCCATCAATCATGGACCTATAAATTTTAGTAATTTGAGTGAGTATAAAAATATTCCACAAGACACTAGATTGATTTCAAGTTTTAATGCTAAATGTAATAATATATACATACTTACAGACCACGTTAATACATTATAAGAACGTGATCATCTTGTTCTCAAATTTAGATCAATGCCCAAGTTGTAGTACTTGTTGGAAATTGGTTTAAAATGTTGATAAATTAACTAAGTGATTTCGTGTCATCTTAGCCAAATATACAAGTCCCGCCCAATCCGTTTAGGCAAATTTATTTGCCACTTCGACGACGCCGGTCAACGCCCGGAGCGGGATCGACCTGCCCGGTCGGTCGCGGGGTTCGACCGCCCGGTCGGTCGCGGGTCGAGGGGCCCACTCGTCAGAACTCGGGGCAATGCCCCTGGACAAAAATTCAGATTTAGTTATCGTATGTTTAAAGGTATATTTGGCATCTCGAAACCAATATCGAATGAATGAGAAATTACGAAAAAAGGACAAAATCGGGTCAAATGTTTGACCATGCGATCGCGGTGTATGTAAACTGCGATCGCAAGTTAACTAATTTTTAACAGAATGTATTTTGGTCCTTCCATGCGATCGCAGGAGGCAAAGCCTTGCGATCGCATGGTTATTCGGACTTCAAGTTCTGTTCCATTTTTGTACCTTGCGATCGCAGCTTGGTTAAACCATGCGATCGCATGGGTTTCGTGTGGAATGTACATATCCTTTTGAAGAGTTGCACGGTTTGGTTCATTCCTTTTCGCTTCCAATCAACTCTCCAACGTAAAAAGGACTCGTGGACGCCCATTCGCGAGATATTTTGATACGAAACATATTGCAATCATAAAGCACTCATATTCTTCATCTTTGAACCATTTTTATTGCATAAAAGTTGCATAAAAATCGGTTTTCCATTTCATTCATCCGTTGGAGTACAAAAGCCATCTTTGGTTGTTGTACTTGAGTTTTTTGTTGTGCTACTAAACTCAAGCGAAACCGCTGTGTATCTTGGGAGCCATTTGCCAAAGACCGAAAGCACCTTATGGGCAATTTGACTTAAGGACAAAGAGTTCAACTCTTGCCTCGGTTAATTTCATTTTCAGATTTTCGGTTCTTGTTTTTATTACTCGGGTCACTTCCACGTAATCCGCCAACAAAGATTATATACTCGAATGTGGAAGATGTTTGTATTATGGGCCGAGGAGCCTCCTGAATTTATTCTTTTAGTTCTTAATCAGGATGTATCTTACTTTTGAAATATGGATATACATCACTTTTACTCAAAAGACAAAAAGAAAAAAAAAAAAAAAAAAAAGTAGAGGCAGAAGGCCAAGAGCCTTAGTCGTGCAAAGATCCAATCAACTATTTTGATTCACGTGGAAAAACAGCTTCTTAACATTTCGAGTTCATCTCAACCTCTAATTTAGAGCTCCTAACCCAATCTTAACCTCAATTTTAGCTTCATTAATTCACATTACTCAATATTTTAACATAATAAGCAACTTGAGCAATGTGTCTTACCTTAACTCTTTTATTGATAGCTTTATTTGCAAGAAAAGAACAAACTCCACTATAGAATTATTTGATTGGGAAGAAATTACTCTTGTTTTGCAAATTTTGACATTTTTCTTTTTCATTTCTAAGAGTTAACTTAAATTTGGGAGAATATTTTTAACTTTGATAATGAACAATAAAATGAATTATGAGCAGATGGTGGGGGGGGGGGGGTCGAGACCATATGAGGTCTTTTATAGTGAAAGTTTTTACTATTGGTCATTATGGAGAGTGCAAATAAAATGTTTTGTAACTCATTTTAAATTTAAATATAGAAGTTATTGTATAATAGTGGTTTTAAAATGAGAAATAATGGCCTTAAATCGTCGGCAGCTAAATGCAAACAATCTCTAACTTAATTCAAAAATCATAGAACCTCGTACATCTTAAAATATCGTAGAATTGAAAATGATCGTTTCACTATATTCCCGTGATAAAAAATTTATGAAATTGATACCATTCAAATTCTATATTTTTCTCTACCATATTTCATAATTTGACGTGTGGAAAATTCAATCGATCTGGAAGCAACCTTCAAAAATGATCAAATCAATCCAAATATGTTATTATACTCAATTTGAATATCAAAAACAAAATCCTTAATTCATAATATTTTTTAAAATTGTACTTTAGTCGTTGAAGTTTGTAAAATTGCAAATTGGTCTCCAAATTTGAAATAATGCCTATAAACCTCGAATAATAACTTGTTACCATCCTCAAAACAATACATCAAGTCTAAAAATTATAAACGTAATTTTTTTCTAAATTATAATTTGGTTCAAAACTTTTCAAAAATTATAATTAAGTCCCAAACTGCTTTCCCATTCTCAAGTGACTCATGGTGTCGTCAGTAAAGATTCGGGGGTATTACAATCCTCATCCCTAAAAAATTTTCGTTATCGAATAAATATTTTATTGCCACATATATATAATGGCAGTGGCTCTAAAATTTTCGTTATCGAATTTTTATTGCTATATAATGGCAGTGGCTCTGACATGAGCACTCTCTTGCCTCATGCAAATGCTTTTGATGGATATGCGGGTGATGCGCACACATGGTAAGGGACAGAGGTAAGGCAATGTGTTGTCCTTGCACGGATGTGCACGTGGGTACTAAGCAACGATGTCCTCATCTCGTTTCTGTGTAACCTCCTGAACAATATGACTTCTCTATTGAACCTTAACTGGATGAATTTTCTTAATTCATAAGACTTGTATCTGTTGATCTAATATAATTGTTGGAGGTTCTTCATAAACCATGTCAGGTTGAACGTGTAATGGTTGCGAGCTAATCACGTAACTTGGATCCAATGAGCACTTTTTAAGCATAGAGATGCGACAAAAATCATGTACCGTCACTAATTTTAGAGAACGAGTTAGTTGATAAGTTACATTTCTCATTTTTTATTTTTCAAAATTTCATAGCGATAAAAATTTTTGTTAGAGTTTTCCCTCTATGCTGAAATGTACAACTCTTTTATTTGGTGCCACTAAAAAAAATCTCTCCAACATCAAATTCCAAATTATTTATTCAATGATTTGGTTCTTTCACGAATTTTTTCAATAGCCCAAGCCAAAATTAAACCGAAACCATTTTGTTTGGTCAAGATAATGTACAAATGTCAATTCTTGGATTGGTTCGAGAAATATAACAAATAGTAAAAAAGAATGTTTAAATATGAGAAAAATAACCCCAATGCTAATATATTTTGTTAAACGTTACTTAAATGCCATTGTATTTTAAAACGTTCCAAAAATGTTATTGAATTTTCAAAAGTGAATTACATATGCCACATACTTTTAAAAGTTCAATACATTTCTGGAACGTTTTAAGTTCAATAACATTCATCGTTTGACAAACTCTAAACATTTATTATTAGAAACCAAGATAAAGAATTTGTTTGGTGTAGTTTATAAACAAAAAATAGATTATTTGATTAAAATGTTGCCTTTCATAACATGACATTTTTGATAATTTTTTATTAAATAAATTATTTTTAGTTGAAAAAATAAGAGAAATTGGCGCAAATGGTCCATAACGTATGACATTAATACACAAATGGTCTCTAACTTTTTATTTTTGGCAGAATGGTCCCTAACCTTCTACTGTTGGATGCGCAATTGGTCATTTTTTACGGATTCCGTTAAAAATCTATTAAAACCTTTCATTTAGGTGCGCAAATATTTCATGTCATTTTTTTTTATCTTTATTAGTGGGGGTAAAATTGTCAACTTCCATTTTTTTCAACCTTTTAATTGACGCAAATAGTCCATAACTTTAGTTTTAATTAAAAAAATTTGCAATTGGATTCCTAACTTTTACAAAAAGTAAAAACGGGTCCGATACTTTAATTTTTTTAAAAAAAATTAAAAAAAACTAAAAAATTGATAATATACTAAATTATTTTGTATATTTTATGAACTATTATAAAATAACTGAAATTTAAACTCATAATTATTAACAAACATACTAATTAAAATTATTTTATTATTATTAAGTAATCATATTATTTAAAATTCAAACTTTAATTTTTATCATTACAACATAAAAAAAATAAATTTATCATAAATAAAAATTTTAATTATACTAAACCCAGTTCGATTTAATACGGTTTCACATTTACTGGGCCAACACAACCTGCTTTTGAGCCACATGACTACTGAGTCAGCCCAATTTTAAAATTTAATTTATTTTTTTATTTATAAAAAAAATTGAAAAAATCACCATTTTCACCCCTCTCACCCCACCCCATCGCTACAACAGGAGAGGGAGCAAAGGTGGGGGGGAGTTTCGGCGGAGGGGGGGGAGGGGGGAGAAATCTCCTATTCATCGCGACGGAGTGGGATTTTTCCCAATGTTTCCGTGCGTGGCGGAAACAAGTGGGGAGAAATCTCCTCTATTCGTTGCGACTTGGGGGTGGGGTGGGGATTTTTCCTCCTTTTTAGTGGCGAACTCCTAGTTTCGCAACAAATGGGAGGGATTTGAAAAGTGTGGTGTGGTGTGGTGTGGTGTGGATGTGGGGTGGGGTGTTAATTTAAAAAAAAAATTAAAGTATCGGACTCATTTATTCTTTTTGTAAAAGTTAGGAATCTAATTGTAAATTTTTTTAATTAAAACTAAGGTTATGGACCATTTGTGCCTTGCTTAATGAAAAAGTTGAAAAAAAATAGAAGTTGACAATTTTACCCCATTAATAAAGACAAAAAAAATAACAAGGATCATTTGCGCATCTAAATGAAAAGTTTTAATAGATTTTTAACGGAATTTGTAAAAAAAAAAACCAATTGTGCACCAATTGTAGAAGGTTAGGATCTATTTTGTCAAAAATGAAAGGTTAGAAACTATTTTTGTATTAATGTCACGCATTAAGGACCATTTGAGCCAATTTCTCAAAAAAATAATTTATAAATTACACGAACCAAACAAGCTAGAAGAATGACTTTATTTCCATAAATGAAGTTTCTATAACCGTCCATTTGAAGATATCAAGATAATGCACAAACACCACCATTAAGCTGCAGCCACGTTACAAGATTTATTACAGTCCATTGTTGGGTCCCACGTGCTACTGTTGACCATCCAATCCCAAGCCTATTGTAAATCCCTCTGTTCCTCCGCCTATTTGCACCACCGCGCTCCTTCCTCCTCCTCCACTCCACCACCACCACCACCATCACCACCACCACAATCTCATAAAGAAAAACGAAAAATAGCTGTAACTGTCTGAAAATATTAAGAATATAAAATACATCAATGTCTCTGCTTCGAAGGAGGAAACTCCCAGAAAATGAAATAACTCAAGTTCCCGATCCGAACCCGGATGGGAATGAGAAGGAGAAGGAAAAAATATAATTGACAAGAAAAACGAGATTCGAAAATCCCAGAAGAAGCAGACCAAATGGAATTGTATTGACACTTGCTGTTGGTTTATTGGGTGCATATGCGTGGTGTGGTGGGTGCTATTGTTTCTGTACAACATGATGCCTTCTTCGTTCCCGCAGTACGTGGCGGAGGTGATATCGGGGCCGATGCCGGACCCGCCAGGCGTGAAGTTGCAGAAGGAGGGATTGAAGGCCAAGCATCCGGTGGTTTTTGTTCCTGGGATTGTTACTGGTGGGCTTGAGCTCTGGGAGGGGCACCAATGTGCTGATGGCTTGTTCCGGAAAAGGCTTTGGGGCGGGACATTCGGGGAAGTTTACAAGAGGTATTTATGTGTTCTTTTATGGGTTTAATCACTCATTTGCTGATTGATTGCTGTTGAGTTTTTTAGATTTTATTGTGTATATATATAACGGATTAAAGATGCAGAGTTAAGGAAATATGTCCATTTCTGGATTAAGGTTACATATATGCAAGTTAGACTTTTTCATGTGGATTTGGTAATTGTTAGAGCATCCAAAGCAATCCATTTTTCCATTTGCTATGTCGATGTATTCTTTGATCAATTCACATTAGTTTTTACTTGGTATATATATTATAGTAGTATACCGCTTCCGCAGTGGGATTCGACTAGATCTATGAAAATAAGTCATTGAGATTTCAAGCCCTTATGGACTCTTGATGGACGATGACGGGCGAGGATGACGATACGAGTTGCGATTGTTATGGTTTTAAGATTGAGGCATGAGATAGAGTAAGGAGAAGATCGATTGAATGAAAATTTTGTTTGAGAGAGAGATTGAAGACGTAGAGATACACACGGACGTGTGTATATATATATATATATATTTTTTTTTTTCCAGTAGCGGATAAAACTCCTTACGGTCGTGATAACTAGGATATTTACCTTTTATTCCACGAGGTTTTGTTTTATTGATAGATTATTTAGGGTTTAGAGAAAATTGTGTTTTCATACAAAATGCAGCAATGATTTCCATTATGATGGTGAGGTTGTGTTTTACTGATAGATTATTTAGGGTTTAGGGAAAATCGTTCCATTATAATCGACACGCGATTTTAAATTTTAAAAAGTAACCGATTAGCCTAAAGATTAAAAATAAAAATTTATATACTTATTGCATAAAAACAATACTAAAACATGATTTACCCATTTTAACATTAACAAACACATAATTAGTCTATTTAAAATCTTGACCGCCCATAAAGATTGATCTATTTTTCTAAACCCTAGTAGTTTTGATTCTTGGTCTGCTTAATTTCTTTGGAATATCCTGTTAGATGGATGGAAGATCAAGAAATAGAAGTCGAGGGCATATATGTCTTGAAAATGAGCTATTTTTCTCACCCGTTCTTTGTTTCTTAGATGTAAATTAGGACCTTTTAGTGATGCGAAGGCCAATGTACTTGGTTATAGTAATTAAGGAAAATTTTCTTTTGATACACTGACTTGGTACTGCAGTAAGAGTTTTTGTTGACCGAGTTTTAAGGTGGTTCCAATACATTGTTTTTCATTCTACTCACCATCAAAACACACACAAGCAAGGCTGAAGGCCCAAATCAAATTATTAAAACAGGTTTACTTTATTGAACTATTTACCTTCCACTAGTATGTTACTAAATAGGGCTATCGATGCAGTGAGATCTCCTGCCCTAATTGTGAGGAACTGATGTGTTGGGTGGTAAGGCACACATTCTCTTCAACCTATCATTTCTATTCTGCACTTATAAATCTGAGGCTTGGTATACTCCAAAGATCATATCTGCTTCTAGTTAACCAGCTATTCTAATATATAACCTTTATGTCTTTGACGTCTTTGTCTTCCCTATAATTATTTTCGTTTGATTCCTTTGTTTTCTCCATTTGCATTCTTATTGCTGAAACTTAAAGCAATATGCAATTGTGAAGAAACCAAGTAGCATCTTAAAGTCTTTCTGAATGACAGAGAGATTTGCAGATCGAGTAATCATGTTAGTTATGTTGAATTTCTTCACCAAGGTTGGTAGCATATTTTTCTCATTATAACTTCGTTTGACCATGTAAGTGTGTGCTGTGGGATGTGGAGATTTCCATATAGAAAAAGGGCAGCCCCTTCAGTTCTAAAGTTGTTGACTTACTTTATATTTATAAACTTCCATTATTAAAATATAATTAACTCCCCAGCAGTTTGCACTCTTAGATCGTGCTTATAGAGATCTCCCCTAAGAGTTCTTAAATCAATTTTATTAGTTGTCAGAAGAAAAGGAGTCATGCAAATTCAGTTGCTTTTACTTCTTTGTGGAGTTAATTAGTCAGCTATTCTTCCCTTTCTTTGAAATATTCTTAAGCTCCTTAAGGCTCTATCATGCCTTTGGCAGGATATTGAGCATGTTTGGCTAAGCTTAAAAGTAAGACTTACTTTCTAGAAAAGTATGTTTTGTTAGTCAGAGAGTAAACTTTCACAATTATGTGTGGCAAAAAAGAAACTTAAAAGTAACTTTTACTTCATACAGGCCTTTATGTTGGGTGGAGCATATGTCACTAGACAATGAAACTGGTTTGGATCCTCCTGGAATAAGGGTCAGGCCTGTCACGGGTCTTGTTGCTGCTGATTACTTTGCTCCTGGATATTTTGTCTGGGCAGTTCTAATTGCTAATCTGGCTCGGATTGGATACGAGGAAAAAACTATGTATATGGCTTCATATGATTGGAGACTTTCATTCCAGAATACAGAGGTACATGTCAAAAACACTAGCTCACATCTTCATGTGCATGCGAGGTCTTTCTGCTAAGCAATTTTTCGACATTTCTATCTGCTTTGTAGGTGCGTGACCAGTCACTGAGCAGGATAAAAAGTAATATAGAACTAATGGTTGCTACAAATGGTGGCAACAAGGCAGTTATAATTCCACATTCAATGGGTGTTTTGTACTTTTTGCATTTCATGAAGTGGGTGGAGGCCCCTGCTCCTATGGGTGGAGGGGGAGGTCCAGATTGGTGTGCTAAGCATATAAAGACTGTTGTGAACATTGGGGGTCCATTTTTAGGTGTTCCAAAAGCAATCTCTGGTCTTTTCTCTGCCGAAGCAAGAGATATTGCTGTTGCCAGGTAAATTCTGAAATAATTTTATTCTTTTCGAAAAATAATAATGGTAAAAAGCCATGTCTTCTCAAGTCAATTCTGCGGGCTTACTTTCTAGCAATATGTCAACTGAATTGCAGGGCCATAGCTCCGGGAGTTCTGGATAAGGATTTATTTCACATTCAAACTTTACAGCACATAATGAAGATGACCAGGACATGGGATTCAACCATGTCAATGATACCGAAAGGTGGAGACACTATTTGGGGTGGTCTTGATTGGGCACCTGAGGAAGGCTATGTTCCTAGCAAAAGGAGGCAAAGAAACAATGGTACTAATGAGGACGAAAACACTGAATCTAAAGCCAAACGCATCAATTATGGAAGAATGATATCATTTGGAAAAGATGTGGCAGAGGCACATTCTTCAGAGATTGAGAGGATTGACTTTCGGGTAATTGTTTAATTAGAAATCAGATTCCACTATGAAGTGTTAATTGAGTTGGTAGTTTGTCAATGTTTAATGCCATTGGCTTCCATTTCACGCTGTATTGTTTGATGTGGTGGATGTTTCTTTGAAATTGCTACCTAACTGTTTCTGGTTTCTGGAATAGTTTAATAGTGGTCAAATTGAAACGGTGATGCTTATAAGCACATGTTTGATAGTGTTGAAATTATTTTTTAAATGTTTATAAGTTGTGAATCTTATTGAATATGTGGATAATAAGTAGTAAGTTGTGAGTCTTATAAAATATGTGGATTAAAAGTATGTTTGACTAATTAAATTATAATTTAAGCTTTGCCAAACCCAAACATGCTATAAGTTAGGTTTGCAAAACTGGCCGTATAGAGAAATTTTATTGCACTTCGCTGGATATTTGCTATGTCCAAGTGTGTCTGTTAATTTACTTTAACAATATTGAGAACAGAATACAACTGGAACAATATGTTCTACTTCATATTATTATGACAGTAATTGAGAAATGAAGATATTCTTATTCTAAAAGAAACATTTTTTGCTTTCAGCATATTTTACTTGCCTTCAAGATACTTCAAGGTTAAGATCTTAAAAAGTCTTGCTTTGCTCAAGTCCTGTCAGAACATATGTGATGAAGTGGTTTCCCCCCTGCAGGATGCTGTAAAGGGTAGCAATGTTGCTAATCACACATGTCGTGATGTATGGACCGAGTATCATGACATGGGTTTTGGTGGCATCAAAGCTGTTGCAGAATATAAAGCTTATACAGCCGGAGATATCTTAGATCTGCTACAGTTTGTTGCCCCGAAAATGATGGAACGCGGTAGTGCTCATTTTTCATATGGGATAGCTGACAATTTGGAAGACCCGAAGTATCGGCACTACAAATACTGGTCTAATCCATTGGAAACAAAGTAAGACATTTTGCATTTTATTTCTTCATCTTATGCAAGGATGGGATCTTATTTTATTTGTGTAGTAATTGAAGAATGTCATTATTTTTGAAAGCTAATCAACCACCGTTGGGAGTTTTTCATCCCTACTCACGATAAAAAAGACTATACGCCTATCTTCAATATTTTAGAAAACAATTTCTCAATCTCCTCAAATCTCTCTTCTCAATTATGTTTCTCTTCACCATTCACCATTGCTCTTCAAATCTATCATTCTCAACCTTGTTCCTCTTCGTTATTCACCACCGGTCATTTACCAACTTCTATCAATTTCCATTTTTTCATCTTCAATGCGACAAGTTATTCTCCTACCTACCCAATTTTTATTTTTCTACGGTCGGATTTCATCGGCGGTATACTAGTTAACTATAACATCAACTCATTAAGGATTTATTTCAGTGGCACGTTGCTGTTATTGCCCTGTTTTGCTATTATTATAACAGGTCATAAGACTTATTTTATTTAGAAACATGTGATCTTGCAGGTTACCAAATGCTCCTGAGATGGAGATCTTCTCAATGTATGGAGTTGGCATCCCAACAGAAAGAGCTTATGTTTACAGGCTGACTCCTGCAGCAGACTGCTACATTCCATTTCAGATTGATACATCAGCAGGCGAAAATGATGAAGACAGGTGTTTAAAAGATGGTGTCTTTACTATCGAAGGGGATGAGACAGTGCCTGTTTTAAGTGCAGGCTTTATGAGTGCAAAAGGGTGGCGTGGAAAAACAAGATTCAATCCTTCGGGAATTCCAACGTACATAAGGGAGTACGATCATGCTCCTCCATCTAGTCTTCTTGAAGGTCGTGGCACTCAGAGCGGAGCCCATGTTGATATAATGGGAAATTTTGCACTAATTGAGGACATTATGCGAATTGCTGCTGGGGCTAAGGGAGAAGAGCTGGGAGGCGATCTTGTGTACTCGGACATCTTCAAATGGTCTGAGAAGATTAAGTTACCTTTATAACTTGAGACGGGGTTCTGGATTATATAGACATTTCTATATTTTTTTTTTTTTTTTGGGGGGATGCAACACGAGGAATTATATCAAAGTTTGGCTGGCTGGTTGGTTAACAGTAACGTGTAATTTCACTATGCTGCTTTTTCTAGGGGCTTCCGCCTTCATGGATCTTATCGAAAATAACAGTATGCAGGGCAGAGGTCATTGTTGCAGTATTACAGTCTGATATAGCACCTTGTCATGCACATAGCAGCTTTTGCCAAGAACTGAAGGGCTGTGGATGGAGAGTAAGGGGAGTAGCACCTAATGTAATTTTTTTTTCTGATCTTGAACCCTATCAAAACCGACCCGCCTACACCTGGCACCGGGGAAAGAAAAAAATAAAGAAGAGAAAAAAGAAACAGAAACAATGATCTCCTGTAAATCAGTGAAAATCAGCTAAATTGTTTATGTAATTTACCACCTCAACTTGAAATAGTTTGGTTGTAATTGATTGGCCTTGGCAATACGTTGTAGCAAATGTTGTTTCTTAGGAGCACGTAAATGTAAAAAATATTATGATGGTTGTTCATATTTTGTTTTCTTGTACTGTTTTCATTGTTTTGGATTACTCTTAAGTAATAAGATATTGATACAGATGTCTAATACTACTAGCGTGAGCACGTATATTTCACGCGATATAACAATAATTAAGAACGTAATAGTGTTTATTATATCTTTTTTTACGAATTGGCTTGATATTGGTAATCTAAGTGGGAAAAAAATTAAATATTAACAAATCAGGCGATTGAAACTTAAATAGTATGCTTATAACTTAAAACCTAGTTTATTAAAGTTTATTACAGTAGATGAGTCTAACATATGATAAAATTCAATTCAATTTACTTCATAAAAGCCACTATTCTTAAGTACAATTTTCCTTGATTATAATATTTTAATCACGTAAAAAAAGCTGAATGCATTTGTATTAAGAAATTTCACATTTGTTCTAGAATAAAACTTTCATAAGTATCTACAACAACTTCTGCACATTAATTTCAATTTTTTTTTTTGAATTAACTTAAATAAAAAATAAAGAGATGATTGAATTGAGCTAACATTATCAAATATCTGGGTTTTCAAGAAGGGAAAATTTGACTTCTTCGGTAAATGTACCAATTCGATTATCACAATATTTAGTGACAGAATAAAAAGTTTATAAAAATCTTTTTCTTGCTTTAGATGAAACTCTAGAGATAATCAATAAATTAATCGATAAAGTCGTTTTATAATCGAATTAAAACTCTTAAAACAACATAATTTCTAAAAGTAAATAAATTACTTTGTAGTTGTTAATTAAGTATGCTAGTGAAGTTGTATGTATTTGATACAAGTCAGAAATTGTGGTAAAAAATAGGTTACAAAACTGTAAAAAAGTATCCTACAACTTGTATCCGATGTAACGATGCATATGAAGTTCCTCTAAGATTTTATTTTTTTGTTTGGATTTCAAAATATATTTTAAATTCTATTCATTGACGTTATTTTGGAGAATATTACACGTGCAAACTTACGAAACACTCTATAGTTCTTCGTATAAAGAGTGTAAATTACACTTCACATGCCATAATTTCAAGAATTACATATGTATTTTACGTTTCATTAAGTCTCTATAAAAATAATAATAAAATATTAAAATACTGAATTTATTCATATAAACATAATTTTTAAAATTACAATTTACATATCATTATTTCAGAAATGTGAACAAATATCATATTTAATTAGGATGAATTCATCTTTGGTGTTTTATAATTATTTTGCAAAATTTTTAAACCAAAATAGGTAGAAAACAACTTTGGTAGACCATTTTGAATAGTATACCAAATATCCACACTTCTAATATAGGTAGGTAGGTAGGTAGGAAACAACTTTGGTTGACTATTTTAAATAGTAAACCAAATATTCACACTTTTAATATATGTAGGATTTTTTTGAGAACTCATATATACAATAAAATGCACGGAGAGACACGTCACAACTATTTTTTAGTGAGTATTGAAGTTCAATTTTGATAGAAAAGGAAAATACACTTACGGTACGTCTTTTATAGACCAAGATTTACAAGATATTGGCAAATTATTTGATTCTTTTGAAGCTTCAAGTTGATGTGACGTTAATTATAGGCCGACATGCTTGCTTGCCCGTATCAAAGAAGGGAGCTTCGATCCCACTTGTTGCTTTGATTGCTGGCCTCTCAAGCCGTAGTCACACAATGCTATAATGTAACTATACATCCACGGTCTGAAATACGTTCAATTTGACCGGGGAAAAAAATTAATGTAATCGATTCTCAAATTTCTAGAGAATAAAATTTAATTTTCATTATTGTTGTTCTATTTTTTATGTAAGAATTAATGTCCAATGTCCAATTAGTTAGGTCGGACTTAATTACACCAAACTAATTAATTAAATTAATTAATTGGGTCCGTTAGTTGTGAGCTAACAAATTTATAGTAAGACTAGAACACACAATTCTAGTAGGATTAGAATTATGGTTAGTGCTGCCTATAAATACTAGGGCAAAACAGTTTATGTAATCAAAAGAATCTATCTTCATTAATTGCTAGCACAAACAAGAGACAAAATCCAATACAATTACTCCCAAAGTTCCGCTTTCATCTGTTCTTGATCGTGAAATTCCATATATGTTCTTGTTCTTTCTGTGTGGATTATCATTGGAGGCTGGACAATTAGACAGTTGTGGTATTGAAGATTGTACCTCCAGTTAATAAGATAATCAGATTTAACAGTGTTCATCGAGGTAAACTTCTATCACGAATTCTATCTAAGTACAAGGTTGATCCGGCTTATAAGAATTGCAGAATTAATTTCTGTAGTGCATGTATACGTCAATTTCTTACAGTGGTATCAGAGCCTACCTTGTTAGTTGTTAGAGTTTGTTAGATTGTTTTGATAAATTGAACAATAATTGTTATTGGTACATTATTTTGATTTGAGTTTTGACAGTAAAATAAAATTGTGAATTTTTGAAACTAAAATCTAAAATTGGTTTGGATTTATTTGGAATAGAGTTAACTAGTTGGAAAGAGGTCGAAAAAAGGTTGAGGGATATGGTGGTGACCGGCGACGATGCTTTTGAAGTCATCGCCACCAGAAGAAAAAACCACCAGCGGCAACCCATCTTGCTAGCAGCGGCGTTGGCTTCGCTGTTGTTTGCCGATTAAAGGCAGTGGCCGCCTATGTTGGACATCGCACGACGACCACCGTCCAAACATCTTCCAGCGCCATCACATTACCTAACACTAAAGGGTTTTTTGACCTCTGAAGATTTTTAGGAATGGGAGCCTCCCGTGCAATTTTGAAAATTGTATGGAAAACCCCTTAATTTCAAAAAATTTAAATGGGCCTTCTATACAATTTCAGAAATTGCATAAGAAGGTTGCTGATTTTAAAATCAAAGGACTATCTGTACAATTTTAGAAATTGCACAGTAAGATCTCAAATTTTAAAAAGAAAACAGAGTCTTAAATGCAATTTTAATTTTTTGAAAAAAATTGTAATTATTAATTTTTTTATGTTGGTCAAATATTCATAATTAATATATTTTTAATATTAGTTATTAAAATAGATATTTAGTGGATGATTATGGATTCAACTTATGTGATTGGTTGTATGATCAATGTATTTTTGTTGATTATTGGTTGGATTGTGAGCTTATTATTTAATTAAATGGCATGCGAGCCTATTATTTATTTAATAGTGTTTTTGATCTCTTCATTTATTATGGACCTGCATGTTCATTTATCTGGGCCTACGTGCCAACTAGTATAGGATACATGTTGCAGTTGGGCCACAATAAAATAACTAGTATATGATATAGGTTGCAGCAGGAGATGGAGATGATTGCATTTAGTATTCGATGATAAAATGCACCATCCCCTAGGAATTGATCTATTAGTCGTCCTTTTGACTCAGGAGACTAGATAAATAAAGTCCATAATCATCTACAGTTATTATTATGTATGATTGATTGCGTGTTGGATGTTAGTTAATATACATAAAAATGAGACAAACCCCTTTTATCAAAATATTAAATTCGTATTAAATAGTTAATACAACGTGTCTTCTATTGTTATAGTGAAAAATTAGAATCCATTATCGATGTTAGTTTGTTGAGTCACTCAAGTCTGCTCACTCATGGATACGTTTATCACTATGAAACATTCGATGTTTTTGAACAATAGGTCGAATTTAACTAAAATTTTATTTTTTATTGAGTCATTCAATAAATTTATTTTTTTGGAAAACAAGCAAGTAAACACATAAAGATGTGATTGATATATATAAGTATCTACTTAGATGTTTTATTAGGACTTGTGGAGTCACTCAAGATTCTCTAAACTATATTATAAGAGCCATGAGGAGGTGCACTGTTCATAACAAATGGTCCTAACATGACGAATACGATATCGTTTTGAATTTGTTTGCCTTTTGTGTTTTTTTTTCTCTCTTTTTCTGACACAACCAACATCATTTCCAGTCTTTCTTGATCCACACACACAACCTTTACGATTTCTCTCTCATAATCTCACCGTCCTTTTCTCTCTCTAACCTACTATCTCTTTACCTTTTTCTCAGTTTATCCCTCCGCCCCAAAGTCCATATCTAAATCCAAAAATTGGTTTTCACAAAAAACACTACCATTTTTCATTCTCTTCCCACTTCATCAGCCACCGTCTTCTTCGAGATCTAGGTATTTTATTTCAAAAGTTTTTTTCTTTTTCCCGTCGTACCTCTCTCCAAATACCCCTTGTCGTTGTGTCTGAGCTCAAATTTTACAGATTCAAAGAGATATAATTTTTGTTTTAGGATTTTTATGAAGCGTTTTTCTGTTTATTTCTTTAAATTTAAAATTTTTTTCTTGTTGTAGGCTTATGTTCACCTGTTGTAGTGCCAGTTAAGGTCGCTTTTCTGGTATGCCTTTTAAATTGAATCTTCCAATTGATAATATATATTTGTTTGTTTGGCTTGTTCCTTTTTAATTTTTTGGCCTGTAGTTATATGGATATAAAATAATATCTTGGCTTGTTTTTAATAATGAAAAATTGTTTTGATAGTTATAAAATATATAATATACAGATATATGGCTAAGATAAATATTAATCAACACAATTTTAGTGGTGTACATAAAATATAGCTAATACATGGTATACCAAATAAAATTTGAACTTTTGTCTTGTGTCTCTCCTCACTTCTCACCGCCTTCTTCAATTTTGTTTTGATATATATGTATACCATATATATAATTGTAATTATATATAAAATATATGATATAAATATATATGGCGTTTTGATGATGATAAAAGGAACAAGCTAAGATAATGAAAACTCACGACATTCAATACCATATATTTGGTGTACCATATATATAGTTGTGATCGCCTATAATTTTATGGTGTTTTGAATGTAGTATAAAATAATTATTGGCAACAAATGATATCATTATCTTGAACTTTTGTGTGATATATGGAACTCAAAGTCTAGATATATGTAATTATTATATTCTTGTTAAACTATATTGTAGGATTTATCTGGTAGACTACATTTGAGTTATGATCTACACATACCGACAGAGAGAGTTGATACTTACGACGCTCAAGTATTTTGAATTTTGTAGTTACTTCCATATTTGTGGATGAAATTATTTGAAATTTTCTTATTGTTTGCTAAGATGATTGTGTTTATGTTGATGGTTTGAAAAGGCTGGTGTACTTTGTACCAACTCCTCAGTTTTGCCTAATCAGTAGAGTTAGCCAAATTTTACACGATTTGATTTTCTATTTTTCTGAACAAAACTATGTTAAGATTGTTTGACTACAACCATGTTTTGTTGTTTTTAGCTGGTGGAGCACTTCTTTCAGTCCTTGGTCAATACCTCTGGAATGACACTCCACATACGGCAGGTAAGAGTGTACGACTCATATTTCCTAGAATCAGTGATCGTTAAGCATAGAGATGCTCTTTTGTTACAACTAATAGTGGATAACAATTTTTTAACATGATTTCTTATGCTCACTGAAAAAATGAATGCACCTTAGATAATTTACTTAACTTTTACCAGAAGGGGACAACTATCCCAAACTGGTCATTGCATAGCTCAATATATTTTTGCCATATTGACGAGATGCGCGTGTTTGACCAAGCTAAAAAGTTAACTTATAAGTAAATAGGATTTAAAATAAATTAATTTTTCTATTGATCAAAATGAAAATAAGTAAATTAATCATTCAAGTAGTAAGGTAAGAGTAACTTATTCAAATATGTTTGAAAATATAAGTTACTTAAAAAGTAAGTTTTACTTATTTTTAAACTCAACCTTATGTGCTCACACTATATTACTTCATATTTAATGCTTACAGTTGCTACGAGCATGTATGTGGTTTGTTCTGATTTGATGAGATCTTGGCTCAGATGCTTATTATCTCAAGTTTTCCACATGGTTTCATATTAAGTTGTAATCTATATAAATTCTGAATGGAAACACCTTGACGGGAGAAATTCTCACCATATCATTGAGGCAACCTTCAAGGCTTTTGCTATGGCTCTTCGGCAAGCTACAACATACGATCCACGTCGTTGTGGAAGTGTTCCAAGGTTTGAATATTTTTATTTACTTAAGTGATTTGTATAGTTTTGTGGCCCCAGAGTTGGGACAAAATGGTAGGACGGAGCATTCTATGAAATTTAAATGCATGTTTGGTCATGTACTTGCCGGTATAATGAAGTTATGAACAAAATTTTAGCTTCTTTAATAATGTCAACACTATTCAATCTCCCACGAAACATGCACTAAAATTATAGGATGCGTCTTTGAGAAAATAATCACGCATGCAACATTTAGTGTTGTTGATTCAACGAGCCTCGAAGTTTACTTGCAAATAGGTAGATTATGTGAAATTGAGCACATAAATTTTTCTGTATGCAGCTTCAAAGGAGTCAAAGGAGTTCTGTTGCATAGATGATTCTTACAAGTCATGCTGAAGGGAATTTATGGTAAGCATAAGTTGATATTATAAATTCCTTCATGAAGTAGAATACAATGAGGTTTTATTGACTATCTCCTCTTTGCAGCCATTCTCATTTGCCGAAACATTACTAACGTAATACAAGTCATAAATTATCACATCCACGCTATTTGGCTATTACAATGAAGTGTGTTCTAGATGTTGAGCTTGTAACGAAAATTTGTATATTTTTGGGTCTTTGGAAAAAATGGAGAAATGCCCTTGTTGTATATTGCTTGCAATAAAATTTAATTAATGAGATAAATTATAGTTTGTGAAATTCTTCATTCTTCATTGATTGGCTAAACTTAAATTATAATTTAAGCTGGTTGAACAAGATGTCGAGGGAACAATGGTAAATTAGAAGTTTTATTGTTTTGAGTTAGTTGTCATGCAATCAAAAATTATGGAGCAAGTTACTTATGATGTATTGAAGTACTTGTTGTGATAATTTAGTGAATTTTGAATTTTGAACTTAGAGATTTAGACTCGATTTGATTACCCAATTGTATTCTGGACTAACTTTAGGGATTTTTTTTTATTTGGACTCATTGGAATCTGGATCCAATACTCATAGATTGGGTTTGCACTTTGCCACCAGGTTGGGTGCTCTTAGACCTAATCCTATTTTGCTCCGCTCCCGCCTTGTCAACCTAATTAAATGAGGAGGAGGAACAAAATAAAAGATGATACGAAAAATAGAAAATAACCTTTTGTATTAGAAGCAACTTCTCTCTGTAGAGATGCTTGAAACTAATTAATCATTGAGATGCGTATATGTGTGCATTTGTGCTTTGAGTTTGTGATAGCTAATTGGAGGACTCCAACAAAGTTTGATAGTAATATTTTGGTTTTTTTATTTTCCAACGGGTAATATTTTTCTCTTCCATCCTTTTGTTATTATTTGTTTTTTTTCTATCTATTTATATTGTCGATGAGAAGAATTTCTTAAGTTTAAGCATGACGTTTAATGTATATTTATGACTATTTTTTTTTATTTGAAGAGAAACTGGATATGCACATTACTCGTGGTCGTTTGTGTTGCTATCTCTCACCAAGGATATTGGGAAAACGATGAAACGGATCAACATACGACAACTAGGAAAGTTGTTGAAAAAGATACAATGAGGAGGGGAAAATGGTTTAAAGTCTTTACGGACGTCCATTTTTATTCTTGTTGGGAAAAAATCTATTTCGCAAGTAACTTGCTATATCCAGTTTATATACTTTGGTTTGATAATGAATTATGAAACAATTATGAGATTTGAGTAGTTATGTGTTGCTTTGTTAGTTGAAAATTGGGGATACATGGTAGTCTTTTTAACTAAAAAAGATACTAGAATTTCATGCTAATGCTTGTCTTTCAAGTTCAAATAGAAGTGTTCTTTTGCTACTATAACGTGATAATCTATATTGAAGTAGAGATGCAAAATGTACTATTCATTAACTATCACTATAAAATATTGGTTGTTAAATGTAACCTATCATAGAGCAAGGAAATAAACTATCGCTTGATATTCTAGCATTGGTTTTTTTTACCATGTATAGTAGAGAATAATCATTTGAAAACTTGGAAATATCACTCGTATAATTTGATCTTGATGGAAGAGTTTCACTAATTGTTTGTAAAATTAACATAGAGATGGAAGCCTATTTTTTTTGTAATTAAAGGCACATGTAGTCTATCGATTTGCTCTATAAAATGCTGTATCTTTTATTAGAGATATTTAGATCATATACAGTTATGAACCCTTTGCTTTTGATTCTTCTAAATAGGTAGTTGTGAAGTATCTCTAGATTGATTATTGTTGGTGACTATTCCTTTGCAGTGTTTATGTTCTTTGCTGATTATTATTCCTCTCTGTTCTTATCCGTAGGTTTGTTTAAGATGTTTGTAAGCGTTTGGAAAAGTGATCCCTCTTCGACTTGGTTATGTAGGTGTTGTAATTGTAGTCAAAGGTAACATTTTAATTTTAGAGGAATGGGAAAATGCCTAATCTTCTTACAATGTTGAATTTTGTTACTATTTGAGGCGGGGGTTGAAGCTGTTATTACATGAATTGTATTTTGCTATTCTCAAATTTGTAATGTTTTCTTAGACTAACAAAAGATAATGTTCTTCTTCATTTAATTATATGTAACACTTTAACTAAATATATTAACTATGGACATGCTATTCTCATAGTATTCGTTGTCATTATATTTCTATATTTAAATTTAATAAACAAATATGTTAAAAATAGTTAGTTTAAATACGATCGATAAATATGTGTGACTCTACCATGTGCAACGCATGAGCGCTCGCAAGTAATAAAACAAAAGGGATCACCGCCCAATGAAAATCTAATTAGTTATATTAATTAACGTTTGAGGGTCATTAATTCAATTAAAACAGTGAGAGTATAATTAATTCAATATAAGTCCATGTTAAATTAACTTTTTGTATTTTAATTAATTGTTCGTTTTTGTTGAATCATGAGTAACCATATGAGTTTGAAGGCATATTGGATGCCAACAAACATATCGGGCCAAATTTTCTAGATTGGTACCGCAATCTAAGAATTGTTCTCAAGCATGAAAAGATTGGATATGTCATTGGGTAACCAATTTCGGAAGCTCCTACTGAGAAGGCTACGCCGAAGAATGTGCATGCTTATAATAAACACATTTATGACAACAATACTGCAACATGTGATGTTTGTGTTACCTAGTTACAAAAGCATTAAGAGGGTATGGATGCCTATACCATTATATATCATCTTGATGAGTTGAATGATGAATTAGCCACGAACTGAACGGTATGAGACATCCAAAAAGGTTATATAGAGGTATGATGATAAAAATATCTCCAGTCAGTACTCATGTGCTGAAGATGATTGATTAAATTGAAAAATTAAACCAGTTAGCTTTTACTATAGATCACGAGCTGAGTGTTGACTTAGTTTTGCAGTCTCTGTCTGATAAATTTTCGCAGTTCATTATAAACTTCAACATGAATAAGATTCAATGTACCCTACTTAAACTGCTAAACATGCTGAAAACTGTTGAGCCCAAGGGAATTAGTAAATTTTGACTATTAACACCTAGGGATGGCAAAAAAATCGTCGCCCCGGACCCGCCCCGCCAAGCTAAGCCAAGTAATAGTGGCGGGTTTTTCTGCCCCTGGTAGCCCCGCCCACTCCGCCGCCCAGCGACCTTTCCCTTTTTTTTTTTTGAAAAATCATAATATATAGTAGAAATTATGATTTTCACTAAAAATAGATTAAAGAAGAATCGAACCCTGGTTAAAACTTATAAACTACCAACCTTAACCACTACACCACAACCCAAATCTTATAATTTTTTTGTTTTGTTTGGTACAAATATTTAAAAAATTTGTATAATTTTTTTTAATTAATTTTCAGTTTAACAAAAAAAAAAAAATTCGCGGGGCGGTTCGCGGGTCAAAGGGCCGCCCCGCCTAGCGAATTCACGGGTCGCGGGGCGGGGCTAGGCGAGGCCGACCCGATCCATTGCCATTCCTATTAACACCTTTAAGGACATTAAGAAGAAATCTAAAATGACATTTCAGAAAAGATCCAAGAAGGCCAAATCTGTTGAAAAATAGTTAAAGCAAACAAAGACAAATATAAGTATGATGATATGTGTTTTATTGTAGAAACAAATGGTATTAGAAAAGGAACTGCAAGGCATAAAAAAAGAGATAATGGCAAAATGACCTATAACATATTTTCTAGAATGGGAGTTGGAGTTGCAGACATTTTAGGTCTTGTACATACTGTTGTATATGGACAAATGTCTACATATACTAGATGTGACTTTTCTTACATTATCACATTTACATATGATCATTCTAGATATGGTTTCATCTACTTGATGAAATTCGAGCGTGAAGCCCCTGAAAAGTTCAAGGAATTCAAAAAAGAAGTAAAAATGCAAAGTGAGAAAAATATTGCGACACTTAGATCTGATCGAGGTGACGAATATTTGAGGAGTGAGTTTTTAGACTATCTAAGAGAGAATGTGATTCTCTTATAGTGGACTCTACAGTATACACCACAATAAAACTGTGTATCTGAAAGGAGAAATTGTACATTACTTGATATGGTGCGATTAATGATGAGCCGCGCAGTTCTCCCAAAATCGTTTTGGATATATGCACTTAACACTACATGTCACACACTAAACTATGTCCTATCTAAATTGGTCGATAAAACTCCATACGAGTTATGGAAAGGAAAAAGACCGGTCTTTTATACATGAAGGTTTGGGGTAGCGACGCTTATGTAAAGTGCGTTGAATCGGACAAGTTAAGAGCTAAATATGATAAAATATTTATTTGTGGGGTATCCAAATGAAACAACATGATATTATTTCTACAATTCTATCGAGCTGAAGGTCATCATATCGAAACATGCTATATTCTTAAATAAAGAATTCATTCTTAGAGAAAACAGTGAGAACAAAGTAGATCTTGAAAAGGTTCAAGAAACCAAAAATAAAATTGACCAATTAGATGAGCCAATGGTTGAGCCCGCATTTGATGAGGCATAAATTGGCAACGGGACACACCAGCTCCGCGTAAGTCGAGCAAGGTCATTCGTCCTCCTCAAATATACGATCTCCTGCTTACCAATGAATAATTGCTAATCGAGGAAGATGAATCTACTACTTAAGCAAAATCAAAGTCAAGTGTTGACTTAAAGAGATGGCAGTAAGCCATAGAATCCAAGATGAACTCCATGTAAGAAAACAAAGTTTGGACCTTGGTTGACCCATTTGAAGGGGTAAAACCCATAGGCTATAAATGAGTTTACAAGAAAAAAGACGACATGTAGAGTAATGTTTAGACTTACAAGGCAAGATTAGTTGCGAAAGGTTACAAGCAAAGACAATGAATTGACTTTGACGAAACCTTCTTACCAATAGCCATGTCTAAGTCAATTTAGATTTTACTTGCGATAAGAAGCATACCATGACTATGAGATATGGCAAATGGATGTAAAAACTGCATTCCTTAATGGAAATCTTAGCGATGATGTGCACATGACACAACCCAAAGATTTTAAATCCACATAGCCAAACAAGGTATGCAAACTACATATATCCATATATGAATTAAAGCAAGTCTCTCAAAGCTGGAATCTTCATTTTGATGAGACAATCAAACTGTTTGATTTTATATAAAATAAAATTGAACCATATGTGTATAATAAGTTTAGTGTGAGTAAAGTCGTATTTCTAAATCTGTATGTGTATGGCATGCTATTATAAAGAAACAATGTCCCCATACTAAAATCAATAAAACTGTGGTTATTCAAAATTTCTCCATAAAGGATATAGGATATGCAACATACATTCTCGGGATAAAGATCTATAGAGATAGATCTAAAAGAATACTTGGCCTATCTCAATCTACGTACATAGACAAAATCTTAAGAAGATTTAGTATGGAAGAATCCAAGAGAGAACTCTATCCTATTGGGCATGAGATCTATCTATCAAAAGAGTGTCCGAAAACACAGATTGTGAAAGATCGTATGGATAGGATTCCTTATGCATAGAAATAAGATCTATCATGTATGTCATGTTATGTATCGACCAAATGTTTCATATGCTTTGAGTGTCACAAACAGGTTCCAAGCGAACCTTAGTGAGAAACATTGGATCACGATCAATAACATTCTTACGTACTTAAGAAGGACTAAATGCATGTTTTTGGTGTATGGAGAAAATGAACTTAGAGTTCAAAGATAATGCCAATGCCAGCTTTCAGTTTGATAGCAAATTCCAATCCGGATATGTATTTACTCTAAATGGTAGTGAGGTCAGTTGGAAAAATTCCAAACAATATACGACCATTGATTCAACTACAAAATTAGAATATATAGCTACTTCAGAAGTAGCAAATGAAGCGATTTGGATCAAGAAGTTCATTACTGAACTTAGAATAGTTCTTAGCATTGTTTGATCCAGTATTTTGTATTGTGATAACAATGGAGCCATCGCACAAGCGAATGAACCTATGTCTCATCAATGATCCACATATATATTGAGGCAATCATCATATCAAGGAGTTGATCTTAATAAATAACATAAAGTAGAACAGGTCCCGACATACGATAATGTAGCAAATCCTTTGACGAAGTTGTTGTCTCGCACAAGCATGATGGTCATGCTAAATCTGATGGTATAAAGATATCTAAGTGATTGGATCTAGTTTGTATGAAATATTTTGTAATATACTATTTGTTAGAAATTGATGTATATAGACAAATTGATTAATTAAATAATTGTCTATATTTTAATAGTAAATATGTTATTCTTAAATTTTATTATTTAAAATAATATAGTCCGAAGAAAAGTTCATATTAACTTGTTAACCACAAAGTGCTGTGAATATGAGATACAAGTTAGAAATAATTTATTCTTGAAATATCTCTAGTCATGGTAATAATGAGATACATATATTATTATTGCGGATAGACTATGATGTATTCCATTTTTTTATAAGAAAGTAGTTGATCTCATGAGTTAAGATGTAAATAGACATCTAAATGAACACATGAATGTATTGTTATGAGAACGTGACATTGATAACCTGCCTAAAGATTCCACATGGATAACTATCCAAACGTTAGTGATAAATCTCTAATGCGCGGTAGTGAATTTGGTTTGTTGACTTGAAGACATCATAGAATTTTATGTGATGACCACTATAGTTTGGCGAGCGCTTGATGATGCTTTAAGATTATGAGTCACAAGAACGACGTCGTACATGTATAGTAAGAATCATATTAAGGTTGTAAATGTCCAATATGAGGATTTGTCATTACTGGAAAGTAGGAGATTATAACCTAAATTTTGTCCGCTTAAGTTGATATAAATTTTCTCGGACGGGGTGAAGTTATGAATTGAAAATGTTTCAATCATAGCTAGATTAAATCAATGAATAGTTGAGATGAATAATATAATTTGTTGAAATGAGATTGACGCTGATTCATATCTCTTAACCAATTGGCTATATTGATAAAGAGATTATAATTCTACAGTAATCGCACATATATATTGGTTTTGTCATATCATATGACATTTTCTTCGAATGGATTGCTTTGACACATTGCTAGATGTTAATCTTGAATGGAGACGTAAATTAATCGATTTAGGTGAATCGATAAGAATATCACTACATTTGCCATCGTAAATGAGAACTTAATGGGTCACACACAAAAGGCGAGAATTGGGTATATGAAATTGGACCTTGTCCAAGTGGAAGATTGTAAGAATTAATGTCCAAAATCTAATTAATTGGGTTGGACTTAATTACTTATTAGACTATATTAATTAACTAGATTAATTAATTGAGTTCGTTAGTTGTGAGCTAATAAAGTTATAATAAGACTAGAACACACAATTATAGTATGACTGTAATTAGGGTTAGTGCCGCATATAAATACTAGGGCCACAATAGTTATATAATCAATCAAGTGAATCTGTCTTCATTACTTGATAGCACAAGCAACAGAAAGAATTCAATACAATTACTCTCAAAGTTATGCTTTCATCTGTTCTTGATCGTGGAAGTCCATATCGATTCTTGTTGTGTGAATTACCATTGGAGGCTGGACAATTAGATAGTTGTGATATTGAAGATCGTACTTCTAGCTAATCAGATAATTAGATTTCACGGTGTTCATCAAAGTAAACTTCTATCACAAATTCTATCAAAGTACAAGGTTGATCCGACTTATAAGAATTGCAGATTTAATTGCCGCTATGCATGTATACGTCAATTCCTTACATTTTAGTGATCCATTAAAAAAATGTTCTGACAAATTTCTTCACAACTTAAATTATATCGATATATTCTTAGTTAGATGTATAATTAGAATGGTACTAAAGTTTTATTTTATTAATCACGATCGTAGAGAGTTCTTTCCACTACGGAAAGAAAAAAGTACTTAAACGTCTGTGTGTCACTACGTCTTCAATTTCTCCCCTCACAAAACCATCTCATCCAAAATTTACTGATCGCTTCAATCTATCTCCCTAATTCGATCATCTCCAAAATCTACTCATCTCTTCCATCGATCATCTCCAAAATCTGTTCACCGCATCAATCTATCTTCATAATAAAGCCTATGGTTGGATCCCACCTCAAAGAAGCGGTATACTCGTATTTTGCATAGGTGCATAAAACTTTTTGAACGCAGGTGTGTAATTTGAAATAGTAACAAAATATAAATCTCTACATAATGTTGATAATTGACGTTTTATCTGTAAAATAGGGATTTTGGCACAAATGGTCTCTAATGTATGTTCTTAGTGCATTTTTGGTCCCTAACCTTTCATTTTTGGCTAGGAGGTCCATAACCTATGCCTTTGGTTGCAAAACTGGTCATATGGATGGATTTCGTCCAATTGTGCCATTAGTTGGATGAGTGTAGTGCACTATCCTTTATTTTGTCTTAACCTACAGGGGCAAAATCATCAAATCATTCTTTTTTCCATTTTACTCTTCATATTACCCAACAACGGTTTGAGAATTTTGAAGAAAAAAAACTCTTACCGCACTGAAACGCGAGAAATCTTTATTCAATCATTGTAAAATCTTTAAATTGAACCCAAGGAGTAGAAAAATAGATTGCGTTGGATGATAACTGGTGTGAAGATAGAATGTTTCTGGTTTTGCAAATGTGTAAATGACACCAGTTAATTGAAAAATTCTCTGCAAATGTTGTTTGAGGGAATATTCGTACAACTTTTTCAATAGGTTTAGACTAATATTGCACCATTTTACATACGTTAGGGACCAATTGTGCACATTTACTGAAAAGGTTAGGGACCACTTGTGTACCTTTACTGAAAACGTTAGGGACCACATATACATCTGAAACGTTAGGACCATTCACACACCTTTACTGAAAAGGTTATGGACTATCTATGCACCATCTCCAACAACTTTCATCTCCAACAACTTTCATCTCCAATAATTTTCATCCATTCATCTAATAACTACAATACATATTACAACATGTTACTAGAGAACCCAAAAACTAAGGACATGTTCTCTTTGGCATTTTCAACCCATTTTTCGTTTTCTGTTTTTGATTATAGTGAAAACGTGTTTACTTAATCATTTTGAAAATGTCTTTTACAAAGCACCAAAAAAAAAAAAAAAAAAATACAAAGGAAACTGAAAATGACATAAATACCGTTTTGGTCGCTTTCTTCACAAAACACAGAAATTTCCAAAACCACTAAAACGTGCATTTTGGAAATGAGGTCAGCGTTTCGAGCCCAGCATGCAGCCTTTTTATATATTTTTTTAACATTTTACGCTCGGCATGGAAAATGATGATTTAATCATTTTCTGAGTTTTCTTTACAAAACGTGCCTTACTTCCAAAACGGTCAGATGTGCGCTTTGCCATTCCCAAGTCAGCGGTTCAAGTCACATCAGCGGCATTTTTTTTAAATCCAAGTTTTTAATTGTTTTTAATTCCAAGTAATTCCAAGTTTTTAATTGTTTTCAATTCCAATAATAATTGTTTTTAATTATTTTTAATTCCAATAATAATTATTTTTAATTATTTTTAATTTCAACATTAATTGCTTGCAATTGTTTTTAATTATTTTTAATTCTAGCAATAATTGTTTTTAATTATTTTTAATTACAAGTAATTTCAAATTTTTAATTAATAAAATAATATAAAAATATTCTAAAAAATTTCAAGTAAACATGTTTTCGAGTTTTCTGTTTTGAGAAACAATTTTCGAAAATTCTAAAAAGAACGTATTTTCAAAAATCTCAAAATAGAAACTCAAAACGCAAAACCCAAACGCAAAGAGAACACCACCTAAATTTTACAACTCTCCACATAAAACTCCAAAACCAAATCTTCCACCCCGCACATAAAACTCAAAAATTAAATCTTCTAATAATCATCCATCTTCTTTGGCAAAATAAACTTAAAAAATTATGAATGGGAATGGAAATGGAAGTGGAAGTGGAAGTGGAAGCCTTCTGTGCGATGATATATATTTTTTTTTTCCTTTTTTCAAAACATGGAATGGAAGTGGGTAATATGAAGAGTAAAAGGAAAAAAAATGTAACTTGACGATTTTACCCCTGCAAGTAAAGATAAAATGAAGGAGATTGTACTATACTCACCCAATTAACAGCACATTTGGACAGAATTCGTCCATATGGACCACTTTTGCACCTAATAGCATAAGTTAGGGACCTCTTAACCAAAAATGAAAGGTTAGGGACCAAAAATGCACTAAGAACATATATTAAGGACCATTTGCTCCAAAATCCCTATAAAATATGAAATAAGTATCAAATAATCAATTGAGGTAATTCTCAGTCGCCTTTTTTGGATAATTATAGCGCGTGCAGTCTAATTTTGAATTTTAATGGAGAAAACTGATGAAAAGTGTGAAGAGGGACCTCCAATACATACTTCTTCATACGTTGGGATGTGTGATGCTTTTTTTTTTAGATTAGGGGCATATCTCCAACGATTTTGAAACGTTAGGAAACCTTTGATGCAATTATCCCAATAATCAATTATATTCCTAATTAGCTAGTATTTATATTTAGGGATAATTGCATATTAGGTCCCAATATTTCAAAAATATTGGGAATATGCCCATAACTTAAAAAAATAGCACCACACATCTCTAATGTTTGAAGAAATAGGTATCGTAGGTCCCTCTTGACAGTTTCCTTCCGTTTTGTCCGTTAAACTTCAGAATTGGACTCCACGTGCTTTCTTTCTCCAAAGTAAGCGATTGGAATTGCAGGAGTAAAAATTTTCAAGCTCCAGCTGAGTGCGACATTCCATTTGCCGTTGGGGACATGAGCTGATTGAATGCAGGAGACATCACAGAGTGTGACGAGGGTGAGCTAGGTAAAAGGCTCAAAGCAGCAACCATATCCATGACACTTGCAGCCAAGGCGGCTGATCGCATAGAAGGAACAACAGGACCCAATGGAGACATACAATGGGTGAAGCTCATCCGATGTGTTATTATGGGGAGGCTTATTTTAATGTGATGGCAATAGAAAGATTTTATGTTCGCAATTCAAGGGCGAAAGTAGTTGTGGAAGGTGTACATGACTGGTGGTACTATTGTTGTTGTTGTGCTGGGAAGGACAGGTAGAAACTTTGCTGCTGGAATGAGTGGAGGCATTGCCTATGTCCTCGATATGGATTCTAAATTCCGATCATGATGCAATCTTAAGTTGGTAGATCTTGATCCAATAGAAGAAGATGGTATAATGACACTCAAAATGATGATACAACAAAGATCTGCACACACTAATAATGATCTATCTAGCTAAAGAAGTGCTTATTGATTTTGAGACCCTTTTCGCCTAAATTTATCAAGGTTTTCCTCGAGATTACAAACGAATTCTTGCAAGCGCACAAGAAAAAAAATCTGCAAATGCAACTGCTGAACGTGCTGCCAAAGAAGTTGAGGTACAGGAAGAGGAAGAGTTAATGGAGAAAGATGCTTTTGAAGAGCTTAAGAAGCTGGCAGCTACATCCTTGAACGAAAAAGTCAGTCCGGTAATTATCTTTTGTAGCTATTCATTATGAAACTATATTGTTTGCACTTTTCGTGGAGTCCAATTTTGAGGTTTAACGGACAAAACAGACGGAAACTGTCAAAAGGGACCTAGATGCCTATTTCTTCAAACGTTGGGGATGTGTTGTGCTATTTTTTTAGGTTAGGGGCATATCTCCAACGTTTTTGAAAGGTTGGGAGACCTAATATGCAATTATCCCTTATATTTAAAACCATTTACGTCTGTAAAAAATAGGGATTTTGGCGCAAATGGTCCATAATCTTTGTTCTTAGTGTGGAATTGGTCCCTAACATTTATTTTTTGGCAAACAAATCCCTAACCTATGTGTTTTGGTGCGAAATTGGTCCTTATGGGATGAAAAAGACAAATATACCCTTAGTAATTAGAAAAAATTGTATGTGAATTCCTAATCATTACAAAATGTGCAAATATGTCCAATACTTTTATTTTTTATAAAAAAATAAAGAAAACTAATGAATTTTTTTTTTCTTTTTGGAATTAACACTTTAGTAATGAATATGTTAAATAAAATTATTATTTTTATTATTAAATAATTATATTATTTAAAATTTAAACTTTTATTTTATTGTTGTATAAAAAAAAATCTTTGTCACAAACTTGATGTTCAAATACTTTTATTTAATTGAGTTATATGTTTATTAACTACAAATATTAGAAATTCAACTATATTCTTCATATTTTAATTTATCATTTTATTTTCGTTCAAAAATAAAACACATAATGTGTAAATTAATTTTTATTAATATTTTTTATGTTAAATAAAAATACAATAAGATTAGTTCAATGTCATAAAATTATATACTTTATTTTGTTATTTATTTAACTTAATTTTTAAAGTAAAGATGGAGAAAAAATTTTATAAGTAAAGAGGGAGAAAAATGATTTATCACAATGATTTCTACCTCTTTAAATAATATAATATAATTAATAATAAAAATAATAATTTTATTTGATATGTTTATTATTAAAGTGTTAATTAAAAAAAAAAAAACTCATTAGTTTTCTTTAATTTTTTATAAAAAATAAAATTATTGGACCTATTTGCACATTTTGTAATGATTATGAATCCATATATAATTTCTTCTAATTAAAACTAAGGGCATATTTGTGATAAGGACCAATTTTGCACCAAAATACATAGGTTAGGGACTTTTTTACCAAAAATTAAACGTTAGGGACTAATTCCATACTAAAGGAAAAGGTTAGGGACCATTTGCGCCAAAATCCCTAAAAAATACAAATAGGTAATTCGGGTCCGGGTTTTAGGGTCTTAACATTATAGAACCCGAAAAAACTCCTCTAAATTCATATCACATCCTTTCGGTTCGGGTCAGGCTCCGTGGCGGTAATCCCCCACAAAAACACATACATGTTACATACACTCACGACTTGTTTTTTCTGATCGGACCCAGATCGGACTCTCTTTCTCTCTCTTTCTCGCGTAAGCATCTCTTTCTCTCTCTATAAACATATATAGATTTGAGTCTATATCTATATTTTATAGGTTTATATATTTAATTTATTGTTAGATCGTATGGATTTGAACTGAGATTTTTCTAGGGTTTTTTTATTAAGCATTGTAAAACAATATATTTTCTATATTTTTATGTGTGTGAATGATTCGGGGGTAGTTGAGCATTTTGCCTATGTTATTGCTTGATTATTTACTTGAATTTTGGTCGTGCCTAGGAAACTTATGTTTTCAGTGCTTGTTTTTTTGATTGCTTCCAATTGGGACTTGGGTGATTCTGTGGTGGTGAAGTTGCAAATTCTGTTGAACGAATAGATTTTTGTTCTACTTTATGTTGTACTGTGATGATACTCACTGCAGTTATATTTACTCATAGAAGTTCTGCTATCATTCAGAAACAAGATTACATACATGCGTGTTAAATATCCCCTCCCCCTTCTCGTTGGTGTTGTATTGAGGGTGAATGAGTTGCCAGCAATAGTGTGTCTTTAGTTCTGGAAAGCACATATAGGCCTATTCAAGTATTTGCAATTTTTTCTAGTTATAGCAGGGAATTATTGCTAGGAGTGTGGTTTGTTTTGCAAGTTGAGGGCAGGCTTCAAGAATGCCCATATGATTGATCAGTATTACTAGGGTGTTTGCTGTCATCTGATGATCGTGTTTTCCAGAATGGTTGACATAACCTGCTGCTAGTTTCATTCACATTACATGACTTATTTGCTAGTTTTTGGAAATTATTACGTTTGGAATGTATTCACCATAAGCAGTGATCTTCGTGGATGTTGGTGTTATTTTCCAGATTGACATGTAGAGAACTAGTCAATAATCTTTACAATTCTATGACTTATGAGGGCAATTTCATGTTTGAAAATTGATTGTGCAAACTTGTGCCAGCTTGGACAGGGGGTTTTAGCTGGAAATGTGTATTGATTGGGCGTAAACTTTAGAAGAAAGCTAATGAAACTTCTAGGAAGTTTGGGCCTTTATTTTTAAATGGGGACTAGATTAATGATTCATCAGACCCTTGTTCTTGTACTATTTTATACATCTTCAGAAGTATTCTTACACGACATTTTACACTCTTATACACCATCTTATTTTAAGATAAGATGTAACTGGTTCATTGTTACCACTTTATGTTTATGCTCGCATGTGAATGTTCGAGTCCTCCCTTAATAATATACTTGTCCTACTCATTGTTCTAAAAACTGCCCGAGGATTATGTCTTGAAGTGCCTCACCTAAGGCTTCATCAAGTGTCTGTGTCTCGAAGGTTATAGTTGAGTCCCATTTGTTAAGGTTACAACTCGATTTACTAAGCCACATGCTTCAAGGCATTAGCCTGTGGGCAGCGAGGTATGCACTCATATGTGTTGCCTTTCTGGGCTTTTTTATTATTGGTTTCAGTGTTTTGGAATATTCTGATAATCTAGAATGTTTAAAGGTTTTGGATCCAACCCTACAAACTAGAAAAAAAAAATTAGGAAAGAGAAAAGAGAGAAAGTGAAGCAAACGCTCCCTGGTTTTCTACAACTGATGTGTGATGAACCCTTTTTCCAAGTGAAGTTGCAACTTTTCAATGGCAGGCTGTCGGTGACAAGAGACTTTTGTATACATCTTTTCTATTTCGCTTGTTGTAGTCTCTAGTGTTGTATTCCTTTTATCTGAAGGGAACTGGAGGTACTATGGCAAGTGGAGCATGTCGATGAAGAAGAATAGGAAGAAACTAACCGTGATGAGGAGGATGATTGGGGAATCAAATATAGATAGATGATTCTTTTGAAGATCCTAGTAGTCGATGATATTGAGATGATCTTGAGCCATTTATAGTATAAGTAGTAGATTACTAACTTTGGGGTTATGGTTTATGATGAGCACGTTTTTGTATTTTTTATATTTTTGATTTATTTTAAATTTTAGTGGCTTGTTTTGAGTGAGGTAAATCACCTCAGTACCTATGGCGTTGAGCACTTTTAAACATGGCTCCTAGTCTTTATCTTTGATTGAATTTACACATCCCCTCCTTTTCATGGAAAAATTGGTGCCATGTGTGTGGTCTGCTGTTATGCCAAGTGTGTGTTTGTTTTGTGAATTCCACGTTTGAGCATCTTTGGGAAGTTGAGCTTACTTCCATGCTCATGAAATGTTGTCAAGATGATATAAATACAGCCTGGTTGAGCTTTCAGAAGATATTTAAATCTATAAAGTGAGAACAATAGTTGTTTCAATAGAAAATTTCTGTTAGGAATGGTTTTCATGAAAAATTTAAATGTTTTCAGGTAATTTAGTGTTTGCAGTAAGCTGGCTGAGTGGAGCCGCCTTCACCAAATAAAAAAAATTATATTTTTATTTTATTTCTTTTCACCAAGATAGATTGCTTGTATTTACTGGGTTCTCTGCCGTAATTTTAGTTGTTCCATGGAGAAATCTGCTTATAGACCATCTTCATTATATATGCTATCTTGTCTAATTCGCAGTGAGGGTTGGGGGGCGAGGGGGAGGAGTTTGATATCTGGACTTCTGTGTTTATGGCTGGACCCGGACTGATGCATTGTAATGTTAGATTCAGTATAACCATAAGAACTTTGTCTTATTGGATTTTTCCTGCTAACGACACACAATTGGTCTCTCTATTTCCCTAGTAATATAATTTTGCTTGTCGTAATTTATTTATACAGTTAATCACGCATGCAGTTTTGCTGAACGGGTGAACCTGGGGTTGATTTTTCCGTAATACAAGAGTTCAACTTTTAAAGACGAATATGCAGCCAGTTGTGCAACCCAGATCTTCCAATGGATATAGCCGTCGTAAAAGTGAAAGAGATATTGTGACAAAGTTTGATAGTAAGTTCCAGGCTGGGAAAACAAATTCTAGCAGGTTCACCATTGCAGGTAAGAGTTCGTCAATCATTACTGTTTATAAAGTTCCATTTTCGGTTTTTGTAAACTTATTTAATTTCAGGTAAAGGAGGAGGTTTTGAATCATCTTCACGCGATCGACTGATATATTTAACTACATGCCTAATTGGACATCAAGTGGAAGTCCAGGTGTTGGACGGATCTGTGTTTTCTGGAATATGTCATGCAACAAATGCTGACAAGGATTTTGGTGCGTCCAAATATAGTTGCTCAACTTTAATAACAAGAGTACCTTGTGGGTCATAAAGTCTAAAACCCCCCTTCAATAAATAGAAGAAAATGTCTATGACACTTGCCTTCTTCCTTTTGGTGCAGGAATTATTCTGAAAATGGCACACTTAATAAAAGATGGTTCTCGAGGGCAGAATAATATTTTTGATTCTGTTAATAAGACTCCTTCGAGGACTTTGATTATATCGGCTATGGAGCTGGTGCAAGTGATAGCGAAGGTTCAATGTGTTCTCTACTATTTATTTATTACCTAAATCCATTTTTGGTCACTAAATCTCAACACAACAAAATGAAACTGTTTATTGCTAAACATCCACGTTGTCAACCTCAAATGAGATGGTGCTAGTGATTGCATCCTTATGCAAGGCCTTATTTTGCCAGTTATGCATGGTGTGTGACATTGTCTGTTCATGGTGGCTGTGTCTAGGTTATATGGTAAACTGATGATGTTGTTAACTGGAACAGGGTGTGCCTGTAACTAGGGATGGGTTAACAACTGAGCTACAGCATGACGAGCAGCAGGAGCTTATGACAGATTCCTGCATATCACAGTCCCGGCATGTTGAATTGGGCAGAGAATTGGAGCCCTGGGTCCCCGATTCAGATGATCTAGGATGTCCTGAATTGGAGAATACATTTGATGGCCCTTGGAATAGGTTGTTGAATTATTCTCTTCTATGACTTTTAGATAAATGTATCTCTTTAAAATTTGTAACTAGTTAGGATAACTCCTGAAACTCCTTTGTTGCTTAACTTTGTGAAGAACAATATATCTGTGTCCGACACAAGTGCCTTTTACCACAATTCCAGACCAAGATAATCAGACGCTAGTTGTAGCAATAACCTTTCAAAAACTAAAAGAGAAGTTTCCTGTTAATTGTTGATATTGCTGTTTGTTTTTGCTTCTCCTATCATAAATATATTTTTCGTATGAACTTATGAACTATTAATCATCCAAGACAATGTTCCATCAGGGTGTCCTGTTTTTCCTTATGCTGTTTTCGCTGATGCAATGTTTGTTTTATCTGTCCATCAGAGGCTGGGATCAATTTGAAGCAAATGAAACCTTATTTGGAGTGAAAAGCACCTTCAATGAGGAACTTTACACGACAAAGCTTGACAGAGGCCCTCGGATGAGAGAGTTGGAAAGAGAAGCCAAAAGAATAGCTCGAGAGATTGAGAGCGAGGATACCCATGATCTCCATCTAGCAGAGGTTAGATAGAAGCTTTGGTAGATTTTGATGATAATTTGGTTTTTGTCTCTCTGTTGGTCACTTGATCTGTTTTTTTCTTCATTTATCTCTTACACGTTTCTTTTAATAGGAAAGAGGTATTCAGCTCAGTGGAAATTTGGAAATTGACGAGGAAACCAGATTCTCATCAGTCTATAGGGGAGTTGATGACAGTGGGTATGATGAAATTGAGGATATATTGTTGGATTCACGAAATGATGAAACATTTGGAGATGTCTCTGGTTCTGTCACGGGCAAACCTTACACAGACTTGGGCACTGGGAAAATCAATTGTGATGCTCAAATGTCTTCTAGATCTTCTTTGATGGTAAATAAAAGCTTTTAAGTGTATTTTTTCTGTATTGTTGCCTCTCTTCCTATGTAGTTTTGGACCTTTATTTTTTTATCATTCTATGTTTCTAGGTCTTTGTGTGTTCTGTGTTTTCTTGCACAATTATTTTCCTACTTCTGGTATCCATGCTTTTGTCATATCTTTTGTGGTCAACTCTACTTTCCTGCCTCTGGGTCTGTGTGGCTAAAGACAAAATGGGATAAGGCTTAAAGAGTGAAAGAGAGGGACTACCTGTGAGCTACACAATTAATCCTGCAAAATGGGAATTGGCAGCCTGCATCTACTTTGTGAATGTGCTGATGTTTAGCGAACTGTTCTGCGACCTTGTTCGTTCTTTCAGGGTACACGATCTTCCTCCTTGACTCCCCCCATACCCTTCCTGCCTGCCCATCTACCTTGTCAAAAGGGAATAAAGTCTCTCCTCAGATAGTTGGCTACAGATTTTCCGTCTTGCTAGCAACAATAAGCCTGTGCTTGATTATTGGTTTTGAAATTTTCTATTTTCTGTCATGCCACGATTTACACTGTTCCATAAATTTTGGGGGATAATTGAGTGTCATCATCATTTTGACAAAATACTAACATTTGGTTCACTTGAAATTAAGGCTCAAGGATTACAATAGTATACCTATGTAATTTATATTTGCAAAACTTGTATTCATATTTGTAATGACGTTTTCTTTCTCGCGGTAAATCCCCTTAGCTTGCATCTATGATGTAATGATGGGTCAATGATATATGTTTAATATTAATTGAATGAACAATTAATTGTATAATACTTTTTAAGTCTTTTCTTGTTCATTAGATTTTTCCCCTCTTAAAGGAAATTTTTTTTACTAAACTTCTCTGCTTCCACCTACCCTCTTTCTTCCGTGTAAAGAGAAGGTCCCTCTTCTAACTTCCTGCTTATTAAACCATTAAATGATTGGAGTCTGATGTGAGTGCTATAACTGTAGTTAAATGACTAAAATTAATAAGGTATCTGATTTTGTGATCTATCAAGCTACATGTCTGGCTTGCGGGCTATCAATTGCAGGAATCTTTTACAGCTTATTGCAAGTAAGGAATCTGGTTCTGTGATCTATCAAGTTACATATCTGGTTTTTGGACAATCTGTTGCCGGGGTCTTTTTCAGCTTTTCTTTGCAACTCTATTGAAGATCTACTTCTGTTAAATTTTGTTTCCTTGTCTCCAGGACGAAGTACTATCTTCTCAGACTAGTACCAGCAGGGAGTTGTGTTATTCTGGTTTGGAGGATAATGCTCGACTGCTTTCAACTGAACTGCTTCCTAAAAATTCCCCAGCTATTGATGCTAGCAGGTTCCTGTTCTATCACCTGATATTCAATGTTTGTGGTCAGATTCTTTTATGGTGAACATAATACAAAAAATGGCAGAACATTGATGTAGTGTGAGTTAAATTTTAGTCAGGAAGCTCTATTCTTGATGAAGTTATAATAAGTCTCTTAATTGATTTTAGGCTTCAAGACGACCAGTCAACTGAACGGACTGATAGTATTTGCCGTAAGGAGAATGTACTAAAGCCGACGGTGATAATCTGTTGAATGCTTTAAAATATTTTTTTTCGTTTCCATTTACCAGCTATTTAATTGGTAGCTGACAAATACTTATCTTTTATTCCGTGCAGCTACCTGATCAAACTGAAGTATCAAAAGCTGAGGGTGAGTGATCCTTATGGTGCTGTTTACATTTGTTCAGTTGTTCCAGATCAGTTAGCATCTATTAAGATGATTTTAAGATAGAGGCCAAAGTCTGCACCCCCTTCTTTTTATCAAGTTGGGGATGCTAAACAAGGACACGAGTTATCTAGAATTTGTTTCCCATGGCGCCATATTATTCATTTTCTATCACACAGCACTGGATTCATTTATCATCGATAATTCTTGCAGATATGCAGTCGTCATTGAGACATAAGAAAGAAAGCTCTGATAAGGGTGGATTGTCTCCAAATGCTACTGCGTATGATCCGTCACGTGCTCCATCCAAGGGTCAGGAAAAGGCAAGTTCACCCAATGAGTTGGCACAGGGTGCAGTGCCTTCCAAAACACAAGGGACTGTAACTTCACACGCCCGGCCCAGTAGCTCTGCATCTTCAACTTCTGATCGTGGAGGTGCCACATCAACTGCTGGTCGTGGATTATCACCAAGTTCATCTGTGGGTTCATTGTCCTCGGAGAAGTCAACACTGAATCCATATGCTAAGGTGGGATGGCACAGTTGCAATATTTTCTTTATTCAATAATGGCTGTTGCAATTAAACTGATCTCCTTCCCCCATCCGAGCCACAAACAAGGCGGGCTTTTGGACACGCTTGGCTTCACACACAATTTAAATTCTCTTTTCGGTTATATTTCTGCCATGTGACTGATATTGCTGTTCTTGGTTATTCCACAGGAATTTAAATTAAACCCCAATGCAAAGAGCTTCATACCAACTCAGACACCTTTAAGACCTGCTTCTCCTGCTGCTGCTGATGGTTCCTTCTACTATCCAGCTAACATGGCTGCTGTACCTCAGATGCATGGCATGCCTGTTGGTATTGGGGTAAGTTTATAATTTTTAATTGCTACGAGGTTTTATTATTCTTATGCTTTGCATATATATATATATATATATATATATATATATATATATATAGTCATTGTTTACACCTGACAAACACGACAAAGTATCTCTGTAAATTAAATCGCCTTAATTACTAAATCTGCATTGTGATATATGTATGCATGTAGCCATTATAGGTGCCACTTCTGTTCATTTAAAAAGTGAGTTGACTAGTATGATGTTCCAGAGACTTTACTTTCACAACTATTTCATTTTTTACTTGTATTTGCATAGCAAATGTCATACTTGTGCATTTTTCAAGGAAAAAACAGGTGTTTGGTTTTCTTACAATAATCTAATTGAACTGATTGTGCTTTGCAAGAGAGCTGTAGAAATTTGGGTTGAAGATTTTACTGTATTTGATGAAGATTAATAATTGTATCGTATGATATTCCATTACAAAAGTGCACATTCTTTCTTGATGAGTCATTTGATAGTGGGACCATGATTGTTGCTGGCATACTTGGTGTCTCCTTAAGTAGATTTGTCTTTTAACTTTATCATCTATAAGGCTTAACTTCACTTCTCCAAACTCTGTATAAACTAATTTGTATTTTTTGTTTAAATAGAAATCTATCAGGCCAATTCGGCAATCTAGGAAGATGAGCAGCCTCTAATCCTGTTATTTTTGGAAGTGGGATTTTGTTATATTTTCCTGGAAGAGAAAATGTTGCAAAAGATCTTGTTCATCATCATAACTTGTCATCGACTACTTTTATCTTTTTAAGTTTTACAAGTGGTAGCTAACCACTTTATTTTCAGATTGGACCCTCATTTACTGCCCAACAGCCCATTATGTTCAATCCACAGGCTACACAGATGCCACAGCCATATTTTCATCCAAATGGACCTCAGGTTTGTCCACATTTTACGGAATTAGTGGCTCTGCATAAATTGTTCTACCCTTTTTGGCGTCTAATTATATGGATATTCTACTTATATTTGATACAGTACGGGCAGCAGATGTTAATTGGGCAGCCTCGGCAAGTCTTGTACATGCCAACATATCCCCCAGTAAGTTAATTGCATTATTGTCTCTTTTCTTACTACTGTTGCATGTTTCAGAGTGGTGCTGTTACAACAATAGTGAAACTATAGTGTGCGACACATCCCATTTTATATTTGTTATTGTTCTTTCTATTGCTAGCATTATTGTGTTTTGGCAGATATGCACTATATTATTTGTAAGGATTTGTAGAACTGTTTTAACAATTCAGGGGAAACTTCAGCAGAAATAAAATACGCTCATAGCAAATGCCTGTTTATAACAACGTTTTTATGCAATTAAGCTTCCATCTATCTTCAATTTAGAAATCCTATGTTATTTGACTGAATGACCAGCCTAACAGAGTTTTCGGTAGCGTATTTTGTTGGCCCACTTTATTAGCTATATATAAGCTCAAAATCGAGCACTTGTGCTTGATTTTTGAGCTTATGGGCTAGAAAAAAATTTATTGATATAATGTAAATGAGATCTATGTCTGATATCAAGTAAACATTTTATGTTCCTTCAGTATGCTGAATGCCGATGGATTGAAATCAAATTATATCTACTCCATTGTTTATTCATTTATTTATTTTTGCAGGAAATGCAGTACAAAGGAAGAGACTTTTAGACTGTTTGGCAAACTCTATTTTCAGCAGTTCTGTCATTGTCGATAGGCAATAAATTTCTGAGGGTGAACTGCTTGGAAACAATTTTTGGGAAGAGCCGAGCAGCTGATAAATATCCAATGGCTCTGGGAGCCCTTCTGTACCCAGATACAATTTGTTCTTTCAGGCAATGGGAACATACTCTTATAAGCCGGTGCATTGTCCATGTTCTGCTTAATGTTCTAACATAGACTACTTTTTTAGTTTCTCTCTTGTTTTTGGTATCCTCTATTTAATCCAGTTTAAGATTTGTGGGATTATTGTGTTAATCCCAAAAAAATAAAAATAAAAAAGGTAAAAAAAGAGACGATTTGTGGAATTATGTGGTGATTAATGTTTTATTTTGGTTTGTTAGTTAAATATCTGTTGAGGCACTTAAACTCGACTTCCAATTCAAACACCCCACCCCACCCCACCCCTCCAACCCACTTACCCCAAATGCACTGGTATTCTGTTGCAATGCTGGTCAAGAATTTAGTTAAGTGGTTATCCTCTCCTTACGAACTTTTGATGTGTTGATTTATAGTTTTTGACTTATAGTTTCTTGAAAATCTTTTATCTCGTTTGTATAGAATGAAGATTCGATCATTTTTCCCTAATCGCTTTATCATATATGTTGTGTAGTTGAATTATATCAAGTTACTTAAAGTTTGACTCTATCTCATTTTTTTCATTTGTTGGGAGCATTGACTGATATTGTACTCTTGCTGGTTGTTTTTGCTTTTGATATTTTAACAAATGAAATTGTCTACCTTCATGTAGTTACAAAACAATGTCAGTTCATTAATAAAACTTTCTAAGCAACATTTTGACATTCTAAACAAAATTTCATTGATTGATTTCTATTCAACATACCTTCTAGATTGTTCGATCCTAGATGTTTTTGTGAATGTTCGGAAAGGTTTGATAGAATTTTAAGTTTATCATCCAGTGTTGGTTGAGTAACGATGTCGAGAAAATATAGAAAACAATCTAAACATCATAATTAGAGATGGCCCCTAATTTCAACTATCAAACAAAGGTGAAAATAGAGTAGCAAGTCTTTTGATATATCGCTTTAGATATACAAAACCAAAAAGCCATACTAGTAAAAATTAACAAGTGATTGATCATATGAGAAAAAGGATAACGTAATCTGCTCTCTCATTGTGATACCATTTGATCAAATGACCGGAGACGCAGCGACAAAGGCGTCATTAGAGAAATTATGGACGAATGATGATGCTTGGGTGCCCTTACGAAAAAAAAATGACAGGAAACGATCACGTCCCAAATTGCCCAATTTCTCCAATGCGGGGTTGCTAAGGAAAATCTCGAGGATGAGAAGGAACATAATGTGAGCGATTCAGCGGAAGAATTACCGGAAGATTCTTCGGTAGGTCAAGATTTGAAAAAGACGAAGCAAAGACGAAGATGAAGATGACCCGGGATGATCCATCACTATTCAATTTGGTTCTTTGCCCCCGTCTTGACTAATAATTATCTGCCAATAAGTTTAAAAGTAAAGGGGATGAGGAGACACAAGGCGGCCAGGGGGCCGGGCGGGGGAAGAAGCATGCACGTTGGAATGTGAGGAGAAATCGGGCGAAACTCGGAGGTATATGTGAAGAAGAAGAAGAAGATCCGCCTAACATGGGCTGCTGTATCTCGGATGTATGGCACCGAGAGGGGGCGGCGGCGGCGGCGGCGGCGGGGGGCTCCTGGGCCCTTGTTATAACACCTCAATTTTTATTTTTGTATTTAGTTATAGGAGATTGACGAGACAAATTGACATCAAGTTGAATTTAAATTAAATTGACATTTAAAAACAGAAACAAAATGAGAGTATTAAATCCAATTATACTAGTTATCTTTGACTTATTATTTTGAACTCGTTATTTAACGGTTTTCAATTCGAAAGATTTGTTGCGAAATTTGCCATGAATACTTTGAAGCAATTACCAAGAACCTACAAGATGTGAATGAAGAAACAAAGCCGAAAATATGCCAAAATAGGGGACACCAAAAGTAAAAATTGGATTATTCTAGCAATCATCTTTTGCTTTTAGTTTGAATTTGCAGTAACCTTTTTAATACAAAAATATGTTATGAAGTTTGTGGATACTTTCAAATGTACCAAGAATCTACTTTGACAAGTGAAAAAATGATAAAAATCGAATTATTATACTCATTCTAGCGATCATTTTGACTTGTTATTTTGAATTCAATATTTAACAATTTTCAATCTAAAAAATGCATTGTGAAATTTGCCGTCAATTCTTTGAAACGATAACAAGAACATATCCCGACGAATGAAGAACATAGTCCGAAAATAAGCAAAAAAATGTGACGTCAAAATGAGAATTACAAGATAAAAAATAGGATTTTTAAAGTCATTTCAAATCTTTGGCTCCATTTTTTGAACTTGCCATTTGACATTTTTCAATCCAAAAGATACGTTGTCCTAACAAAAAATTTTGCACATTCTTTCTTGACGAAGATGAGCAGCCTCTAATCCTGTTATTTTCGGAATTGGGATTTTATTATATTTTCCTGGAAGAGAAAAAATGTTACAAAAGATCTTGTTCATTATCATATCTAGTAATCGAACTACTTTTTTCTTTTTAAGTTTTACAAGTGGTAGCTAATCACTCTATTTTCAGATTGGACCCTCATTTACTGCCCAACAGCCCATTATGTTCAATCCACAGGCTACACAGATGCCACAGCCATATTTTCATCCAAATGGACCTCAGGTTTGTCCACAATTTACGGAATTAGTGGCGCTGCATGAATTGTTCTTTCAGGCAATGGTAACATACTCTTATAAGCCGGTGCATTGTCCATGTTCCGCTTAATGCTCTAACATAGACTACTTTTTTAATTTTTCTCTTGTTTTTGGTATCCTTTATTTAATCCAGTTTAGGATTTGTGCGATTATCGTGTTAATTCAAAATAAATAAATAAAAACGGTAAGAAAAGTTACTTCAAGTTTTATCTCGTTCTTATAGAATGAAGATTTAATCTTTTTTCCCGAATTGCTTTATCATATTTTGTGTAGTTGAATCGTATCAAGTTACTTCAAGTTTGACTCTATCTAATTAGTAGTTATTTTCCATTTATTGGCAGCATTGACTGATATTGTACTCTCTTTGGTTGTTTTTGCTTTTGATATTTTAACAAATGAAAGTGTCTACCTTCCTGTAACATTACAGTCTCTGACAATGCCAGCTCATTAATAAAACTTTCTAAACAGCATTTTGACATTCTAAACAAAATTTCATTGATTGATTGCTATTCAATCTCTCTTCTAGATTGTACGATCCTAAACGTTTTTGTGAACGTTCGGAAATATTTGACAGAATTTTAAGTTTATAATCCAGTGTAGGTTGAGTAACCTCAGAAAATATAGAAAACAATCTATACATCATAAATAGAGATGGTCCCTAATTTCAACTATCAAACCAAGGCAAAAATAGAGTAGCATGTCTTTTGATATCTGGTTTTAGATTTACACAACCAAACAAAGTCTCAAAACCATACTAGTAAAACTTAACCAGTGATTGATCAAACGAGAAAAAGTATAACATAATCTGTCTCTCATTGCAATCTTCAACAAATATTATGTTGAAGATATAGTCTCTCATTGTCTCTCTTTGTCTCATTGAAATGTCTCTGAAGGTATAGTCTCCTGGAAGAAAAAAATAGTTCACAGTGCAATTAAATAAACGAAATTGGGACTCTGAGAGTTGTAGTATGTATACCAGAAATAACAGATGCCCTGTTCAAGATGAGACAATGACTTGAAGCTCTTCATTTCCCATGTCTCGTTGTTCTTCATGAATTTGCATAGCAGATTCTTCAACAGATTTCCAGCAGTAATGTACGCCAATCATCTTCAACGTTGGAATATCACAGAAACTGGAAGGGATCTTCTCCAAATTACAATATTTCAACACTAGTTGCTCTAGTCTGGGGAAAGGATCACTTGAGGCATTCCATTCTCTATTATCTACCCATGATAGTTTCAAGACTTTCAGTTGTTGGAACTCGCCTTCAGTTGTGTTCCATTGATCTCTCTCAAAGCTACAGCCTTGTAATTTGAGAACGACAAGGTTCGGCAATCTCCCAATCATCTTCGCTTGTTCCCAAGACATATAAAATCTCTCCAGAGTTAATTTTCTGAGATTCAATGGCAAACTGATCAAATGTGTCCCATCATTATGAGGATATGCTAAACTGAGCGATTCAAGCAAGTTAAGGAAGCTCAAATCGTGAGATTCTTGAAGAAAGCATTTCAATTTCCGAAGATTGGGTAAACATCTCAAAATTTTCCCTTCCATTTCATTGGAAATTTTAAGATTATAAATTCTTTGTAGGTTATTTATCTGCAAGATCTCATCCTCAATAGCTCGTCGAATGCAAGATTTACTGAACCGTGAATGGTTCTTGAAAATCATATCTCTCAAATTCACCATTTCAAGAAGGAAATCGGGTATTTCATCTTCTGTATAATTTTCCACATAAAGAAATTCTAGTTTGTTTAACTTTTCCATTTGTGGCACTATATGTGGAATAACCAAGTACCTCACATTAACCAGTCGTTTAATTTGAGTTGAAGCAGAAATGTCGAGGTTTTTGTCTGACCAAGTGTAGATCTTCAGGCGTTTGAAGCTGCACAAGTACTAGAGTAAACGAATGGTCTAACAGAGAGCTTAAATACAGGGCAAAAGTACTTGGAGTAAAAGTTAGTAGCCAGACTATTTTGTTGCTCCTAAAAGTTAGTGGATCATCATCAGTGGTAACAGCAGAATTAGATCATATTATCATTGTCAACAGCGGCAGCATTGATACGATCATCACAAAGTACCGCCCATCATTAGAGGCTATAACAGATATGGGAAAAATGGTAAGAGAAAAGAAGGAGTCAGAGAACTTACCTTCTGACCTCTTTCAGAAAATTTTGTTCTTCACCTATCCTCAAGCACATATCATAGAGTAGATCGTGAACGATACAAGTCTTGACTCTGCCGAGAGATGTTCTTTTGGCAACTTGTATCAGGCTCCTATCAATTAGTTCCACAAGATATTCGTGAGGCCACATCCTCTGAGCTTTTTCCCTCTTCTTTCTTTATAAATCCTTCACCAACCCAACGACGCGTCAACTTTTTCACTGACATTTCTTCGTCTTCCTTGAATGCTCCAAAGTAAAGAAAACATGGTTTCAAATGCACTGGTAAATGCTTGTAGCTAAGTTCTAGTATGTTGCCGAACTTGTTTGGGTCTTCAGATATAACTGAACTCAAACTTGTTGCAACTTTGTGCCATAGGTGTTCTTTCATCTCAATTTTTTCAAGAACGGCACCTATCACAACCACTGCAAGTGGTAGTCCTTGACAATTCGTTGCAATTTGCTTCCCAATGTCTACCAATTCTTGAGGGCAATGTTCTTTCTGGAACACTTTCCTCTGTAGTAGTTCCCAACATTCAACTTCTGATAGTATAGGAAGTTCATTGACAACACTATGATGCGAAGCTTTTAAACCAACTTCTTTGTGCCGAGTGGTGAATAAGATTCTGCTTCCATTTTTGTCGTCTGGAAAGCATCTTCCAAAATCATTCCACGCATTTGTATCCCATATATCATCGACGACAATGAGATATCTCCATCTTATTAAACTTTTGTGGGCGCTTCAACCAAGCTTTCATCATCCATTTGTATAATCGTTTCTTTGTCATGGTCCTTTACTGACCTCAAAATGTCAGCAAATATATTTCTCCTATTATATGTTTGAGAAACAACACACCAAGCACGCTTGTCAAAATGATGGACAACAGAGGGATTATTGTATAGTTTCTTAGCTAAAGTTGTCTTCCCAACTCCGGGCATTCCAAAGATAGAAATAATTTGTAGATGTTCTCGTCCTGTAACAAGTTGTTCTGCAATTTCGGTCTCCTTGTTATCAAACCCCACAACAATGTCTTCCAAAATGAGAGGGCCTTTTTCTTGCGACGAGACATGTTCAATTGGATAGTTTTCGACTTCTACAATGCTAGTGTCAATATTCTTCTTCGTTTCTTTGATACCCATCATAATACACTTAATCTTGTCCATGAACTGAGGGAGCCTGAGGGTGAGATACCAGACAGGAGGAAATGAGTTGATGACATATTCAATTTCATATGCTATGTCTGTGGTTTGTATCAAAAGTTCTTCAAGTTGTGGGTGTTGCTGCAAAGTTGTATCTGTGAGGGAGGATCGCAATAAGGTTAGCTCCTCGTGGAGGGTTACAATTTGATCGTTCACACCAACAATCTGGTCAGCTTTGCGATTGAGTAGGTGAGTGAGATTATCAAGGAGAGAATCAACAATGAAGAATGAAACCACAGCAGTCTTTCGAGTCGTACAACTTGGCATGTTCGAGAGTACGATGCAGTGCTCCTTGATCTTTGCTTCCACGAGCTCAAAGTTTCGTAACAGATTCGAAAGTTCCAAATCCATTCTAGGTGCCTGGACTTGATTCCTGACGAAAAAGAATGAATACAAGTAACTTCCAAACTCGTTGAGCACAGCTTCGATGTGTGTCAATGGATTGACTTCAGATGGGTGAAGGCTCGGTGTATCCCCAAGAAAGTTGAGAAGAAAACCAAGCTTATTCTGAAGAACTTCAATTGAACCCTCGACTGAAACAATGAAATCTGGGTGAATACCGTGTATCTCTTGTAAAATATGGAGGAGAAAGTCAATAAAGATATCAACAATTTCGTCTGGAGGATTGTAAGTAGTACTCTTTGACAATTGTTGCTTTGGAACTGTGAAGAATACTCCAATCTCTTGCAATAATAACCATAAAATTTTTGAAATTTTCTTGTTGTCTTGTCTACTTTTTAATTGGCAATAAAATGCTGAATCCTCAAGATTCTCTAATAAATAAATTACTTGGTCAACGTTGGAGCTAAATTTTTCTTCGATTTTGAGGGCGGCAAATACAATGAGGCTTCCATGCCCAGGAAAGGTTTCAAAATTTTTGTTCGTCATGAGTTCATGATACCAGAAAACCTCGAAATCTGGATTTTGCAGAAGTAATTGAGCTTTTTGCGTTTATGCTGCAAAGTGGCCATTGATGACAGAGAAGGATTAACGAAAGTGAATGATTATTGTATACAAATAGACATTTTGCTAAATAAACATGATCAAGATAGGATCGGATAATCAAAGAATCATCAAAATTAAAATGTTAGTGTTATCTATATCTAGTGAGAAGATTGATTGTATGGTTCATTTTGCTTTTTCTCTTTCATATAATATACATTTGTGCGTTCACTTTATTAAAAGGTGCAACGTGAGAAAGGGCAAAGGGGAAACTCATTCTGATAGAATTTGGTCCCACCATTGTAATTGCATACACCAATGATGAGTGCAATTTTAGTATATATGTTACCGTTTATCTTATTTTGTTAGTAATTATTTATTAATAAAAGTATTAATTAATGTTTTATTTGAATTAGGACATATTGTGAACAACTATAAAGATTTGGGGATTAAGATGGAAGTTTTTGAAGTATTGGGACCAAACATAAAGCTTTGGAGCAAAAAAGACTGAATGTGCAATTAAAATATGAAGTGTGGACCATATAAAATACACATCAAAATTTTGAAGACTAAAACTTGCAAATTTTCTTAAGCCAAGGTGGACGGTGAAACCTTGTTTAAACGAAGTGATTATTATGTTATTCTTTTAATTTCGTTTTCGAGCTTTAACTTTCATATTTCGTTTTTGTTGGATTAATTAAATAAAATCTATTTCATCTTAAATATCATGTATTTTTAATAGTTAGAAATTAATTTAATTAATTCGTGCTTGGTGCTTAAACATGTTCTATTAATTTAATTTAATTTTTCGTTATCTTTTTATCGATTTGGGATATATAGAATGCTTAGGAAACATTTGATTCTTTGTTTTCTTTTAATTGAGTTTGATACGGAGGCGCTTAAGTAGTTTAAGATTGAAGGAAGAGAGCCAAGATTGGAATTTCTTACATTGGATTTAATTGATAAATATTTTGGGACCGACAATAGATTGATTTCGATTTGTCGTTTGTTTTTAGAATTAATCAATAGTTGGACAATTGCTAAGTTAAACAATGGTGGATTCTGAAACCTTAGTATTTTAAACAATTTGAATCTTCAACTTAATTGTTTTAGCATAATTAATTAGTTTTTAAGTTAAATTATTTCAACTAAACTCATTTCGACCCAACTAGCCTAGAATAATAGTTAATTCGGATTAAATTAGACTTTCTTCATTGCGGTTTTTGTGGGATCGACCTCAATTACTACTTTTTATATTCTAATAGATACGTACACTCATGAGTTATTTAAAATTTGACATCAACCAACTGTCAAATTCATTACTCATTCCCACACAATTTCAGAAGCGCCTTCCAATCACACGAATTGCACAATTTTGGTATCCTTTATTTAATCTAGTTTAAGATTTGTGGAATTATCGTGTTAATTTATCTCTTGCATGATCATGAAACGTTCTTGATGCGTTGATAATACTAGATATCTCTAGAAATATCGAGCGTGGCCTGTCTTGACATCTGGACTCACCAAGAATGTCAAGACGGGTCTATGAATACCCATTGAGGACGGGGAAGGAAGGGAAGAAGAGGTAGATGGTTCCATAACTTTATATAGAATCACAAGCATGTTTGGTCTACTTAGTTAACTTGTGGGAACTTGAAAGCATGTGAGGTTAGATGATTCCATTAACTATATATAATTTTAATATTAATAGGGCTAATTAGTTGAGTTTTTGTGAGAAATGAGGAATCCTCTTCATTAATTAATTTCCATCGTTCCATTAATTATATCAAAGTCATCAATCCATTAGATCAAAACATTTACGTAGTTTTACATGTTAGTGAACAATGAAACTTTAGTGTTACATTTGCAAAAATGACTAGTTTTAGATTAAAAAAAATGTCAAATATATTATTTTACAAAAATAACCATTTTTTTTTTTTTTGGGATTAAGATTTCACCATACTTTAGACAAATAGAATAGCTTACAAGAGAAGCTATCAAAGTGGATTTTGCAACTACACAAGATATTCCCAATTAGTTTGAAATCTTAAGATATATCTCATTTTTATAATACTTTTTCATGATTGTTAGTAACAACACAAAATTTTAATCCGATTAGCATTTAACTTGTTTATTAAGATTGGAAATGGAATTTGAAATTTTGATAACCAAATTTATTATTTGAAGGTTAATAATTTTTAATAAGAACCCGAAGCTTGTTAAATATGGGATGTTGAATCGTAGACAATTCATGAGATGAATTGTCAAAACGATAGTAGGGATAGTTCAATTGTAAAAATTACAATTCATGACAAGTTGTCGTTTTAGACAGTTTATATATGAATTGTTCTCATAAATGTTTGAATTTATCAATATATATATATATATATATAGTCAGACAAAAAGTATATCTCTCTTTTTTTTATTTTTTTTATTTATTAATATTTAGCGATGGAGAACAAGGATTCTAAGGGAAGAGAAATGGGTTTGAATGAGTGTTTTTTTTTTTTTGCAATGGTGGTTCTCTAAGGGAAGAGAAATGGGTTTGAATGAGTGTTTTTTTTTTTTTTTACTTTCACCTTTTATTGGTATTTTGGTGTAGCTTAAGCTTCTGGTGAGGTATGAAAATTTTGTTCACTACTGTGGCAGTTTTGAAGAGAGAGAGAGAGAGAGAGAGTGTGTGTGTGTGTGTGAGAATTCGGAGAAGTGAGAGAATTTCAAAAATGAATTTTAGAATAGAGAATGTGAAAAGTATTTAGGATATTTCTAGAATTTTTAAAATTTGTTAATGGATCATATTTAATTTTAAATCAACGAGATTATTGGATCAAATCAATTATTCTATATTCAATTGTGAATCAACATGTTTAAGGCTAGTTCTTAATTCACATTAAAATGACACTGCATCATGTGCTAGTGGATCGTGGTGGTGTTGCTTGGGACTGCAATTGTGAATCAACATGTTTCTTTTCTTTATTTCTTGTTAAAATATTTATGTTTTATCCATTTTTTCCCTCACAATAGTGCCTCCTATGACTTGCACATGCCAACTTAACATAAATTTTAATCCGAAATGTGTTAAATAATGGAATGGGTATATTTAATAAGTTTTACATAGTGGGGCTTCTACAACAAATCTTGCATAATCATACCAAATATGTAATTATATTAGGGTTTATCTTACCAAACATGACATGAGAATTACTATACCATGAAGATGATAATTCGTAGAGCTCTACAGCAACATGGGGCCAAGAGTTCACATGAAACTCAATATTTGTTTAAACTGGTTTATGATTTCTCCTTAAAGAGCCATACAAATTAGTAATTGAATTTAAATATAAATACATATAAGAATCGATATGGAAAGAGTCTACTGTTATGTACTCGCTTTAATCTTGAGAATATAATTGCTTGATTGAAATTTTTTGAGTTTTGTTAGCCAAACATTAATAAAAGAACTCAATAAATGTGAACGCACATATGACAAGTGTCTTTATTAAATTGTTTGTTCGCATGTTACACCTTTTACATAAATATTAAACTTTATATGAAAAACAAAAAACAAATCGACGACATTGTTAGTAATTCGTGCCTGGCAATTTCATTTAATACACCACTACCAAAAAGACGTTTATATTATATGACATACAAACAACTTTGCTAACAATAATTCACGCCTGACGATTTCATTTAGTATGTACACCCCCACCAAACCAAATAGGCCTCAAATGATGTATATATTATGAAGAAGAACAAAAGAATTCAGAATATTTTGAAGAATATATTCGTTCTACTTTTGCAATTTCAAACACAGCTCAATCTTCTTAATTACTAGATACAGAGATTTACACTAATGTTAAGATTAGAACAATAAATAAATGACAAAAAATAAACAATACGAGAATTTATACAAGTTCGTCTTAATGTGAGAGTTCAGTGGTGGAGCCAAACTTTTAAAGTTGAGGGGTCTCAAATAGGGTTGGGCCGGGGGGGGGTTGCCTCTGAATTTTTTTTATTTTTTTCTCAAACCACATTTACTGAGCCAATTCTTATGAGAATCTAATAATTTTTTATAAGTCATAGTCTTTAAAAAAACTTATAATAAGTCATTGCACAAAAGTATAATCTATATATATTTTATCTAAAATTAAGTTATGTAGTCGATGGACACTAATTTAAACCCTTTTAATAGTGTTATATACAATTATTATTTGAACACGATATGCATTAACAAACAAAGTACCTTTATTAATTTTGTCGTATCATTTGAGGAATGAGCCAATCATTTAAAATTTTATATTATTAATTTTATTAGGTCAATAGGTCCAATTACCTTACATTTAAGAGTCGGGTTTGGTCTAATTTATGAACCAGTTTATTTGACCAAAATGACTTATTTGATAAAAATAGTTTATTTGACTAAAAATTTACCTTGGTAGCTTTGATATTTTTTACTATTGTTTGTCAAATAAACTATTTCGATTAAATAAACTAATTTATAAACTGCACCAAACAAGCTCTAATTGATATTGGGTCAATAGATCTAATTGTCATCTATTAAATTGATATATTAGGTAAAAGTTAAATTATATATTAAAAAACTACAAAATAAATAAATAAACCCAAAAAGTTGGGGGTCAGATCTCTCCTGGAACCTCCCTCCTCCGCAATGTGAGACAATGTTCTATCTTTAGCCGCAGCAATAGTATTTTCACTATAATAAATGATGATTTTTTTACAACAAATCGGTCTTATATATAACTAGGTATGGGCAAAAATCAACACAAACCGCTCAACCCCACCTACCGAAAGCGGTTTGGGTTGATTTTTAAGTTTAATTGGATTGGATTCGAGGTTCGAGATTCCAAAATAACGCCGGGTCGGTCGGGTCGGGTTGTGGATTAGGCCAAGAAACCCAACCCGACCTTATCCAATTAATTTTTTTAAAAAAAAAAAATTGACTAAATGTTGCTGCCAGGCGCTGCCCTAAAACTAAAAGGGCGAGCCTTGTTCAAACATGATCTAAATCACACGAGGAAAGTTTTTTAATAGGCAGTAAAAGCCAAACATTAAAATAACTCAATAATGTGAAAGCACATGACAAGTATTAAAATAATAAATTGTTTATAGTAATAGCAACAAAATAAGTATTAAATTTTTTGTTCCCACACCTTTTACATAATGCGAAGGCATGTGAATACATAATGCGAAAGCATGTGAATGCACATGATCACAAATATTCAACTCCACATCCACATGTATATTATTATATTAAATAGAAACATGAAACTAACAAATTCATTCATGTTATATTGATAAAGATTTTTATAGATTATAAATTATAGATCTTTACGAAACGCTGTGGTGAAAATCAGGAGGAGGAGAGGGAAGAGGGTTTCCTGGGGAGACCAAGACCCCCCAACTTTTTTGAATTTTTTAATAATTTACCAAAGCAAAAATATTAAATCTCAAACTTAACAATGAATGAACTAAACAAATAAAACTCAACAAAATTGATTCATCTAAAATCACTTCTTCTTCTTCATAGACACAATTCACATTCACGTCTAGACATGGCAATGGGCCGAGCCGAGCCGCTTACCATAAATCACGAGCTCGGCTCGCCCATGGGGACAAGCCGAGCTCGGCTCGTCTGGAGACTCGTCTCCATTCAGTGGGCTCGGTTTCGCCCACGGTTCGTGAACTCGAGCAGCCGAAGCGAGCTGCTCGCTCGGCCCTTTTTTAAATTTTTTTTTTTTTTTTTTTTAAATTTGAAAATAAATTATTATATTCTAATTTCTATAATTCTATTTATTTTATTAAAGAACAAAATGTAAATATTTAAAATGAATCATTTATTTATCTTTATCTTTATGTTAAAGATTAAATATGTATCTTTATGTTAAAATTTTTATTGAATCATCTTGATTATGTTTTTAAAATCCTCATATTTGATTAAGTTTTTGTTTTGAATTTGAAAATAAAAATAAAGTAGAAATAAAAAATCATTTATGTTAAAAATTAAAGATTTAAAATCCACCTCTCTTTTTTTTTGTGTTTTACATTTTTTAAATTTGAAAATAAAAAGAATACATAATCGAAAATCGTTTATGTTAAAAATGTAAAACTAAAAACCCTCCTCCTTTTTCCGGGCTTGGGACCGGCTACTTTAAAAGTAGGCGGAGTTAAAATTGTACACGAACAAGATGTTACGTGTACAATTTTTTATTAAAATAAGAAAAATTCTTCAAATACAGAAATATTAATGCAAAATAATACTTACTACGATTCTACGAATATGATTAATCCATATTCAAATCTTCAAGTTCTTCAGACATTATTCTGTCCACTTTGTCTTGGATTCGAAGTTCGGCATCATCCCAATCCTTTAGACACGAAGAAACTTTCTAATATATATCGGCTTTCAGTCTTGACCGACATCGAGATAAAACCCCGCCACTTATACTAAATGCACCTCCGATGCTACACAGATTGACACCGGAGGTGTTAGTAGATCACGTGCCATTTTTGAAAGAATTGGGTAACTACGTTGATGTTGTTTCCACCATTTAAGTATATCAAAATTTTTTCTCCTCTTCATCTAACATACTAAGTACATCATGTGCAAAATACCTACCTAACTCTACTGGTGTATTATTAGAATAGGGAAGGGAAGAAGAACTAGAAGAAGAACCAACTAATTGTTGATTTTGAGTGGTCCTATGTGTCTTGACGTAACTCCATAAGTCAATGTCATCGATTGATGGATTTAAGTATATGTTGGATTGGGGGTCGTACAACGTTTGTACCGGCCTTTTCAAAGATAAATCTCATACATAGAACATAAAGTTTGTTCTAAATTAGAACACGCGATTGGATTTCAAAAGTTAATTTATCCGAAATTGCCATTATTGTTACTTTTGTACCCTCTAAGTTAAGTCGAGGATCCATGATACATGCTAATGGAAATAACATAGGTAATTGTTCCCAATATTTTCTAAATTTAGCTTCCATGACATCTATAATACTAGTAAAAGAGCAAAATTCTTATACTTATGAAAATTGTTAGCAATATAATAGAAATGATTTAAAACAAGTGGAGTAGTTGGGTAATAAACACCGAGAACATGCATTTGTTGCGTCGTAAAAACTTTTAAAAATTTTCTAACATGACCACATATTTCCCAATCATGTAATTCTAAATCATATTCGAGCCGTGTGAGTGTCGACCATTATAATATACTGAGAATGCAATCTTCATAACCTTCACACGATTCAAGCATAAGATATGTTGAATTCCACCTATTGCCAACATCGGTTGCAAAACATTTTGATTGCATGACCCATTTTCTATACATAAAGCAAAGAAAACTTGTTTTCTTGATGGTGAAACCGAAATATAATTAATAGCAAATCTAATTTTTTCTAATTGTGGGCGTATAAATTGTAATCCATCTTGTACAATTAAATTAAACACATGGCACACACAACGAATATGAAATAAAATACCATCAAATTGTGGATTACAATGTTGCATTAATTTTTCAATTACTATATTATTTGGGCTGCATTATCAAATGTAAAACTACGAGCTTTAGAATCACATTTAAATTCATGTAACACACTTAATAAAACTTGATAAATATTATTTCCATTATGAGGATAGTCTATTTGTTTAAATGCTATTACTTTTTATGCATTAACCAAGAATTATCAATGTAGTGTGCGAGTTGCTACCATGTATCCTTTTTGGTTACAACTTCGTCCATAAGTCGATGTAAAAGATACAACACCATTGTAATTATTAATATCATTAATAATAGCTTGTTTTTAGTATTATATCTAACAATAGTATCTCTACGAAGTGTATTTCTAGAAATACTAACGCACTTGGTTGTAGATATTTTTGGATGAATGTAGTCCAATGAGGATTGTCCACCAAGCATAGTGGAAACCCGACATTTGCTATCAATTCCGGTAGTCCTTCGTGGTCGCATGAAGTTCTTGTGAGTACATCCAGTTGTTGAGAGTAGGACCACTAGACCGGCCCGGAGATCCAAACCGGAGATGTGCACGATTTGTATCCACACCTCCATGTTTGTATTGACACTTTTGAAGTGTCTGTTTAGATGGGTCGTGCCAATCCCTTCGCCAAGCAAACTTCTCCGGCGGTGTTTACTTTGTGCTTTGAACTCAGGGGACTCGCTCACTAGTTTACCGGTTGGCACCAACTCAAAATGCTCCCAACATTTAGCCTTTTGTTTTGTGGCTTTTCGTTTGGTGCTAGAGCCAAAAGTAGTTTCATGTGTATTGGCGCGTCATGAATGTCTTCCAAATCAATTGGATCGGTGCTACCACCAAACCGCTCAATAATGTCATCCGAATTGGAATTTCATTAAGACCATCGAAATCATCATCACTTGGTTGTATAGATTGCTTGTATAGAGTTGGAGAATTGCTTGTCTAACTCGTGCTTTTGTAATCTCTCGAGGAAGTGGGACTGAGGCTCATATGGTTTGATAGGAACATGAGACGAATCTGTGGTGTATCCGAACTCTCTTTAATATCGATCGATGTCTCGCCACCATTTCACATGCTCCTCATCGCTGGGACGGTATCTTTTCTTTATTTGCAACTGGCATCTTTACATGGATTTCTAGTAATTGAACTTCACTTTTGGTAGTAACAATTGTAACACTTTCATTGGGATTCACCGCGCATTAATTGGCAAAGTACGGTGCTGCTGCTCGATAAAGCAATTGCCATCGACCCATTTGTGTCTCAAGATTCTTGATTGCGCCGCCTTGATTTTGAATATTAACGCCTTGATTTTGAATATTAGTATCCGTCTTGTGCATGAACTGCTCGGTTCTCTCTATGAATTTATCGTTTTCTCCATAAATTTATTGATTGAGTCTTCTAATGATGTATTCTTTTCCGTCTTTAAACCGTGGTCCGAAATTATTCTCGATTATCTTTCCAAGAGAAATTTGGATGGTTTCGCACACCGGATTATATGTGTTGGAGTACGGGTTATTTTGTTTGGCGACCACCTTGAATGTAATCGAATTGCTCAGTCAGTAGTGATAGAATAGGACATTCGATGTGTAGTGATTTGCCCCACACTCTTCACAAGTTGATTTCTTCATTTGCATTACATACGGATCGATTGTAACATGTTCTCCACTTTGTGTGCCAAAGAATTTATTTTTGCAGATATAACCGTGATAATGTCTACTTCCTCATTAATCTCTTTAGCCTGCTGCATTGCGATAAAATCTCCAACGAGCATGTTGTCTTCATCAATCTCAGAAATTGCGTCATATCTCATGACATTAGCCTGCTGCATTGCGATAAAATCTCCAACGAGCATGTTGTCTTCATCGATCTCAGAAATTGCGTCATATCTCATGACATTAGCCTTGTGCATTGCGAAGAAATCTCCAACAAGCATGTTATCCTCATCAATGCTAGATTGGCTCTGGATGATCCGTGGAGTCAAAAAGTCTCCAACTAGCATATTGTCTTCATTGATCTCCTGGTATTCCATCTTGTGTTGTGGTCTGAAAAAAAGACAAATTGAAACTGAAATAAACTAAAAATAATAATAATAAAAATTAAATAAATAAAGTTCGAATTAGTGTCAATATAATTGAAAAGAACTAAAACTAAATCCCCGGCAACGGCGCCAAAAACTTGTCAGCGATTTTATGTCTTTAATAATTCCGCAAGTGCACGGATCATTTCAAGTAATAAAGTGGATTGTGAGTCCAAGTATCGTTCCCACGAAGATTTAGATAGTTCGGTTCAATTATACTAACCTTAACCGAATCTAAAGAACTTTGGATGTTTGTATGATTAAGAACTAATTAAAGTATAAACTAAAATTAATTAACTAATTAAAATTCAAACAACTAAAAAAATTAAACTAAATGAGAATTACTTTAAAATTGGAAAAGAAAAGAAAAGAAAAGTGTACTAGGATCTCGAATCCACTTATATCAATTATCTTTAACCCGAACCATTAAATTTGATAACATGATTTACTTATGAAGATCAATATTCCTAATTTAATTTAATAATCTCTTTCGAGTAGAATTAAATCTATTCCTATATGCGACCCGACTATATTTCTATGACGAATGCGAGCATACAAGAATGCATTAGAATTTGTGAATACTTAGAGATCACGAAAGATAGCGGTATATATTATCATCTCTATCGGACTCTACGACAATTAATATATGTATAACCTATTTTCCTTCTCTCGAAGGTAAAACAAGCCACAAAAATCATACAACTATTAAGCATATAATTGTAGATGAAGAGAAAATCAATATCAATTGTTCAAAAATAAAAACATGCTTAAATATCAAAAACTAGGTTCAAGAATTAAAGATTCATGATACAAACTTCATCACGATCCTAGCACTAATTAATTCTAGCCTAGCATACTAATAATACGAAAATAAAGAAGAGATGAAAATATGGAGTTCATCACCCGGATAAGAAGAAAATAATTGGGAGATACAATATTGAACTTGATCTTTGTTTTAATCTTGAAAGGATGAATCTTGATCTTCGTTCTTGATTTGTCTCCCGTTCTTCTCTCCAAATTCGGCTCCCCAAAATTCCATCCATGTTATGAGTTAATAACTCATATATATAGTTACCTAATTGTGCCCTAAAATATCTCAAAATATTATGCAAATCGCGTCAAAAAAAGGTTTCCTAATCGAATTAGAATTCAAAAGGAAACAAAATTCCGCAGCCAAAAGTTAGCATAGGTACTGTGTTTTCAAACTACCATAACTTCTTGTAGAAAGTTTCTAAATTGAGATCCGTAAAAAGTGGTAGACTCGTAATTCGATTATCTTTCCAATGGTATATCATTTACTCGTTGATTTCACCAAATTTTATGCTCTTTTCGTCCAATCTTCTCCAGTATGCTTATAAACTATCCAAAATCGAAATATAAAGAATAATACAATAAATTAAGTATAAATTCAATAAAACGACGGGATAAAAGTTTGGTTTAAAGCGTAGAATAAAGTGCATAAAATGCACTTATCAGATAGGTTTCAAAATTTTTGTTTTTCATGTGTTCATGATACCAGGAATCCTCGAAATCTGGATTTTCCAGAAGTAATTGAAGTTTCAGCATCCAAGTGGCCATTGATGGCAGAGTTGGATATTTGTTTCTGTTTTCCATGAGTTTAAATGATTGACTCGCAGAAAATTCCGTAAGTTGAGGATTTTTGAGTTTCAGCATCCAAGTGGCCATTGATGACAGAGAAGGAAGGGGGACGGATGAATTGTAGGGGAAGAAAGATTAACAAAAGTAAATGATTATTGTATATAAATGGACCTTTGGGTAGGATCGGATAATCAAAGAATCATCCAAGTTGAATATAATATACATGTGGTGTGGAGTAGGATCGGACATATCTTGTAAGAAGATTGATTGTATGCTACAGTTTGCTTTTTCTCTTTCATATTATAAAAAATAAAGGTTGAACCCAAGTCCCCACCACCCCTGCCCTGGGTCTTACAGATGGTTGAATATAATATACATGTGGTTGTGGAATTTAAGGTCCCAAAGTTGAATATTTGTGCGTTCACATATTATTAAAATTTATTCTGTTAGAATTTGGAACCGACAATGTCAACAAAAATAAATTCTTAGGTTCCACCATTGTAATTGCATACACCAAATTTCAAGGTCATTAATCATTCCCACACAATTTCTGAACTTTCACATGGTCAACAATGACATGAACATTGTCAGGGATGAAGCCCAAAGTTGAATTGATATGTAAATTTTACAAATGGTCAAAAAATGATTTTTTTTTTTCAAATTTTAATTTTTATCTTGCTTTTGGTATTCATTATAACAATACCAATAGAGGACATTAGATCAAAATCGTCATTATTTAATCTAGTTTAATATTTGTGGAAATATCGTGTTACTTTCTCTTGCATTGTCATAAAATGTTGTTGATGAGTTGATTATAATATTATAGATCTTTAGAAATCTTAGAAAACGTGGCCCGTCTTGACATTTGGAGTCGACGAGAATGTCAAGATAGGCCTAAAAATGCCCATTGATGACAGGGAAGGAAGGGAGATCTTGGAAGTATGTGATGGAGGTGGCTTTTTGTTTGTTTGTCGTGTCGGCTTGTTGCAGTCCAAGATCCAAAAAGGGTATAAGCTTAAAATATTATTTCTTTAAGACGTCATTTTAATTAATTAGGGTTAATTTTATAATTTGTTAACAGTGCAGGTACCAGGAGTGCAATTTTCATTATGTTTGGTAATTAGTTTTAGGGAATTTCGAAATGTGGTTAAAAGTGAGGGGTGGAATTGAAATGGCTAACTTTGAAAACATTTACAAAAGAGTGGTTATATTTGTATTATAGTTTTTATTTGTCGCATTATATTTTTATTGCATTTAAAGACCCTGACCTTTGTTTATTATAGTATTAATGTCCTTAACTTTTTTTCATTAAATTCTTATCTTCAACTCTCATTAATTAACACATCTCATCCTTAATGATGGTTTTTGTCAAAATATGCTGTTTTGAAATGAAGAAAAAAAATATTTTGTGGCACTTTTGTGTTTATTATTTGTTTTTAAAAAAAATATGATGGAGAAATAAGTCGTTTTACACTCTCCCAACAAAATTTTTGAAAGAAAATTATAGAGCCAAATATTGCTAACTAATGGAAATTTGAGGATAAGAATGCAACAAAAAATGTTAAATACATGAGTGCTATAATGAGCAAAAATTGATAATTTTAAGTACAATTAAAATGTGGTGCAACTAATAAAAAATGTGGTGTGAATATAATTACCCCTTGCAAAAATGAACTCTTTTAGATGCGAATTGTCAATTATACCTTTCATAAAAATGGTCACATTTTGTGGTTAAGATTTCATCATATTTTGGACTAATATAATAAGTTCCAAAAAAAGCTATCAAATTAGATTTTACAATTACACACAACAAATCTCAATTAGCTCATAATTTTGATATATATCTCACTTTCATAACATTTTTTCATGGTTGTTAATGTGACTTAAGAACATGAGGTTTTAATCCGATTAACATTTAACTTGTTGATTAAAATTGGAAGTGAGAACTTGAAATCTTGATAATCGAAGTTATAATTTGAAAGTAAGAAAATGTTAACATTTTTTTATTAAGAACTTGAAGCTTATTATAGTATTAATCTGGGACGTTGAAGATTCGTACTTTTAATCGCATAATCGACAGTTGAGATGAACTGTTAAAACAATAGTTCGTACACAATTTATTTCCTTGAACTGTCATTTTAGACAATTTATCATTTTCTTACTACTGTTGCATGTTTCAGATTGGTGCTGTTACAACAATAGTGTGCGACACATCCCATTTTATCTTTGTTATTGCTAACATTATTGTGTTATGGTAGATATTATTTTTGAGGACTTGTGGAACTGTTTTAATAATTCAGGAGAAAACTTCGCAGAAATACTTTTAGACTGTTTGGCAAACTCTATTTTCAGCAGTTCAGCCATCATTGATAGGAAATAAATTTCTGAGGGTGAATTGCTTGGAAAAATTTTTTGGGATGAGCAGAGCAGCTGATTAACATTTCTTGTCCCACCCCACCCAGTAGCGGAGTAAGACTTGAGTTGGGGCCTCCAAAATTAACAATTCTTAAAGTTTTATCAAAACAACATTAAGTAATCATACTCTAAAAATTATGATATTTGAACTGTAAATACTTGAGACTAAGGACTACAACATATTAAAATTTCAGAACTTGACCATGTCATTGGATATGTGAAAACGTGGTTAAAATTGCTTGAGAAACTGTTATAGGTGCACTAATGCAGCCCGGTAAAACTAACATAATAAATTCATATGACAAGGTTTTCGAAAGTGATTCCAAATTGAGTTATTATACCACTTATATATCTATCAAACTCTACTGATTTGACTCAAAATTTCAAAGTACACAATAAGTTATAATGTTTCAAATTTGTGGGAAGAAAGCTGAATTTCAAAAAATATAACTAGGCAACCTCATCTTCAAATTCCAAAACGGCAATTTAATAACAAATTCGGTTTTCCTCAACTTTACAATTAAAAACATGTTCAATAATGTATTAAAATTTACATCATAAATGGCTCGATTATATCGACGCCAAAATATAATTAATATTAAACCACGCCATTTATTTTCAAGGCCACTACTCTACACCATCACACCAATGCCAATCACATCAATATGAGGATTTAATCATTTTGGAGTAAGTATTTCATAAGAAACACTCAGTAGTAAATTATACTATCATGTGAGAAAATATACAAAATTAATATGCGACATTGCAATCATTTAAAACATACATAAGAACAATATCTCCGGCAACCGGCACCACATGAACTTAAAAGTGATTACCTTCAATCACTAAAATACATATGCGATTACCTTCAATCACAATCATAAAGTTCCAATTTTAAAATTTAACATGGCAATCAATTTACATATCAATTTCTCAATTTAAAATCATACAACTTAAAATTTGGTAGCATAAGAAATACCTCAAAAGGATTTTCGGTTGCAATTGATGGTGGAAAAAAAAGGTTGCTGCACTTTTCAAAGAAAAAAACCCGCACGCTTTCCCTTTTCTATTTACGTATTATTGTGCATAAGTAAATTATTTATTTTAAATTTATTTATAAGTTAACTTTTTAATTTAAGCCAAACATACTTATATCTCAAAGCAATAAGACTAGCATGCTTTTACTATTTATGCTTTAGAAAAATGTGTCAAGAAATAGTTTACAATTAACCAAAAAATTAAACATTATTATTTTGAAAAAAATTGATGTTTATGTATTGACTAATACATAAGAGCCTCAATTTTATAAATTAATCTTTTTAAAAATCTCAAAATATATATTGTCTAAGTTTACTAAGATTGTATTTGATACAATATATTAAATTGTATAAAAAATTTATTTAAAAAAATAATAATAAAATTAAGACTTGCATCTTCTTCTTTTTTCTCTTTATTTTCTTGGTAGTGTTGGAGAAGATGAAGGTCATGTATTCTTTCTCTCTCTTTATTTTCTTTTTACATCTTCTTTTATTTATTTCTTGTTAAAATATTTATGTTTTATCCATTTTTCCCCTCACAATAGTGCCTCCTATGACTTGCACATGCCAACTTAACATGAATTTTAATCCGAAATGTGTTAAATAATGGAATGGGTATATATAATAAGTTTTACATAGTGGGGCTTCTGCAACAAATCTTGCATAATCATACCAAATATGTAATATATTAGGGTTTATCTTACCAAACATGACATGAGAATTACTATACCATGAAGATGATAATTCGTAGAGCTCTACAGCAACATGGGGCCAAGAGTTCACATGAAACTCAATATTTGTTTAAACTGGTTTATGATTTCTCCTTAAAGAGCCATAAAATTAGTAATTGAATTTAAATATAAATACATATAAGAATCGATATGGAAAGAGTCTCTTGTTATGTACTCGCTTTAATCTTGAGAATATAATTGCTTGATTGAAATTTTTTGAGTTTCGTTAGCCAAACATTAATAAAAGAACTCAATAATTAATGTGAACGCACATGACAAGTGTCTTTATTAAATTGTTTGTTCGCATGTTACACCTTTTACATAAATATTAAACTTTATATGAAAAACAAAAACAAATCGACGACATTGTTAGTAATTCGTGCCTGGCAATTTCATTTAATACACCACTACCAAAAGACGTTTATATTATATGACATACAAACTACTTTGCTAACAATAATTCACGCCTGATGATTTCATTTAGTATGTACACCCCACCAAACCAAATAGGCCTCAAATGATGTATATATATCCTTATTTGGGTAAAAAGACAAAACGTCCTTACCTATTGAGGGTATTGTGGAAAACGTCCCTACCTTCGAAATTTTGGCATTTTCACCCTTACCTCTTTGGATTTCTTGCTAAAAGGTCCTTGGTCCAAAAATAGGTAGGGACGTTTTGTGCTATTTACCCTCCTTATTTTAATTATGAAGAAGAACAAAAGAATTCGAATATTTTGAAGAATATATTCGTTCTACTTTTGCAATTTCAAACACAGCTCAATCTTCTTAATTACTAGATACGTAGATTTACACTAATGTTAAGATTAGAACAATAAATAAATGACAAAAAATAAACAATACGAGAATTTATACAGTTGTTTTAATGTGAGAGTTCAGTGGAGGAGCAAAACTTATAAAGTTGAGGGGTCTCAAATAGGGTTGGGCCGGGGGAGAGGGGGTTGCCTCCTCTGAATTTTTTTTATTTTTTTCTCAAACCACATTTACTGAGTCAATTCTTATGAGAATCTAATAATTTTTTATAAGTCATAGTCTTTAAAAAAACTTATAATAAGTCATTGCACAAAAGTATAATCTATATATATTTTATCTAAAACTAAGTTATGTAGTCGATGGACACTAATTTAAACCCTTTTAATAGTGTTATATTCAATTATTATTTGAACACGATATGCATTGACAAGCAAAGTACCTTTATTAATTTTGTCGTATCATTTGAGGAATGAGCCAATCATTTAAAATTTTATATTATTAATTTTATTAGGTCAATAGGTCCAATTACCTTACATTAAGAGTCAGTTTGGTCTAATTTATGAACTAGTTTATTTGACCAAAATGACTTATTTGATAAAAAATAGTTTATTTGACTAAAAAATTTACCTTGGTAGCCTGATATTTTTTACTATTGTTTGTCAAATAAACTATTTCGATTAAATAAACTAATTTATAAACTGCACCAAACAAGCTCTAATTGATATTGGGTCAATAGATCTAATTGTCATCTATTAAATTGATATATTAGGTAAAAGTTAAATCATATATCAAAAAACTACCAAAAAAAATAAATAAATAAACCCAAAAAGTTGGGGGGTCCAGGTCTCTCCTGGAACCTCCCAGCTCCGCCCCTGTGTGAGACAATGTTCTATCTTTAGCCGCATGAGTCTTATTTTTTTCTTATAACGAATGATGATTTTTGTTTACAACAAATCGCCTTATATATAATTAGGTCCGGGCAAAAACCAACACAAACCGCTCAACCCCACCTACCTGAGCGGTTTGGGTCAATTTTTAAGTTTAATTGGATTGGATTCGGGTTCGAGATTCCAAAATAACGTCGGGTCAGGTCGGGTCGGGTTGTGGATTAGGCCAGTAAACCCGACCCGACCTTATCCAATTAATTTTGGCTAAATGTTGCTGCCAGGCGCTGCCCTAAAACTAAAAGGTCGAGCCTTGTTCAAACATGTTCTAAATCACAGGCGGAAAGTTTTTTAATAGGCAGTAAAAGCCAAACATTAAAATAACTCAATAATGTGAAAGCACATGACAAGTATTAAAATAATAAATTGTTTATAGTAATAGCAACAAAATAAGTATTAAATTTTTTGTTCCCACACCTTTTACATAATGCGAAGGCATGTGAATACATAATGCGAAAGCATGTGAATGCACATGATCACAAATATTCAACTCCACATCCACATGCATATTATTATATTAAATAGAAACATGAAACTAACAATTTCATTGTGACTATATTGATAAAGATTTTTATAGATTATAAATTATAGATCTTACGAAATGCGTGGATGAAAATCAAGAGCGGAGAGGGAAGAGGGTTTCCTGGGAAGACCAAGACCTCCCAACTTTTTTGAATTTTTTTTAATAACTTACCAAAGCAAAAAATATTAAATCTCAAACTCAACAATGAATGAACTAAACAAATAAAACTCAACAAAATTGATTCATCTAAAATCACTTCTTCTTCTTCATAGACACAGTTCACATTCACGTCTTCAGCTTTTGATACAAAAAAATTGATTGCGATTTTATCTTCAGCCTTTTTCACTTAAGTTAGAGATTTTTTTTTTCCTTTCTTACTATGGTAGAATATTAATTCCGCCAAACAAATTCTATCTTGAGTTGAAGTCGTGATTATTTTGTTGTCGACATGTTCTAAAATTGGAGGAAAAAACATAGTCTCAGAAAATATATTAAAAAATTTAGTAGTGCACACAATTTAATTCGGATTAAGTTTGAATCATTCAATGAATCAATAATCAAGAAGAAAGTATTGAAGTTAGTCTTTTTAATCAATCAGAAAAAATACGAAGTGAGTATCGAATACGTCTAACTGCATTGTTCGATATCTTGTAAGCTTTTAAAGATTATGACTTATAAAAAACATTACATTCTTATAAAAATAGGCTTAGTAATTGTGGTTTGAGAAAAAAAATTGTGGGGGCAACCTCTTGATAGGGGTTTCCTCTCCCCCCAGCCTACCCCTTTGCCATATCTTAGCTCTGACCGTGTTTAAGGACTCCCCAACTTAAAGTATAAGTCTGGGCATCCGGTGGATCGGTCCGGGTATTTCAATACCCGGAACCACATGTTACAATTCGGTTCCAAATAATTATTAGAACCGAACCCGTCTACCCGTAACACTTAAAAAAAAAATCTTTAGTTGACATTAAAAAAAAAATTAAAAATTGCAAACTCGTTAACATTAAAGTATGTTAGATAGTAAAATAATTTGTGAAAGATATAAATATTAACTGGAAGAATAGAGACCAAAATTGCAAATTCATAAATTAAGGTAAAAAAAAGGGAAAATTACATCTCAAAATTGAGGATTCGTTTTGGTTAAAGAGGAGTTATGCCTTCACATCTCACTATGTGTTGAGTGCGAGAGAGAGATGAATGAAAGTGCAAGAGAGACGATAATGTTTGTATTGAGAATCTAAGCAAATAACGATTGAGAATTTGAGATTTGGGTAATTAGAATTGAGTCAATTAAGTTTGAGTTTAAGAGTGATGGATTTTGTACTTTTTATTTGGATCTTGAATAGTTGGACTCTTGTTGTTGGTACCGTGGTGTTGGATCGTGGGTCATTGGAGTAGGGTAAAAAATTGTAAAAAAATAAAAAATTTATAAAAAATGACATATTCGGTTCTAATCGGGTACCCATGGTTCTAGTTCAAGAACTAAGAACCGACCCGAACTCGATCAGTTCTCGGTTCCGTTTCCTCGTTTTAATTTTTTGGAACTGGACTGGAACCGAAGGTTCCGATTAAAATGTCCACCCCTATTAAATTGTATGACTTCGTAACTGATGAAAGATAATGTTTAATTAACTTATAAGTGTTTATAAACACACACAAACATACTCTTCATGCACTCCCACCAAATAGGCATCAAATTACATATATACTCCTGTTTCAATTATTATGTCAAAATTGACATTTTACTTGAAGGAAAAAAATAGGAATTCAAAACATTGTGAAGTAATTTTTGCAATTTTAAATTAGCAAATCTAATTAAAAAAAATATGATTTTAATCATTTTTAGACAGGACTCAATGTTTTGATGATTGTTTGATTATCCTATCCTATCTTGATCGTGTTCATTTACCCAAAGGTCCATTTGTAGACAATAATCATTCGTTTTCCTTAATCTTTCTTCCCCTACATTTCCTCTGAACCCCTTCCTTCTCTGTCGTCAATGGCCACTTTGCAGCTAAAATACAAAAATCTGTCTTTCTGAGCGATGGTGTAGAGGATCTAGCTGTTGGAAATTGTGTTTAATTAAGTTGGATTTAACCAACTTTGACCAAATAATTGATTGGGTTCCGTTAATCAATTGAGGTGGAACCTTGGTTTAGCACGGTCTACTCCGCAAATAGATGTTCATTGTATATTTGGTTGTGCAAAACTATTTCCGAGTGAATAAGAAATTATAGCCAAAAGTGGACACATTAAACTTGAAATATAAAAGGTAAATTGGAGAAAAAGTGGGAACCTTGTCCCACATCGGAAAATGAATAGTAACTTAATCTATTTATATAATCCAAAATTGGAATTGGGTTTGAGCCCAAGGGGTACCACAAGTATTTGGAAGGGGAGAGACCTATATCCTATTGGGTTCGGGTCCAAAGCTACCGCTAGGCCAGACTCAAACTCGTGGGTCGTGGGTCGTGGGTATCGAGATTGGGCTTAGCCCAATATAAACTTTTTGCCTTCTAATAATATCTCCAAGTCTGTCATTTTAATTTTGTGCACTTTTATTCAAATAAGTAATTTTTGTGCGTTCATATATAGAATATAATTTACACAATTTTATCCAACAATCTTAAGACGAAATTTATTTGTTTTGGTTCCATTGTTACTTATTATATTCTGTGCGTAGAAATTAGTTGTTCTTTACTGTTATATAATCCGTGCAAGCATATTAAAGTTCTGTTAACAATTTAATTGCATTCATATTAAAAGTTTCTGTTAACAATTTCAATGCATGCAAATTTAAATACTGCATTATTTTGAAATAGTGTACTTTTATTTTGTCATTTGCCAATAAGTGTGTATTAAATTTCTGAAACAGAGTGCATAAATTTCAACTTGTTTATTATTTATTCTAAAACAATAAATTTTTGAATTTGTGCATTATCTTTTGGCTTTTTCTGAAACGAAACAGTGTATTAATTATTGGTTATTTTGGAACAGTGTGCAATACGGAAAAACTATTAATATTCTGCTTTAACGTGTTGTTTAAAGTATTCTGCTGAACGTGTTGTTTAATTGATTCAAAGCATCCCAGGCCATTTAAATTAGGAATAATTGTATCAAAGTCTCCAACATTTCAAAAACGTTAGTGATACGCTTCTAACCTAAAAAAAAAAAATATAGACCAGACATCCCAACGTTGAAGTGAAAAAAAGACCGTAGGCCCTCTTAACATTATTAATCGTTATGTTCGATTATTTACATTTCAATCAACTGGATCTTGTTCTGGCTTGATGTATATTTTAGATTCTTGGTTAGCGTAGTTCCTGTCTGCACATTTTTGTTTTCGTTTCTTAATTTTAATTTTTGCAGTGAATTTGAAGCGGGCTTGTACCTATCAAAATTTGTAGTTGTCAGTTGTTGAAATAAATTGGGTCTGGCCGATTGTGGGAAATTATCATGTTTGCTTCCAAGAAACGAAACAGATCTTGAAGCTATCAACATATGTGGAGATTGCAAATTTTTGTTTCTTGAGGATCTCGAGGCCACCACACCAGACTCGTACCGAAGGAGAACACTTTATGTCTGATATCAGGTAAACATTTTATGTTCCTTCAGTATGCTGAATGCCGATGGATTGAAATCAAATTATATCTACTCCATTGTTTATTCATTTATTTATTTTTGCAGGAAATGCAGTACAAAGGAAGAGACTTTTAGACTGTTTGGCAAACTCTATTTTCAGCAGTTCTGTCATTGTCGATAGGCAATAAATTTCTGAGGGTGAACTGCTTGGAAACAATTTTTGGGAAGAGCCGAGCAGCTGATAAATATCCAATGGCTCTGGGAGCCCTTCTGTACCCAGATACAATTTGTTCTTTCAGGCAATGGGAACATACTCTTATAAGCCGGTGCATTGTCCATGTTCCGCTTAATGTTCTAACATAGACTACTTTTTTAGTTTCTCTCTTGTTTTTGGTATCCTTTATTTAATCCAGTTTAAGATTTGTGGGATTATCGTGTTAATCCCAAAAAAATAAAAATTAAAAAGGTCAAAAAAGAGACGATTTGTGGAATTATGTGGTGATTAATGTTTTATTTTGGTTTGTTAGTTAAATATCTGTTGAGGCACTTAAACTCGACTTCCAATTCAAACATTTCTTGTCCCACCCCACCCCACCAACCCACTTACCCCAAATGTACTGGTATTCTGTTGCAATGCTGGTCAAGAATTTAGTTAAGTGGTTATCCTCTCCTTACGAACTTTTGATGTGTTGATTTATAGTTTTTGACTTATAGTTTCTTGAAAATCTTTTATCTCGTTTGTATGGAATGAAGATTCGATCATTTTTCCCTAATCGCTTTATCATATGTTGTATAGTTGAATTATATCGAGTTACTTAAAGTTTGATTCTATCTCATTTTTTTCATTTGTTGGGAGCATTGACCGATATTGTACTCATTTGGTTGTTTTTGCTTTTGATATTTTAACAAATGAAATTGTCTACCTTCATGTAGTTACAAAACAATGTCAGTTCATTAATAAAACTTTCTAAGCAACATTTTGTCATTCTAAACAAAATTTCATTGATTGATTTCTATTCAACATACCTTCTAGATTGTTCGATCCTAGACGTTTTTGTGAATGTTCGGAAAGGTTTGATAGAATTTTAAGTTTATCATCCAGTGTAGGTTGAGTAACGTTGTCAGAAAATATAGAAAACAATCTATACATCATAATTAGAGATGGCCCCTAATTTCAACTATCAAACAAAGGTGAAAATAGAGTAGCAAGTCTTTTGATATATCGTTTTAGATATACAAAACCAAAAAAGCCATACCTAGTAAAAATTAACAAGTGATTGATCATATGAGAAAAAGGATAACGTAATCTGTCTCTCTCATTGCAATCCGAAATGTCTCTTAAGGTAGTCTCCTGCAATTAAATAAACGGAATTGGGACTCTTTGAGGGTTGTGGTATGTATACTAGAAACTAAGGTTCTAAAATGCGTAATGCTTGGGCGGAGAGGCGAGGTCGAGGTCACAAGATTGAGCCTAGGCGCGTCTAAGCGTGGCAATGCGCGGCCAATGCGTAAAAATGAGCAATGCGATGCGAGGCGAGGCGAGGCGAGGCGAGGCGGCAAGGCCAAGCATCAAGCCTAGGCGTACGCATATGCGAGCATTTTAGAACACTGCCAGAAACAATGACTTGAAGCTCTTCATTTCCCATGTCTCGTTGTTCTTCTTGAATTTGCATAGCAGATTCTACAACAGATTGCTTGCAGTAATGTACTAGAATCTTCTGCAACGTTGGAATATCACAGAAATTGGAAGGAATCTTCTTCAAATTACAAAATTTCAACACTAGTTGCTCTAGTTTGGGGAATGGATAACTTGAGGCATTCCATTCTGTAACAAGTAGAGAAGATAGTTTCAAGACTTTCAGTTGTTGGAACTCGCCTTCAGTTGTGTTCCATTTCTGTCCCTCAAACCTACCTTTTTGTAATTTGAGAACGACAAGGTTCGGCAATCTCCCAATTATCTTTGCTCGTTCCCAAGACATATAAAAGCTTGCCAGGGTCAATTTTCTGAGATTCAATGGCAAACTGATCAAATGTGTCACATAATTAGGAGGAAATGTTAATCTGAGCGATTCAAGCCAGTTAAGGAAGCTCAAATCCTGAAAGTCTTCGAGAGAGCATTTCAATTTCCGAAGATTGGGCGAACATCTCAAAATTTTCCCTTCCATTTCATTGGAAATTTTAAGATTAGAAATACTTTGTAGGTTATTTATCTGGAAGATCTCATCCTCAGTTGCTCGTAGACTACAAGATTTACTGAACCGTGAATAGCCCTCGAAAATCATATGTCTCAAATTCACCATTTCAAGAAGGAAATCGGGTATTTCAACTTCTGTACCATTTTGCACATAGAGATTCTAGTTTGTGGAACTTTTCCATTTGTGGCACTATAAATGGAATAACCAAGTACCTCACATTAACCAGTCGTTTAAGTTGAGTTAGATCAGAAATGAGGAAGTTTTCGTCTGACCGATGGTAGATCTTCGGCGTTTGAAGCTGCACAAGTACTTGAGTAAAAGAATGGTCTAACAGAGAGCTTAAATACAGGGCAAAAGTACTTGAGTAAAAGTTAGTAGCCAGACTATTTTGTTGCTCCTAAAAGTTAGTGGATCATCATCAGTGGTAACAACAGAATTAGATCATATTATCATTGTCAACAGCGGCAGCTTTGATACGATCATCACAAAGTACCGCCCATCATTAGAGGCTATAACAGATATGGGAAAAATGGTAAGAGAAAAGAAGGGAGTCAGAGAACTTACCTTTTGACCTCTTTCAGAAAATTTTGTTCTTCACCTATCCTCAAGCACATATCATGCAGTAGATCGTGAACATTACAAGTCTTGACTCTGCCGAGAGATGTTCTTTTGGCAACTTGTATCAGGCTCCTATCAATTAGATCCACAAGATATTCGTGAGGCCACATCCTCTGAGTTTTTCCCTCTTCTTTCTTTATAAATCCTTCACCAACCCAACGACGCGTCAACTCTTTCACTGACATTTCTTCGCCTTCCTTGAATGCTCCAAAGTAAAGAAAACATGGTTTCAAATGCATTGGTAAATGCTTGTAGCTAAGTTCTAGTATGTTGTTGAACTTGTTCGGGTCTTCAGATATAACTGAACTCAAACTTGTTGCAACTTTGTGCCATAGGTGTTCTTTCATCTCAATTTTTCCAAGAACGGCGCCTATCACAACCACTGCAAGTGGTAGTCCTCGACAATTCTTTGCAATTTGTTTCCCAATGTCTACCAATTCTTGAGGGCAATGTTCTTTCTGGAACACTTTCCTCTGTAGTAATTCCCAACATTCAACATCTGATAGTATAGGAAGTTCATTGACGACACTATGATGTGAAGCTTTTAAACCAACTTCTTTGTGCCGAGTGGTGAATAAGATTCTGCTTCCATTTTTGTCGTCTGGAAAGTGTCTTCCAAAATCATTCCATGCATTTACATCCCATATATCATCAACGACAATGAGATATCTCCGTTTTATTAAACTTTTGTAGAGGGCTTCAACCAAGCTTTCATCATCCATTTGCATAATCGTTTCTTTGTCATGGTCCTTTACTGACCTCAAAATGTCAGCAAATATATTTCTCTTATTATATTTTTGAGAAACAACACACCAAGCACGCTTGTCAAAATGATGGACAACGGAGGGATTATTGTATAGTTTCTTTGCTAAAGTTGTCTTCCCAACTCCAGGCATTCCAAAGATGGAAATAATTTGTAGGTGTTCTGGTCCTCTAACAAGTTGTTCTGCAATTTCGGTCTCCTTGTTATCAAACCCCACAACAATGTCTTCCAAAATGAGAGGCCCTTTTTCTTGCGATGATACTTGTTCAGTTGGATAGTTTTCAGCTTCTACAATGCCAGTGTCAATATTCTTCTTCGTTTCTTTGATACCCATCATAATACACTTAATCTTGTCCACGAACTGAGGGAGCCTGAGGGTGAGATACCAGACAGGAGGAAATGTGTTGATAATATATTCAATTTCATATGCTATGTCTGCGGTTTGTATCAAAAGTTCTTCAAGTTGTGGGTGTTGCTGCAACGTTATATCTGTGAGGGAGGATCGCAATAAGATTAGCTTCTCGTGGAGGGTTACAATTTGATCGTTCACACCAACAATTTGGTCAGCCTTGTGATTGAGTAGGTGAGTGAGATCATCAAGGAGAGAATCAACAATGAAGAGTGAAACCACAGCAGTCTTTCGAGTCGTACAACTTGGCATGTTCGAGACTACGATGCAATGCTCCTTGATCTTTGCTTCCACGAGCTCAAAGTTTCGTAACAGATTCGAAAGTTCCAAATCCATTCTAGGTGCCTGGACTAGATTCCTGACGAAAAAGAATGAATACAAGAAACTTCCAAACTCGTTGAGCACAGCTTCGATGTGTGTCAATGGATTGACTTCAGAGGGGTGAAGGCACGGTGTATCCCCAAGAAAGTTGAGAAGAAAACCAAACTTATTCCGAAGAACTTCAATTGAACCCTCGACTGAAACAATGAAATCTGGGTGAATACCGTGTATCTCTTGTAAAATATGGAGGAAAAAGTCAATAAAGAAATCAAGAATTTCATCTGGAGGATTGGAAGTAGTACTCTTGGACAATTGCTGCTTTGGAACTGTGAAGAATACTCCAATCTCTTGCAATAATAACAATAAAATTTTTGAAATTTTCTTGCAGTCTTGTCTACTTTTAAACTGGCAATACAATGCTGAAACCGCAAGCTTCTCTAATAAATAAATTACTTCGTCATCGTTGGATGCTTTGATTTTGAGGGCGGCAAATACAATGAGGCTTGCATGCCCAGGAAAGGTTTCAAAATTTTTTTTCTTCATGAGTTGATGATTCCAGAAAACGTCGAAATCTGGATTTTGCAGAAGTAATTGAGTTTTTTTGAGTGTCAGCAGCAAAGTGGCCATTGATGACAGAGAAGGATTAACGAAAGTGAATGATTATTGTATACAAATAGACCTTTTGCTAAATAAACATGATCAAGATAGGATCGGATAATCAAAGAATCATCAAAATTAAAATGTTAGTGTTATCTATATCTAGTGAGAAGATCATTTTGCTTTTTCTCTTTCATATAATATACATTTGTGCGTTCACTTTATTAAAAAGTGCAACGCGAGAAAGGGCAAAGGGGAAACTGATTCTCATAGAATTTGGCCCCACAATGTCAACAAAAAATAAATTCTTAGGTCCCACCATTGTAATTGCATACACCAATGATGAGTGCAATTTTAGTATGTATGTTGTGTGTTTATCTTATTTTGTTAGTAATTATTCATTCATAAAAGTACTAATTAAGGCCTTATTTGAATTAGGACATATTGTGAACAACTATGAAGATTTGGGGAGTAAGATAGAAGTTTTTGAAGTATTGGGACTAAACATAAAACTTTAGAGCAAAAAGAACTGAATGTGCAATTAAAATATGAAGTGGGGACTATATAAAATACACATCAAAACTTGGAAGACTAAAGCTTGCAAATTTTGAATTGGAATCAAAATTTGGCAATTGTTTAGTGTTCGCGGTCAAATCGCGGTTTGTAAACCCTGACTTTTTGGCTTACTTTTAATTCTAGATGAGGCATTTTTCGTCTTTTCACGTACACAAGTTTCAAAACTAATAAAACACTATATAAAGACTGAATTTAAGTCAAATTAAAAGAGGAAGACGGCTAGAAACAAGAGAGAAGAACCACGTCAAAGAAGAGTTTCTGAAAGATTTCTTCTCCTTTAATCCATGCCGGGTTCTACCAATTCTTTTGCTTTTAATTTAATTATGTTCTTTTAATTTTCTTAAACCATGGTAGACGATGAAACCTTATTTAAACGAAGTAATTATTTTGTTATTCTTTTAATTTCGTTTTCGAGCTTGAACTTTCATGGTTCGTTCTTTTTAGATTAATTAAATAAAATCTCTTTCATCTTAAATATCATGTATTTTTGATAGTTAGAAATTAATTTAATTAATTCGTACTTGGTGCTTAAACGTGTTTTATTAATTCCTTTTGATTTTTCGTTATCATTTTATCGATTTGGGATACATAGAATGCTTAGGAAACCTTTGATTATTTGTTTTCTTTTAATTAAGTTTGATACGGGGAACGCTTAAGTAATTTAAGATTGAAGCAAAAGGAGAGCCGATATTGGATTTTCTTCTGTTGGATTTAATTGATAAATATTTTAGGGCGACAATAGATTGATTTCGAGTTGTCGTTTGTTTTTAGAATTAATCAATAATTGGATAATTGCTTAAGTTAAACAATGGCGAATTCAAACCTTGGTACTTTAAACAACTTGAATTTTCAATTTTAATTGTTTTAGCATAATTAATTAGTATTTAAGTTAAATTATTTCAACTAAACTCATTTCGACCCAACTAGCTTAGAATAATAGTTAATTCGGATTAAATTAGACTTTCTTCATTGCACTCTCTGTGGGATCGACATCGTTACTATTTTTCTATATTCTAATAGATTCGTACACTTGCGATTTATTTAAAATTTGACATCAACCAACTGTCAAGTTCATTACTCATTCCCACACAATTTCCGTGAATCGCCTTCCAATCACACGAATTGCACAATTTTGGTATCCTTTATTTAATCTAGTTTAAGATTTGTGGAATTATCGTGTTAATTTATCTCTTGCATGATCATGAAACGTTCTTGATGCGTTGATAATACTAGATATCTCTAGAAATATCGAGCGTGGCCTGCCTTGACATCCGGACTCACCAAGAATGTCAAGACGGGTCTATGAATACCCATTGAGGACGGGAAGGAAGGGAAGAAGAGGTAGATGGTTCCATAACTTTACATAGAATCACAAGCATGTTTGGTCTACTTAGTTGACTTGTGGGAACTTGAAAGCATGTGAGGTTAGATGATTCCATTAACTATATATAATTTTAATATTAATAGGGCTAATTAGTTGAGTTTTGTGAGAAATGAGGAATCCTCTTCATAAATTAATTTCCATCGTTCCATTAATTATATCAAAGTCATCAATCCATTAGATCAAAACATTTACGTAGTTTTACATGTTAGTGAACAATGAAACTTTAGTGTTACATTTGCAAAAATGACTAGTTTTAGAAAGAAAAAAAAAATGTCAAATATATTATTTTACAAAAATAACCATTTTTTTTTTTGGGGGTTAAGATTTCACCATACTTTAGACAAATAGAATAGCTTACAAGAGAAGCTATCAAAGTGGATTTTGCAACTACACAAGATATTCCCAATTAGTTTGAAATCTTAAGATATATCTCATTTTTATAATACTTTTTCATGATTGTTAGTAACAACACAAAATTTTAATCCGATTAGCATTTAACTTGTTTATTAAGATTGGAAATGGGAATTTGAAATTTTGATAACTGAATTTATTATTTGAAGGTTAATAATTTTTTAATAAGAACCTGAAGCTTGTTAAATATGGGATGTTGAACTGTAGACAATTCATCTCATGAATTGTCAAAACGATAGTTCCTAGATAGTTCAATTGTGAAATTTACAATTCATGACAAGTTGTCGTTTTAGACAGTTTATATATGAATTGTTCTCATAAATATTTGAATTTATCAATATATATATATATAGTCAGACAAAAAGTATATATCTCTTTTTTTTTTTTTTTTTTTTTAATTTATTAATATTTAGAGATGGAGAACAAGGATTTTAAGGGAAGAGAAATGGGTTTGAATGAGTGTTTTTTTTATTTTTTTGGGCAATGGTGGTCTTCAGACGAGAGAAAGAAGATTTTTTTTTTTTTTTCTGGGGATAGAGACCAAAATTACTTTCACCTTTTATTGGTATTTTGGTGTAGCTTAAGCTTCTGGTGAGGTATGAAAATTTTGTTCACTACTGTTGCAGTTTTTGAGAGAGAGAGAGAGTGTGTGTGTGTGTATGTGAGAATTCGGAGAAGTGAGACAATTTCAAAATTAAATTTTAGAATAGAGAATGTGAAAAGTGTTTAGGATATTTCTAGAATTTTTAAAATTTGCTAATGGATCATATTTAATTTTAAATCAACGAGATTATTGAATCAAATCAATTATTCTATATTCAATTGTGAATCAACATGATTAAGGCTCGTTCTTAATTAGATTAAAATGACACTGCATCATGTGCTAGTGGATCGTGGTGGTGTTGCTAGGGACTGCAAGGGTGTGGTTGGAGAAGATGAAGATCATATATTTTTCTTTTCTCTTTCTTTTATTTATTTCTTGTTAAAATATTTATGTTTTATCCATTTTCCCCTCACAATAGTGCCTCCTATGACTTGCACATGCCAACTTAACATGAATTTTAATCTGAAATGTGTTAAATAATGGAATGGGTATATATAATAAGTTTTACATAGTGGGGCTTCTGCAACAAATCCTACATAATCATACCAAATATGTAATTATATTAGGGTTTATCTTACCAAACATGACATGAGAATTACTACACCATGAAGATGATAATTCGTAAGGCTCTACAATAACATGGTGCCAAGAGTTAACATGAAACCCGAATATTTGTTTAAACTGGTTTATGATTTCTCTTTAAAGAGCCGTAAAAATAAGTAATTGAATTTAAATATAAATACATAAAAGAATCGATATGGAAAGAGTCTACTGTTACACCCTCGCTTTAATCTTGAGAATATAATTGCTTGATTGAAATTTTCTGAGTTTTGTTAGCCAAAATTTATTAATAAAAGAACTCAATAAATAATGTGAACGCACATGACAAGTGTCTTTATTAAATTGTTTGTTCGCATGTTACACCTTTTACATAATGTGAACACCGCATGTGATCATAAATATTAAACTTTACATTTATATTATATGAAAAAAAAAAAAAACAAATCGACGACATTGTTAGTAATTCGTGCCTGGCAATTTCATTTAATACACCACTACCAAAAAGACGTTTATATTATATGACATACAAACAACTTTGCTAACAATAATTCACACCTGACGATTTCATTTAATATATACAATACACCCCCACCAAACCAAATAGGCCTCAAATGATGTATATACCCTTATTTTAATTATGAAGAAGAACAAAAGAATTCAGAATATTTTGAAGAATATATTCGTTCTACTTTTGCAATTTCAGACACAGCTCAATCTTCTTAATTACTAGATACAGAGATTTACACTAATGTTAAGATTAAAACAATAAATAAATGACAAAAAATAAACAATACGAGAATTTATACAAATTCGTCTTAATGTAAGAGTCCAGTGGCGGAGCCAGACTTTTAAAGTTGAGGGGTCTCAAATAGGGTTGGGTCGGGAGAGGGGGGGTTGTCCCTGAATTTTTTTTCCTCAAACCACATTTAGTGAGCCAATTTTATGAGAATCTAATAATTTTTATAAGTCATATTCTTTAAAAAAAACTTATAAGAAGTCATTGCACAGAGAAGGATAATCTATATCTATTTTATCTAAAACTAAGTTATGTAGTCGATGGATACTAATTTAAACCCTTTTAATAGTGTTATATACAATTATTATTTGAACACGATATGCATTAACAAACAAAGTACTTTTATTAATTTTGTAGTATCATTTGAGGAATGAGCCAATCATTTAAAATTTTGTATTATTAATTTTATTAGGCCAATAGGTCCAATTACCTTACATTAAGAGTCAGTTTGGTCTAATTTATGAACTTGTTTATTTGACCAAAATGACTTATTTGATAAAAAATAGTTTATTTGACCAAAAAATTTACCTTGGTAGCCTGACATTTTTTTACTATTGTTTGTCAAATAAACTATTTCGGTCAAATAAACTAATTTATAAACTATACCAAACAAGCTCTAATTGATATTGGGTCAATGGATTTAATTATCATCCATTAAATTGATATATTAGGTAAAAGTTAAATTATTTATTAAAAAATTAAAAAACTACAAAAAAAAAATAAGTAAATAAACCTAAAAAGTTGGGGGGTCCAGGTCTCTCTTGGAACCTCCCAGCTCCGCCCCTGTGTGAGACAATGTTCTATCTTTAGTCGTAGCAGTACTATTTTCACTATAATAAATGATGATTTTTGTTTACAATAAATCAATCTTATATATAACTAGGTGCGGGCAAAAACCAACACAAACCGCTCAACCCCACCTACCTAAACGGTTTGGGTCGATTTTTAAGTTTAATTGGGTTGGATTCGGGTTCGAGATTCCAAAATAACGTCGGGTTAGGTCGGGTCGGGTTGTGGATTAGGCCAAGAACCGATCCGATCCGACCCGACCGATCCAAGATTATCCAATTAATTTTTTTTAAAAAATTGGCTAAATGTTGTTGACAGACGCTGCCCTAAAACTAAAAGGGCGAGCCTTGTTCAAACATGTTCTAAATCACACGAGGAAAGTTTTTAATAGGCAGTAAAAGCCAAACATTAAAATAACTCAATAATGTGAAAGCACATGACAAGTATTAAAATAATAAATTGTTTATAGTAATAGCAACAAAATAAGTATTAAATTTTTGTTCCCACACCTTTACATAATGCGAAGGCATGTGAATACATAATGCGAAAGCATGTGAATGCACATGATCACAAATATTCAACTCCACATCCACATGTATATTATTATATTAACGAGAAACATGAAACTGACAATTTTATTTAGATTATATTTGGTAAGGATTTTTATAGATTATAAACTATGTAATCTCTACGAAATGTGTGGATGAAATCAACCTCCCCCTCCCCAACCAACATTTTTAAATTTTTTGAATTTTAATTTTTTAACAACTTACCAAAGCAAAAATATTAAATCTCAAACTCAACAATGAATGAACTAAACAAATAAAACTCAACAAAATTGATTCATCTAAGATCACTTCCTTTTTTTCATAGACATAGTTCACATTCACGTCTTCAGCATTTGATACAAAAAAATTGATTGTGATTTCATTTTCAGCATTTTTCACTTAAGCTAGAGATTTTTTTCCCTTCTTACTATGGTAGAATATTAATTCCATGAAACAAATTCTATCTCGAGTTGAAGTCGTGATTCTTTTGTTGTCGATGATTCTAAAATTGGAAGAAGAAACATAGTCTCGTAAAATATATTAAAAATTTAGTAGTGCACACAACCTAACTTGGATTAGGTTTGAATCATTCAATGAATCAATAATCAAGAAGAAAGTATTGAAGCTAATATTTTCAATCAATCAGAAAAAATACGAAGTAAATATTGAATACGTCTAACTGCATAGTTCGATATTTTGTAAGCTTTTTAAAGATTATGACTTATAAAAAAATATTATATTCTTATAAAAATAGGCTTAATAATTGTGGTTTGAGAAAAAAAAAATTTGGGGGGCAACCTCTTGACTGGGTTTCCTCTCACCCCAGCCTAACGCTTTGCCATATCTTAGCTCTGACCCTGTTTGAGGACTCCCCAATTTAAAGTGTAAGCCTGGGCATCGGGTGGATCGGTGGGGGTATTTCAATACTCGGAACCACCTGTTACAATTCGGGTATTTCACAAATGGAACCATTCGGTTCCAAATAATTATTGGAACCCGAACATCTACCCGTAACATTAAAAAAAAAAAAAATCTTTAGTTGACAATATGTTTAAAAAAAAATTAAAAATTACAAACTCCTTAATATTAAAGTATGTTATATACTAAAATAATTTATGAAAGATATAAATATTAACTGGAAGAATAGACATCAAAATTGCAAATTCATAAATTAAGGTAAGAAAAGGGAAAATTACCTCTCAAAATTGAGGATTCGTTTCGGTTAAAGAGGAGTTATGCCTTCGCCATCTCATTGTGTGTTGAGCGCGAGAGAGAGATGAATGAAAGTGCAAGAGAGACGATAATGTTTGTATTGAGAATCTAAGCAAATAACGATTGAGAATTTGAGATTTGGGTAATTAGAATTGGGTCAATTGAGTTTGAGTTTAAGAGTGATAGGTTTTGTACTTTTTGTTTAGATCTTGGATGATTGGACTCTTGTCTTTGGTACCGTGGTGTTGGATCGTGGGTCATTGGGTTAGGGTAAAAAATTGTAAAAAAATAAAAAATTTATAAAAAATGACATATTCGGTTCCAATCGGGTACCCATGGTTCTAGTTCAAGAACTAAGGACCGACCTGAACTCGATCAGTTCTCGATTCTCGATTCTCGATTCCGTTTCCTCATTTTAATTTTTGGAAACGGTTCGGTTCGGTTTCGGTTAAAATGCCCACCCTATTAAAGTGTATGGTTCGCCGCCCATTGATGAAAAATAATGTTTAATTAACTTATAAGTGCTTATAAACACACACAAACATACTCTTCATGCACTCCCACCAAATAGGCATCAAATTACGTATATACTCCTGTTTCCATTATTATGTCAAAATTGACATTTTACTTCAAAACATTGTGAAGTAATTTTTGCAATTTTAAATTAGCAAATCTAATAATAAATAAATAAATATGATTTTAATCATTTTTAGACATGACTCAATGTTTTGATGATTGTTTGATTATTCTATCCTATCTTGATCGTGTTCATTTACCCAAAGGTCCATTTGTAGACAATAATCATTCGCTTTCCTTAATCTTTCTTCCCCTACAATTCCTCTGAACCCCTTCCTTCTCTGTCATCAATGGCCACTTTGCAACTGAAACACAAAAATCCTGTCTCTCTAAGTGATAGTGTAGAGTATCTAGCTTTGACTTATCTAGACGTAATTGATCGTAAAATTAGGGTTTTATTTCAACTAGGATTTTAGTATTTAAGAATCTTTTTTCATTCATTAATTAAAGTAGTTGTTGTTGAATAAGAAAGAGACGATTTGTGGAACTATGTGGTGATTGAAGTTTTATTTTGGTTTTTAAGTTAAACATCTGTTGAGGCACTTATAACTCCTTGACTTCCAATTCAATCATTTCTTGTCCCACCCCCCCGGAACACAAGTGCACTGGTATTCTTTGCAATGCTGGTCATGAATTTAGTTAAGTGGTTATCCTATCATTACAAACTTTTGATGTGTTGATTTACAGTTTCTGGCCCATAGTTTCTTGAAAATCTTTTATCATATGTTGTGTAGTTGAATCATATCGAGTTACTATCTCATCACTAGTTATTTTCCATTTATTGGAAGCATTGACTGATATTGTACTCTCTCCAGTTGTTTCTGCTTTCAATACTCCTGAAATTGTCTACCGAACTGGAACATTATAGTCTCTGTTGTTACAAAAAAACTTCAGCTCTTTAATAAAACTATCTGAGAAACATTTTGACATTCTAAAAGAAATTCCATTGTTTAAACTTTGGCTGTTATTCAACATCCCTTCTAGATTGTATGATCCTATATGTTTTTGTGAACTTTCTGAAAGATTTGACAGAATTTTAAGTTTATCGTCCAGTGTGGGTTGAGTACTGTTGTCAAGAAAATATAGGAAACAATCTATACATCATAAATAAAGATGGCCTCGTTTGATGACTCATTTTATTTTTACACAGCCAAACAAATTCTCAAAGCGAACTAGCGATTGATCAAATGAGAACAAGAATAACATTATGTCTCTTATTGAGAAAGAAATAGTCCAAAATGCAATTAAATAAACAAAAAGGGGACACTTTGAGAGTTGTAGTATGTATACCAGCAGCAGCTAATGCCCTGTTCAAGATGTGATAATGACTTGAAGCTCTTCATTTCCATTGTCTCGTTGTTCTTCATGAATTTGCCTCATAGATTCTTCAACGGATTGCTTACAGTCATGTACTTCAATCATCTGCAATGTTGGAATATCACAGAAACTGGAAGGGATATTCTCCAAATAGTTACAATGTCTCAACACTAGTTGCTGTAGTCTGGGGAAAGGATTGCTTGGGGCATTCCATTCTCTATTATCTACCCATGATAGTTTCAAGACTTTCAGTTGTTGGAACTCACCTTCAGTTGTGGTCCACTGTCTTCCCTCAAAGCTACCTACTCGTAATTTGAGAACTACAAGGTTCTGCAAATTCCCAATTATCTCCACTTGTTCCCAAGACATGCGAAAGCACAATAGAGTCAATTTTCTGAGATTCAATGACAAACTGATCAAATGTGCCACATAATTATGACGAAATGTTAATCTGAGGGATTCAAGCCTATTAAGGAAGCTAAAATCCTGAAATTCTCTGAGAGAGCATTTTAGTCTGCGAAGATTGGGTGAACATCTCAAAATTTGCCCTTCCATTTTATTGGAAATATGAAGATAAGAAATACTTTGTAGGTTATTTATCTGGAAGATCTCATCATTAGTTGCTCGTTGAATGCAAGATTTACTGAATCGTGAATAGCCCTTGAAAATCATATGTCTCAAATTCACCATTTCAAGAAGGAAATCAGGTATTTCAATTTCTGTATCATTTTCACATAAAGGAATTCTAGTTTGTGGAACCTTTCCATTTGAGGCACTATAAATGGAACAACCAAGTACCTCAAGTTAACCAGTCGTTCATGTCGAGTTAGATCAGGAATGCTGAAGTTTTTACTCGACCAATCGAAGACCTTCAGGCGTTTGAAGCTGCACAAGATGGATCTGCAGTCAGCAAAAGAATGGCCTAACAGAGAGCTTAAATACAGGGTAAAAGTACATGAGTAAAAGTTAGTAGTCAGACTATGTTGTTGCTCATTTATTGAAAACAATCTGAAAAACCGTAGTGGATCATATATTATCATTGCCAACAGCAGCAGCATTGATACAATCATCACAAAATACGGCCAGCATTAGAGGCTATAATATAAATGGAAAAATTGGAAAGAGAAGAGAAGAAAATCATAGAACTTACCTTTGGACCTCTTTCAGAAAGTTTTCTTGTTCACCTATCCTCGAGCACATATCATGGAGTAGATCGTGAACATTACAAGTCTTGACTCTGCCAAGAGATGATCTTTCGACAACTTGTATTAGGCTTCTATCAATTAGATCCACAAGATATTCGTAGGCCACATCTTCTGAGCTTTTTCCCTCTTCTTTCTTTATAAATCCTTCACCAACCCAACGTCGCGTCAACTCTTCCACTGACACTTTTTCGTCTTCCTGGAATGCTCCAAAGTAAAGAAAACATGGTTTCAAATGCATTGGTAAATGCTTGTAGCTAAGTTCTAGTATGTTGCTGAACGTGTTCTGGTCTTCAGATATAAATGAGCTCAAACTTCCTGCAACTTTTTGCCATAGGTGTTCTTTCATCCCAATTTTTTCAAGAACGGCAGCTATCAAAACCGCTGCAAGGGGAAGTCCATGACAATTTGTTGCAATTTGCTTCCCAATGTCTACCAATTTGTGAGGGCAATGTTCTTTCTGGAACACTTTCCTCTGTACTAATTCCCAACATTTAACATCTGATAGGATAGGAAGTTCATTAACGACACTATGATGCAAACCTTTCAAACCAACTTCTTTGTGCCGAGTGGTGAATAAGATTCTACTTTCATTTTGTCGTCTGGAAAGTGTCTTCCAAAATCATTCCATGCATTTATATCCCATATATCGTCCACGACAATGAGATATCTCCGGTTTATTAGACTTTTGTAGATCGTTTCAACCAAGCCTTCATCATCCATTTGCATAATCATTTCTTTTTCTAGGTCATTTACTGACCTCAAAATGTCAATAAACACATTTCTCTTATTATATGTTTGAGAAACAACACACCAAGCACGCTTGTCAAAACGATTGACAACGAAGGGATTATTGTATAGTTTCTTAGCTAAAGTTGTCTTACCAACTCCAGGCATTCCAAAGATGGAAATAATTTGTAGGTGTTTTGGTCCTCTAACAAGTTGTTGTGCAATTTCGGTCTCCTTGTATTCAAAACCCACAACAATGTCTTCTAAAATTTCTTGCGATGATACTTGTTCGGTTGGATAGTTTTTGACTTCTACAATGCCAGTTTCAATATTGTTCTTCACACCCATCATGATAAGCTTAATCTTGTTGATGAATTGAGGGAGCATGACGGTGAGATACCAGACAGAAGGAAATGTGTTGATAACATATTCAATTTCATATGCTATGTCTGTGGTTTGTATCACAAGTTCTTCAAGTTCTGGATGTTGCTGCAATGTTATATCTGTGAGGGAGGATCGTAATAACATTAGCTCCTCATAGAGTGTTACAATTTGATAGTTCACACCAACAATCTTGTCAGCCTTGTGATTGAGTAGGTCAGTGATATCATCAAGGAGAGAATCAACAATGAAGAGTGAAACCACGGCAGTCTTTCGAGTTGTACAACTTGGCATGTTTGAGTAAATCTTCACTTCCAAGATCTCAAAGTTTCGTAATAGATCTGAAAGTTCCAAATCCATTCTAGAAGTCAGGACTTGATTCCTGACGAAAAGAATGAATATAAGAAACTTCCAACGTTGTTGAGCACAGCTTCGATGTTTTCAATAGATTGACTTCAGAGGGCTGCAGCAATTGTGTATCCATAACAAAGTCGAGAAGAAGAATAAGCTTTTTCCGAAGAACTTCAATTGAACCCTCGACTGAAACAATGAAATCTGGCTGAATAACGAGTATTTCTTCTAAAATTTTCAGGAGAAAGTCAATAAAGAGCCCAATAATTTCATGTGGAGGATTGTATGTAGTACTATTGGACACTTGCTGCTTTGGGAATACGAAGAATACTCTAACCTCTTGCAATAATGACAATAAAATTTTGGAAAGTTCCTCGTAATATTGTATACTTTTAGATTGGAAATACCACAATGAACCCTCAAGATTCTTCAATAAATAACTTACTTTGTGATAGTTTGAGCTAAATTTTCCAATGAATTCGAGGGCGGCAAATCGAATGAGTATTCCATGCCCAGGAAAGGTTTCAAAATTTTTGTTTATCATGAGTTCATGATACCAGAAATCCTGAAATCTGGATTTTCCACAAGTGGACTCAGAATTTCAGGATTTTGGTGTTTCAGCTGCTGAAGTGGCCATTGATGACAGAGAAGGAAGGGGGTCAGAGGAATTGTAGGGGAAGAAAGATTAACGAAAGTGAATGATTATTGTTTACGAATAGACCTTTGAGTAAGAAATGAACATGATCAAGATATATAGGATCGATTAATCAAAGAATCATCAAAATTAGAGTGTTTATAGTGTAATCTCCAAGAAAATTGAGTCCTGTCTTTGATTAAAAGCATATATACATATTTTTATCAGAGTTGCTAATTTAAAATTGCAAAATTACTTCACAATGTTTTGAATTCCTTTTTGTCCTTCATGTAAAATAATTCAATTTTGACATAATAATGGAAACAAAAATTTAATACTTATTGACTTCTTGCTATTGCTATAAACAATTTATTATTAACACTTGTCATGTGCTTTCACATTATTGAGTTATTTTAATGTTTGGCTTTTTCTGCCTATCAAATTGGTGAAGTGACAAATGTTGGTAGAAATATATTCTACAAGTAGGAACCCTAAACTGAAAAAAAATAAAAAATAAAAATTGTTTACTTGAACCAAATCTAGGGACTTTTGATATACGTTTGACAAAGTTGGACCGCAAATAAGAAAATGATCAACGAAGAAAATACGTTTTGATACAAGAAAATCATTCTCATTCTTAAAAATTTTATTCCAAAATTATCCATGAGTCTTTATATCTTCAGCATGACCCTTAGGAGAAACATAAAATCTCTTCTGACATTATGTTTTTACCTTTCAGTTTGTCACGCTCTGGTTGAACATCTTTGGTTCTGGCATGGTTATGCTTGAGCCTTTCCAACCACGATAATAATATTGAGATTGATAGATGATAAGTACAATTTTGTACTTATTGGAGCTCACAAAAAGGGACGACTATGAGTCATATTATTTGATTTTAGTTTAATTACATGTTGTTTTCTTGTTATTTTAGAAAATAATCAAAGTCAAGAGTCGAATTGGCAAAAAAGGAGCAAACCGAAGAATTTGGACTCAAACTGCTAAGAAAAGATACTTCAGGGGCTTAGCATGCAAATATAAAATGAAGGAAACCAGATCTGTGACCAAGTTAACCATGCGATCGCATGGTTAACCATTCCTGCGATCGCACGGAGCCAAATTCAACAGCAGAACGTAAATGGGTAAAGCCATGCGATCGCAATAGACCGGTGCAACCTTTGTTTTGGTATATATTCTCGTCTTTTATGTTACTTATTATTTGAGTATAGTCGCGTATCTATCTAATTATTCTCACTATGTTTGTCTTATGAAGATTTTGTCCTTTAATAGGTAAATTGCCTAACGCTTACCATAAGTATAACAGGGTCACATGGAAGATGATGATTAATGATGAGTGTTATTTTATGTAACATGATTGAATTGATATTTATTTTGATGTAAAAATTATGAATTTGATTCATTTAGTATTCATTTAGAATGTGGCAAGTTAGTTGACATAATTAAACTACAATCAGGCATGTCACTAGCAAAGTGCTATTCATTGAACAAAGAATCATGTCTATCATGCGAGTAATGAAGCATATACAAATTCGTCACTTTATTAGATTGGTTTTGGAGGATAGAATCTCAGCGCTTGAAAAGATTCAGAGCAGTCAAAATGTTGACAAAAACTGTTACAATTGAGAAACTGAAGTTGTGTACCTAACTTCAGTTGACCTTCTTCATTAAAGATTGGAGTAGGTGTACCGGCTGCTGCAGAGAAAGGAGTTGATAATGGATTAGTCTCTAAGTAGGAGATTGTTAAGTTATGGAGCATAATTTGTTGTACTATGCAGAGTTGAGCGAGGATCGATCTTCGAATTAAGGTCGTCGTGGGGGGTTAGAAGAGGGCAGGCGGCCCCCCTCCCGAGGGCTCGGGGACTCGGGGATAGTGCCCTAAAATATTTGTATTTGCTTAAGTAACGGTGTTTTCAAGATTTTGCATTTGTAATTAGGTTGTCCTATAATTTTTATTATAACTAGAAAACCTTAATTGGACTGTCTTATAATTTCATCATTGCTAGGGAACCTTAATTGGATTTCCTTTGGATTTCATTATTGGTAGGAAACCTTTATTGAGTTGTTATATATATGACTAATCTCTTGTAAACAAAAATCATAATTCATTATAGTAAAAATACTGCAGTGGTTGAAGATGGGATGTAGTCTTATGTTGAGGTGAACCTGTATAAATCTTCGTCTTGTTTATTTTTCGCCTTTTATTTATCCCTAATCCTAACATTTGTGTAATATGTATCTAGTAAGAAGATTGATCTCGGTCTAAAATTGATTAAAAGCAGATTTTAATCACATTTGCTAATTTGAAATTGCAAAAGTAGAACGAATATATTCATCAAATTATTCTAAATTCATTTTTTCTTCTTCATATAAGATATGTCTATTTTGGCATAATAATCACTGACCGTAAGAGATTTTCACCCCTACTTCAAACAAAAAAAAATGATATATGTCTTTCTTCTATTTTGAAAAAAAATCTATCTCTCTTTAAATCTCTCATTCTCATTTCTCTTCACCATTCTTCAAATCTCTACTCTCAACTTTGTTTATCCTCATTATTCTTCAAAGCAATCAAACTTTTGCGGTCGGATTCCACCAGATAAGCGATATACTAGTTAAAATAAGAGTATATACATCATTTGAGGCCTATTTGGTGGGAGTGTATTAAATGAAATCGTCAGGCGTGAATTGTTAGCAAAGTTGTTTGTCTGTTATAGAATATAAACGTGGAGTTTAATATTCTTATTTGGTGGTGGTGTATTAAATGAAATTGCCAGGCTTGAATTACTAACCATGTTGTGGATTATTTATTTATTTATTTTTCTTATAATATAAATGTAAAGCTTAATATTTGTGATCACATGCGTTCACGTTATGTAAAAGGTGTAACATGCGAACAAACAATTTAATAAAGAAAAGAATAAGTTTTCATTGACTTCTTTTAACACTTCTTTTAATTTCAGTAGAAGGAATATAATGAAACTCAGAAAATTTCAATCAAGCAATTATCTCAAGATTAAAGTGGGCATAGCTGTAGACTCTTTCCATGTCGTTTATATTTAAATTCAATTATTAATTTACGGCTCTTTCGAGAGAAACCATAAACCAAAGTTAAACAAATATTCGATTTCATGTTAACCCTCGGTGCCATCTTATTTAGCCTTAGTTATTGTAGAGTTGCACGAATTATCATCTTGTGTAATAATTCTCATGTCTTGTTTGGTAAGAGATTCTAATATAATTACATATTTGGTATGATTATGGATTTGTTGCACAAGCCCCACTAGGTAAACTTATTATATATAGCCATTCATTATTTAACACGTTTCAAATAAGCTCGAATCCCGTGGGACACGTGGCAGGTTGTGGAGCTGTTGCCGTGCCAATGGATTGTCAAGTAACTTAAAAATTTTTATAAGAATTTTCTTTAATGATTTGAAATTGAAATTAATTTTCAAAGTTTCTACACGTTTAGCTTTATTTTTAAAGATTGTATTGAAAGTTTTAATATCTCTTGTTAACGACCATTTGGATATTCATTCTTTTTAATGCATATGAAATTAATTAGATTATGTTTTTCGATGCTTATAAATATTAATAAGATAATCAAACATTATTTTTATTCACATTTTCAGTAACAACACAACTTTTACCTACTTCTTATCCACACATTCCGTAAGACCTATTGCTCATAATCTACAAAAAATCATTACCAAATATACTCTTAGATGTTTACGTATTTTTCACTTATTACGAAAAATATTCCGTTTAGTTATTTTGAAGAAAGAAAACTTTAGTGACTCTTGAGTTCAAATGGAATTGAGGACATCACATCGACATATAAAATATGATTGGTCTCGAATTATACCTTTCTTGCATAAAGGTGTTGGTAAAATTGATACATTAATTATAGTCGACAATTTAATTACGTGCATGCAAGCGAGCAAAATAAAGATTTATAAAAATATTGAAACATGAAGAATTAGATTCGGTTGAGGCAAGAGTTTGACTCTTTCTCCTTATGATGAAATTTCCCCACATAGGTGGTTAAGGTTTCTTGGCGTCGTCTTCCAAGATACAACGACCACTTCTCGTAATAAGAACACTCTGGAGAACAACGAACTAGACAAAGATTTCGTTCACTCTCTAAAATGAAATCTGAGACTTGGACTTTATACAAACATTATTTCTATACTAAAATGATTTGTTCCAAAGTGTAGATTTGGTTGAAAGTGAAGTGATTTAATTTGCAATCATAATGGACCTATTTATAATATCTCGAAAAATTATGTATCAAAAGACACAACTTAATAAATGGGTACCTCCAAAACACTTGTCTTGTTAGAAAAGTACATGTCCAAAAGACATGTCTGTAAGATCAAAAGATATGACTATTAAGAAATAACATGTCTAAAAGACATGACTTTTTATCCAATAGATTCTAGAATATTTGAAAATATTCTAATCCCATTTTCAATAATATTCGTGTATTTAAGCGATTCACTTTGGACCTTAATTTCTCATTCATTGAAATTGGTTTGAGCAACTAAATATGCTATGTTAATCTACTTGTGTAGTAGATCACGCTTGGCTTTTACAATTCCGTACTTAACTAATGGGTCCTACTTAAATAATTAGTCAAAGTTAGTCAAAACCAACATCTTTCTAACTCATTTTTTTGAAAATATTCTACGAGGTTTTATTATTCTTATGCTTTATATATATATATATATATATATATATATATATATATATATACACTAATTATATCTTTCATGGATTAATTATTAGGATTGATAGACTCAGGATGTAGTAATTGTATAATTAATAAAAATTAATCCCGAGGAAAATATATAGAAAAGTCAAAAAAAAATCCAATAGACGCTCAACAAATGGATGGAGACCATTATACTTTACGAATTATTAAGACCAAATAGTAAGATTAGTTTTGAAACAAATTGTGGATTAAGTATAGAATATACATTACCTAGAGATTCAACATGGGTAAGACCGTTAAATCTTAAAGACATGATTTTAATTTAGGATTAAGTTTTTATTAAAAGACAATGGAAGTGTTACAATTACTAAAGACTTTATACATTTCCAAAAACATACATTATTCAGTCCTACACAAACTATTTATTTTCCATCAGAGTGTGCTGAGAAGCGTAGTGGTAGTAGTAGTAAAAAAGAATGCCCCTGTAAATCAGAAAGAGAATGTCAATTAATAGAAAATCAAAATCTAGAAGAAGAAGAATTAGAAAACGAATTCAATAATCTAGAAGAATTTGATTTTGATCCAATAGACTTTTTAGATAATGAAAAAATTTACTATACTTTAGTAACAGAACAAGACATAGAAAGTTTAATCTCTAAATTAGAAAAGATGGAAATTTTAGGAGAAAATGTTTTGAAGTATTGGGAAAAAGACAAAGTAATGTGTGAGCTTAAAATCAAGAACCCTGAATACATAATCAGATGTAAAAATATAGAAGCAACAAACCTAGACTTAGAAGATTTTAAAATGCACACACAAGATTTACTCAAATTAGGAGTAATAAGAAAATCAGACAGTCCTCATAGATCAGCAGCGTTTATAGTTAGAAAACATTCAGAAATAGTTAGAGGTAAGAGTAGAATGGTTTTTAATTATAAGAGATTAAATGATAATACAATAGATGATGCCTATAAATTGCCAAATAAGACTGTTCTAATTAACAGAATTCAGAATTGTAAGATTTTTAGTAAGTTTGATTTAAAATCAGGATTTTGGCAAGTTAAGATGCATCCTGATAGTATAGAATGGACAGCCTTCACTTGTCTAGAAGGACACTTTGAATGGTTAGTCATGCCTTTTGGTTTAAAGAACGCTCCAGGTATTTTCCAAAGAAAGATGGATAGTATCTTTAATAAGCATAGCAAGTTTGTAGTAACATATATAGATGATATATTAGTTTTTAGTAAAAAGCAGAAGAGAGCACAGAGGACATTTACAAATTATAATTTCAGAATTCATTAATCATAGATTAATTATTAGTAAAAAGAAAATGGTCTTATTTAAAAAATTTATAGACTTCTTAGGAGTAAAGATAGGACAAGGGAAGATATCCCTTCAACCACACATAGCACAGAAAACCTTAGAATTTCTTGATAAATTAGAAGATTTAAAACAAATTCAGAAATTTTTAGGGTTAGTCAATTATGCTAGACCATTTATTAAAGATTTAGGAAAAATAGCAGGACCATTGTATTCAAAGACTTCGCCCACAGGACAAAGACACTTCAATATAGAAGATGTTAAGTTAGTCCAAGAAATTAAAAATAAGATTAGAAGTTTACCAGAATTAGCAATGCCTTTAGACACAGATTTCCTAATCATAGAAACAGACGGTAGTATTTTAAGATGGGGAGCTATTCTTTTGTGCAAACCCAATAAATACGCAGATAAAACTACAGAAAGAATATGTAGATATAATAGTGGTAGTTATAAAGAGAAAGGTAATTTAAGTAGCATAGATGCAGAATTATTAGCAATAAATTATGCTTTAGATAGTTTTGAATTGTTCATAGTTTCTAAGAAAGAAATTTTGATAAGAACAGATTGTGCAGCTATAGTTTCATTTTATAATAAACTCAAATTAGATTCCAAGAAAAGCAGTAGAAGAAGATGGTTAAATTTTGTAGATAGAATCACAAATACGAGGAATTAATATAGACTTTGAACATATTAAAGGTGTAGATAACAAAGCGTGAGATATTTTAAGTAGAATAATTTCTACTAAAGAATTTTGATCTAACTGTTTTGTGTTGTTTGACAGATGTCCAGACCGCCATTAAGACCAGGAATTCTCCCTGGGAATTCTTTAGCTTCTGACTTTATTCTGAGACTTCGAGTAGTCGTAAGCGGACTCTTTTATCAAGAACGTTTAAGGTTTGGTAACCAAGAACTTTTATGTTTTCCTAATAGTAACATTTCATTTAAAGTTTTACCACATATTTCCATTTCTAGAGAAGAAAGAATCATTTTAGATAATTTATGGATTTCTTATAATAAGAACCCCAAAGACCAGAAGTATTTTCTTGCTTCTTTAAATGCACTTTCAGAATATTTTAATCAAAATAAAATTAGATATAAGTTTTATGTTGTAGTCAAAGGTAAAACTCCAGGAATTTTTCATTCATGGTTAGAAGTGTTAGATTGCATTAAAGATTGTAAAGACCCTCTTTACAAAGGATTTTCTAGTTACCAAGAAGCACTAGATTCTGCTAGGCAGTTAATAGGACTAAATTTTTATGTTTCACCTACATTAAAAAAATTTCAAGATTCTCCATTAGACTTTTCTCCTAGCAAAGACAAAAAGATTTTTTGCATCCATTGCGAATGTATGCAAAACAATTTTAAGATTATCAATGAATCTAATCAAAATCTGTTAGCTGAAAGAACATCATTACAAAAGAAAATTTCTTCTTTAGAACAACAGATTGTTAATTTAAGAATGATTTATCCAAAGGGTACTATTGAGCCCAAAAAATCAATAGCTAGTCCAGCCCAAACGGTAGCTGATAAAGACTCATCAAATCCGTTGATGTCTATGGACTTGCCAAAAGTCCAACAGACACAGGAACTGTTGATTTCCCTATAAATTTAGAAAAGAATCCAATCTAGGACACTCTTGGCCAACCCAGTGGCAAATTTGATCTTCTTGTAGACTATTCAAAAAGCCCATCACAAGAACATTTATCCCAAAAAAGCCAGACTCAAAGTTCAGAAGCCCAAAATACCCAGACCTCCAAAGGAAAAGAAATTTTTCAAGATAGTCAAGACCCAAGAGATGATGTGATATCTATAGAAAGACTTCTTTCACAAATTGAAAAATTTCAGAAAAATGAGAAAATTTTAAAAAGAAAAATTGTTGCTAAGAAGAAGAAAAATAAAACGAAAGAAGAAAAGAATCTTGAAGAATTAATTGAACATGCATTAGGAAAAATCATTACAAAGAATGAAAATAATAAAGAAAAAGAGATCCAATGTCAAGACACAAAGAATCCGAACCACATGACTCTTTTCAAGGTAGTGGTAGTGAAGGCGGTATGAAGGAGAAAGAGGCGGTTACAATAATTCGAGACGATTGGAATGTCACTATCTCCAACAAGACTCTATAATCTTGACACTTAGAAGATTTAATTCGTGATAGATCTTTGCTTTTTCAAAAGATGCCTTTTTCTACCAAGATGCTCGCCAAGAAGAAAATCGAAAAAAAAAAAAAAAAGATTTTAGCAAAGATTTCCTTGAGACAAGCATGGAAAGAGCAGACAGACTTTTCTTGCCAAAAAAGACAATGAAAGAAGCTGTGCAAATTTTGAAAATTCTACCAAAGAAGATTTTTTCAAAGATGCCCATGAGACTCATCAGATATCTTTTGAAAAGGAAGGACAGTTTGCCTCGCTTTTTTCTAAAGATATTAGACTTTTCATTTCAAGATTTTGGCGAAAGTTTCGGTGAAGCGCGTGCCAATGATGAGCAGAAGAAAGGCAGAGAAAGCAAGAATGCGTGGAAAGAAAAACGAATCTTGCTTTTTTCAGATTTGCTTTTAGACTATTGTTTTGCTCCCAAGAATTTTCCTTTATAAGGAGGAATATTTCATTTGTAAGCAAGAAGCGACACACATCCGAAAACACACACACATCGCTTGCTCTCATTTGAAAACCCTCCCCTTATACTTAGAAAAATTCTCAATCCAAACATTGTACAAAGCTTGTAACCAGGTATATGTTATTTTGAAGTTTGTAATTTAGTTTTTCAGTTAATTTCGGGATTTTCCGAAAGGGAAATCTTTAGTAGTAATTTCTTTTATGTATTAGCAGATCTCCAAAAAATGTTTTTATTCAGTAATTTTTTATGAAGTTTTATGAAGTTTTTTATTGAAATGTTTTGTTAATATTTGTTGTATCATCATTTCTTCATATGCATGTTATAAAAGCATAACTTGATTTTTAGAAGCCATACTGTTTCTAAATTAATCCTGAGTGACCCAAATGAGTAAGGATTGTTGGCCGGTGTGAGCCTGTGATATCCTTTAGATGTTGGGGAAAGGGAATCAATTAATTTAGGAATTTATTAAGGGAGTGCCAGTGGTAACCTTAATAAAAAGAATCAGGTTCAAGTTAACATGTCTTAGGTGGTGATATTTGTATGTAATGTTTATGTTTCCGTTAAAAAAAAAGGAGATTTGTTAAGACAATTAAAAGAACTTATGAAAAGAGAAGTACCGAGTAGGATAAAAGTTCAATTTTTGAAAAACAAAAACAAAAAATTTTATGAACCCAAACGAAGCATCTACATCCGGAACAAAGGAAAACAACCCAGAACAAAAGATAAAATTATCTTTAGAACTTATTCAGAATTTTATTTACCTGTCAAAAGAAACAAGTAAAGAATTAGAAAGAATAAGAAAAAGTTTAGGACAAAGGTATAAGATTTTAGATAGAATCTTTAGAGAACTACCACAATTAGACTCATCTTTATTAGAAGAACATATTATTTTACAAAATAAAGACCTAAATAATTTTGAAAGAAGAGTTTTAGAATTAGAAGAAAATATAACAGACGGAGCTATAGAACCAGATAGCCAATTTATAGATTATTATTTAAAAATAAAAGAATTAACAGACGATTTAAACTTCCGCATTAAGGAGATAGAATCTCGTATTAATCAGATTAAACGAAATTCTCCTAACTCTGCCAACTCTGCTGACCAACCTTGAGATAGACCCTTTTACGCCAGTGGCTGGGCCTATCTCTTCGCACACCCCCCTCTCAAATTGGTATCAAAGCCATAGATAGTAAGAAAAACTTAGAATATTTAAACTTCTAATCTTATTTTTAATTTCTTGGACTAACTTAACATCTTCTATATTGAAGTGCCTTTGTCCTGTGGGCGAAGTCTTTGAATACAATGGTCCTGCTATTTTTCCTAAATCTTTAATAAATGGTCTAGCATAATTGACTAATCCTAAAAATTTCTGAATTTGTTTTAAATCTTCTAATTTATCAGGAAATTCTAAGGCTTTCTGTGCTATGTGTGGTTGAAGGGATATCTTCCCTTGTCTTATCTTTACTCCTAAGAAGAAGTCTATAAATTCTTTAAATAAGACCATTTTCTTTTTACTAATAATTAATCCATGATTAATGAATTTTGAAAATATAATTTGTAAATGTCCTCTATGCTCTCTTCTATTTTTACTAAAAACTAATATATCATCTATATATGTTACTACAAATTTGCTATGCTTATTAAAGATACTATCCATCTTTCTTTAGAAAATACTTTGAGCGTTCTTTAAACCAAAAGGCATGACTAACCATTCAAAGTGTCCTTCTAGACAAGTGAAGGCTGTCCATTCTATACTATCAGGATGCATCTTAACTTGCCAACATCCTGATTTTAAATCAAACTTACTAAAAATCTTACAATTCTCAATTACATTAATTAGATTAGTCTTATCTGGCAATTTATAGGCATCATCTATTGTATTATCATTTAATCTCTTATAATTAAAAACTATTTTACTCTTACCTCTAACTATTTACGAATGTTTTTCTAACTATATCGTCGCCTTTGATCTATGAGATCGTATCGATTTTCTTATTACTCCTAATTTGAGTAAATCTTGTGTGTGCATTTTAAAATCTTCTAAGTCTAGGTTTGTTGCTTCTATATTTTTACATCTGATTATATATTCAGGGTTCTTGATTTTAAGCTCACACATTACTTTGTCTTTTTCCCAATACTTCAAAACATTTTCTCCTAAAATTTCCATCTTTTCTAATTTAGAGATTAAACTTCCTATGTCTTGTTACATTCTTTGAAGTATAGTAAATTTTTTATTATCTAAAAGTCTATTGGATCAAAATCAAATTCTTCTAGATTATTGAATTCATTTTCTAATTCTTCTTCTTCTAGATTTTGATTTTCTATTAATAGTAGTAAAAAAAAAAATGCTCCTCAGAATCGGAAAGAGAATGTCAATTAATAGAAAATCAAAATCTAGAAGAAGAAGAATTAGAAAATGAATTCAATAATCTAGAAGAATTTGATTTTGATCTAATAGACTTTTAGATAATGAAAAAATTTACTATACTTTAGTAACAGAACAAGACATAGGAAGTTTAATCTCTAAATTAGAAAAGATGGAAATTTTAGGAGAAAATGTTTTGAAGTATTGGGAAAAAGACAAAGTAATGTGTGAGCTTAAAATCAAGAACCCTGAATACATAATCAGATGTAAAAATATAGAAGCAACAAACCTGGATTTAGAAGATTTTAAATGCACACACAAGATTTACTCAAATTAGGAGTAATAAGAAAATCGTACGATCCTCATAGATCGGAAAGTGTTTATAGTTAGAAAACATTGAGTAAATAGTTAGAGGTAAGAGAGTAGAATGGTTTTAATTATAAGAGATTAAATGATAATACAATAGATGATGCCTATAAATTGCCAGATAAGAGATAGGCACAGACAAAGTAATGTGTGAGCTTAAAATGCACACACAATGACTATATATATATATATATAGTCATTGTTTACACCTGACAAACATGACACAGTATCTCTGTAAATTAAACTCGCCTTAATTACTAAATCTGCATTGTGATATATGTATGCATGTAGCCGTTATAGATGCCACTTCTGTTCATATTAAAATGAGTTGACTAGTAAGGTGTTCCAGAGACTATACTTTCACAACAATTTCATTTTTTACTTGTTGTATTTGCATAGCAAATGTCATACTTGTGCATTTATCAAGGAAAAAACAGGTGTTGATTTACTTACAATGAATTTAATTGAACTGATTGTGCTTTGCAAGAGAGCTGTAGAAATTGGGGTTGAAGGTTTTCTGTATTTGATGAAGATTAATAATTGAATTGTATTATATTCCATTACAAAATTGCACCAACATGGCACCAACATCAACCATGCGATCGCATGGCATGATGTTGGTGCGATCGCAATACTGTCAAAATTTCTGCAGAATGCTTATGAAGAATACCATGCGATCGCACGGTATTACCCCATGCGATCGCATGGGCCACACCTTGATGTAAATTTGGCAGAAACCTAATTAGATTAGAATTCTACCGGTCCAAATAAATTCAACTACCAAACACACGTTTTGAGGTCTTGGGAGAGCATTATAAAAGGCAGAATATAGACATCTCGCGGGGGACGAATTTTGGAGGAACAAGATACAAAAGAAGAACGAAGATCAAGGCGCGGAATCGAAGATCATAGAGCCGAGATCACGGGTTTTATTTTACTTTTTGTTTTCCTTTCTCCGGACTATGATGAACTCAATTCTTTCGTTAATTGACGAAATCATGTCCGGCTAATTTACTTTATCTAGGATGAACAATGAAACCTCACGTTTTTGATTAATTAGAAGTTTTTTCCTTTTTAGTAATTAATTGCCCGTGGATTGATTATTCTTTATTCAGTTTCTTTATTATTTTAATGCTTGCGCACTATTAGAATATATTGTGATCTGTATTGAAGTCGAGAGATTCAATATAGATTTAGCACGTGGTATTGAATAACATAGGGTCCAATAATAGATAGAGATTACTATTATGCTTTATGAAATCCATTTAGGCGTTCTTGAGATTTTAATGCATGTGTTTATGCTCGAAGCTTAATTAGAGATAATTAGGTTCGCATAACATATAGAATTGATTGACCATCGAGAGATGCTTTCGATTAATTTAGGAACGCCGATTTTCAATCTAAGGTAAATAAAAGCTAAAAAGTGATTAATAGATAATTGAGTAAAACGTGTCGGTGGATTTGTGAATCCTAGTATTGGTAAACTTTAATTCATCCTCATCTTTCAAAGTTGCTTATTGTTAATTTCAATTTAATTACGATAGTTAATTTAGTTTAGAGTCATAAGAACAAAAATTGAATCCATGTTTCTTTACATTGTTAAAATTTAAGTTGTGAAATTAATTGGTTAAATTAGCATCTAGTCCTCGTGGGTTCGACACTTTATTTATCACTTTATTACTTGTCAACGATCCATCCACTCATGCGGGATTTAAATCGCACAACAATGAGCAGCCTCTAATCCTGTTATTTTCGGAAGTGGGATTTTGTTATATTTTCCTGGAAGAGAAAATGTTGCAAAAGATCTTGTTCATCATCATATCTTGTCATCGACTACTTTTATCTTTTTAAGTTTTACAAGTGGTAGCTAACCACTTTATTTTCAGATTGGACCCTCATTTACTGCCCAACAGCCCATTATGTTCAATCCACAGGCTACACAGATGCCACAGCCATATTTTCATCCAAATGGACCTCAGGTTTGTCCACATTTTACGGAATTAGTGGCTCTGCATAAATTGTTCTACCCTTTTTGGTGTCTAATTATATGGATGCTCTACTTATATTTGATACAGTACGGGCAGCAGATGATAAATGCCTGTTTTATTACAACGTTTTTATGCGATTAAGCTTCCATCTGTCTTCAATTTAGAAATCCTATGTTATTTGACTGAATGACCAGCCTAACAGGGTTTTCGGTAGCGTATTTTGTTGGCCCACTTTATTAGCTATATATAAGCTCAAAATCGAGCACTCGTGCTTGATTTTTGAGCTTATGGGCTAGAAAAAAATTTATTGATATAATGTAAATGAGATCTATGTCTGATATCAAGTAAACATTTTATGTTCCTTCAGTATGCTGAATGCCGATGGATTGAAATCAAATTATATCTACTCCATTGTTTATTCATTTATTTATTTTGCAGGAAATGCAGTACAAAGGAAGAGACTTTTAGACTGTTTGGCAAACTCTATTTTCAGCAGTTCTGTCATTGTCGATAGGCAATAAATTTCTGAGGGTGAACTGCTTGGAAACAATTTTTGGGAAGAGCCGAGCAGCTGATAAATATCCAATGGCTCTGGGAGCCCTTCTGTACCCAGATACAATTTGTTCTTTCAGGCAATGGGAACATACTCTTATAAGCCGGTGCATTGTCCATGTTCCGCTTAATGTTCTAACATAGACTACTTTTTAGTTTCTCTCTTGTTTTTGGTATCCTTTATTTAATCCAGTTCAAGATTTGTGGGATTATCGTGTTAATCCCAAAAATAAAAATTAAAAAGGTCAAAAAAGAGACGATTTGTGGAATTATGTGGTGATTAATGTTTTATTTTGGTTTGTTTGTTAAATATCTGTTGAGGCACTTAAACTCGACTTCCAATTCAAACATTTCTTGTCCCACCCCACCCCACCCCCCCACTTACTCCAAATGCGCTGGTATTCTGTTGCAATGCTGGTCAAGAATTTAGTTAAGTGGTTATCCTCTCCTTACGAGCTTTTGATGTGTTGATTTATAGTTTTGACTCATAGTTTCTTCAAAATCTTTTATCTCGTTTGTATAGAATGAAGATTCGATCATTTTTCCCTAATCGCTTTATCATATGTTGTGTAGTTGAATTATATCGAGTTACATAAAGTTTGACTCTTATCTCATTTTTTTCATTTGTTGGGAGCATTGGATCGATATTGTACTCTCATTTGGTTGTTTTGCTTTCGATATTTTAACAAATGAAATTGTCTACCTTCATGTAGTTACAAAACAATGTCGGTTCATTAATAAAACTTTCTAAGCAACATTTTGACATTCTAAACAAAATTTCATTGATTGATTGCTATTCAACATCCCTTTTAGATTGTACGATCCTAGACGTTTTTGTGAACGTTCGAAAGATTTGATGAATTTAAAGTTATCATCCAGTGTAGGTTGAGTAACGTTGTCAGAAAATATAGAAAACAATCTATACATCATAATTAGAGATGGCCCCTAATTTCAACTATCAAACCAAGGCGAAAATAGAGTAGCAAGTCTTTTGATATATCGTTTTAGATTTACACAACCAAAAAAGCCATACTAGTAAAAATTAACAAGTGATTGATCATATGAGAAAAAGGATAACGTAATCTGTCTCTCTCATTGCAATCCGAAATGTCTCTGAAGCTAGTGTCCTGCAAAAAAAAATAGTTCACAATGCAATTAAATAAAGCGGAATTGGGACACTTTGAGAGTTGTGGTATGTATACGTAAACAATGACTTGAAGCTCTTCATTTCCCATGTCTCGTTGTTCTTCTTGAATTTGCATAGCAGATTCTACAATGATTGCTTGCGAGAATGTACTAGAATCTTCCGCAGCGTTGGAATATCACGAAATTGGAAGGATCTTCTTCAAATTACAATATTTCAACACTAGTTGCTCTAGTTTGGGGAATGGATCACTTGAGGCATTCCATTACGTAACAAGTCTGTAAGATAGTTTCAAGACTTTTCGGTTGTTGGAACTCGCCTTCATTTGTGTTCCATTTATGTCCCTCAAAGCTACCTTCTTGTAATTTGAGAACGACAAGGTTCGGCAATCTCCCAATTATCTTTGCTTGTTCCCAAGGCATATAAAAGCTCGTTGTTGTGAAAATAATGTGATTGCAAGTGTACAATATCGCAAACAAGTAATAAAGTGGACCTATTAAGTCCGGATTATCGTTCCCACGAAGACTATCTTATTTAGATACTAGTTCAATTAATCGTAATGCTAATTTATTGAAAAGAATTTGAATTGAGTTGATTTGAAAGATTTAAACTAAAACTATGAATTTAAGGAAATAATATAATAACTTATGTAAAAGCCAATAACAAGAATTTAGGAAAGAATAATGGTTAAAGAGTTTGGACAAACGAATTCACCTAGTTATCATCTCTAATTTCTCCTCTCAAGATTTATTCCTAAAGTTGTATTCGGTCGAATTCACAAATTTAACCTAATTTACCTCTCTCGAGTTCAAATTAGTCCTATCTAATTAAGTCAACTTAGGCAGTCAGAATGGTCCTTAATTAGATGCATTAAATCTCCTAAGAATTCAATTCAAGACCGTGACAATAACAAAAGCGTATCTCTACCTTTTATCCAATTGCCAGATTTTACTACGTGGTCTAGATTAATAATTTACCTCTCGGTTCATTACAATCCACAAATCAATGACAAATAATGGCCAATTATCTCAAGCATTACGAAAAGAAGTAAAATCAAATACTTAATCGATTTATAAATCAAAACTTGAGATTCGAAATTAAAGAATTAAACTTAGGCTACATCGTTCATCCAAACATTAAATCTAGCTATTCATGACTCGGGAGAAAGAAAAGATGAAGAGAAGGAAAGACATAACCGGATCTTGAAAATAATAGAGGAAGAGACGGTCAATATCTTGCACCAAGAAATCTTTGTCTTCAAGCTCCAATCTTCAATTCCGCCCTTGTTCTTCGTCTCTTTGTATCTCTCTCTCTCAATATGATTTTTACAAGATTTTCCGACCTCTAATTATGAGTGTATAACCCATATTTATAGTTCCCCCAATAAGCCCTAAAAGATCCCTAAAAATCGTGGGTTACAAGTTTCCAAATTACTTTAGGACTCAAAAAGGAAATAAAATAACAAGAAAATTTATTTGCCGAGATTTGGCACGGGAGAAGCGCCGAGGCATATTCCGAGTGAACGCCAGTGCCAATATTTTAGCCTCACCACTTCAAATTGAAGTTGGGTGTTCGCTTGACTTTGAGTTGGGCGTTCACCCAACTATAATTTCTTCATATTTGCACCGTGGTCCTTCAACTTTTAATTGTAGTCATCTTAGTCCTCTTATTTCTTCTTATATTTCAATTTAGTCCTCTTTTATTTGCAACTCAGGTCCTTCAACTTTTGGAGGTTTGCAAGTTGATCCCCATCTCCAAGTTTTCGTATACTTTTAGTCCTTTTCGCCTATTTTGCTTTGTTTTCTCCAATTCCATCCGATCTTGGGTTTTGACTGAAATAATTAAATCAACATATAATTAAGTAAAAATCACTTAAGAGCACTTACAATAGTCCACTTTTAATGGTCTAGATAAGTGTAAAATAACACTTATCAAATACCCCAAACTTGAACATTTGTTAGGTCCTCGAACATAAATCGATCACTTAAACAAACAAACAAATAAATTTAAAATATACTATAGTGGATATCTTGCCGCATTTGCCTCATGTTTTTGAAACAATCACACAATTCATAATAAAATTTCTAAATCATGCTACCAAAATCAATCAGTTTTACTTATCCAATGCTCGACAGATATATGTGTGTACGCATAGTCAATTCGATCACCATAAGCCGTTTGGTTGGTGATATTATGCCCCCAATGGTCAAATATTTCCTTTCTCGCTCGTAAGAATACACACCCCCAAACTGATATTCAATTTTCTCACCCCGGGTATTAGCTCTAAAGTTACCCTCAAAACACTTATTCTTTTATCGCTCAAAAGTTGGTTAGGTCTAGCCAATACAATTGCTATCTAGATCTGTGATGATTCTCCTTTTATCGAATGATTTGGCCATCTAGTTCCACTAGGTAAGTCAAACCCACTAGTCATCTATATCCCCAAGTTATGCGCACAATGGTTCAATCTTGCTTTTGCTTCTTCTTCTTTTTTTTTTTTTTTTTTTTGGATATATATCTTATGTGTAAGACCTCACTCCTTAAGCTTTCTAGATGACCCTTGTAGCGAGCTTTAGGCCGATGGCTCCAGTGTCTGTTAAACCTTAGGGCACCGAGTTTTGAGAACTCCAATGGACTTTATCACTCGAGTCAACTAGGCTACTCTAAGAGAGGTATAAGATAATGCATGTGCCATGCTTTTCAATTTTTTTTTTTTTTTTTTTTTTTCAAGATAAAGAGGCGGGGATTAGATTCCTAGCATCCGGTCAATCCCTAGATTCCACTTGGTAGCCAAAGAACACTCCACACATATATTACTCAAGCACGGAATCAACACATATCTAAACAACTTCTGCATTGGTTTAACCACCCCAAAACTATTCTCTCAACTGGTTAGGTAATTGAGTAGTCAATTGGTATTTTTGGTTTTCTCAACTAAGATTCACTACTCTTTCACTGTATTCTATTCAATATACCAACCCAGCGTAGTGAAATTCATGACCATAAATCACACTTAATCATATCTCACATGGATAAGTATAGTCTATAAAACAAGCATAAGTAGCACAACCTAGTCATAATTCATGAATTGATATCAGTTTCAAATAATATCATCATAGGCCGGCAAGGCTATCCAACACACAAGCACACAAATTTGTTTTTTTTATTTTTTATTTTTATTTTTTAAATAACACACAAAACTAACAAAAATACTCAAAGTCACCCCCAAACTTAAAGTTCACATTGTCCTCAAAGTGACAAAAGAAAGCAAAGTGAATAAGAAATAAGGAAAGAGACAACCTGAATCAAAAGGCGCGGAGATAACAATCGGACTTTTAGCTCATCAGTACGCATTGGATTGGAATGACGATGTGCAACCTGAAATATGAAAAACAATAATGATTAAACATACGTAATCACTAAAAAAAAATGGGAAACATGCTCTACTTTCTAATGCAGTCCTAAAATTCTACATGCAATGCAATAACTATAGAAAAGATAGAAAATGGGTTGCCTCCCATTTAGCGCTCGAGTTATAGTCTAGAGCTCGACTTTCTTTTTGCAAGTATCGATTATGGAGGCTTGAATTGATCTTTGGAAGTCTTGCATTGCTTGCAATTGCCGACTTTACACGCTTTTTCCTTTGCTCTCCATATTTTAACTCGACCCTTTTCATCTTTAATTGGTGCAACTAGTCCACTTTGTAGCCGGTTTGCGTTTTCTTGGCCAATTATTACCCCTTCATCAACTCTAAAGCACTCCTCGAGGTCGATTGGTTGCTTGGGTATGGTGTACATCTTGAATCCGCTTTCGTTCATCCTGCACCCTCAAGATTAGCTCACCCTTTTCAACATCGATAAGGGCCCGACTCGTTGCTAAGAATGGTCGTCCCAAAATGATCGGCATATTGCGATCCTCTTCGATGTCAAGGACAATAAAATCAGCTGGAAAGAAAAACTTTTCCACTTTGATGAGCACGTCCTCAACTACACCCGTGGGTACTTGATCGATCTATCGCAAAATTTGTAGAGATACACTTGTTGCTTTTACTTTTCCCAACCCTAATCTCTGTGAGACGTAAAGAGGCATTAAATTTACACTTGCACCTAAATCACATAAAGCATTAAAATTATAAAATTCTCCAATTGTGCAAGGTAATTTAAAACTCCACGGGTCTTTTAACCGGAGGCAACTTATTTAGCGAGAATAGCACTACATTCCTCGATTAGAGCCTTTGTCTCGTTTTCATATGGTTTCTCTTCTTGGACAACATTTCTTTCATGAATTTCAAATACAATGGCATTTGAGCTAATCGTCGGCAAAAGGAATGTTGATATGCGGTTTCTTGAAAACTTCAAGAAATTTTTCAACCGATTGTCGAGCTTGTTCTTATGCGACCTACGAGAAAATGGAATTGGCGGCACATAGGCTTTAACAGGAATTGGCGCCCTCACTTTTGATGATTCAAAGTGATTCTTTTGGAACTTCTTCTTCGATTTCGCATGTTTTTGTTGATTCATCTTCCTCAATTACCAACCGTTCATCATTTTTCTCTGGTCTTTTCACTTGAATCTCGGCGGTTGTACCCCGCTCCTAGTAGTGATTGCATTTACATTCTCTTGGATTTGTTTACGTAGTCTTTGGGTAAAGTGTGCGGCTTTTATATCGACAATTGTAGGGCTAATCGACCAATCTCGAGTCTCTATTTTTCGATGGACGCTTGTTGATTTTGGATTGTTGATGTCCAATCGCTCTAATGCTTTCGGTTTTTTACGCATATCTTTGTTGGAACATCTCTCCTAAACTCGGTCCTCTTTCTTCTTTGAGCATTATATGCATTACCACTTTGTTGATTCTCGGACCATCTAAAATTGGGGTGTTGCTTCCAACTTTGGATTGTATGTTTGTGAATATGGATTGTACTGGCGATGTGTATTATTCTCGCACAAAATTGACCTGCTCGAGAGGCCAATAACATACAATCGATGTCGAATGGTTAGCTCCACGGTTCTACGCACATGATGGTTGCTTGAATTGCATTCACTCCTTGCATTTGTGTTCGACCAAGAGCTCCACCGCTTTGTCAATGTAGCAAGTTGTGCATTGTAGTGGTGATGGACCATCAATCTCATGTATGCCTGCTACTTTTCTTGGAGTGGTGCGATCGAGATGAAAACATGGTGCGTGTGTTTGCAATCACTCATAGAGATCCCATGCTTCGTTGACATTTTTATTCGCGATGGACCCGTTTGCGAGAGAGTCCACCGTCGATTTAGGCGAGGAGATAGCCAGAATAAAAATATTGAGCTTGTTGGCCCTTTTTAATACCATGGTTTGAACATTTTACGAGCAACTCCTTGAATCATCCCAAGCTTCATGATACCTTTCGCCCTCCGGTTGTTGGAAAGTAGAAATTTCCAACTTCATCTTTGCTACTTTAGCGGTGAAAAGTATTTATTACGTAATTTTTCGGTTAAATCATCCTGTGTGGTGATACTAGCATGTGGTTTCGAATCTAACCATTCTAGAGCCCCTCCTCAATGTATATGGAAATAACCTGAGGTCGATGGCATCTTCATTTACTCCTTGAAACCGAAAATTATGGCACATACGTAAGAATCGGAGAGATGAGTATTAGGATTTTGATTCGCCTTTCCATAGAACCGCGGTGATTGTGAAGAGATTAATCAAATCGGCCCTTAATTGAAAGTCATTCCGACCAAAAGTGGATAAATAATGCTCGAACGATCGGGGAGCTCTGCCGGAGTTAGGAGGCGAGCCATTGGCATGTTTCCATCGTCATCTTCTTCCCTTCTTCATGTTGTTGAATTTCTTCGAGTTGCCATTCGGCCGCTTTTGCGACCTCTTGTTCAAACTCTTGTCTCATTTGTGCATCCGCCATCCGATTTTGTTCTTTGGTCTTTCTGTTTTTGGTTGTGTTCTTTGCGTCTTAAATCTGAAATACGTTCAATCTCGGGACCGAAAGTCTCAAGATTGCCGCCTTAAGACGCGAGACATGCAACAAACACCCTTTTCGTAGTAAAAAAAAAAAAAAAAAAGTATCAAGATAAAAACAACTTAACTATAAAATTAATTTAAGACCCGATAATAAATAAGAAATAAGCGAGAAAAGAAAGAAAATAGTAATAATAATAATAAATAAAATAAAATAAAATAAAACTAACACTAACGATTAATCTAAACTAATATTTAATAAGAATAGTCCCAACAACGGCGCCAAAAACTTGTTGGGAAAATAATGTGATTGCAAGTGTACAATATCGCAAACAAGTAATAAAGTGGACCTATTAAGTCCCGGATTATCGTCCCACGAAGACTATCTTATTTAGATACTAGTTCAATTAATCGTAATGCTAATTTATTGAAAAGAATTTGAATTGAGTTGATTTGAAAGATTTAAACTAAAACTATGAATTTAAGGAAATAATATAATAACTTATGTAAAAGCCAATAACAAGAATTTAGGAAAGAATAATGGTTAAAGAGTTTGGACAAACGAATTCACCTAGTTATCATCTCTAATTTCTCCTCTCAAGATTTATTCCTAAAGTTGTATTCGATTCGAATTCACAAATTTAACCTAATTTACCTCTCTCGAGTTCAAATTAGTCCTATCTAATTAAGTCAACTTAGGCAGTCAGAATGGTCCTTAATTAGATGCATTAAATCTCCTAAGAATTCAATTCAAGACCGTGACAATAACAAAAGCGTATCTCTACCTTTTATCCAATTGCCAGATTTTACTACGTGGTCTAGATTAATAATTTACCTCTCGGTTCATTACAATCCACAAATCAATGACAAATAATGGCCAATTATCTCAAGCATTACGAAAAGAAGTAAAATCAAATACTTAATCGATTTATAAATCAAAACTTGAGATTCGAAATTAAAGAATTAAACTTAGGCTACATCGTTCATCCAAACATTAAATCTAGCTATTCATGACTCGGGAGAAAGAAAAGATGAAGAGAAGGAAAGACATAACCGGATCTTGAAAATAATAGAGGAAGAGACGGTCAATATCTTGCACCAAGAAATCTTTGTCTTCAAGCTCCAATCTTCAATTCCGCCCTTGTTCTTCGTCTCTTTGTATCTCTCTCTCAATATGATTTTTACAAGATTTTCCGACCTCTAATTATGAGTGTATAACCCATATTTATAGTTCCCCAATAAGCCCTAAAAGATCCTAAAAATCGTGGGTTACAAGTTTCCAAATTACTTTAGGACTCAAAAGGAAATAAAATAACAAGAAAATTTCATTTGCGAATTTGGCACCGGGAGAACGCCGGAGCATATTCCGAGTGAACATGAGCCAATATTTTAGCCTCACCACTTCAAATTGAAGTTGGGTGTTCGCTTGACTTTGAGTTGGGCGTTCACCCAACTATAATTTCTTCATATTTGCACCGTGGTCCTTCAACTTTTAATTGTAGTCATCTTAGTCCTCTTATTTCTTCTTATATTTCAATTTAGTCCTCTTTTATTTGCAACCTGGGTCCTTCAACTTTTGGAGGTTTGCAAGTTGATCCCCATCTCCAAGTTTTCGTATACTTTTAGTCCTTTTCGCCTATTTTTCTTTGTTTTCTCCAATTCCATCCGATCTTGGGTTTTGACTGAAATAATTAAATCAACATATAATTAAGTAAAAATCACTTAAGAGCACTTACAATAGTCCACTTTTAATGGTCTAGATAAGTGTAAAATAACACTTATCACTCGTCAGAGTCAATTTTCTGAGATTCAATGGCAATCTCAATGGCAAACTGATCAAATGTATCACATAATAATGAGGAAATGTTAATCTAAGTGATTCGAGCTGGTTAGGAAAGCTCAAATCCTGAAATTCTTCCGGAGCGCATTTCAGTTTGTGAAGATTGGGTGAACATCTCAAAATTTCCCCTTCCATTTTATTGGAAATTTTAAGATTATAAATATGTTGTAGGTTATTTATCCGGAAGATCTCATCTTAATTGCTCATCAAGCCGCACAAGTACTTGAGTAAAAGAGTGTCGCCTAACAGAGAGCTTAAATACAGGGCAAAAGTACTTGAGTAGAAGTTATAGCCAGACTATGTTGTTGCTCCTATATTGAAATAATCTGAAGAACCGTAGTGGATCGTCATCAGTGGTAACAACAGAATTAGATCATATTATCATTGTCAACAGTTGCATCATTGATATGATCATCACAAAGTACCATCCGTCATTAGAGTCTATAACAGAAATGGGAAAAATGGTAAGAGAAAAGAAGAGAGTCGAGAACTTACCTTTGGACCTCTTCGAGAAAGTTTTGTTGTTCACCCATCCTCAAGCACATATCGTGGAGTAGATCGTGAATATTACAAGTCTTGACTCTGCCGAGAGATGTATTTTTGGAAACTTGTATCAGGCTCCTATCAATTAGATCCACAAGATATTCGTAGGCCACATCCTCTGAGCTTTTTCCCTCTTCTTTATTTATAAATCCTTCACAAACCCAACGACGCGTCAACTCTTTCACTGACGTTTCTTCGTCTTCCTCGAATGCTCCAAAGTAAAGAAAACATGGTTTCAAATGCATTGGTAAATGCTTGTAGCTAAGTTCTAGTTTGTTGCCAAACTTGTTTGGGTTTTCAGATATAACTGAATTCAAACTTCTTGCAACTTTGTGCCATAGGTGTTCTTTCATCTCAATTTATTCAAGAACGGCAATTATCACAACCACTGCAAGTGGTAGTCCTTGACAGTTAGTAGCAATTTGCTACCCAATGTCTACCAATTCTTGTGGGCGATGTTCTTCCTGGAACACTTTCCTCTGTAGTAATTCCCAACATTCAACATCTGATAGTATAGGAAGTTCATTGACGACACTATGATGCACAGCTTTTAAACCAACTCCTTTGTGCCGAGTGGTGAATAAGATTCTGCTTCCATTTTTGTCGTCTGGAAAGTATCTTCCAAAATCATTCCATGAATTCATATCCCATATATCATTGACGAAACGAGATATCTCCGTTTTATTAAACTTTTGTAGAGTGCTTCAACCAAGCTTTCATCATCCAATTCCATAATCCTTTCTTTGTCATGGTCCTTTACTGACCTCAAAATCTCAGAAAATATATTTTTCTTATTATATGTTTGAGAAACAACACACCAAGCTCGCTTGTCAAAATGATGGACAACAGAGGGATTATTGTATAGTTTCTTAGATAAAGTTGTCTTACCAACTCTGTGCATTCCAAATATGGAAATAATTTGTAGGTGTTCGGTCCTCTAACAAGTTGTTCGCAATTTTGGTCTCCTTGTTATCAAATCCAACAACAATGTCTTCCAAAATGGGAGGCCTTTTTCTTGAGACGATACTTGTTCGGTTGGATAGTTTTCGACTTCTACAATGCCAGTGTCAATATTCTTCTAGGGTGGTCTGCAAAAATTAGGGGTGGCAATGGGTTTGGGTTGCTTGCCGCCTCGTGAGAGCTTGGACCATGGGCGCTCTGCTAATTTTTGCATGAGCTCTGATTTTACCCAGGCGAGCCGAGCTAAGTTCGGCTCCTAAGGCACAATTTGGACATGCTTGGTGTTAGCAATTTATTTTGTACCGCAAGTGTACGAATCGCACAAGTAATATAATGGATTTTAGAGTCCATGTATTATACCCAAAGGAATTTAGATAACTCTACACATTTAAATTAACCATAACCAAATCAATTTAACTTTTAAAATTTGGGTGATTGAGAACTAATTAGATTATTAACTAAAAAGAATTGACTAATTATAATTTAAATAAATAAAAGATTAAGTTTATACCAAATTACTTTGAATATGAGAAAGAAAAGCGTACTAAGATCTCGAATCCACTTATACCAATTCCCTTTAACTCGAATTGTTGAATTTGATAACACAATTTAATTATGAAGATCAATATTCCTAATTTGTTTAACAATCTTTCTCGAGTAGAATTAAACTTATCTTTATATGTAACCCGACTATATCTCTATGTGAACACACAAAAATGCATTAGAATTTATGAATACTTATAGATCACGTAAAACATAGCGGTATATTTCTATCCTCTATTAGACTCTACGACAATTTATACTATGTCTAACTTATTTTCAATCTCTCAAGGTAAAACAAGCCACAAAAATCATACAATCATTGTGCACATAATTATAGATGAAGAGAAATCAATATCAATTGTTCAAAATTAAAAATATGCTTGAATATCAAAAATTAGTTTCAAAGAATTAAAGGTTCATGATATATGTTTCATCATCATCCTAACACAAAATAATCTAGCCTAGTATACTAAGAGGAAGAAAACAAAAAGAAAATATAAAATTCATCACCCAAATAAGAAGAAAACTCAAAAGAGTGGATCTCGATCTTCGTTTCTTGCTTCTTCTCTTGTTTTTCTTCCAAATAATCAGCTTCTTAATTATGAGTTAAGAACTCATATATATAGTATCCTCATTGTGCCTTAAAAGACCTCAAAAAATCATTAAAATCGTGTCTCAAAAGGTTTACTAATTAGAGTCGAACTAAAAAAATGTAATAAAATTCACGTTGCCAGAAATTACACTTGTCGATCTCCTAGTGCAAAGCCGGGCGATCGCCCAGGCCACCATTTTGCTCTCTGCATGTCGAAATTGATGCCGGGCACTCGCCAAGCTATAAGCTTGGACGATCGTCCAACTTATTTTTTTCAATCCATAACTTCTTGTAGAAAACTCCAAATTTAGATCCGTAAAAAGTGTTGAACTCGTAATTCAATTATATTTTCAATGGTATATCATTTGCCTTGTGGAGATTTTAATACCAAAATTTGTGCTCTAATTTCTCCACATGCTTCGGTAGGTAGTTTTTCAATTTGGTTATTTGGCTTTCAAGTGTTTGATCTTTTACTTCAACTCTTTATTGTCACTCCAACACACCTTAAATTTATTGATTTTATCTTCTTCCTCACCCTCCAATGTTTAGCTCTTGATATTCACTTCAAAAACTCAATTTCTCCTCATTTACTCGTCCATTACTCCAATGTGACTTGAGTTAGGAATTTTGTCATTTTAGTCTTCAAGCTTCAATTGAGTGAAATTTGATTCTCGTACTTTCGAATCATCTCCTAATTTGTTGCTCTTTTCATCAATATTTTTCCAATTGCTTATAAACAGGTCCAAAACTGAAATTTTTAAAAATAAATACAATAAATTAAATAGAAAATCTATAAAATAATGGGACAAGAGCTTAGTTTTAAAGCTCGAATAAGTGCACAAAATGCACTTATCACTTGGCTTTACACACAATTTAAATTCTCTTCTTAGTTATATTTCTGCCATGTGACTGATATTGTTGCATTCTTTTGCTTCTTTTGCTGCTCTTGATTATTCCATAGGAATTTAAAATAAGCCCCAATGCAAAGAGCTTCGTACCATATCAGACACCTTTAATACCTGCTTGATTGCTTCTCCTTGCTGCTGCTGATGGTTCCTTCAACTATCCAGCTAACATGGCTGCTGTATCTCAGAAGTATGGCATGCCGCCCCGCCGGGGCTCATTATAACACCTCAATTTTTATTTTTTATTTTGTATTTAGTTATACGAGATAGAAGAGACAAATTGACGTCAAGTTGAATTTAAATTAAATTGACATTTAAAAATAGAAAAATGTTAAATCCAATTATAGTAGTTATCTTTGGCTTATTATTTTGAACTTGTTAGTTAACGGGTTTTCAATTCGAAAGATGTGTTGCGAAGTTTGGCATGAATACATTGAAACGGTTCCATGAACCTACAATAACGAGTGAAGAAACAAAGCCCGAAAATAAGCCGAAATAGGTGACACCAAAATGGAATTTAAAAGTAAAAAATTGGATTATTCTAGCATTCATCTTTGGCTTTTTATTTTGAATTTGCAGTAACGATTTTTAATCCAAAAAAGTTATGAAGTTTGCCATGGATACTTTCAAATGTACCAAGAATCTACTTCAACGAGTGAAAAACATTTACAAAAATAAGCCAAAAGAGGGATGCCAATTAAAAGATAAAATCGAATTATTATATTCATTCTAGCAGTCATTTTGGCTTGTTATTTTGATTTCAATGTTTAACAATTTTCAATCCAAAAGATGTATTGTGAAATTTGTCTTGAATACTTTGAAACGATAACAAGAACATATCCTAACAGGCCAAGAACACAGTCCGAAAATAAGCCAAAAAATGTGACATCAAAATGAGAATTACAAGATAAAAAATAGATTTTTTAAAGTCATTTCAAATCTTTGGCTTCTTTTTTTGAACTCGCCATTTGACATTTTCAATCCGAAAGATACGTTGTCCTAACGAAAAATTTTGGCCCTCCAAAAACTAATCGTGGCTCCGCCACTGATGGCATGCCTGTTGGTATTTGGGTGAGTTTATAATTTTTAATTGGTCTGAGGTTTTATTACCACCTGACAAACATGACACAGCTTCTCTGTAAATTAAACTCGCGTTAATGACTAAATCTGCATTGTGATATATGTATGCATGTAGCCGTAATAGATGCCACTTCTGTTCATTTAAAAAGTGAGTTGACTAGTATGATGTTCCAGAGACTTTACTTTCACAACAATTTCATTTTTTACTTGTATTTGCATATCAAATGTCATTTGGTGTCTAATTATATGGATGTTCTACTTATATTTGATACACTACGGGCAGCAGATGATAAATGCCTGTTTTATAACAACGTTTGTATGCGATTAAGCTTCCATCTATCTTCAATTTAGAAATCCTATGTTATTTGACTGAATGACTAGACTAACAGGGTTTTCGGTAGCATATTTTGTTGGCCCACTTTATTAGCTATATATAAGCTCAAAAATCAAGCACAAGTGCTTGATTTTTGAGCTTATGGGCTAGAAATCAATTTATGATATAATGTAAATGAGATCTATGTCTGATATCAAGTAAACAATTTTACGTTCCTTCAGCATGCTCAATGCTGATGGATTGAAATCAAATTATATATACTCCATTGTTTATTCATTTATTTATTTTTGCAGGAAATGCAATACAAAGGAAGAGACTTTTAGACTGTTTGTCAAACTCTATTTTCAGCAGTCCTGCCATCATCGATAGGAAATAAATTTCTGAGGGTGAATTGCTTGGAAACAATTTTTGGGAAGAGCCGAGCAGCTGATAAATATCCAATGGCTCTAGGAGCCCTACTGTACCCAGATACAATTTGTTCTTCAAGGCAATGGTAACATACTCTTACAAGTCGGTGCATTGTCCATGTTCCGCTTAATGTTCTAACATAGACTATTTTTTTTTGTTTTTGGTATCCTTTATTTAATCCAGTTTAAGATTTGTGGGATTATCGTGTTAATCCCAAAAAATAAAATAAAAAAGTAAAAAAAAGAGACAATTTGTGAATTATGTGGTGATTAAAGTTTTATTTTGGTTTGTAAGTTAACTATTTGTCGAGGCTATTATAACTCTTTGATTTTCAATTCAAACAGTTGGTCATGAATTTAGTTTAGTTGTTATCCTTTCGTTATGTACTTTTGATACAGTTTCTGGCTCGTAGTTTATTGAAAATCTTCTATCTTGTTTGTATAGAATGTAGATTCAATCTTTTTTCTCGAATTGCTTTATCATATATTGTATAGTTGAATTATATCGAGTTACTTCACACAAAAAAAAAAATACATGCACGTGCGGTCACCCACAAACACAGATTTTTAACTGTAGCTGGTTCAAGTTGCAGCCTACAAGATTGAACACGTCACTGCATGAGATATAAAAAAAAAAAAATTAAGGTTGTTTGTCAGATAGTAATGTTTATGACAATGCAGCTTTTATGAAGAAACTGCAAACAAGAATTAATAAACGTACCCAACAATCCAAGTGCAAAGAAATGCGAAAGAGACCATCTGCAGATTTGTGTCTGAAGTTGGTAATAATCTGTGGGATTTCTGCAACGGCCCAACAAATTAAACTTGCAATTCTGAAACCAAACGATATTTCATCGTTGAGGTTGCAGAGACATTTCGATCTAGGTTTTTCCTCTTTTGTACAGTGGGCTTCATTTTTTTCTATTGTTTGGCTTTCGTGATAGTTTCACTATTAATCACAAAATATAAAATAATTTAAAAAATACTATCTGATTTTTTCTATTCTAAAAATATTATTTTTATTTTTGTAACACTTATTGTTACATTTGTTACGTTTGTTATATTTTTTATAAAAGATGTGTGTTACATTTGTCATTTTGAAATTTAAAATGTTAGAAAGAGATTGTGGAATTTGAATATAAAATATTGACTTTTTAATTAAATCACTAAGTGTCCATGAAAAAAAGTTGAGAACAACAAGGTTCGGCAATCTCCCAATTATCTTTGCTTGTTCCCAAGACAAATCAAAGTGCCACATAGTCAATTTTCTGAGAATCGTCAAATGTGTCGCATAATTAGGGAAAAATGTTAATATGAGTTATTCAAGCCGGTTAAGGAAGCTCAAATCCTGAAATTCTTCGAGAGATCCTGATAAGTACATTTTGTGTACTTATTCGGACCTTTAAATTAAGTTTTTATCTTTTTATATTATTGATTTTATACTTAATTTAGTGTATTATTCTTAATATTTCAGTTTTGGACCCACCTGTAAGAAATAGGAGAAGAATGGATGAAAAAGTAATAAATTGGAAAGTGTCTTGAAAGTACGGGAACTCAATTGCACTCAGTGGAAACATGAAGGACCAAATTGAAGACTATTGAAAAGTTTGAAGACAAAAATGACTAAAATCTAAGTTGGATGACCAAAAGTGTAGATATGAAGAAATTAGAGCTGGGCGAACGCCCTGCCTCAAAGCTGGGCGTGTAAAGCGACTGAGGCAAAAATTCTTGTATGCGTTCGCCTCGGATATGTGCTAACTCGGCAGCGGGTTATTTTGTTTCGTTTTGAGTTCTAAAGCAATTAAGAAACTTTTGACCCACGATTTTAAGGATTTTGGAGATATTTTTGGCACCATTAGAAGTATATATATGGATTATAAACTCATAGTTGTGGGTGTTGAATTTTAGGGAGAAAAACAATACACGAAAACACCAACTGGAGATCAAGAATTGTTCTTTCAAGAATTCAACGAAGATCAAGATCAAGACATCATCTTTTTGAGTTTTCTTCGTCTCCGGGTGATGAATTCCATATTTTCTTATTTTCTTTATTTCTTTATTATTAGTATGCTAGGCTAGTTTATTTAGTGCTAGGATTACAATGAATCCTATAGTTTGAATTCTTCTATCTAGAGACTTGGTTTTTGACGATTTATTTCAATAAAGTTTTGAATAATTAATTTTTTTATTTATTTGGATCTACAATTATATACGTAGTAATTGTAAGATTGTTGTGGTTTGTTTTAATATCAAAAGATCGAAAGCATGCTAGACATTATTTTAATTATCTTAAAGTCCGATAGGGTATAGAAATATACCGCTATGCTTTATGTGATCTTTAATTATCCATAGAAATTTAATGCATTCGTTTGTATTCGCATTCATCATAGAGATATAGTCGAGTCATACTTATGAATATGTTTAATTTTATTCGAGAGAAAAGCTGTTAAACAAGATATGAATATTGATCGTCATAACTCTTATACTTCGTCAAATCAAGAATCAAGATAAATGAATTAACAACTATAAGTAGATTTGGGCTGGTACTTTTCTTTCTTAAAGTTTAAAGTAATTTTCATAAATCTATCTTTTGCTTAAATTGAGTTATAATTACTTAATTGTTCTTAGTTTATTTTTTAAGTAGTTTTAATCACCAAATCTTCAAAAGTTAACAGATTCGGTTAAGTTTAGTTTAATTGGCATTGAATTATCTAAATCTTTGTGGGAACGATACTTGGACTCATAATTTGTTTTATTACATGAGCGATCCGTATCCTTGCGGAATTATTAAACACATAAAATTGCTGAAAGATCATTTCAGTTTGCGAAGATTGGGTGAACATCTTAAAATTTTCCTTTCCAAATACTTTGTAGGTTATTTATTCGGAAGATCTCATCCTTAGTTGCTCACGATCGCAAGATTTCATCGAAGCGTGAATAGCGCTTGAAAATCATGTCTCAAATTCACCATTTCAAGAAGGAAAGCGGTATTTCAATTTCATGTACCATTGTCCACATAAAGAAATTCTAGTTTGTGGAACCTTTCCATTGTTGGCACTATACATGGAATAACCAAGTACCTCAAGTTAATCGGGTCCTTCAAGTTGAGTTAGATCGAAATGCTTAAGTTTTCACTTGAACAATTGAAGTTCTTATTGGCTATGTATATATTTGAGTCGATACTTTCGGATAGATAATGTTGACAAAATGGTGTAAAATCTTTTCCAATGAAGCTTTCTACGAACCATTCAAACTGCATTATGCATTGATTCTACTAAGTCAACAAATTCAAAAATTGAAGAGTGTATACTTTGTACTTGGAGGCTTTATCACATATTTATCCAAAACCAAGGCAATATTTCAAGAAGCGAGAAAAGGCACCTCTCGGCCTCTACCGTCTATCCGGTGACCTCCTACACTGAGTTGAAGCCACCATCATCGCACATGCGATATGCATATTTGGTTTATCATCAACTCTCTCGGTGATCATACCAGCATTCATCAAGCCCATCGAAAAAAAGAAAAGTTGCCTAGAGTACTTAAGGATCAAGACAACCACTGAGTGGTCTATTGTTGATATCAGGAGTATTAGCCCTTCTTTGTGCTTGCACAAAATCCTAATATAAAAGATAAATATAAGCCATCAGTTCAAAACTAGCACAGACTAAATCCCAAGTTGAAGGATGTGGTGAAGGCTAATGTGTTGAAATTATTGGTGTCATCTCAAATAGTCCATAGATCAACCCAATTCATGTGGTGCCAACAAAGCAATCACAACAGTGGAAAAAATTGATAATAATGAAGCAATCATCACTTTTAAACTGTTTGGCAAACTCTATTTTCAGTAGTTCTGCCATCATCGATGGGAAATAAATTTCTAGGCAACAATTTTTAGGTAGAGCCGATCAGTTGATAAATATCCAATGGCTTTGGGAGCCCTTCTGTACCCAGACACAATTTGTTCTTTCAATAAATGGTATTATAGTCTTATAAGCCGGTGCATTGTCCATGTTCCGCTTAATGTTCTAATGTACCCAGACACAATTTATAATACGTGTTGTGTAGTTGAATCATACCGAGTTACTTCAAATTTGACTCATCATTATTTTTCATTTGTAGGAAGTATTGACTAATATTGTACTCTCCGGTTGTTTATGCTTTCGATATCTCTATCAACAAATGAAATTGTCGTCCTTCCTAGAACAAAACAATGTCCATGTTGTTACAAAACAATGTCAGCTCATTAATAAAACATTCTGAGAATTTTTTTGACATTTTAAACAAAAGTTCATTGTTTAAACTTTGACTCCTATTCAACCTACCTTCTAGATTGTACGATCCTAGATGTTTTTGTGAACATTCAGAAAGATTTGACAGAATTTTAAGTTTATCATCCAGTTTAGGTTGAGTAACGTTGTCAAGAATGTTTGTAATTTTATATAAACGTAAGTTGTTTCTTGAATGGAAATGCGCTTTATGCCAATTAACAACTTATCTCTGGGATGTTGGCTTGACCATTGGATCACCCGAAGCAATTTGATCCATTGATTGCTTATATAAAAGGATGTCTACCCTTCAGTTTCTAGGGCATGATATGACTGTTCATTCTTCGGCTGAGAAAAACTGATTCTACTCCTTCTTTTCTTTTTCCCTTCTGTAATCTTTCTTTGAGAGAAAAGTGGAAGGTTGATTTGGTTTTTGTTCGAGATGTGTGAACGAGAACGTTAGGAGGAAATTTCTCAGTAGAGGAGTTAGCTTGTATTTGTGTGGGTGAAGTCGTGATTTCTGATCCGAGAGTTGATCTTTGTTGTATATTGAACATTGGTTATCCTTCTTAGTGCGAGAGAGGCCGTAATCCCATTTGGGAGCCCCCAGCGAGCGAGTAGAGCGTTTGTCGAATCGCGCGCTAGCCTAACGCAAAACAAATCGTGTGTTCTTGTTCTTATTTCTTTACATATTTTTGAATTACTTGGTGTGATTGCTAAAAGATGTATGTTTAGAACATGTGTGTACACCCAACAGTGGTATCAGAGCTCTGGAAAAAACCCTAGGACAAATCAGTTGTCTCTTTCTCGCTGAAAGTTCTTTGTTTTATGTTTAAACTCTTTTTTTTTTCTTGATACAATCTTTGTGTTGTTTGATTTCTTGGTTTCTATTTTCTGCATTTTGTATATCCGTGTAGTCACATACATTGACCGAGAAATTATCAATAAAGTTCTTTGACCTAATTATGAAAAAATATCATCTATTACTCCTCAAGCATCCGTGATCCGGGGTGTGGTTCTTATTCAATAGAGTTAGGAGGAAATTAACGAGAGTTCACAATTATCCTTGGGTGGTTCTTGCATCTTCTATATTGCATCTTGTTAAGTTTTCTTGAAGTTTCATCATTATTTTGAAAACTTGCTTGACTTTTGTGTTAAGTTGTATTGTTAAGTTTTCTTGAAGTTACATCATTTTTGAAAACTTTCTTGACTCTCGTGTTAAGTTGTGCTATAGTTTTCTTGAGTTCGTGTCACACCAATATGACTTCCACAAAATTCCAATTGGAACCCTTTAATGGAAAAGGTGACTTTCCAATTTGGCAACAAAAATGGAAGCCATATTAGTGCAACAGAAAGTTGCCAGAGCTTTAGATGGAAAATATCCTGATTCTTATCTCGAGGATCAAAAGATGAAGCCGATGCACTTGCATATACCTCTATTGTTTTACACATCTCTGACTCTGTGCTTAGAAAGATAGGAAAATTACTTTATGCTAAAGCTCTATGGGACAAACTTATTGAACTATATTTGATCAAGTCTCTACCAAATAAAATGTTTCTTTTAGAACAATTGTTTTGTTTTAAAATTGATCCCTCAAAGGATCTTGATGAGAGTCTTGACATGTTCAATAAGATTGTCCAAGTTATTGAAAACACTGGGGATAAAGTCCCTGATGATTACAGAGCTATCATTCTCTTAAATTTTCTTCCTGAATCTACTAAAGAGATAAAAAATGCTATTAAGTATGGGAGAGATGTTCTAATCCCTAAGATAGTTGTCAATTCTCTTAAGAGTAGAGAGTTAGAGTTAAAGTCCACCAAGATTGATGGTGAGGGGTTAACTGCTAGAGGAAGGATTACCACTAGGGACTATCAGCAAGATAAGCCCAGTAAGAAGGATAGATATAAGTCCAATTCTAGATCCAAGTCCAGGGCAAAGGATAGAAAGTGTTATGGATGTGGTAAGACTGGTCATTTTATTAAAGATTGTTACAAGAGGAAAAATGAGTTGAAAGAAAAAGCTTCAGAACAGGGGAATGTTGCTGAAGTTTCTGAAAATCTTGCAGAAGTTTATGTGACTTCTACAAGTGATTATCCACAGGATATTAGATTCAGGGTGTACCTTTCATATGACACATAAAAGGGAGTGGTTTAACTCTCTTGTAGAAAAAGACTTGGGTCAGGTTCTTATGGGAAATAGCATGTCCTGTAAAGTCAAAGGTATATGAAGTATTATTCTAAAACTGGACACTGGAATTGTGTACAATTTTGAGAATGTTAGGTATGTTCCTAACTTAACTAGAAATCTTATTTCTGTTGCTTCCTTAGCCAAATGTGGTTGGTCTGGTAAGTTTGATGGATATCAAATAAAAATGTTTAAGGGCTCTTTAATGCACATGAAAGGCTTCATTAGAAATGGCCTTTATGTCATCAAAGTAGAACCAGTCTTAGGTACTGGAGGTGTTATGATTGTGCCAAGCATTGATAACAGCAACCTATGGCATAGAAGGCTTGGACACATAAGTCTGAAGGGTCTCCAAATTCTTAAGTCTCAAGGCATTTTTGGGGATGATTCCATAAATCCTATTCCTTTCTATGATCATTGCCTCATAGGAAAACAACATAGGTTGAAATTTGCTACTGGAACTCATAAGTCTAAGGCTCCTTTGGAATATCTTCATTCTGATTTATGTGGACCTGTTAGCAAGCCCACTCATATGGGTAATAGATATTTCATGTTTATTGTAGATGACTATTTGAGGATGATTTGGATTTTTTTATTAAAACAAAAGTCTGATGCTTTTCAAAAGTTCAAAAATTGGAAAGTTTTAATAGAAAATCAAATTAAAAGTAAGGTTAAGGTCCTTAGGGATCGATAATGGTCTAGAATATTGTAATCTTGAATTTGATCAATTTCAGAGTGAAAATGGTATTCTAAGACATAAAGCAGTTAGGCACACACCCCAACAAAATGGAGTTCTTTGAAAGGATGAATAGAACCCTCCTTGAAAGAGTCAGATATATGTTATCCAGCTCTGGTTTGACTCAGATGTTCTGGGGTGAAGATGTTATGACAGCATGTTACCTGATAAATAGATCCTCCTCTTCTTCCATTGATGGAAAAACTCCTTTTGAAAAACTATCTGGCAATGTTGCTAACTATGACACTCTAAAAGTCTTTGGATGTGCTGCTTTTGCTCATCAAAACATAGGAAAATTAGAACCTAGGTCTAAGAAGTGTGTCTTCTTAGGGTATGCTGATGGTGTTAAGGGTTATAAGCTTTGGGATAAAGAGGATCATGGTTTCAAAGTTGTTATCAGAAGAGATGTCATTTTTAATGAAGATGACATGTCTTGTTTAAGAAAAGATATTTCTACTCAGTCTGAAAATCCCAATTCTAATAGTAACATTGATCAGGTGGAGCTTACTTCACCTGTTGCTACTACCAGAAATGATGTTGACCATGATCGGTGGAGCCTGATCAAACCTTAGATGATATTGAGGAAATACAACCTAAGGATAGTAACTTTGAAAACAATGGTGTTGATCCTAATTCTTTAAGCGATTACCAACTCACCGAGGAGATAGAATTAGAAGACAAATAAGACCTCCAAATAGATTAGGTTATTACAGAGATGTGTCTCTCACGCCTTACTTTCCATGCATGAACTTCTTGATATTGAACCAAAACTTATCAAGAAGCTATAGAAAGTGAGCGATCGAGAAGTGGATTAGTGTAATGAAAGATGAGATAGCCTCTTTATATAAGAATAACACTTGGGAATTAGTTCTTAAAGTTGATAACATGTCCCTAGTTGACTGTAAGTGGTTGTTCAAAGTAAAACCTGGATTTACTTCAAATGAACAAGCCAGATATAAGGCTAGACTTGTTGCTAGGGGATTTACTCAAGGGGGGGGAGGGGTTGATTATCATGAAATCTTCTCCCCATTAGTGAAATATACTACAATTAGAGTTATGCTTGCTCTCACTGCTCACTTAGGCTGGGAATTAGAACAATTAGATGTAAAAACTACTTTTCTTCATGGTGATCTTGAAGAAACTATCTATATGTCTCAGCCTGAAGGTTTTATTGAAACTCAGAATTCTGATATGGTGTGTTTGTTAAAGAAATCTCTATATGGCTTGAAACAGGCTCCTAGACAATGGTATAAGAAATTTGATTCCTTTGTTTTATCTTTAGGTTTCAATAGAAGTGATTATGATCATTGTATGTATTTGATTACAAAGATTAAATTCTTTACTGTTTATCTCCTACTATATGTTGATGATATGTTCTTGTGTGGTCCTTCCTTTGAAGATATTGATAGAATTAAAATGCTTTAAATTCTAAATTTGACATGAAGGATCTTGGAAATGCTAAGAAAATTCTTGGTATGAATATCATTAGAAATAGAAGAGCACACACTTTATCTCTAAATCAGACTGATTACATTGATAGGATTGTAGATAAATTTGGTCTAAACAATGCTAAAGTTACTTTTGTTGCTTTAGGAAATCATTTTAAGCTTAGCAAGGATCTTTGTCCTTCGTGTGATGAAGAAGAAGCTGAAATGAAAAATGTTCCCTACTCTAATGCTGTAAGTTCCGTCGTGTACACTATGGTATGCACTAGGCCTGATGTTGCTCATGCTATTAGCTCCTTAAGCAGATATATGTCTAACCCTGGGTTAGATCACTGGGAAGCTTTAAAATGGCTTATAAGATATTTAAAGGAGTCTAGAGAGTTAGGCCTAACCTTCAGTAAAAGTCATGAAGGCATTAGACTTAGAGGATTTGTTGATGCTGACTTTGCTAGTGATAGGGATAAAAGAAGATCTACTACCTGTTATATGTTTACCTTATGTGATTCTTGTATAAGTTGGAAGTCTCAATTACAATATATTGTTACATTATCTACCATTTGAATCGAGAATATATTGTTGTTCTTTCAAGCGATCAAGGAAGCAATCTGGCTTCAAGGTTTGTTAAATGAAATTGGTTATTTAAATCAACCTGCCATTCTTTTTTCTGATTCTCAAAGTGCAATTCATTTATGTAAAAATCTCATGTTTCATGAACGCACTAAGCACATAGATATAAAATTACACTTTATTCGTGATATCGTTGCCAATAATGTGATTCAACTTGATAAGATTCACACTGATGTGAATCCTGCTGATATGGGAACTAAGGTACTTCCTCTGAACAAATTTATGAACTGTTTGAGTTTATTAAATATTGATAAAGGGTAAACATTGATACTGCAGGTACAGGAGGCAATGAACAAGGGTGATTATGTCCCCTCTCTGCACAAGTTGATATTTGAAGCTGTAACTGTGATATACAAAAATGGTGGAGATTGTTGGTAATTTTGTATAAACGTAAGTTGTTTCTTGAATGGAAATGCACTTTATGCCAATTAACAACTTATCTCTGGGATGTTGGCTGGACCGTTGGATCACCCGAAGCAATCAGATCCATTGATTGCTTATATAAAAGGATGTCTACCCTTCAATTTCTAGGGCATGATATGACTGTTCTTTCTTCGGCTGAGAAAAACTGATTCTACTCCTTCTCTTCTTTTTCCTTTCTCGTAATCTTTTTTTGAGAGAAAAGTGTAAGGTTGATTTGGTTTCTATTCATATGTGTGAACAATAACGTTAAGAGGAAATTTCTGTAGAGGAGTTAGCTTGTATTTGTGTGGGTGAAGTCATGGTTTCTGATCCCGAGAGTTGATCTTTGTTGTATATTGAACTTTGGTTATCCTTCTTAGTGCTTGAGAGGCCGTAATCCTATTTGGGAGCCTCAAAGGCGGAAGCAGACGTTTGTCGAATCGCCGCCTAACCGCAAAACAAATCGTGTGTTCTTGTTCTTATTTCTTTACATATTTCGAATTACTTGGTGTGATTGCTAAAATATGTATGTTTAGAAACGTGTGTACACCCAACAAAGAAAATATAAAAAACAATCTATACAACATATATAAATAGAGATGGCCTCTACTCTCAACTATTAATCAAACCAGCGAGAAAGAGTAGCAAGTCTTTTGATGTCTCGTTTTAGTTTTAATCACCAAACGAATTCTTGAAGTGAACAAGTGATTGATCAAATGAGAACAAAGATAACATTACGTCTCTTATTGCAATTTGAAGTGTCTATGAAGGTATTCTCAAAAGAGTCTCTTTGCAAGAAGAAAAAAAGTCCAAAATGCAATTAAATAAACAAAAAAGGGCAGAGGACAATCTCTCGAAAAAAAATACATTAAGATATTGTTGACTGTTTTTCTTTTCTTATTTGAGCTTGGCGGACCCGGGGAGTCAAGAGCTCCTTCCCAAGAGGGGCGAGGGCTGCCTCCTCCGCTTTGATCCACCTCCGGGTACCAGAGGACACTTTGAGAGTTGTATTATGTATACGATGAGATAATGACTTGAAGCTCTTCATTTCCCATGTCTCGTTGTTCTTCTTGAATTTGCATAGCAGATTCTACAATGATTGCTTGCGATAATGTACTTCAATCATTTGCAACAATGGAATATCACGTAAACCGGAGGGATCTTTTCCATATTACAATATTTCAACACTAGTTGCTCTAGTCTGGGGAAAGGATCACTTGAGGCATTTCATTCTCGTATCAAGTCATTGAAGATAGTTTCAAGACTTTCGGTTGTTGGAACTCGCCTCGAGTTGTGTTCCATTGATTTCCTCAAAGTTACCTTCTTGTAATTTGAGAATGACAAGGTTTGGCAATCTCCCAATTATCTTCGCTTGTTCCCAAGACATATAAAAGCTTGCTAGAGTCAATTTTCCGAGATTCAATGGCAAACCCGATCAAATGTTTCACATAATTAGGAGGAAATGTTAATTTGAGCGATTCAAGCCGGTTAGGAAGCTCAAATCGAAATTCTTCGAGAGAGCATTTCGGGTTATGCGAAGATTGGGTGAACATCTCAAAATTTTCCTTCCATTTTATTGGAAATTTTAAGATTAGAAATACTTAGTAGGTTATTTATCTTTAAGATCTCATCCTTAGTTGCTCGTCGAATGCAAGATTTCTTGAACCGTGAATAGCCCTTGAAAATCATATGTCTCAAATTCACCATTTCAAGAAGGAAATAGGGTATTTCAACTTCTTTACCATTTTCACATAAAGAAATTCCGGTTTGTGGAACCTTTCCATTGTTGGCACTATACATGGAATAACCAAGTACCTCACATTAACCGATCGTTTAAGTTGAGTTAGAGCGAAATGTTGAAGTCTTCATCGACCAACAGAAGACCTTCGGGCATCTGTCGCACAACTACTTGAGTAAAAGAATGGCCTAACAGAGCTTAAATCTGAGGCAAAAGTGCGTGAGTAACATGTTAGTAGCCGACTATGTTGTTGCACCTATATTGAAAATAATCCGAAGAACCGTAGTGGATCTTCATCGATGGTAACAACAAAATTAGATCATATTATCATTGTCAGCAATGGCAAGATTGATATGATCATCACAAAGTACCGCTTGGCTATAATGAAATGGGAAAATGGAAAGAGAAAAAGAGAGAGAGAACTTACCTTTTGAACTCTTTCGAGAAAGTTTTGTTGTTCACCTATCCTCAAGCACATTTCATGGAGTAGATCGTGAACATTACAAGTCTTGATTCTCGCCGAGAGATGTTCTTTTGGCAACTTGTACTGAGCTCCTATCAATTAGATCCACAAGATATTCAGTAGGCCACATCCTCTCGAGCTTTTTCCTCTTCTTTCTTTATAAATCCTTCACCAACCCAACCACACGTCAACTCTTTCTTTGAAATTTCTTCGTCTTCCTCGATTATTCCAAAGGAAAGAAAACATGGTTTCAAATGCATTGGTAAATACTTGTAGCTAAGTTCTAGTATGTTCTTTGAACTTGTTCGGATCTTCATATATAATTGAACTCAAACTTGTTGCAACTTTGTGCCATAGGTGTTCTTTCATCTCAAATTTTCAAGAACGGCGACTATCACAACCAATCGCAAGTGGTAGTCCTTGACAATTCGTTGCAATTTGCTTCCCAATGTCTACCAATTCTTGAGGGCAATGTTTTTTAGGAACACTTTCCTCGTAGTAATTCCCAACATTCAACATCGATAGTATAGGAAGTTCGATTTGACGACACTATGATGCGATGCTTTTAAACCAACTTCTTTGTACCGAGTGGTGAATAAGATTCGCTTCCATTTTTGTCATCGGAAAGTATCTTCCAAAATCATTCCACAATTCACATCCCATATATCATCGGCGACAATGAGATATCTCCGTTTTATTAAACTTTTGTAGAGGGCTTCAACCAAGCTTTCATCATCCATTTGCATAGTCGATTCTTTGTCATGGTCCTTCTTGACCTCAAAATGTCACAAATATATTTTTCTTATTGTATGTTTGAGAAACAACACACCAAGCAAGCTTGTCAAAATGATAGACAACGGAGTGATTATTGTATAGTTTCTTTGCTAAAGTTGTCTTCCCAACTCCGGGCATTCCAAAGATCGAAATAATTTGTAGGTGTTCTGGTCCTCTAACAAGTTGTTCTGCAATTTCGATCTCCTTGTTACCAAACCCCACAACAATGTCTTCCAAAATGAGAGGGCCTTTTTCTTGCGACGATACTTGTTCAGTTGGATAGTTTTCAACTTCTACAATGCCAGTGTCAATATGCTTCTTTGTTTCTTTGATACCCATCATAATACCCTTAATCTTGTCCATGAACTGAGGGAGCCTGAGGGTGAGATACCAGACAGGAGGAAATGAGTTGATAATATATTCAATTTCATATGCTATGTCTGTGGTTTGTATCAAAAGTTCTTCAAGTTGTGGGTGTTGCTGCAACGTTATATCTGTGAGGGAGGATCGCAATAAGATTAGCTCCTCGTGGAGGGTTACAATTTGATCGTTCACACCAACAATCTTGTCAGCCTTGTGATTGAGATCATCAAGGAGAGAATCAACAATGAAGGGTGCAACCACAGCAGTCTTTCGAGTCGTACAACTTGGCCTGTTCGAGACTACGATGCAGTGCTCCTTGATCTTTGCTTCCACGAGCTCAAAGTTTCGCAACAAATCCGAAAGTTCCAAATCCATTCTAGGCGCCAGGACTTGATTCCTGACGAAAAAGAATGAATACAAGAAACTTCCAAACTCGTTGAGCACAGCTTCGATGTGTATCAATGGATTGACTTTAGAGGGGTGAAGGCACGGTGTATCCCCAAGAAAGTCGAGAAGAAAACCAAGCTTATTCCGAAGAACTTCAATTGAACCCTCTACTGAAACAATGAAATCTGGGTGAATACGGTGTATCTCTTGTAAAATAAGGAGGAGAAAATCAATAAAGAAATCAACAATTTCATCTGGAGGATTGTAAGTAGTACTCTTTGACAATTGCTGCTTTGGAACTGTGAAGTATACTCCAATCTCTTGCAATAATAACAATAAAATTTTTGAAATTTTCTTGTAGTCTTGCCTACTTTTAAATTGGCAATACGATGCTGAAACCTCTAGATTTTCTAATAAATAAATTACTTGGTCATCGTTGGAGCTAAAGTTTTCTTCGATTTTGATGGCGGCAAATTTAATGAGGCTTGCATGCCCAGGAAAGGTTTCAAAATTTTTGTTCTTCATGAGTTCATGATACCAGAAATCCTCGAAATCTAGATCTTCCAGAAAAAATGGACTCTTAGACAATTGTTGAGGTTTTTTGAGTTTCGGCCTCAAAGTGGCCATTAATGACAGAGAAGGAAGAGGGACGGACGAATTGTAGGGAAGAAAGATTAACGAAAGTGAATGATTATTGTATACAAATGGTAGCATTACTCATTACTGATTATGATAGAATTTGGGCCCGACAATGTCAAAAAAAGTAAAAAATTTATTAGGTCCCACTGTAATAAAATTGCATACACCAACTGTCAAGGTCATTACTCATTCCCACACAATTTCCAGAACTGCCCTCTAATCACACGAATTACACATCAGTAGTCTTATGTGGGCAGTTTGGTAATTCTGAACTTTTACACGGTCAACAATGACATGAACTTTGTCAGGGATGGAGCCCAAAAGCTGAATTGAAATTGAAATTTTAGAATTAATTATACTAATGGTCCTATTCTCTTAAATTTGTAACAATATTATTTTTATTCAATTTTTTTTTAACAAATATCATACTCATTATTCTATTTATTCATACAAATAGTCTACAAATAACTTTTTAACAGTTTTGCCCCTAACTTACATAAATTAAAATAATAGAAAAATATAATAATAGAAAAATATAATTTAGATCCTAATATTTTCAAAAATACAAATAAATCATAAACTTTTTTATTTTTGGTCATTTTTTTTTTTGGTTTAAGGGTAAGATTAACTTTTTGTATCACTTTAACAGAAGTTTATATATAAATTAAATAAAGATGAAATTGTAACTAGAGGTTGCAAAAATATAAAATTTGAATAGTGGGATAGTCAGAGATAACTTGGGACTCTAGGCCGTGCTAGCCCAATAAAAAAATTTAAGTAAAAATCGAGCTTATTTGGCCTAGTATAATTAACATTGGGCCAATCATATAGAAGTCGGGTTGACCCAATTATGTTGGACTGGCACACGATAAAAATATTTTAACCCAATTACCCCACACCTTATGCCGTAAAGCGGTGGTGAATTTCTCCCAAATCTCCACGGATTCGCGAAACCGGAGATTCGAGATTTTTTCTCTTTGGTTTCAATCAAGCAGGGGATTTTTCTCTCTGGGATTTGGTCAACTTGCGCCAAGGTTGAAGTTGAAGTTGAAGGTGCGGTGAAGGTGAAGGTGAAGGTGAAGGTGGAGGTGGTGAAGACTTTTATCTTTTTTTTTTTTTTAAATTTAATTTAGTAATTGTTATAGAAAAATAAATTAAAATTTAAAATCGAAATTTGACCGAAGAGGTCTGTGGCCAAAATCGGATTGGGTTGGCTCAGTAAATACATGTCCGTATGAAATCGGGTAAGGGTCAGTCCAATCTAATTTTTTGTGTGGCCCATCCAATTTCGGCCAATTTGGACCGTCGGACCCATTTGCCACCTTTAATAGTGACAATGTGAAAAGATTTAGAACCTACATTATAATTTACCCTACAATATATGCACATGGATGCTTTTATTGTGGTAGTATTTATTAAACAGTTCAATTGACTTTATCATTAAAAAAAATAAAAAATTTAGGATTTATTTGTAGTTTTGAAAATGTTATAGTCCTAATTACAAAATTTTCACTGTATTTTCTTTTTGCTACTATTTTAATTTATTGAGTTATGGGTAAAATTGTCAAAAAAGTCATTTGGAAACTATACGTACGAATAAATGGAAGGATGATTAGTTTAATTAAACCTAAATTTTACAATATAAACAGTGATAGTCAAAAAGTGATTTTTTTTCTAAATTTGATTTCTGGAGATTTTGAACAAGATATCATCTACAGACAGTTTAAATTAATTGAGATGTAATATTAATTAGTAATGTTCTAATGTAGAGTACTTTTTTAATTTTTTTCCTTGTTTTTGGTATCCTTTATTTAATCTAGTTTAAGATTTGTAGAATTATCGTATTCTTTTCTCTCTTGCATGGTCAGAATATATCCTTAAAAATCTCAGAAAACGTGGCCCATCTTGATATCTAGACTCGTCAAGAATGTCATGACGGGCCTATGAATGCCCATTGATGACAAGGAAGGAAGGAAAGAAGAGGTAGCTGGCCTGTAAAGAACTTAGACGTGACAGCGGTATGATAATACGATATAGATGACAATGCTGTAGTTGTGATTGATCAAGAAAGAAATCCAGAAGGAACCCAGGAATTGAGACAATTCAATTTTACTAAAATTGTTTCATTAGCTCCTGAGGTATTATAAAATGAGATCTGGGGTATTTGAAAGAAATAGATTAAGAACAGGTTCCATAACTTTACGTAGAATCACAAGCATGATTGGTCTACTTAGTTAACTTGTGGGAAATTGAAAGCATGTGAGGTTAGATGATTCCATTAACCATATATAATTTTAATATTAATAGGGCTAAGTTGAATTTTTTGTGAGAAATGACGAATTCTCTGCATAAATTAATTTCCATTGTGCCATGAATTATATCAAAGGCATCAATTCAAAATATTTGATGATAAATATTTTCTCCCTCTCGAAACACGGTGACGACAGTGGTAGAGACTTGTAAAATAGTAGCGAGAATTCTATCCTCCGTGACTACTCTGGTGTGATAATCAGTATATGATAAAATAAGATGTGCAGAATAACAATGTAAAGAATAATAGAGTCGTTTTTACCTGGAGGGATCAACCTATATTTATAGGGGTGATTGAAGGAGCCTATCTTTAATGACAGATGCCCTTTCATCTTTCTCATTAATTGGAGTTATTGAGACGCTACAACTTCTCAAACACCGGTGGTAATTGTCATTACATGGGTCATGGATATGACTGGTTCAACGACAGTCGGTTTATTGTTGTCCACATGGCAGAGGCGAGCTATGAGACCATTGGGACGGGCGAGTCGGTGAGGCGAGCAAATCATTGAGGTGGGTGTGCCAGGACGTGCCACTATTGGCAAACAACATATAACAACTGTAATTATTTCTATCATCATAAGTCTTTCTACTTTTCGTAGACTATTGTCAATGAGAAGTACAAATATCGTCTTGATTTTAAACAGAGGCTCATCGCCTTAATTTTTTAAACAGAGGGTCATCGCCCTTGTTTTTCAGACAGAGGCTCATCACCCTTGTTTTTTAGGCGAAGCTCATCACCTTGTTTTTCAGAGAGAGGTTTATCGCCTTATTTTTCAAATAGAGACTCATCGCTTTGATTTTTAGCATAGGCTCATCGCCTTGTTTTTTTTTTTAGTAGGGGCTCATCTCCTTGATTTTTAGTAGAGGCTCATCGCCTTGATTTTTAGACAGATGCTCATTGCTTTGATTTTTAGAAGGTCATTGCCTTTTTTTAGCAAGTGGCTTATCACCTTGATTTTTAGTAGAGGCTTATCACCTTGTTTTTAAGACGGATGCTCATCGTCTTGATTTTTAGACAAGCTCATCGCCTTGATTTTTAGCGAGGCTCGTAGCCTAATTTTTTATTTTTATTTTTAGCGAGGGCACATCACCTTGATTTTTTTAGCGAGGCTCATTGCCTTGATTTTTAAATAGAGGCTCATCGCATTGTTTTACACTTAATAAATAATGTATTTAAAATAAGAAATTGCCATGAGTTAGGTCGATGGGTGCATCGGGACTTCCCAACTAGTAAGATCCTTCTTTGATACCCTCACCATTTATCCACCTTAGATAGTTTATTTTACGCTTGCCATTATCATCTCGAGATTCGGGCTCATCCCGAGTCTTTCTTTAGTTAGACTCGGGTTCCTTTCGATCTTTCATGCATTTGATAATGAAGTATGCTTCCTTAGCGTCCACATACTTATCCCATCTCCTTAGTAACTCATGCATCGTATTCGGCAGGTTTTTGGAAAGTGACATTTTGAAAGAGTGACTTCGAGTTCCACTAATTATCACGGTGACTATATGAGACATCCGGAGATCCTTGATCCCCGTGGTGACCCTATTGAACCGGGTAATGAAATCTTTCAATAGTTCGTCTTTGTCATGGGTCAATTGCATCAGTCAAATAGCTGTCTTCTTAGCCCACTTGTTGCTGGCAAAGCATGCAGCAAACTGCTTAGAAAAATCATCAAACGTGCGGTTGGATTTTGGAAGAAGGGTTGCCACCCGGTCTCTTGCCTCTCGCCTAAGTGTTGGTAAGAAGGCCTTGCATATAATAGCGTATGGGGTGACACATAATCTCATCAAATCAACAAGGGCCCTAAGGTGAGACCCGTCATACTTATCTATCTTTGGATGTTCGAAGTCTCGTGAAAAAGGAATAGCCATCACTTCTGGGGCAAAAACATATTCTTCCAATATCATAGATTGTTGCTTACTACTTTTCTTAGACATATCCTCTACTATTTTTCGACCTGTCATGTTTTCTAACCGTTGTTCGAGGCCTAACATCGGTGTCTTACCTAAGCGTGGTGAGCCACCCATGACGGTTGCATCCATAGTGGATTTGAGCCAAACGTCAATGAATTTAGGTGGGGTGTAAATGATGGAGCCAAAAACACGGGCTAGTGGCGAGCCAGCTGTTGGCGATATTTTATTGTTAAAAAGTTAGGAGCCCGGGGCGGAGCATCTATCAGTGATGGTCCCACCAATAGAAGACTAGGAGCCTAGGATAGAGCTCCTGGTGGTGATGGTCCTATCGGTGGAAGACTATGAGTGATGTCCCTCTTGGTGGAAGACTAGGAGCACTGGGACTATTGAGACGCCTTGCGGTGTTTTGATCGAGAGAGTTGAGCCGCCAAAGCCGCCACTGTGCTTGCAAAGTGCCGCTAGTTGAGTGGCGAGGGCAAATTCTTCTTGTGGGTGGTTAGTGGCGACATTGGACTTAGTGTCAACATTCCCAATAGGGCCTGGAGGGTGGTTGTATTCTTCACTATTCAAATTCGAGCCATGAATTTTTGTACGAATATTCCATGAGACGGTGCCAAATAATGATAAATATTTTTCTCCTCCTCTGAGCTTGATGGCAAAAACACCGTAAAATAATGGTGGAGATTCTATTCTCCGTGATCACTCCAGTGTGATAATCAGTATATGATTAAATCAGATGTGCAGAATAGCAATGTAGAGAATAATAGAATCGTTTTTACTTAGATGGATCAACCTCAATTTATAAAGGTGATTGGGGGAGTCTGTCTTTAATGACAGGTGTCATTTCATCTTCTTCATTAATCGGAGTTAATGAGGGACGTTACTTTCAAACGCATAAGTTGTAAATTGTCATTCCATGGGTTATGGGTATGACCGGTTCAACGACGATTGATTTATTCTTTGTCCACCTATCATCGGCGAGCTATGAGACCATCAGGGAGGGCAATCCGGTGAGGCGAGGCAAATCATTGAGGTGGGGCATGCCATAACGTGCAATTATTGACGGACAACATATAACAATGATGAATCGTTTCTAACACCAACATTCAACTAGTTTTACATGTTAGTGAACAATGAAACTTTAGTGTCACTATGTTACAATCTCATTGGTGATCAATCACTAGAAATCTTAACTAAGAATATACGTATTTGCATAGACTGACACTTGAGTATTTTTAATCTTGTATAAATTCTCCATTTGGTAGCTAATTTATTATGAAAATGCTCTCATCACAATATTCATTCCATCTTCCAATTGAAGTTGGAAATATAGATTTTTTTTCTTTGTCCATCTTCTAATTTGGAATCTTGCTTTTCCTTGACTATGGGGATTTTTCAAGGTCACGAATAAAAACCTTACCTAGTGATTTTTGAATCACGTTTGGCTTCGCTTTCTCCGTCAGATCTTGATAGTGGAAGATCATGAACCATTCTTGGCTAGTGTGTGAACCAATTTTATAGATCTTGGAAGTGTGTGATGGAGGTGGCTTTTTGTTTGTTCGCGGTGTCGGCTTGATGCAGTTCAAGATCCGAAAAGGGTATAAGCTTGAAATATTATTTCTTTAAGACATCATTTTAATTAATTAGGGTCAATTTTATAATTTGTTAACAGTGTGGGTACCAGGAGTGCAATTTTGATTATGTATGGTAATTAGTTTTAGGGGAATTTTGCAATGTGGTTAAAAGTGAGGGTGGATTTGAAATGGCTAACTTTGAAAACATTTGCAAAAGAGTTGTTATATTTGCACTATAATTTGAAATTGCTCTCTCAACAAAATTTTTGGAAGAAAATTGCTATTAGAGCCAAATATTGCTAACTAATGGAAACTTGAGGATAAGAATTCGACAAAAAATGTCGAGGACATGAGTGCTACAATGAACAAAAATTGAGAACCTTAAGTACAATTAAAATATTGTGCAACAAACAAATGTTGTGCTAATATAATTACCCTTTGCAAAAATAACCACATTTAGATGCGAAACGTCAATCATACCTTTTAAAAAAATGGTAACTTTTTGTGGTTAAGATTTCATCATATTTTAGACTAATATAATAACTTCCAAAAGAAGCTATCAAATTAGATTTTGCAATTACATACAAGAAATCTCAATTAGCTCATAATTTCAAGATATATCTCATTTTTATAACATTTTTCCATGGTTGTTCTTTGTGACTTAAGAACACGAGGTTTTAATCCGATTAGCATTTAACTTGTTGATTAAAATTGGGAGTGAACTTCAAATCTTGATAATCGAAGTTATTATTGAAGGTAAGAAAATATTAATACTTTTTTTATTAAGAACTTGAAGCTTGTTGTAGTACTAATTTGGGATGTTGAAGATTTGTAGTTTTGAACTGATTAAATGTTAAAACGATAGTTCAATTGTTAAAACAATAGTTAAGTACACAATTGATTTCCATGAATTGTCCTCATAAATGTTTGAATTTATTAATATTTAAAAAAAAAGTCGACGAGAATTTTTATTTTATTTTTACGATGGAGAACAAATGTTATAAGAGGAGAGAAATGAGTTTTCATTTTTCCCCCTTCCCTTGGCATTATCCGTGCAGCTTTCGAAGAGGTTTAAAAATTTTTGTTCACTAATGTAGCGGTTTTGGATAGAGAGAGAGAGAGAGAGAGAGAGAGAGAGTAGATTCAGAAGTGAAAAGAATTTTTAAATTGAGTAATATTATTTATAGTGAATGACTACTGTAGTTAGTTTATGAGGTAATTATGTGGTATTAATTGATATGTCATTTTGAATGGGACAAAAATCTCTATATTTAAGATGTCATATCAATTAATGCTACATTATTATCGCACATATATCGATTACTGTGATTACTCACTATGAATATCATTATTCTTTTCAATTGAGTTTTAAGAGAGAAAGTGAAAAATATTTAATTTAGATATGAATAAAATGGCCATTTGGTCAAATATTTTCAAAAGTTACCATATTTATAAACTTGGGATAGAACTCTTAGTTTTATATGACATCCACATCATCATTTTGGAATTAGTTATCTTTTGATTGAAATTTATAAAACATTGGACTTTTCCAATTTATCAATCGTATTTAATTTTGAATCAATGAGTTTATTGATCAAAATCAATTATTCGATATACGATTGCAAATCAACAAATTTTTTATTTCCTATATTCACAGGTATTCATAAAATCAACGTATTTTAGGGTCGTTCTTCATTCGCGTTAAATTGTCACTACATCATGGTTGCCAGTGGATCGTGGTGGTGTTGCTATTGACTGCAAGGGTGGGAGTTGGAGAAGATGAAAATTTTGTGTTCTTTGTTTTCTTTTACATCTTCTTTTATTTATTTCTTATTAAAATATTTATGTTTTATCCATTTTTTCCTCACAAGTGTGCCTCCTATGACTTGCACATGCCAACTTAACATAAAATTTGATAGAAAATGTTTACTGGGACTGATGGTCCACCAATTTGAAGGATTGAAGATCAACTTGCTCTTCTTAGAAAGTAAGGGACTAGATTGCTACTGCTCACTAGGCTGAGGACTATTAACATTTATTATTACATACTATTGGGGTCTACTTTTAGAAAATATGAAATTTGTTCCTCACTGATGGTGCAAAATTCAAGAAAAAAAATAAGAGGGAGAATTTGGTAAACTTTTAAAAAGAGACATTATTTACAAATCCAAAAAGTTGTCACTATAAAATGTCTTATGGAGGAAATTTCCTCCATCATTATAATTTTCCTTTTCACCTAATCCCTGTCCCTAATTGCATTGTGGATTTCGCAATCACACTAATTAAATATAAAAAGAAAGGATTTATTTTATTGTTCAATAATTACCTTTTAACTAATCTCTGTCACTAAATGCATTGTGGATTTCACCATCACACTACACTAATATATGTTTATTTGTCCAAACATTACAATAAGTAAGACTTTTTCTTTTGAAAAGCCGAATTACACAGTTTACGAAAACATTTCATCGTTCTTTTGACAGTAACTATCGAGTCTTGCATATCAAATGTCATTTGGTGTCTAATTATATGGATGTTCTACTTATATTTGATACAGTACGGGCAGCAGATGATAAATGCCTGTTTTATAACAATGTTTGTATGCGATTAAGCTTCCATCTATCTTCAATTTAGAAATCCTATGTTATTTGACTGAATGACTAGACTAACAGGGTTTTCGGTAGCATATTTTGTTGGCCCACTTTATTAGCTATATATAAGCTCAAAATCAAGCACTTGTGCTTGATTTTTGAGCTTATGGGCTAGAAATCAATTTATGATATAATGTAAATGAGATCTATGTCTGATATCAAGTAAACAATTTTACGTTCCTTCAGCATGCTCAATGCTGATGGATTGAAATCAAATTATATATACTCCATTGTTTATTCATTTATTTATTTTTGCAGGAAATGCAATACAAAGGAAGAGACTTTTAGACTGTTTGGCAAACTCTATTTTCAGCAGTCCTGCCATCATCGATAGGAAATAAATTTCTGAGGGTGAATTGCTTGGAAACAATTTTTGGGAAGAGCCGAGCAGCTGATAAATATCCAATGGATCTAGGAGCCCTACTGTACCCAGATACAATTTGTTCTTCAAGGCAATGGTAACATATTCTTACAAGTCGGTGCATTGTCCATGTTCCACTTAATGTTCTAACATAGACTATTTTTTTTGTTTTTGGTATCCTTTATTTAATCCAGTTTAAGATTTGTGGGATTATCGTGTTAATCCCAAAAAAATAAAATAAAAAGTAAAAAAAGAGACAATTTGTGAATTATGTGGTGATTAAAGTTTTATTTTGGTTTGTAAGTTAACTATTTGTCGAGGCTATTATAGCTCTTTGATTTTCAATTCAAACAGTTGGTCATGAATTTAGTTTAGTTGTTATCCTTTCGTTACGTACTTTTGATACAGTTTCTGGCTCGTAGTTTATTGAAAATCTTCTATCTTGTTTGTATAGAATGAAGATTCGATCTTTTTTCTCGAATTGCTTTATCATATATTGTATAGTTGAATTATATCGAGTTACTTCACACAAAAAAAAAAAAAAAAATACATGCACGTGTGGTCACCCACAAGCACAGATTTTTAACTGTAGCTGGTTCAAGTTGCAGCCTACAAGATTGAACACGTCACTGCATGAGATATAAAACAAAAAAAATTAAGGTTGTTTGTCAGATAGTAATGATTATGACAATGCAGCTTTTATGAAGAAACTGCAAACAAGAAGTAATAAACGTACCCAACAATCCAAGTGCAAAGAAATGCGAAAGAGACCATCTGCAGATTTGTGTCTGAAGTTGGTAATAATCTGTGGGATTTCTGCAACGGCCCAACAAATTAATCTTGCAATTCTGAAACCAAACGATATTTCATCGTTAAGGTTGCAGAGACATTTCGATCTAGGTTTTTCCTCTTTTGTACAGTGGGCTTCATTTTTTTTTCTATTGTTTGGCTTTCGTGATAGTTTCACTATTAATCACAAAATATAAAATAATTTAAAAAATCTATCTCGATTTTTCTATTCAAAAATATTATTTTTATTTTTATAACACTTATTGTTACATTTGTTACGTTTGTTATATTTTTATAAAAGATGTGTTACATTTGTCATTTTTGAAGTTTAAAATGTTAAAAAGAGATTGTGGAATTTGAATATAAAATATTGACTTTTTAATTAAATCACTAAGTGTCCATGAAAAAAAGTTGAGAACAAGACGGTTCGACAATCTCCCAATTATCTTTGCTTGTTCCCAAGACAAATCAAAGCGCCACATAGTCAATTTTCTGAGAATCATCAAATGTGTGCATAATTAGGGGAAAATGTTAATATGAGCTATTCAAGCCGGTCAAGGAAGCTCAAATCCTGAAATTCTTCGAGAGATCATGATAAGTGCATTTCGTGTACTTATTCGGACCTTTGAATTAAGTTTTTATCCTTTCATATTATTGATTTTATACTTAATTTAGTGTATTATTCTTAATATTTCAGTTTTGGACCCATCTGTAAGAAATAGGAGAAGAATGGATGAAAAAGTAATAAATTGGAAGGTGTCTTGAAAGTACGGGAACTCAATTGCACTCAGTGGAAACATGAAGGACCAAATTGAAGGCTATTGGAAAGTTTGAAGACAAAAATGACTAAAATCTAAGTTGGAGGACCACAAGTGCAGATATGAAGAAATTAGAGCTAGGCGTAACGCTACGCCTCAAAGCTAGGCGTGTAAAGCGACTGAGGCAAAAATTCTTGCCAGAGAGTTCGCCCTAGATATGTGCTAATTCTGGCCGCGGGTTATTTTGTTTCGTTTTTGAGTTCTAAAGCAATTAAGAAACTTTTGACTCACGATTTTAAGGATTTTTTGAGATATTTTTGGCACCATTAGAGAAGTATATATATGGATTATAAACTCATAGTTGTGGGTGCTGAATTTTGGGGAGAAAAACAATACACGAAAACACCATCAGGAGATCAAGAATTGTTCTTTCAAGAATTTAACGAAAATCAAAATCAAGATATCATCTTTTTGAGTTTTCTTTGTCTCCGGGTGATGAATTCCATATTTTCTTATTTTCTTTATTTCTTTATTATTAGTATGCTAGGCTAGTTTACTTAGTGCTAGGATTACAATGAATCCTGTAGTTTGAATTCTTCTATCTAGAGACTTGGTTTTTGACGATTTATTTCAATAAAGTTTTGAATAATTAATTTTATTTATTTATTAGGATCTACAATTATATACGTAGTAATTGTAAGATTGTTTTGGTTTGTTTTAATATCAAAAGATCGAAAGCATGCTAGACATTATTTTAATTATCTTAAAGTCTGATAGGAGATAGAAATATACCGCTATACTTTATGTGATCTTTAATTATCCATAGAAATTTAAAGCATTCGTTTGTATTCGCATTCATCATAGAGATATAGTCGAGTCATACTTATGAATATGTTTAATTTTATTCGAGAGAAACTATTTAACAGTATAGGGATATTGATCGTCATAACTCTTATACTTACGTCAAAATCAAGAATCAAGATAAATGAATTAACAACTATAAGTAGATTTGAAATTTGGTACTTTTCTTTCTTAAAGTTTAAAGTAATTTTCATAAATCTATCTTTTGCTTAAATTGAGTTATAATTACTTAATTGTTCTTAGTTTATTTTTTAAGTAGTTTTAATCACCAAACCTTCAAAAGTTAACTGATTCGGTTAAGTTTAGTTTAATTGGCATTGAATTATCTAAATCTTTGTGGGAGCGATACTTGGACTCATAATCTGTTTTATTACATGAGCGATCCGTATCCTTGCGGAATTATTAAACACATAAAATTCTTTGAAAGATCATTTCGAGCCACGAAGATTGGGTGAACATCTTAAAATTTTCCTTCCAAATACTTTGTAGGTTATTTATTCGGAAGATCTCATCCATAGTTGCTCCCCGACCGCAAGAGATTCTTGAATTGTGAATAGCGCTTGAAAATCATGTCTCAAATTCACCATTTCAAGAAGGAAAGCGGTATTTCAACTTCGTACCATTGTTCACATAAAGAAATTCTAGTTTGTGGAACCTTTCCATTGTTGGCACTATACATGGAATAACCAAGTACCTCAAGTTAATCAGGTCCTTCAATTTGAGTTAGATCGAAATGCTTAAGTTTTCACTTGAACAATTGAAGTTCTTATTGGCTATGTATATATTTGAGTCGAGATAGTTTCGGATAGATAATGTTGACAAAATGGTTTGTAAAATCTTTTCCAATTGAGCTTCTCTGAGAACCATTCAAGCCCTGCATTATGCATTTGATTCTACTAAGTCAAAAAATTCAAAAATTGAAGAGTGTACACTTTGTACTTAGAGGCTTTATCGCATATTTATCCAAAGCCAATGCAATATTTGAAGAAGCGAGAAAAGGCACCTCTCGGCCTCACTGTCTATCCAGTGACCTCCTACACTTGAGTGAAGCCACTATCATCGTACATGTGATATGCATATTTGGTTTATCATCAACTCTCTCGGTGATCATACCAGATTCATCAAGCCCATCGAAAAGAAAAGTCGCTTAGAGTACTTAAGGATCGGAAGACAACTACAAAGTGGTCTATTGTTGATATCGAGAGTATTAGCCCTTCTTTGTGCTTGCACAAAATCCTAATATAGAGGATAAATATAAGCCATCGGGTTCAAAACTAGCACAGACTAAATCCCAAGTTGAAGGATGTGGTAAAGGCTAATGTGTTGAAATTATTGGTGTCATCTCAAATAGTCCATAGATCAACCCAATTCATGTGGTGCCAACAAAGCAATCTGTGATGGAAAAAATTGACAATAATGAAGCAATCATCACTTCTAAAGCTGTTTGGCAAACTCTATTTTTAGTAGTTACGCCATCATCGATGGGAAATAAATTTCTAGGCAACAATTTTTAGGTAGAGCCGATCGGTTGATAAATATCCAATGGCTTTGGGAGCCCTTACGTACCCTGCACACAATTTGTTCTTTCAAGAAATGGTATCATAGTCTTATAAGCGGTGCATTGTCCATGTTCCGCTTAATGTTCTAATGTACCCAGACCCAATTTATAATACGTGTTGTGTAGTTGAATCATACCGAGTTACTTCAAATTTGACTCATCATTGTTTTTCATTTGTAGGGAGCATTGACTAATATTGTACTCTCCGGTTGTTTCGCTTTCGATATTTCTATCAACAAATGAAATTGTCGTCCTTCACGGAACAATACAATGTCCATGTTGTTACAAAACAATGTCATCTTATTAATAAAACATTCTCGAGAATTTTTTGACATTTTAAACAAAAGTTCATTGTTTAAACTTTGTTCGCTATTCAACCTACCTTCTAGATTATACGATCCTAGATGTTTTTGTGAACATTCGAGAAAGATTTGTGTAATTTTAAGTTTATCATCCAGTTTAGGTTGAGTAACGTTGTCAAGAATGTTGGTAATTTTGTATAAACGTAAGTTGTTTCTTGAATGGAAATGCGCTTTATGCCAATTAACAACTTATCTCTGGGATGTTGGCTAGACCATTGGATCACCCGAAGCAATTTGATCCATTGATTGCTTATATAAAAGGATGTCTACCCTTCAGTTTCTAGGGCATGATATGACTGTTCCTTCTTCGGCTGAGAAAAACTGATTCTACTTCTTCTCTTCTTTTTCCCTTCTGTAATCTTTCTTTGAGAGAAAAGTGGAGGTTGATTTGGTTTTTGTTCAGATGTGTGAATAGTAACGTTAGGAGGAAATTTTTGTAGAGGAGTTAGCTTGTATTTGTGTGGGTGAAGTCTGTGGTTTATAGTTTGAGAGTTGATCTTTGTTGTATATTGAACACTGGTTATCCTTCTTAGTGCAGAGAGGCCGTAATCCCATTCGGGAGCCTCAAAGGCAGAGTAGACGTTTGTCGAACTGCCTGCCTAACCGACAAAACAAATCGTGTGTTCTTGTTCTTATTTCTTTACATATTTCGAATTACTTGGTGTGATTGCTAAAAGATGTATGTTTAGAACATGTGTGTACACCCAACAGTGCTATCAGAGCTCTGGGAAAAACCCTAGGGCAAATCAGTTGTCTATTTCTTGCTGAAAGTTCTTTGTTTTATGTTTTAACTCTTTTTTTTTCTTGATACAATCTTTGTGTTGTTTGATTTCTTGGTTTCTATTTTCTGCATTTTGTATATCTGTGTAGTCACATACATTGACTGAGAAATTATCAATAAAGTTCTTTGACCTAATTGTGAAAAATATCTATTTATTACTCTTCAAGCATCGCATGATCCGGGGTGTGGTTCTTATTCGATAGAGTTAGGAGGAAATTCTTTGAGCTTTCATGTGCGTGCTCTCTTGAAGGGCCTGAATTGGAGTTCACAATTATCCTTGGGTGGTTCTTGCATCTTCTATATTGCATCTTTGTTAAGTTTTCTTGAAGTTTCGTCATTATTTTGAAAACTTGCTTGACTTTTGTGTTAAGTTGTATTGTTAAGTTTTCTTGAAGTTCTGTCATTTTTTGAAAACTTTATTGACTCTCGTGTTAAGTTGTGCTATAGTTTTCTTGAGTTCTGTCACACCAATATGACTTCCACAAAATTCCAATTGGAACCCTTTAATGGAAAAGTTGACTTTCCAATTTGGCAACAAAAATGGAAGCCATATTAGTGCAACGAGAAAGTTGTCAAAGCTTTAGATGGAAAATATCCGATTCTTATCACCGAGGATCAAAAGATGAAGGCGATGCACTTGCATATACCTCTATTATTTTACACCTCTCGACTCGTGCTTAGAAAGATAGGAAAATTACTTTATGCTAAAACTACATGGGACAAACTTACTGAACTATATTTGATCAAGTCTCTACCAAATAAAATGTTTCTTTTAGAACAATTGTTTTGTTTTAAAATTGATCCCTTAAAGGATCTTGATGAGAGTCTTGACATGTTCAATAAGATTATCCAAGATATTGAAAACACTTGGGATAAAGTCCCCGATGATTACTGAGCTATCATTCTCTTAAATTTTCTTCACGAATCGATAAAGAGATAAAAAATGCTATTAAGTATGGGAGAGATGTTCTAACCCCTAAGATAGTTGTCAATTCTCTTAAGAGTAGAGAGTTAAAGTCCACCAAGATTGATGGTGAGGGTTAAGCGCTAGAGGAAGGATTACCACTAGGGACTATCGGCAAGATAAGCCCAAGAAGAAGTATAGATATAAGTCCAATTCTAGATCCAAGTCCAGGCAAAGGATAGGAAGTGTTATGGATGTGGTAAGACCTGGTCATTTCATTAAGAAGGCATTACAAGAGGAAAAATGAGTTGAAAGAAAAGCTTGAGCAGGGAATGTTCTTTGAAGTTTCGAAAATCTTGCGTAAGTTTATGTGTGAGAGTGGATATTAGATTCAGGGTGTACCTTTCATATGACACATAAAAGGGAGTGGTTTAACTCTCTTGTAGAAAAAGACTTGGGTTAGGTTCTTATGGGAAATAGCATGTCCTGTAAAGTCAAAGGTATATGAAGCATTATTCTAAAACTGGACTTTGGAATTGTGTACAATTTTGAGAATGTTAGGTATGTTCCTAACTTAACTAGAAATCTTATTTCTGTTGTTTCCTTAGCCAAATGTGGTTGGTCTGGTAAGTTTGATGGAGATCAAATGAAAATGTTTAAGGGCTCTTTAATGCACACGAAAGGCTTCATTAGAAATGGCCTTTATGTCATCAAAGCAAAACCGGTCTTAGTAATCGGAGGTGCTATGATTGTGCCAAGCATTGATAATGACAACCTATGGCATAGAAGGCTTGGACACATAAGTCTGAAGAAGGGTCTCCAAATTCTTAAGTCTCAAGGCATTTTTTGGGGATGATTCCATAAATCCTATTCCTTTTCGTGATCATTGCCTCATAAGAAAAGCAACATAGGTTGAAATTTGCTCTTTGGAACTCATAAGTCTAAGGCTCCTTTGGAATATCTTCATTCGATTTATGGGGACTGTTAGCAAGCCCACTCATATGGGTAATAGATATTTCATGTTTATTGTAGATGACTATTTGATGATGGTTTGGATTTTCTTATTAAAACAAAAGTCTGATGCTTTTCAAAAGTTCAAAAATTGGAAAGTTTTGAAAATCAAATTAGAAGTAAGGTTAAGGTCCTTGGGATCGATAATGGTCTAGAATCTTGTAATCTTGAATTTGATCAATTACAGTAGTGAAAATGGTATTCTAAGACATAAAACAATTAGGCACACACCCCAACAAAATGTGGTTGCTGAAAAGATGAATAGAACCTTCCTTGAAAGAGTCAGATATATGTTATCCAGCTCTGGTTTGACTTAGATGTTCTGGGGTGAAGCTGTTATGACAGCCTGTTACTTGATAAATAGATCTCCCTCTTCTGCCATTGATGGAAAAACTCCTTTTGAAAAACTATCTGGCAATGTTGTTAACTATGACACTCTAAAAGTCTTTGGATGTGCTGCTTTTGCTCATCAAAACATAGGAAAATTAGAACCTAGATCTAAGAAGTGTGTCTTCTTAGGGTATGCTGATGGTGTTAAGGGTTATAGGCTTTGGGATAAAGAGGATCATGGTTTCAAAGTTGTTATCAGTAGAGATGTCATTTTTAATGAAGATGACATGTCTTGTTTAAGAAAAGATATTTCTACTCAGTCTGAAAATCCCAATTCTAATAGTAACATTGATTAGGTGGAGCTTACTTCACATGTTGCTACTACCAGAAATGATGTTGACCATGATCAGGTGGAGCATGATCAAACCTTAGATGATACTGAGGAAATACAACCTGATGATAGTAACTTTGAAAACAATGGTGTTGATCCTAATTCTTTAACTGATTACCAACTCACCAGAGATAGAATTAGAAGACAAATAAGACCTCCAAATAGATTAGGTTATTCTGAATGTGTCTCTGCTGCCTTACTTTCCATGCATGAACTTCTTGATACTGAACCAAAAACTTATCAAGAAGCTATAGAAAGTGAGTAGTCTGAGAAGTGGATTAGTGCAATGAAAGATGAGATAGCCTCTTTATATAAGAATAACACTTGGGAATTAGTTCCTAAAGTTGATAACATGTCCCTAGTTGACTGTAAGTGGTTGTTCAAAGTAAAACCTAGATTTACTTCAAATGAACAAGCCAGATATAAGGCTAGACTTGTTGCTAGGGGATTTACTCAAAGGGAGGGAGTTGATTATCATGAAATCTTCTCCCCAGTAGTAAAATATACTACAATTAGAGTTATGCTTGCTCTCACTGCTCACTTAGGCTAGGAATTAGAACAATTAGATGTAAAAACTACTTTTCTTCATGGTGATCTTGAAGAAACTATCTATATGTCTCAGCCTGAAGGTTTTATTGAAACTCAGAATTCTGATATGGTGTGTTTGTTAAAGAAATCTCTATATGGCTTGAAATAGGCTCCCAGACAATGGTATAAGAAATTTGATTCCTTTGTTTTATCTTTAGGTTTCAATAGAAGTGATTATGATCATTGTATGTATTTCAGATTACAAAGATTAAATTCTTTACCTGTTTATCTCCTGCTATATGTTGATAATATGTTACTGTGTGGTCCTTCCTTTGAAGATATTGATAGAATTAAAAATGCTTTAAATTCTAAAATTGACATGAAGGATCTTGGAAATGCTAAGGAAATTCTTGGTATGAATATCATTAGAAATAGAAGAGCACACACTTTATCTCTAAATCGATCGATTACATTGATAGGATTGTAGATAAATTTGGTCTGAAAAATGCTAAAGTTACTTCTGTTCCTTTAGGAAATCATTTTAAGCTTAGCAAGGATCTTTGTCCTTCATGTGATGAAGAAGAAGCTTAAATGAAAAATGTTCCCTACTCTAATGCTGTATGTTCTGTCATGTACACTATGGTATGCACTAGGCCTGATGTTGCTCATGTTATTAGCTCCTTAAGCAGATATATGTCTAACCCTAGGTTAGATCACTGGGAAGCTTTAAAATGGCTTATAAGATATTTAAAGGGGTTTAGAGAGTTAGGCCTAACCTTGAAAGAAAAGTCACGAAGGCATTAGACTTAGAGGATTTGTTGATCTTGACTTTGCTAGTGATAGGAATAAAAGAAGATCCACTACCTGTTATATGTTTACCTTATGTGATTCTTGTATAAGTTCGAAGTCTCAATTACAATATATTGTTGCATTATCTACCACTGAATCAGAATACATTGCTATTACTGAAGCAGTCAAGGAAGCAATTTGGCTTCAAGGTTTGTTAAATGAAATTGGTTATTTAAATCAACCTGCCACTCTTTTTTCTGATTCTCAAAGTGCAATTCATCTATGTAAAAATCCCATGTTTCATGAACGAACTAAGCACATAGATATAAAATTACACTTTATTCTTGATATCGTTGCCAATAATGTTATTCAACTTGATAAGATTCACACTGATGTGAATCCTGCTGATATGGGAACTAAGGTACTTCCTCTGAACAAATTTATGAACTGTTTGAGTTTATTAAATATTGATAAAGGGTAAACATTGATACTGCAGGTACTGGAGGCAATGAACAAGGGTGATTATGTCCCCTCTCTCTGCACAAGTTGATATTTGAAGTCAGAATCATGAGATACAAAAATGGTGGAGATTGTTGGTAATTTTGTATAAACGCAAGTTGTTTGTTGTTTCTTGAATGGAAATGCACTTTATGCCAATTAAAACTTATCTCGAGATGTTGGCTGGACCGTTGGATCACCCGAAGCAATCGATCCATTGATTGCTTATATAAAAGGATGTCTACCCTTCAATTTCTAGGGCATGATATGACTATTCTTTCTTCAAATTTGAGAAAAACCGATTCTACTCCTTTTCTTCTTTTTCCCTTCGTAATCTTTTTTGAGAGAAAAGTGTAAGGTTGATTTGGTTTCGCTCGGATGTGTGAACAATAACGTTAGGAGGAAATTTCGTGAGAGGAGTTAGCTTGTATTTGTGTGGGAGAAGTCATGGGTTTGAGGCCCCGAGAGTTGATCTTTGTTGTATATTGAACACTGGTTATCCTTCTTAGTGCAGAGAGGCCGTAATCCCATTTGGGAGCCTCAAAGACAGAGTAGACGTTTGTCGAACTGCCTGCCTAACCGGCAAAACAAATCGTGTGTTCTTGTTCTTATTTCTTTACATATTTTTGAATTACTTGGTGTGATTGCTAAAAGATATATGTTTAGAACGTGTGTGTACACCCAACAAATAAAATATAAAAAAACAATCTATACAACATAAATAGAGATGGCCTCTACTCTCAACTATTAATCAAACCAAGGCGAAAGAGTAGCAAGTCTTTTGATGTCTCGTTTTAGTTTTAATCACCAAACGAATTCTTGAAGTGAACAAGTGATTGATCAAATGAGAACAAAGATAACATTACGTCTCTTATTGCAATTTGAAGTGTCTATGAAGATATTCTCAAAAGAGTCACCGCAAGAAAAAAAAGTCCAAAATGCAATTAAATAAACAAAAAGGGCCGGAGGACAATCTCTCAAAAAATACATTAAGATATTGTTGACCTGTTTTCTTTTCTTATTTGAGCTTGGCGGACCCGGGAGTCAAGAGCTCCTTCCCAAGAGGGGCGAGGACCCGCCTCCTCTGCTTTGATCCACCTCCCGGGTACCAGAGGACACTTTGAGAGTTGTATTATGTATACGATGAGATAATGACTTGAAGCTCTTCATTTCCCATGTCTCGTTGTTCTTCTTGAATTTGCATAGCGATTCTCTGCAGATTGCTTGCGATAATGTACTTCAATCATTTGCAACATTGGAATATCACGTAAACCGGAGGGATCTTTTCCAAATTACAATATTTCAACACTAGTTGCTCTAGTCCGGGAAAGGATCACTTGAGGCATTCCATTCGTATCAAGCTTCAAGATAGTTTCAAGACCTTCGCTTGTTGGAACTCGACTTGATTGTGTTCCATTGATTTCCTCAAAGCTACCTTCTTGTAATTTGAGAATGACAAGGTTTGGCAATCTCCCAATTATCTTCGCTTGTTCCCAAGACATATAAAAGCTTGCTAGAGTCAATTTTCCGAGATTCAATGGCAAACCGATCAAATGTTTCACATAATTAGGAGGAAATGTTAATCGAGCGATTCAAGCCGGTTAAGGAAGCTCAAATCTCGAAATTCTTCGAGAGAGCATTTCGGGTTTGCATAAGATTGGTGAACATCTCAAAATTTCCCCTTCCATTTTATTGGAAATTTTAAGATTAGAAATACTTAGTAGGTTATTTATCTTGAAGATCTCATCCTTAGTTGCTTGCTCGTCGAATGCAAGATTTATTGAACCGTGAATAGCCCTTGAAAATCATATGTCTCAAATTCACCATTTCAAGAAGGAAATAGGGTATTTCAACTTCTTCACCATTTTTCACATAAAGAAATTCTAGTTTGTGGAACCTTTCCATTGTTGGCACTATACATGGAATAACCAAGTACCTCACATTAACCAGTCGTTTAAGTTGAGTTAGAGCAGAAATGTTGAAGTCTTCATCTGACCAACAGAAGACCTTCGGGCATCTGAAGCTGCAAAACTACTTGAGTAAAAGAATGGCCTAACAGAGAGCTTAAATACAGGGCAAAAGTGCGTGAGTAACAGTTAGTAGCCAGACTATGTTGTTGCACCTATATTGAAAATAATCTGAAGAACCGTAGTGGATCTTCATCAGTGGTAACAACAAAATTAGATCATATTATCATTGTCAACAGCGGCAGCATTGATATGATCATCACAAAGTACCGCCCGGCTATAACAGAAATGGGAAAAATGGAAAGAGAAAAGAAGAGAGAGAGAACTTACCTTTTGAACTCTTTCAGAAAGTTTTGTTGTTCACCTATCCTCAAGCACATATCATGGAGTAGATCGTGAACATTACAAGTCTTGACTCTGCCGAGAGATGTTCTTTTGGCAACTTGTACCAGGCTCCTATCAATTAGATCCACAAGATATTCGTAGGCCACATCCTCTGAGCTTTTTCCCTCTTCTTTCTTTATAAATCCTTCACCAACCCAACCACACGTCAACTCTTTCACCGAAATTTCTTCGTCTTCCTCGATTGCTCCTAAGGAAAGAAAACATGGTTTCAAATGCATTGGTAAATGCTTGTAGCTAAGTTTTAGTATGTTGCTGAACTTGTTCGGATCTTCATATATAATTGAACTCAAACTTGTTGCAACTTTGTGCCATAGGTGTTCTTTCATCTCAAATTTTTCAAGAATGGCAGCTATCACAACCACTGCAAGTGGTAGTCCTTGACAATTCGTTGCAATTTGCTTCCCAATGTCTACCAATTCTTGAGGGCAATGTTTTTCCGGAACACTTTCCTCTCGTAGTAATTCCCAACATTCAACATCCGATAGTATAGGAAGTTCGTTGATGACACTATGATGTGATGCTTTTAAACCAACTTCTTTGTGCCGAGTGGTGAATAAGATTCGCTTCCATTTTTTTGTCATCCGGAAAGTATCTTCCAAAATCATTCCACAATTCATATCCCATATATCATCGACGACAATGAGATATCTCCGTTTTATTAAACCTTTGTAGAGGGCTTCAACCAAGCTTTCATCATCCATTTGCATAATCGTTTCTTTTTGTCATCGTCCTTCTTCGACCTCAAAATGTCGCTAAATATATTTCTCTTATTATATGTTTGAGAAACAACACACCAAGCACGCTTGTCAAAATGATGGACAACGGAGGATTATTGTATAGTTTCTTTGCTAAAGTTGTCTTCCCAACTCGTGCATTCCAAAGATGGAAATAATTTGTAGGTGTTCTCGGTCCCGTAACAAGTTGTTCGCAATTTCGGTCTCCTTGTTAACAATCCCCACAACAATGTCTTCCAAAATGAGAGGGCCTTTTTCTTGCGACGATACTTGTTCGGTTGGATAGTTTTCGACTTCTACAATGCCGGTGTCAATATTCTTCTTCGTTTCTTTGATACCCATCATAATATGCTTAATCTTGTCCATGAACCGAGGGAGCACGAGGGTGAGATACCGCACGGAGGAAATGTGTTGATAATATATTCAATTTCATATGCTATGTCCGTGGTTTGTATCAAAAGTTCTTCAAGTTGTGGGTGTTTGTTGCAACGTTATATCCGTGAGGAGGATCGCAATAAGATTAGCTCCTCGTGGAGGGTTACAATTTGATCGCTCACACCAACAATTTGGTCACCCTTGTGATTGAGTAGGTGAGTGAGATCATTAAGAAGAGAATCAACAATGAAGAGTGAAGCCACAGCAGTCTTTCGAGTCGTACAACTTGGCATGTTCGAGACTAAGATGCAGTGCTCCTTGATCTTTGCTTCCACGAGCTCAAAGTTTCGTAACAGATCCAAAAGTTCCCAATCCATTCTAGGTGCCGGGACTTGATTCCGACGAAAAAGAATGAATACAAGAAACTTCCAAACTTGTTGAGCACAGATTCGATGTGTCAATGGATTGACTTGAGAGAGGGTGCAGCACACGCGGTGTATCCCCAAGAAAGTTGAGAAGAAAACCAAGCTTATTCAAGAACTTCAATTGAACCCCTCATGAAACAATGAAATCTGGGTGAATACGGTGTATCTCTTGTAAAATAAGGAGGAGAAAATCAATAAAGAAATCAACAATTTCATCCGGAGGATTGTAAGTAGTACTCTTTGACAATTCACGCTTTGGGCTGTGAAGAATAATCCAATCTCTTGCAATAATAACAATAAAATTTTTGAAATTTTCTTGTAGTCTTGCCTACTTTTAAATTGGCAATACGATCTTTGAAACTCAAGATTCTCTAATAAATAAATTACTTGGTCATCGTTGGAGCTAAATTTTTCTTCGATTTTGATGGCGGCAAATTTAATGAGGCTTGCTTGCCCGGAAAGGTTGCAAAATTTTTGTTCTTCATGAGTTCATGATACCGTAAACTCGAAATCCGGATCTTTCGAGAAAAATGGACTCTTAAACAATCGTTGAGGTTTTTGAGTTTCGGCCTCAAAGTGGCCATTAATGATGAGAGAAGGAAGGGGACGGACTAATTGTAGGGGAAGAAAGATTAACGAAAGTGAATGATTATTGTATACAAATGGAGCATTACTCATTCTCGATTATGATAGAATTTGGCCCCGACAATGTCATAAAAAGAAAAAAATTATTAGTTCCCACTATTATAAAATTGCATACACCAACTGTCTGTCAAGGTCATTACTCATTCCTTCCCCCACCATGTGGAGGACATCAATGCCCTTTCCACACAATTTTCAGAACTGCCCTCTAATCACACGAATTACACATCAGTAGTCTTAAGTGGGCAGTTTGGTAATTCTGAACTTTTACATGGTCAACAATGACATGAACTTTGTCAGGGATGGAGCCCAAAAGCGAAATTGAAATTGAAATTGAAATTGAAATTGAATTGAAAAATTTCAATTTCGTAATTAATAACACTAATGGTTTCATTTTTTAAATTTATAACAATACCATTTTCATTCAATTTTCTTAAAAAAATATCATTCTCATCCTTCTATTTCACACAAATGGTCTACAAATAACTTTTTTGACAATTTTGTCTCTAACTTACATATATTAAAATGATAAAAAAAATATTAATAAATTGTAATTGAAACCCTAACATTTTCAAAAATACAAAAAAATCATAAACTTTTTTATTTTTGGTCATTTTTTTTGGGTTAAGGGTAAGATTGACTTTTTGTACCACTTTAAGAGAAGTTTACATATAAATTAAATAAGGATGAAATTGTAACTAGAGGTAGCAAAAATGGGCTAGACCGTGGAATAGTCCAGATAACTCGAACTCTGGGCAGGGCTAGCTCAATAAAAAAAAATTAAGTAAAAATCGGGTTTGTCCTAAGATAATTAACCCATTGGACCAATCGGACTGAAGCTAGATCGCCCAATTATTTTGGGTGGCCTAATAAAAATATTTTAACTCAAATCATTCCACACCTTATGCCGTAAACAAGAGGGAATTTCTCCCAAATCTCGTTGGTTTTGCGAAAACCAAGGCTCACGATTTTCTCCCTTGGTTCCAACCAAATCTGGGGAGAACTTGCACTTGAAGGGTGGGGGTGGGGGTGGGGGTGGGGGTGGGAGTCGAGTTTGTCTTTTTTTTTTTAAAAAAAATTTAATTTAGTAATTGTTATGAAAAATATATTAAAATTTAAAATTAATGATCGAGTAGCCCCTGTACCCAAAATCGGATTAGGTAGGCCTAGTAAATACATGTCGGTATAAAATCGAGTCAAGGTCAGTCCAACTTAATTTTTGTGTGGCTCATCTAATTTCGAGTTGGACTGGGCCGTCTGGGCCATTTTCCACCTTTAATTGTGAAAATGTGAAATGATTTGGAACATGCATTATAATTTACCCTACAATATATGCACATGGATGCTTTATTGTGGTACTATTTATTACAGAGTTCAATTGACTTTAGCGTTAAAAAAAAAAATAAAAATTTAGGATTTATTTGTAGTTTTAAAAGAGTTATGATTATAATTATAATTTTTTCATTATATTTTTTTTCTCTACTATTTCAATTTATTTAGTTATTGGCAAAATTGTCAAAAAAGTTATTTGAGAACTATCTGTACGAATAAATGGAAGGATGATGATGATATTTAATAAAAAAATTGAATATGAATGATATCGTTACAAATCTGAAAGAATGAGGAGCATCAGTATAATTAACCCTAAATTTTACAATATAAACAGTGATAGTCAAAAAGTGATTTTCCCTCCCTAAATTTGATTTTAGGAGATTTTGAACATGATATCTATAGACAGTTTAAATTAATTGAGATGTAATATTAATTAGTAATGTTCTAGTATAGAGTACTTTTTTAATTTTTTCCCTTGTTTTTGGTATCCTTTATTTAATCTAGTTTACGATTTGTGGAATTATCGTGTTACTTTTCTCTTGCACGGTCGAAAACGTTCTTGATGAATTGATAATACTATAGATCTTTAAAAATCTCAAAACGTGGTCTGCCTTGACATCCGGACTCATCGAGAATATCGTGACAAGCCTATGAGTGCCATGAATTATATCAAAGGCGTCAAAATATTTGATAATAAATATTTTTCTCCTCTTCTGAGCATGGTGACGACAGTGGTGGAGACTTATAAAATAGTAGCGAGAATTCTATCTCCCGCGATTACTCTGGTGTGATAATCAGTATATGATTAAATCAGATGTGCAGAATAACAATGTATAGAATAATAAAGTCGTTTTTACTTAGAGGGATCAACCAATATTTATAGGAGTGATTGTGGGAGTCTGTCTTTAATGACAGGTGCCATTTCCTCTTCCTTATTAATTGGAGTTAATGAGAGACGCTACAACTTCCCAAACACCCGTGATAACTCGTCATTCCATAGGTCATGTATATGATGGTTCAACGATAGTCGGTTTATTCTTTGTCCACATGGCAGAGGTAAGCTATGAGACTATCGGAACAGCCGATCGGTGAGGCGATCAAATCATTGAGGTGGGCGTGCCAGGACGTGCCATTATTGGTAGACAACATATAACAACTCTAATCGTTTCTATCATCATAAGCCCTTCTACTTTTCGTAGACTATTGTCCATGGGAAGTAGAAATAATTTACCGCATCTACTCCTTTCTAACTTTTTCAATTTTCTATTGAGACGAATATTTGTTTGTACATTGTGTGCTATAAGTACGTATAGCCCTATTCAATATTGAGACGGTTAAGTAGTTCATAAAAATAGGTACGAGTAGGGCGGATGAGGGTGGATGAGAGGCGGGTCGGGTGTTCGCCTGCCCCTTAGCTGGGGCGGGGTGCGCCCGTCCCTTTGTCGTGGGACGAGCGTGCGCTTGCACTCGTCCTTGCTAATGCCATAGGATCAGTAATGTATTCTATGATAAAAACAAGGTTTGATCTTACATATGCTATCAGTTTGTTATGCAGATTTATGTCCAACCTTGGCAAGCCTCATTGGGTCGGGTTAAAATGGCTTCTTAGATATATATGTGGTACTTTAAATACTGGTCTTATGTATAAAAAATTTAACCAGAGATTTGGACTTTGATTTTGCTGGTGATAGGGATTAAAGAAAGTCTAGTAATACTTTCTTCTTTGCTCTAGAAAAGAATTGCATATCATAGAAATCCCAGCTTCAGTCATTGGTTGCATTATCAAGTACTGAGGCCGAGTATGTAGCCATAACTAAGGTAGTAAAAGAAGGGTTATGACTTAAAGGGTTACTTAATGAATTAAATATAAGTAACAATGCGGTAAGCCTTTATACAGATAGCTAAAGTGCCTTAATACTTTGTAAGAATCTAGTTTATCATGAAAGATCAAAGCACATTGAGGTGAAGTACCATTTTGTAAAAACAATTATCTTATGGTGAAATAGTTTTGTTAAAAATTCCTACATCTAAAAATCTAGGCGATATGGGTACTAAGACACTTTTTGTAAGTAAATTTAATTATTGTTTATCTAAACTGCTGATTGACAATGGTTAAATTTAATTCGTGCATGCACTTGAAGATTGGCAACCACAGGACATTAATGAAAACAAACTTAACCAATAAATGGAGAGAACAAAAATGCAACCAAGGATACTGGTATATGTTGGTGAACCAAGGTGAAGAATGTTAGAAGTGTGTTTCACAAACACGTTTTTGTGTCTAAGGCAAAGTCATACTTCTTATGTTTAAGTGATTGTCACGTGGACCATTGGCATTGGCTTAGGCGATGAGGGAAGGATTGTGTTTTCTCTATGGATTCTTAGCCATTGGATCTAATCTAATGGCTGTGACTAATGTCCGCGTATAGAGAAATATATGGTTAGTCCTTTCATTTTCATTCATTGAGTCCTCTGAAATGTTCTCTCTCTTCTTGACCAAATTTTTCATTTGCTCTTTTATTTTCTTCCTTCTCCTCTTCTTCTTTTTTCTTTTGAGAATCAGAATCAGATTAGAGAGTGGTAAGGTTGAATGATATTACCTTGTGTGAACAGTAACCTTTTGGGATTAAGATCTGATGTTCATCTCTGTCAATGAACAATAGCTTCGATGGTATAGATCTGAGTTACAGGAATTGATTTTGCCTTAAGTCTGTAATAGAAAAGGTTGTTTTAGTGATCAAGGTTAAACTTGTGCCTATTCTTAGACGGCATGTGCTGTGATCCAAACGGTTGAGTAATTCTGAGCCTTAATACTTCGGTGGTTTGTTTCGACTGTAATTTTCTTGAAGTCATTGTTATTGATTCTGTAGTGAAGTGTATTAGGTTTTACGTTGTATTTTCTTGAAGATTCTTGACTTAAAGAATACGAGACATATTATTATTATTATTATTATTATTATTATTATTATTATTATTATTATTATTATATATATATATATATAGATATATAATAGGGTCTTTTCACAAATAACCTAAATAAATAAAATATTTCTTAAAATACTGTCATACTTTTTTTTATTATAAAAATACTATTTTCAATTTTTAAAACACTTTTTTTTACATTTGTTATTTTAGTTACAATAAATATGTTACATTTGTTATTAACAAACATAACAAATGTAACAAGTGTTATAAAAATAAAAATACAAAATTTTTAGAATAAAAAAAAGTTTGTATTTTTTAAATTATTTTATATTTTGTGGTGTAGGGTGAAATTATGTTTATGTATTTGTTATAGTTGCATACTTCAACTACCAAATCTTCCTTATTTCATTAATTATATAATATGATACTATATATACCTACTATTTCCAAAAGAAAAGAACAAAATAAGGTGGATATGGTGTTCATTTTACATGTCTTTCTATATATGTGCGTGTGGGGTTTGAGGTACCAAAGTTGAATATTTTGCGACTCACTCATCATGCGCTTTCACATAAATATATGCCCTCGCTTTAAAATGTGACATATTAAAAGGGGAAATCAACAATTTAATAATGAAAATGAGATGTTTTTATTGACTTCGATAAGTGTAATTTTACACTTATTTTAGGCCATAATTTATCCAGTTGTGGGTCGTTTATTTCATGTTGCTATTGATTTCGTCTTGTTTTTGTTTGTTTTAGGATCGACACAAGTTTGCTAAAAATCGAGGAAATGAGGATGGAAAGAGTATTAACTATGAAGAGTGAACGAGTTGCTAAGTAAATGAAGGATTGAGATAGGAGCCAAAAGATAAGAAACAGAAGAATGGATTTCTGCTGCACAGCTCGAGGCCATGAGTGCATCAATTAAAGTGGAAAACTGCGGCGAAGTCATGAGTCCTGGCACTTTAACTCATATATTTAATTCCAATTAAATTTTCTTAACATTTTATCACTGCTTTTGAAATGGTTTAGACTTTAGTTAAAATAGTATTTCCCTGTTCGTTCTAGTACTGGTTGGAATAATTAATTTGGACTAATTTATATCAATATTTATAAAATTAAAGAGATTTTAAGCATCCTTTACCTATTTTCACTATCAAACTGCAACAATAAGTTAATAAAAGGGTAGGGCTCGTCGCCTACGAATTGGATTTAGTAATACTATTATAAGGAAAAACCAACTATATTTTTTTCTAAAATGATAAGTTTCGATCAAATTGGATTTCATTAATTACTAGATAAATGAATGGTGTTAGAAACACTAATCATCATCAACATCTTTATTAATTTTTTTTAAATACGAATAACACGTTTTCACAACACATATGGGTTCAATTTTTGTCATTGCAATTTCATTGGCTGCAATCGTTGTATGTACAAATCCGTTTTCTATAATTTTGAAAATAGCAAACAAAGTATCATACCAAATGATCAAATTTCTTCAATTAATTCGATGCTTTGTTTGGAGCTTAAAATCTACTTGCCTTAATACTTTCAATACAACTTTCCTACTGATCTCGTGACAACATTTTGACACTTTTAACTAAATATGGCAAAATGCTGGTCATGAAATTAGTTAAGTGATTATCCATCCAGTCATTACATACTTTTGATGTGTTCATTTGCAGTTTCTCGTTCATAGCTTCTTGAAAATGTTTTATCTCGTTTGTAAAGAATGGAACCCATCTAATTGGTTCGATCTTTTATCTTGAATCAATTAATTAATGTTGTGTAGTTGAATCATTTCGACTTACTTCAAGTTTGACTCTATCTCATCATTAGTTATTTTTTATTTGTCGGGAGCATTGACTAATATTGTACCTCTCTCCAGTGTTTATGCTTTCAATATTTCTACCCGGCGTTCTTATGCACCAAATTTCTTGATACTCATTATTGAAATCCTAGAAATGTAAAATAAGTATATACAACTCAAACCTTGTTTCTAAACTCAAGATCTTTACATTTCACTTTTCTACCTGAAAATATTTGAATTTTTATCTAATTAATTTTTTCTCTTCTATAGTACTAGAAAAATGTTAACATTAATTAGGTAAATAAAATAAATACTTAGATGAATAAAAAGTGATTGAATACTCCTTATTTTGTGACAAGAATATAGCAATCTTATTCAGCAACACCAATTAAAACTACCCCAGAAATGAAACTTGGGACTCCACATGCTATCCTATCCTCAAAATGCAACGTAAAACAGCATTATATAGACTCAAAAGAAAAAAAAAAATTCTGAAATACAACGTAAAAGCGCACCCTTCCACAACGTTAATTCAATATGCTGATGGATTGAAATCAAATTATATGCAAGGCGGATCTAGGATATGACAAAGGGGTGGGAAATTTTGGTGGTCTGTCCCCAATTTTTTTTCTAAATTCACAATTACTTATCCCATTTTATAAGAATATAATTTTTTTTGTATAGTCATAATCTTTAAAAAGTTTACAAAAAGCCATTACACAAAAATATTCAAGATTTAAAACTAGCTAAAGAAAGTTGTGTCAGACGATCTTTTACGACGCAAATTCTTCATAATAGAATCTATATCTATTTTATTAATAAAGTCTCTCTCAACAAAAATTGTTATGTAAAAACATATAAAATTCTAAGCACTTTTTTTCCTCTACTTATCGAAATTTGAAATAATTTCTCAAAATCAAGTAAACATAATGATTTATCACTTAATAACAAATCAAAATTCATATAAAATTATAATTTATAGATTATAAAATAAACAGAAAAAATGGACAAAAGATAAATAAATTCAATTGGATTTGGCTCTTTTGGAATTGGCCATTTAAGAAGTGGGCTTTTTATTTGTTTGGGATGAGATGTATTTGAATGTGTGAATGATTTAAATTTTAATGAAGTGAGATATTTTATTGTTTGGGATGAGATGAATTTTAATATGTAAATGATTTAAATTTTAATTTAGCCCACTTTTTGTTTAAAAAGTGGGCTTTTTTTGTTTGGGATTGGATGGATTTTAATGTGTAAATGATTTAAATTTTAATTTAGTCTACTTAAAAAGTGGGCTATTTTTTGGAATGTAATTGATTTTAATGTGTAAATGATTTAAATTTTTTAGTCCACTTAAAAAGTGCTATTTTTTTATTTAGGCCAAACTATTGTTTAAAACAAAAATAATTTTACACATACATTTATCATTTGGGCCAAAGCCCAGTGGAGCCCCTTGGATCCGCCCTGATTATACGTGATATAATGTAAATGAGATCTATGTCTGATATCAAGGAAACAATTTTACGTTACTTCAGTATGCTGAATGCTAAAATGGATTGAAATCAAATTATATCTTATTTATTTTTGAAGGAAATGCAGTACAAAGGTAGAGACTTTTAGACTGTTTGGCAAACTCTACTTTCAGCAGTTCTGTCATCATCAATGGGAAATAAATTTCTGCTTGGCAACAATTTTTAGGAAGAGCCGAGCAGTTGATAAATATCCAATGGCTCTAGGAACCCTTCTGTACCCAGATACAATTTGTTCTTTCAAGCAATGGTAACATACTCTTATAAGCCCGTGCATTGTCCATGTTCTGCTTAATGTTCTAACATAGTCTACTTTTATAATTTCTATCTTGTTCTTGGTATCCTTTATTTAATCCAGTTTAAGATTTGTGGGATTATTGTGTTAATCAATCCTGTCGTTACATACTTTTGTTATGTTGATTTACAGTTTCTGGCCCATAGTTTCTTGAAAATCTTTTATCATATGTTGTGAAGTTGAATCATATCGAGTTACTATCTCATCACTAGTTATTTTCCATTTATTGGAAGCATTGACTGATATTGTACTCTCTCCGGTTGTTTCTGCTTTCAATACTTCTGAAATTGTCTACCCAACTGGAACATTATAGTCTCTGTTGTTACAAAAAAACTTCAGCTCTTTAATAAAACTATCTGAGAAACATTTTGACATTCTAAAAGAAATTCCATTGTTTAAACTTTGACTGTTATTCAACATCCCTTCTAGATGGTATGATCCTAGATGTTTTTGTGAACGTTCTAAAAGATTTGACAGAATTTTAAGTTTATCATCCAGTGTGGGTTGAGTACTGTTGTCAAGAAAATATAGGAAACAATCTATACATCATAAATAAATGAACTAGTGATTGATCAAATGAGAACAAGAATAACATTATGCTTTTATTGCGAGAAAGAAATAGTCCAAAATGCAATTAAATAAACAAAAAGGGGACACTTTGAGAGTTGTAGTATGTATACCGGCAGCAGCTAATGCTCTGTTCAAGATGTGATAATGACTTGAAGATCTTCATTTCCCATGTCTCGTTGTTCTTCTTGAATTTGCCTCGCAGATTCTTCAACGGATTGCTTACAGTCATGTACTTCAATCATCTGCAATGTTGGAATATCACAGAAACTGGAAGGGATATTCTCCAAATAGTTACAATGTCTCAACACTAGTTGCTGTAGTCTGGGGAAAGGATTGCTTGGGGCATTCCATTCTCTATTATCTACCCATGATAGTTTCAAGACTTTCAGTTGTTGGAACTCACCTTCAGTTGTGGTCCACTGTCTTCCCTCAAAGCTACCTACTCGTAATTTGAGAACTACAAGGTTCGCAAATTCCCAATTATCTCCACTTGTTCCCAAGACATGCGAAAGCACAATAGAGTCAATTTTCTGAGATTCAATGACAAACTGATCAAATGTGCCACATAATTATGACGAAATGTTAATCTGAGGGATTCAAGCCTATTAAGGAAGCTAAAATCCTGAAATTCTCTGAGAGAGCCTTTTAGTCTGCGAAGATTGGGTGAACATCTCAAAATTTGCCCTTCCATTTTATTGGAAATATGAAGATAAGAAATACTTTGTAGGTTATTTATCTGGAAGATCTCATCCTTAGTTGCTCGTTGAATGCAAGATTTACTGAACCGTGAATAGCCCTTGAAAATCATATGTCTCAAATTCACCATTTCAAGAAGGAAATCAGGTATTTCAACTTCCGTATCATTTTTCACATAAAGGAATTCTAGTTTGTGGAACCTTTCCATTTGAGGCACTATAAATGGAACAACCAAGTACCTCAAGTTAACCAGTCGTTCATGTCGAGTTAGATCAGGAATGCTGAAGTTTTTACTCGACCAATCGAAGACCTTCAAGCGTTTGAAGCTGCACAAGATGGATCTGCAGTCAGCAAAAGAATGGCCTAACAGAGAGCTTAAATACAGGGCAAAAGTACATGAGTAAAAGTTAGTAGTCAGACTATGTTGTTGCTCATTTATTGAAAACAATCTGAAAAACCGTAGTGGATCATATATTATCATTGCCAACAGCAGCAGCATTGATACAATCATCACAAAATACGGCCAGCATTAGAGGCTATAATATAAATGGAAAAATTGGAAAGAGAAAAGAAGAAAATCATAGACTTACCTTTGGACCTCTTTCAGAAAGTTTTCTTGTTCACCTATCCTCGAGCACATAACATGGAGTAGATCGTGAACATTACAAGTCTTGACTCTGCCAAGAGATGATCTTTCGACAACTTGTATTAGGCTTCTATCAATTAGATCCACAAGATATTCAGTAGGCCACATCTTCCGAGCTTTTTCCCTCTTGTTTCTTTATAAATCCTTCACCAACCCAACGCCGCGTCAACTCTTCCACTGACACTTTTTCGTCTTCCTGGAATGCTCCAAAGTAAAGAAAACATGGTTTCAAATGCATTGGTAAATGCTTGTAGCTAAGTTCTAGTATGTTGCTGAACGTGTTCAGGTCTTCAGATATAAATGAGCTCAAACTTCTTGCAACTTTTTGCCATAGGTGTTCTTTCATCTCAATTTTTTCAAGAACGGCAGCTATCAAAACCGCTGCAAGTGGTAGTCCATGACAATTTGTTGCAATTTGCTTCCCAATGTCTACCAATTCGTGAGGGCAATGGTCATTCTGGAAAACTTTCCTCTGTACTAATTCCCAACATTTAACATCTGATAGGATAGGAAGTTCATTGACGACACTATGATGCAAACCTTTCAAACCAACTTCTTTGTGCCGAGTGGTGAATAAGATTCTGCTTCCATTTTTGTCGTCTGGAAAGTATCTTCCAAAATCATTCCATGCATTTATATCCCATATATCGTCCACGACAATGAGATATCTCTGATGTTTTAGACTTTTGTAGATCGTTTGAACTAAGCCTTCATCATCCATTTGCATAATCACTTCTTTTTCTAGGTCATTTACTGACCTCAAAATGTCAATAAACACATTTCTCTTATTATATGTTTGAGAAATAACACACCAAGCACGCTTGTGAAAACGATTGACAACAGAGGGATTATTGTATAGTTTCTTTGCCAAAGTTGTCTTACCAACTCCAGGCATTCCAAAGATGGAAATAATTTGTTGGTGTTCTGGTCCTCTAACAAGTTGTTCTGCAATTTCGGTCTCCTTGTATTCAAAACCCACAACAATGTCTTCTAAAATTTCTTGTGACGATACTTGTTCAGTTGGATAGTTTTTGACTTCTACAATGCCAGTTTCAATATTGTTCTTCATACCCATCATGATAAGCTTAATCTTGTTGATGAATTGGGGGAGCCTGACGGTGAGATACCAGACAGGAGGAAATGAGTAGATAACATATTCAATTTCATATGCTATGTCTGTGGTTTGTATCACAAGTTCTTCAAGTTCTGGATGTTGCTGCAATGTTACATCTGTGAGGGAGGATCGTAATAACATTAGCTCCTCATAGAGTATTACAATTTGATCGTTCACACCAACAATCTTGTCAGCCTTGTGATTGAGTAGGTCAGTGATATCATCAAGGAGAGAATCAACAATGAAGAGTGAAACCACGGCAGTCTTTCGAGTTGTACAACTTGGCATGTTTGAGTAAATCTTCGCTTCCAAGAGCTCAAAGTTTCGTAATAGATCTGAAAGTTCCAAATCCATTCTAGAAGTCAGGACTTGATTCCTGACGAAAAGAATGAATATAAGAAACTTCCAACGTTGTTGAGCACAGCTTCGATGTTTTCAATAGATTGACTTCAGAGGGCTGCAGCAATTGTGTATCCATAACAAAGTCGAGAAGAAGAATAAGCTTTTTCCGAAGAACTTCAATTGAACCCTCGACTGAAACAATGAAATCTGGCTGAATAACGAGTATTTCTTCTAAAATTTTCAGGAGAAAGTCAATAAAGAGCCCAATAATTTCATGTGGAGGATTGTATGTAGTACTATTGGACACTTGCTGCTTTGGGAATACGAAGAATACTCTAACCTCTTGCAATAATGACAATAAAATTTTGGAAAGTTCCTCGTAATATTGTATACTTTTAGATTGGAAATACCACAATGAACCCTCAAGATTCTTCAATAAATAACTTACTTTGTGATAGTTTGAGCTAATTTTCCAATGAATTCGAGGGCGGCAAATCGAATGAGTATTCCATGCCCAGGAAAGGTTTCAAAATTTTTGTTTATCATGAGTTCATGATACCAGAAATCCTGGAAATCTGGATTTTCCACAAGTGGACTCAGAATTTCAGGATATTGGTGTTTCAGCTGCGAAGTGGCCATTGATGACAGAGAAGGAAGGGGGGTCAGAGGAATTGTAGGGGAAGAAAGATTAACGAAAGTGAATGATTATTGTTTACGAATAGACCTTTGAGTAAGAAATGAACATGATCAAGATATATAGGATCGATTAATCAAAGAATCATCAAAATTAGAGTGTTTATAGTGTAATCTCCAAGAAAATTGAGTCCTGTCTTTGATTAAAAGCATATATACATATTTTTATCAGAGTTGCTAATTTAAAATTGCAAAAATTACTTCACAATGTTTTGAATTCCTTTTTTGTCCTTCATGTAAAATAATTCAATTTTGACATAATAATGGAAACAAAAAATTTAATACTTATTGACTTCTTGCTATTGCTATAAACAATTTATTATTAACACTTGTCATGTGCTTTCACATTATTGAGTTATTTTAATGTTTGGCTTTTTCTGCCTATCAAATTGGTGAAGTGACAAATGTTGGTAGAAATATATTCTACAAGTAGGAACCCTAAACTGAAAAAATAAAAAATAAAAATTGTTTACTTGAACCAAATCTAGGGACTTTTGATATACGTTTGACAAAGTTGGACCGCAAATAAGAAAATGATCAACGAAGAAAATACGTTTTGATACAAGAAAATCATTCTCATTCTTAAAAATTTTATTCCAAAATTATCCATGAGTCTTTATATCTTCAGCATGACCCCTTAGGAGAAACATAAAATCTCTTCTGACATTATGTTTTTACCTTTCAGTTTGTCACGCTCTGGTTGAACATCTTTGGTTCTGGCATGGTTATGCTTGAGCCTTTCCAACCACGATAATGATATTGAGATTGATAGATGATAAGTACAATTTTGTACTTATTGGGGCTCACAAAAAGGGACGACTATGAGTCATATTATTTGATTTTAGTTTAATTACATGTTGTTTTCTTGTTATTTTAGGAAATAATCAAAGTCAAGAGTCGAATTGGCGAAAAAGGAGCAAACCGAAGAATTTGGACTCAAACTGCTAAGAAAAGATACTTCAGGGGCTTAGCATGCAAATATAAAATGAAGGAAACCAGATCTGTGACCAAGTTAACCATGCGATCGCATGGTTAACTATTCCTACGATCGTACGGAGCCAAATTCAACAGTAGAACGTAAATGGGTAAAGCCATGCGATCGCAATAGACCGGTGCAACCTTTGTTTTGGTATATATTCTCGTCTTTTATGTTACTTATTATTTGAGTATAGTCGCGTATTTATCTAATTATTCTCACTATGTTTGTCTTATGAAGATTTTGTCCTTTAATAGGTAAATTGCCTAACACTTACCATAAGTATAACAGGGTCACATGGAAGATGATGATTAATGATGAGTGTTATTTTATGTAACATGATTGAATTGATATTTATTTTGATGTAAAAATTATGAATTTGATTCATTTAGTATTCATTTAGAATGTGGCAAGTTAGTTGACATAATTAAACTACAATCAGGCATGTCACTAGCAAAGTGCTATTCATTGAACAAAGAATCATGTCTATCATGCGAGTACGAAGCATATACAAATTCGTCACTTTATTAGATTGGTTTTGGAGGATAGAATCTTAGCGCTTGAAAAGATTCAGAGCAGTCAAAATGTTGACAAAAACTGTTACAATTGAGAAACTGAAGTTGTGTACCTAACTTCAGTTGACCTTCTTCATTAAAGATTGGAGTAGGTGTACCGGCTGCTGCAGAGGAAGGAGTTGATAATGGATTAGTCTCTAAGTGGGAGATTGTTAAGTTATGGAGCATAATTTGTTGCACTATGTAGAGTTGAACGAGGATCGATCTTCGAATTAAGGTCGTCGTGGGGGGTTAGAAGAGGGCAAGCGGCCCCCCTCCCGAGGGCTCGGGGACTCGGGGATAGTGCCCCAAAATATTTGTATTTGCTTAAGTAACGGTGTTTTCAAGATTTTGCATTTGTAATTAGGTTGTCCTATAATTTTTATTATAACTAGAAAACCTTAATTGGACTGTCTTAGAATTTCATCATTGCTAGGGAACCTTAATTGGATTTCCTTTGGATTTCATTATTGGTAGGAAACTTTCATTGAGTTGTTATATATATGACTAATCTCTTGTAAACAAAAATCATAATTCATTATAGTAAAAATACTGCAGCGGTTGAAGATGGGATGTAGTCTTATGTTGAGGTGAACCTGTATAAATCTTCGTCTTGTTTATTTTTCGCCCTTTATTTATCCCTAATCCTAACATTTGTGTAATATGTATCTAGTAAGAAGATTGAGCTCGGTCTAAAATTGATTAAAAGCAGATTTTAATCACATTTGCTAATTTGAAATTGCAAAAGTAGAACGAATATATTCATCAAATTATTCTGAATTCATTTTTTCTTCTTCATATAAGATATGTCTATTTTGGCATAATAATCACCGACCGTAAGAGATTTTCACCCCTACTTCAAACAAAAAAAATGATACATGTCCTTCTTCTATTTTGAAAAAAAATCTATCTCTCTCTTTAAATCTCTCATTCTCATTTCTCTTCATCATTCTTCAAATCTCTACTCTCAACTTTGTTTATCCTCATTATTCTTCAAAGTAATCAAACTTTTGCGGTTGGATTCCACCAGATAAGCGGTATACTAGTTAAAATAAGAGTATATACATCATTTGAGGCCTATTTGGTGGGGGTGTATTAAATGAAATCGTCAGGCGTGAATTGTTAGCAAAGTTGTTTGTCTGTTATAGAATATAAACATGGAGTTTAATATTCTTATTTGGTGGTGGTGTATTAAATGAAATTGCCAGGCATGAATTACTAACCATGTTGTGGATTATTTATTTATTTATTTTTCTTATAATATAAATATAAAGCTTAATATTTGTGATCACATGCGTACACGTTATGTAAAAGGTGTAACATGCGAACAAACAATTTAATAAAGAAAAGAATAAGTTTTCATTGACTTCTTTTAACACTTCTTTTAATTTCAGTAGAAGGAATATAATGAAACTCAGAAAATTTCAATCAAGCAATTATCTCAAGATTAAAGTGGGCATAACTGTAGACTCTTTCCATGTCATATATATTTAAATTCAATTATTAATTTACGGCTCTTTCGAGAGAAACCATAAACCAGGTTAACCAAATATTCGGATTTCATGTTAACCCTTGGCGCCATCTTCATGGTGTAATAATTCTCATGTCTTGTTTGGTAAGAGAAATCCTAATATAATTACATATTTGGTATGATTATAGATTTGTTGCACAAGCCCCACTAGGTAAACTTATTATATATAGCCATTCATTATTTAACACGTTTCAAATAAGTTCGAATCCCGCGGGACGCGTGGCAGGTTGTGGAGCTGTTGCCGTGCCAATGGATTGTCAAGTAACTTAAAATTTTTTATAAGAATTTTCTTTAATGATTTGAAATTGAAATTAATTTTCAAACATTAGTTTCTACACGTTTAGCTTTATTTTTAAAGATTGTATTGAAAGTTTTAATATCTCTTGTTAACGACCATTTGGATATTCATTCTTTTTAATGCATATGAAATTAATTAGATTATGTTTTTCGATGCTTATAAATATTAATAAGATAGTCAAACATTATTTTTATTCACACATTTCGTAACAACACAACTTTTACCTACTTCTTATCCATACATTCCGTAAGACCTATTGCTCATAATCTACAAAAAATCATTACCAAATATACTCTTAGATGTTTACGTATTTTTCACTTATTACGAAAAATATTCCGTTTAGTTATTTTGAAGAAAGAAAACTTTAGTGACGCTTGAGTTCAAATGGAATTCAGGACATCACATCAGCATATAAAAAATATGATTGGTCCTGAATTATACCTTTTCGCGCAAAAGGTGTTGGTAAAATTGATACATTAATTATAGTCTGACAATTTAATTACGTGCATGCAAACGAGCAAAATAAAGATTTATAAAAATATTGAAACATGAAGAATTAGATTCGGTTGAGGCAAGAGTTTGACTCTTTCTCCTTATGATGAAATTTCCCGCATAGGTGGTTACGGTTTCTTGGCGTGACGTCTCCCAAGATACAACGACCACTTCTCGTAATAAGAACACTCCAGAGAACAACGAACTAGACAAGCATTTCGCTCACTCTCTAAAATGAAATACGGACTTGGACTTTATACAAACATTATTTCTATACTAAAAATGATTTGTTCCAAAGTGTAGATTTGGTTGAAAGTGAAGTGATTTAATTTGCAATCATAATGGACCTATTTATAATATCCGAAAAATTATGTATCAAAAGACACAACTTAATAAATGGGTACCTCCAAAACACTTGTCTTGTTAGAAAAGTACATGTCTGTAAGATCAAAAGATATGACTATTAAGAAATAACATGTCTAAAAAGACACGATTTTTTATCCAAATAGATTCTAGAATATTTGAAAATATTCTAATCCTATTTTTCAATAATATTCGTGTATTTAAGCGATTCACTTTGGACTTTAATTTCTCATTCACCCGAAATTGGTTTGAGCAACTAAATATACTATGTTAATCTACTTGTGTAGTAGATCACGCTTGGCTTTACAATTCCCGTACTTAACTAATGGGTCCTACTTAAATAATTAGTCAAAGTTAGTCAAAACCAACATCTTTCTAACTCATTTTTTGAAAATATTCTACGAGGTTTTATTATTCTTATGCTTTGCATATATATATATAGTCATTGTTTACACCTGACAAACATGACACAGTATCTCTGTAAATTAAACTCGCCTTAATTACTAAATCTGCATTGTGATATATGTATGCATGTAGCCGTTATAGATGCCACTTCTGTTCATATTAAAATGAGTTGATTAGTATGATGTTCCAGAGACTATACTTTCACAACAATTTCATTTTTTATTTGTTGTATTTGCATAGCAAATGTCATACTGGTGCATTTATCAAGGAAAAAACAGGTGTTGATTTACTTACAATGAATTTAATTGAACTGATTGTGCTTTGCAAGAGAGCTGTAGAAATTGGGGTTGAAGGTTTTACTGTATTTAATGAAGATTAATAATTGAATTGTATGATATTCCATTACAAAATTGCACATTCTTTCTTGATGAGTCATTTGATAGTTGGACCATGATTGTTGCTGGCATACTTGGTCTTTCCTTAAGTAGATTTGTCTTTTAACTTTATCATCTATAAGGCTTAACTTCACTTCTCCAAACTCTGTATAAACTAATTTGTATTTTTTGTTTAAATAGAAATCTATCAGGCCAATTCGGCAATCTAGGAAGATGAGCAGCCTCTAATCCTGTTATTTTCGGAAGTGGGATTTTGTTATATTTTCCTGAAGAGAAAATGTTGCAAAAGATCTTGTTCATCATCATATCTTGTCATCTACTACTTTTTTCTTTTTAAGTTTTACAAGTGGTAGATGATCACTTTATTTTCAGATTGTCATTTACTGCCCAACAGCCCATTATGTTCAATCCACAGGCTACACAGATGCCACAGCCATATTTTCATCCATATGGACCTCAGGTTTGTCCACATTTTAAGGAATTAGTGGCTCTGCATAAATTGTTCTACCCTTTTTGGTGTCTAATTATATGGATATTCTGCTTATATTTGATACAGTACGGGCAGCAGATGATAAATGCCTGTTTTATAACAATGTTATTTGACTGAATTACTAGACTAACAGGGTTTTCGGTAGCATATTTTGTTGGCTCACTTTATTAGCTATATAAGCTCAAAATCGAGCACTTATGCTTGATTTTTGAAGTGCTAGAAAATAATTTATTGATATAATGTAAATGAGATCTATGTCTGATATCAAGTAAAAAAATTTACGTTCCTTCAGTATGCTGAATGCTGATGGATTGAAATCAAATTATATCTACTCCATTGTTTATTCATTTATTTATTTTTGCAGGAAATGCAATACAAAGGAAGAGACTTTTAGACTGTTTGGCAAACTCTATTTTCGGCAGTCCTGCCATCATCGATAGGAAATAAATTTCTGAGGGTGAATTGCTTGGAAACAATTTTTGGGAAGAGCCGAGCAGCTGATAATATCCAATGGCTCTGGGAGCCATACTGTACCCAGATACAATTTGTTCTTTACGGCAATGGTAACATACTTTTATAAGTCGGTGCATTGTCCATGTTCCGCTTAATGTTCTAACATAGACTACTTTTTAATTTCTCTTGTTTTGGTATCCTTTATTTAATTCAGTTTAAGATTTGTGGGATTATCGTGTTAATCCAAAAAAAAAAAAAATGTAAAAAAGAGACAATTTGTGGAATTATGTGGTGAATAAAGTTTTATTTTGGTTTGTAAGTTAACTATCTGTCGAGGCACTTATAACTCCTTGATTTTCAATTCAAACATATCTTGCCCCGCCCCCCCCCCCGCCCCACCCCACCCCACCCCACCCCACCCCACAAATACAAATGCACGGGTATTCATTTGTAATGTTGGTCACGATTTTAGTTTAGCACATGTTTACCACTACTTAAATTATAATTTCGGTTAATTCAAACATACTTTTTATCTACACATTTCAAAGGACTCACAACTTAGGCCATTTCCAACCCATTATTTCAAATTTGGTGCAACTTTTGCACTAAAATAGTGCAACTTTCACACCAAATCCACATGTCATCTCCAACCCATTACTTCAAATATTGCACCAAATGAACATTGTCTATTATCATATATGTATATTTGTAATTTTGAACAATAATTTAATTTAAAAATTAGTTAATCATATAGTGTATTTATAATTTTATATTAAATATATAAATTTTAAATTAAATTTAATTTCCGTAATTATTTCATTAAAAAAAAAAGGATATAAATAATTTCAATAATTTCCGTAATTATTTCTGTATATAAATAATTTCCGTAATTATTTATTTCTCAAATTTAATCACAATACAATTAAACTGTAAAGAAAAAAGGATACAAATGGAAAAGTAAATGTTCACTTCAGCCAATCAGGGGTAAAATGAGAATAATTTTTCACGCCAAATTCATCTTCATTGCTATATGGTGCAGCACTCTTCATCTTCTCAAAATGGCGCAAGTTTTTGACGTCCGGTTGGAGCCAAGATTTGCTCCATTTTGACGTTTTCACTCCACTTTGGCGCTGGGTTGGAGATGGTCTTACAATTTGCTATTTATTCACACATTCACCCACAAGTACAACTTATAATATAAGCACTTAAAAAATCTTTTATCTTGTTTGTATAGAATGAAGATTCGATCTTTTTTCTCGAATTGCTTTATCATATGTTGTGTACTTGAATCATATCGAATTATTTCACAGAAAAAGAAACACGCTCGTGCCCGCACACACAAAACACATTTTTAACTGTAGCTGGTTCGAGTGTACAGCCTACAAGATTGAACACGTCACTGCATGAGATATAAAACAAAAAAAAAAAAAAAGGTTGTCTGTAAGATACTAATGACAATGCAGCTTTTATGAAGAAACTGCAAACAAGAATTAATAAACGTACCCAACAATCCAAGTGCAAAGAAATGCAAAAGAGACCATCTGCAGATTTGTGTCTGAAGTTGGTAATAATCTGTGGGATTTCTGCAACGGCCCAACAAATTAAACTTGCAATTCTGAAACCAAACGATATTTCATAGTTGAGGTTGCAGAGACATTTCGATCCATCTGATACAAGGTTTTTCCTCATTTGGACAGTGGGCTTCATTTTTTGTCTTGGTTTGGCTTTTTAATTGAACCACTAAGTGTTCATGAAAAAAAGTTGAGGACGACGAGGTTCGACAATCTCCTAATTATCTTTGCTTGTTCCCAAGACAAATAAAAGTGCTACAGATTCAATTTTCTGAGATTCATCAAATGTGTTACATAATTAGGGAAAAATGTTAATATGAGCTATTCAAGCCGGTTAAGGAAGCTCAAATCCTGAAATTCTTCGAGAGATCATTTCAGTATGCGAAGATTGGGTGAACATCTTAAAATTTTCCCTTCCAAATACTTTGTAAGTTATTTATTTGGAAGATCTCATCCTTAGTTGCTCGCTGACTACAAGATTTACTGAACTGTGAATAGCGCTTGAAAATCATGTCTCAAATTCACCATTTCAAGAAGGAAAGCAGGTATTTCAACTTCTGTACCATTGTTCACATAAAGAAATTCTAGTTTGTGGAACCTTTCCATTGTTGGCACTATACATGGAATAACCAAGTACCTCAAGTTAATCAGTCCTTCAAGTTGAGTTAGATCAGAAATGCTTAAGTTTTCACTTGAACAATTGAAGATCTTATTGGCTATGTATATATTTGAGTTAGATACTTTCATATAGATAATGTTGACAAAATGGCTGTAAAATCTTTTCCAATTGAGCATCCTACAGAACCATTCGAAGCCTGCATTATGCATTCAGATTCTACTAAGTCAAAAAATTGAAGAGTGTACACTGTACTTGGAGGCTTTAACGCATATTTATCCAAAACCAAGGCAATATTTCGAAGAACTGAGAAAAGGCACCTCTCGGCTCTCGGCCTCTACCGTCTATCCAGCAGCCTCCTACACTTGAGCTGAAGCCACTATCATCGCACATGCGATATGCGTATTTGGTTTATCATCAACTCTCTGGTGATCATACCATATTCATCAAGCCCATCGAAAAAGAAAAACTGCTTAGAGTACTTAGGATCAGAAGACAACTACCGAGTGGTACGGTCTATTGTTGATTTCAGGAGTATTAGCCCTTCTTTATGCTTGCACAAAATCCTAATATAGAGGATTAATATAAGCCATCAGTTCAAAACTAGCACAGACTAAATCCCAACTTGAAGGATGTGGTGAAGGCTAATGTGTTGAAATTATTGGTGTCATCTCAAAATAGTCCATGGATCAACCCAATTCATGTGGTGCCAACAAAGCAATCGCAACAGTGGAAAAATTGAGAATAATGAAGCAATCATCACTTCTAGACTGTTTGGCAAACTCTATTTTCAGTAGTTCTGCCATCATTGATGGAAAATAAATTCCTAGGCAACAATTTTTTGGTAGAGCCGATCAGTTGATAAATATCCAATGGCTCTGGGAAGCCTTCTGTACCCAGACACAAGTTGTTCTTTCAGGAAATGGTATCATACTCTTATAAGCAGGTGCATTGTCCATGTTCCGCTTAATGTTCTAATGTATTCTAATGTACCTACACACAATTTATAATACATGTTGTGTAGTTGAATCATACCGAGTTACTTCAAATTTGACTCATCATTATTTTTCATTTGAAGGGAGCATTGACTAATATTGTACTCTCCGGTTGTTTCTGCTTTCGATATTTCTATCAACAAATGAAATTGTCTACCTTCCTGGAACAAAACAATGTCAGCTCATTAATAAAACTTTCTGAGCAAATTTTTGACATTTTAAACAAAAGTTCATTGTTTAAACTTTGACTCGCTATTCAACCTACCTTCCAGATTGTACGATCCAAGATGTTTTTGTGAACATTCGGAAAGATTTGACAGAATTTTAAGTTTATCATCCAGTTTAGGTTGAGTAACGTTGTCAAGAAAATACAAAAAACAATCTATACAACATAAATAGAGATGGCCTCTATGATAAGTGTGATTTTACACTTATCTAGACTATCAAAAGTGGACAATTGTAAGTGCTCATAAGTACTTTTCTATTTAATTGTGTGTTGATTTACTTATTTCAGTTCAAAACCCAAGATCGGATGGAATTGGAGAAAAACAAAGCAAAATAGGCGAAAAGGACTGAAAGTGTACGAAAACTTGGAGATGGGGATCAACTTGCAAACCTCCAAAAGTTGAAGGACATGGGGTGCAAATAAAAGAGGACTGAATTGAAATATAAGAAGGAATCAGAGGACTAAAATGACTACAATCAAAAGTTGAAGGACCACAAGCACAGAATGGACAGAAATCTCAACTGGGCGAACGCCCCTAGACCAAAGCTGGGCGTGCGCCCAGATGAAGCAGAAACCAACTGAGGCCGTTTTCCATGCCTGGGCGTTCGTCCTCATCATGCCTGGGCGTTCGCCCAGGCCATTTTTTGGCATGCGAATTTTATTTTATTCTATTTCCTTTTTTGAGTTCAAAAACAATTAGGAAACTTGATTTTGACGATTTTTAGGGATCTTTTAGGTCATCTTGGGAGACCTATAAATAGGACTTATACTCTCATAACAAAGATTGTTGAAATTCTTGTGAAAAATCATATTGAGAGAGAAAGATACCAAGAGACGAAGAACAAGGCGGAATTGAAGATTGGAGCTTGGAGACAGAGATTTCTTGGTGCAAGATATTCAACGTCTCTTCCTCTATTATTTTCAAGATCCGGTTATGTTTTCAATTCTTTTCATCTTTTCTTTCTTCCGAGTTATGAATAGCTAGATTTTATATTTGGATGAACGATGTAGCCTAAGTTAAATTCTTTAATTTCGAATCTCAAGTTTTGATTTATAAATTGATTAAGTATTTGATTTTACTTCTTTTCTTAATGCTTTGAATGATTGGCCATTATTTCATTGACTTTATGGATTGTAATGAACTGAGAAGTGAATTATTGATTTAGATCACGTCGTAAAATCCGGCAATTGGATGAAAGGTAGAGATATGTTTTTATTATTGCTGCGGTCTGAATTGAGGGCTTGTTCGGTAGAGTTTTTTTGGAGAAAAAATGGGTTTTTGTTACTTTTTGACTTTTCAAAGTTTTTGTAGTGTAAAAAGGGTTGAAAAGTCAAAAATCAGACAAAGCAAAAAAATGGATTTTTGGAGAAAAACTCTACCAACATTCTCAATTCTGGGAGATTTCATGCATCTAATTAAGGACCATTCTCGACCGCCTAAGTTGACTTAATTAGATAGGACTAATTTGAACTCGAGAGAGGTAAATTATGTTAAATTTGTGAATTCAACCGATTACAACTTTAGAAAACAAATCTTGAGATGAGGAATTAGAGATGACAACTAGGTGAATTCGTTCGTCCAAACGCTTTAACCATCATATTTTATTAATTCTTGATTTTTTCTTTATTATTACTTTCGAAAAATCCAAAGTTTTAGCTTAAATCTTTCAACTCAATTTATTTTAAATTATTTGCAATGAATTAGCGCTTTGATTACTTTAATTAGTATCTAAATAAGATAGTATTCGTGGGAACGATAATCCGGACTCAAAAAGTCCACTTTATTACTTGTTAACGATATTGTGCACTTGCAATCACGTTATTTTCACAACACTCTACTCTCAACTATTAATCAAACCAACGCAAAAGAGTAGCAAGTCTTTTGATGTCTCGTTTTAGTTTTAATCAGCCAAACGAATTCTTGAAGTGAACAAGTGATTGATCAAATGAGAACAAAGATAACATTATGTCTCTTATTGCAATTTGAAGTGTCTATGAAGGTATTCTCAAAAGAGTCTGCTGCAAGAAAAAATAGTCCAAAATGCAATTAAATAAACAAAAAGGGCCAGAGGACAATCTCTCAAAAAAATACATTAAGATATTGTTGACCTGTTTTTCTTTTCTTCGCTGAGTTTGGTGGACCCGGGGAGTCAAGAGCTCCTTCCCAAGAGGGGCGAGGGCTGCCTCCTCTGCTTTGATCCACCTCCTGGGTACCAGAGGACACTTTGAGAGTTGTATTATGTATACGATGAGATAATGACTTGAAGCTCTTCATTTCCCATGTCTCGTTGTTCTTCTTGAATTTGCATAGCAGATTCTACAACAGATTGCTTGCAGTAATGTACTTCAATCATTTGCAACATTGGAATATCACAGAAACTGGAGGGGATCTTCTCCAAATTACAATATTTCAACACTAGTTGCTCTAGTCTGGGGAAAGGATCACTTGAGGCATTCCATTCTGTATCAAGTAGTGAAGATAGTTTCAAGACTTTCAGTTGTTGGAACTCGCCTTCAGTTGTGTTCCATTGATTTCCCTCAAAGCAACCTTCTTGTAATTTGAGAATGACAAGGTTTGGCAATCTCCCAATTATCTTCGCTTGTTCCCAAGACATATAAAAGCTCGCTAGAGTCAATTTTCTGAGATTCAATGGCAAACTGATCAAATGTGTCACATAATTAGGAGGAAATGTTAATCTGAGCGATTCAAGCCAGTTAAGGAAGCTCAAATCCTGAAATTCTTTGAGAGAGCATTTCAGTTTGCGAAGATTGGGTAAAAATCTCAAACATATCCCTTCCATTTCATTGGAAATTTTAAGATTAGAAATTCTTTGTAGGTTATTTGTCTGCAAGATCTCACCGTTAGCTGCTTGTATAATATGATTTATACTGAACCGTGAATAGCCCTTGAAAATCACATGTCTCAAATTCACCATTCCAAGAAGGAAATGAGGTATTTGAACTTCTGTACTATTTTGCACATAAAGAAATTCTAGTTTGTGGAACCTTTCCATTTTTGACACCATAAATGGAGTAACCAAGTACCTCACGTTAACCAGTCGTTTAAGTTGAGTGAGATCAGAAATGCTGAAGTTTTTGTCTGACAAATCGCAGATCTTCGGGCGTTTGAAGCTGCAAAAATACTTGAGTAAAAGTTTGTAGGCTAGAGCTAGACTATGTTGTTGCTTCTATATTGAAAATAATCTGAAGAACCGTAGTGGATCGGCATCAGTGGTAACAACAGAATCAGATCATATTATCATTGTCAACAGCGGCAGCATTGATATGATCATCACAAAGTACCGCCCGTCATTACAGGCTATAACAGAAATGGGAAAAATGGAAAGAGAAAAGAAGAGAGTAAGAGAACTCACCTTTTGACCTCTTTCAGAAAGTTTTGTTGTTCACCTATCCTCAAGCACATATCATGGAGTAGATCATGAACATTACAAGTCTTGACTCTGCCGAGAGATGTTCTTTTGGCAACTTGTATCAGGCTCCTATCAATTAGATCCACAAGATATTCGTAGGCTACATCCTCTGAGCTTTTTCCCTCTTCTTTCTTTATAAATCCTTCACCAACCAAACTACGCGTCAACTCTTTCACTGACATTTCTTCGTCTTCCTTGAATGCTCCAAAGTAAAGAAAACATGGTTTCAAATGCATTGGTAAATGCTTGTAGCTAAGTTCTAGTATGTTGTTGAACTTGTTCGGGTCTTCAGATATAATCGAACTCAAACTTGTAGCAACTTTGTGCCATAGGTGTTCTTTCATCTCAATTTTTTCAAGAACGGCACCTATCACAACCACTGCAAGTGGTAGTCCTTGACAAATCTTTGCAATTTGTTTCCCAATGTCTACCAATTCTAGAGGGCAATGTTCTTTCTGGAACACTTTCCTCTGTAGCAATTCCCAACATTCAACATCTGATAAGATAAGAAGTTCATTGACGACACTATGATGCGAAGCTTTTAAACCAACTTCTTTGTGCCGAGTGGTGAATAAGATTCTACTTCCATTTTTGTCGTCTGGAAAGTATCTTCCAAAATCATTCCACAAATTCATATCCCATATATCATCGACGACAATGAGATATCTCCGTTTTATTAAACTTTTGTAGAGGGCTTCAACCAAGCTTTCATCATCCATTTGCGTAATCGTTTCTTTGTCATGGTCCTTTACAGACCTCAAAATCTCAGTAAATATATTTTTCTTATTATATGTTTGAGAAACAACACACCAAGCACGCTTGTCAAAATGATAGACAACAGAGGGATTATTGTATAGTTTCTTAGATAAAGTTGTCTTACCAACTCCAGGCATTCCAAATCTGGAAATAATTTGTAGGTGTTCTGGTCCTCTAACAAGTTGTTCTGCAATTTCGGTCTCCTTGTTATCAAATCCAACAACAATGTCTTCCAAAATGGGAGGGCCTTTTTCTTGAGACGATACTTGTTCAGTTGGATAGTTTTCGACTTCTACAATGCCAGTGTCAATATTCTTCTTCGTTTCTTTGATACCCATCATAATACGCTTAATCTTGTCCATGAACTGAGGGAGCCGGAGATACCAGAGAGGAAATGTGTTGTTGATAATATATTCAATTTCATATGCTATGTCTGTGGTTTGTATCAAAAGTTCTTCAAGTTGTGGGTGTTGCTGCAAAGTTGTATCTGTGAGGGAGGATCGCAATAAGGTTAGCTCCTCGTGGAGGGTTACAATTTGATCGTTCACACCAACAATCTGGTCAGCCTTGTGATTGAGTAGGTGAGTGAGATCATCAAGGAGAGAATCAACAATGAAGAGTGAAACCACAGCAGTCTTTTCGAGTCGTACAACTTGGCATGTTCGAGAGTACGATGCAGTGCTCCTTGATCTTGGCTTCCACGAGCTCAAAGTTTCGTAACAGATCCGAAAGTTCCAATTCCATTCTAGGCGCCAGGACTTGATTCCTGACGAAAAAGAATGAATACAAGAATCTTCCAAACTTGTTGAGCACAGCTTCTATGTGTGTCAATGGATTGACTTCAGAGGGGTGCAGGCATGGTTTATCCCCGAAAAAATTGAGAAGAAAACGAAGCTTATTCCCAAGAACTTCAATTGAACCCTCGACTAAAACAATGAAATCTGGGTGAATATCGTGTATCTTTTGTAAAATTTGGAGGAGAAAGTCAATAAAGATGTCAACAATTTCATCTGGAGGATTGTAAGTACTACTCCTTGACAATTGCTGCTTTGGAACTCTCAAGAATACTCCAATCTCTTGCAATAATAACAATAAAATTGTTGAAATTTTCTTGTAGTTTTGTCTACTTTTCAATTGGCAATACAATGCTGAAACCGCAAGATTCTCTAATAAATAATTTACTTGGTCATCGTTGGAGCTAAATTTTTCTCTGATTTTGATGGCGGCAAATTCAATGAGGGTTGCATGCCTAGGATAGGTTTCAAAATTTTTGTTCTTCATGATTTCATGATACCAGAAATCCTCGAAATCTGGATTTGCCAGAAGTGATTGACTCGTAGACAATTCAGAGTCATCCAGAAGTGGAGGAAATTTGAGTTTCGGTGTCGTATTGCCCATTGATGACAGAGAATGAAGTGTGGCGGATGAATTGTAGGGGAAGAAAGATTAACGAAAGTGAATGATTATTGAATACAAATGGACCTTTGGGTAGGATCTGATAATCCGAAATGTGTGAAATAACGGAATGGGTATATATAATATGTTCTACATAGTTGGGCTTCTGCAACAAATCCTGCATAATCATACCAAATATGTGATTATATTAGGGTTTATCTTATCAAACATGACATTAGAATTACTACACCATGGTCCATGAAGATGATAATTTGTACAGTTCTACAATAACATGAAACTCGAATATTTGTTTAAACTTGGTTACGATTTCTCCCGAAAGGACCGTAAAAATTAGTAATTGAATTTAAATATAAATACGTACAAGAAGCGAAAATGGAAAGAGTCTACTGTTACACCCTCACCTTAATCTGAGTTTCATTAGCCAGACATTAATAAAAGAACTCAATAATTAATGTGAACGCACATGACAAGTGCCTTTATTAAATTGTTTGATAGCATGTTACACCTTTTACACAACGTGTGAACGCACGTGATCATAAATATTAAACTCCTATAATTATATGACAAACAAACAACTTTGCTAACAATTCACGCTTGACGATTTCATTTAATACACCCCCCACCAAACCAAATAGGATTCAAATGATGTATATACCCTTATTTTAATTATGAAGAAGAAAACAAGAATTCAGAATATTTTGAAGGATACATTCGTTCTACTTTTGCAATTTCAAATTAGCAAATGTGATTAAAATATACTTTTAATCAATTTCGGAGAGACCTCAATCTTCATAATTACTAGATTCGGGTTACACTAATGTTAGAATTAGAGCAATAATTAAATGACTGAAAATAAATAACACGAAGATTTATGCAAGTTCGTCTTAATATGAGACAATATCCTATCTTCAGCCGCAATAGTATTTTCACTATAATGAATGATGATTTTTGTTTACAACATATCAGTCCTATATATAACAATCCAATGAAAGTACTCTAGCAATAATGAAATTTTAAAGCAATCCAATAAATATTTTCTATCAATAATAAAATTCAAAGACAATCTAATTAAGGTTTTCTAGTAATAATAAAATTATAGAACAACTTAATTATAAAGGTAAAATCTCGAAAACACTATTACTTAAGTAAATACAAATACCATAGACCTTTCGGGAACGCTATCCTCGAGTCCCACGGAAAGGGCCACCGCCCTTCCAACCCCCACGGCGACCTTCATTGTGAAGGTCAATCCACGCTCACTCTACATAGTACAACAAATTAGGCTCCACATCTTAACAATCTCCCACTTGGAGACTAATCTATCATCAATTCTTCTTTACAGCGTGTGCCGATACACCTCCTCCAATTTTCAATGGAGAAGACCAACTAAAGTTGCGTACACAACTTCGGTTTCTCAATTGTAATAGTCTTTCTCAACATATATATCAACGGGATTTTGACTCCTCTGAATTTTTTCAAACGTTAAGATTTCATCCTCCAAAACCTATCTTATAAAATGACAACGAATCTTTATATAATTCGTTATAGACATGATTCTTTGCTAAGTGAATGGTACTTTGCTAGTGAGATGTCTGATTGTATTTTAATTATGTCAACTAACTTGCCACGTTTTAAATGAATACTAAATTAATCAAATTCATAATTTTTACATCAAAATAAATATCAATTTAAATCATTTTACATAAAATATCACTCACAATCATTATCTTCCATTTGACCCTTTTACACTTACTAGTTAAGAATAAATGCGTTGTACGTTATTTTGTAATAATATTATGATTTTTTTATTTTTATTTTAAATCATCGATAAATATAACACATAAATAAAACTTATTTTCAATTATAAGTTCATCAATGATTATGACCAACTAAGGAATAACATTCAAGCTTTCTTAGTAAAACAGGTGATTCATTAAAAAGAACACGACCTACGTGAATATTAAGTTTGAAAGATTATTAATACTCTTTAATTATATTTTAAAGTATATATCTAATTGTATATCAAGAAAATGCAACTTTTTATGAAAATTAGAATCAAATTCTAAATTACATGAAAATAGTAGGTAGAACACAATTTTTTATTGATTTTCAGTATTTATATCATTATAAAAAGTACATAAAAATAAAATATTTAGCCTTTTTTAGGTAATTATTTCTTAGAAAAAAGAAGATTTTTCTCTTGCAATATCCATTCAATTTTAATGCACCAATAAACTAAGGTTTTTTTGTTTTGTTCTCTTCATGCATTATTTCCTGCAATTCCATCTGAAATATTAATAAATTTCAAGAAAATTCAAAACAAACAGATACTTAGACAATCTCTTTCTTAATAAAAATTCATGACTTTAACTTATCACATAAAACCCACTTATTATGCGATATTTACCTTCACCTATGCATGGCATAACTCAGTTTATTCAAGTTATGTAGTACATGTTAATAACTCTTCCACAGCTGCGCGCTTGAGAAAGCTAGCCTAACACCAATTCTATTTGTTCTATCTCGTTCGTCTTCAATAAATATATGTTTAATTGCTTATAAAATGACATAAAGCATCATTCAAGCTTAAATCTCGTTGCTATCAAGACTACCACAATAATTAATATTTTTACCTCAAACAAATATTCTAAATCAAGAAAAAGAAAAAAAGATATAGAAATCAAAATTTAAATGAATATTACCATCATATATATTCTTAAAATTAGTGAATCTTTCATAAAAAAATTAACACATCCATTATTACCACATTACTATCAAACTAATTGTCAAAAATTAAAAACTGTCCCTGCGAAGAAAAAAATTTCTTGGCATAATAAAAAACAAAGAAGAACAATATATTAAGAAAATATGAATCAGTAATAAGAAAGTCGAAATGCAAAGCCGAATTCCTCATGTTTTGTTATGCAAATGAATGAATTTGCTCAAATTCTTGTACATAATAAGATTGACTCTTTGATTGTTTACAATTAAATATAAGAATTTCAATATATTAAAAATATTATTAGCATTATAATTTTATTTATTTTCATTAATTACAATGTATAATAGAATTTAAAAGGACAAATCACTTTCAATGATCAAAATGCAATATTTATATAGTATTAAATAGTTTAAATTAAAGTCAAACTAAATAATGTTAATTGAAAGACGATTTTAGGAATTATAAGTTATTTGCGAGGACAATATCGTCTATAAATATTTCTCCCATATTGGGACTCTTATATGTAGTATAGATAATAGTTTTATATGTAGTATAGATGATAGTAAGTGTTAGGCGATTAAGCTATTAAAGGGCAAAATTTTCATAAGACGAAGATAGTGAGAATAATTAGATGGATCTGCGACTATACTCAAATAATAAATAACATAAAAGACGAGGATATATACCAAAACAAAGATGGCACTGGTAGCTATCAATCTCAATATCATTATCGTGGTTAGAATAGCTCAAGCATAACCGTGCCAGAACCAAAGATGTTCACGTACCCCTAGCTAAGGTTGACCCAGAGTGTGGCATACTGAAAGGTAAAAACACAATGTGAGATGAGATTTTATGTGCCTCCTAAAGGGTCATGCTGAAGATATAAAGACTAGTGGATAATTTTGAAATAAGATTCTTGAGAATGAGAATGATTCTCTTGTATCAAAACTTATTTTTGTCGTTAATTATTTTCTTATTTGTGGCCCAACTTTGTTCAAACATGTTCTAAAAGCCAAACATTAAAATAACTCAATAATGTGAAAGCACATGACAAGTATTAAAATAATAAATTGTTTAGAGTAAGTATTAAATTTTTTTTTGACAAATAAATTAAATAATTATTTATGTTATTTAATTACCCTTCCAATAATATCTCCAAGTCTTAGATGTTTCCAGATTTTGTCTCAAAAGACATAACTTTTTTCGGTTCGCTGTTTCTCAAGGTTTGAAGTGCTACTACCGCGAGAAGGAATCGTTGTATCTTGGGAGACGTTTGCCATCCAACCGTGAGCACCTGTGCAGGACAATTTCGTCTTAAGGACAAAAAATTTACCTCTTGTCTCGTTCACCGTTTCTGTCATTTTAATTTTCTGCACTTTAATTCAAGTAAGTAACTTATGTGTGTTCATCTATAGAATATAATGTACACAATTTATCCAACAATCTTAAGACGAAATTTATTTGTTTTGGTTCCATTGTTACTTATTATATTCTGTGCGTAGAAATTAGTTGTTCTTTACTGTTATATAATCCGTGCAAGCATATTAAAGTTCTGTTAACAATTTAATTGCATTCATATTAAAAGTTTCTGTTAACAATTTCAATGCATGCAAATTTAAATACTGCATTATTTTGAAATAGTGTACTTTTATTTTGTCATTTGCCAATAATTGTGTATTAAATTTCTGAAACAGAGTGCATAAATTTCAACTTGTTTATTATTTATTCTGAAACAATAAATTTTAATTTTGGAATTTGTGCATTATCTTTTGGCTTTTTCTAAAACGAAACAGTGCATTAATTATTGGTTATTTTGGAACAGTGTGCAATACGGAAAAAACTAATATATTCTGCTTTAACGTGTTGTTTAAAGTATTCTACTGAACGTGTTGTTTTACTGATTCAAAGCATCCCAGGCCATTTAAATTATTCTGTTCTGTTTACATTTATTAAATGCATGCACGTTAAAACTAAAAGTTGCATGCTTCTCGTACAGATCGCTTAACAAATTTTAATTACATTAATCTGTTAAGCATTAAATTAATCTGTAATAATTGCATACTGTCATTATTACATTATTTGCTATTTGCATTACTATATTTGCTATTCTAATTGGTAATTGCATGCTATTATTTTTTGCAAAAGTTATCTGTTAATTAAAAGTAAGATAATAATTGGTATTCTTATTTTAATTTCAGCAATTTGCATGTTAGTTTTTGGTTACTGTTAATTCAATTCTAATATATTAAAAGTTTATCTTCTGTTAATGGAAACATAAATGAATACAAATGGGAGTAACGTTGTTCCCCCTATTAATGGTACAACCAATGTGGTACCATCTATGGCTATTCAATTCAAACCACTTCGGGTTCCACATGTAGAGAAGCTGGAAAAATTCAGTGGTGTGGACTTCAAAAGATGGCAACAAAAGATGCTATTCTACTTGACCACTTTGAATTTGGCAAGGTTTCTTAGCAAGGATCGTCCGGCAGTGCAAGAAGGAACAAACAATAGGGAATCACTTATTGCTTTGGATGCGTGGAAACACTCAGACTTCTTGTGCAAAAACTATATCCTAAATGGGTTGGACAATACAATATATGTTGCTATGAAATCGGCAAAAGAACTTTGAGAATCATTGGAGAATAAACAAAACAGAGGACGTTGGTACAAAGAAATTTATTGTTGGTAAATTTCTTGACTATAAGATGGTGGATTCCAAAACTGTCATCAATCAAGTTCAAGAATTGCAAATTCTTCTTCATGATATCCATGCTGAAAACATGACCCTTAGTAAATCATTCCAAGTGGCTGCAATTATTGAGAAACTACCTCCTTTATGGAGAGAATTCAAGAACTATCTCAAACACTACAAGAATGAAGTTGAAAATCAACTTAGCAAATGAATAAAAATTAGTCGTAGTGATAGATGTGGAGAATATTTAGCATCATCTGAGGAATTTTGTTCAGAATCTGGCATTATTCATCAAACAACGGCTCCCTATTCACCTCAATCAAATGGCATCGCTGAACACAAGAACCAAACTCTTAAATAGATGATGAATGCGATGTTGATAAGCTCTGGATTACCCAAGAACTTGTAGGGGGAAGCTATTCTTTCAGCAAACCACATTCTTAATAAATTTTCACACAAAAGTAAGAACGAAACTCCTTATAAGTAATGGAAAGGTCACAAGCCTTCTTATAAATATTTAAAAGTGTGGAGGTGCTTGGCTAAGGTAGAAGTACCTAAGCCAAAACAAGTCAAAATCGGGCCTAAAACAATTGATTGCATATTTATTGGATATGCTAGTAAGAGTATTGCCTATCGGTTCCGGATACATAAATCGACTTTCCCGATATACATGAAAGTACAATAATTGAATCAAGGAATGTTGCTTTTTTTGAAGATGTCTTCCCATGTAAAGACAAGAAAGAATTAAGTTCGCAAAAACGAACTTATGATGCTGCAAATAACGGTTATCAAAGTGATGATGAACCTAGACGTAGCAAGAGGGCCAGAATATCTAAAACCTTTGGTGCTGATTTTCTAACTTATTTTTTAGAAAATGAGCCTAGGACATTTAGTGAAGCAATGTCCACTTTAGAAGCTCCATCTTGGAAACAGGCTATAGATAGCGAAATAGACTCTATCATGCAAAATCACACTTGAGAATTAGTTGATCTCCCACTAAGAAATAAATATTTAGGCTGCAAGTGAATTTTCAAGAGAAAATTAAAATCTGATGGATCTATTGATAAATATAAGGCTAGGTTAGTAGCCAAAGGGTTCAAACAAAAGGAAGGCCTTAACTTATTTGATACATACTCACCAGTGACAAGGATCACGTCAATTAGAGTTCTTATTGCAATCGCTGCATTGCATAATCTTGAGATCCATCAAATGGATGTTAAAACATCATTTCTGAATGGTGAGTTGGAAGAAGAAATATACATGGAGCAACCTGAAGAGTTAATTGTTCTTGGACAAGAGAAAAAAGTATGTAAACTCATTAAGTCCTTGTATGGACTAAAACAGGCGCCTAAGCAATTGCACGAAAAATTTGACAAAACAATGTTGTCAAATGGTTATAAAATATGTTCTTTGTTTTCTTTTACATCTTCTTTTATTTATTTCTTATTAAAATATTTATGTTTTATCCATTTTTTCCTCACAAGTGTGCCTCCTATGACTTGCACATAAAATTTGATAGAAAATGTTTACTGGGACTGATAGTCCACCAATTTGAAGGATTGAAGATCAACTTGCTCTGCTTAGAAAGTAATGGACTAGATTGCTACTGCTCAGTAGGCTGAGGACTATTAACATTTATTACTACATACTATTGGGGTCTACTTTTAGAAAATATGAAATTTGTCCCTCACTGATAGTGCAAAATTCAAGAAAAATTTGAGAGGAATAATTTGGTAACACTTTTAAAAAGAGAGAGACATTATTTACAATTCCAAAAAAGTTGTCAATATAAAATGTCTTATGGAGGAAATTTCCTCCATCATTATAATTTACCTTTTCACCTAATCCCTGTCCCTAATTGCATTGTGGATTTCGCAATCACACTACTTAAATATAAAAAGAAAGGATTTATTTTAATGTTCAATAATTACCTTTTAACTAATCTCTGTCACTAAATGCATTGTGGATTTCACCATCACACTAATATTTGTTTATTAGTCCAAACATTAAAATAAGTGAGACTTTTTCTTTTGAAAAGCCAAATTACACAGTCTACGAAAGCCTTTCAGCATTCTTTTGTCAGTAAGTACCGAGTCTGCTAAGCTAGCTCGGCTTGTTTGCTTTTTAAAATGTTGATCAAGTTATCCTTCTCATCAAGAATAAACTGTGATCTTCTCAATAAGACTAGCTCTCTCCTCTCTATGTTCTTATATCAAATCCTCTATAAGATTCAGCATCAACTTTGGTCTTGTCTAAACCTTTGTGATTGTTGGCTGATCATTTAGTGAAAAAGATATGATAATGAGATGTGTACTAGTCCTGCGCTGAAGTTATTTTTATGGTCACTATGTGCAAAGCCTTGGGCCTATACCGTGGGCGTATGCCCGTACACACATACATACATACACGCGCATGGAGCTAGCAAAGAAGCTAGAAATGCACGGAACGGTAGAGCTAGGAGTCTTGCTTGTTGCTCCCGGACCCGCGACATTCTGAAACGAAGGAAGGAATGAAGCAAGGGACGACCGCTAACGGCTGCTTGGCCCCCCGAGGGGGTTGGGGGTATATGGACCGATTCATTGTAGCTAAAAATGGTGACAGATTTACAAAAGCATGGATTTGAGGTTTCACAAAATACCATACTTAGCCGGAAACACTATACTTCACTAATTAAAACCTTGAGTTAGATAGGACTCTTGATAGATTATCCATTAGACCCCTAAAAGATGCGTTTTGAAAGAGCTATCTTTGGCGTCCACACGCATACATATGTGGACTGTAATGCAATAATAACATATTTAATGATATGCATGAAGATTCTTTTTGATATGTAAATACTCGATATGTGTTTAAATGTCTTACAATTCTACATCATCTTAAACTTTATTTTTAGATATTGAATTACAAATCAACAAATTCAATTCTCATTACATTTTATACTTAGAGTTCTCCAAATTTCATTTTATTTAAAAGATTCAATTCGTGTTTGATGAATGAACTATAATATAACTTAAACGATCATCTAAATACTAGTTTAATTAAGACAATTTCTAGTACAATTACACAAGTTTATTTCCAAACTTGCAAGGTTCTCAAATCTCTTATAGGGTGGTATGCAAAAATTAGGGGTGGCAATGGGCTTGGGTTGCTCGCCGGCTCGTGAGAGCTTGGACCATGGGCGGCTCCGCTCATTTTTGCACGAGCTCTGATTTTACCCAGGCGAGCCAAGCTAAGTTTGGCCCCTTAGGCACAATTTGGACATGCTTGGCTTTACACACAATTTAAATTCTCTTTTTGGTTATATTTCTACCATGTGACTGATATTGCTGCATTCTTTTGCTGCTCTTGATTATTCCATAAAATTTAAATTAAACCCCAATGCAAAGAGCTTCATACCATCTCAGACACCTTTAATAACAGCTTCTCTTACTGTAGCTGATGGTTCCTTCTGCTATCCTGCTAACATGGCTGCTGTATCTCAGATGTATGGCACCGGGAGGGAGGTGGCGGCGGCGGTGGCGGCTAAGGGCTCCTGGGCCCTTGTTATAACAACTCAATTTTTATTTTGTATTTAGTTATAGGAGATTGACGAGACAAATTGACATCAAGTTGAATTTAAATTAAATTGACATTTAAAAACAGAAACAAAATGAGAGTATTAAATCCAATTATACTAGTTATCTTTGACTTATTGTTTTGAACTTGTTATTTAACGGTTTTCAATTCGAAAGATTTGTTGCGAAATTTGCTATGAATACTTTGAAACAGTACCAAGAACTTACAGTAATGAATGAAGAAACAAAGCCCGAAAATATGCCAAAATAGGGGACACCAAAAGTAAAAAATTGGATTATTCTAGCAATCATCTTTGGCTTTCAGTTTGAATTTGCAGTAACGTTTTTTAATTCGAAAAATATGTTATGAAGTTTGTGGATACTTTCAAATGTATCAAGAATCTACTTTGACAAGTGAAAAAAATGATAAAAATCGAATTATTATATTCATTCTAGCAGTCATTTTGACTTGTTATTTTGAATTCAATGTTTAACAATTTTCAATCTAAAAAATGCATTGTGAAATTTGCCGTCAATACTTTGAAACGATAACAAGAACATATCCCGACGAATGAAGAACATAGTCCGAAAATAAGCAAAAAAATGTGACGTCAAAATGAGAATTACAAGATAAAAATAGGATTTTTAAAGTCATTTCAAATCTTTGGCTCCTTTTTTTGAACTTGCCGTTTGATATTTTTCAATCCAAAAGATACGTTGTCCTAACAAAAAATTTTGCACATTCTTTCTTGACGACTCATTTGATAGTTGGACCATGATTGTTGCTGGCATACTTAGTGTTTCCTTAAGTATACTTGTCTTTTAATTAACTTTATCATCTATAAGGTTTAACTTCACTTCTCCAAACTCTGTATAAATTAATTTGTATTATTTGTTTAAATAGAAATCTATCAGGCCAATTCGGCAATCTAGGAAGATGAGCAGCCGCTAATCCTGTTATTTTCGGAATTGGGATTTTATTATATTTTCCTGGAAGAGAAAAAATGTTGCAAAAGATCTTGTTCATTATCATATCTAGTCATCGACTACTTTTTTCTTTTTAAGTTATACAAGTGGTAGCTAACCACTTTATTTTTAGATTGGACCCTCATTTACTGCCCAACAGCCCATTATGTTCAATCCACAGGCTACACAGATGCCACAGCCATATTTTCATCCAAATGGACCTCAGCTTTGTCCACATTTTACGGAATTAGTGGCTCTGCATAAATTGTTCTTTCAGCCAATGGTAACATACTCTTATAAGCCGGTGCATTGTCCATGTTCCGCTTAATGCTCTAACATAGACTACTTTTTAATTTTTCTCTTGTTTTTGGTATCCTTCATTTAATCCATTTTAGGATTTGTGCGATTATCGTGTTAATCCAAATAAATAAAAACGGTAAGAAAAGTTACTTCAAATTTTATCTCGTTCGTATAGAATGAAGATTTAATCTTTTTTCCTGAATTGCTTTATCATAGAGTTACTTCAAGTTTGACTCTATCCAATTAGTAGTTATTTTTCAATTATTGGAAGCATTGACTGATATTGTACTCTCTTTGGTTGTTTTTGCTTTTGATATTTTAACAAATGAAATTGTCTACCTTCCTGTAACATTACAGTCTCTGACATTTTCAGCTCATTAATAAAACTTTCTAAACAACATTTTGACATTCTAAACAAAATTTCATTGATTGATTGCTATTCAATCTCTCTTCTAGATTGTACGATCCTAGACGTTTTTGTGAACGTTCGGAAATATTTGACAGAATTTTAAGTTTATAATCCAGTGTAAGTTGAGTAACCTCAGAAAATATGGAAAACAATCTATACATCATAAATAGAGATGGTCCCTAATTTCAACTATCAAACCAAGGCGAAAATAGAGTAGCATGTCTTTTAATATCCGGTTTTAGATTTACACAACCAAACAAAGTCTCAAAGCCATACTATTAAAAATTAACAAGTGATTGATCAAACGAGAAATGGATTACATAATCTGTCTCTTACTGTAATCTGAAATGTCCCTGAAGGTACAGTCTCCTGCAAGAAAAAAAAAAGTAGTTCACAATGCAATTAAATAAACAAAATTGGGACTCTTTGAGAGTTTTAGTATGTATACCAGAAATAACAGATGCTCTGTTCAAGATCTGATTCTGCTCGAGATAATGACTTGAAGCTCTTCATTTCCCATGTCTTGTTGTTCTTCTTGAATTTGCATAGCAGATTCTACAACAGATTGCTTGCAGTAATGTACGCCAATCATCTTCAACGTTGGAATATCACAGAAACTGGAAGGATCTTCTCCAAATTACAATATTTCAACACTAGTTGCTCTAGTCTGGGGAAAGGATCACATGAGGCATTCCATTCTGTATCACGTACTGATGATAGGTTTAAGACTTTCAGTTGTTGGAACTCGCCTTCAGTTGTGTTCCATTGATTTCCCTCAAAGCTACATACTTGTAATTTGAGAACGACAAGGTTCGGCAATCTCCCAATTATCTTCGCTTGTTCCCGAGACATATAAAAGCTCACCAGAGTTAATTTTCTGAGATTCAATGGCAAACTGATCAAATGTGTCACATAATTAGGAGGAAATGTTAATCTGAGCGATTCAAGCCGGTTAAGAAAGCTCAAATCCTGAAATTCTTCGAGGGAGCATTTCAGTTTGCAAAGATTGGGTGAACATCTCAAGATTTTTCCTTCCATTTTATTGGAAATTTTAAGATTAGAAATACATTGTAGGTTATTTATCAGGAAGATCTCATCCTCGTAACTTGTCGAATGCAAGATTTACTGAACCGTGAATAGCCCTTGAAAATCATATGTCTCAAATTCACCATTTCAAGAAGGAAGTCGGGTATTTCAACTTCTTTACGATTTTGCACATAAAGAAATTCTAGTTTGTGGAACTTTTCCATTTGTGGCACTATATATGGAATAACCAAGTACCTCACATTAACCAGTCGTTTAAGTTGAGTTAGAGCAGAAGTGCTGAAGTTTTCGTCTGACCAAATGTAGATCTTCAGGCGTTTGAAGCTGCACAAGTACTTGAGTAAACGAATGGTCTAACAGAGAGCTTAAATACAGGGCAAAAGTACTTGAGTAAAAGTTAGTAGCCAGACTATTTTGTTGCTCCTAAAAGTTAGTGGATCATCATCAGTGGTAACAACAGAATTAGATCATATTATCATTGTCAACAGCGGCAGCATTGATACGATCATCACAAAGTACCGCCCATCATTAGAGGCTATAACAGGTATGGGAAAAATGGTAAGAGAAAAGAAGGGAGTCAGAGAACTTACCTTCTGACCTCTTTCAGAAAATTTTGTTCTTCACCTATCCTCAAGCACATATCATAGAGTAGATCGTGAACATTACAAGTCTTGACTCTGCCGAGAGATGTTCTTTTGGCAACTTGTATCAGGCTCCTATCAATTAGATCCACAAGATATTCGTAGGCCACATCCTCTGAGTTTTTTCCCTCTTCTTTCTTTATAAATCCTTCACCAACCCAAAGACGCGTCAACTCTTTCACTGACATTTCTTCGTCTTCCTTGAATGCTCCAAAGTAAAGAAAACATGGTTTCAAATGCATTGGTAAATGCTTGTAGCTAAGTTCTAGTATGTTGTTGAACTTGTTCGGGTCTTCAGATATAACCGAACTCAAACTTGTTGCAACTTTGTGCCATAGGTGTTCTTTCATCTCAATTTTTCAAGAACGGCACCTATCACAACCACTGCAAGTGGTAGTCCTTGACAAATCTTTGCAATTTGTTTCCCAATGTCTACCAATTCTAGAGGGCAATGTTCTTTCTGGAACACTTTCCTCTGTAGCAATTCCCAACATTCAACATCTGATAAGATAAGAAGTTCATTGAGCGACACTATGATGCGAAGCTTTTAAACCAACTTCTTTGTGCCGAGTGGTGAATAAGATTCTGCTTCCATTTTTGTCGTCTGGAAAGTATCTTCCAAAATCATTCCAAAATTCATATCCCATATATCATCGACGACAATGAGATATCTCCGTTTTATTAAACTTTTGTAGAGGGCTTCAACCAAGCTTTCATCATCCATTTGCGTAATCGTTTCTTTGTCATGGTCCTTACTGACCTCAAAATCTCAGTAAATATATTTTTCTTATTATATGTTTGAGAAACAACACACCAAGCACGCTTGTCAAAATGATAGACAACAGAGGGATTATTGTATAGTTTCTTAGATAAAGTTGTCTTACCAACTCCAGGCATTCCAAATCTGGAAATAATTTGTAGGTGTTCTGGTCCTCTAACAAGTTGTTCTGCAATTTCGGTCTCCTTGTTATCAAATCCAACAACAATGTCTTCCAAAATGAGAGGGCCTTTTTCTTGAGACGATACTTGTTCAGTTGGATAGTTTTCGACTTCTACAATGCCAGTGTCAATATTCTTCTTCGTTTCTTTGATACCCATCATAATACGCTTAATCTTGTCCATGAACTGAGGGAGCCTGAGGGGGAGATACCAGAGAGGAAATGTGTTGTTGATAATATATTCAATTTCATATGCTATGTCTGTGGTTTGTATCAAAAGTTCTTCAAGTTGTGGGTGTTGCTGCAAAGTTGTATCTGTGAGGAGGATCGCAATAAGGTTAGCTCCTCGTGGAGGGTTACAATTTGATCGTTCACACCAACAATCTGGTCAGCCTTGTGATTGAGTAGGTGAGTGAGATCATCAAGGAGAGAATCAACAATGAAGAGTGAAACCACAGCAGTCTTTCGAGTCGTACAACTTGGCATGTTCGAGAGTACGATGCAGTGCTCCTTGATCTTGGCTTCCACGAGCTCAAAGTTTCGTAACAGATCCGAAAGTTCCAATTCCATTCTAGGCGCCAGGACTTGATTCCTGACGAAAAAGAATGAATACAAGAATCTTCCAAACTTGTTGAGCACAGCTTCTATGTGTGTCAATGGATTGACTTCAGAGGGGTGCAGGCATGGTGTATCCCCGAAAAAATTGAGAAGAAAACGAAGCTTATTCCCAAGAACTTCAATTGAACCCTCGACTAAAACAATGAAATCTGGGTGAATATCGTGTATCTTTTGTAAAATTTGGAGGAGAAAGTCAATAAAGATGTCAACAATTTCATCTGGAGGATTGTAAGTACTACTCCTTGACAATTGCTGCTTTGGAACTCTCAAGAATACTCCAATCTCTTGCAATAATAACAATAAAATTTTTGAAATTTTCTTGTAGTCTTGTCTACTTTTCAATTGGCAATACAATGCTGGAAGCCTGGAACCGCAAGATTCTCTAATAAATAATTTACTTGGTCATCGTTGGAGCTAAATTTTCTCTGATTTTGATGGCGGCAAATTCAATGAGGGTTGCATGCCTAGGATAGGTTTCAAAATTTTCGTTCTTCATGATTTCATGATACCAGAAATCCTCGAAATCTGGATGTGCCAGAAGTGATTGACTCGTAGACAATTCAGAGTCATCCAGAAGTTGAGGATTTTGAGTTTCGGCGTCTTATTGCCCATTGATGACAGAGGAAATTTGAGTTTCGGCGTCGTATTGCCCATTGATGACAGAGAATGAAGTGTGGCGGATGAATTGTAGGGGAAGAAAGATTTAACGAAAGTGAATGATTACTGAATACAAATGGACCTTTGGGTAGGATCGGATAATCCGAAGTGTGTGAAATAACGGAATGGGTATATATAATATGTTTTACATAGTTGGGCTTCTGCAACAAATCCTGCATAATCCAGATATGTGATTATATTAGGGTTTATCTTATCAAACATGACATTAGAATTACTACACCATTGTCCATGAAGATGATAATTTGTACAGTTCTACAATAACATGAAACTCGAATATTTGTTTAAAATGGTTTACGATTTCTCCCGATAGGACCGTAAAAATTAGTAATTGAATTTAAAAATAAATACGTATAAGAAGCGAAAATGGAAGGAGTCTACTGTTACACTCTCACTTTAATCTGAGTTTCAATAGCCAGACATTAATAAAAGAACTCAATAATTAATGTGAACGCACATGACAGGTGCTTTTATTAAATTGTTTGTTCGCATGTTACACTTTTTACACAACGTGTGAACGCACGTGATCATAAATATTAAACTCCTATAATTATATGACAGACAAACAACTTTGCTAACAATTCACGCCCGACGATTTCATTTAACCCCCCACCCCACCCCCACCCCCACCCCCACCACCACCAAACCAAATAGATTTCAGAATATTTTAATTATGAAGAATAAAAAAAGAATTCAGAATATTTTGAAGAATATATTCGATCTACTTTTGCAATTTCAAATTAGCAAATGTGATTAAAATATTCTTTTAATCAATTTCAGAGAGACCTCAATCTTCTTAATTACTAGATACAGGTTACACTAATGTTAGAATTAGAACAATAAATAAATGACGAAAAATAAATAATACAAAGATTTATACAAGTTCGTCTTAATATGAGACAATATCCTATCTTCAAATTGAGTGAGTATTTTAACTATAATGAATGATGATTTTTGTTTCCAATGAAGGTACTCTAGCAATAATAAAATTCTAAGATAATACAATAAAAGTTTTCTATCAATAATAAAATTCAAAGACAATCTAATTAATGTTTCCTAGTAATTATAAAATTATAGAACAACTTAATTATAAGGTAAAATCTCGAAAACACTATTACTTAAGTAAATACAAATACCAGTAGACCATCTCGTGCATCCTATCCCCGAGGTCCTTGGGAAAGGGCCACCGCCCTTCCAACCCCCACGGCTACCCATCGTGAAGGTCAATCCGCGCTCGGTTCTACATATAGCACAACAAATTAGGCTCCACATCTTAACAATCTCCCACTTTGAGACTAATCTATCATCAATTCCTTCTTCTGCAACGGCCGATACACCTCCTCCAATTTTCAATGGAGAAGACCAACTGAAGTTGCGTACACAACTTCAGTTTCTCAATTGTAATAGTCTTTGTCAACATATATATCAACGGGATTTTGACTCCTCCGAATTTTTTCAAACGTTAAGATTTCATCCTCCAAAACCTATCTTATAAAATGACAACGAATCTTTATATAATTCGTTATAGACATGATTCTTTGCTAAGTGAATGATACTTTGCTAGTGAGATGTCTGACTCTATTTTAATTATGTCAACTAACTTGCCACGTTTTAAATGAATACTAAATGAATCAAATTCATAATTTTTACATCAAAATAAATATCAATTTAAATCATTTTACATAAAATATCACTCACAATCATCATCTTCCATTTGACCCTTTTATACTTACTAGTTAAGAATAAGTCGTTGCATGTTATTTTGTAATAATATTATGATTTTTTTAATTTTAAATCATCGATAAATATAACACATAAATAAAACTCATTTTCAATCATAAGTTCATCAATGATTATGACCAACTAAGGAATAACATTCAAGCTTCCTTAGTAAAACAGGTGATTCATTAAAAAGTATACGACCTACGTGAAAATTAAATTTGAAAGATTATTAATACACTTTAATTATATTTTAAAGTATATATCTAATTGCATATCAAGAAAAGACAACTTTCTTTTATGAAAATTAGTATCAAATTCTAAATTACATGAAAATAGTAGGTAGAATACAAATTTTTATTGATTTTCTGTATTTATATCATTATAAAAACTACATAAAAACAAAATATTTAGCCTTTTTTAGGTAATTATTTCTTAGAAAAAAGAAGATTTTTCTCTTGCAATATCCATTCAATTTTAATGCATCAATAAACTAAGGTTTTTTTTTTTTGTTCTCTTCATGCATTCTTTCCCGCAATTTTATCTGAAATATTAATAAATTTCAAGAAAATTCATAACAACCAGATACTTAGACAATCTCTTTCTTAATAAAAATTCATGATTTTAACTTATCACATAAATCCCACTTATTATGCGAGATTTACCTTCACCTTATGCATGGCATGACTCAGTTTATTCAAGTTATGTAGTACATGTTAATAACTCTTCCACAGTGCGGCGCTTGAAAAAGCTAGCGTAACACCAATTCTATTTGTTCTATCTCGTTCGTCTTCAATAAATATATGTTTAATTGCTTACAAAATAACATAAAACATCATTTGAGCTTAAATCTCGTTGCTATCAAGACTACCACAATAATTAATATTTTTACCTCGAACAAATATTCTAAATCAAGAAAAAAAAAAGATATAGAAATAAAAATTTAAATGAATATTACCATCATATATATTCTTAAAATTAGTGAATCTTTCATAAAAAATTAACACATCCATTATTACCACATTACTATTAAACTAATTGTCAAAAATTAAAAACTCTCCCAGCGAAGAAAAAAAATTTATTGGCATAATAAAAAAACAAAGAAGAACAATAGATTAAGAAAGTATGAATAATAAGAAAGTCGAAATGCAAAGCCGAAATCTTCATGTTTTGTTATGCAGATGAATGAATTTGCTTAATTCTTGTACATAATAAGATTGACTCTTTGATTGTTTACCATTAAAGATAAGAATTTCAATATATTAAAAATATTATTAGCATTATAATTTTATTTATTTTCATTAATTACAATGTATAATGGAATTTCAAAGGAAAAATCACTTTCAATGATCAAAATGCAATATTTACATAGTATTAAATAGTTTAAATTAAAGTCAAAATAAATAATGTTAATTCAAAGACGATTTTAGGAATTATAAGTTATTTATGAGGACAATATCGTCCATAAATATTTCTCCCATATTGGGACTTTTATATGTACTATAGATGATAGTAGCGATGGGCGGAGCTAGGACTTTTGTCATTGGGGGCACTATATTGGTCGATAAAGAAAGCGACTTTTGAAGAAAACAATAAAAGTAAAACTACATTTTATGCAGAAACTTCATTAAAACAACATAAAATAATCAACTATACAAATAAAATAGTGACGAAAATATAAAAAGGAATCGGCAAATTTTTAAAAAAAGGGATAATAGTATATTTGGCCAACATCCTTTAAAAACACAAAGAATATACCCATAGTCTTTAAAAACGCAAGAGATATACCCATAACTTTTAAAAATTCTAGTCAAAACGCTGTTTATCATCAAGCAATGCCAAACTTGGCACAAAACCAGCAGTATAGAAGGAAAACGGCAAACTTCAAGATTCTTGGTCTCCTCCTTTTCGAGGTCGATCAAAACCAAATTCTCGTTGCTCACTACAAGTAAATCTTCCCATTATCACAAACTTTAAGGGAACCATATGATTTTGTACAATAATATATTTCTTCGTCCAAGACTCCACCTTTCCATATTCATTCATTAACCACATATCCCACCTCTCGCCGACATTATCAGAATAACTAATAAACAAAGCCAACGATTTCTCATCAACTGATGGGGACAAGCATGATTCTCTAAAATTCAGTTCAAGATACATTTCAATTCCTGATTTTTTGGTAAATACATTTCAATTTTGGTTTAAACTTTAAAAAAAATGGAGATGGAGATGGATTTTTTTTTTTTTGGAAGGCACGTGCCCTCCAGCATACCATTGGCTCCGCCACTGATAGTAAGTGTTAGGCAATTAAGCTATTAAAGGGCAAAATTTTCATAAGACGAAGATAGTGAGAATAATTAGATGGATACGCGACTATAATCAAATAATAAATAACATAAAAGACGAGGATATAAACCAAAACAAAGGTGGCACTGGTAGCTATCAATCTCAATATCATTATCATGGTTAGAATAGCTCAAGCATAACCGTGCCACAACCAAAGATGTTCACGTACCACTAGCTAAGGTTGACCCAGAGTGTGGCATACTGAAAGGTTAAAACACAATGTGAGATGAGATTTTATGTGCCTCCTAAAGGGTCATGCTGAAGATATAAAGACTCATGGATAATTTTGAAATAAGATTCTTGAGAATGAGAATAATTCTCTTGTATCAAAACTTAGTTTTGTCGTTAATTATTTTCTTATTTGTGGCCCAACTTTGTTCAAACATGTTCTAAAAGCCAAACATTAAAATAACTCATTAATGTGAAAGCACATGACAAGTATTAAAATAATAAATTGTTTATAGTAATAGCAACAAAATAAGTACTATTAAATTTTTGTTCAACTCCACATCCACATGTATATTATTATATTAACGAGAAACACGAAACTAACAAATAAAGTATCTCCAAGTCTAAACTTTTTGGACTTAGTCCAATTTAAATTTTTTGGACAAATAAATTAAATAATTATTTATATTATTTAATTACCCTTCCAATAATATCTCCAAGTCTTAGAAGTTTCCAGATTCTGTCTCAAAAGACACAACTTTTTTCGATTCATTGTTTCTCGAGGTTTGAAATGCCACCATCATGCGAGAAGGAATCGTTGTATCTTGAGAGACGTTTGGCATCCAACTGTGAGCACTTGTGCGGGACAATTTCGTCTTAAGGACAAAGAGTTTACCTCTTGTCTCGTTCACCGCTTCTATTAAGACAAATATATTTACTTACCATATTCCATATATTTACCTTGTTAGTAGAATTGTATATAGGAAAATATATGTATGTAATATTCCTATTTTAGGTAGGATCCTTTCATTATTAGTATATATATGCATTGTACTCTTATTCAATCATTATTCAATTGAATCAATATAGAGAATTATTTCTCCACACATATTCTCTTTCATATTTCTTCATCTCTTTTATATTTCTTCATGGTATCGAGCGACGATTCCGAAAGCAACGATGTCTCGATACAAAAATCATAGAAGCGACGATTGCCCAATCGGATTCCATGGCTCTACAGCAATCCGATCATCCCGGCTTAATCCTTGTTTCTAAACCACTTGATGGAAACAATTATGGACAATGGAGTAGGGCTATGAGAATTGCCCTCATCGCCAAGAATAAAATTGGCTTCATTGATGGAAAGATCAAAGTGCCGTAGCGTAAGATGAGAAGTATTCTATTTGGGAACGGAGTAATCACATGGTACTACCATGGATACTTAACTCAAGACATCCAGATATTCTTTGAAAGTATCATATACTCCGAATCGCCACGTAAGTATGGAACGACTGCGAGATCGATTTTCCCAAGGTAACGACGCGAATATATCGATTCGCCAAGAAATTGCCGAGCATCGACAAGGAAATCAATCGGTGTCACTTATTACACCAAATTAAAAGGACTATAGGATGAATTGGGTTCTTATCACAACCCAATTGGATGCACTTATGGGAATCTTAAGGCACTAGCCGCAAGGGATGAGAAGGAGAAGGCCATGCAATTCTCGATGGGGTTGAATGATTCTTATTCCACAGATTCATGAAACATACTTATGATGAGCCCTTCCAGATACTAGAAAGGTACACGCTATTTTGATGCAACATGAAAGGCAAGTTGAAGTTACAACAGATCGTGAAGGGCAACACTCAATCAATTGGGAGAAATCAAACCGGAAAAGTGACAATCGGCCCAACCGGTCGACCGGTTCATCCTATCGGTCGACCGTTTCGACTTAAATCGATGTAAAAAAGCGCGCCACCGTGGGATGACCGCCACATTGTTGATACCGCTATTTTATCCATGGATTCCCTCCAGGGCACAGGTTTCATGGAAAGAACTTGAAGCCACAAAGCAAACGCTTCACAAACACTGCTGCTGCTTCTACACCTGACCCAAAGGAAGGAAAACCCTTACAACCAAGGAATACGAGCAGATCATGACACTTCTAAAAGGCAAGACGGGTAATGATGAGTCTCATATTAATACATCAGGTATCAATTCCTCTACTATCTCTTTGAATAGTTCTTGGATTATTGATAAGCGGGCCGTGACGACCATGTGACGAAGGATGGGCTCGTTGAGAATAAATCCATGCCAAAGCACAAAACTGTTCAATTACCAGATGGAGGTCATGCCCTTATTGAATCTATTGGTGCCGTTAACTTAGGGAATAATATGACTGTTGATGATGTGCTTTATGTTCCCAACTTCAAAGTTAATCTGTTATCTATCAGTAAACTTACTAGAATGTTAGGTTGCTATGTGACATTTTTCCCGATTTTTGTGTCATGCAGGATTTGACTACGAAGAAGACGATTGGTTTGGGAAGGCAAGAGTAACGGCCTATATTATCTTTCACAAAGACCACAAATACATCATCGCCACTCTGTTCTACCAATCTATGGCATAGACGCCTTGGACACCCTTCAAACCTCACCTCTCCAATTTCTAGCTCAAAATGTCTTAGATATTAGTTTTCATTCTCACGATATTTGTGATGTATGTCATTTGGCAAAACAATCTAGATTGCCTTTTAAAGTTAGCCAAATTTCTAGCAATAAACCATTTGATTTAATTCATTGTGATATTTGGGGACCTCATAAAATTTATTCTTATTTCGGTGCTAGATATTTCCTTACAATCGTCGATGATTTCTCTCGCTATACTTGGGTACACCTTATGCATCACAAATCCGAAACTCAAGGCATAATTAAGAATTTATTTGCTTGGGTTAAAACACAACACAACATGCCCATAAAAGCCCCAAGATCCGATAATGGCCAAGAGTTTTTATCCTTGCAAGCCTTTTTCGATCAAAATGGTACCAATTTTCATAGGTCGTGTCCCTATACCCCACAACAAAATGGGGTAGTGGAGAGAAAACACCGCCACCTCCTTAATGTAGCCCGTGCCATTAGATTTCAAGCTAACCTTCCATTAAAATTTTGGGGGGAACATATCAAAACGGCTTGTTATCTTATCAACCGGATACCTTCTCCATTGCTTTCACACAAAACACCATACGAAAGATTGCACAAGAAATTACCATCTTATTCCCATTTGCGTGTCTATAGTTGTCTATGTTTTGCCACCAACCTTAAACCCAGCCATAAATTTGACACACGAGCCGACGGTGTGTGTTTCTTGATACTCCTCGTGACAAAAAGGATACACCTTATATGACCTTACCGAAGAAAATTAATAATATCCCGAGACGTCGTATTCCATGAAACCATATTTCCATACGCCTCCCAACAAAATGATGATACCAACTCCATCCCATTACCACAATCTATGCCTCTGGATGTTGACATGCCACATTTACCTGACCCTGAGGACCACCATATAGTAGAAACAGATTCCTTGCATGAGAGTCCCACACATTGTTCAAACGCGGTCGACCCACGGCCGACCGGTTCCTCATCCGTTTTAATAGAAAGTTCACACGGTCAATCGTCTCGTCAACCGGTTCCTCATCTGCTTCAACAGACAGTTCACCCGGTCGACAAATCTCGGTCAACTGCTTCCCTCATCCGCTTTCTGAGAGAGCTCAGACGGTCGACCGTCTCCACATATCGGTCGACCGGTTGAGCAGTTTTCCTCATCTGACAGACAGCCACACCAACCTCCTGTCATACCCAGTGACCAAATTCGACGATCCACAAGATCAATTCAAACCCCAATTCACCTGAAAGATTACTATATCAATCATGCTCTGCCTACTCAAACCGGGTCTCTTCCGGTCAAGTCCAGCACTCGACATCCTATATCAAGGTATGTATCATATAGCAATCTTTCTTCTGTTCATCGTGCCCTTACATACAATATTTCTCATATTGTTGAGCCAGCAACATTTGAGGCAGCTTGTCAGGATCCCAAGTGGGTAGCTGCTATGAATGATGAAATCCGTGCCTTGGAAGAAAACAACACTTGGTCCCTTGTCCCACTTCCTCCGGGTTCTCGTCCTATTGGTTGTAATTGGGTGTTTAAGGTCAAATTTAATTCGACCAGATCTTGTTGAACGTTACAAAGCACGGCTGGTGGCAAAAGGGTTTACACAACGAGAATGGATTGATTATCTTGAAACTTTCGCTCCCGGTTGCAAAGTTAACTGTGATCGGATGCTTACTCATTGCCGCGCTTTATTCGCAAGCTGGGACGCTTCATCGATGGATGTCCACAATGCCTTTCTTCACGATGCCCTTGATGAAGAAGTCTATATGACTCCTCCACCGGATTTCGTCGACGGGGGAGACACCATTATATGTCGACTTCATAAATCTCTATATGGATTGAAACAGCATCTCGTTCTTGGTTTCAAAAATTTGTATCTCGCTATTATAGGTTTGGGTTCAAACAAATACATGTAGATTATTCACTCTTTACCAAGGTCAATGGTGATTCATTTACAAATTGTTCTATTATATGTGGATGATATGATTGTCACAAGAAACGATAAAGAAGCGATTTCTTCCACGAAGACGTTTCTTGCATCTCAATTCAAGTTGAAGGACCTGGCACACTAAAATACTTTATTGGAGTAGAAATTGCCCGCTCGAGATCGTGGATCTCGATAAATCAAAGAAAGTATACTCTTGACATTCTTCAAGAGGCCGGATTACTTGGAGCAAAACCTGCAGCATTTCCCATGGAGCAGTCATCAAAATTTAATTCGACAGATGGACAATTGTTGAAAGATCCCACATATTATCGACGGTTGGTAGGGAAGCTCATTTATCTCACCATCACTAGACCGGAAATCTCATATTCGGTCAATACACTCAGTCAGTTCATGCGGCACCTAGACAACCCCACCTTGATGCAGTTCACCGATTGCTCCGATACTTGAAAGGAGCACCGGGTCGAGGAGGATATATTCCCATCAAGTGGAAAATTGCAGCTAGCGGGATTTTGTGATGCGATTTAGGTTTGGAGATATTACTACACGACGGTCGATTCATTGGATATTGTGTATTTTTGGGAAATGCACTTATATCATGGAGAAGCAAGAAGCAAACAATCGTGTCCAAATCTTCAAAGAAGCGTAATATAGGCAATGGCTTTAATTACTTGTGAGCTTACATGGTTGGGCGATTGTCGTGATTTATGTGTGGATCACCCACAAGCAAAGAACCTTATATTAGACAATCAAGCAAAGAATACATATTGCGGCTAATCCAGATTTATCATGAGAGGACAAAGCACATTGAAATAGATTGCCATATTGTTCGTGAACGAATCATCAAGGGAGATCAAGGCGCTTATGTTCCAAGCAAAGAATCGATTGCGATTTATTTACTAAAGCACTAGGCAAGGAGGCATTTCACAGTTCACTCTGCAAGTTGGGCACTATTGACATACATGCTCCAACTTGAGGGGAGTATTAAGACAAATATATTTATTTACCATATTCCATATATTTACCTTGTTAGTAGAATTGTATATAGGAAAATATATGTATGTAATATTCCTATTTTAGGTAGGATCCTTTCATTATTAGTATATATATGCATTGTACTTTATTCAATCATTATTCAATTGAATCAATATAGTAATTATTTCTCCACACATATTCTCTTTCATATTTCTTCATCTCTCTTTATATTTCTTCGTTTCATCATTTTTTTTCTACACTTTAATTCAAAGAAGTAATTTATGTGTGCTCATATATAGAATATAATTTACACAATTTTATCCAATAATCTTAAGACGAAATTTATTTGTTTTGGTTCCAATGTTACTTATTATATTCTGTGCGTAGAAATTAGTTGTTCTTTACTGTTATATAATCCGTGCAAGCATATTAAAGTTCTGTTAACAATTTAATAGCATTCATATTAAAAGTTTCTGTTAACAATTTCAATGCATGCAAATTTAAATACTGCATTATTTTGAAATAGTGTACTTTTATTTTGTCATTTGCCAATAAGTGTGTATAAAATTTCTGAAACAGAGTGCATAAATTTCAACTTGTTTATTATTTATTCTGAAACAATAAATTTTGGAATTTGTGCACTATCTTTTGGCTTTTTCTGAAACGAAACAGTGCATTAATTATTGGTTATTTTGGAACAGTGTGCAATACGGAAAAATCTATTATATTCTGCTTTAACGTGTTGTTTAAAGTATTCTGCTGAACGTATTGTTTAATTGATTCAAAGCATCCCAGGCCATTTAAATTATTCTGTTCTTTGAAATTAAGGGGGTGTATTTAATCTAGACTTTTAAAGATTTTGATTGACATTTTTTAAGTGACTCACTTTGATAGATTTCATTAACTTTTAATGACTTTCATAGATTTTAATAGACTCCTACAAACTTTTATAGATTTGTATATATTTCATTTTGAAAGATTTTTTTAGACTTTTACATACTTTTATGAACTTCTATAGACTTTTTTTTTAATTAAAAATTTTGAATATAAAAATTTAATATCCCACAATTAAAAAAAATGTCGCATGAGAAAAGTATAGTAATAATTTGTTTAATTGTATTAATATTATTAAATTCATAAAAATTGTTCTATTTAATTGTTTCAAGCAACTACGCCAAAAGTTAATGATATAAATTATTAACTCATTTCATTTTTTCTTTTGAGTAAAACTATAAACTTTCAAATGGCTTGTGGATAAATTCAAAAAATAATAGCATGCAACTCTTTTTAAAAATATTTTTAAACAAAAAAATTTATCCAGTTTATAATCGTCTTTTTTATATTTACTAATGTATAGGTAACATATCATTATTAATCACGACAATTGCATAATAAATAACCAAAGTACCAATTTATGAAGAAAAAAATACAACCATTATATAGAAAAAACAAGAATGAAAATGAAAAAAAATACATTAATAAAAAATTAAACAATTTTTTAACCAGATGAAATTCATTAATAAACTATAATCAACAATTATATAAGAATTTAATTATAAATTTATCTTGTTTTTAATGAAAAATGAAAAAACAATGACAAAAAAGAGAAAAAAATAGTTATGGGAATATTAAAGAAAAAATCACATTGTCTCTAAAAGTTCATAGAAGGAAAAAGAAGAAAATGAAAAATTGATTAAGAGAATATTGAAAAGAAAAAAAAATTCAAATCAAATAGAGATAAAAATATTAATATTCTTTTTCATAAAAAAATATTGGTAATTAATCATGGTCATGTGATTTGTAGAAGGAAAAAGATAAAAGATAAAAAAAAATAGTTAGGAGAATATATTGAAGACGAAAAAATATTATCTTGATTCTACAATTTGCTGAAGAAAAAAAAAATAGAAATGTTACATGCAGAAAAAATAAGAAAATGAATTATTTTTTTTCCTTTCAAAGTCTTTCAAAATCTTAGGGGTGAATGGAAGAGAAATTGTGATATCATTTATTTATACATTGTGCTTTAAAGTTTGTACATATAAAATGATCTATAAAGTCATTAAAAGTCATCGACATTTTGAATAATTTCGAATTTCGTAAGATTTTAAACGTCTCAATTGAATATCGCGTGATTTTATAAGACTTTTTAAAAGTCTTTACAAATCTATATTGAATACTCCTCAAGACTTTTATGAAATTTAAAAAGTCTAAATTAAATACACCTAGACTTTTAAACTCCATAAAATCTTTAAAAATTTTATCAATTCTTAATTGAATACACCATCATAAATGTTCTGTTTACATTTATTAAATGCATGCACGTTAAAACTAAAAGTTGCATGCTTCTCGTACAGATCGCTTAACAAATTTTAATTACATTAATCTGTTAAGCATTAAATTAATCTGTAATAATTGCATACAGTCATTATTACATTATTTGCTATTTGCATTACTATATTTGCTATTCTAATTTGTAATTGCATGGTATTATTTTTTGCAAAAGTTATCTGTTAATTAAAAGTAAGATAATAATTGGTATTCTTATTTTAATTTCAGCAATTTGCATGTTAGCTTTTGGTTACTGTTAATTCAATTCTAATATATTGAAAGGTTATCTTCTGTTTATGGAAATAGGAATGGATACAAATGTGAGTAACGTTGTTCCCTCTATTAATGGTACAACCAATGTGGTACCACCTATGGCTATTCCGGTCATGGTCGGAGCCCCCGGCCATGCAGGGCCCAATTTGGCCCAATTTTTTTTTTTTTTTTTGGTTTTTGTTTTTGTTTTTTTTTACATAAAGATAAACCTATTTAAATGTGAAATAAGTCTAAATAGAAAATAAATTCAAATTGAACATACATTATCCATCTTAATCTAGTTATTAAATTGTAGACCGTGCAATTTTCTCTTTAAACCTCATTTTAGACATTTTTATCTTGAATAAAAACGATTTTCCAAATTGTTAGGATTTGAAAAATAAATAAAAAGGCAAAGAATAAAGAACACAAGAATTTATATAGTCCTATAAAAAATGATGATTTTTATTTACAATAGATTAGTCATATATATAATAACACAATGAAAGTGGAGGGCCACCTGCCCCCCTTCCAACCCCCACGACGACCTTACCGCGAAGGTCGATCCGCGCTCAACTCTGCGTAGCGCAACATATTAAGCTCCACATCTTAACACAAATTCCAATCATTTTTTAATTGTCTCTCAAAAATTTATAATTTAAAAACATCTCAATATATTAAAGGGCCCCATTTTAATTTTCGCCTAAGGCCCCCCAAATCTCAGGGCCGGCCCTGATTCTAGTTCAAACCACTTCGGTTCCACATGGAGAGAAGCCGAAAAAATTCAGTGGTGTGGACATCAAAAGATGGCAACGAAAGATGGTATTCTACTTGACTACTTTGAATTTGGCAAGGTTTCTTAGCGAGGATCCTCCGGTAGAGCAAGAGGAAACAAACAATAGGGAATCACTTATTGCTTTGGATGCGAGGAAACACTCGGGACTTCTTATGCAAAAACTATATCATAAATGAGTTGGACAATACACTATACGGTGTCTATAGTGCTATGAAATCGGCAAAAGAACTTTGAGAATCATTGGAAAATAAATACAAAATAGAAGATATTTGGTACAAAAAAATTTATTGTTGGCAAATTTCTTGATTATAAGATGGTAGATTCCAAAACCGTCATCAATCGTGTTCAAGAATTGCAAGTTCTTCACGACATCCATCTTTGAAAACATGACCCTTAGTGAATCATTCCAAGTGGTTGCAATTATTGAGAAACTCCCTCATTTATGGAGAAAATTCAAGAACTATCTCAAGCACAAACGCACGGAGATGAACTTGGAAGAATTAATTGTCCGGTTGAGGATTGAAGAAGATAATAGGAAGTCCGACAAAAAATTTGGAGGACAATCTATACAAGCAAAGGCCAATATGGTGGAATCTGGTTCTAAGACAAATAAGAAAAAGAAACATTCTGGAGATGCTCCCAAAAAGGATGTGAAGAACACAAAAAGGTTCAAGGGCAATTGTTACAATTGTGGAAAACCGGAACATCGCAAAAGTGAATGTCGTAGCAACAACATTCCAAAAAAGAAGAATGCCCAAGTCAATGTGACTGAAGTAGATGCACTATCTGATGATGTGCAAGAGTTGAACTTGTCGGCAGTTGTATCTGAATGCAACCATGTTGGAAATCCAAGAGAATGGTGGATAGATACTGGAGCTACTCGACACAATTGTGCTTCGACAATATGTTCTCCACTTATAATACTGCTAATGGAGAACAACTCTTCATGAAAAATTTTTCAAGCTCAAAGGTTGAAGGACAAGAAAAAGTGGTCCTAAAAATGACTTCTGGCAAAGAACTCGTCCTCAACAATGTATTGCATGTGCCCGACATTCGCAAGAATCTTGTTTCTGGGTCTTTATTTAGCAAACATGGGTTTAAACGTATATTTGTGGCTGATAAGTTTGTACTTACTAAAAATTATTTGTATGTGGGAAATGGATATTTGAGTGATGGACTATTCAATATGAATGTCTTTACTATTGTACCAAAATCAAACAAAATAATAATTCTTCTGCTTATATGATTGAGTCATCCTACTTATGGCATTATAGATTAGGACATGCAAATTTTAAATCTGTGCGCAATTTAATAAATTTAAATTTATTACCTTCTTTACATTTTGATCATAATCATAAGTGCGAAACTTGTGTAGAGGCTAAATTAACCAAAATACCGTTTCACTCAATTGAAAGAAATACTTTACCTTTAGAGTTAATTTACAGTGATATTTGTGATTTAAAGTTTGTGCACAATCGAGGTGGAAAAAAGTATTTTATTACTTTTATTGACGATTGTACAAGATACTGTTATATATACTTGCTAAGAAACAAAGACGAAACTTTGGAAGTGTTTAAACACTACAAGAATGAATTTGAAATCAACTTAGCAAACGAATAAAAATTATTCGTAGTGATAGATGTGGAGAATATGTTGCATCATTTGAGGAATTTTGTTCAGAATATGGCATTATTCATCAAACAACGGTTCCCTATTCACCTCAATCAAATGGCATCGCTGAACGCAAGAACCAAACTCTTAAAGAGATGATGAATGCGATGTTGATAAGCTCTGGATTATCCCAGAACTTGTGGGAGGAAGCTATTCTTTCAGCAAACCACATTTTAAATAAAATTTCACACAAAAGTAAGAACGAAACTCCTTATGAGTTATGGAAAGGTCACAAGCCTTCGTATAAATACTTAAAAGTGTGGGGTTGCTTGGCTAAGGTAGAAGTACCTAAGCCAAAACAAGTCAAAATCGGGCATAAAATAATTGATTGCATATTTATTGGATATGCTAGTAACAGTAGTGCCTATCGGTTCTTGATACATAAATCAGACATTCCTGATATACATGAAAGTACAATCATTGAATCAAAAAATGCTGCTTTTTTTGAAGATGTCTTTCCATGTAAAGACAAGAAAGAATTAAGTTCGCAAAAATGAACTTATGATGCTGCAAATAACGGTTATCAAAGTGATGATGAACCCAGACGTAACAAGAGGGCCAGAACATCTAAAACCTTTGATCCCGATTTTCTAACTTATTTGATAGAAAATGAGCCTAGGACATTTAGTGAAGTAATGCCCACTCTAGAAGCTCCATTTTGGAAAGAGGCTATAAATAGCGAAATAGACCCTATCATGCAAAATCATGCTTGGGAATTAGTTGATCTCCCACCGAAAAATAAACCTTTAGGCTGCAAGTGGATTTTCAAGAGAAAATTAAAACCTGATGGATCTATTGATAAGTATAAGGCTAGGTTAGTAGCCAAAGGGTTCAAACAAAAGAAAGGCCTTGACTTCTTTAATACATACTCACCAGTTATAAAGATCACGTCAATTAGAGTTCTTATTGCAATCATTGCATTGCATAATCTTGAAATTCATCAAATAAATGTTAAAACAGCATATCTGAATGGTAAGTTGGAAGAAGAAATATACATGGAGCAACCTGAATGGTTTATTGTTCCTGGACAAGAGAAAAAAGTATGTAGACTCATTAAGTCCTTGTATGGATTAAAACAGCGCCTAAGCAATGGCACGAAAAATTTGACAAAACAATGTTGTAAAATGGTTTTAAAATTAACAAGTGTGATAAATGTGTTTATGTCAAAAGCAAACCAAACACATTTGTAATGGTATGTCTATATGTTGACGACATACTAATTATGGGTAGTAATTATGAAGTCATCATAGCTACTAAGAAAATGTTGACAAAACATTTTGATATGAAATATATGGATATAGCTGATGTCATATTAGGGATGAAGATCTCTAAAACATCAAATGGACTTATGTTATCACAATCTCATTATGTTGAGACAGTACTTAAAAAATTTAACGCCTATGATGAAAATCCAGTTAAGACACCAGTAGATCTGAATCTACATTTGACTAAGAATAAAGTAAATCTTGTATCTCAAATGAAATATTCTAAGATCATAGCAAGTTTTAATGTACATTACTAATCGCACACTGGCGACCGATATTGCTTATGTAGTTAATAAATTAAGTAGTTTTACAAGTAATCCAAGTAATGACCATTGTAAGGCATTGAATAGGGTTCTTAGATATCTAAGATACACCTTAAAGGATAGATTACACCATACCAGATATCCAGTTGTATTAGAAGGATACATTGATGCTAACTGGATATCAGACACGAAGGATTCTAAATCCACTAGTGGTTATGTTTTTACCATTGGTGGTGCAGTTGTATCTTGGAAGTCCTCAAAATAAACATGTATAGCTCGATCTACGACGGAATCTGAATTTATAGCTTTAGATAAAGCTGGTAAAGAAACAGAATGACTTCGAAATTTTTTAGAGGACATTACATGTTGGCCTAAGCCGGTGCCTGCAATAATTATACATTGCGATAGTCAGTCGGCTATTGGAAGGGCACAAAATAGTATGTATAATGGCAAGTCTCGACATATTCGTTGAAGACACAATACTATTAAACAATTGATCTCTAATGGTGTAATCTCTATTGACTATGTAAAGTTAAAAGAGAATCTCGCGGATCCGCTGACAAAAGATTTAGCTAGAGATCACATGCATTATTTATCAAAGGGAATGGGCTTAAAGCCTACTACGTAAGGTCTTTTTAACGGTAACCCAACCTTGCTGACTGGAGATCCCAAGATCTTGGTTCAATGGGACAACTAAGTTATAAAGATTCAAAGGAGCACTTAGGAGTTATCTCCTACCCATTCTCATGATATAAAAAGTACTTTCTGCAGAGTGTGATATGTTAAGTTATTCTTTTAATGATTCCTATAGCTTGGATAAACCAAGTAGGTAGAGCAGAGTACTCTTAATAGGAGATCACTTATATAAGTAAGAAGTAGAGCTGCTTCTATGAGAATTTTGAGGCTTGAATTCTCTAAAACGCTTATGAAACCCAAGTGTTGTTCAAGGCCAAAATGAACACAACCATGAGAACCGAAAGTGTTAGGAAATATATTGTGTAGGTACTAGTGTCTTGATTTACACTTAACGGCTGAACAGTTCAAGACATCACGTTCACTAATTAGCCAAGTGAATTCCATAGTATTCCACTAAGAAAGGTTCAAAGCCATAAGCCACCTCTCCTGATGTAATACCTTTCTGCCTGTACTCTCTATTAGTGTCTGCATTTCATTTGCATAATTCATGAGAATTTCTATTCATGGGGGATTGTTAGAAATAGTGTTTAATTAAGTTGGATTTGACCAATTTTGCCAAATAATTGATTGAGTTCCGTTAACCAATTGAGGTGGAACCTTGGTTTAGCACGGTCTACTCCGCGAGTAGATGTTCATTGTATATTTGGTTGTGCAAAACCATTTCGAGTGAATGAAAAATTATAGCCAAAAGTGGGCACATTAAATTTGGAATATAAAAGGTAAATTGGAGAAAAAGTGGGAACCTTGTCCCACATAAAAAAATAAATAGTAACTTAATCTATTTATATAACCCAAGATTGGAATTGGATTTGGGCCCCAAGGAGTACCACAAGTATTTGGAAGGGGAGAGACCTAGACTCTATTGGGTTAGGTCCAAAGCCCACACACGCGCCGCCGCCGCCAGGCCGAGCCGAGCTTGGGATCGTGGGTCGTGGGAATCGAGATTGGGCTTAGCCCAATATAAACTTTTTGGACAACTAAATTAAATAATTATTTATGTTATTTAATTACCCTTCCAATAATATCTCCAATAAATTGTCGACACGTTGTATCATCAGATTGCAACACGTGTCTTAGAAGTTTCCAGTTTCTGTTTCAAAAGACACATCAATTCAGACACAACTTTTCATTCCAAGTGCTGTGTCTTTTGGCATTCTTTAAATAAGTCCCTCCAGTTTCAAATTGTCACATGAAAAAATTCAAACTACCAAACATATCGTTTTGCACCCTACATTTCTGCATACTGTCTTCATCCGTCTTTGCATTTTAAAGAGAGTATAAACTTTTTTCGGTTCGCTGTTTCTCGAGGTTTGAAGTGCTACTACCGCGAGAAGAGATCATTGTCTTGGGAGACGTTTGCCATCCAACCGTGAGCACTTATGCGGGGCAATTTCGTCTTAAGGACAAAGAGTTTACCTCTTGCTTCATCCACCGCTTTTCGCTATTTTAATTTTCTGCACTTTTATTCAAGTAAGTAATTTATGTGCGTTCATAAATAGCATATAATTTACACAATTTTATCCAACACTAGCTTTGGCTTATCTGGACGCAATTGATCGTAAAATTGTGATTCCTTAAAGAAACGGGCATATATTTTACATACGAACTCGTAATTTCTATTATAATATGTTTTCGTAATTGCCGGACAAGTCGACCAAGACTAGTCATTTTACCACTCATGGCGATAGACTTTAGCCGCTTGAAGTCATCTTGTTAACTTAAAACGACAATTTTTAGTTTGTCATTTCTATTTTCGTCTTTTGTATTTATTTATCAAATAGAGTTTTATTTCAACTTGGATTTTAGTATTTAAGAATCATTTTTCATTCATTAAAGTAGTAGTTGTTGAATAAGAATATTGTTCTTGGAGTTTCTCCACCATAATTAATTTAATTCGAGTTGAGTTCGAGTTTTGTTTCATTCTTCACTTTTTACCGCATCGAGTTGGTATCAAAGCCGTTTAACGTTCCGAGAACATGCCTCCATGACGACCACATGTGGTCTTTGCATTTATTATTTGTTTGAATTATTGAGTTGTTGTAATGTTTGATTTCCTTCACGGGCCAAAATTGGTGAAGTCCTCATAGCAACCAATCCATATAAAAATGACCCTCGTTTGTAGGGATGGCAATGGGGCGGGTTAAAATGGTCGGCCCGCCCGCCCCGCCCCGCCCATGAACTTTGCCCCCCACACACCATGATTCCACGGGCGGGCGGCCGTTGACCCGCCAACCGCCTCCAACTTTTTTTTTTTTTTTTTTGTTAAACCGAAAAATAATTAAAAATATATATACAATTTTTTTTAAATATTTATACCAAGCAAAAAACAAAAAATTATAAGATTTGGGTTGTGGTATAGTGGTTAATGTTAGTAGTTTATAAGTTTTAACTGGGTTTAATTCTTCTTTAGTTTATTTTTAGTGAAAATCATAATTTCTACTATATTTTATGATTTTTCAAAAAAAAAAAAAAAAAAAAATTTTTTAGGGGCGGGTCATGGGCGGGGTCGCCTGGGCAGATTTTTTCTGCTTCAAACCCGCCCTATTACTTAGGTGGCGGGCGGGCGGCTCTTGGCGGGCGGGCGGGCGAGTTGGTCGGTGAGTTTTTCTCGCCATCCCTACTCGCTTGGTCGCATTATAAGAAGAATGATTTTCTTTTCAACTAATCAATGTCCTCAAATGAGTTATGCATTATTATTGGATTGGGTAATTAATTATAAGTGATGATCATAGGAACAACTGGCAACCCTTGTCCACCTGATCGATTAATTCTTATTGTCTATTCATTGTGTATTAGTGTCTTATTTATTTATAAAATTAAAGAGATTTTAAGCACCGTTCATCTATTTTCACGATCAAATTGCAACAATAAGTTAATAAAAGGGTGTGGTTCGTCGCCTACGAATTGGATTTTGTAATACTATTATAAGGAAAAAGCAACTATATTTTTTTTCTAAAATAATAAGTTTCGATCAAATTGGATTTCATTAATTACTAGATAAATGAATGGTGTTAGAAACACTAATCATCATCATCATCTTTATCAAATTGTTTTTTTTTTTTAATACGAATAACACGTTTTCACAACACATATGGGTTCTATTTTTGTCATTGCAATTTCATTGGCTGCAATCGTTGTATGTACAAATCCGTTTTTCAATTATTTCGAAAAATAGCAAACAAAGTATCATACCAAATGATCAAATTTCTTCAATTAATTCGATGCTTTGTTTGGAGCTTAAAATCTACTTGCTTTAATACTTTCAATACAACTTTCCTACTGATCTCGTGACAACATTTTGACACTTTTAACTAAATATGGCAAAAATGCTGGTCATGAAATTAGTTAAGTGATTATCCATCCAGTCATTACATACTTTTGATGTGTTCATTTGCAGTTTCTGGTTCATAGCTTCATGAAAATGTTTTATCTCGTTTGTAAAGAATGGAACCCATCTAATTGGTTCGATCTTTTATCTCGAATCGATTTATGTTGTGTAGTTGAATCATATCGAGTTACTTCAAGTTTAGTTATTTTTCATTTGTTGGGAGCATTGACTAAATTTGTACTCTCTCCAATGTTTCTGCTTTCAATATTTCTATCTGACATTCTTATACAACTCAAACCTTGTTTCTAAACTCAAGATATTTACATTTCACTTTTCTACCTGAAAATATTTGAATTTTTATCTAATTAATTTTTTCTCTTCTATAGTACTAGAAAAAATGTTAACATTAATTAGGTAAATAAAATAAATACTTAGATGAATAAAAAAGTGATTGAATACTCCTTATTTTGTGACAAGAATATAGCAATCTTATTCAGCAACACCAATTAAAACTACCCCAGAAATGAAACTTGGGACTCCACATGCTATCCTATCCTCAAAATGCAACGTAAAACAGCATTATATAGACTCAAAAGAAAAAAAAAAATTTCTGAAATACAACGTAAAAGCGCACCCTTCCACAACGTTAATTCAATATGCTGATGGATTGAAATCAAATTATATGCAAGGGCGGATCTAGGATATGACAAAGGGGTGGGCTGGTTTACGGGTGCTGCCCCCGAATTTTTTTTTCTAAATTCACAATTACTCATCCCATTTTTATAAGAATATAATTTTTTTGTATAGTCATAATCTTTAAAAAGTTTACAAAAAGCCATTACACAAAAATATTCAAGATTTAAAACTAGCTAAAGAAAGTTGTGTCAGACGATCTTTTACGACTGCAAATTCTTCTATAATAGAATCTATATCTATTTTATTAATAAAGTCTCTCTCAACAAAAATTGTTATGTAAAAACATATAAAATTCTAAGCACTTTTTTTCCTCTACTTATCGAAATTTGAAATAATTTCTCAAAATCAAGTAAACATAATTATTTATCACTCAATAACAAATCAAAATTCATATAAAATTATAATTTATAGATTATAAAATAAACAGAAAAAATGGACAAAAGATAAATAAATTCAATTGGATTTGGCTCTTTTGGAATTGGCCATTTAAGAAGTGGGCTTTTTTTTGTTTGGGATGGGATGTATTTGAATGTGTGAATGATTTAAATTTTAATGAAGTGAGATATTTTATTGTTTGGGATGAGATGAATTTTAATATGTAAATGATTTAAGGGAAAATTTTGGGCCGGTCACTGTTAACGCCATAGTGGGTTGAAAAAGTCATATGATATAATCTTAATTCAACTAAAGTCATACTTTATTACTAAAGACCAATATACCCTCCAATTGTAAAATCATCATTTAAACACGTAAAACCAACAAAATCATTTCAATAGTGTTTAGAAATTCCTTCATTTACTTTTAACAATTTTCATCTTCTTCTTGTGTTTGATTCTTCTCACCGTAACTCAGTAACCGCGATACAAACAATTCGAAAAGTCGATATTTCAATGGCGAACATATTTTTTATTTTTATTTTTGTATAAAGTAACCATTTTAGGTTAAAAATAATCATGAAAATATTGAGATATTGTTCCAATTGAAACATATGCAATGCGGTTAATAAATGGAGTTTGGATAAACCGATTCAACTAGTTTTTGATAATGTAGTTGTTGTGAGTTAGGATTTTATGTTGGAACATGTAAAATGCTTGATCATCGTTTCAATAGATGTGTTTCAATATATGATAATCGTTTCTAATGATAGTGAAATTTTATCGATTTTTTTCTCCGCTTTTAATGATAGTGAGCAGTTATTCTTTCTTCATCTTGGCATTGCTCAAGTATGTGTTTGCTTACTTTTAAGGGACTCGATATCTTGGAAGAGCTTTAATTTGCAAAAGAAAAGGATGTACATTAATCCGTGATATTGCTTTTAAAGGATTTGTGATATTGTTTTGAAAAAAAAAAAATTAAAGATTGTTAAACCTATGATTCTTGTAGTGAACCTTTATGATTCTTGTAGTGATAATGAAGAACTAGGATCTGATCAATCAAGAACTGGGAGTGTTAATGAAAAGGGATCAAGTTCAAAGGATGTTCAACAAGAGAAAGATGAATGGTGGCTTCAATAAAGATATATTTATCCGTGATACTGTTTTAGAGGATTTGTGATAATCGTTTTGAAAAAAAAAAATTAAAGATTGTCATTTTAAGCTAAAGAGACGATTTCAAACAAAGTTAAATCCATCATATAAGCGGGCAAAGCGATCGGTCTTAACCGTCTTGTCGAGACCATTCCGAAAACATATTATAATAAAATTTCGAAGCACGTGTGCAAATTCTATGTTCATTTTTATTGTGATACTATTTTTGTGATACTATTTTGCATAATACAAGATCAAACAACACACATGACTATGATACCATGCTTTTATCTTTGATAATCAGATTATGCAAAACAATATAATGGATTAGAACATGGATTAAAACAAGATAAAAATTACTAATGCACATTACCTAAACAAAATAGTATCATAGATTAAAATAGTATCATAAACAAAACTATGACATTCAAACAAGATCACATGTTCAAACCTTGGCATAATTAGACAGTATCAAAGAATAAAAGTGCGGTATCATAAATAAAACTCATTCCACATAGAATAAAACAAGATTATCATGGATTAAAACAAGATCAAAATATACTAATGCACATTACCTAAATAAAACAAGATCATAGATTAAAACTAAGACATTCAAACAAGATCATATGATTAATACATATGCCTACATAGTTTTAGATGACTTCCCTTTAACTTGAGAATGATTGATGAGTTCTTCTTTCTTCATTTTAGCATTGCTCAAGTATGTGTTTGCTTTTAAAGGACTCGAGATACCTTGGAAGAGCTTTAATTTGCAACAAAAGGATGTACATTTATCCGTGATAATCTTTTTTAAAGAATTTGTGATAATTGTTTTGAAAAAAAAAAAATTAAAGATTGACATTTTAAGCTAAAGAGACTACTTCAAACGGGTAAAATCCATCATAGGCAATGGCGAAGTGATGGTCTTGACCGTCTCGTCGAGACCATTCGAAACATATTATAATAAAAATTCTGAGCACGTGTGCAAATTCTATGATCATTTCTATTGTGATACTGTTTTTGTGATACTGTTTTACATAATACAGTATCAAACAATACACATGACTATGATATCATGCTTTTATCTTTGATACTGTTTAATTAGTCATGTGTTTTGTTTGATACTTTATTATGTAAAACAGTATCATAGATTAAAACATGGATTAAAACAAATATCAATTTATATGAATGCATATTACCTAAACAAAACATTATCATAGATTAAAACTAAGACATTCAAACAATATCACTTATTCAAACCTTGCCATAATTAAACAATATCAAATATCACATTGAAGTATCACAGGATAAAAATAGTATCATGGATTAAAACGGTATCAAAATATACTAATTATCTAAACAAAACAATATCATGGATTAAAACAATATCATAGATTAAAACTAAGACATTCAAACAATATCACAGGTTCAAACATTGCCATAATCAAACAGTATCACAGGATTAAAACACTATCATGGATTAAAACGATATCAAAATATACTAATTACCAAACAAAACAGTATCATGGATTAAAACAGTATCATAGATTAAAACTAAGACATTCAAACAATATCATAGGTTCAAACATTGTCATAATTAAACAAGATCAAAGATCACATATATATATATATTCAAACAAAGATCACGTAATTAAAAGCAAGATCATGGATTAAAACATGTTTCAAATGATAGTGAAATATTATGACAAAGTTTCAATCTATTAAACCTTGCCATAATTAAACAAAGATCATAGATTAAAACTAAGACATTAAAACAAGATCATGGATTAAAACTAAGACATTCAAATATTAGATGATGGAACATTCAAGCTCCTATTTACAACAATTCTATGTCCATTTATATTGTGATACTGTTTTTTGTGATACTGTTTTGTATAATATAGTATCAAATAAAATACCATGACTAAACATTAGATGATGGAACATTCAATCTCCTATTTACAGCAATTAGATGGTGGAGCATTCAAGCTCCTATTTACATAAGATAGTAGAGTATTCAAGCTCATATTTACAGCATTCAAGCTCATATATACAACATTCTATGCTCATTTCTGTTGTGATACTGTTTTGTTTAATACAATATCAAATTGCTATTCTATAATACAAGATCAACAATGATGTTACCTCATTGTTTATATAATCGAAAATGCTCATTGTTTACATAAATGCTAAAATACTCAACTTAAATACTCAACCTGAGTTAATCATATTGGTCACCTCTCTTGCAAAGACGGATAGATCAATGCTAACTGTTAAGACATTAAGAATAGAGTACAACCACGTAAGATAAAGAAATAAAAAGCATACAAACCAAAGATAAGGATTCAAACATCTTTGTGACCAAAGTCCATAAAATGTTATTTTTAGTTTCACGCCTAACAAAATCTTCACCAAAAACTCGCCTAAAAAGTGATCCAAAATCTTCACCAAGAAAAGTGCCTAAAAGTGACACTGTGCCTTAGAAGCACTCACGGAGGTGGAAGCGGTGGTCACTTTGGAGGTCATGGGAGAGGTCGAGGAGGAGGTCATTTGGAGGTGGAGGCGTGTTGGAGGTGGCGGAGGTTGTCATGGGAGGTTTGTGGACTTGAAAGATTGTGTCAATGAAAAATATGGTTAAAATGGGTGATTTTGGAATTAATATAAAATATTGATGTGAAGTATGACTTAATTACAATTTAAAAATTTTTGACCTAATTTGAAATAAGTCATGTGGAGATGACTTATTTGCAATTTTCCCATGATTTAAATTTTAATTTAGCCCACTTTTTGTTTAAAAAGTGGGCTATTTTTTTTGTTTGGGATTGGATGGATTTTAATGTGTAAATGATTTAAATTTTAATTTAGTCTACTTAAAAAGTGGGCTATTTTTTTGGAATGTAATTGATTTTAATGTGTAAATGATTTAAATTTTTTTAGTCCACTTAAAAAGTGGGCTATTTTTTGTTTGTTTGGGCCAAACTATTGTTTAAAACAAAAATAATTTTACACATACATTTATCATTTGGGCCAAAGCCCAGTGCAGCCCCTTGGATCCGCCTCTGATTATACGTGATATAATGTAAATGAGATCTATGTCTGATATCAAGGAAACAATTTTACGTTACTTCAGTATGCTGAATGCTAAAATGGATTGAAATCAAATTATATCTTATTTATTTTTGAAGGAAATGCAGTACAAAGGTAGAGACTTTTAGACTGTTTGGCAAACTCTACTTTCAGCAGTTCTGTCATCATCAATAGGAAATAAATTTCTGCTTGGCAACAATTTTTAGGAAGAGCCGAGCAGTTGATAAATATCCAATGGCTCTAGGAGCCCTTCTGTACCCAGATACAATTTGTTCTTTCAAGCAATGGTAACATACTCTTATAAGCCCGTGCATTGTCCATGTTCTGCTTAATGTTCTTATTTAAACACAGTTTAAGATTTTGGGATTCTCGTGTTAATCAAACACACCCCCACCAAACAAAAAAAAAAAAAAAAAAGTGACGATTTGTGGAATTATATGGTGATTAAAGTTTTATTTTGGTTTTTAAGTTAAATATCTGTTGAGGCACTTATAACTCCTTAACTTCCAATTCAAACATTTCTTGTCCCACCCCAAACGCAAATGCACTGGTATTCTGTTTCAATGCTGGTCATGAATTTAGTTATGTGGTTATCCTGTCGTTACATACTTTTGTTATGTTGATTTATAGTTTCTGTCCCATAGTTTCTTGAAAATCTTTTATCATATGATGTGAAGTTGAATCATATTGAGTTACAATCTCATGACTAGTTATTTTCCATTTGTTGGGAGCATTGATTGATATTGTGTTGGCGAAATTTATATGTAAATGATCCAAAGCAATAAAAATCCAGAAACCGAAAATGGAAGAATTAATAGTCGAGGCAAGAGTTGAACTATTTGTCCTTAAGTCAATATTGCCCCGCAAAAGTGCCTTCGGTCTTTGGCAATTGATACAACGACTTCGCTTGAGTTTTGTAGCACTTCAAAAACTCAAGTACAGCGAACCAAAATTGGTTTTGTACTCCAACAGATGAAGAATGAAATGAAGAACCAGAATTTTTTGCAACAAATGCAAGAAACTTGGTTTATGAAATGATGAAATGAGTTCTTTGTTTTTGCTTATCTTTTTGTATCAATTCTCGTCAAATGGATGTCCACATGTCCTTTTTAACGTCAAGATCGGTTGAAAACGAAAAGGAATGAACCAAATCGTGCAACACTTCAAAAGGACATGTCTGTTCACGCAAACCTATGCGATCGCATGGTTTAACCAAGCCGCAATCGCAAGGTAAAAAAATAGAACGTAACTTCATCCAGGTTTAACCATGCGATCGCAGGCTTTGCCTTGCGATCGCATGGAAGGGCCAAAATACATTCTCGCTTAAAATTTAAGCAAGTTGCGATTGCGGTGTAAATTAACCATGCGATCGCATGGTCAAACTTTGACCCGATTTTGTCCTTTTTCATAATTTCTCATTCATTCGATATTGATTTCGAGATGCCAAATATACCCTTTAAACATGCGGATAAATCTGAATTTTTTTCCGGGCGTTGCTCCGAAGTTCCCCCTACGGGCGCCGCCCCTCGACCCCCGACCGACCGGACGGTCGATCCCCGTTTCTCGATCGTCAAGTGGCAAACTAATTTGCCTAAACGGATTGGGTCGGGTCTTGTATATTTGGCCAAGTTGACACGAAGTCACTTTGTTGTTTTAACACTTAGTTAATTTCTCGACATATTTAAACCAATTTCTAACATTTCCCTCAAACTCATGATGCTACAAAGAATAAGCAATGAGAGTTTGTCAAGTAAGAAACGAAACGATGGATCGGATGTAACTTTGTGAAAAAAGTCAGCAAGTTCCAAGGCAACCACACAATCTCAATACTAGTAGATGCCATGGCACGATACTCGCTTTCAAGAGAAGAACGGAAATACCGGTTCGCTTCTTACTCTTCCAAGAGATAAGAGAATCACCCAAAACAAATTCTAGATTATTGGACCGATTCCAAATCCAAATTAATGGACTTAAATACCAAATTGTAGAGAAGATAAGGGAATATGAGGAAGGAGACATATTGTCCAAATTAACCAGAAACATAACCAACCAAGTTCTAGATTACTGGACCAGATTCCAAATCCAAATTAATAGATACAAATACCAAATTGCAGAGAATAGGAGAGGATAGGAGGAGAGAGACAGATTGTCCAGATTAACCAGAAACATAACCAACCAAATTCTAGGTTACTAGACCAGATTCCAAATCCAAATTAATGGATACAAATACCAGAAGAGAGGAAGGGGGAGACAGATTGTCCAGATTGACCGGAAACAAAACCAACCAAATTCCAGGTTACTGGACCAGATTCCAAATCCCAAACTTAGCCAGATGACAGTATCTAAAAGAAACGAAAAAAGACTTGGCCGGACGAGTAGCACAAGACCACCCACCGGAGAACGGAAGCGTTTTCAAGTTTAAACCAAGTCGGATCAAACCTGCTCTGATACCATGTGAAAGAATAAAAAAGAACAGAAGAAAGAATAGAGAAGAAAGAAAGAACAACCAATATTATTAAACAAACGGTATTATGAAAATACAACTACTAGAGAGTTTATATAATAATGAAAACCCTAATCTATATTAGGTAAACAATCTTAATATATTCTAATATATTAACCATAATCTATATTAGGTAAACAATAATAATTTATATTCTAATATATTCTAAAAGTTTCCGCTTTTGATATTTCTGAAATTGCCTCACCGAACTGGAACATTATAGCCTCTGTTGTTACAAAACAACTTCAGCACATTAAAAACTTTCTGCAAACATTTTGACATTCTAAAAGAAATTTCATTGTTTAAACTTTGACTGTTATTCAACCTCCTTTTAGATTGTATGATCCTAGATGTTTTTGTGAACGTTACGAAAGATTTGACAGAATTTTAAGTTTATCATCCGAAGTGTGGGTTGAGTATCGTTGTCAAGAAAATATAGGAAACAATCTATACATCATAAATAAAGATGGCCTCGTTTGATGACTCATTTTATTTTTACACAGCCAAACAAATTCTCAAAGCGAACTAGTGATTGATCAAATGAGAACAGGAATAACATTATGTCTCTTATTGCGAGAAAGAAATAGTCCAAAATGCAATTAAATAAACAAAAAGGGGACACTTTGAGAGTTGTAGAATGTATACCAGCAGCAGCTAATGCTCTGTTCAAGATGTGATAATGACTTGAAGCTCTTCATTTCCCATGTCTCGTTGTTCTTCTTGAATTTGCCTCGCAGATTCTTCAACGGATGGCTTACAGTCATGTACTTCAATCATCTGCAATGTTGGAATATCACAGAAACTGGAAGGGATATTCTCCAAATAGTTACAATGTCTCAACACTAGTTGCTGTAGTATGGGGAAAGGATTGCTTGGAGCAATCCATTCTCTATTATCTACCCATGATAGTTTCAAGACTTTCAGTTGTTGGAACTCACCTTCAGTTGTGGTCCACTGTCTTCCCTCAAAGCTACCTACTCGTAATTTGAGAACTACAAGGTTCGGCAAATTCCCAATTATCTCCACTTGTTCCCAAGACATGCGAAAGCACAATAGAGTCAATTTTCTGAGATTCAATGACAAACTGATCAAATGTGCCACATAATTATGATGAAATGTTAATCTGAGGGATTCAAGCCTATTAAGGAAGCTAAAATCCTGAAATTCTCTGAGAGAGCATTTTAGTCTCTGCGAAGATTGGGTGAACATCTCAAAATTTGCCCTTCCATTTTATTGGAAATATGAAGATAAGAAATACTTTGTAGGTTATTTATCTGGAAGATCTCATCCTTAGTTGCTCGTTGAATGCAAGATTTACTGAACCGTGAATAGCCCTTGAAAATCATATGTCTCAAATTCACCATTTCAAGAAGGAAATCAGGTATTTCAACTTCCGTATCATTTTTCACATAAAGGAATTCTAGTTTGTGGAACCTTTCCATTTGAGGCACTATAAATGGAATAACCAAGTACCTCAAGTTAACCAGTTGTTCACGTCGAGTTAGATCACGAATGCTGAAGTTTTTGCTCGACCAATCTAAGACCTTCATGAAGCTGCACAAGATGGGTCTGCAGTCAGCAAAAGAATGGCCCAACAGAGAGCTTAAATACAGGGCAAAAGTACGTGAGTAAAAGTTAGTAGTCAGACTATGTTGTTGCTCATTTATTAAAAACAATCTGAAAAACTAGTGGATCATATATTATCATTGCCAAGAGCGGCAGCATTGATACTATCATCACAAAACACGGCCAGCATTAGAGGCTATAATAGAAATGGAAAAATTGGAAAGAGAAAAGAAGAAAATCATAGAACTTACCTTTGGACCTCTTTTCAGAAAGTTTTGTTGTTCACCTATCCTCGAGCACATATCATGGAGTAGATCGTGAACATTACAAGTCTTGACTCTGCCAAGAGATGATCTTTTGACAACTTGTATTAGGCTTCTATCAATTAGATCCACAAGATATTCGTGAGGCCACATCCTCTGAGCTTTTTCCCTCTTCTTTCTTTATAAATCCTTCACCAACCCAACGCCACGTCAACTCTTCCACTGATACTTTTCGCCTTCCTGGAATGCTCCAAAGTAAAGAAAACATGGTTTCAAATGCATTGGTAAATGCTTGTAGCTAAGTTCTAGTATGTTGCCGAACGTGTTCAGGTCATCAGATATAACTGAGCTCAAACTTCTTGCAACTTTTTGCCATAGGTGTTCTTTCATCTCAATTTTTTCAAGAACGGCAGCTATCACAACCACTGCAAGTGGTAGTCCGTGACAATTTGTTGCAATTTGCTTCCCAATGTCTACCAATTTGTGAGGGCAGTGTTGTTTTTTTTGGAACACTTTCCTCTGTAATAATTCCCAACATTTAACATCTGATAGGATAGGAAGTTCATTGACGACACTATGATGCAAAGCTTTCAAACCAACTTCTTTGTGCCGAGTGGTGAATAAGACTCTGCTTCCATTTTTGTCGTCTGGAAAGTATCTTCCAAAATCATTCCATGCATTTATATCCCATATATCGTCCACGACAATGAGATATCTCCATTTTATTAAACTTCTGTAGAGCGTTTCAACCAAGCCTTCATCATCCATTTGCATAATCATTTCTTTGTCTAGGTCATTTATTGACCTCAAAATGTCAACACAGACATTTCTCTTATTATATGTTTGAGAAACAACACACCAAGCACGCTTGTCAAAATGATTGACAACGGAGGGATTATTGTATAGTTTCTTAGCTAAAGTTGTCTTACCAACTCCAGGCATTCCAAAGATGGAAATAATTTGTAGGTGTTCTGGTCATCTAACAAGTTGTTCTGCAATTTCGGTCTCCTTGTAATCAAACCCCACAACAATGTCTTCTAAAATTTTTATGCACGATACTTGTTCAGTTGGATAGTTTTGACTTCTACAATGCCAGTTTCAATATTGTTCTTCGTTTCTTTGATACCCATCATGATCATAAGCTTAATCTTGTCAATGATTTGAGGGAGCATGTGAGTGAGATTCCAGACAGGAGGAAATGAGTTGATAACATATTCAATTTCATATGCTATGTCTGTGGTTTGTATCACAAGTTCTTCAAGTTCTGGATGTTGCTGCAATGTTATATCTGTGAGGGAGGATCGTAATAACATTAGCTCCTCACAGAGCGTTACAATTTGATTGTTCACACCAACAATCTTGTCAGCCTTGTGATTGAGTCGGTCAGTGAGATCATCAAGGAGAGAACAAACATTAATGAGGTGTGAAACCACGGCAGTCTTTCGAGTTGTACAACTTGGCATGTTTGAGTAAATCTTCGCTTCCAAGAACTCAAAGTTTCGTAATAGATCCGAAAGTTCCAAATCCATTCTAGGCAACAGGACTTGATTCCTGATGAAAAAGAATGAATATAAGAAACTTCCAACCTCGTTGAGCACAGCTTCGATGTTTGTCAATAGATTGACTTCAGAGGGCTGCAGCAATTGTGTATCCATAATAAAGTTGAGAAGAAGAAGAAGCTTTTTTCGAAGATCTTCAATTGAACCCTTCACTGAAACAATGAAATCTGGCTGAATAACGAGTATTTCTTCTAAAATTTTGAGGAGAAAGCCAATAAAGAGCCCAACAATCTCATATGGAGGATTGTATGTAGTACTATTGGACACTTGCTGCTTTGGGAATGTGAAGAATACTCTAACCTCTTGCAATAATGACAATAAAATTTTGGAAAGTTCCTCGTAATATTGTATACTTTTAGATTGGAAATACCACAATAAACCCTCAAGATTCTTCAATAAATAACTTACTTGGTGATAGTTTGAGCTAAATTTTCCTATGAGTTCGAGGGCGGCAAATCGAATGAGTATTCCATGCCCAGGAAAGGCTTCAAAATTTTTGTTCTTCATAAGTTCATGATACCAGAAATCCTGGAAATCTTGATTTTCCAGAAGTGGACTCAGAAAGACAGGATATTTGTGTTTCAGCTGCGAACAGGCCATTGATGACAGAAGGAAGGGATTCAGAGAAAGATTAACGAAAGTGAATCATAATTGTATACAAATGGACCTTTGGTTCAGATAAACGTAATCAAAGAATCATCAAAATTAGATTGTTAGTGTAATGTGTAACTAAAATTAACACATCTAATGCGCATGCTCTTAGTTTACGCGGTTTCTCTTTAATATGGTATACACGTGGACATGAAGTTGAATATTTGTGATCACGTCCGTTTACATGTGTACACATTATGTCAAATGTGTAACGTGGGTCGTGGGACAAAAAATTTAATAAAGAAAAAAATACGGTTTTTAATTACTTCAACTACCAAATCTTCATTGTTTCATTAATTATATAACATGATACTATTTATACCTACTATTTCCAAATGAAAAGAACAAAATAAGGTGGTTATGATGTTTATTTTACATGTCTCTTTATTTGTACGTGTGGGGTTTGAGGTGCCAAAGTTGAATATTTTGCGACTCACTCATTATACGCTTTCACATAAATATAGCGACCCTCGCATCATCGTGTGCCATATTAAAAGGGGAAATTGATAATTTAGTAACGAAAATGAGACGTTTTTATTGACTTCTGATAAGTGTAATTTTTACACTTATTTTAGGCCGTGAATTTATCCAATTGTGGGTCGCGTTTATTTCGTGTTGCTATTGATTTCATCTTGTTCTTGTTTGTTTTAGGATCGACACGAGTTTGCTGAATATAGAGGAAATGAGGATGGAAAGAGTATTAACTATGGAGAGTGAACGAGTTGCAAAGTAAATGAAGAATGGGGATTAAGATAGGAGCCAATAGATACAACGAGGCGTCCCATAGAAGAAACAGAAGAACGGATTTCTGCTGCAGTACAGCTCGAGGCCACGAGTGCATCAATTAAAGTGGAAAACTAAGTACGGCGAAGTCATGAGTCCTAGCACTTTAAATCATCTCTTTAATTCCAATTAAATTTTCTCAACATTCAGTCACTGCTTTTGAAACGGTTTAGGCTTTAGTTAAAATAGCATTTCCCTGTTTGGAATAAATAATTAGGACTAATTTATATCAATATTACTGGTTGGAAGCATTTCCTTCACGGGCCAAAATTGGTGAAGTCATTATAGCGACTAATCCATATAAAAAAGACCCTCGTTTGATCGCATTATAAAAGAATGAATTTCTTTCCAACTAATCACTGTCCTTAAATGAGTTATTCATTATTATATTGGATTAGGTAATTAATTATAAGTGATGATAATTACAGTTTCTGGTTCATAGTTTCTTGAAAATCTTTTATCTCGTTTGTATAGAATGGAATCCACTGAGACTTGGGACTCCATATTCCATCCATTCTTGGCTCTCTTAATGAAGAAAAATTAACGAAAGTTATTGAAAAAATATGTGTCATATTTTTTACTTTTTATATTTTGACTCTCTTAATGAATATAATTGATTTTTAATGATAAAATAGCATATTAACGTTTTCATTTTTTACTCATCTGGATAACGCCAGTTTTGACTGACTAAGTTGATAAGCAGATTATTTTTTCAGATCAGTAAAGCTGCGATTTTATTCTGTTTTTATACTTGATATATCATGATCTCATGAATATTATATACAACTCTTTTTGTAGGTTAAATAATATTTTCTTATTTTCTTAGATTTGTTTAGGAATGAAATATTTTTCTACTACAAATCTAAGAATATCTTTCTATACATTATTTTCTACTAATTTTCTTACCATTCTTGTTGCAGATTTTTAGGTAAGAAATAATTCATAATTTGATTTCTACTTTAACTATAAGTAAGATAGAAATCAATAAGGAATTAATGATTTGAAATATAATTTTTGTTCTTATTTCCTCCAAGCTTAAAACCCGCCGAAATCCATGGAAGGAAAAGAAGACATCAAGTTTCATTGATTCAACTTCAAAGCAAAAAAAAAAATTCTTCAAACTCATTAAAGAATGAAGAACTAATTGGTGCTCAACGAACAATTCCATATTTTGTTTAAGTTATTGGCGTGAAGTTAAGAACGAGATTTCTTAATCCGAGTAGTGGTTGCGGTCAAATACAATAAGGAAGTGACGATGAAGTTAAGACCGGTGAGTTTGATTTTACTTTATCAACAAGTCGGAAGAAGAAGTATTACATGGAGTTGATCTGTTTTTCTTTTGATTGTTATTTTGTTAATTTTGTGAAATTACAAAAATCGATACTATTATATTTTTGAACAAGATTATTAGTGGATTGTTTTTTACCCATGGCATGGGGACCCATAGATGTTTCCCTTTAATGTTTACCATGTTATATTTTATGTTCAGTATTTAATCTTTTAATTTCTACACTTAACAAGATTAGGCAAATGAACACTATTGTGCGAAGTCGAATCGTTATCTTTATCACTTGCCGGTTCTAAGCGTATTTCATCCACTACTTGTTTAATTAAGATTAAAATTCGTTTTAATTTAATTAATCTAGGTTTTAGAACTTTTAAAAGTGAGTGATTATCTATACTAATCTAAAATGGGCTTAAAGGGAGAAATATTTTTGGACAAATATGTTTTCATTAAAATTTTATATTTCTTAAATTGTCATTGAGTTAATATTATAATTGAACTTTTAATTTAACATTTATAATTACATATAGTCTTTAAAAGTTGAAAATACTAAATCTCCATTTATTATATTGAATTACTGAATTTTGAAAATATTTTCTTTGAATTGTGAAAATGGATTTGGTCAGTTACAAGATTAATAGTAGTTGATATTCCACCAACAATTTATTCAGCTTATTTAAAGTCTAATTTGAAGTTTAAGGTTGTTTTATTTGATAGTAATTATATAGTTTGTGATGTCTATAATAACTTCATTTGAAGATTTGTATTTGTGATTATGGTTTTTGTTAGTCAATGTGAATAATCCTCTCTCAATGCTTTTTTTTTTCAAAAAAATAATAATTTGCATTAGACTATAAAGGTTACGGTGTATTTTTTTTTAATTATTGTGCATGCTCATGCGTATTTGTATATTGTTTATATATATAATTGAATTGCAACTTCAAATTTTCTAGATGAAAAAAACTTTGTGAGCTAACTTCAATAATTGTTTCAATCCACGATACATAACTTATTTCTATTGTTCTTTTTTACGCCTTTTAATTAAATTGTTATCTATTTTGCTTAAACTAATTTTTCTTAACTATTTATGCTCCAACGTTAAAAAGACGTTTGAATTACTAGAATATTTAGTTTTGGTAATATTACTTTATTTCTCTATTACAATTTAGCTAAGTCCACATGAAGACATCTGGTACTAAATTGTACAAATGAGAATGTTTAATTTTGCCAATTTCTAATGTAAATGTTATTTGTTTTCTTTTATATATTGATTGATAAATCTACCTAACTTGAGGTGCTACAAATCCAAATTACACGTGAATTTTTGGGTTAAAACCTCTTTATAGTTGGAGAACTATATTAAATTACAAAGATTTGTTATAAGTCATTTGTCATCTCATAAAGCAAGAAAATTCATTGGGTTTGAGTACTCGATATATTTAAGAACTTATGTACACTATTTTTTATTCTTTTTGTTTGTATTCTTTAATTGACATTATTTGACTATATTACAGACTTTAAAAAATACTTTGTTTGAATACAACAATAAATATTATATTTTATCTTATTTTCTAATGTCAGATTTTTGTATTTTAATACAGTATTAAATTAAGTTATAATTTTTCAAATATTTGAAAAACATATATCTTTCAATACCATTATTAAATCATCGTACAACACACATTTTACATACTAGTTGTATACAAATGGACCTTTGGGTAAATGAACACGATCAAGCCGATAAATGAACACACTTTTGAACAAGATATCATCTATAGACAGTTTAAATTAATTGGGATGTAACATTAATTAGTAATGTTCTAATATAGAGTACTTTTTAAAAAATTCTCTTGTTTTTGGTATCCTTTATTTAATATAATTTAAGATTTGTGGAATTATCATGTGATTTTATTTATTGCATGGTTATAAAAACGTTCTTGATGAGTTTGATAATATTAGAGATCTCTAGAAAATTTTATAAAACATGGCATGTCTTGACATCCGGACTCGTCGAGAATGTCAAGACAGCCTATGAATACCCATTGATGACAAGGAAGGAAAGGAAGTAGAGGTAGATGGTTCCATAACTCATAGAATCACAAGCATGTTTGGTCTACTTAGTTTACTTGTGGGAAATTGAAAGTGTGTGAGGTTAGATGATTCCATTAACTATATATAATTTTAATATTAATAGGGCCAAGTTGAATTTTTCTGAGAAATGAGGAATCCTCTTCATAAATTAATTTTGTTGTATCTATGTCCAAATTATGAAAGCCCACTATGATGAAATCGGCCCAGCTGATTTTGCCCAGATTGGTTTGGCCCAAAGTTGATGAAGCGTTTTATGCCTTTGCTGATAATACGACTTTGATGCTGAGTGATATGATGATTACCATTTGTTGGATTTCTACACTTGATCTCAGCCATTGAAGTGGAGTATATGAAGGCCCCTTCTTCACTTTAGGGTTAATGGTATGTGTGGGTGCTTGTGACTTTCTTTTCATCCGATCTTCTTCCACTCATTTTCTTCTCCTTTTCTATTGGGTGAACATTTGGTTCTCCATTGTTGTGTAGAAAGGTTGTTGCTACAATAACCACATTAGGATTACTTAATTTCTGTGATTTATCCTCAAATCTGTTGTGTGATGGTTGTGACTTGATTCTGTGTGAAAAGGAGTATGTAATGAGGGATATCTTAGGGCGGTTCGAGTGGGTTACATCTGTAAACTTGGTTCTTGAGCTATTGTAGTTTCTAATAAAGGCGGATGTAGGCACTTATGTCTTCGAATCGCTTGTCCCTAAAACGGAATACTCATATCTTGTGTTATTCTTTTACTTTATCGCATATTTCTTTATACTTGTTTTACTAATCGTGGTTGAAAGAATCTGTAATCACAAGTGACAAAATGGTAACAAATTTCTATCGTGCCATGAATTAAAGTCATCAATCCATTAGATAAAAACATTTAAGTAGTTTTACATGTTAGTGAACAATGAAACTTTAGTGTCACTATGTCACAATCTCATTGGTGATCAATTCTTGGAAATCTTAACTAAGAATATACAATTTGCATAGACCGATGTGCGAGCATTTTCAATCTTGTATAAATTGTCCACTTGGTAGCTAATTTATTATGACAAATGTTCTCATCACAATATTTCATTCCATCTTCCAATTGAAGTTGGAAATATTGATTTTTATTTTCCATCCTCTAATTTGCAACCTTGCTTTTCCTCGATTGTGGGGATTTTTCAAAGTCGCGAATAAAAACCTTGCCTAGTGATTTGTGAATCACGTTTGGCTTCGCTTTTTCGATCAGATCTTGATAGTGGAAGATCACGAACCACCCTTGGCTGGTGTGTGAACCAATTTTATAGAGCTTGGAAGTGTGTGACAGAGATGGCTTTTTGTTTGTTTGTGGTGGTGGCTTGATGCAGTCCAAGATCCAAAAAGGGTATAAGCTTGAAACATTATTTCTTTAAGACGTCATTTTAATTAATTAGGGTTAATTTTATAATTTGTTAACAGTGCTGGTACCAGGAGTGCAATTTTGATTATGTTTGGTAATTAGTTTTTGGGAATTTCCAAATGTGGTTAAAAGTGAGGGTGGATTTGAATGGCTAACTTTGAAAACATTTGCAAAAGAGTGGTTATATTTGTACTATAATTTTTATTTCTCACATCATATTATTATTGCATTTAAAGACCCTGAGCTCTGTTCATTATAGTAATAATGTCCTTAACTTTTTTTTCGTTAAATTCTTATTTTCAACTCTCATTAATTAACACATCTCATCCTTAATGATAGTTTTTGTCAAAATATGCTGTTTTGAAATGAAGAAAAAAATATTTTGTGGCACTTTCGTGTTTATTATTTGTTTTTTAAAAATATGATAGAGAAATAAGTCTTTTACGCTCTCCCAACAAAATTTTTGAAAGAAAATTTTAGAGCCAAATATTGTTAACTAATAAAATTTGAGGATAAGAATGCGACAAAAATGTTGAAGACATGAGTGCTCTTTGTTGATGTCGGAACCCGCAACGTCCACGTATCAACATATTTCCGGTCACTCTTTTGACAACTTGTACGTTATCTGCACACTCAGACAATCGTTAGACACCAAGATCTCCAGAGAAAAAGGGTCCGGCGATCGTTGGTACTTCAACGATCAAATCAAGCTCACGATTTAAAGATAATATCTGAGGACGAAAGTAATTGAGTGTGAGAGGAACAAGCGGCGAAATTTGAGCGGATTTTTTTTCCCACACCTTTTACATAATGCTAAAGCATGTGAATATATAATGCAAAAGCATGTGAATGCACATGATCACAAATATTCAACTCCACATCCACATGTATATTATTATATTAACGAGAAACATGAAATTAACAATTTCATTTAGACTATATTTGGCAAGGATGATTTTTATAGATTATAGATTATATATCTTACGAAATGCATGGATGAAAATTAGGGGCGGAGAGGGGGGAGGGTTTCCTGGAGAGACCAAGACCTCCCAACTTTTTAATATTTTTTGAATTTTTTTTGAATTTTAAATTTTTTTAATAACTTACCAAAGCAAAAATATTAAATCTCAAACTCCACAATGAATGAACTAAACAAATAAAACTCAACAAAATTGATTCATCTAAGACCACTTCTTCTTCTTCATAGACACAGTTCACATTCACGTCTTCAGCCTTTCATACAAAAAAAATTGATTGCGATTTTATCTTTAGCCTTTTTTACTTAAGTTAGAGATTTTTTTTCCCTTCTTACTATGGTAGAACATTAATTCTACGAAACAAATTCTATATTGAGCTGAAATCGTGATTCTTTTGTTGTCGACTGGTTCTAAAATTGGAAGAAGAAACATAGTATCATAAAATATATTAAAAATTTTAGTAATGCACACAATCTAACTCGGATTAAGCTTGAATCATTCAATGAATCAATAATCAAGTAGAAAGTATTGAAGCTAGTATTTTCAATCAATCAGAAAAAATACGAAGTGAGTATCGAATACGTCTAACTGCATTGTTCAATATCTTGTAAGTTTTTCAAAAATTATGACTTATATAAAAAAACATTATATTTTTATAAAAATAGGCTTAGTAATTGTGGTTCGAGAAAAAAAAATTTGGGAGCAACCTCTTGATAGGGATTTCCTCTCCCCCAGCTTACCCCTTTGCCATATCTTAGCTCTGAACATGTTTGAGGACTCTCCAACTTAAAGTGTACGGCTTCGCCACTGATGAAAAATGATGTTTAATTAATTTATAAGTGCTTATAAACACACCCAAACACACTCTTCATGCACTCCCACCAAATAGGCATCAAATTTCGTATAACTCCTGTTTCCATTATTATGTCAAAATTGACATTTTACTTGAAGGAAAAAAATAGGAATTCAAAACATTGTGAAGTAATTTTTGCAATTTTAAATTAGCAAATCTAATTTAAAAAAAAAATGATTTTAATCATTTTTAGACAGGACTCAATGTTTTGATGATTGTTTGATTATCCTATCCTATCTTGATCGTGTTCATTTACCCAAAGGTCCATTTGTATACAATAATCATTCACTTTTCTTAATCTTTCTTCCCCTACAATTCCTCTGAACCCCTTCCTTCTCTGTCATCAATTGCCACTTTGCAGCTGAAACACAAAAATCCTGTCTTTCTAAGTGATAGTGTAGAGGATCTAGCGTTGACTTATCTAGACGTAATTAATCGTAAAATTAGGGTTTTATTTCAACTAGGATTTTAGTATTTAAGAATCTTTTTTCATTCATTAATTAAAGTAGTTGTTGTTGAATAAGAAAGAGACGATTTGTGGAACTATGTGATGATCAAAGTTTTATTTTGGTTTTTAAGTTAAACATCTGTTGAGGCACTTATAACTCCTTGACTTCCATTTCAAACATTTCTTGTCCCACCCCACCCCACCCCACCCCTGAACACAAATGCACTGGTATTCTGTTGCATTGCTGGTCATGAATTTAGTTATTTGGTTATCCTATCATTACATACTTTTGATGTGTTGATTTACAGTTTATGGCCCATGGTTTCTTGAAAATCTTTTATCATATGTTGTGTAGTTGAATTATATCGAGTTACTATCTCATCACTAGTTATTTTCCATTTATCAGAAGCATTGACTGATATTGTACTCTCTCCGGTTGTTTCTGCTTTCAATATTTCTGAAATTGTCTACCGAACTGGAACATTATAGTCTCCGTTGTTACAAAAAAACTTCAGCTTTTTAATAAAACTATGTGAGAAACATTTTGACATTCTAAAAGAAATTCCGTTGTTTAAACTTTGACTGTTATTCAACATCCCTTCCAGATTGTATGATCCTAGATGTTTTTGTGAACGTTATGAAAGATTTGACAGAATTTTAAGTTTATCATCCAGTGTGGGTTGAGTACTGATGTCAAGAAAATATAGGAAACAATCTAGACATCATAAATAAAGATGGCCTCGTTTGATGACTCATTTTATTTTTACACAGCCAAACAAATTCTCAAAGCGAACTAGTGATTGATCAAATGATAACAAGAATAACATTGTCTCTTATTGCAAGAAAGAAATAGTCCAAAATGCAATTAAATAAACAAAAAGGGGACACTTTGAGAGTTGTAGTATGTATACCAGCAGCAGCTAATGCTCTGTTCAAGATGTGATAATGACTTGAAGCTCTTCATTTCCCATGTCTCGTTGTTCTTCTTGAATTTGCCTCGCAGATTCTTCAACGGATTGCTTACAGTCATGTACTTCAATCATCTGCAATGTTGGAATATCACAGAAACTAGAAGGATATTCTCCAAATAGTTACAATGTCTCAACACTAGTTGCTGTAGTCTGGGGAAAGGATTGCTTGGGGCATTCCATTCTCTATTATCTACCCATGAAAGTTTCAAGACTTTCAGTTGTTGGAACTCACCTTCAGTTGTGGTCCACTGTCTTCCCTCAAAGCTACCTACTCGTAATTTGAGAACTACAAGGTTCTGCAAATTCCCAATTATCTCCACTTGTTCCCAAGACATGCGAAAGCACAATAGAGTCAATTTTCTGAGATTCAATGACAAACTGATCAAATGTGCCACATAATTTATGACGAAATGTTAATCTGAGGATTCAAGCCTATTAAGGAAGCTAAAATCCTGAAATTCTCTGAGAGAGCATTTTAGTCTGCGAAGATTGGGTGAACATCTCAAAATTTGCCCTTCCATTTTATTGGAAATATGAAGATAAGAAATACTTTGCAGGTTATTTATCTGGAAGATCTCATCATTAGTTGCTCGTTGAATGCAAGATTTACCGAACCGTGAATAGCCCTTGAAAATCATATGTCTCAAATTCACCATTTCAAGAAGGAAATCAGGTATTTCAACTTCTGTATCATTTTCACATAAAGGAATTCTAGTTTGTGGAACCTTTCCATTTGAGGCACTATAAATGGAACAACCAAGTACCTCAAGTTAACCAGTCGTTCATGTCGAAAGTTAGATCAGGAATGCTGAAGTTTTTACTCGACCAATCGAAGACCTTCAGGCGTTTGAAGCTGCACAAGATGGATCTGCAGTCAGCAAAAGAATGGCCTAACAGAGAGCTTAAATACAGGGTAAAAGTACAAGAGTAAAAGTTAGTAGTCAGACTATGTTGTTGCTCATTTATTGAAAACAATCTGAAAAACCGTAGTGGATCATATATTATCATTGCCAACAGCAGCAGCATTGATACAATCATCACAAAATACGGCCAGCATTAGAGGCTATAATATAAATGGAAAAATTGGAAAGAGAAGAGAAGAAAATCATAGAACTTACCTTTGGACCTCTTTCAGAAAGTTTTCTTGTTCACCTATCCTCGAGCACATATCATGGAGTAGATCGTGAACATTACAAGTCTTTCAGAAAGTTTTCTTGTTCACCTATCCTCGAGCACATATCATGGAGTAGATCGTGAACATTACAAGTCTTGACTCTGCCAAGAGATGATCTTTCGACAACTTGTATTAGGCTTCTATCAATTAGATCCACAAGATATTCGTAGGCCACATCTTCTGAGCTTTTTCCCTCTTCTTTCTTTATAAATCCTTCACCAACCCAACATCGCGTCAACTCTTCTACTGACACTTTTTCGTCTTCCTGGAATGCTCCAAAGTAAAGAAAACATGGTTTCAAATGCATTGGTAAATGCTTGTAGCTAAGTTCTAGTATGTTGCTGAACGTGTTCTGGTCTTCAGATATAAATGAGCTCAAACTTCCTGCAACTTTTTGCCATAGGTGTTCTTTCATCCCAATTTTTTCAAGAACAGCAGCTATCAAAACCGCTGCAAGTGGTAGTCCATGACAATTTGTTGCAATTTGCTTCCCAATGTCTACCAATTTGTGAAGGCAATGATCTTTCTGGAACACTTTCCTCTGTACTAATTCCCAACATTTAACATCTGATAGGATAGGAAGTTCATTGACGACACAATGATGCAAACCTTTCAAACCAACTTCTTTGTGCTGAGTGGTGAATAAGATTCTACTTCCATTTTTGTCATCTGAAAAGTGTCTTCCAAAATCATTCCATGCATTTATATCCCATATATCGTCCACGACAATGAGATATCTCCGGTTTATTAGACTTTTGTAGATCGTTTCAACCAAGCCTTCATCATCCATTTGCATAATCATTTCTTTTTCTAGGTCATTTACTGACCTCAAAATGTCAATAAACACATTTCTCTTATTATATGTTTGAGAAACAACACACCAACCACGCTTGTCAAAATGATAGACAACAGAGGGATTATTGTATAGTTTCTTAGCTAAAGTTGTCTTACCAACTCCAGGCATTCCAAAGATGGAAATAATTTGTAGGTGTTCTGGTCCTCTAACAAGTTGTTGTGCAATTTCGGTCTCCTTGTATTCAAAACCCACAACAATGTCTTCTAAAATTTCTTGTGAGGATACTTGTTCGGTTGGATAGTTTTTGACTTCTACAATGCCAGTTTCAATATTGTTCTTCATACCCATCATTATAAGCTTAATCTTGTTGATGAATTGAGGGAGCATGACGGTGAGATACCAGACAGGAGGAAATGAGTTGATGACATATTCAATTTCATATGCTATGTCTGTGGTTTGTATCACAAGTTCTTCAAGTTCTGGATGTTGCTGCAATGTTATATCTGTGAGGGAGGATCGTAATAACATTAGCTCCTCATAGAGTGTTACAATTTGATCGTTCACACCAACAATCTTGTCAGCCTTGTGATTGAGTAGGTCAGTGATATCATCAAGGAGAGAATCAACAATGAAGAGTGAAACCACGGCAGTCTTCGAGTTGTACAACTTGGCATGTTTGAGTAAATCTTCGCTTCCAAGAGCTCAAAGTTTCGTAATAGATCTGAAAGTTCCAAATCCATTCTAGAAGTCAGGACTTGATTCCTGACGAAAAAGAATGAATATAAGAAACTTCCAACGTTGTTGAGCACAGCTTCGACGTTTGTCAATAGATTGACTTCAGAGGGCTGCAGCAATTGTGTATCCATAACAAAGTCGAGAAGAAGAATAAGCTTTTTCCGAAGATCTTGAATTGAACCCTCGACTGAAACAATGAAATCTGGCTGAATAACGAGTATTTCTTCTAAAATTTTGAGGAGAAAGTCAATAAAGAGCCCAATAATTTCATGTGGAGGATTGCATGTAGTACTATTGGACACTTGCTGCTTTGGGAATACGAAGAATACTCTAACCTATTGCAATAATGACAATAAAATTTTGGAAAGTTCCTCGTAATATTGTATACTTTTAGATTGGAAATACTACAATGAACCCTCAAGATTCTTCAATAAATAACTTACTTGGTGATAGTTTGAGCTAAATTTTCCAATGAATTCGAGGGCGGCAAATCGAATGAGTATTCCATGCCCAGGAAAGGTTTCAAATTTTTGTTTATCATGAGTTCATGATACCAGAAATCCTGGAAATCTGGATTTTCCACATGTGGACTCAGAATGTCAGGATTTTGGTGTTTCAGCTGCAAAGTGGCCATTGATGACAGAGAAGGAATTGGGTCAGAGGAATTGTGGGGAAGAAAGATTAACGAAACTGAATGATTAATTAATGAGTAAATGAAATGAACATGATCAAGATATATAGGATCGATTAATCAAAGAATCATAAAAATTAGAGTGTTTATAGTGTAATCTCCAAGAAAATTGAGTCCTGTCTTTGATTAAAATTGCAAAATTACTTCACAATGTTTTGAATTCCTTTTTGTCCTTCATGTAAAATAATTCAATTTTGACATAATAATGGAAACAAAAATTTAATACTTATTGACTTCTTGCTATTGCAATAAACAATTTATTAATATTTGTCATGTGCTTGCTTTCACATTATTGATTTTATTTATTGCTCTAGTAAGAAGATTGAGCTTTGTCTAAAATTGATTACGTGTGTTTGATTTTGATTAAAATCAAATTTTTGTTAAAACTTGATAAAAGTTGTTGAAATGTGTGGTTGAAAAGTTGTGGGACTATGAAATGTGTGGTTAAAATTACTTGTTGACTTTGACTTTGACTTTAACTTTTTACCGTAATTAATAGTGAAAACAAACATGCTTCTAAAAGCGATTTTAATAACATTTTCTAATTTGAAATTGCAAAAGTAGAACGAATATATTCGTCAAAATATTCCAAATTCTTTTTTCTTCTTCATATAAAATAAAATATATCTATTTTGGCATAATAATCACCGACCGTAAGGGATTTTCACCTCCACTAAAAAAATAAAAGAATGAGACACGCCTTTCTTCAATTTTGAAAAAAATCTCTATTTAAATCTCTCATTCTCATTACTCTTCATCATTCTTCAAATCTCTACTCTCAATTTTGTTTATCTTTATTATTCTTCAAAACAAGCAAGTTTTTTATGATCGAATTCCACCAAATAAGCGGTATACTAGTTAAAATAAGAGTATATACATCATTTGAGGCCTATTTGGTGGGGGTGTATTAAATGAAATCGTCAGCGTGAATTGTTAGCAAAGTTGTTTGTCTGTTATTATATAGTATAAACGTGGAGTTTAATATTCTTATTTGGTGGTGGTGTATTAAATGAAATTGCCAGGCATGAATTACTAACCATGTTGTCGATTTAATATTTATGATCACATGCGGCGTTCACGTTTATGTAAAAGGTGTAACATGCGAACAAACAATTTAATAAAGAAAAGAATAAGTTTTCATTGACTTCTTTTAACACTTCTTTTAATTTCAGAAGAAGGAATATAATGAAACTCAGAAAATTTCAATCAAGCAATTATCTCAAGATTAAAGTGGGCATAACTGTAGACTCTTTCCATGTCGTTTATATTTAAATTCAATTATTAATTTACGGCTCTTTCGAGAGAAACTATAAACCAGGTTAAATAAATATTCGGATTTCATGTTAATGCTTGGCGCCATCTTATTTAGCCTTAGTTATTGTAGAGTTGCACGAATTATCATCTTCATGGTATAATAATTCTCATGTCTTGTTCGGCAAGAGAAATCCTAATATAATTACATATTTGGTATGATTATGGATTTGTTGCACAAGCCCCACTAGGTAAGCTTATTATATACCCATCTCATTATTTAACACGTTTCAAATAAGCTCGAATCCATGGGACACGTGGCAGGTTGTGGAGCTGTTGTCGTGCCAATGGATTGTCAAGTAACTTAAAAAATTTTATAAGAATTTTCTTTAATGATTTGAAATTGAAATTAATTTTCAAACATTAGTTTCTACATGTTTAGCTTTGTTTTTAAAGATTGTATTGAAAGTTTTAATCTCTCTTGTTAAGGACCATTTGGATATTCATTCTTTTTAATGCATATGAAATTAATTAGATTATGTTTTTCGATGCTTATAAATATTAATAAGATAGTTAAACACTATTTTTATTCACACATTTTGTACAAAACACAACTTTTATCTACTTCTTATCTACACATTCCACAAGACCTATTACTCGTAATCTACAAAAATCATTACAAAACATATTCTTAGATGTTTACGTATTTTTCACTTATTACGAAAAATATTCCGTTTAGTTATTTTGAAGAAAGAAAACTTTAGTGACTCTTAAGTTCAAATGGAATTCAGGACATTACATCAGAATATAAAAAATATGGTTGGTCCTGAATTATACCTTTTGCGCACAAAAGGTGTTGGTAAAATTGATACATTAATTATAGTCTGACAATTTAATTATGTGCTGCAAACAAGCAAAATAAAGATTTATAGAAATATTGAAACATGAAGAATTAGATTCGGTTGAGGCAAGAGTTTGACTCTTTCTCTTTATAATGAAATTTCCCTGCATAGGTGGTTACGATTTCTCGGCGCACGTCTCCCAAAATATAACGACCACTTCTTGTAATAGGAAGACTCCAGAGAACAACAAACTAGACATCATTTCGTTCACTCTCTAAAATGAAATACGGACTTGGACTTTATACAAACATTATTTCTATACTAAAAATGATTTGTTCCAAAGTGTAGATTTGGTTGAAAGTGAAGTGATTTAATTTGCAATCATAATGGGCCTATTTATAATATCTGAAAAATTATGTATCAAAAGACACAACTTCATAAATGGGTACCTCCAAAACACTTGTCTTGTTAGAAAATCACATGTCTGTAAGATCAAAAGATATGACTATTAAGAAATAACATGTCCAAAAAGACATGACTTTTTTATCCAAACAGATTCTAGAATATTTAGAAATATTCTAATCCCATTTTTCAATAATATTCATGTATTTAAGCGATTCACTTTGGACCTTAATTTCTCATTCACCCGAAATTAGTTTGAGCAATCGAATATACTATGTTAATCTACTCGTGTAGTAGATCACGCTTGGCCTTACAATTCCGTGACTCAACTAATGAGTCCTACTTAAATAATTAGTCAAAGTTTGTCAAAACCAACATCTTTCTAACCAATTTTCAACAAAAGGCTCCTAAACTTTAACAATGTAAACTATTTGTGTGTTCACTTAGATATATTAGCTACTTTTTTTCTATACTAATAATTTTATATTTAATTAATTAATAATTATTTCTTAATAATAAATATTATAAGATATTTTTTTTTTAACAATGTTCAATTTTATTTTTTTTCTATTTTTGTGCTTTAGCGGTAGGATTTTCACCATTTGCAATGGTTTCTTTATCTTTTATCTTTAAAAAATAATATTGTTTAATTAAATTTGATAAGAGCCAATCTTATCAATTTTTGTTCAAATTATTGAAAATGATGAGTGGAGAGTTAGGGTTACTTATATGAAGGTTAATTCCGTTCAATTCAACATTCACCTTGATCAAAAAGTAAAAATAAAATTAAAGAAGAATTACACGTCTTTGTTGTTACAAACAATGTCAGTTCGTTAATAAAACTTTCTAAGCAACATTTTGACATTCTAAAAAATTTCATTGTTTAAACTTTGATTGATATTCAACCTTTCTTCTAGATTGTACTTTCCTACACGTTGTTGTGACGGTTTGGAAAGATTTGACAGAATTTTAAATTTATCATCTAGTGTAGGTTGAGTACCGTGGTAACGAATATATATATAGAATACAATCTATACAACATAAATAGAGATGGCCTCTACTCTCAACTATCAAACCAAGACAAAAATAGAGTAGCAAGTCTTTTTGAAGTCTCGTTTTAGTTTTACACAGCCAGACAAATTCTCAAAGTGAACAAGTGATTGATCAAATGAGAACAAGGATAACATTATGTCTCTTATTGCAATTTGAAGTGTCTATGAAGGTATTCTCAAAAGAGTCTGCTGCAAGAAAAAAGAGAGAGTCCAAAATGCAATTAAATTAACAAAAGGAGACACTTTGAGAGTTGTAGTATGTATACCGGCAGCAACTGATGCTTTGTTCAAGATGAGATAATGACTTTGTCGAAAATATAAATCACTACAATTGTTTATACTCAGATTTGAAGCTAAACCCAATAACACCTCTATTTACTCAAATGAGTTTAGCTTACTAAAAACTAATCTATCTCACAAAGAGAGAAACCAAAACAACCAACAATGGCAGCCATAGTGAAGAAGAAAGAAGGCAGCCGTTCTCTCTGTTTCTCACAAGGCACTCACCAATTTTGAATTGCTAGAATGAAAATAACAAAGGTCCCAGCAATAGGTTTAGAAATCACTTTTGGACCACAAGCCTAATAAGAGTAAAACCAATGTAACACTCTAATTGGACCTAATAAATAGAGTGGATTATTGAGAAACTATAAGATAAGTAGCTCCAAAATGGCCCGCTAAATTTTGGATCGAGCTATAATTGGATTTGCTAAGTGTTGTTATTTTTCTTTAATTTTAATCATCGGCTAACACCTATGAAATTCATCTTAATCATTGCCCGTTCGAGGTTGTTTGGCAACAAATACCCAACATACCTCCACGTTGGTACCAAAGAACCATTGAACAAAGAAGTAGCACTTCCTTGTTTCCCTTCCTTAACTCCTTTACCTACAAAAAGAAAAATATCACTCGTTAGTGACAACTCTGAAAAGAGAACAAATGAAATTGGATATTATTTACCTCCACCGATGTTTAGAAGATCCAAGCAACTTCTAAACTTCACCAAGGACAACACCTTAGTGCCCATATCTGCAGGATTATATTGTGTAGGCACTTTCTCAAGCTTTGTTACTTCTTGTGACACAATATCTCTAATAAAATGTAGTTTAATATCAATATGTTTGGTACGTTCATGAAAAATGGGATTTTTACACAAATATATAGAATGTTGACTATTTGAATATACTACCACATAATTATTCAAAACACAAAATTCACTTAGCAATCCTCTAAGCCACAAAGCTTAATTGCTTCGGTGGTAGCAATATAATCGGATTCACTAGTGGATAAAGCTACTATGTGTTATAATTGAGACTTCCAACTAATGCAAGAATTAGACAAAGTAAACACATAACATGAAATAGACTTCCTATTATCTCTATCCCTCGCATAGTCCGCATCTACAAAACCCTTCAATTTCACTACTTCCTACATTACTCGTCCCTCTCAAATATCTAAGGAGCCACTTCAAGGCCTCCCAATGAATAGACATGAACCTACTAAGGGCACTTACAACAAAAGCTAAATCCAGTCTAGTGCACACCATTAAATACATAATAGAACCTATCATATTAGAATAAGGAATCATACTCATGTATTCAATTTCTTCCTCATTGCAATGCGCTTGATCTTTAGTTAACACAATGTGATTAAATAAAGGCAATGTAACTGGTTTACATTAATGCATGTCAAATCCTTTTAACACTTTCAAAATGTAAGGAGTTTGATGCAAAAACAACGTAGAATTTGATATATCTTTTTCAATTTCCATACCTAGGATTGTGTTAGCTTTTTTTAGATCTTTTATGTAAAATTCATGATTCAAATTTTTTTTTTAATCTTGCATATCCATTTAGAAGATGAACCAATTAAGAGCATATCATCAACATATAAGAATAGAAACACATAGTCATTACTAGTTTTATTATGTTTGTGATACAAGCAATGATCAAACATACTTTTTTAAAATCCTATATATAGTACAAAAGTAAAATATTTTATACCCTTTGTCTAGGTGATTGTTTCAAACCATATAAAAATCTTTTAAAGAAACACACATAATCTGATTTTGTTTATCTTTAAAACATTTATGTTGATTCATGAAGATTTGTTCATCAAGTTCACCATGCAAAAAAGCAGTTTTAACATCATGTTATTTAAGTTCCCAGTCAAAGTAACTAATGCAAGCATGACCCTAATAGTAATATACCTAACAACTTGTAAAAATCTCATTATAATCAACTTCATCTTTCTTTGTGTAACCTTTAACAACTAATCTAGCATTAAACCTTAAAGGTTCAGCTGTACTAGTATCTTCCTTAACCTTAAAAATTCTTTTACAATTAACTGTTGACTTATTTTTAGGTTTATGTACTAACTCCCAAGTTTGATTCTTTGCTAAAAAACCCATTTCCTTTCTCATTGCTTTTAACCACTATTTTGATTGTTCACTCCTCATCGCCTCCTCAAAAACATATGGCTCTCTATCAACTAACTTTTCATAGCTAGCATAGGCAAATGCTAACTTGGACTCATATCCAAACCTTCTAGGTTCTATTGCCTGCCATCTCTCTCTCTCTCTAGCTAATTGATAATCCACTAAAGGATCTTCTTCAATAGGACGCTCTTCAATCACTACTTCTTCAACTTTCTCCTCGGGTTGTTGAATTTGAGTCTTCACCCCACTAGAGGTGATGGGGACGTGTGTACTAATTTTTTCTAACTCCATCTCAAGCTGATTTTTCTCATTCAAAGCTTCAGAACCAGCCCCTAAACATGGCATTTCAGCCTCATTAAATGTGACATCTCGACTCAAAATGATCTTAACCCCCTATTGACTTCTATCCCACAATCTATACCATTTAACTTCCTCAGGGTAACCTGGAAAAAAAAATTCCTAGCTCTAGGTTCTAGTTTTTCCTTACTCTAATGAGAAAAAGTAGCACAACCAAAAGTTTTAAGCACAGAATAATCAGCAAGCTTACCATACCATTTTTCATGAGGAGTATCACCATTTAAAGCCATAGATGGAGTCAAATTAACCAAATAACAAGCCGTCATAATAGCTTCACCCCAAAAAGATTTTGGCACTCCAGAACTCAACATCATACATCTTACTTTATCAAGTAAGTTTTGTTCATCCTTTCTGCTATCCCATTCTATTGGAGAGTGTAAAGAATTGTCTTATGCCTAGTTATACCCCTTTCTTTACACATGTTATAAAATTCAGTATTATAAAACTCTAATCCATTATTGGTTTTCAAGAACTTAATCTTTTATCAGTTATATTTTCAACTTGTATTTTCCGGTTATTAAAGTTCTAAAAAGTATCAGATTTATCTTTTAAAAGATAAACCCACACTTTTCTCGAATAATCATCGATAATAAACAAGAAATATATATTCATATCTGATGTAGGATTACTAGAAGGACTCCACAGTCCGAATGCACATACTCAAGAATTCTTTTAGTTTTGTGAACACCCGTAGAAAAAGACAATTTATGATGCTTACCAAGCACACAATGACCACATAAAGACAAATCAGACACACAATCTTTACCAAAAATATTTTTATCATTAAGGAGCTTAAGCCCCTTAATGCTCACATGTGCAAGTCTATTGTGTCATTTATATAACGACCCAAAAATTTGTATTTTTAATAAATTAATTTTAAATATGAAAAATGTAATAAAACAAGAAATTTATTTGAGTTGTCGCGAAAAGTGCTTCAAAAGTCGTAACATTTAGAATTTAATTAAAAAAAAAAGAAAAAAATTGGAGTTAATAATTTATGAAGGGACTAATATGAATGATTTATTGTTTTATAGTTTATGATTGGGCTTGTTTGATTAAAAGTGAAAAGTTGGGTTTGGAACCCAAAAAGTTGAGAAAGTAAAGTTTTTAATTTTTTTGGTACAAGTCAAGCGGCTATCTTTGGTGCAATCGTATAAATAATGTATTGGTCGAAATTCTACGACTTTTACGGTGTTGCAAAGTACACGACGAGACCTTCAAAATGGTACCAAGTACACCTACATTCGACTAAGAAATCATCCCCAAAAATTATGCCAAAAACGTTCCAAAAGTTTGAAATCTAGAAAGCAGTAAGGATTGTCGTGATGTTATGTCTTTAATATTTCGCAAGTGTACGGATCGCACAAGTAATAAAGTGGATTATGAGTCCAAGTATCGTACCCACATGAATTTAGATAGTTCAATTTCAATTACACTAACTTTAACCGAATCTAATGAACTTTGGAAAATTGGTGATTATAAACTAAGAATAATTAACTAATTACAATTTAAATGAACAAGAGATTAAATTAAAGAATAATTACTTTAATATTGGGAAAGAAAAGAAAAGCGTACTAGGATCCTGAACCCATTTCCTTTAAACTGAACCATTGAATTTGATAACATGATTTAATTATAAAGATCAATATTCTTAATTTGTTTAACAATCTATCTCAAGTAGAATTAAATATATCCTTATATGTGACCCGATTATATCTCTATGATGAATACGAACATACAAGAATGCATTAGAATTGTTGAATACTTAAAGACTACGTAAAATATAACGGTATATCTCTATTTCCTTTCGGACTCTACGATAATTGATACTATTTATAATCTATTTTTCATCTCTCAAAGGTAAAACAAGCCACAAGAATCATACAACTATTAGCATATAATTGTAGATGAAGAGAAATCAATATCAATTATTCAGAATTAAAAATGTGCAAAAACTAGGTTCAAAGAATTAAATGGTCATGATACAAGTTTCATCATGATCCTAGCACTAAAAGGTTTAAGTCAACATACTAAGAAGAAGAAAATAAAAATAAAAAGAAAATATAGAAGCTATCACCGAATAAGAAAAAAATTTGAAAGAGAAGAAATCTCGAACTTGATATTAAGTAGAATTGTTGTAAAGATAAATCTTGATCTTCGTTCTTGTTTCTCTTCTTGTTTTTCTCTCAAGAATCGGCCTCTAAAACTCCACACTTTTATGAGTTAATAACTCATATATATAGTTACCTCGTTCTATCCCAAAAGATCCCAAAAATCATTAAAATCGTGCCCAAAAGATTTTCTAATTGAATTGGAACTCAAAAAGAAAATAAAAATATGTGTCTGCCAAAAATACACTGAGCAATCACCCAGTGCAAACCAGGGCAATCGTCCGTGCCAAAGAAAACCCATTCTGCTGCCAAAAATTAGTTCTAGGCGATCGCCCTTGACTCTACTTTTCTCTATTCCACGGCTGTTCTTCAAATGATCATAACTTTTTGTAAAAAACTTCAAATTGAGATCCGTAAAAAGTGTTGGACTCGTAATTCAATTATCTTTCTAATGGTATGTCATTTGTCTTTTGGAGATTTTAATATCAAAATTTGTGCTCAAATTTCTCTACATGCTTCGGTATGTAGTTTCTCAATTCGATTCTTTTGCTTTCTGGTGTTTGATCCATTGATTCAACTCTACATTGTCACTCCAAAATACCTTAAACTTATTGATTTTATTTTCTTCCTCATCCTCCAATGTTTGGCTCTTGATATTCACTTCAAAAACTAAATATCTTCTCATTTACTTGTCGATTTCATCAAGTTGTTGCTCTTTCCGTCAATTCTTCTCCATTTGCTTATAAACAGGTTCGAAACTGAAATATAAAGAATAATACAATAAATTAAGTAGAAATTCATAAAATGACGGGATAAAAACTTAGTTTAAAAGTTCAAATAAGTGCACAAAATACACTTATAAGCCCGTGCATTGTCCATGTTCTGCTTAATGTTCTAACATAGACTACTTTTTTAATTTCTATCTTGTTCTTAGTATCCTTTATTTAATCCAGTTTAAGATTTGTGGGATTATCGTGTTAATCCGAGACAACTTGTGGAACTATATGGTGATTAAAGTTTTATTTTGGTTTTTATGTTAAATTATCTGTTGAGGCACTTATAACTCCTTGACTTCCAATTCAAACATTTCTTGTCCCACGCCTCCCACCCTACTCCACACCCACAAACACAAATGCCTGGTATTCTGTTGCAATGCTGGTCATTAATCTAGTTAAGTGGTTATCCTGCCAATTGTCAGTACATACTTTTGATGTGTTGATTTGCAGTTTCTTGAAAATCTTTTATCATATGTTGTGTATTGAATCATATCTGTCAAGGAAATTAGTACAAATCATGAGCACAAATCATTCTTGGCTTAAAATCAAGAGTGCATAATTTAGGCAATTGACCATGGAGGTGCATAACCACGGCCTAAATTCTTGCCTAAATTCCACCAACCAAATTTTCTTTTAAGCCTATATAAACCCCTTTGCTCTCATTTGTAATGCATCCCAAAAATAAGAGAATAAGAGAGAGTTTGAGAGAAAAGGTTGTGAGTTGTAAGTGTTGTAAACACTTTGTTTATTTTCTTCCTTTAGTAAAACGATCTGCAGCAGATCCAGAGACGTAGGCACGATTGTCCTAACTCCGTTATCAACTTTGTGTGTGTTTTTCACTGTTATTTTGTATTCTCACTAATCTGGTAATAGGAAAATTTTGCGTAATTTTCCCAACAATATCGAGTTACTATCTCATCACTAGTTATTTTCCATTTGTTGGGGGCACTGACTGATATTGTACTCTCTCCGGTTGTTTCTGCTTTCGATATTTCTGAAATTGTCTACCGAACTGGAACATTATAGTCTCTGTTGTTACAAAACAACTTCAGCTCCTTAATAAAACTTTCTGAGCAACATTTTGACATTCTAAAAGAAATATCATTGTTTAAACATTGACTATTATTCAACATCCCTTCTAGATTGTACGATCCTAGATGTTTTTGTGAATGCTCTAAAAGATTTGACAGAATTTTAAGTTTATCATCCAGTGTAGGTTGAGTACTGTTGTGTCAAGTAAATATGGAAAACAATCTATACATCATTAATAGAGATGGCCTCTACTCTCAACTATCGAACCAAGGCGAAAATAGAGTAGCAAGTCTTTTGATGAGTCGTTTTAGTTTTACACAGCCAAACAAATTCGCAAAGTGAACTGGTGATTGATCAAATGAGAACACGAATAACATTATGTCTGTTATTGCAAGAAAGAAATAGTCCAAAATGCAATTAAATAAACAAAAAGGGGACACTTTGAGAGTTGTAGTATGTTTAAGATGTGTTAATGACTTGAAGCTCTTCATTTCCCATGTCATGTTGTTCTTCTTGAATTTGCCTCGCAGATTCTTCAACGGATTGCTTACAGTCATGTACTTCAATCATCTGCAATGTTGGAATATCACAGAAACTGGAAGGGATATTTTCCAAATAGTTACAATGTCTCAACACTAGTCGCTGTAGTCTGGGGAAAGTACCACTTGGGGCATTCCATTCTGTATTATCTACCCATGATAGTTTCAAGACTTTCAGTTGTTGGAACTCGCCTACAGTTGTGTTCCATTGTCTTCCCACAAAGCTACCTACTCGTAATTTGAGAACTACAAGGTTCGGCAATCTCCCAATTATCTTCACTTGTTTCCAAGACATACGAAAGCACAATAGAGTCAATTTTCTGATATTCAATGGCAAACTGATCAATTGTCTCACATAATAAGGACGAAATGTTACTCTGAGGGATTCAAGCCAGTTAAGGAAGCTAAAATCCTGAAATTCTCTGAGAGAGCATTTCAGTCTGCGAAGATTGGGTGAACAACTCAAAATTTTCCCTTCCATTTTATTGGAAATATTAAGATAAGAAATACTTTGTAGGTTATTCATCCGGTAAAACTTATTCTTAGTTTCTTGTCGAATGCAAGATTTACTGAACCGTGAATAGCTCTTGAAAATCATATGTCTCAAATTCTCCATGTGAAGAAGGAAATCAGGTATTTCAACTTCTGTATCATTTTTCACATAAAGGAATTCTAGTTTGTGGAACCTTTCCATTTGAGGCACTATAAATGGAATAACCAAGTACCTCAAGTTAACCAGTTGTTCACGTCGAGTTAGATCAGGAATGCTGAAGTTTTTGCTCGACCAATCTAAGACCTTCATGAAGCTGCACAAGATGGATCTGCAGTCAGCAAAAGAATGGCCCAACAGAGAGCTTAAATACAGGGCAAAAGTACGTGAGTAAAAGTTAGTAGTCAGACTATGTTGTTGCTCATTTATTAAAAACGATCTGAAAAACTAGTGGATCATATATTATCATTGCCAACAGCGGCAGCATTGATACGATCATCACAAAACATGGCCAGCATTAGAGGCTATAATAGAAATAGAAAAATTGGAAAGAGAAAAGAAGAAAATCATAGAACTTACCTTTGGACGTCTTTCAGAAAGTTTTGTTGTTCACCTATCGTCGAGCACATTTCATGGAGTAGATCGTGAACATTACAAGTCTTGACTCTGCCAAGAGATGATCTTTTGACAACTTGTATTAGGCTTCTATCAATTAGATCCACAAGATATTCGTAGGCCACATCCTCTGGGCTTTTTCCCTCTTCTTTCTTTATAAATCCTTCACCAACCCAACGCCACGTCAACTCTTCCACTGATACTTTTTCGTCTTCCTGGAATGCTCCAAAGTAAAGAAAACATGGTTTCAAATGCATTGGTAAATGCTTGTAGCTAAGTTCTAGTATGTTGCCGAACGTGTTCAGGTCATCAGATATAACTGAGCTCAAACTTCTTGCAACTTTTTGCCATAGGTGTTCTTTCATCTCAAATTTTTCAAGAACGGCAGCTATCACAACCACTGCAAGTGGTAGTCCGTGACAATTTGTTGCAATTTGCTTCCCAATGTGTACCAATTCGTGAGGGCAGTGTTCTTTTTGGAACACTTTCCTCTGTAATAATTCCCAACATTTAACATCCGATATGATAGGAAGTTCATTGACGACACTATGATGCAAAGCTTTCAAACCAACTTCTTTGTGCCGAGTGGTGAATAAGATTCTGCTTCCATTTTTGTCGTCTGGAAAGTATCTTCCAAAATCATTCCATGCATTTATATCCCATATATCGTCCACGACAATGAGATATCTCCATTTTATTAAACTTCTGTAGAGCGTTTCAACCAATCCTTCATCATCCATTTGCATAATCATTTCTTTGTCTAGGTCATTTACTGACCTCAAAATGTCAACATACACATTTCTCTTATTATATGTTTGAGAAACAACACACCAACCACGCTTGTCAAAACGATTGACAACGGAGGGATTATTGTATAGTTTCTTAGCTAAAGTTGTCTTACCAACTCCAGGCATTCCAAAGATGGAAATAATTTGTAGGTGCTCTGGTCCTCTAACAAGTTGTTCTGCAATTTCGGTCTCCTTGTAATCAAACCCCACAACGTCTTCTAAAATTTCTTGCGACGATACTTGTTCAGTTGGATAGTTTTTGACTTCTACAATGCCAGTTTCAATATTGTTCTTCGTTTCTTTGATACCCATCATGAAAAGCTTAATCTTGTCAATGAATTGAAGGAGCCTGTGAGTGAGATACCAGACAGGAGGAAATGAGTTGATAACATATTCGATTTCATATGCTATGTCTCTGGTTTGTATCACAAGTTCTTCAAGTTCTGGATGTTGCTGCAATGTTATATCTGTGAGGGAGGATCGTAATAACATTAGCTCCTCACAGAGCATTACAATTTGATTGTTCACACCAACAATCTTGTCAGCCTTGTGATTGAGTTGGTCAGTGAGATCATCAAGGAGAGAACAAACAATGAAGTGTGAAACCACGGCAGTCTTTCGAGTACTACAACTTGGCATGTTTGAGTAAATCTTCGCTTCCAAGAGCTCAAAGTTTCAGTAATAGATCCGAAAGTTCCAAATCCATTCTAGGCAACAGGACTTGATTCCTGATGAAAAGAATGAATATAAGAAACTTCCAACCTCGTTGAGCACAGCTTCGATGTTTGTCAATAGATTGACTTCAGAGGGCTGCAGCAATTGTGTATCCATAATAAAGTTGAGAAGAAGAAGAAGCTTTTTTGAAGATCTTCAATTGAACCCTTCACTGAAACAATGAAATCTGGCTGAATAACGAGTATTTCTTCTAAAATTTTGAGGATAAAGTCAATAAAGAGCCCAACAATCTCATATGGAGGATTGTATGTAGTACTATTGGACACTTGCTGCTTTGGGAATGTGAAGAATACTCTAACCTCTTGCAATAATGACAATAAAATTTTGGAAAGTTCCTCGTAATATTGTATACTTTTAGATTGGAAATACCACAATAAACCCTCAAGATTCTTCAATAAATAACTTACTTGGTGATAGTTTGAGCTAAATTTTCCTATGAGTTCGAGGGCGGCAAATCGAATGAGTATTCCTTGCCCAGGAAAGGCTTCAAAATTTTTGTTCTTCATAAGTTCATGATACCAGAAATCCTGGAAATCTTGATTTTCCAGAAGTGGACTCAGAAAGACAGGATATTTGTGTTTCAGCTGCGAACAGGCCATGATGACAGAAGGAAGGGGTTCAGAGAAAGATTAACGTAAGTGAATGATAATTGTATACAAATGGACCTTTGGTTCAGATAAACATAATCAAAGAATCATCGAAATTAGAGTGTTAGTGTAATGTGTAACTAAAATTAACACGTCTAATGCCCATGCTCTTAGTTTACGCGGTTTCTCTTTAATATAATATACATGTGGACATGAAGTTGAATAATTGTGATCACGTCCGTTCACATGTGTAGACATTATGTCTAACGTGTAACGTGGGTCGTGGGATAAAAATTTAATAAAGAAAAAATACGTTTTTAATGACCTAGAGAGGTTTACTCCTGCTACAAACACAAAAAAGTACTTATTTGTCCGTCACTACGTTTTCATCATCTCAAACCAAAACTCATATATATATATATATCTCTCTCTCTCAATTTCTCTATTTCTCCATATTCATCAAAATCAAACTCCCATCAAACAAAACTCTCTCTCTCTCATTCTTCTCAACTACTCAATCTATTAAAATTCTCTACGGTCGAATTCCACCGTAAAAAAAAAACGGTATACTAGTTACTTCAACTACCAAATCTTCATTGTTTCATTAATTATATAATATGATACTATATATACCTACTATTTCCAAATGAAAAGAATAAAATAAGGTGGTTATGATGTTTATTTTACATGTCTCTCTATTTGTACGTGTGGGGTTTGAGGTGCCAAAGTTGAATATTTTGCGACTCACTCATTATACGCTTTCACATAAATATAGCGACCCTTGCGTTATCATGTGCCATATTAAAAGGGGAAATCAACAATTTAATAATGAAAATGAGATGTTGTTATTGACTTGATAAGTGTAATTTTACACTTATTTTAGGCCGTGAATTTATCCAATTTGTGGGTCGTTTATTTTGTGTGGCTATTGATTTCGTCTTGTTTTTGTTTGTTTTAGGATCGACACAAGTTTGCTGAAAATCGAGGAAATGAGGATGGAAAAAGTATTAACTATGGAGAGTGAACGAGTTGCTAAGTAAATGAAGAATGGGGATTGATGAGATGGGAGCCAAAAGATATAACGAGGAGTCCCATAGAAGAAACAGAAGAATGGATTTCTGCTGCACAGCTCAAGGCCATGAGTGCATCAATTAAAGTGGAAAACTACGGCGAAGACATGGTTGGAATAATTAATTAGGACAAATTTATATCAATATTGCGTAACACGGTCTTTGTAGGAACGATATTACTTGTCGCAATATTGTGCATTTATTATTTGAGTTGTTGTAATGTTTGATTTCCTTCACAGGCCAAAATTGGTGAAGTCATTATAGCGACTAATCCATATAAAAAAATGACCCTCGTTTGGTCGCATTATAAAAAGAATAAATATCTTTCCAATTAATCACTGTCCTTAAATGAGTTATTCATTATTATTATTGGATTAGGTAATTAATTATAAGTGATGATGATAGGAACAACTGGCAACCCTTGTCATCTGATCGATTAGTTTTTATTGTCTTTTTATTGTGTATTAGTGTCTTATTTCTTTATAAAATTAAAGAGATTTTAAGCGTGTTCATCTATTTTCACAATTAAACTGCAACAATAAGTTAATAAATTAGAGAGGTTCGTAATTGGATTTAGTAACACTATTATTATAAGGAAAAATCAAGATTCCAAAAAGCGTAAAGCGTAGCTAGAAGTGGAGGCCAAGTTTTAAGCTTTTCGGGCATAGGCGAGGCTTAGGCGAGAGTGAGACAAAGACAAAGCGAAGGCGATGCGTGAGGTGTAGCTAGGCGTGGAGGTCAAGCTTCAGCTTTGGCAGAGAGGCTGGCGAATGTTTTATGTGGGCTTTTTAGGCGGTGGAAAAAACCAACTCTGTTTTTTTTTCTTTCTAAAATAATAAGTTTCAATCAAATTGACTTTCTTTAATTACAAGATTTGGGTTAATTTCAACAATGATTACTGAAGTTTGTTAAAAAGTTCAAAATAGTTATTGAAATAATTTTCTTGTAGTAGTAGTCACTAAAGTTTATAATGGTTATATCAATGGTCACCCAATTGGAAACGTTAACCTAAAATCCTTAGTGTTATATTCTAACATTTCAGTGACTATTGTTGAAATTAACCCACACATTTTTGTCAAATTGTTTTTTTAAACGAATAACAGGTTTTCACAAAATATGGATTCTATTTTTGTCATTGCAATTTATTGGGCACGTACAAATCCATTTTTCTATAATTTTTTAAAAACCGCAAACAAAATATCATACCAAATTATCAAATTTCTCTAATTCATAGCTAGACATATATCTTTGTTTGGAGCTTAAAACCTATTTGCCTTTAACACCTTGAATACAACTTTCTGAATGAGCTCATGACAAAAAATTTGACACTTCAATTAAATATGGCAAAAATGCAACTTGTTCTTTCGGGCATTGTACATGTTCCGTTTAATGTTCATAACATAGACTACTTTTTTTAGTTAAATGGTAATCCTGTCATTACTTATTTTGATGTGTTCATTTACAGTTTCTGGTTCATAGTTTCTCGAAAATCTTGAAAATCTTTTATCTCGTTTGTATAGAATGGAATCCACTGAAACTATTGGGACTCCATATTCCACCCATTCTAGGCGCCAGGACTTGATTCCTGATGAAAAAGAATGAATACAAGAAACTTCCAAACTCGTTGAGCACAGCTTCGATGTGTGTCAATGGATTGACTTCAGAGGGTGAAGGCACGGTGTATCCCCAAGAAAGTTGAGAAGAAAACCAAGCTTATTCCAAAGAACTTCAATTGACCCTCTACTGAAACAATGAAATCTGGCATGAATACGGAGTATTTCATGTAAAATTTTGAGGAGAAAGTCAAAAAAGAAGTCATCAATTTCATCTGGAACTGTGAAGAATACTCCAATCTCTTGCAATAATAACAATAAATTTTTTTTAAAGTTTCTTGTAGTCTTGCCTACATTTAAATTGGCAATACAATGCTGAAACCTCAAGATTCTCTAATAAATAAATAACTTGGTCATCGTTGGATCTAAATTTTGCTTTGATTATATGGACGGCAAATTCAACGAGGCTTGCATGCCCAGGAAAGGTTTCAAATTTTTTGTTCTTCATGAGTTCATGATACCAGATTTCGTTGAATCACAGACAAGAGTCATCCGAAAGTTGAAGATTTTGGAGTTTCAGCTGCCAAGTGGTCAATTATGACAGAGAAGGAAGGGGACGGACGAATTGTAGGGGAAGAAAGATTAACGAAAGTGAATGATTATTGTATACAAATGGACCTTTGGGTAAATGAACACGATCAAGATGATAAATGAACACGATTTTGAACAAGATATCATCTATAGACAGTTTAAATTAATTGAGATGTAATATTAACTAGCAATGTTCTAATATAGAGTACTTTTTAAAAAAATTCTCTTGTTTTTTGGTATCCTTTATTAGTTTAAGATCGTGTTAATTTATTTATTGCATGGTTATAAAAACGTTCTTGATGGGTTTGATAATACTAGAGATCTCTAGAAAATTTTATAAAACGTGGCCAGTCTTGACATCTGGACTCGCTGAGAATGTCAAGACAGGCCTATGAATGCCCATTGATGACAGGGAAGGAAGGAAAGAAGAGGCAGATGGTTCCATAACTTTACATAGAATCACAAGCATGTTTGGTCTACTTAGTTAACTTGTGGGAAATTGAAAGCATGTGAGGTTAGATGATTCCATTAACTATATATAATTTTAATATTAATAGGGCTAAGTTGAATTTTTGTGAGAAATGAGGAATCCTCTGCATAAATTAATTTCTATCATGCCATGAATTATATCAAAGTCATCAATCCATTAAATCAAAACATTTAAGTAGTTTTACATGTTAGTGAACAATGAAACTTTAGTGTCACTATGTTACAATCTCATTGGTTATCAATTATTGGGATGGTGAAGAACCTTTTTTTATTATTATTATTTAGTGATTGGTATGAAAAATAAATTAAAAATTTTAAATTGGTCAAATTTTGATATGTGTATAATTTTTTATTAATTAACGGACCATTGGACAAAATCTGTAGAGACTCTAAGAGCCCGTTTGTTTTCAATTTTGATTTTGCTAAAAAGCTAAAGTCAAAGTCAACAATTAATTTTAACCACACATTTTATGGTCCTACAACTTTTCAACCACACATTTCAACAACTTTTATCAACTTTTACCAAAAAATATAATTCTAATCAAACACATTGTAAATGTTATTTTGGTGAACAAAATTAAAAGTTTTGGGACTTGATGACACATTTTTTATTATTTTAAGTGTAAATCTATAAAAAAAAAAAAAAAGATTTAAGACTTATTTGTATTTTTGAAAAGGTTTAGGAGTCATTTTTAATTTATTTAAGTTAGGGATAAAATTGTCAAAAGGTTTGGGTCACATGTGTTAGGATTAGAAGGTTTGGGTATTTTTGATACTTTTGAAAGATTAGGGACTTTTGCTGTAAATTTTCTTTTACTTTTTAAATCCTTTTACAGGTTCAAATTTAACGGAGGAATTGACAGAAATTAATGAAAAGGACAATTGTTGCCAAAAATATTTAAAATAGGGGCTAAACTACCAAAAATGAAACGATAGATCCTCAACGCAAATAAGTGCAATAGTCGAGGACCATTTGTGCAAAAAAAAATCCAATATAATAATGTTCAAAAGAAGCTATCAAATTAGATTTTGCAATTATACACAAGAAATCTCAATTAGCTCATAATTTCGAGATATATCTCATTTTCATAGCATTTTTTAATGGTTGTTGCTGTGACTTAGGAATACGAGGTTTTAATCCGAATGGCATTTAACTTGTTGATTAAAATTGAAAGTGAGAAATTGAAATCTTGATAATCGAAGTTATTATTCAAGGTAAGAAAATGTTAGCACTTTTTAATTAAAAAATTGAAGCTTGTTATAGTACTAATCCGGGACATTGAAGATTCGTAGTTTTGAACTGCCGCAATTGACAGATTATATAAACTATTAAAACAATTGTTCAATTGTTAAAACAATAGTTCGTACACATTTCATGGAAATTAACTCTCGCTTTAGACAATTTATCATGAATTGTTCTCATAAATGTTTGAATTTATTAATATTTAAAAAAAAAAAGTCAGACAAGAAGTTTTATTTTATTTTTACAATGGAGAACAAAGGTTGTAAGAGGAGAGAAATGAGTTTTCATTTTTTATTTGTGCAGACTTTCAACGCGTGTGTAAAATTTTTGTTCACTAATGCGGCGGTTTTGAAGAGAGAGAGAGAGAGAGAGAGAGAGAGAGAGAGTGTGTGCACGCACGCACATTACGCAGATTTAGAAGTGAAAGAATTTTAAAATTGAGTAATGATATTCATAGTGAGCGACTACCATAGTCGGTCTATGTGGTAATTATATAGCATTAATTGATATGCCATTTTCAATGAAACTAAAAACTTTATATTTAAGATAATATATTAATTAATACCACATAATTATCACATAGACTGACTACGGTAGTCACTCACTATAAATATTATTATTCTTTTCAATTGGGATTTAAGAGAGAGAATGTGAAAAATGTTTAAGATATTGACAAAAATTTACTAAATTTGTCCATGACATTTTGTTCGCGTTTTGAATAAAATGGCCATTTGGTTAAATGTTTTCAAAAGTTACCATATTTCAAAACTTGGGATAGGACTCTTAGTTTTATATGGCAGCAACATCATCATTTTGGAATTAGTTTTTGCAACGCCCTGAAAATTTCGCATCTTAATTTTATAATTTAGAAAATCTAAATTGTAGTGTTTTTCTTAGGAAAAATCCAATGATCCCCCAAAAATTGTTAAGTTTGGTATAACAATTTCAATAAGTTTATGGAAAAGTATATAAATTGCATTAGATTAAAGTATTGGAGACTTTTTAGAAAAAGTATTAAGTTGTGAAAAATATTTGGGCTTGATCGAATTTAATCCCATAGATAAGGACTAAGCTGAAAATTCTGGAACACTTCAAGTTATTTACAGTTTTGCCATTGTTTTGAACCAACTTTGCAACCGTCATGTGTAACGTGCGTTGACCCGTAGCCTATACATGTTATACTATCGCGTAGTGAGAAGTTTAATTTGATATCAAGTTTGGGCACTTTTCAAGTAGGGGATCGCCTTGAAAGTCGAGCCAAAGTGGTGTAATGTGATTTTAAGTAATGCGAAATTTTCACCAAATTTGGCGGTATGGGAAAGCAGTCGGGCAGCCATGTTTGAGCTAATCCTACGAGCTATCGCCTAACCCGTTTCTGTTGCATATATAGTCGTTGTAAAGCTTGAAGTATGAACTTTACAACGGTATAAATTTTAACAAAATCGGAGCACGTCTAGACCTCCAAATGTTGACCCGAACATGTCTACTTGAACTAAGAAATCTGGAAATTTTGTAATAAAATGTTAGATGAATGGGGCACATGTCATATGCAATGATTGTTACCTTAAGGGATGTTTGGCAAGCGCTTATCATAAATGAGAATTTGTGTTGAATTATATTGTATAAATAATTGATAAACTAATAAATAATAGAATAACATAGAAATAAGCAAGAATTTTCAAAAATAAGTTAAATCAAACATGGTCTTATCCAATCCTCTATAAATACACCCCCATTTAGTTGTGTTTTAATTCAGAAATAAAGTAAAGAAACTCTGCCAAAATTTAGAGAAGAAGGCAAGAAAGAAAAATTAAAAGAAAACTATGAGTCTTTTCCTTCTTCTTTGTTTCTATGGGAGATGGGTGTGATGAAATCCTGAACTCACAAGAAACTCATCACATTTACACCCATGATAAGCTAGAAAAGAAGAAATTTCAGTCCAGAAACTCGAAACCCAGATTACAGTAGAGATCCGAGGCCACTGGTAGCTTCAGAAACAACACAGAAAGGCTTCTGGTAGCTCTAAATCTGCCCTGTTCTTTGGTAGTTCTGTTTTCAGCCTAAAATAATGAGTTTTTGGAGATATTTTTCCTCCTTAGCCGAGACTAACATATAAATTTTTGTTTCCCCTTATTCTTGCTTTATTAACCCTCTAGAAACTTGTACATTTTAGGTCATTTAAACCAAGAAAAGTTTCCTTAAGCTCCGAGTAAAGTTTATGTGTATTTATGTTTTTATCTTGATTATTCTTATTTTGACTAGAATGTATAGCATGAGTTGTTATGTTAAATGAAGTCCCTCTTGTGATTTACTATTGTTACCTATCAAATTTCCTATCTAGTTATGCATAGATCTTAGAATTAATTGCTTATATAAGAGAAGTATGTGTAATAAAATCTGCAGAAACTTCAACTTCATGTTTATAGCCTTGCATGTCTTTAAAACTTATATTTAAGTCAATTTTTAATGAGCTTAGAATATGCAGTCTTATGATAAATTGAAATGATGGTTAATATAGTTTTCTGTGCTTAAATATAGCCTTATCCTATGTATCATTATTGTTACTTGTTAGAAAATGTTTAATGTTGAATATTCCATAGTAAATGTATGTTTATTTGAGTCAAGAATGACTCAAAATGTTGTTGTAATTTCAAGAAAGAAATAGAAGCAATAGCATGATGAAGGACTTTTAGACCAATCCCTTGCATGTTGATTGAGATTTAAAGTAATATATTTTTTAGGAAGAATTTGATTTAGAGTTTATGTGCAAGATTTTTGAATGATGCTTAGCAATTAAATCTCTTGTTTCCATGTGTTGCACCATGACATTATTCAAGAAAGAATTCATAATCCTCAAACACTAAAGAAAAAAATTATGTTTACATAATGATCATGAATAATTAAGAGTCCTCTATTTAGGTTGTACACCATGGAAGCAAGTCCCATTTTGAAGGTCACGGAGTACGAGATGCCCATGGGATGAAATGCCCAAGAGAGAATAAAAGTACTTGAGAAAAAGTGCTCAAAGAGAATGAAAGTACTTGAGAGCATAGAAGCTCTAGAGAAGAGGTGACCTTGTGTTTAGCAAAACATTATGAGCACTCAGTGTACAACCCTAATATGGGAAGAGCTCGAAAAGAGAGTTAAAAAAAATGAAAAGGAAGAAAAAATAAAAAAAGAAAGTTACAAAGAAATGAAAAGAAAGTTAAAAAGAAATGAAAAGTAAGAAAAGGTGAATGGAACCATTTTTGGTTAGTACATGCATTTCATTCCAATGTTTAGCATCCACACTATGTACATTGTATTGATTGCTTGTGAGTGATCATCAAAGACATTTCATGAAACATATATGTTATTAATTGTTTGGAAGTTAATGTGTGATTATGATCTTATTACTTATGTCAGAATTGAACAACAAAGTTAGAAGGTAAAGTGAAAAATTACATTCAATTGAAGGTATGAATTATGTGATTTCATGTTTATGTGCTACTTTGCACACTAAGCTTCATCGCTTATAATCTTTTCATGACTAATGTAGGAAATGGAACGGAACTACGTTGAGGTAGTACACACTTATGAAAGGACAAACGGATTGGACTTCTATATCATCACCAAGAAAGATGTATGGGTTCATTTTCTGCAGTGTTCGGGCTTGTATATTAAGGACAGATCTTATAAGACGATTTATACATACAATGCCATTACGTTGGAGCCGAAGGGGACTCTCCTTTTTATGTACTAAATAACTAAGATTCTTTGATGGCTATTTTTGTGGTTTCAAGGATTTCTAGTATCCCTTAGTTACTTGTAAACTTTTTGAAGTTGTAATGTCGAAAGCGTTTTTTTTTTTTTTGTAATGGACTAACCAAGTGTGTCATTCTGACCCTTTTTGCTATCGGAATGGCGAATCCTGATTCCGAAGGGAGGGATACTATTTTTGTTTAAAGGAAAATGTAAGCTATAAAAAAAAAAAAAAAGGAGTCATTGTGTAATGGTTTGTAAGGTGGGAATCAAAGTATTTAAAGTCATTGAGTATTTGGTATATCCTTGTGCTCTTATAAATTGTGTGTAATGCTCAAATTATCTCTACTAAATGTTTTGGGTAATTATGGAGTAAAATATAAAATTTGAGAAAGTTTAAAAAGTTTTAGTTTGAAACTATTTCATCACACAGGAAGATACTAGTATCTATCTTCATGCGTTTTCGGTTCAATGAAGGCTACTAGTAGCTTTTAGCCGAGACAAAGAAAAAATTAGAAAAATTTCAGAGGTTGTCATAGTATTCTTTTGAATGAAATTTATAAAACATTGGACTTTTCCAATTTATCCATCGTATTTAATTTTGAATCAATGAGTTTATTGATCAAAATCAAATATTTGATATGTGATTGCAAATCAACGAATTTTTATTTCCTAAATTCACAACTATTCTTAGAATCAATGTGCTTTACAGTCCGTTCTTCATTCGCTTTAAACTGTCACTACATCATGGTGGTGTTGCTATTGACTGCAAGGGTGGGAGTTGGAGAAGATGAAAATTTTGTATTCTTTTTTTTCTTTTCTTTTACATCTTCTTTTATTTATTTCTTGTTAAAATATTTATGTTTTATCCCATTTTTTCTCACAAGTGTGCCTGCTATTACTTGCACATGCCAACTTAACATAAAATTTGATAGAAAATGTTCACTTGGACTGATGGTCCACCGATTTGAAGGATTGAAGATCAACTGGCTCTGCTTAGAAAGTTAGGGACTAGATTGCTACTTCTCATTAGGTTGAGGACTGATAGTGCAAGTTTTGATTGGAAATACTAAAAAGAAAATTTGAGATTTAATTTTAACTTATAAGACATATTAACTTTTATTATTACATACTATTAGGGTCTACTTTCAGAAAATATGAAATTTGTCCCTCACTGATGGTGCAAAATTCAAGAAAAAAAATAGAGAAAGACATTATTTACAAATCCAATTTGCAATTTGAAGTGTCTATGAAGGTATTCTCAAAAGAGTATGCAACAAGATAAAAATAGTCCAAAATGCAATTAAATAAACAAAAAGGGCTCGAGGACAATCTCTCAAAAAAATACATTCTTTTCCTCGCTGAGCTTGGCGGACCAGGGAGTCAAGAGCTCCTTCTCCTCTGCTCTGATCCACCTCCTGGGTACCAGAGGACACTTTGAGAGTTGTATTATGTATACGATGAGATAATGACTTGAAGCTCTTCATTTCCCATGTCTCGTTGTTCTTCTTGAATTTGCATAGCAGATTCTACAACAGATTGCTTGCAGTAATGTACGCCAATCATCTTCAACGTTGGAATATCACAGAAACTGGAAGGGATCTTCTCCAAATTACAATATTTCAACACTAGTTGCTCTAGTCTGGGGAAAGGATCACTTGAGGCATTCCATTCTGTATCATCTACTGATGATAGTTTCAAAACTTTCAGTTGTTGGAACTCGCCTTCAGTTGTGTTCCATTGATTTCCCTCAAAGCTAAATTCTTGTAATTTGAGAACGACAAGGTTCGGCAATCTCCCAATCATCTTCACTTGTTCCCAAGACATATAAAAGCTCACCAGAGTTAATTTTCTGAGATTCAATGGCAAACTGATCAAATGTGTCACATAATTAGGAGAATATGTTAATCTGACCGATTCAAGCCGGTTAAGGAAGCTCAGATCCTGAAATTCTTCGAGAGAGCATTTCAATTTCCGAAGATTGGGTGAACATCTCAAAATTTTCCTTCCATTTCATTGGAAATTTTAAGATTAGAAATACTTTGTAGGTTATTTACCTGGAAGATCTCATCATCAGTTTCTTGTAGAATGCAATATTTACTGAACCGTGAATAGCCCTTGAAAATCATGTGTCTCAAATTCACCATTTCAAGAAGATAATAGGGTATTTCAACTTCTGTATCATTTTTCACATAAAGAAATTCTAGTTTGTGGAACCTTTCCATTTGTGGCTCTATAAATGGAATAATCAAGTACCTCACATTAACCAGTCGTTTAAGTTGAGTTAGAGCAGAAATGCTGAAGTTTTCATCCGACAGATGGTAGATCTTCGGGCGTTTGAAGCTGCAAAAGTACTTGAGTAAAAGAATGGCCTAACAGAGAGCTTAAATACAGGGAAAAAGTACATAGTAGCCAGACTATGTTGTTGCTCCTATATAGAAAATAATCTGAACAACCATAGTGGATCGTTATCAGTGATGACAACAGAATTAGATCATATTATAATTGTCAACAGCGGCAGCATTGATATGATCATCACAGAGTACCGCCCATCATTAGAGGCTATAACAGAAATGGGAAAATGATAAGAGAAAATAAGAGTCAGAGAACTTACCTTTCGACCTCTTTCAGAAAGTTTTGTTGTTCACCTATCCTCAAGCACATATCATGCAGTAGATCGTGAACATTACAAGTCTTGACTCTGCCGAGAGATGTTCTTTTGGAAACTTGTATCAGGCTCCTATCAATTAGATCCACAAGATATTAGAGGGCGACATCCTCTGAGCTTTTCCCTCTTCTTTCTTTATAAATCCTTCACCAACCCAACGATCGTCAACTCTTTCACTGACATTTCTTCGTCTTCATCGAATGCTCCAAAGTAAAGAAAACATGGTTTCAAATGCATTGGTAAATGCTTGTAGCTAAGTTCTAGTATGTTGCTGAACTTGTTCGGGTCTTCAGATATAACTGAACTCAAACTTATTGCAACTTTGTGCCATAGGTGTTCTTTCATCTCAATTTTTCAAGAACGGCAGCTATCACAACCACTGCAAGTGGTAGTCCTTGACAATTCGTTGCAATTTGCTTCCCAATGTCTTCCAATTCTTGAGGGCAATGTTCTTTCTGGAACACTTTCCTCTGTAATAATTCCCAACATTCAACATCTGATAAGATAGGAAGTTCATTAGCGACACTATGATGCTAAGCTTTTAAACCAACTTCTTTGTGCCGAGTGGTGAATAAGATTCTGCTTCCATTTTTGTCATTTGGCAAGTATCTTCCAAAATCATTCCACAATTCATATCCCATATATCATCGGCGACAATGAGATATCTCCATTTTATTAAACTTTTGTAGAGGGCTTCAACCAAGCTTTCATCATCCATTTGCATAATCGTTTCTTTGTCATGGTCCTTCAATGATCTCAAAATGTCAGCAAGTATATTTCTCTTATTATATGTTTGAGAAACAACACACCAAGCACGCTTGTCAAAATGATAGACAACGGAGGGATTATTGTATAGTTTCTTTGCTAAAGTTGTCTTCCCAACTCCAGGCATTCCAAAGATGGAAATAATTTGTAGGTGTTCTGGTCCTCTAACAAGTTGTTCTGCAATTTCAGTCTCCTTGTTATCAAACCCCACAACAATGTCTTCCAAAATGAGAGGGCCTTTTTCTTTGCAACGATACTCGTTCAGTTGGATAGTTTTCGACTTCTACAATGCCAGTGTCAATATTCTTCTTCGTTTCTTTGATACCCATCATAATACGCTTAAGCTTGTCCACGAACTGAGGGATCCTGAGGGTGAGATACCAGACAGGAGGAAATGAGTTGATAATATATTCAATTTCATATGCTATGTCTGTGGTTTGTATCAAAAGTTCTTCAAGTTGTGGGTGTTGCTCCAACGTTATATCTGTGAGTGAGGATCGTAATAAGATTAGCTCCTCGTGGAGGGTTACAATTTGGTCGTTCACACCAACAATCTGGTCAGCCTTGTGATTGAGTAGGTGAGTAAGATCATCAAGGAGAGAATCAGCAATGAAGAGTGAAACTACAGCAGTCTTCGAGTTGTACAACTTGGCATGTTCGAGACTACGATGCAATGCTCCTTGATCTTTGCTTCCACGAGCTCAAAGTTTCGTAACAGATTCGAAAGTTCCAAATCCATTCTAGGTGCCTGGACTTGATTCCTGACAAAAAAGAATGAATACAAGAAACTTCCAAACTCGTTGAGTACAGCTTCGATGTGTGTCAATGGATTGACTTCAGAGTGGTGAAGGCACGGTGTATCCCCAAGAAAGTTGAGAAGAAAACCAAGCTTATTCCGAAGAACTTCAATTGAACCCTCGACTGTAACAATGAAATCTGGGTGAATATCGTGTATCTCTTGTAAAATATGAAGGAGAAAGTCAATAAAGATATCAACAATTTCATCTGTAGGATTGTAAGTAGTACTCTTTGACAATTGCTGCTTTGGAACTGTGAAGAATACTCCAATCTCTTGCAATAATAACAATAAAATTTTTGAAATTTTCTTGTAGTCTTGTCTACTTTTCAATTGGCAATGCAATGCTGAAACCGCAAGATTCTCTAATAAATAATTTACTTGGTAATCGTTGGAACTAAATTTTGCGATGATTTTGAAGGCGGCAAATCGAATGAGGCTTGCATGCCCAGGAAAGGTTTCAAAATTTTTGTTCTTCATGAGTTCATGATACCAGAAATCCTCGAAATCTGGATTTTCCAGAAGTGATTGACTCGCAGGCAATTCAGAGTCATCCGAAAGTTGAGGATTTTTGAGTTTCAGTTCCCAAGTGGCCATTGATGACAGAGAAGGATTAACGAAAGTGAATGATTATTGTATACAAAAAGACCTTTTGAAAGGATTGGATAATCAAAGAATCATCAAAATTAAAGTTTACTTTTTATTTATTCCTTGTTAAAATATTTATGTTTTATCCATTTTTTCCTATGACTTGCACATGCCAACTTAACATAAAATTTGATAGAAAATGTTTAGTGGGATTGATGGTTCACCCACCGATTTTGAAGGGTTGAAACAAATTTGCTCCGCCTAGTAACTTAGGGAACAAATTGCTACTGCTCAATAGGTGGAGGAGTAATAGTGCAAGTTTTGAATGGAAAAGCTATTTAAACTTATAAGACATAATAACTTTTATTATTAAACATACTATTGGAAGAAGAACGACTTCTAGAAAATATGAAATTTTGTCTCTCACTAAATTTTTTATTAAACATAATCATTCAGTCCTCTAGGCTGGCAAAAGTAGATAAAGAAGGACAACAAAAGTGGCTAAATGGATTAGAAGCTTTAGTCAACTTTACATAGTTTGACGAGAATTCTTAAATAGTTTGAAATTGGTTTATTTGTACAAATAGTTCCTGATTTTTGTATTTATTGTGGGTTGAGGACCTATCTTTTTATTTTTGACAGTTTAGCCTCCATTTCAAATATTTTTGGCATCAATGGTCCTTTTCATGAATTTCCATCCAAATCACCGTGAAAATTGATGGTAGAAATTTTTTTATTTAAAAAGGTCTTATTTGCACAAATGGTCCCTGACTTTTGTAAAGAAAAATTTGCAGCAAAAGTCTCTAATCTTTCAAAAAGTGTTGAAAAGTCCCATAACATTTTAATCCTAACACATATGATCCCAAATTTTTTTGACAATTTTACTCCTAACTTAAATGAATTAAAAATAACCCATAAACCTTTTCAAAAATACAAATAAGTACTAAATCTTTTATTTTTTTTTATAGATTTACACTTGAAATAATAAAAGTGTGTCATCAAGTTTCAAAATTTTTAATTTTGTTCACCAAAATGACATTTAAAATGTGTTTGATTAAAATCAGATTTTTTTTAGTAAAAGTTGTTGAAATGTGTGGTTGAAAAGTTGTGGGACTATAAAATGTGTGGTTAAAATTAATTGTTGACTTTGACTTTAGTTTTTTAGCAAAATCAAAATTGAAAACAAACGGGCTCTTAGAGTCTCTACAAATTTTGTCCAGTGGTCCATTAATTAACAAAAAAATTATACATATGATTAAAATTTGACTAATTTTTAAATTTTAATTTATTTTTCATACCAATTTAAAAAAAAAAAGTGGTGGTGGGCTGAAGATTGTGAAGAATTTTTTTTAATTATTATTTAGTAATTGGTAGAGCTAGCAAATGGGCTAAATGGATTGGCCCAACCTGAAATTAGACGGGCCACATAAATTTTTTAATTTTTTTTATTTTGTTTTGTTTTTTTTTACAAAATTATAAGTAATTATTTTGAAAAAATAAATTAAAAATGTAAGTTGGGCTGACCCATTGTACGTAGTCCAAAATGGTGAGTTGGCTCAAGAATACCAGCTCATGTAAAATTGGGTCAGGATTAGCCCAGTCCAATCTTTTATGTGGCCCGTCTAATTTCAAGTTGGGCCAGTCCATCTAGCCCATTTGCCAGCTCTACCAATTACTACATAATAATTAAAGGGAAAATTGCATATAAGTCACTTATACATGACTTGTTTCAAATTAGGTCAAGATATTTTTTAAATTGTAATTAAGTCATACTTTAAGCAATATTTTAAATTAATTCCAAAATACCCTCCGATCCATATTTTTCATGGTGCCTTTTTCTATCTCTACAAACCTCTTCTCGCATAGCTTGTAATCGAAAATTATAACTTCAATTAATGACTATGTATAGTAGTACCACGAGAATGGAGGGTAGATCAATGATACTACGAACCGGGTAACTTCAATTTCGGTCGGCCGGAGGTGGAAGTGGAGGTGGAGCAATGGTAACTTCAATTTCGACGGAGGTGGATCAGTGGTAACTTCAATTTCGACGATTGTGTGTAGTGGTACCACGAGAATGGGGGGTAGATCAATGATACTACAAGAATGGGTAACTTCAATTTCGGCAGAGGCAGAGGTGGAAATGGAGGTGGAGCAATGGTAACTTCAATTTCGGGAGGTGGATCGGTGGTAACTTTAATTCGGCGGAGGCGGAGGCGGAGGTGGAGGTGGAGGTGGAGGTGGGCGGTGGTACCACGAGAATTGGTCTGTCTGTAAACAGGTTGTAAATTCGGTGAAGCTTTTAGAAATATTCATCGACTACTAGCTATTCCAACTCAATTAATTCTTTGAATCTTGGTAGTCCTTCATCCTTGTCGGATAGTGTAGTTAGTTCTCTTCCTCCGGAAGATGTTTTGTCTCTCTTAAAAAATGCTACTGACATTGCCATTTGACCAAAATGTGAGGACAACAAAATATGGGATGAGCGTATAAGTTAATGTTTAGGAAGTATATTTGTTGTGGCCATGATTTATTGTTGTTAATAGTAGTTTTAATTTCTGTAAGGATGAATGTTGTTAATAGTAGTTTTAATTTCTGTAAGGATGAATGCTGGTAGCCCTTAGATTATTTCTTTGTGTTGTTAGTGATGTATGTTGTTTGATACTGTATTATAAAACAGTATCACAAAAAGTATCATAACTGAAATTATATAGAATTCGCATACGTGTTTGATACTGTTTTAATCTATGATACTGTTCAATTATGGCAAGGTTTGAACATGTGATATTGTTTGAATGTCTTAGTTTTAATTCATGATAATGTTTTGTGTTAGGTAATGTGCATTAATATAATTTGATACTGTTTTAATTCATGTTTTAATCTATGATACTGTTTTGCATAATCTGATGATCAAACAAAATATATGACTAATTAAACAAGATCAAAGATAAAAGCATGGTATCATAGTCATGTGTGTTGTTTGATCATTGTATTATGCAAAACAATTATCACAAAAAAAATAGTATCACAATAGAAATGAACATAGAATTTGTACACGTGTTCGAAATTTTATTATAATATGTTTTGAATGGTCTCGTGAAACGGTCAAGACCAATAGCCCGCCACTACCTATGATGGATTTTACCCGTTTCAAGTCGTCTATTTAGCTTAAAATGGCAATCTTTATTTTTTTTTTTCTTAAAACAGTATCACAAATCTTCTAAAACAGTATCACAGATTAATGTACATCATTTTGCTGCAAATTAAAGCTCTTCCAAGGTATCTGAGTCCCTTAAAAGCAAACACATACTTCAGAGTAATGCCAAGATGAAGAAAGAAGAACTGCCAATCATTCTCAAGTTAACGGGAAGTCATCTAAAACTATGTAGGCATATGTATTAATCCTATGATACTGTTTGAATGTATTAGTTTTAATCTATGATACTGTTTTATTTAGGTAATGTGCATTAGTATATTTTGATACTATTTTAATCCATGATACTTTTTATTCTATGTGGAATGAGTTTTATTTATGATACCGTACTTTTATTCTTTGATACTGTCTAATTATGCAAATGTTTGAACTTGTGATACTGTTTGAATGTCTTAGTTTTGTCTATGATACTATTTTAATCTATGATCTTTGTTTTGTTTAGGCAATGTGCATGAGTAATTTTTATACTGTTTTAATCCATGTTCTAATCCATTATATTGTTTTGCATAATACAGTATCAAACAACACAACAACACACATGACTAATTAAACAATATCAAAGATAAAAGCATGGTATCATAGTCATGTGTGTTGTTTGATACTGTATTATGTAAAACAGTATCACAATATAAATGAATATAGAATTTGCACACGTGCTCAAAATTTTTATTATAATATGTTTTTAGAATGGTCTCAATAAGACGGTCAAGACCAGTGGCTTTGCCACTGCCTATGATGGATTTTACCCGTTTGAAATCGTCTCTTTAGCTTAAAATGACAATCTTTAATTTTTTTTTCAAAACAGTATCACAAATTCTCTAAAACGGTATCACGGATAAATATATCTTTATTGAAGCCACCATTTATCTTTCTCTTGTTGAACATCCTTTGAACTTGATCCTTTTCATTAACACTCTCAGTTCTTGATTGATCAGATCCTAGTTCTTCATTATCACTACAAGAATCATAAAAGTTCACTACAAGAATCATAGGTTTAACAATATCACAAAAAAAAGTATCAAAACAAAACAGTATCACAATATATGCAGACTAGTAGTTGGTTAAAAAAAACCATTGTATATCAACATTTTGCTAAAATCTAAATAGAATATAACATAAGAAAAGTGGAAAGAATTGGTGCACATTCCTCTCAAGAAATACAAAAGAACATAACCGAGGGATTTAAGATCATCACGCCTGCTTTGTTCTACAAAACAAGAAAATGTGATCCACATGTCATCATGCGAGATAACCCATCATTTATCTTCCTCTTCCCGATCCGAGCGAAAAAGAAGTGGGGAGAATCTTGTCTTAAAAGAAAGGCCAGAAAAAATGTCTATCAGCTCACCAATTCCAAGATGAGTATTACAACTTGCATAGCGTGCAATCCCTTTTAAATTTTTGTTCTCCTTGCATAGAGAAAAATAAAGCAAAGTATACTCATCTTTATATATTTGTTGTTGAAAATGAACTCGTATAAAACTATAAACCAAATCATATCATCACTCAAGTAGTAGCCACAAAAAGAGTTAATATCTTTGTTTTTTTCTCAACATAAGTGTGAAAAGAAAATATTTTCTAACCAAATAAGATAAGGTTGAGAACACTTTGTATCTCGTAAAATAAAATAGTATCACAATAAAACAGTATTACAAAAAAAAAATAATATCACAACAAAACAAGATATCACAAAAACAAGATCACAACAAAGCAAGATCACAAAAAAAGCGATGATCACAACAAAACGATTATCACAATTAGCGTTTTTACAATTAAGGGTATGTTGGTCTTTTAGATCTAAAATATGACTTTAGTTGAATTAAGTTTTGAGTATATGACTTTAGAGTCCATAAGTGCCAAAACAATGACCTACCCCGAATTTACCCATAATTAAAAAAAAAATTCTTCACAATCTTCGGCCCACCACCACTTTTTTTTAAAATTGGTATGAAAAATAAATTAAAATTTTAAATTAGTCAAATTTTGATCATGGATATAATTTTTTTTGTTAATTAATGGACCACTGGACAAAATCTGTAGAGATTCTAAGAGCCCGTTTGTTTTCAATTTTGATTTTGCTAAAAAGCTAAAGTCAAAGTCAACAATTAATTTTAACTACACATTTTATGGTTCCACAACTTTTTAACCACACATTTCAACAATTTTTACTAAAAAAATCTGATTTTAATCAAACACATTTTAAATGTTATTTTGTTGAACAAAATTAAAAATTTTGGGACTTGATGACGCATTTTTTATTATTTTAAGTGTAAATCTGTAAAAAAAATAAAAAGATTTAGGATTTATTTGTATTTTTGAAAAGGTTTATGGGTTATTTTTAATTCATTTAAGTTAGGGGTAAAATTGTCAAAAAAAATTGAGATCATATGTGTTAGGATTAAAAAGTTATGGAACTTTTCAACACTTTTTGAAAGATTAAGGACTTTTACTGCAAATTTTCCTTTACAAAATTCAGGGACCATTTGTACAAATAAGACCTTTTTAAATAAAAAAATTTCTGCCGTGAAATTAATTTTACGGTGATTTGGATGGAAATTCATGAAAATGACCATTGACGCAAAAAACATTTGAAATAGGGGCTAAACTGTCAAAAATAAAAAGATAGGTCCTCAACCCGCAGTAAGTGTAAAAATCAGGGACCATTTGTGCAAATAAGCCGTTTGAAATTAGTGCAAAAAACAAAACAAAAAAAGAATGTCGAGATAGTCCGAAATTCACGATAAAATAAGAAGAAGAATTTGGTAACACTTTTAAAGAGAGAAATATATGATTGCTAAAATTTCAAAAAATTTACAAATCCAAAAACTCTAAAATATCTTATGGAGGAAATTTCCTTATGGAGAAACCAAATTTTGTACGTGGGGTTTGAGGTGCCAAAGTTGAATATTTTGCGACTCACTCATTATACGCTTTCACATAAATATAGCGACCCTTGCGTTATCATGTGCCATATTAAAAGGAGAAATCAACAATTTAATAATGAAAATGAGATGTTGTTATTGACTTTCGATAAGTGTAATTTTACACTTATTTTAGGCCGTGAATTTATCCAATTGTGAGTCGTTTATTTCGTGTTGCTATTGATTTCATCTTGTTTTTGTTTGTTTTAGGATCGACACGAGTTTGCTGAAAATCGAGGAAATGAGGATGGAAAGAGTATTAACTATGGAGAGTGAACGAGTTGCTAAGTAAATGAAGAATGGGGATTGAGATGGGAGCCAAAAGATATAACGAGGTGTCCCATAGAAGAAACAGAAGAATGGATTTCTGCTGCACAGCTCTAGGCCATGAGTGCATCAATTAAAGTGGAAAACTACAGCGAAAACATGGTTGGAATAATTAATTAGGAAAAATTTATATCAATATTGCGTAACACGGTCTTTGTAGGAATATTACTTGTCGCAATATTGTGCATTTATTATTTGAGTTGTTGTAATGTTTGATTTCCTTCACAGGCCAAAATTGGTGAAGTCATTATAGCGACTAATCCATATAAAAAAATGACCCTCGTTTGGTCGCATTATAAAAAGAATGAATTTCTTTCCAATTAATCACTGTCCTTAAATGAGTTATTCATTATTATTATTGGATTAGGTAATTAATTATAAGTGATGATGCTAGGAACAACTGGCAACCCTTGTCATCTGATCGATTAGTTTTTATTGTCTATTCATTGTGTATTAGTGTCTTATTTCTTTATAAAATTAAAGAGATTTTAAGCGCGTTCATTTATTTTCACGATTAAACTGCAACAATAAATTAATAAATTAGAGAGGTTCATCGTCTACGAATTGGATTTAGTAACACTAGTACAAGGAAAAACCAACTCTGTTTTTTTTTTTTTCTAAAATAATAAGTTTCAATCAAATTGGCTTTCTTTAATTACAAGATTTGGGTTAATTTTAGCAACGATTACTGAAGTTTGTTAATAACATAGACTACTTTTTTAATTACAAGATTCGTGTAATGTTCATAACATAGACTACTTTTTTTCAAAGTTCTAAAATGCGTAATGCGCAGCTAGGCGGCGAGGTCGAGTATTGAGCCTAGGCGCGTCTAAGCGTGGCAATACGCGGTCAATGCGCAAAAATGAGCGATGCGGGGTGAGGCGGCAAGGCCAGCCATCAAGCCTAGGCGTGCCTAGGCGCACGCCTATGCAAGCATTTTAGAACACTGCTTTTTTTAGTTAAATGGTAATCCTGTCATTACATACTTTTGAGCGTGTTCATTTACAGTTTACGGTTCATAGTTTCATGAAAATCTTTTATCTCGTTTGTATAGGATGGAATCCACTGAAACTTGAGACTCCATATTCCATCCATTCTAGGCGCCAGGACTTGATTCCTGACGAAAAAGAATGAATACAAGAAACTTCCAAACTCGTTGAGCACAGCTTCGATGTGTGTTAATGGATTGACTTCAGAGGGGTGCAGGCACGGTGTATCCATGAATGAGGAGTATAAGTCTATGCAAGACAATAAAGTTTGGGATCTTGTCCCATTACCAGAAGGTGCGAAGCCCATTGGTTGTAAATGAATTTTTAAAACCAAAAGGGATTCGAAAGGTAATGTGGAAAGATATAAGGCTCGTCTTGTAACTAAAGGCTTTACACAAAAGGAAAGCATTGACTTCAAAGAGACTTTGTTTTCGGTTTCAACGAAAGACTCTTTCAGGACAATCATGGCACTTGTTGCACATTTTGACCTTGAGTTACATCAGATGGATGTTAAGGCAGCGTTTCTCAATGGAGACATTGATGAGACGATCTATATGGTGCAACCGTAAAAGCGCATGTCGGGAGACTTGAAGAATATGGTTTGCAAATTAAAGAAATCTATCTATGGACTTAAGCAAGCTTCCCGTCAATGGTACTACAAATTTCATCAAGTGATTATCTCGTTTGGTTTTGAGATAAATATTGTTGATGGTTGTGTATATCACAAGTTCGATGGGAGTAAGCATATTTTCTGGTTTGTATGTTGACGACATACACGCTTGCCACTAATGATATAGGCATGTTGCACGAAACCAAGAGTTTTTGTCAAGGAATTTTGAGATGAAAGATCTTGGGGACGCCTATTTTGTATTAGGGATTCGATACACAGGATCGCTCTCTGGGGTATTCTTGGATTGTCACAAAGAGCTATATCGATAAAGTTCTTAAAAGGTTTGGCATGCGGGATAATAAATCGAGGGGACACCCGTGTTGCTAAGGGAGACAAATTTAGTCTCAATCGATTGCTCGAAAAATAATCTTGAAGTTAAGGAAATGCGAGAAGATTCTCTATGCATCGGTGTTGAGAGTCGATGTATGCTCGAGTTTGTACACGTCCGGACATAGCATTTATTGTTGGAATCTTTGGGATATTTAAGTAACCACAGGATGAATCATTGGAAAGCGAGTAAAAGGGTTATGAGGTACTTGAAGAGAACAAGAGATTGCATGCTTATATACAGCATATCGGATTAGTTAGAGATCGTAGGGTACTCCAATTCTGATTTTGCAGGATGCCAAGACAGTAGAAGATCCACATCAGGTTGCATATACCTACTAGATGAAATAGCTCCTGGAGGAATGCTAAGCAGACACTCGTAGCTTCTTCCACTATGGCGGCTGATTTTGTAGCATGTTATGAGGCAACTAATCATGGGATATGGCTGCGAAATTTTGTCACTGGGCTGCACATTCTGAATGGCATTGAAAGACCATTAAAGTTATATTGTGACAATAACTCTGCGAGTGCTATATTCTAATAACAACATGAGTTCAACTAAGTCAAAACACATTGACATTAAGTTCCGAGTTGTGAAAGAAAGTGCTGAGAATGGATGATTTCCATAGAGCATATTGGGACAAACTTCATGATTGCAGATCCGCTTACTAAGGAATTACCACCCAAGGTCTTTCATGAGCACATTGCTCGTATGGGTGTTGTATTTCTTGAGGGTATCATATTTTAGTGGGAGTTTGTATTTTTGATTGCTTTATGTTTGGTTTTGGACACATTTGTGTATTTGAATAATTTTACATATGAAATAAAGTATTGATTCATTCCACTCTGTTACATTATGTTTGGTATTGATCTCACTTAAGGAATAAAGTAGGACCAATTGAAAATAGACATGTTTGGATCACATAACATGTAATTTTCATACTATACTCTCATGATTGATCTATGTCATTTGGTTGTATGGGGGTGCGTGACCATTGATGGATTTAGTTACGATTAATGTAACGAAAGTCGCTTTGATCCTACATTAATATGACTAATGAGCGAGATTGTTTGAAAATACCCATACTTGATGATAGCAAAATTTTGAGCTCATAAGGTTGTGCACATTTGTAAGGATACATGTATGGCCCAGTGGGAGATTGTTGGATAAAATTCAACATATGGGGCCAAACATGTATATATTAAAATGTGTGGTGCTATCTTAAGGTTTTGTCAATAAAGTGATCCACTAAAGACTATTTTGGACTAATGGATATTAAGTGTCATGAGATTAAAGTATAGAAAAGAATACAATATTTTAAATTGATGAGGGGCCAATTTAACAACATTGAAACATAATAAGCGCCCTTGAAGATTATTTATACTGAGTTATGGTCTCCAATTGAGCATGACTTTTCATAACTCTCTGCATCCCCATCAGCAAGAGACACTAAGGAGAAAACCACGGATCGGTTGGAAGACCATAACCCCGTTCGATCAAACAGAATCATAGATTCAGGTACGCTTCCGCTTCAGTCTTGATCTTGATAATTACAGCATGATGTTCTTAAGTCATAGATATATAATCATCTGTATATATGTTTAGTAAATAAATCTAACATAAAATTTTTTAAAGTTTCTTGTAGTCTTGCCTACATTTAAATTGGCAATACAATCTTTGAAACCTCAAGATTCTCTAATAAATAAATTACTTGGTCATCGTTGGATCTAAATTTTGCTTTGATTATATGGACGGTAAATTCAATGAGCTTGCATGCCTAGGAAAGGTTTCAAATTTTTTGTTCTTCATGAGTTCATGATACCAGAAATCCTCGAAATCTGGATTTTCCAGATTTTGTTTTTGAATCATAGACAATTCAGAGTCATTCGAAAGTTGAGGATTTTGGAGTTTCAGCTGCCAAGTGGTCAATGATGACAGAGAAAGAAGGGGGACGAACGAATTGTATGGAAGAAAAATTAACGAAAGTGAATGACTATCTATACTAATTTAAAAGGGGCTTAAAGGGAGAAATATTTTTGGACAAATATGTCTTCATTAATATTTTATATTTTTTAAATTGTCCTTGAGTTAATATTATAATTAAACTCCTAAATTAGCATTTATGATCACATATAGTTCTTAGAAGTTGAAAATGCTAAATCTCCATTTATTATATTGAATTCTTGAATTTTGAAAATATTTTCTTTGAATTGTGAAAATGGATTTGGTCCGTTACAAGATTAATAGTAATTGACATTCCACCAACAATTTATTCAGCTTATTTAAGGTCTAATTTGAAGTTTAAGGTTGTTTTATTTGAAGGTCATTATGTAGTTTGTAATGTCCATAAAGACTTCATTTGAAGATTTGTATTTGTGATTATGGTTTTGTTAGTTAATGTGAATAATCCTATCCCAATGCTCTTCTTTTTTCAAAAAAATAATAATTTGTATTAGACTATAAAGGTTACCGTGTATTTTTTTTTAATTATTGAACATGCTCATGCGTATTTGTATATTGTTTACATATATAATTGACTTTGACTTCCAGATTTTTTAGATGAAAAAACTTTTGGGCTAATTTTAATAATGGTTTCAATCCACTATTGATACATATCTTATTTCTATTATTCTTTTTATGCTTTTGAATTAAATTGTTATCTATTTTGCTTAAACTAATTTTTTTTAACTATTTATGCTCCAACGGTAATAAGACGCTTAAATCGCTAGAATATTTAATTTTAGTAATATTACTTTATTTCTCCATTACAATTTAGATAAGTCCACATGAAGACATCTGGCACTAAATTGTGCAAATGAGAATGTTTAATTTTGTTAATTTCTAATGTAAATGTTATTTTGTTTTCTTTTATATACTGATTGATAAATCTATTTAACTTGAGGTGCTACGAGTCCAAATTACATATGATATTTTGGGTTAAAACCTCTTTATAGTTAGAGAGCTATATAAAATTACAAAGATTTGTTGCCATCTCATAAAGCAAGAAAGTTCAATAGATTTGAGTGCTCGATATATTTAAGAATTGATGTACACTATTTTTTTATTCTTTTTGTTTGTATTCTTTAATTGACATTTTTTTACTATATTCTGGACTTTAAAAATACTTTATTTGAATACAACAACAAATATTATATTTTATCGTATTTTCTAATGTCATATTTTTGTATTTTAATGCGTGATTAAATTAAGTTATAATTATTTAAATATTTGAAAAACATATATCTCACAATATCATTATTAAATCATGTGCAACACACGTTTTACATATTAGTTGTATACAAATGGACCTTTCGGTAAATGAACACGATCAAGATGATAAATGCACACGATTTTGAACAAGATATTTAATATAGTTTAAGATTTGTGGAATTATCGTGTGAATTTATTTATTACATGGTTATAAAAGCGTTCTTGATGAGTTTGATAATACTAGAGATCGCTAGAAAATCTTATAAAGCGTGGCATGTCTTGACATCCGAACTCGCATGAGAATGTCGAGACAGCCTATGAATGCCCATTGATGACAAGGAAGGAAGGGAGAAGAGGTAGATGGTTCCATAACTTTACATAGAATCACAAGCATGTTTGGTCTACTTAGTTAACTTGTGGGAAATTGAAAATGTGTGAGGTTAGATGATTCCATGAACTATATATAATTTTAATATTAATAGAGTTAAGTTGAATTTTTCTGAGAAATGAGGATTCCTCTGCATAAATTAATTTTGTTGTATCTATGTGTCCAAATTATGAAAGCCCACTGTGATGAAATCGGCCCAACTAATTTTGCCCAGATTGGTTTGGCCCAAAGTTGATGAAGCACGTTTTATGCCTTTGCTGATAATACGACTTTGATGTTGAGTGATATGATGATTACCATCTGTTGGATTTCTACACTTGATCTCAGCCATTGAAGTGGAGTATATAAAGGCCCCTTCATTTACTTTAGGGTTAATGGTCTGTGAGTGTGCAACTTTCTTTTTCATCCGATCTTCTTCTACTCATTTTCTTCTTCCTTTCTATTGGGTGGACCTTTGGTTCTCCATTGTTGTGTAGAAAGGTTGTTGCTACATTAATCACATTTGGATTACTGTAATTTCTGTGATTTATCCTCGAATCTGTTGTGTGATGATGTTATCTTGATTTTGTGTGAAAAGGAGTCTGTAATGAGGGATATCTTAGGGCAGTTTTGAGTGGGTTACGTCTGTAAAATTGGTTCTTGAACTATTGTGGCTTCTAATAGTGCATTAAAAGGGCGGATATACGTTTGTAAAGCCTCAAAGGCAGATGTAGACATTTACGTGCTGAACTGCCTGTCCCCTAAAATGGAACACTCATATCTTGTGTTATTCTTTTACTTTACGATATATTTCTTTATACTTATTTTACTAATCGTGGTTGAAAGTGTTAAAAACCATAGGAAGAGTATAGGAAGAACAGACATAGGGAGAACATAGGAGGAATTCTATATCTTTTTCATATTTCTTTACAAAGAGTGAACATGTATATATAGCATTACAATTGAATTTATTTTAGGCTATGCTAATTTTAAAGGCGAGAATCAAGGATCTCATCCTTGTATAGTAGGATTGCCAATCATTCCATATACTTATTGATTGGCAATCTTGGATCTTTCTTTACAAAGATAGCTCACGCCAACATTCCCCCTCAAGTTGGTGCATACAGATCTCGATGCCCAACTTGCCAAGTGAGTTGTGAAACAACTTGCTGCACATAGCTTTTGTAAGTATGTCTGCCAATTGATTCTCGGACTTGATAAATGGGAATCAGACTATCTTGGTCTCAAGATTATGTTTAATGAAATGTCGATCTATTTCCACGTGTTTGGTTTGGTCATGTTGGACAGGATTGTGTGAAATAGCAATTGCAGCCTTGTTGTCACAAAATAGGTCCATCTCTCGATTTGGAGCAAAACCAATTTCTGTTAATAGTCTTTTAAGCCAGAGAAGCTCACAAAGACCCTTAGTCATCCCTCTGAATTCAGCTTCAGCACTTGACAAAGCCACCACGTTCTGCCTCTTGCTTCTCCACATAACGAGGTTTCCACCAACAAACATGAAGTACCCCGAGGTAGATTTTACATCGATATATTTCTGTCCAATCTGCATCGTGTATCCCTCAACTCTAAGATGACCATTCTTGGAAAACATGAGCCCTTTTCACGGAGATGATTTTAAGTATTGAAGGATTACGATCACTTTGCATCCATGTGATCCTTACTAGGCAATGCATGAATTGGCTTACCATGCTCACGCAGATAGGCAATATCTGGACGAGAATGAGAGAGATATATAAGTTTCCCTACTAATCTTTGGTATCTCTCTTTGTTTGTGGGCACTTGATCTGGATATTCTCCGAGTTTATGGTTCTGAACAATTGGTGTGTCTGCAGGCTTACACTCTAGTAGTCCCACCTCCGATAGTAGGTCTAAGATATATTTCAGTTGGGAAAGAAATATACCTTGTTTTGATCTAGCAACCTCGATTCCCAGAAAATATTTAAGTCCTCCTAAGTCCTTCATTTCAAATTCTGTTGCCAAATGCTTTTGGAGTCTTGATATTTCTTCGAGTCATTGCTGTAATAATCATGTCATCTACATAGATTATTAAGGTTTGTAATCTTCCAATTAACATTTAAGAACGATGTATGATCCGAGTTGCTCACGGTTGTAACCGTACTTTTTCATTGCCAAGCTAAATCGCCCAATCCATGCTCTCGGTGACTGTTTTAAACCATACAGTGCCCTTTGTAATTTACATACCACCTCAGACTTAGAGTTTGTTGTGCAGCCCGGTGGAACATCCATGTAGACCTCTTCTTCAAGACCACCATGGAGGAAAGCATTTTTTACGTCAAACTGGTGCAATGGCCAATCGTGGTTTCTTTGTGAGAGACAATGATTACTCTAACCGTGTTTAATTTTGCCACTGGCGAGAAGGTCTCCTGATAATCTATGTCGTATGTCTGCGTATAGCCTTTTGCTACCAGCCGAGCTTTGTATTGGTCTATTGAGCCATTTGCTTTGTGTTTAATGGAGAACACCCATTTACAACCCATCGTCTTCTTTCCTTTGGGTAGAGGAACCCGAGTCCATGTTTCATTTTTCAAAGAATGCCTTCATTTCTTCCTTTACTGACTGAGTCCATTAAAGGGTGCCGATTGCTTCATTGATTTCTATAGGGACCCGGTATGAGGAAATGTCACGTACAAATACCTTGAGTGGTTCAGATAGCCTCTTTGTAGACATATAGTTAGCAATTGGATACTTTGAGCTTCGTTCTCCAACATCTGGAGAGTATCGATTTGGTGGTTTTCCATGATTATGCGTGAAAGGTAAAGTATAGCGAGCAGAGGTATCCATATTACTAGAGTTTGGAGGTGTAGTCGGGGAATTTACCTCAGGGATATTCTCATGAGATGGGCCATCGGGTACTGCGTGGGGGTGTCTCTTTCATCTTCAGGTAGTGTAGAAACTTCTCTGGAGTCTTGTTCAATCTCTGTGGACATATCCAGTCCTGTATGTGGTTCTTCATTTTCCTCATTATCTTGGATTTGAGCCTCTCTCGCCCAATCCAATCTCAACCAATTCGACTCTTTATTGTGGATCTCCCTCGAAGAGTAGAGTTGGAGTCTTGGAGAGGGAAGAATGGTTTGGTTTCTAGAAAATGGCGTCCATAGTCACGTAGGAAGCGGTCGTTGGTGGATCATAGCAACGGTATCCTTTTATGTAAAGCATACCCCAAGAAGCAGAACGGATTGCACAAGGATCCAACTTTATGCGATGGGTCTTGGGAAGATGGACGGGTTTCCAACCGCAATGGCGGTGTGGGATTCTATTGCGACCACTTACTTTGTGTAAGTGATACATCTCGGTGTATGATCTCCCGTGACGTGTGACTCAATTGAAACAACCATAGGAAGAGTATAGGAAGAATGAGACATAGGAGAACATAGGAAGAATTCTATATCTTTTTCATATTTCTTTACAAAGAGTGAACATGTATATATAGCATTACAATTGAATTTATTTTAGGCTATACTAATTTTAAAGCGAGAATCAAGGATCTCACCCTTGTATGGTAGGATTGTCAATCATTCCATATGCTTATTGATTTGCAATCTTGGATCTTTCTTTACAAAGATAGCTCACGCCAATAGAAAGAATCAGTAATCACAAGTGACAAAATCGTAACAAATTTCTATCGTGCCATGAATTATATCAAAGTCGTCAATCCAAAGAGATCAAAACATTTAATTAGTTTTACATGTTAGCGAACAATGAAACTTTAGTGTCACTATGTTACAATCTCATTGGTTATCAATTACCGGAAATCTTAACTAAAAATATATCGTATTTGCATAGACTAACGTATGAGCATTTTCAATCTTGTATAAATTCTCCACTTGGTAGCTAATTTATTATGAAAAATGTTCTCATCACAATATTTCATTCCATCTTCCAATTGAAGTTGGAAATATCGATTTTTATTTTTCCATCCTCTAATTTGCAACCTTGCTTTTCCTTGACTGTGGGGATTTTTCAAAGTCGCGAATAAAAACTTTGCCTAGCGATTTGTGAATCACGTTTGGCTTCGCTTTCTCAATCAGATCTTGATAGTGGAAGATCACGAACCACCCTTGGCTGGTGTGTGAACCAATTTTATAGATCTTGGAAGTGTGTGACGGAGGTGGCTTTTTGTTTGTTTGTGGTGGCAGTCCAAGATCCAAAAAGGGTGTAAGCTTGAAACATTATTTCTTTAAGACATCATTTTAATTGATTGGGGTTAATTTTATAATTTGTTAACAATTCACGTACCAGGAGTGCAATTTTGATTATGTTTGGTAATTAGTTTTAAGGGAATTTTTGAATGTGGTTAAAAGTGGGGATTTGAAAGGGCTAATTTTGAAAATGGTTATATATTTTTATTTGTCTCATCACATTTTTATTGGTACTTAAAACTTCACTTTTGTTTATTATAGTATTTATGTCTCTAATTTTTTTAGTCAAATTCTCATCTTTGAAAATCCATTAATTAACACATATCATCCTTAATGATGATTTTTGTCAAAATATGCTGTTTGAAATGAGGAAAAAATATTTTTTTCGTACTTTTGTATTTATTATTTTTTTAAATATGATGGACAAATAAGTTGTTTTACGCTCTCCCAACAAAATTTTGGAAAGAAAATTGCTATTAGAGCCAAAGATTGCTAACTAATGGAAATTTGAGGATTAGAATGCGACAAAAATGTCGATGACATGAGTGCTACAATGAGCACAAATTGAGAACCTTAAGCGTAATTAAAATATAGTACAACAAATAAAAAAAATGTAGTGTGAATATAATTACCCTTTGCAAAATGATCACTTTTAGATGCCAAATGTCAATTTTACCTTTTATAAAATGGTCACTTTTTGTGGTTAAGAATTCATCATATTTCAGACTAATATAATAATTTCCAAAAGAAGCTATCAAATTAGATTTTGCAATTATGCACAAGAAATCTCAATTAGCTCATAATTTCAAGATATATCTCATTTTCATAACATTTTTTAATGGTTGTTACTGTGACTTGGTAATACGAGGTTTTAATCCGATTAGCATTTAACTTGTTGATTAAAATTGAAAGTGAGAACTTGAAATCTTGATAATCGAAGTTATTATTTGAAGGTAAGAAAAAGTTAACACTTTTTTATTAAAAATTTGAAGCTTGTTATAGTACTAATTTGGGACGTTGAAGATTCTTAGTTTTGAACTGTATCGCAATTGATAGATCACATGAACTATTAAAGCAGTTGTTCAATTGTTAAAACAATAGTTCGTACACATTTCATGGAAATGAACCGTCGTTTTAGACAATTTATCATGAATTGTTATCATAAATGTTTGAATTTATTAATATTTTTTTTTTAAAAAAAAAGTCAGACAAGAAGTTTTATTTTATTTTTACAATGGAGAACAAAGGTTGTAAGAGGAGGGAAATGAGTTTTCATTTTTTATCTGTGCAGCTTTCGACGAGGTGTAAAAATTCTCATTCACTAATGCAGCGGTTTTGAAGAGAGAGAGAGTGTGTGTGTGTGTGTGTGTGCGCACGCGAGATTTAGAAGTGAAAGATTTTTAAAATTGAGTAGCGACTACCGTAGTCAATCTATGTGGTAATTATATAACATTAATTGATATGCCATTTTGAATGAGACCAAAAACTTTACATTTAGGATAGAATATCAATTAATACCACATAATTGTCACATAGACTGACTACGGTAGTCGCTCACTATGAACATTCTTTTCAATTGGGTTTTAAGAGAGAACGTGAAAAATGTTTAAGATATTGACAAAAATGGTCATTTGGTTAAATATTTTCCAAAGTTACCATATTTCAAAACTTGGGATAGGACTCTTAGTTTTATATGGCAGCCACATTATCAATTTGGATTTAGTTTTCTTTTGAATGAAATTTATAAAACATTGGACTTTTCCAATTTATCCATTGTATTTAATTTTGAATCAATGAGTTCATTGACCAAAATCAATTATTTGATATATGATTGCGAATCAACGATTTTTTTATTTCCTAAATTCATAGGTATTCTTAGAATAAATGTGCTTTAAGGTCGTTCTTCATTCGCTTTAAACTGTCACTGCATCATGGTTGCTAGTGGATCGTGGTGGTGTTGCTATCAAGCGCAAGGGTGGGAGTTGGAGAAGATGAAAATTTTGTATTTTTCTTTTCTTTTCTTTTACATCTTCTTTTATTTATTTCTTGTTAAAATATTTATGTTTTATCCATTTTCCCTCAACAGTGTGCCTGCTATTACTTGCACATGCCAACTTAACATAAAATTTGATAGAAAATGTTCACTTGGACTGATGGTCCACTGATTTGAAGGATTGAAGACCAACTTGCTCTGCTTAGAAAGTTAGGGACTAGATTGCTACTTCTCATTAGGTTGAGGACTTATAGTGCAAGTTTTGATTGGAAATACTAAAAGAAAATTTGAGATTTAATTTTAACTTATAATAACTTTTATTATTACATACTATTGGGGTCTACTTTTAGAAAATATGAAATTTGTCCCTCACTGATGGTGCAAAATTCAAGAAAAAAAAAATAGAGAAAGACATTATTTACAAATCCAAAAAAGTTGTCACTATAAAATGTCTTATGGAGGAAATTTCATCCATTATTAACATTGTCAAGAAAATATGCAAAACAATCTATACAACATAAATAGAGATGGCTTCTACTCTCTACTATCAAACCAAGGCCAAACAAATGCTTAAAGTGAACAAGTGATTAGTCAAAAGAGAACAAAGACAACATTACGTCTCTTATTGCAATTTGAAGTGTCTATGAAGGTATTCTCAAAATAGTATGCTACAAGATAAAAATAGTCCAAAATGCAATTAAATAAACAAAAAGGGCTCGAGGACAATCTCTCAAAAAAATACATTCTTTTCCTCGCTGAGCTTGGCGGACCTGGGAGTCAAGAGCTCCTTCTCCTCTGCTCTGATCCACCTCCTGGGTACCAGAGGACACTTTGAGAGTTGTATTATGTATTGAAGAAGCAACACCGACACAAAAAAGAAATCTCTAGAATTTGCTGGGCTCATGAAGAATACAAGAATCTGGAGAATTCCTGCTGGCCTAGAAAGCTCCCTATAATTTTTATGTCCACCGCCATGCTAGATAAATCTGGAATGCAAGAGATCACCGACATTGAAACCTATAAATATATGAGTTACATGCATTTGTGGAATGAATGAGTGATAGAGTGAGTTAGTGCTGAAAGGTGAGGGGAATTACAAAGTGTGTGTTCCATTGGAGTTTAAAATAAATAAGTGTGTTGTGTGTCAGCCAAACTAATTGTAAAAGTGTAAGCTTTTATCAATAAAATCCAATATTTTCAACAACATTTTCTTGGGTCCAATTCTACGTGTATACGATGAGATAATGACTTGAAGCTCTTCATTTCCCATGTCTTGTTGTTCTTCTTGAATTTGCATAGCAGATTCTACAACAGATTGCTTGCAGTAATGTACGCCAATCATCTTCAACGTTGGAATATCACAGAAACTGGAAGGGATCTTCTCCAAATTACAATATTTCAACACTAGTTGCTCTAGTCTGGGGAAAGGATCACTTGAGGCATTCCATTCTGTATCATGTACTGATGATAGTTTCAAGACTTTCAGTTGTTGGAACTCGCCTTCAGTTGTGTTCCATTGATTTCCCTCAAAGCTACATTCTTGTAATTTGAGAACGACAAGGTTCGGCAATCTCCCAATCATCTTCGCTTGTTCCCAAGACATATAAAAGCTCACCAGAGTTAATTTTCTGAGATTCAATGGCAAACTGATCAAATGTGTCACATAATTAGGAGGATATGTTAATCTGACCGATTCAAGCCGGTTAAGGAAGCTCAGATCCTGAAATTCTTCGAGAGAGCATTTCAATTTCCGAAGATTGGGTGAACATCTCAAAATTTTCCCTTCCCTTTCATTGGAAATTTTAAGATTAGAAATACTTTGTAGGTTATTTACCTGGAAGATCTCATCATCAGTTGCTTGTAGAATGCAATATTTACTGAACCGTGAATAGCCCTTGAAAATCATGTGTCTCAAATTCACCATTTCAAGAAGATAATAGGGTATTTCAACTTCTGTATCATTTTTCACATAAAGAAATTCTAGTTTGTGGAACCTTTCCATTTGTGGCACTATAAATGGAATAACCAAGTACCTCACATTAACCAGTCGTTTAAGTTGAGTTAGAGCAGAAATGCTGAAGTTTTCATCCGACCGATGGTAGATCTTCGGGCGTTTGAAGCTGCACAAGTACTTGAGTAAAAGAATGGCCTAACAGAGAGCTTGAATACAGGGAAAAAGTACATAGTAGCCAGACTATGTTGTTGCTCCTATATAGAAAATAATCTGAACAACCGTAGTGGATCGCTATCAGTGATGACAACAGAATTAGATCATATTATAATTGTCAACAGCGGCAGCATTGATATGATCATCACAGAGTACCGCCCATCATTAGAGGCTATAACAGAAATGGGAAAAATGATAAGAGAAAATAAGAGTCAGAGAACTTACCTTTTGACCTCTTTCAGAAAGTTTTGTTGTTCACCTATCCTCAAGCACATATCATGCAGTAGATCGTGAACATTACAAGTCTTGACTCTGCCGAGAGATGTTCTTTTGGAAACTTGTATCAGGCTCCTATCAATTAGATCCACAAGATATTCGTGAGGCCACATCCTCTGAGCTTTTCCCTCTTCTTTCTTTATAAATCCTTCACCAACCCAACGATACGTCAACTCTTTCACTGACATTTCTTCGTCTTCATCGAATGCTCCAAAGTAAAGAAAACATGGTTTCAAATGCATTGGTAAATGCTTGTAGCTAAGTTCTAGTATGTTGCTGAACTTGTTCGGGTCTTCAGATATAACTGAACTCAAACTTATTGCAACTTTGTGCCATAGGTGTTCTTTCATCTCAATTTTTTCAAGAACAGCAGCTATCACAACCACTGCAAGTGGTAGTCCTTGACAATTCGTTGCAATTTGCTTCCCAATGTCTTCCAATTCTTGAGGGCAATGTTCTTTCTGGAACACTTTCCTCTGTAGTAATTCCCAACATTCAACATCTGATAAGATAGGAAGTTCATTGACGACACTATGATGCGAAGCTTTTAAACCAACTTCTTTGTGCCGAGTGGTGAATAAGATTCTGCTTCCATTTTTGTCGTCTGGCAAGTATCTTCAAAATCATTCCACAATTCATATCCCATATATCATCGGCGACAATGAGATATCTCCGTTTTATTAAACTTTTGTAGAGGGCTTCAACCAAGCTTTCATCATCCATTTGCATAATCGTTTCTTTGTCATGGTCCTTTAATGATCTCAAAATGTCAGCAAATATATTTCTCTTATTATATGTTTGAGAAACAACACACCAAGCACGCTTGTCAAAATGATAGACAACGGAGGGATTATTGTATAGTTTCTTTGCTAAAGTTGTCTTCCCAACTCCAGGCATTCCAAAGATAGAAATAATTTGTAGGTGTTCTGGTCCTCTAACAAGTTGTTCTGCAATTTCAGTCTCCTTGTTATCAAACCCCACAACAATGTCTTCCAAAATGAGAGGGCCTTTTTCTTGCAACGATACTCGTTCAGTTGGATAGTTTCCGACTTCTACAATGCCAGTTTCAATATTCTTCTTCGTTTCTTTGATACCCATCATAATACGCTTAATCTTGTCCATGAACTGAGGGAGCCTGATGGTGAGATACCAGACAGGAGGAAATGTGTTGATAATATATTCAATTTCATATGCTATGTCTGTGGTTTGTATCAAAAGTTCTTCAAGTTGTGGGTGTTGCTGCAACGTTAAATCTGTAAGGGAGGATCGCAATGAGATTAGCTCCTCGTGGAGGGTTACAATTTGATCGTTCCCACCAACAATCTGGTCAGCCTTGTGATTGAGTAGGTGAGTGAGATCATTAAGGAGAGAATCAACAATGAAGAGTGAAACCACAGCAGTCTTTCGAGTCGTACAACTTGGCATGTTCGAGACTACAATGCAATGCTCCTTGATCTTTGCTTCCACGAGCTCAAAGTTTCGTAACAGATTCGAAAGTTCCAAATCCATTCTAGGTGCCTGGACTTGATTCCTGACGAAAAAGAATGAATACAAGAAACTTCCAAACTCGTTGAGCACAGCTTCGATGTGTGTCAATGGATTGACTTCAGAGGGGTGAAGGCACGGTGTATCCCCAAGAAAGTTGAGAAGAAAACCAAGCTTATTCCGAAGAACTTCAATTGAACCCTCGACTGAAACAATGAAATCTGGGTGAATATCGTGTATCTCTTGTAAAATAAGGAGGAGAAAATCAATAAAGAAATCAAGAATTTCATCTGGAGGATTGTAAGTAGTACTCTTTGACAATTGCTGCTTTGGAACTGTGAAGAATACTCCAATCTCTTGCAATAATAACAATAAAATTTTGAAATTTTCTTGTAGTCTTGTCTACTTTTAAATTGGCAATACAATGCTGAAACCGCAAGATTCTCTAATAAATATTTTACTTGGTCATCGTTGGAGCTAAATTTTTCTCTGATTTGGATGGCAGCAAATTCAATGAGGCTTGCATGGCTAGGATAGGTTTCAAAATTTTTGTTTTTCATGAGTTCATGATACCAGAAATCCTCGAAATCTGGATTTTCCAGAAGTAATTGACACGCAGAAAATTCAGAGTCATCCGGAAGTTGAGGATTTTTGAGTTCCAGCATCCAAGTGGCCATTGATGACAGAGAAGGAAGGGGGACGGATGAATTGTAGGGGAAGAAAGATAAACAAAAATGAATGATTATTGTATATAAATGGACCTTTGGGTAGGATCGGATAATCAAAGAATCATCAAAGTTGAATATAATATACATGTGGTGTGGAGTAGGATCGGACATATCTTGTAAGAAGATTGATTGTATGCTTCAGTTTGCTTTTTCTCTTTCATATTATAAAAAATAAAGGTTGAACCCAAGTCTCCACCACCCCTGCCCTGGGTCTAACAGATGGTTGAATATAATATACATGTGGTTGTGGAATTTAAGGTCCCAAAGTTGAATATTTGTGCGTTCACATATTATTAAAATTTATTCTGTTAGAATTTGGAACCGACAATGTCAACAAAAATAAACTCTTAGGTTCCACCATTGTAATTGCATACACCAAATTTCAAGGTCATTAATCATTCCCACACAATTTCTGAACTTCCACATGGTCAACAAGTGATTTTTTTTTCTTCTAAATTTTAATTTTTATCTTGCTTTTGGTTCATTAAAACAATATCAATTGGTGACATTAGATCAAAACCGTCATTATTTAATCTAGTTTAAGATTTGTGGAAATATCGTGTTACTTTCTCTTGCATTGTCATAAAATGTTGTTGATGAGTTGATCATAATCATAGGCGGACTTATGCAGGGACAAGAGGGGGCCTAGGCCCCCTCTCATTTCTATTTTTTTAAGGCCTCAAAAGGCCCATTTTCTAGCCCCTCTCAATTTAAAAAATAAAATTAAATTAAATACTTAAATTCATACGCAAAAGTGAATGTTTACTCTGTGTTTATCCGTATTTGTAAATCATAAGCAAAAGCGAAGGTTTTCAATTTTAATTGCATACTTTAAAAGTTATTCCATACTTTGTCTTGCAAATATTTTCAAGCAAGAAATTATTATAATCATCAAGACAATCCACAAGATAAAAGTATCCATTTTTGCTTAAACCTCTCAAATTTCGGAGATAGGTTAGTTTTTTAGCCAAATTCTTGATTTTTGTGTTAAGTTGAAAATATAAAATCATCCTATTTTTTGTTTGATTGGTATGCTACCATTTTGTTTTTTTTGTTTGAAGTCTCATCTTTGACCGAACATTAATGTCAAAAATGAATTTTGGAAACTGAAAGCTCGAGAATATTCCAAAAGAATAGTTTTTTCACATTTTGATAACCAGAAATGCATTTTTTAATGAAAATTCAACCACTTGTTTTCAACGCACAAACTGAACCACCTATATACGAGTAAGTGAAGTCAGTAAAAAATCACGGTTCAAGCGGCTTTTCGAGAAGCAATTTTTCAGCGTTATGAGAATTAGATAATGCCCCTTCTTGAGTAAATTTCTATATCCGCCATAATAATATAGATCTTTATAAATTTTAGAAAACGTGGCCCGTCTTGACATTTGGAGTTGACGAGAATGTCAAGACGGGCCTAAAAATGCCCATTGATGACAGGGAAGGAAGGGAGATCTTGGAAGTATGTGATGGAGGTGGCTTTTTGTCAAGGCTGGTCTGTGGACCAATTTTATAAATCTTGGAAGTATGTAATGGAGGTGGCTTTTTGTTTGTTTGTCGTGTCGGCTTGTTGCAGTCCAAGATCCAAAAAGGGTATAAGCTTAAAATATTATTTCTTTAAGACGTCTTTTTAATTAATTAGGGTTAATTTTATAATTTGTTAACAGTGCAGGTACCAGGAGTGCAATTTTGATTATGTTCGGTAATTAGTTTTAGGGGAATTTCGAAATGTGGTTAAAAGTGAGGGGTGGAATTGAAATGGCTAACTTTGAAAACATTTACAAAAGAGTGGTTATATTTGTACTATAGTTTTTATTTGTCACATTATATTTTTATTGCATTTAAAGACCCTGACCTTTGTTCATTATAGTATTAATGTCCTTAACTTTTTTTTATTAAATTCTTGTCTTCAACTCTCATTAATTAACACATCTCATCTTTCATGATGGTTTTTGTCAAAATATGCTGTTTTGAAATGAAGAAAAAAATATTTTGTGGCACTTTTGTGTTTATTATTTGTTTTGTAAAAAAAATATGATGGAGAAATAAGTCGTTTTTACACTCTCCCAACAAAATTTTTGAAAGAAAATTATAGAGCCAAATATTGCTAACTAATGGAAATTTGAGGATAAGAATGCGACAAAAAATGTTGAAGACATGAGTGCTATAATGAGCAAAAATTGATAATTTTAAGTACAATTAAAATGTGGTGCAACAAATAAAAAATTTGGTATGAATATAATTACCCCTTACCAAAAAGAACTCTTTTAGATGCGAAATGTCAATTATTCCTTTCATAAAATGGTCACTTTTTGTGGTTAAGATTTCATCATATTTTGGACTAATATAATAAGTTCCAAAAGGAGCTATCAAATTAGATTACAATTACACACAACAAATCTCAATTAGCTCATAATTTTGAGATATATCTCACTTTCATAACATTTTTTTCATGGTTGTTAATGTGACTTAAGAACACGAGGTTTTAATCCGATTAGCATTTAACTTGTTGATTAAAATTGGAAGTGAGAACTTGAAATCTTGATAATCGAAGTTATAATTTGAAGGTAAGAAAATGTTAACATTTTTTTATTAAGAACTTGAAGCTTATTATAGTATTAATCTGGGACGTTGAAGATTCGTACTTTTAAGCGCCATAATCGACAGTTGAGATGAACTGTTAAAACAATAGTTCGTACACAATTTATTTCCATGAACTGTCATTTTAGACAATATATCATTTTCTTACTACTGTTGCATGTTTCAGATTGGTGCTGTTACACCAATAGTGTGCGACACATCCCATTTTATCTTTGTTATTGCTAAAATTATTGTGTTATGGTAGATATTATTTTTGAGGACTTGTGGAACTGTTTTAATAATTCAGGAGAAAACTTCGCAGAAATACTTGTAGACTGTTTGGCAAACTCTATTTTCAGCAGTTCAGCCATCGTTGATAGGAAATAAATTTCTGAGGGTGAATTGGTTAGAAACAATTTTTGGGAGAGCAGAGCAGCTGATTAACATTTCTTGTCCCACCCCACCCAGTAGCGGAGTAAGACTTGAGTTGGAGGTCTCCAAATTAACATGCAAAAAAATTTGAAATAACATAATTATAAAACTTTGGATTTTCTAAACCTGAAGCATTGCTTACAAATCTTTAAATAATATTTGACGACTCCAAATAACATTTCATGTGCCCTTGAATAGTTTTATAAATTTAATTATTGCAGAAAGTACAAACACGCAAAGGAAAATGAATTAATCTTCTATATTCCTAAAGTTTTATCAAAATGGCATTATGTATTGCTACAAATTATTTGACTATCTAAACATACTCTAATCGATATGGAAAGAGTCTATTGTTACACCCTTGCTTTAATCTTGAGAATATAATTGCATGATTGAAATTTTTCGAGTTTCGTTAGATAAACATTAATAAAAGAACTCAATAATAACGCCAACGCACAGGCGGGGGGGGGCGGGCGGGGGGGGGGTGGGGGCCTGGATCTGGAGTCCCAGACGTCTTGGAAAAAGTCGTTTTATAGTGTAAAAAAAAAAAAAAATTAGTAATGATCAGTAAATATTAAACTTTACTTTTATATTATATGAAAAACATAAAACAAATCGACGAAATTGTTAGTAATTCGTTCCTGGCAATTTCATTTAATACCAAACCAAATAGGCATCAAATGATGTATATATACCCTTATTTTAATTACGAACAAGAAAAAAAGAATTTAGAATATTTTGAAGGATATATTCGTTCTACTTTTGCAATTTCAAATTAGATAATGTGATTAAAATATACTTTTAATCAATTTCAAACAGAGCTCAATCTTCTTAATTACTAGATATAGATATTTATACTAATGTTAAGATTAGAACAAAAAATAAATGACAAAAAATAAACAATACGAAAATTTATACAAGTTCGTTTTAATGTGAGAGTTCAGGTGGTAGAGCTAGACTTTTGAAGTTGGGGGTCTCTAATAGGGTTGGGTCGGGAGAGGGGGGTGCCCCTGAATTTTTTTTTCTCAAACCATAATTATTGAGCCAATTCTTATGAGAATCTAATATTTTTTTGTAAGTCATAATATTTAAAAAAAACTTACAACAAGTCATTGCACACAAATAAGATCTATATCTATTTTATCTAAAACTAAGCTATGTAGTAGATGAACACAAATTTAAACCATTTTAATAGTTTTATATACAATTATTATTTGAACACGATATGCATTAACAAGCAAATTACCTTTATTAATTTTTTATTATTATTTGAAGAATGCGCCAATCATTTATAATTTTGTATTATTAATTTTATTAGGCCAATATGTCCAATTGCCTTACATTAAGAGTCAGTTTGATCTAATTTATGAACTAGTTTATTTGACTAAAATGACTTATTTGATAAAAAAATAGTTTATTTGACAAAAAAAATTTACCTTGGTAGTTTGATATTTTTTACTATTCTTTATCAAATAAACTATTTTGGACAAATAAACTAATTTATAAATTGTACCAAACAATCTCTAATTGGTATTAGATCAATGGATCCAATTGTCATTCATTAAATTGATATTAGGTAAAAGTTAAATTATCCATTAAAAAATTAAAAAAATAAATAAATAAATAAACCCAAACGTTGGGGTTCCGTGTCTCTCTCTGGGACCTCGGCTCGCATACTGTGTGAGACAGTGTTCTATCTTTAGTCGCAGCAGTACTATTTTTACTATAATGAATGATGATTTTTGTTTACAATAAATCAGTCCTATATATAACTAGGGTTGGGAAAAAACCAACCCAAACCGCTCAATCTTACCGACCCGAACAGTTTGGGTCGATTTTTAAGTTTAATTGGGTTGGGTTCGAGTTCGAGATTCCAAAATAACGTTGGGTTGGATCAGGTCAGGTCAGGTCGGGTCGGGTTGTGGGTTGGGTCAGTAAACCCAACCCGACATGATCCAATTAATTAAAAAATAAAATTGGCTAAATGTTGCTACCAGGCGCTGCCCTAAAACTAAAAGGGCGAGCTTTGTTCAAACATGTTCTAAGTCACACTAGGAAGGTTTTTGAATCCATACTTCTAAAATGGGCTTAAATGGAGAAATATTTTTGGACAATTTTATCTTTATAAATTTGTTAAAATTTCATATTCACCTATAGTCATTAATGTATAATTATTTTTTAATATTTTATTTATTACTCTTTTATTGTTCATTTTATTGTATATTAATTTTTCAACAATTTATTAAATATATACAATTAAAATTTTAAAATATTTAATCTATTAAATTAAGACTTGGTTTGATATTGCTGTGCTTTTAAGATAATCAGCTTCTGCTGTGCTGCAAAAAGAATCAGTTGTGAGAAGAATCAGATAAGTGTTTGGTAAACTCTTATTTCAAAATTGCTGTATGTTTCAAAAGCAGCATTTGAGCATTTGGTAAACAAAGTGATTTATTGCTGAAACGGTATTAAATTACTAGAAAGAACATTGATTATAATAATGTTATTTTGTATTATTATTATTATTATTATCACGAGTAGTTAAATTTATTTTTTTCATAGTCAAATATTTTTTAACAAGACAATGCATTCATTATTATTATTTTAAAATAAAAATAATAAAAACCTAATAAATTTCAAATTTTATAAAAATTACAAAATAAAAATATGGTCATATAGTGCAAAAATTAATTAAATTTATATTATTTTTATGATCCAACTTGCATCAATTCGATTTCTCAAATGGGTATTAAAAAGAATTAATTAATTAAATAGAGATAAAACGGATATTTTAATAATATATAAATGAAAAAGTTAAAAGCAGAATATGAAAAGCCGCTCTTTTGCTGCTTCTCAAAATCTGCTGCCAGGTGAGTTAGATTATTTTATAATCACTGTTAAAATTTTGTCAAACGCCATAATCAACTTTTGATTGTTTAAGAATCAGAAGTTGGGTTCTAAAATCAATCCCAAACGAGGCCTAAATATGAAGGTGAAAATATGATCTCAAATTTTTTTTTTTTTTTGTTTTTTTGGTATTAAGTAGATAAAAAGAATGAGAAATGAGTAAAAAATAGAAATGAATGTGAAAAATTGTAACTTTGTTTATTACCACATTAAAATTCAAATCATAGTTGTCAAAACTGAAATAGACATAAAAAGATTATTTTTAATACATTAGATTATAGATATTACGAGCATGTTTGGTTCAGTTCTTTTTTTTTTCTCAAATTTATTTTCAACTACATATTTTTGTGGGACCTGCAACTTTTATCGACTTTTCAATCACATATTTTATTAATTTTTTTTCAAAATCTTTAAACTCCACCAAACATATACTATAATTTAGAATTAACGTATAAAACTTTTTTCTTTTTTAATTTAATTTAATTTAATTTTTATATATATATAACGTTCTTTTCTCATTTCTTACGTAAAAGTCAACAATATTCTTACAACATAAACAAATATTGACACCTCTTTAATTTTTGTTTCTTACTCACATTTATGACATTTTATTTACGTCATCAAATTAAACACGTCTAATAAAAAGAGAACATATACAAAGAATATTGTTCACAAGGAACTACTACTTCCAAAAATGTACAATATTATGTAGTCAATCATTGCATTTTCTTACAATAAAATTAATAATTATTAAATGTATTCTTCGTAAAATACAGTCCCGAAGATCATTAATACTATAAGATTTGATATCAATGATTTATCAATCATCAAAGTTTAAATGACCAAAATGTCTTAATTGGGTTCGTGTTATTGTTGATATTATCACCATATAAAACTCATCTCTAATTGTAATTGTATTTAAATGAATGTAATTATCTTTTAATATTTATTTGTTTCTCTTTTATTGTTCATTATTATCGTACATTAAATTTTTAACAATTTATTAAATGTACATTTAAAATTTGTAAATATTTAATAAATTAAATTAAATATGAAGGTGAAAAGACGATTTCAATTCTTTTTGCCTTATCTAGATAAAAGAAATGAGAAATGGATTTTGAAAAAAATGAATGAAAAAATTGTAACTTTTTTTTATTATCGGGTTAAAATTCAAATCATGGAGATGAAAAGATTGTTTTGAATACATTGGATTACAATGATTATAATTGACAACTAATTTATGAAATTTTTTTAATTTTTAATAAAATTAATAATACATCAAACGCGTTTAATAAAAATAGAACATACACAACGAATATTGTTTTCAATGAATAACTACTCCAACAAATATACAATATTATATAGTCAATCATTACACTCTCTCAACAAAATTAATAATTATTAATTTTTTCGTAAAATACAATTTTGAAGATTCCTATTAATATATCATTGATTTCATATGATTTGATATCAATGGTTCGTCAACCATTGAAGCTCAAATCACAAAAAGTTATTCATTGAATTCAAGTTATTATTTGTATTACTAATATATAAAATTCATCTTTGATTGCAATTGTACTTCTATAAATGTAAATAAAATGTCAACATCGAACAATACAAAACAATATGTTATCAACAACCATATTTTTTTATATTTATTACAATTGATACTTTAATATTTTAATTATTAACAATTAAAAAATAAAACATTTGAAAATATTAAAAGTTAACAATATAATTAAAAAAATACGTACAACGCACGAGTGTCTAACTAGTAGGCAATAAAAACTAAACATTAAAATAACTCAATAATGTGAAAGCACATGATAAGTATTAAAATAATAAAGGGATTTTGGCGCAAATGGTCCCTAACCTTTGTCCTTAATGTGGAATTGGTCCATAACATTTATTTTTAGCAAATAAACCTCTAACCTATGTGTTTTGATGCAAAATTGGTCATTATGAAATGAAAAAGACAAATATACCCTTATTTTTAATTAGAAAAAATTATATGGGAATTCCTCATCATTACAAAATGTGCAAATAGGTCCAATACTTTTTTATTTTTATAAAAACTTAAAGAAAATTAACGAGTTTTTTTTTTTTTAGAATTAACACTTTAGTAATCAATATATCAAAAAAAAATTATTATTTTTATTATTAAATAATTATATTATTTAAAATTTAAAATTTCATTTTATTGTTATATAAAAAAATAGCTTTGTCACAAACTTGATGTTCAAATACTTTTAGTTAATTGAGTTATATGTTTATTAACTACAAATATTAAAAATCCAACTATATTCTTCAAATTTTAATTTATCGTTTTATTTTTGTTCCAAAATAAAACACATAATAATGTAAATTAATTTTTATTAGTATTTTTATGTTAAATAAAAATGTAATAAAATAAGTTTAATGTCATAAAATTATATACATCATTTTGTTATTTATTTAACTTAATTTTTAAAGTAAAGAGGGAGAAAAATTTTATAAGTAAAGAGGAGAAAAACTTACAATGATTTCTCCCTCTTTAAATAATATAATTACTTAATAATAAAAATAATAATTTTATTTGACATATTTATTACTAAAGTGTTAATTTCAAAAAAAAAAAAAAAAAACTCATAATTTTCTTTAATTTTTTTTTTTATAAAAAATAAAACTATTGGACCTATTTGCAAATTTTGTAATGATTAGAAATTCACATACAATTTTTCTAATTAAAACTAAGGGCATATTTGTCATAAAGACCTATTTTGCACCAAAACACAAGGTTAGAGACTTGTTTGTTAAAAATAAACGTTAGAAACCAATTCGGTAAATTGTTTTTTTTTTTTTTTTTTTATGTTTTGTTTTTATACATACGCCTCTAATCTATATGTTTTGATATACAATTAGTCATTATTTGACGAATATATCCTCAATTTTAATAGAAAAATTTGTAGTTAGGTTCCTAAATTTTACAAAAGGTACAAATGAGTCTTGTAAAATTGGCTCTTGAATATCGTGCACGAAAATTGATTGCATGCTTCGAAAACTTCCTTGTTTCACTAATTATATATATGATATATATCTACCATTTCAAAAGAAAGAAGAATAAAATAAAGTGGATATGATTTTCATTTTACATGTCTCTATACGTACGTGTGGGGTTCGAGGTGCCAAAATTGAATATTTTGCGACCCACTCATTATGCACTTTCACATAAATATAGCGACCCTCACGATATCATAGTCTCATGTTAATGTATTTAAGTGAATGATGTAATGTGTGAAAAGGGTAAGGGGAAATCAACAATTGAATAATGAAAATGAGATGTTTTTATTGACTTACGGTAAGTTTAATTTTTACACTTATTTTAGGCTGTGGATTTATCCATTTGTGGGTCGTTTGGTTCGTGTTGCTATTGATTTCGTTTCGTTTTTGTTCATTTTGGGATCGACGTGTGTGCATAGAGGGAATTGTAATATGGTCCTTATAAGATCGATACTCGACTTATCAATAAATTACTTGTTGCAATATTGTGCATTTATTATTTGACAAACAACTTTTTGCTTTTGCTTGAATTATTGAGTTGTTGTAATGTTTGATTTCCTCCACGGGCGAAAATTGGTGAAGTCATTATAGTGACTAATCCATATAAAAAATTACCCTCGTTTGATCGCATTATAAAAAGAATGAATTTCTTTCCAACTAATCACTGTCCTTAAATGAGTTATTCATTATTATAATGGATTAGGTAATTAATTATAAGTGATGACGATAGGAACAACTGGCAACCCTTGCCATATGATTGATTAGTTTTTATTGTCTATTCATTGTGGATTAGTGTCTTATTTCTTTATAAAATTAAAGAGATTTTAAGCGCGTTCATATATTTTCGCGGTCAAACTGCAACAATAAGTTAATAAAATGGTGGGGCTTGTCGTCTACGATTTGGATTTAGTAACATTATTATAAGGAAAAACAAACTCTTTTTTTTTTTTTTTTTTTCTAAGATAATAAGTTTCAATCAAATTGACTCTCTTTAATTACAAGATAAGTGAATGGTGCTAGAAACACTAATCATCATCATCAACAACATTTTGGGTTAATATCAGCAACGTTCGCTGAAGTTTGTTAAAAATTTCAAAATAGTTATTAAAATAATTTTTTTTACACCCCCCACCAAACCAAATAGGCCTCAAATGATGTATATATACCCTTATTTTAATTATGAAGAAGAAATAAAGAATTCAGAATATTTTGAAGAATATATTCAGTTCTACTTTTGCAATTTCAAATTAGATAATGTGATTAAAATATACTTTTAATCAATTTCAGACAGAGCTCAATCTTCTTAATTACTAGATATAGATATTTACACTAATGTTAAGATTAGAACAATAAATAAATGACAAAAAATAAATAATACGAGAATTTATACAAGTTCGTCTTAATGTGAGAGTGAGACAATGTCCTATCTTTAGCCGCATTAGTACTATTTTCACTATAATAAATGATAATTTTTGTTTACAACAAATCAAATCCTATATATAACTAGGACTGGGGGCAAAAATCGACTAAATCTGTTCAACCAAACCGACCCGAGCGGTTTGGGTCGGTTTTTAAGTTTAATTGGATTGAGTTCGAGTTTGAGATTTCAAAATAACGGGTCGGTAAACCCAACCCAACCCAACCCAACCCAACCCAACCCGATCTATTTAATTAAAAAAAAAAAAAAAAAATTGGCTAAATGTTGCTGCCAGGCGCTGCCCTAAAACTAAAAGGTCGAGCTTTGTTCAAACATGTTCTAAATCACACGCGGAAGGTTTTTTAATAGGCAGTAAAAGCCAAATATTAAAATAACTCAATAATGTGAAAGCACATGACAAGTATTAAAATAATAAATTGTTAATAGCAATAGCAAGAAAATAAGTACTAAATTTTTTGTTCCCACGTTACACCTTTTACATAATGGGAAAGCATGTGAATGCACATGATCACAAATATTCAACTCCACATCCACATTTATATTATTATATTATAGAGAAACATGAAACTAACAATTTCGTTTGGACTATATTTGATAAAGACTTTTATAGATGATAAGTTATAGATCTTTACAAAATGTGTGAATGAAAATTAGGGGCGGGGGGTTGAGGGGAGACCAGGACCCCCCCAACTTTTTGATTTTTTTTTTTTTTTGAATTTTTAATTTTTTTAATAACTTATCGTGGGATTGATCTCCTACAGTAGCATCACATGGTTAGTAGTTCATGTCCCATACTTATGATTTCTACTAATCATATTTAGCCACTTCACCAGTGGACGTTATATCTCCTACCCACTATGGGTAGGAGACCAGGCTCCTAACTTACCAAAGCAAAAATACTAAATCTTAAACTCAACAATGAATGAACTAAACAAATAAAATCCAACTAAATTGATTCATCTAAAATTACTTCTTCTTCTTCACAGACACAGTTCACGTTCACGTCTTCAGCCTTTGACACAAAAAAATTGATTGCGATTTCATCTTCAGTCTTTTTCACTTAAGTTAGAGATTTTTTTTCTTCTTACTATGGTTTAATATTAATTCCACGAAACAAATTCTATCTCGAGTTGAAGTCGTGATTCTTTTGTTGTCTCATGGGTTCTAAAATTGGAAGAAGAAGTGCACACAACCTAACTCGGATTAAGTTTGAATCAATTATTGAATCAATAATCAAGAATAAAGTATTGATGCTAGTCTTTTCAATCAATCAGAAAAAATACGAAGTGAGTATCGAATATGTCTAACTGCATTGTTCGATATCTTGTAAGATTTTTAAAGATTATGACTTATAAAAAACATTACATTCTCATAAAAATAAGCTTAGTAATTGTGGTTTGAGAAAAAATTTGGGGCAACCTCTTGATAGGGTTCTCCTCGCCCCTAGCCCACCCCTTTTGCCATATCTTAGCTCTGACCCTGTTTGAAGACTCCCCAACTTAAAGTATCTGACTTTGCCACTGATGAAAAATGATGTTTAATCAATTTATAAGTACTTATAAACACACACAAACATACTCGTGCACTCCAACCAAATAGGCATCAAATTACGTATATACTCCTGTTTCCATTATTATGTCAAAATTGACATTTTACTTGAAGGAAAAAAAATAGGAATTCAAAACATTGTGAAGTAATTTTTGCAATTTTAAATTAGCAAATCTAATAAAAAAAATGTATGATTTTAATCATTTTTAGACATGACTCAATGTTTTGATGATTGTTTGATTATCCTATCCTATCTTGATCGTGTTCATTTACCCAAAGGTCCATTTGTAGACAATAATCATTCGCTTTCCTTAATCTTTCTTCCCCTACAATTCCTCTGAACCCCTTCCTTCTCTGTCATCAATGGCCACTTTGCAACTGAAACACAAAAATCCTGTCTCTCTAAGTGATAGTGTAGAGGATCTAGCTTTGACTTATCTAGACGTAATTGATCGTAAAATTAGAGTTTTATTTCAACTAGGATTTTAGTATTTGTTGTTGAATAAGAAAGAGACGATTTGTGGAACTATGTGGTGATTGAAGTTTTATTTTGGTTTTTAAGTTAAACATCTGTTGAGGCACTTATAACTCCTTGACTTCCAATTCAATCATTTCTTGTCCCACCCCCCCGGAACACCAGTGCACTGGTATTCTTTGCAATGCTGGTCATGAATTTAGTTAAGTGGTTATCCTATCATTACATACTTTTGATGTGTTGATTTACAGTTTCTGGCCCATAGTTTCTTGAAAATCTTTTATCATATGTTGTGTAGTTGAATCATATCGAGTTACTATCTCATCACTAGTTATTTTCCATTTATTGGAAGCATTGACTGATATTGTACTCTCTCCAGTTGTTTCTGCTTTCAATACTTCTGAAATTGTCTACCGAACTGGAACATTATAGTCTCTGTTGTTACAAAAAAACTTCAGCTCTTTAATAAAACAATCTGAGAAACATTTTGACATTCTAAAAGAAATTCCATTGTTTAAACTTTGGCTGTTATTCAACATCCCTTCTAGATTGTATGATCCTAGATGTTTTTGTGAACTTTCTGAAAGATTTGACAGAATTTTAAGTTTATCGTCCAGTGTGGGTTGAGTACTGTTGTCAAGAAAATATAGGAAACAATCTATACATCATAAATAAAGATGGCCTCGTTTGATGACTCATTTTATTTTTACACAGCCAAACAAATTCTCAAAGCGAACTAGCGATTGATCAAATGAGAACAAGAATAACATTATGTCTCTTATTGCGAGAAAGAAATAGTCCAAAATGCAATTAAATAAACAAAAGGGGGACACTTTGAGAGTTGTAGTATGTATACCAGCAGCAGCTAATGCCCTGTTCAAGATGTGATAATGACTTGAAGCTCTTCATTTCCATTGTCTCGTTGTTCTTCATGAATTTGCCTCGCAGATTCTTCAACGGATTGCTTACAGTCATGTACTTCAATCATCTGCAATGTTGGAATATCACAGAAACTGGAAGGATATTCTCCAAATAGTTACAATGTCTCAACACTAGTTGCTGTAGTCTGGGGAAAGGATTGCTTGGGGCATTCCATTCTCTATTATCTACCCATGATAGTTTCAAGACTTTCAGTTGTTGGAACTCACCTTCAGTTGTGGTCCACTGTCTTCCTCAAAGCTACCTACTCGTAATTTGAGAACTACAAGGTTCTGCAAATTCCCAATTATCTCCACTTGTTCCCAAGACATGCGAAAGCACAATAGAGTCAATTTTCTGAGATTCAATGACAAACTGATCAAATGTGCCACATAATTATGACGAAATGTTAATCTGAGGGATTCAAGCCTATTAAGGAAGCTAAAATCCTGAAATTCTCTGAGAGAGCATTTTAGTCTGCGAAGATTGGGTGAACATCTCAAAATTTGCCCTTCCATTTTATTGGAAATATGAAGATAAGAAATACTTTGTAGGTTATTTATCTGGAAGATCTCATCATTAGTTGCTCGTTGAATGCAAGATTTACTGAATCGTGAATAGCCCTTGAAAATCATATGTCTCAAATTCACCATTTCAAGAAGGAAATCAGGTATTTCAATTTCTGTATCATTTTTCACATAAAGGAATTCTAGTTTGTGGAACCTTTCCATTTGAGGCACTATAAATGGAACAACCAAGTACCTCAAGTTAACCAGTCGTTCATGTCGAGTTAGATCAGGAATGCTGAAGTTTTTACTTGACCAATCGAAGACCTTCAGGCGTTTGAAGCTGCACAAGATGGATCTGCAGTCAGCAAAAGAATGGCCTAACAGAGAGCTTAAATACAGGGTAAAAGTACATGAGTAAAAGTTAGTAGTCAGACTATGTTGTTGCTCATTTATTGAAAACAATCTGAAAAACCGTAGTGGATCATATATTATCATTGCCAACAGCAGCAGCATTGATACAATCATCACAAAATACGGCCAGCATTAGAGGCTATAATATAAATGGAAAAATTGGAAAGAGAAGAGAAGAAAATCATATAACTTACCTTTGGACCTCTTTCAGAAAGTTTTCTTGTTCACCTATCCTCGAGCACATATCATGGAGTAGATCGTGAACATTACAAGTCTTGACTCTGCCAAGAGATGATCTTTCGACAACTTGTATTAGGCTTCTATCAATTAGATCCACAAGATATTCGTAGGCCACATCTTCTGAGCTTTTTCCTCTTCTTTCTTTATAAATCCTTCACCAACCCAACGTCGCGTCAACTCTTCCACTGACACTTTTTCGTCTTCCTGGAATGCTCCAAAGTAAAGAAAACATGGTTTCAAATGCATTGGTAAATGCTTGTAGCTAAGTTCTAGTATGTTGCTGAACGTGTTCTGGTCTTCAGATATAAATGAGCTCAAACTTCCTGCAACTTTTTGCCATAGGTGTTCTTTCATCCCAATTTTTTCAAGAACGGCAGCTATCAAAACCGCTGCAAGGGGAAGTCCATGACAATTTGTTGCAATTTGCTTCCCAATGTCTACCAATTTGTGAGGGCAATGTTCTTTCTGGAACACTTTCCTCTGTACTAATTCCCAACATTTAACATCTGATAGGATAGGAAGTTCATTAACGACACTATGATGCAAACCTTTCAAACCAACTTCTTTGTGCCGAGTGGTGAATAAGATTCTACTTTCATTTTTGTCGTCTGGAAAGTGTCTTCCAAAATCATTCCATGCATTTATATCCCATATATCGTCCACGACAATGAGATATCTCCGGTTTATTAGACTTTTGTAGATCGTTTCAACCAAGCCTTCATCATCCATTTGCATAATCATTTCTTTTTCTAGGTCATTTACTGACCTCAAAATGTCAATAAACACATTTCTCTTATTATATGTTTGAGAAACAACACACCAAGCACGCTTGTCAAAACGATTGACAATGGAGGGATTATTGTATAGTTTCTTAGCTAAAGTTGTCTTACCAACTCCAGGCATTCCAAAGATGGAAATAATTTGTAGGTGTTTTGGTCCTCTAACAAGTTGTTGTGCAATTTCGGTCTCCTTGTATTCAAAACCCACAACAATGTCTTCTAAAATTTCTTGCGATGATACTTGTTCGGTTGGATAGTTTTTGACTTCTACAATGCCAGTTTCAATATTGTTCTTCACACCCATCATGATAAGCTTAATCTTGTTGATGAATTGAGGGAGCATGACGGTGAGATACCAGACAGAAGGAAATGTGTTGATAACATATTCAATTTCATATGCTATGTCTGTGGTTTGTATCACAAGTTCTTCAAGTTCTGGATGTTGCTGCAATGTTATATCTGTGAGGGAGGATCGTAATAACATTAGCTCCTCATAGAGTGTTACAATTTGATCGTTCACACCAACAATCTTGTCAGCCTTGTGATTGAGTAGGTCAGTGATATCATCAAGGAGAGAATCAACAATGAAGAGTGAAACCACGGCAGTCTTCGAGTTGTACAACTTGGCATGTTTGAGTAAATCTTCACTTCCAAGAGCTCAAAGTTTCAGTAATAGATCTGAAAGTTCCAAATCCATTCTAGAAGTCAGGACTTGATTCCTGACGAAAAAGAATGAATATAAGAAACTTCCAACGTTGTTGAGCACAGCTTCGATGTTTTTCAATAGATTGACTTCAGAGGGCTGCAGCAATTGTGTATCCATAACAAAGTCGAGAAGAAGAATAAGCTTTTTCCGAAGAACTTCAATTGAACCCTCGACTGAAACAATGAAATCTGGCTGAATAACGAGTATTTCTTCTAAAATTTTCAGGAGAAAGTCAATAAAGAGCCCAATAATTTCATGTGGAGGATTGTATGTAGTACTATTGGACACTTGCTGCTTTGGGAATACGAAGAATACTCTAACCTCTTGCAATAATGACAATAAAATTTTGGAAAGTTCCTCGTAATATTGTATACTTTTAGATTGGAAATACCACAATGAACCTCAAGATTCTTCAATAAATAACTTACTTTGTGATAGTTTGAGCTAAATTTTCCAATGAATTCGAGGGCGGCAAATCGAATGAGTATTCCATGGCCAGGAAAGGTTTCAAAATTTTTGTTTATCATGAGTTCATGATACCAGAAATCCTGGAAATCTAGATTTTCCACAAGTGGACTCAGAATTTCAGGATTTTGGTGTTTCAGCTGCGAAGTGGCCATTGATGACAGAGAAGGAAGGGGGTCAGAGGAATTGTAGAGGAAGAAAGATTAACGAAAGTGAATGATTATTGTTTACGAATAGACCTTTGAGTAAGAAATGAACATGATCAAGATATATAGGATCGATTAATCAAAGAATCATCAAAATTAGAGTGTTTATAGTGTAATCTCCAAGAAAATTGAGTCCTGTCTTTGATTAAAAGCATATATACATATTTTTATCAGATTTGCTAATTTAAAATTGCAAAAATTACTTCACAATGTTTTGAATTCCTTTTTGTCCTTCATGTAAAATAATTCAATTTTGACATAATAATGGAAACAAAAATTTAATACTTATTGACTTCTTGCTATTGCTATAAACAATTTATTATTAACACTTGTCATGTGCTTTCACATTATTGAGTTATTTTAATGTTTGGCTTTTTCTGCCTATCAAATTGGTGAAGTGACAAATGTTGGTAGAAATATATTCTACAAGTAGGAACCCTAAACTGGAAAAATAAAAATAAAAATTGTTTACTTGAACCAAATCTAGGGACTTTTGATATACGTTTGACAAAGTTGGACCGCAAATAAGAAAATGATCAACGAAGAAAATACGTTTTGATACAAGAAAATCATTCTCATTCTTAAAAATTTTATTCCAAAATTATCCATGAGTCTTTATATCTTCTGCATGACCCCTTAGGAGAAACATAAAATCTCTTCTGACATTATGTTTTTACCTTTCAGTTTGTCACGCTCTGGTTGAACATCTTTGGTTCTGGCATGGTTATGCTTGAGCCTTTCCAACCACGATAATGATATTGAGATTGATAGATGATAAGTACAATTTTGTACTTATTGGGGCTCACAAAAAGGGACGACTATGAGTCATATTATTTGATTTTAGTTTAATTACATGTTGTTTTCTTGTTATTTTAGGAAATAATCAAAGTCAAGAGTCGAATTGGCGAAAAAGGAGCAAACAAGAAGAATTTGGACTCAAAGCGCTAAGAAAAGATACTTGAGGGCTTAGCATGCAAATATAAAATGAAGGAAACCAGATCGTGACCAAGTTAACCATGCGATCGCATGGTTAACTATTCCTGACGATCGTGACGGAGCCAAATTCAATGAGAGAACGTAAATGGGTAAAGCCATGCGATCGCAATAGACCGGTGCAACCTTTGTTTTGGTATATATTCTCGTCTTTTATGTTACTTATTATTTGAGTATAGTCGCGATTTATCTAATTATTCTCACTATGTTTGTCTTATGAAGATTTTGTCCTTTAATAGGTAAATTGCCTAACACTTACCATAAGTATAACAGGGTCACATGGAAGATGATGATTAATGATGAGTGTTATTTTATGTAACATGATTGAATTGATATTTATTTTGATGTAAAAATTATGAATTTGATTCATTTAGTATTCATTTAGAATGTGGCAAGTTAGTTGACATAATTAAACTACAATCAGGCATGTCACTAGCAAAGTGCTATTCATTGAACAAAGAATCATGTCTATCATGCGAGTACGAAGCATATACAAATTCGTCACTTTATTAGATTGGTTTTGGAGGATAGAATCTTAGCGCTTGAAAAGATTCAGAGCAGTCAAAATGTTGACAAAAACTGTTACAATTGAGAAACTGAAGTTGTGTACCTAACTTCAGTTGACCTTCTTCATTAAAGATTGGAGTAGGTGTCTTAAGCTGCTGCTGCGAGAGGAAGGAGTTGATAATGGATTAGTCTCTAAGTGGGAGATTGTTAAGTTATGGAGCATAATTTGTTGCACTATGCAAAGTTGAGCGAGGATCGATCTTCGAATTAAGGTCGTCGTGGGGGGTTAGAAGAGGGCAAGCGGCCCCCCTCCCGAGGGCTCGGGGACTCGGGGATAGTGCCCTAAAATATTTGTATTTGCTTAAGTAACGGTGTTTTCAAGATTTTGCATTTGTAATTAGGTTGTCCTATAATTTTTATTATAACTAGAAAACCTTAATTAGGCATCTTAGAATTTCATCATTGCTAGGAACCTTAATTGGATTTCCTTTGGATTTCATTATTGGTAGGAAACTTTCATTGAATTGTTATATATATGACTAATCTCTTGTAAACAAAAAATCATAATTCATTATAGTAAAAAATCTGCAGCGGTTGAAGATGGGATGTAGTCTTATGTTGAGGTGAACTCAGTATAAATCTTCGTCTTGTTTATTTTTAGCCTTTATTTATCCCTAATCCTAACATTTGTGTAATATGTATCTAGTAAGAAGATTGAGCTCGGTCTAAAATTGATTAAAAGCGATTTTAATCACATTTGCTAATTTGAAATTGCAAAAGTAGAACGAATATATTCATCAAATTATTCGAATTCATTTTTTCTTCTTCATATATGTCTATTTTGGCATAATAATCATCGACCGTAAGAGATTTTCACCCCTACTTCAAACAAAAAAAAAAAATGATATATGTCTTTCTTCTATTTTGAAAAAAATCTATCTCTCTCATTTCTCTTCATCATTCTTCAAATTTCTACTCTCAACTTTGTTTATCCTCATTATTCTTCAAAGTAATCAAACTTTTGCGGTCGGATTCCACCGGATAAAGCGATATACTAGTTAAAATAAGAGTATATACATCATTTGAGGCCTATTTGGTGGGGTGTATTAAATGAAATTGTCAGCGTGAATTGTTAGCAAAGTTGTTTTTATCATTATAGAATATAAACGTGGAGTTTAATATTCTTATTTGGTGGTGGTGTATTAAATGAAATTGCCAGGCATGAATTACTAACCATGTTGTGGATTATTTATTTATTTATTTTTCTTATAATATAAATGTAAAGCTTAATATTTGTGATCACATGCGTTCACGTTATGTAAAAGGTGTAACATGCGAACAAACAATTTAATAAAGAAAAGAATAAGTTTTCATTGACTTCTTTTAACACTTCTTTTAATTTCAGTAGAAGGAATATAATGAAACTCAGAAAATTTCAATCAAGCAATTATCTCAAGATTAAAGTGGGCATAACTGTAGACTCTTTCCATGTCATTTATATTTAAATTCAATTATTAATTTACGGCTCTTTCGAGAGAAACCATAAACCAGGTTAACCAAATTAATATTCGGATTTCATGTTAACCATCACATCAGCATATAAAAAATATGATTGGTCCTGAATTATACCTTTTTCGCGCAAAAGGTGTTGGTAAAATTGATACATTAATTATAGTCTGACAATTTAATTACGTGCATGCAAACGAGCAAAATAAAGATTTATAAAAATATTGAAACATGAAGAATTAGATTCGGTTGAAGCAAGAGTTTGACTCTTTCTCCTTATGATGAAATTTCCCCGCATAGGTGGTTACGGTTTCTTGGCGTACGTCTCCCAAGATACAACGACCACTTCTCGTAATAAGAACACTCCAGAGAACAACGAACTAGACAGCATTTCGTTCACTCTCTAAAATGAAATACGGACTTGGACTTTATACAAACATTATTTCTATACTAAAAATGATTTGTTCCAAAGTGTAGATTTGGTTGAAAGTGAAGTGATTTAATTTGCAATCATAATGGACCTATTTATAATATACGAAAAATTATGTATCAAAAGACACAACTTAATAAATGGGTACCTCCAAAACATTTGTCTTGTTAGAAAAGTACATGTCTGTAAGATCAAAAAATATGACTATTAAGAAATAGCATGTCTAAAAATACACGACTTTTTATCCAAATAGATTCTAGAATATTTGAAAATATTCTAATCCCATTTTTCAATAATATTCGTGTATTTAAGCGATTCACTTTGTACCTTAATTTCTCATTCACCCGAAATTGGTTTGAGCAACTAAATATGCTATGTTAATCTACTTGTGTAGTAGATCACGCTTGGCTTTACAATTCCCGTACTTAACTAATGGGTCCTACTTAAATAATTAGTCAAAGTTAGTCAAAACCAACATCTTTCTAACTCATTTTTTGAAAATATTCTACGAGGTTTTATTATTCTTATGCTTTGCATATATATATATATATATATATACATACTTACTATAATATAAGTGTCATGGTATGTTTACTATTCACCCTTCAACCAACGCGACGTCGTTTTAATGTTGTATTAGTCTTAATTTTGTCTAAATCTCACCATTTTGTCCTAATCTTTTGACACTTTTTGTATATTAAATTAATATCTTTGGCCTCAATTTTTAACTTCTTCATTTTTTCTTTTCTTTTATTTGTTTTAATATACATATATTAGTGTCTTTTAGCCGCAATTATTGACTTCTTATATATTATAGTCAATATATATTCATTTTCCCTTAATAAGTCATCAAATTTGGTGCTTTTTATCCCAGTTGCTATGGGGAAGAAAGGACGAAATTCAATCGATTCCTAAAGGTTTTGGTAAATTTCATTTTCTAAAATGCAGTTTTTGTTGTCCAACTTAAATATTTTCTGCAGCTTATACATTACGTATTTTTACATAATTCCAGTTGAAGACGATATCCCTATGGGTTACCTAACTATTGGCTTTGGTTTCACATAATTTCATGTTATATAACTCAAGTTATGGACAATTTTGTAAATTGCGACAGCATGAATCCGAGAAACTGCCTTGGAAGTTTCGATGAGCATTTTAGTGTGTCAAAACATGCCGTCGGATTATCAAATTTTTATATGTGGTAGCTACATGGGTATTCTACGTTCCTTGAAAATTTCATGTTGTTCGGTGATCGTTTTCTATGTCAAAGAAATTTGTTTTGCTCCATGATTGGGTGAATTGTTTCTCCAAACTGCACTTTCTGTTGACCAACTCAAAAATATGCTGCACCTTATATATTAAGTATTTTTACATAATTCCAGTTGGAAACGATAGCTCTATGGGTTACCTAACAATTGGCTTTGGTTTCACATAAATTCATGGTATATAACTCAAGTTATGGACAATTTTGTAAACTGCGACCGTATGAATCCGAGAAACAGCCTAGGGTGTTACGGTGAGCATTTTAGTCAGCGAAACATGCCGTCGGACTATCAATTTTTGATATGTGTTAGCTAAATGAGTATTCTATGTTCCCTGAAAATTTCATATTTTTCGGTTATCGTTTTCTATGTCAAACAAATTTTTGTTACTCCATGACCGGGTGAAGAAATTTTAGTAACACTGCCCTTATTTTGAAAATTTTATTCACCGGTGATGGAGTAACAAAAAATTTTTTGACATAGAAAACGATCACCGAACAATACGAAATTTTCAGGGGACATAGAATACTCAGGTAGCTACTACATATAAAAAATTGGTAGTCCGACGGCATGTTTAGGCATACTAAAATAGTCACCGCGAAACCTCCTAGGCTGTTTTTCGGATTTATGTCGTCGGCGTGCCGGAATCGCTATTATAAACCAATAAAAAAACTTTAAGTAGTGTAAATATCTTCTTAAATTTTTGTGGACCTTGGTTTTGTGGTAGTTTAGGTGGATTCTCATGTTTTGGTTACACGTTAATAATGTGAACTTGAAAGGTTTTGCTAAATTTCATGTTTTTCTAATATGCAGTTTCGTTGTCCAACTCAAAAATTTACTGCACCTTATATATTAAGTATTTTTACATAATTTCAGTTGGAGACGATAGTCCTATGTGTTACCTAACCATTGGCTTAGGTTTTACATAATTTCATGTTATATAACTCAATTTATGGACAATTTTGTAAACTGTGATAGCATGAATCCGAAAAACTAACTAGGATGTTTCGGTTAACATTTTAGTAAGCCGAAACATGCTGCCGGACTATCAAATTTTGATATGTGGTAGCTACATGAGTATTCTATGTTCTCTAAAAATTTCATATTTTTCGGTGATCGTTTTCTATGTCAAATGAATTTTTGTTAATCCATGACTAATCGAAGTTTTGAAATTTTTTTTTTCCTTTTTCCTCACTTTGCCTCATAACTCGACAAACTTAGTAAAAAACAATTGTTTTTTTTTTTTGTGGCTTTCTAACTCGAGAAAGCCTTGTTTAAATTTTTTTTTACTTTCTCGAGTTACTCGAGAAAGTCATTTGGGAATTTTTTTTTTTTTTTTTAAAAAAATACTAATTTTGCCGAGTTATAAGACAAAGTGGGGAAAAAAGTAAAAAAAAAAATTTCAAAATTTCACTTAGTCATGGATTAAAAAAAATTCATTTGACATAGAAAACGATCACCGAAAAATATGAAATTTTCAAGAAACATAGAATACTCATGTAGCTACCACATATCAAAATTTGATACTCCGACGGCATATTTCGGTTTACTAAAATGCTTACCGAAACATCCTACTGGAATAGGGAGGAAAAAAATGGAAAAAAATCAACAATTAATGATAATGCTTGAACTTTTGTTTTATGTTATAAACAAATTGTACACATGCAATTTGAAAATAAATTTTTAAGTCGATAACATTTGATTTTTTTTTTTTTTCTAAATAATTTGATAACATTTTATGTTAAATTTGTTCTATAGATTTGTTGTGTAAACGTTTTATTTGATGTATAATAAATTGATTATTGTAATAAATTGACATAATTATTATAATAAATTTGCATTTCAACCGTGTTATCATAATTGTTAAAATAAAATAAAATATAATAAATTATAATAATTTAATATATCGACCGCTTATATGCCACCAACTACAACTTTAAAAACAAATGTTTTATTTACAATAAATTCATATTAAGTTTTATTATAATTATTAATTATACTAAAATTGATTATTTTAATAAAATTTATATAATTAGTATAATAAATTGACATAATTATTATAATAAATTTGCATTCCAACGTGTTATTATAATTGTTAAATAAAGTATATTATAATAATTTAATATAATGTATAATAATTTTATATCATATATAATTTATTATACAATGTTATAATAAACGATAGAGTAAAAAAACTATGCATGTGCTTAAATTATCAAGGAACTCGACAGACTGAAATTTGAGATTGCCGAGTTGCTCAATTATTTATATGAATAAAATGCCACATACCACAAAGTCAAAAATAATGTTGTCGATGGCGTGAACGGTTAATTTCTAATTCACTATTTTTTTTTTTTATAAATTTGATTCTTAAACATATGCAACATTTATTTAGAATAATCTGTAAAAAAAATATAAAAAATTTACCTTACAATTCAAAGGTTTTTTGGATTAAAATAAAAAAAATATATAAAAAAAATTTGTAAAGTCAAAATGGGCTTAAAAGGTTAAGCCTATTTTCATTGATATGAGTGTGTGTTTGTTGATAAACTCGACGAACACACACCTAAATTTGTTTTTTTATTTTATTTTATTTCTTTTTAAAATGTATGTGGGTGTTTGTCGAGTTACACGACAAACACCCACTCCTCTACTAAAAATCAAAATGGGCTAAAAGCCCATTTTGAACCTTTTTTAATTTTTTTTTTAAATATTGGGAGTGTGTATTTAACAAACACACCCCCCAAACAATAAAAATGGGGTTTTTTAGCCCATTTTAAACTAACTTTTTTTTTTTATTTTTTAATTTGGGTATGTATTTGTCGAGCGCATTTGGACCTTTATTTATTATTTTTTTGGTGTGTTTTTTTTTTTCTATAATTTAGTAGCAAATAGATTTTCATTTAATATTTTACTATTTTATTTTTTTTTTTCCTTATAAGTAAATTGAACACAAATGAATTTTTGTTAATCCATGACTAAGCGAAGTTTTGAATTTTTTTTTTCCTTTTCCCCACTTTGCTTCATAACTCGGCAAACTTAGTAAAAAAAAAAATAATTTTAAATAATTTTTGACTTTCTCCGTAAAGTAAAAATAAAATAAAATAAAATAAAATAAAATTTTTTTTTTTTGTGGCTTTCTCAGAAAGCCACAAAAAAAAAAAAAAAGAAATTTTGGTGGCTTTCTCGAGTTACTCGAGATAACTCGAGAAAGCCACCAAAAAAAATATTTTTTTGGTGGCTTTCTCGAGTTACTCGAGAAAGCCACCAAAATTTTGTTTTTTTGTTTTTTTTTTGCGGCTTTCTAACTCGAGAAAGCCTTGTTTAAATTATTTTTTTTTTTTTTTTTTTGACTTTCTCGAGTTACTCGAGAAAGTCATTTGGGAAATTTTTTTTTTTAAAAAAATACTAATTTTGTCGAATTATAAGACAAAGTGGGGAAAAAGTAAAAAAAAAAATTCAAAATTTCACTTAGTCATGGATTAAAAAAAATTCATTTAACATTGAAAACGATCACCGAAAAATATGAAATTTTCAAGGAACATAGAATACTCATGTAGCTACTACATATCAAAATTTGATACTCGACGACATATTTCGCTTACTAAAATGCTTACCGAAACATCCCTCTTTGGAATGGGAGGAAAAAATAGAAAAAAATCAACAATTAATGATAATGCTTGAACTTTTTGTTTTATGTTATAAACAAATTGTACACATGCAATTTGAAAAATAAATTTTTAAGTCGATAACATTTGATTTTTTTTTTTTTCTAAATAATTTGATAACATTTTATGTTAAATTTGTTCTATAGATTTGTTGTGTAAACGTTTTATTCAAAGTGTATAATAAATTGATTATTGTAATAGATTGACATAATTATTATAATAAATTTGCATTCTCTTCGTGTTATCATAATTGTTAAAATAAAATAAAATATAATATATTATAATAATTTAATATATCGATAAGTTATATGCCACCAACTACGACTTTAAAAAACAAATGTTTTATTTACAATAAATTCATATTAAGTTTTATTATAATTATTAATTATACTAAAAATTGATTATTTTAATAAAATTTATATAATTAGTATAATAAATTGACATAATTATTATAATAAATTTGCATTCCAATCGTGTTATTATAATTGTTAAAACAAAGTATATTATAATAATTTAATATAATATATAATAATTTTATATATATATATATATAATTTATTATACAATGTTATAATAAATGATAGAGTAAAAAAACTATGCATGTGCTTAAATTATCAAGGAACTCGACAAACTGAAATTTGAGATTGTCGAGTTGCTTAATTATTTATATGAATAAAATGCCACATACCACAAAGTCAAAAATATTTCAAAAATAATGTTGTCGATGGCGTGAACGGTTAATTTCTAATTCACTATTTTTTTTTTATAAATTTGATTATTAAACATATGCAACATTTATTTAGAATAATCTGTAAAAAAAATATAAAAAATTTACCTTACAATTCAAAGGTTTTCTGGATTAAAATAAAAAAAGGGAAAATTCAGGGCCGGTCACTGTTTGGACACTTATGGACTCTAAAGTCATATGCTCAAAACTAACTTCAATTAAAGTCATTATTTAGAGCTAAAAGACCAACATACCCTTAATTGTAAAAAAACGCTAATTGTGAGTGGTGATCTTGCTTTTTTTGGTGATCTTTTTTTTTTGTGATACTGTTTTGTTGTGATAATATTTTTTTGTGATACTGTTTTGTTATGATACTATTTTATTTTGCAGATACAAAAGTGTTCTGAACCTTATCTTATTTGGTTAGAAAACATTTTCTTTTCACACTTATGTTGGGAAAAAAAACAAAGATATTAACTATTTTTTGTGGCTACTACTTGAGTGATGATATGATTTGGTTTATAGTTTTATACGAGTTCATTTTCAACAACAAAGATATAAAGATGAGTATACTTTGCTTTATTTTTCTCTATGCAGGGAGAACAAAAATTTAACAGGGACTGCACGCTATGCAAGTTGTAATACTCATATTGGAATTAGTGAGCTGATAGATATTTTTTCTGGCATTTCTTTTAAGACAGTATTCCTACCCACTTCTTTTTCGTTTAGATCGGGAGAAGAGGAAGATAAATAATGGGTTATCTCGCATGATGACATGTGGATCACATTTTCTTGTTTTGCAGAACAAAGCAGGCGTGATGATCTTAAATCCCTTGGTTATGTTCTTTTGTATTTCTTGAGAGGAATGTGCACCAATTCTTTCCACTTTTCTTATGTTATATTCTATTTAGATTTTAGCAAAATGTTGATATACAATGATTTTTTAACCAACTACTAGTCTCGCATATATTGTGATCTTGTTTTGTTGTGATACTGTTTTTTGTGATATTGTTAAACCTATGATTCTTGTAGTGAAACTTTATGATTCTTGTAGTGATAATGAAGAACTAGGATCTGATCAATCAAGAATTAGGAGTGTTAATGAAAAAAGATCAAGTTCAAAGGATGTTCAACAAGAGAAAGATGAATGGTGACTTCAATAAAGATATATTTATCCGTGATACTGTTTTAGAGGATTTGTGATACTGTTTTGAAAAAAAAAAATTAAAGATTGTCATTTTAAGCTAAAGAGACGATTTCAAACGGGTTAAATCCATCATAGGCAGTGGCAAAGCCACTGGTCTTGACCGTCTCGTCGAGACCATTCCGAAAACATATTATAATAAAAATTTTGAGCACGTGTGCAAATTCTATGTTCATTTCTATTGTGATACTATTTTTTGTGATCTTGTTTTGCATAATACAAGATCAAACAACACATACGACTATGATACAATACTTTTATCTTTGATCTTTGTATTATGCAAAACAATATAATGGATTAGAACATAGATTAAAACAAATATAAAATTACTAATGCACATTACCTAAACAAAACAAGATCATAGATTAAAATAGTATCATAGACAAAACTAAGACATTCAAACAAAGATCACGAGGTTCAAACCTTGGCATAATTAGGCGAGATCAAAGAATAAAAGCACGGTATCATAAATAAAACTCATTCAACATAGAATAAAACAAGTATCATGGATTAAAATAGTATCAAAATATACTAATGCACATTACCTAAATAAAAGCAAGATCATAGATTAAAACTAAGACATTCAAACAAAGATCATAGGATTAATACATATGCCTACATAGTTTTAGATGACTTCCCTTTAACTTGAGAATGATTGGCGTTCTTCTTTCTTCATTTTAGCATTGCTCAAGTATGTGTTTGCTTTTAAAGGACTCGAGATACCTTGGAAGAGCTTTAATTTGCAAACAAAATGATGTACATTTATCCGTGATCTTTGTTTTAAAGAATTTGTGATACTATTTTGAAAAAAAAATTAAAGATTGACCTTTTAAGCTAAAGAGACTACTTCAAATGGGTAAAATTATCATAAGCGTTGGCAAAGCCACTGGTATTGACCAAATCTCGTCGAGACCATTCAAAACATATTATAATAAAAATTCGAAAACACGTGTGCAAATTCTATGATCATTTCTATTGTGATCTTTGTTTTTGTGATCGCTTTTACATAATACAAGATCAAACAACACACATGACTATGATATCAAGCTTTTATCTTTGATCTTTGTTTAATTAGTCATATGTTTTGTTTGATACTTTATTATGCAAAACAGTATCATAGATTAAAACATGGATTAAAACAAATATCAATTTATATGAATGCATATTACCTAAACAAAACATTATCATGGATTAAAACTAAGACATTCAAACAGTATCACTTATTCAAACCTTGCCATAATTAAACAATATCAAAGATCACATAGAAGTATCACATGATAAAAACAGTATCATGGATTAAAATGGTATCAAAATATACTAATTACCTAAACAAAACAATATCATGGATTAAAACAATATCATAGATTAAAGCTAAGATATTCAAACAATATCACGTGTTCAAACATTGCCATAATCAAACAAGATCGCGAGATTAAAACACTATCATAGATTAAAACGATATCAAAATATACTAATTACTAAACAAAAGCAAGATCATGGATTAAAAAAATAATATCATAGATTAAAACTAAGACATTCAAATAATATCACGAGGTTCAAACATTGCCATAATTAATTAAATCAAAGATCAAAGACACACACACACACACACACACACACACACACACACACACACACACATATATATATATATATATATATATATATATATATATATATATATATATTCAAACAAGATATCGCGTAATTAAAACAAGATCATGGATTAAAACATGTTTCAAATGATAGTGAAATATTATGACAAAGTTTCAATCATTAAACCTTGCCATAATTAAACGAAGATCATAGATTAAAACTAAGGCATTAAAACAAAGATCATGGATTAAAACTAAGACATTCAAATATTAGATGATGGAACATTCAAGCTCATATTTACAACAATTCTATGTCCATTTATATTATGATCTTTGTTTTACGTGATCTTATTTTTGTATAATATAGTATCAAATAAAATACCATGACTAAACATTAGATGATGGAACATTCAATCTCCTATTACTGACAATTAGATGGTGGAGCATTCAAGCTCCTATTTACATAAGATAGTAGAGTATTCAAGCTTATATTTACTGACATTCAAGCTCATATATACAACATTCTATGCTCATTTACATTTGTGATCATTGTTTTGTTTAATACAATATCAAATTGCTATTCTATAATACTGAGATCAACAACGGATGTTACCTCATTGTTTATATAACTGGAAAATGCTCATTGTTTACATAAATGCTAAAATACTCAACCCAGGTTAATCATATTGGTCAGCCTCTCTTGCAGCACGGATAGATCAATGCTAACTGTTAAGACATTAAGAATAGAGTACAACCACAGAAGATGAAGAAATAAAAAAGCATACAAACCAAATATAAGGATTCAAACACTGTGACCAAAGTCCATAAAACGTTATTTTTTTAGTTTCACAGCTAACAAAATCTTCACCAAAAAAACTGCCTAAAAAGTGATCCAAAATCTTCACCAAGAAAAGTGCCTAAAAAGTGACACTGTGCCTTAGAAGCACTCGCCGGAGGTCGCCGAAGGTGGAAGCGGTGGTCTCTGGAGGTCGCCGGAGGTGGAGGCGTGCCGGAGGTGGCCAGAGGTTGTCGCCGGAGGTGGCCGGAGGTTGTCGCCGGAGGTTGTCGGCGGAGGTGGAAGAGGTTTGTGGAGTTGAAAGATTGTGTCAATGAAAAATATGGTTAAAAGGGGTGATTTTGGAATTAATATAAAATATTGATGTGAAGTATGACTTAATCACAACTTAAAAAGGTTTTGACCTAATTTGAAATAAGTCATGTGGAGATGACTTATTGGCAATTTTCCCATAAAAAAATATATAAAAAAAATTTGTAAAGTCAAATTGGGCTTAAAAGGTTAAGCCCATTTTCATTGATATGAGTGTGTGTTTGTCGAGAAACTCGACAAACACACACCTAAATTTGTTTTTTTATTTTATTTTTTTTTTAAAATGTATGTGGGTGTTTGTCGAGTTACACGACAAACACCCACTCCTCCACTAAAAATCAAAATGGGCTAAGAGCCCATTTTGAACCTTTTTTAATTATTATTATTTTTAAATATTGGGGGTGTGTATTTAACAAATACACCCCCAAACAATAAAAATGGGGTTTTTTAGCCCGCTTTAAACTAACTTTTTTTTTTAATTTTTTAATTTTTAATTTGGGTATGTATTTGTCGAGGCGCATTTGGACCTTTATTTATTATTTTTTTGTGTGTTTTTTTTTCTATAATTTAGTAGCAAATAGATTTTCATTTAATTTTTTACTATTTAATTTTTTTTTTTTTCTTATAAGCAAATTGAACACAAATGAATTTTTGTTAATCCATGACTAAGCGAAGTTTTGAAATTTTTTTTTTCCCTTTTTCCCCACTTTGCTTCATAATTCGCCAAACTTAGTAAAAAAAAAAAAAAAAATTTTAAATAATTTTTGACTTTCTCCGAAAGTTAAAAAAAAAAAAATTCACAAAAAAAAAAAAAAAAAAATTGTGGCTGCCGCCACCAAAAATATATTTTTTTTTGTGGCTTTCTCGAGTAACTTAATTAATTTTGTTTTGTTTTGTTTTTTTTTTTTGTGGTTACTCGAGAAAGCCTTATTTAAAATTTATTTATTTTTTGATTTTCTCGAGTTACTCGAGAAAGTAAAAAAAAATTTTTTTCTCTCGAGTAACTCGAGAAAGTCATTTGGGAAAATATATATATATATATATTTTAAAATACTAATTTTGCCGAGTTATAAGATAAAGTGGGAAAAAGGTAAAAAAAATTCAAAATTTCACTTAGTCATGGATTAAAAAAATTCATTTGACATAGAAAGCGATCACCGAAAAATATGAAATTTTCAAGGAACATAGAATACTCATGTAGCTACCACATATCAAAATTTGATACTCCGACGGCATATTTCGCTTACTAAAATACTTACGAAACATCCTCTTTGGAATAGGGAGGAAAAAAATAGAAAAAAATCAACAATTAATGATAATGCTTGAACTTTTTGTTTTATGTTATAAACAAATTGTACACATGCAATTTGAAAAATAAATTTTTTAAGTCGATAACATTTGATTTTTTTTTTTTCTAAATAATTTGATAACATTTTATGTTAAATTTGTTCTATAGATTTGTTGTGTAAGCGTTTTATTCAGGTGTATAATAAATTGATTATTGTAATAAATTGACATAATTATTATAATAAATTTGCATTCTCTTTGTGTTATCATAATTGTTAAAATAAAATAAAATAAAATATATTATAATAATTTAATATATCGATCGGTTATATGCTACCAACTACGACTTTAAAAACAAATGTTTTATTTACAATAAATTCATATTAAGTTTTATTATAATTATTAATTATACTAAAAATTGATTATTTTAATAAAATTTATATAATTAGTATAATAAATTGACATAATTATTATAATAAATTTGCATTCAATTTGTGTTATTATAATTGTTAAAATAAAGTATATTATAATAATTTAATATAATATATAATAATTTTATATCATATATAATTTATTATACAATGTTATAATAAATGATAGAGTAAAAAACTATGCATGTGCTTAAATTATCAAAGAACTCAACAAACTGAAATTTGAGATTGTCGAGTTCTTTCAATTATTTATATGAATAAAATGCCACATACCACAAAGTCAAAAATATTTCAAAAATAATGTTGTCGATGGCGTGAGCGGTTAATTTCTAATTCACTATTTTTTTTTTTATAAATTTGATTCTTAAACATACGCAAACATTTATTTAGAATAATCGTAAAAAAAATATAAAAATTTACCTTACAATTCAAAGGTTTTACGGATTAAAATAAAAAAATATATAAAAAAAAATTTGTAAAGTCAAAATGGGCTTAAAAGGTTAAGCCCATTTTCATTGATATGAGTGTGTGTTTGTCGAGAAACTCGACAAATACACACCTAAATTATTTTTTTATTTTATTTTTTTTTTTTAAATATATGTGGGTGTTTGTTGAGTTACACGACAAATACCCACTCCTCCACTAAAAATCAAAATGGGCTAAAAGTCCATTTTGAACCTTTTGATTTTTTTTTTTTTTTTTTTAAATATTGGGGTGTGTATTTAACAAACACACCCCCAAACAATAAAATGGGTTTTTAGCCCGTTTTAAACTAACTTTTTTTTTTTAATTTTTTTATTTTTTAATTTGGGTATGTATTTGTCGGCGCATTTGGACTTTAATTTATTATTTTTTGGTGTATTTTTTTTTTCTATAATTTAGTAGCAAATAGATTTTCATTTAATTTTTTACTATTTTTTTTTTTCTTATAAGCAAATTGAACACAAATGAATTTTTGTTAATCCATGACTAAGCGAAGTTTTGAATTTTTTCCTCCCTTTTCCCCACTTTGCTTCATAACTCGGTAAACTTAGTAAAAAAAAAATTTTTAAAAATTTTTTGACTTTCTCAGTAAAAATAAAATAAAATAAAATAAAAAAATTTTGGTGTCTTTCTCGAGAAAGCCACAAAAAAAAAAAAACAAAGAAATTTTGGTGGCTTTCTCGAGCCACAAAAAAAATATTTTTGTGGCTTTCTCGAGTTACGAGAAAGCCACCAAAATTTTGTTTTTTTTTTTGTGGCTTTCTAACTCGAGAAAGCCTTGTTTAAATTTTTTTTTTTTTTTTTTTTTGACTTTCTCGAGTTACTCGAGAAAGTCATTTAAAATTTTTTTAAAAAAAAAAAATACTAATTTTGCCGAAGTTATATGACAAAGTGGGGAAAAAAGTAAAAAAAAAAAAATTCAAAATTTCACTTAGTCATGGATTAAAAAAAATTCATTTGACATAGAAAGCGATCACCGAAAAATATGAAATTTTCAAGGAACATAGAATACTCATGTAGCTACCACATATCAAAATTTGATATCTCGACGGCATATTTCGCTTACTAAAATGCTTACCGAAACATCCTACTGGAATAGGGAGGAAAACAATGGAAAAAAATCAACAATTAATGATAATGCTTGAACTTTTTGTTTTATGTTATAAACAAATTGTACACATGCAATTGAAAAATAAATTTTTAAGTCGATAACATTTGATTTTTTTTTTTTTTCTAAATAATTTGATAACATTTTATGTTAAATTTGTTCTATAGATTTGTTGTGTAAACGTTTTATTCCGGTGTATAATAAATTGATTATTGTAATAAATTGACATAATTATTATAATAAATTTGTATTCCAACTGTGTTATCATAATTTTTAAATAAAATAAAATATAATATATTATAATAATTTAATATATCGATCGGTTATATGCCACCAACTACGACTTTAAAAACAAATGTTTTATTTACAATAAATTCATATTAAGTTTTATTATAATTATTAATTATACTAAAAATTGATTATTTTAATAAAATTTATATAATTAGTATAATAAATTGAAATAATTATTATAATAAATTTGCATTCCAATCGTGTTATTATAATTGTTAAAATAAAGTATATTATAATAATTTAATATAATATATAATAATTTTATATCATATATAATTTATTATACAATGTTATAATAAATGATAGAGTAAAAAACTATGCATGTGCTTAAATTATCAAGGAACTCGACAAACCCGAAATTTGAGATTGCCGAGTTGCTCAATTATTTATATGAATAAAATGCCACATACCACAAAGTCAAAAATATTTCAAAAATAATGTTGTCGATGGCGTGAACGGTTAATTTCTAATTCACTATTTTTTTTTATAAATTTGATTCTTAAACATATGCAGCATTTATTTAGAATAATCTGTAAAAAAAATATAAAAAATTTACCTTACAATTCAAAGGTTTTCTGGATTAAAATAAAAAAAATATATAAAAAAATTTGTAAAGTCAAACTGGGCTTAAAAGGTTAAGCCCATTTTCATTGATATGAGTGTGTGTTTGTCGAGTTTCTCGACAAACACACACCTAAATTTGTTTTTTTATTTTTTTTTAAAATGTATGTGGGTGTTTGTCGAGTTACACAACAAACACCCACTCCTCCACTAAAAATCAAAATGGGCTAAAAGCCCACTTTAAACCTTTTTTAAATTTTTTTTTTAAATATTGGGGGTGTGTATTTAACAAACACACCCCCAAACAATAAAAATGGGGTTTTTTTAGCCTATTTTAAACTAACTATTTTTTTATTTTTTTAATTTTTTAATTTGGGTATGTATTTGTTTGCATTTGGACCTTTATTTATTTATTTTTTTGTGTGTTTTTTTTTTTCTATAATTTAGTAGCAAATAGATTTTCATTTAATTTTTACTATTTTTTTTTTCTTATAAGCAATTGAACACAAATGAATTTTGTTAATCCATGACTAAGCGAAGTTTTGAAATTTTTTTTTCCCTTTTTCCCCACTTTGTGTACCTAATATGCAGTTCTTTCCTACTTGATTATCATACTTGATACTTCACTTTTTGTGTTCGTTCTTTGAAAATGTATTTTAAGATGTGATTCTTTGTTTAATAATCTAATCAGCTTAATAATCGATGAGATACTCTCTGATAAGTACTTACAAATTGAACTTTCCAATATTTTGATATGGTTGTCATTAATGCAAAGGTAATACAGAATCGAAGCTGGAAGCAAGAGAAATTTTTGTCGTACATACTAATATTTTGTGCTAATTTGATCTTTGAAGCATGTTAACTCACTTTTTTTATTTTCTATTTATGTTAGGGTACATACAAAGACCTTTGTGTTCCAAGCGTGACTTAGAAAGTGGGAAAATAGTTGCTTTGAAGAAGGTACGATTTGACAATTTTGAGCTGTGAGAGTGTTTGTTTCATGGCTCAAAAAATAATGATTCTTCAGCCGACTTGACCATCCAAATATTAATAAAGTTGGAGGATTAATTACTTCTCGATTATCATGCGACATATATCACGGTGTTTTGAGAACATGATATCTCAGAGCTATTATCTTGCCCAGACATAAAGTTCAGTGAAGCACATGTTTGGATATTTATGTGGAAGGATATATTTTTCTCTCTGTGAGCACATTGGATTAGAACAATCTAATTTTGATTACAATGGTGATTTGCACCTTAGATGACACTAGATCAGAAAATTGAATATCTTGTAATATTTGGAAGCATGTTAGATTTTAATACTTAAAATTATTTACAAGGAAAAATTGAGGATTTTTGTGCAGCTTTGAGAGTTCATGCGTGCATATCTAAGATGATTCACTGAAAATGCTAAGAGTTGTATTATTTTTTGTCGCTGCTTCTGGAGAACTGATTATTAAGCTTATTAGATTATTAAACAAAGAGTTAGAATTTTTTAACTTAGCAAAGGCATGGGACAATTAGAAATAAAATCCCACCATTGGAACAACATAACTTTACAAAAATTAATGAGTTCATTATTTGACAAGTACACAAAAATATTTAAATTCTATCAAAATTATATTAACACAATCGCTTTTAATTAGTAGATTATCACGGACAACTTACGTGCATAACACGTACATATAACTAGTATATATATATATATAGTCATTGTTTACACCTGACAAACATGACACAGTATCTCTGTAAATTAAACTCGCCTTAATTACTAAATCTGCATTGTGATATATGTATGCATGTAGCCGTTATAGATGCCACTTCTGTTCATATTAAAATGAGTTGACTAGTATGATGTTCCAGAGACTATACTTTCACAACAATTTCATTTTTACTTGTTGTATTTGCATAGCAAATGTCATACTGGTGCATTTATCAAGGAAAAAACAGGTGTTGATTTACTAACAATGAATTTAATTGAACTGATTGTGCTTTGCAAGAGAAATTGGGGTTGAAGGTTTTACTGTATTTAATGAAGATTAATAATTGTATTGTATTATATTCCATTACAAAATTGCACATTCTTTCTTGATGAGTCATTTGATAGTTGGACCATGATTGTTGCTGGCATACTTGGTGTTTCCTTAAGTAGATTTGTCTTTTAACTTTATCATCTATAAGGCTTAACTTCACTTCTCCAAACTCTGTATAAACTAATTTGTATTTTTGTTTAAATAGAAATCTATCAGGCCAATTCCGCAATCTAGGAAGATGAGCAGCCTCTAATCCTGTTATTTTTGGAAGTGGGATTTTGTTATGTTTTCCTGGAAGAGAAAATGTTGCAAGAGATCTTGTTCATCATCATATCTTGTCATCGACTACTTTTATCTTTTTAAGTTTTACAAGTGGTAGCTAACCACTTTATTTTCAGATTGGACCCTCATTTACTGCCCAACAGCCCATTATGTTCAATCCACAGGCTACACAGATGCCACAGCCATATTTTCATCCAAATGGACCTCAGGTTTGTCCACATTTTACGGAATTAGTGGCTCTGCATAAATTGTTCTACCCTTTTTGGCGTCTAATTATATGGATATTCTACTTATATTTGATACAGTACGGGCAGCAGATGATAATTGGGCAGCCTCGGCAAGTCTTGTACATGCCAACATATCCCCCAGTAAGTTAATTGCGTTATTGTTCTTTCTATTGCTAGCATTATTGTGTTTTGGCAGATATGCACTCTATTATTTGTAAGGCTTTGTAGAACTGTTTTAACAATTCAGGGGAAAACTTCAGCAGAAATTAAATACGCTCATGGCAAATGCCTGTTTTATAACAACGTTTTTATGCAATTAAGCTTCCATATATCTTCAATTTAAAAATCCTATGTTATTTGACTGAATGACCAGCCTAACAGGGTTTTCGGTAGCATATTTTGTTGGCCCACTTTATTAGCTATATATAAGCTCAAAATCGAGCACTTGTGCTTTATTTTTGAGCTTATGGGCTAGAAACAATTTATTGATATAATGTAAATGAGATCTATGTCTGATATCAAGTAAACATTTTATGTTCCTTCAGTATGCTGAATGCCGATGGATTGAAATCAAATTATATCTACTCCATTGTTTATTCATTTATTTATTTTTGCAGGAAATGCAGTACAAAGGAAGAGACTTTTAGACTGTTTGGCAAACTCTATTTTCAGCAGTTCTGTCATTGTCGATAGGCAATAAATTTCTGAGGGTGAACTGCTTGGAAACAATTTTTGGGAAGAGCCGAGCAGCTGATAAATATCCAATGGCTCTGGGAGCCCTTCTGTACCCAGATACAATTTGTTCTTTCAGGCAATGGGAACATACTCTTATAAGCCGGTGCATTGTCCATGTTCCGCTTAATGTTCTAACATAGACTACTTTTTAATTTCTCTCTTGTTTTGGTTTCCTTTATTTAATCCAGTTTAAGATTTGTGGGATTATCGTGTTAATCCCAAAAAATAAAAATAAAAAGGTAAAAAAAGAGCGATTTGTGGAATTATGTGGTGATTAATGTTTTATTTTGGTTTGTTAGTTAAATATCTGTTGAGGCACTTAAACTCGACTTCCAATTCAAACATTTCCTGCCCCACCCCACCCCACCCCACCCACCCCACCCCACCCCACCCCTTACCCCAAATGCACTGGTATTCTGTTGCAATGCTGGTCAAGAATTTAGTTAAGTGGTTATCCTCTCCTTGCGAACTTTTGATGTGTTGATTTACAGTTTAAAAAACTCATAGTTTCTTGAAATTTTTTTATCTCGTTTGTATAGAATGAAGATTTGATCATTTTCCCCTAATTGCTTTATCATATGTTGTGTAGTTACTTAAAGTTTGACTCTATCTCATTAGTACTTATTTTTCATTTGTTGGGAGCATTGACTGATATTGTACTCTTGCTGGTTGTTTTTGCTTTCGATATTTTAACAAATGAAATTGTCTACTTTCCTATAGTTACAAAACAATGTCAGTTCATTAATAAAACTTTCTAAGCAACGTTTTGACATTCTAAACAAAATTTCATTGATTGATTGCTATTCAACATCCCTTCTAGATTGTACGATCCCAGACGTTTTTGTGAACGTTCAGAAAGATTTGATAGAATTTTAAGTTTATCATCTAGTGTAGGTTGAGTAACGTTAGAAAATATAGAAAACAATCTATACATCATAAATAGAGATGACCCCTAATTTCAACTATCAAACCAAGGCGAAAATAGAGTAGCAAGTTTTTTGATATATCGTTTTAGATTTACACAACCAAAAAAGCCATACTAGTAAAAATTAACAAGTGATTGATCATATGAGAAAAAGGATAACGTAATCTGTCTCTCTCATTGCAATCCGAAATGTCTCTGAGGGCAGTCTCCTGCAAGAAAAAAATAGTTCACAATGCAATTAAACATACAGAATTGGGACTCTTTGAGAGTTGTGGTATGTAATAGATGGGATAATGACTTGAAGCTCTTCATTTCCCATGTCTCGTTGTTCTTCTTGAATTTGCATGGCAGATTCTACAATAGGTTGCTGGCAGTGATGTACATCAATCATCTTCAACGTTGGAATATCACAGAAATTGGAAGGGATCTTTTTCAAATTACAATATTTCAACTCTAGTTGCTCTAGTTTGGGGAATGGATCACTTGAGGCATTCCATTCTTTAACAAGTACATTAGATAGTTTCAAGACTTTCAGTTGTTGGAACTCGCCTTCAGTTGTGTTCCATTTATGTCCCTCAAACCTACCGTCTTGTAATTTGAGAACGACAAGGTTCGGCAATCTCCCAATTATCTTTGCTCGTTCCCAAGACATATAAAAAGCTTGCTGTGGTCAATTTTACGAGATTCAATGGTGGCGATCAAATGTTTCTCATGCATAGGAGAAAATGTTAATCTGAGCGATTCAAGCCGATTAAGGAAGCTCAAAAATCGAAATTCTTCGAGAGAGCATTTCAATTTCGAAGATTGGACAAACATCTCAAAATTTTTCCTTCCATTTCATTGGAAATTTTAAGATTAGAAATACTTTGTAGGTTATTTATCCGGAAGATCTCATCCTCGGTTCTTTCGTCGACTACAAGATTTCTTGAGCAAGTGAATAGCCCTCGAAAATCATATGTCTCAAATTCACCATTTCAAGAAGGAAATCGGGTATTTAAACTTCGTACCATTTTGCACATAAAGAAATTCTAGTTTGTGGAACTTTTCCATTTGTGGCACCATAAATGGAATAACCAAATACCTCACATTAACCGATCGTTTAAGTTGAGTTAGAGCGAAAATCTTCGATGTTTTCGTCGACCAAATGTAGATCTTGAGCGTTTGAAGCTGCAAAAGTACATGAGTAAAAGAATGGCCTAATGAGAGATCTTAAATACGGGGAAAAAAGTACATAGTAGCCGGACTATGTTGTTGCTCCTATATAGAAAATAATCGAACAACCGTAGTGGATCGTCATCGGTGATGACAGCGTAATTAGATCATATTATAATTGTCAGCAGTGGCGGCATTGATATGATCATCACAAAGTTCCGCCCATCATTAGAGGCTATAATGAAATGGGAAAAATGGTAAGAGAAAAGAAGAGTCGGAGAACTTACCTTTGGACCTCTTTCGAGAAAGTTTTGTTGTTCACCTATCCTCAAGCACATATCATGCAAGAGATCGTGAACATTACAAGTCTTGACTCTGCCGAGAGATGTTCTTTTGGAAACTTGTATCGGGCTCCTATCAATTAGATCCACAAGATATTCGTAGGCCACATCCTCTCGAGCTTTTTCCCTCTTCTTTCTTTATAAATCCTTCACCAACCCAACGATGCGTCAACTCTTTCACCGACATTTCTTCGTCTTCCTCGAATGCTCCAAAGTAAAGAAAACATGGTTTCAAATGCATTGGTAAATGCTTGTAGCTAAGTTCTAGTATGTTCTTGAACTTGTTTGGGTCTTCGGATATAAGCGAACTCAAACTTATTGCAACTTTGTGCCATAGGTGTTCTTTCATCTCAATTTTTTCAAGAAGCGGTAGCTATCACAACCACTTTGCAAGTGGTAGCCCTTGACAATTCGTTGCAATTTTCTTCCCAATGTCTACCAATTCTTGAGGGCAATGTTCTTTTCGGAACACTTTCCTCTGAAGTAATTCCCAACATTCAACATCGATAGTATAGGAAGTTTATTGACGACACTATGATGCGAAGCTTTTAAACCTACTTCTTTGTGCCGAGTGGTGAATAAGATTACGCTTCCATTTTTGTCGTCTGGAAAGTATCTTCAAAATCATTCCACGCATTTGTATCCCATATATCATCGGCGACAATGAGATATCTCCATTTTATTAAACTTTTGTGGAGTGATTCAACCAAGCTTTCATCATCCATTTCCATAATCTTTTCTTTGTCATTGTCCTTTACTGACCTTAAAATGTCAGCAAATATATTTCTCTTATTATATGTTTGAGAAACAACACACCAAGCACGCTTGTCAAAATGATGGACAACGGAGGGATTATTGTATAGTTTCTTAGCTAAAGTTGTCTTCCCAACTCCAGGCATTCCAAAGATGGAAATAATTTGTAGGTGTTTTGGTCCTCTAACAAGTTGTTCTGCAATTTCAGTCTCCTCAAACCTCACAACAATGTCTTCCAAAATGAGAGGGCCTTTTTCTTGCAACGATACTCGATTCGGTTGGATAGTTTTCGACTTCTACAATGCTAGTGTCAATATTCTTCTTCGTTTCTTTGATACCCATCATGTACGCTTAATCTTGTCCATGAACCGAGGGAGCACGAGGGTGAGATACCGAGCACGGGGAGGAAATGAGTTGATAATATATTCAATTTCATATGCTATGTATACGTGGTTTGTATCAAAAGTTCTTCAAGTTGTGGGTGTTGCTCAACGTTATATACGTGAGTGAGGATCGTAATAAGATTAGCTCCTCGTGGGAGGTTACAATTTGATCGTTCACACCAACAATGCGGTCGACCTTGTGATTGAGTAGGTGAGTGAGATCATCAAGGAGAGAATCAACAATGATGAGTGAAACCACGCGAGTTTCGAGTCGTACAACATGGCATGTTCGAGACTACGATGCAATGCTCCTTGATCTTTGCTTCCACGATGTAGCAGATTCGAAAGTTCCAAATCCATTCTAGGTGCCCGGACTTGATTCCCGACGAAAAAGAATGAATACAAGAAACTTCCAAACTCGTTGAGCACGGCTTGATGTGTGTCAATGGATTGACTTGAGGAGGGTGAAGGGACGGTGTATCCCCAAGAAAGCGAGAAGAAAACCAAGCTTATTCCAAGAACTTCAATTGAACCCTCTCTTGAAACAATGAAATCTGGGTGAATGCGGTGTATCTCTTGTAAAATATGGAGGAGAAAGTCAATAAAGAAATCAACAATTTCATCCGGAGGATTGTAAGTAGAACTCTTTGACAATTCTTTGCTTTGGGCTGTGAAGAATACTCCAATCTCTTGCAATAATAACAATAAAATTTTTGAAAATTCCTTGTAGTCTTGCCTACTTTTAAATTGGCAATACATATACCATCTTTGAAGCCTTAAGATTCTCTAATAATAAATAAATTACTTGGTCATAGTTGGTGCTAAGTTTTTTCTTTGATTTGGAGAGCGGCAAATTGAATGAGGCTTGCATGCCCAGAAAGGTTTCGAAATTTTGTTCTTCATGAGTTCATGATACCAGAAATCCTCGAAATCTGGATCTTCAAGAAATAATGGAATCTCGAGAGAATTGTTGAGGTTTTTTGAGTTTCGGCATCAAAGTGGCCATTGATGACGAGAGAAGGAAGGGGACAGACGGTGTAGGGGAAGAAAGATGAGCGAAAGTGAATGATTATTGTTAGGGTAAGATAGGATAATATTGTTTGTGTATTTTTTTTATTAAGCGAGTTTGATTTGACGATATAAATAAAAACAACGATAAAAACATAAACACAAAAACTCTCTCTCTCTCTCTCTCTCTCTCTATATATATATATATATTTGAAATGTTCTAATGTCCACGAGTGGACAATGTTATGGTGCCCATTTGAACACTTGTCCGGTGGACATTGGACAAGTGAAAAAGTGCCTGTGTGAGTATTAGAAAGGTGTTGATATATATATATATATATATATATATATATATATATATATATATAAAAAGGAAATTACACAAATACCCATAAAATTGAAGGTTTTTTGAAAAATCATCATAAACTATTACAACCGTAAGTAATGTACGGTAAAGAGATAATCAATTCCAATTCCATTCCATAATCAACCGGAAAACATATCCAAATTCTCTACAAACCCAAATTCATAATAAAATCGATCTCTTTCACGTTATTATTAAGGATTTCTCGTTGTTTCTTCTCCAATTCAACACAAAATTAGAATTCAAATTCAAAATTCTCAGGTAATATGCTAAATTTTATTTCTTCTTCATAATTTCTATTTGAATTAGATAATTTTCTGATTTTTGATTGGAGATATTCAATGACATGCTTAGTAAAATGCATACAAATGATTTTGATTTAAATTATCTCATATTTCGATTTCAATGTAGACAAATCCTTCTTTATTCACTTTATTATAAATCATTAGTATTGAGTAAAGTCTTCTAAACATGTTTGTGAATATCAGTTACCAAATACAAGGATGCATACAATGTGTTTGTAAAAATGTCAATATGAATATGGCTTTTTGTTCAAAAAGTGACATGCTATGTCACTTTTTGCTTAAAAAGTGACAGAACATTGTATGCAAGTTAAACAAACAAATTTGAATCAAAATCACATATCTGGTAGATTTAAATAGAGGATTTAACTTCATATATGTTGTGCATTATTGAGTGACATGAATTATTGAGCATGACCAAATATTAATGTATTATTTTTTTTTGTCTTGAATATGAATTGAGGATTGAGTATAGAAAAGTGAGATGCTCGTCACTTTTTACCTAAAAAAATTGATGAACATTATGCAAGTTATACAAACAAATTTGAATCAAAATCATCTACGTGGTTGATTTAAATACTGATTTAACTTGATATTTGTTGTGCATTATGAAATGACATCAATTATTGAACATGACCAAACATTAATGTATCGTTATTTTGCTTTGAATATGAATTGAGGTTTGAGGATAGAAAAGTGACATGCTATGTCACTTTTGTCTAAAAAGTGACATGTTACATCACTTTTGCTCAAAAAAGTGACAAAACAATGTATGCAAGTTAGAGAAACAAATTTGAATCAAAATCATCTATGTGATTGATTTTAATGCAAGATTTAACTTGATATTTGTTGTGCATTATAAAGTGACATGAATTATTGATCATGATCAAACATTAATGTATCGCTTTTTTTGTCTTGAATATGAATTGAGGCTTGGAGATAGAAAATTGACATGCTCATGTCACTTTTGCCTATAAAGTTACATGTTATGTCACGTTTTGCTTAAAAAGTGACAGAACATTGTTTGCAACTTAGACAAACATTAATGTATCGTTATTTGTCTTGAATATTAATTGAGGCTTGGAGATAAAAAAGTGACATGTTCTGTTACCTAAAAAGTGACAGAACATTATATGCATGTTATACAAACAAATTTGAATCAAAATCATCTCCGTGGTTGATTTAAATGCAGGATTTAACTTGATATTTGTTGTGCATTATGAAGTGACATTAATTATTGAGCATGACCAAACATTAATATATCGTTATTTTACTTTGAATATGAATTGAGGCTTGATGGATAGAAAAGTGACATGATATGTCACTTTTTGTCTAAAAAGTGACATGCTCTGTCACTTTTTGCTCAGAAATTGACAGAACAATGTATGCAAGTTAGACAAACAAATATGAATCAAAATCATCTATGTGATTGATTTTAATGCAAGATTTAACTTTATATTTGTTGTGCATTATGAAGTGATGTGAATAATAATATTGAGCATGATCAAACATTAATGTATCGTTTTTTGTCTTGAATATGAATTGAGGCTTGAGGATAGAAAAGTGACATGCTCTATCACTTTTTGTCTAAAAAGCGACACATGGTTTGTCACTTTTGCTCAAAAAGTGATGAGATCAATGTATGCAAGTTAGATAAACAAATTTGAATCAAAATCATCTATGTGGTTGATTTGAATGCATGATTTAACTTGATATTTGCTGTGCATTATGAAGTGACATGAATTATTAAGCATGACAAAATATTAATGTATCGTTTTTTTGCTTGAATATGAATTGAGGCTTGGGGTTTGAAAAGTGACATGCTCTGTCACTTTTTGTCTAAAAAGTGACATGTTATGTCACTTTTTGATTAAAAAATGACAGAACATTGTATGCAAGATAGAGAAACAAATTTGAATAAAAAATCATCTATGTGATTGATTTTAATGCAATATTTAACTTGATATTTGTTGTACAGTATGAAGTAACATGAATTATTGAGCATGATCAAACATTAATGTATCGTTTTTTTGTCTTGAATATAAATTGAGGCTTGGGGATAGAAAAGTGACATGCTATGCCACTTTTTGTCTAAAAAGTGACAAGGTCTGTCACTTTTTGCTCAAAAAGTGACAGAACAATGTATGTAAGTTAGAGAAGAATATTTGAATCAAAATCATCTATGTGGTTGATTTGAATGCATGATTTAACTTGATATTTGTTGTGCATTATGAAGTGACATAAATTATTAAGCATGACCAAATATTAATGTATCGTTTTTTTTTTGTCTTGAATATGAATTGAGACTTGGGATTAGAAAAGTGACATGCTACGTCACTTTTTGCCTAAAAAGTGACATGCTATGTCACTTTTGTTTAAAAAATGACAAAATATTGTATGCAAGTTAGAGAAACAAATTTGAATAAAAAATCATCTATGTGATTGATTTTAATACAAGATTTAACTTGATATTTGTTGTGCATTATGAAGTGACATGAATTATTGAGCATGACCAAACATTAATGTATCGTTTTTTTGTCTTGAATATGAATTGAGGCTTGGGGATAGAAAAGTGACATGCTATGTCACTTTTTGCCTAAAAAGTGACATGGTTTGTCACTTTTTGCTCAAAAAAGTGATGAACAATGTATGCAAGTTAAAGAAACAAATTTGAATCAAAATCATCTATGTGATTGATTTGAATCTGAGGATTTAACTTGATATTTGTTGTGCATTATGAAGTGATATGAATTATTAAGCATGACCAAACATTAATGTATCATTTTTTTGTCTTGAATATAAATTGAGGCTTGGAGTTAGAAAAGTAACATGCTCTGTCACTTTTTGCTTAAAAATGACAGAACATTGTATGCAAGTTAGAGAAATAAATTTGAATCAAAAATCATCTATGTGATTGATTTTAATACAAGATTTAACTTGATATTTGTTGTGCACTATGAAGTGACATGAATTATTGAGCATGATCAAATATTAATGCATCGTTTTTTTGTCTTGAATATAAATTGAGGCTTGGGGGATAGAAAAGTGACATGCTCTGTCACTTTTTACCTAAAAAGTGACATGGTTTGTCATTTTTTTGCTCAAAAAGTGACACAACAATGTATGCAAGTTAGAAAAACAAATTTGAATCAAAATCATCTATGTGGTTGATTTGAATGCAGGATTGAACTTGATATTTGTTGTGCATTATGAAGTGACATGAATTATTAAGGATGACTAAACATTAATGTATCTTTTTTTGTCTTGAATATAAATTGAGGCTTGGGGTTAGAAAAGTGACATACTCTATCACTTGTTGCCTAAAAAGTGACATGCTATGTCACTTTTTGCTTATAAAATGACAGAACATTGTATGTAAGTTAGAGAAACAAATTTGAATCAAAAATCACCTATGTGATTGATTTTAATGCAAGATTTAACTTGATATTTGTTGTGCATTATGAAGTGACATGAATTATTGAGCATTATGAAGTGACATGAATTATTAAGCATGATCAAACATTAATGTATCGTTTTTTTGTCTTGAATATGAATTGAGGCTTGGAGATAGAAAAGTGACATGCTATATCACTTTTTGCCTAAAAAATGACATGGTCTGTCATTTTTTGCTCAAAAAGTGATAGAACAATGTATGTAAGTTAGAGAAGCAAATTTGAATCAAAAGCATCTATGTGATTGATTTGAATGCGAGGATTTAACTTGATATTTGTTGTGCATTATGAAGTGACATGAATTATTGAGCATGACCAAACATTAATGTATCGTTATTATGACTTGAATATGAATTGAGACTTGGGGATAGAAAAGTGACATAGTCTGTCACTTTTGCTCAAAAAGTAATGAGAACAATGTATTTTATTTTTCTCGCTTTGTCGGACACGTTTTCTTTTCTATACCGGCCTAGTCACATGAATCTACAGTAGCGAACACCGCTCCTCGTGGTAATTGCATTTACTTGCTCCTTTGGATTGACTTGGTATTGCTTGGCCATGTGCTGGTTGTCTCTCGATCAACAATTTAGCTAACCGCCTTAATCGATTTTCCATATTCTTGATAGCAACATCTTGTCTTTTTCGCATCTCCTCCTGTCTTTTACGCATCTCATTCAATTCGGTGATGACTTCTTCCGATCCTCCTTTTTCTCTTGTGGCATTCCACGATTTGGTGGATTTTGAATATTTTGAGTGTTGCCATATGTGATTTGGGTGCTAGTATAAATCTAATGCCTTACTCTATTTTTAAGCGACTTGGTTTAGGTGAAGCAAAGCCAACAACAAGATATGCTGCGACTTGCAGACGAGAACAATCAAACGCATACAGGAGAATAGTTGAAGACATATTGGTGAAAGTGGGCAAGTTCATATTCCCTGCGATTTTATTATTACGGATATGTGTGAAGGCAGGATGTACCACTCATTTTGGGTCGACCTTTCTTGGCTCTTGGTCGGGCGAAGAATTGATGTTCCAAAAGGAGAACTTATCTTTGAAAGTGAATGATGAACACATTACATTCAATGTGTTCAAAGCAATTAAATTTCCAAGCTCTTGATTCTGCTTGAGATTGATGTCATTGACCGAAAGGAGGGAGCTTGGATGATAAAGTTGTTACCCAACACCGGGAGGCACCACCGAGAAGAAGAATATGTGCGGAGAAGAGGAGTTTCATCCGTCTTACGTGACCAAAGGCGATGAAGAAGGTGAAATTTTCTTGGTTGAATTCGAGCATGACGGCAAAACAAAATCATATCAAGTATGATAAAGGAAAGATCAAGCTCGGAAGGTAAATAAAAATTATACTGAGAGTTGATCAAAGCAAGAAGAGCGGGGCCTCCAAAGATTTATTCAAAGTGTCTTGGCGATCACCACGACAAAGTCAAGCTAATGACTTTAAAGAAGCGCTCAATGGGAGGCAACCCATTTTTCTACCCTTTATTTAAATTTCGTATTATTTCAATTTTAGGATTTCAATTGATAATTTACACATTTTAGGTTTCTAGCATTTAAAGTAGGTTTTTAATTTTTAAGTTTTGAGGCTACAATCATCGTCATCTTGCATAAGTACGTTTTTCCATTAATTTAATTTAAAAAAAAAAAAAAAAATTATTATTATTATTTTCGTTTTCCAAAAAAAAAAAAAAAATTATTTTATTACTGTTAATAAATTATTTTTCTTTTCTTTTTAGGGTTACAACCTAAGGACTGGCTGGATGACATTCAAGCAAAGATTTGTCGACCAACTTGTACAGATCTCTCCACCAATTGTTCATACCATACTTCTTCTTCAGCACCATCCGATCCACATCTGGGTAGTCTCTGATCTTTATATACTCCTTTAAATTATTTTTACATTGGGGACAATGTATCTTTCAAGTTTGGGGGTAGTGAAAAATTGTTTGGTCTGATAATAATACTTGATATTGATTGTTAAATTATTTAAAAAAATAATAAAATAAATAAATAAATAAATAAATTATTTAAATTTAATTGTTTTCATGTTTGTGTGATATGAATAGCTTTGCCGGCTAATAATGAATTTTTAAAATTTTTTTGATGTAATCCATGACTTGTGAACAGATTATTACTATTGGTTAAATATGAGACTATTTGACCATGTTTGATATTGTGTTGTGTCGGCCAGTTAAAATGATTTTTAGCTATGTTGGTGCACTTAAGTTGAAAATAATAGGATACCTGTTTAAACATAAAAATCATCCGTATCTCGAACAAATAACCAATATAGTGAGAAAGTGTGGTAATTAAAGCGTGATAGTGGCTATCTAGGTTATGATTGATTCCATGTATGTTGAAAATTTGTGTGGAGCACTTTAGACCGATTAGAGGAAACTAAGTAATGACCGAATGTTAGGAATCTAATCCTCACGCATGAACTTATTGCACGCAAGAAACAAAAATTATTATTATTTTTGCTTAACTCTTTCAGTAGCCTAATTGACTTGAGTGAAAAGGTCCGTAGGGGTTTCTCAAAACACGATGCCCTAAGGTTCGAAAGACACGAGAGTCATCGACATCAAGCTCGTTACATGAGTCATTTAGAAAGCTTAATGGACTGAGTTTTGTACTTTATTAATATCTTATAACTCCTTTCGTAGCCTATTTGACTTGAGTGAAAAGGTCCGTAGGGGCTTCTCAAAAAACGATGCCCTAAGGTTCGAAAGACCTAGGAGTCATCGACCTCAAGCTCGTTACATGAGTCATTTAGAAAGCTTAATGGATTGAGTTTTGCACATAAGATCTATATTAAAAAATAAAAATAAAATTATTTATTTATTTAAATTTAATTTTTATTTCGTCAAAAAAAAAAAAAAAAAAAATTCTTTGCAAAGTAAATTTGGGGATTAGATAACTAATGGGTTTGACTTATTTAGTAGAAACTTTCTAGTCGAGAGTGCTCATAAATTGGAGAATCTTCATATACTTAGGTTGTCACAATTTTTAGTTTTCTCAACCAGCCTCGAACAAGAAAATAATGAGCGAAGTGTTACCTTTGAACCAAAATCTCGGGATTTGAGAGAAAACATCATTTTGGGGGAAGTGTACCTTACGAGAGGGAAAAGAAAAGTTGACCCAGTGGTTGGGCTATCACCACCATAGAATTTAAGTTAATCAGATTAACGGGTCTCACACATGTATCAAGTATGGTTTGAGTATAATCACATTTGCAATAGTAATACCTGAACACTCGTCATGAATTATAAGTTTTTCTTTTTGCAAAAGTCAAGCAAGAACGACAAGCTATTTATATTGTGAATTGTGTTATTACTTATTTCTTTAAGTGCATGATTGTTTTAGCTAGTTTATTCGGGGACGAATAAAAGTTCAAGTTTGGGGGTATTTGATAAGTACTATTTTGTACTTACCTAGGCTCAAAAAGGGATGATTATTAGTACTTTTAGTTGTTTTCAGTTTAATTGCATGTTGTTTTCTTATTATTTTAGGAAATAATCAAAGTCAAGTGTAAATGGGATGAAAAGAGCGCAAAGAGAAGAAAAGATGACTAAATTGAGCAGATAAAGAGACTTGAAGGACTTGGGATGCAAATATGAAAGGAAGAAAATCAAGAAGGCGTCCAAGATAACCATGCGATCGCATGGTTATCCAATGGTGCTTGATCGCAATATAATAAAAATTCAGCGAGAATGTAAAACCATAGAACCATGCGATCGTTGAGGTTCTAAACCATGCGATCGCATGGGCATACGAGGCACCGGTTGGCGGTTTTCGATGGGATTGAAACTCTACACTTCCAAGATAAAACAACAACTTAAACACACGTCTTGGAGTCTTTTGAGAGCATTATAAAAGGCGGATGATAGCCATAACAAAAGAGACGAATTTTGGAAACAAGATACAAGAGGAGAATCGAGGATCAAGGCTCGGGATTGAGGATTCTTCAGCCGGAGTCACGGGTTGTAATTATTTCTTCTTCTTTTTCTTTTTTTTTCGCGGATCATGATGAAGTCAATTATTGTCATAATTGACGAAATCATGTCCGACTAATTTACTTTTTTCTAGGATGAACGATGAAACCTCATGATTTTTAATTAATTAGAAGTTTTTTCTGTTTTAGTAATTAATTGCTTTTGGGTTGATTATTCTTTATGCGCTTTTCTATTATTTTAATGCACGATCACCATTAGAATATATTGTGATCTATATTGAAGTCGAGAGATTCAATATAGATTAAGCACGTGTATTGAATAACATAGGGTCCAATAATAGATAGAGATTACTATTATGCTTTATGAAATCTATTGAGGTATTCACGAGATTTTAATGCATGTGTTTATGTTTGAAGCTTAATTAGAGATAATGAAGTTCGCATAACATATAGAATTGATTGACCATCGAGAGAGGCTTTTGATTAATTTAGGAACACTGATTTTCAATCTATGGTAATTATAAGCTAAAACAGTTAAACAGATATTTGATTAAGGAAAGTGTTGGTGAATTCGCAAATCCTAGAGTTAGTAGATCTTGAATTCGTTCTTGCCTTTTTAAAGTTACTTATTGTTATTTTTAGTTTTAATTAAAATAGTTAAATTAGTTTAGAATCAAAAATCAAATTGAATCTGTGTTTCTTTTATTGTTAAAATTTAGGTTATAAATTAATTGGTTAAATTAATATCTGGTCCTCGTGGGTTCGACACTCTATTTATCACTTTATTACTTGTCAACGATCCGTCCACTTGCGGGATTATAAATCGCACAACAGCAAGTTAGATAAATAAATTTGAATCAAAATCATCTATGTGGTTGATTTGAATGCAGGATTTTACTTGATATTTGTTGTGCATTATGAAGTGACATGAATTATTGAGCATGACCAAACATTAATGTAACGTTATTTTGTCTTGAATATGAATTGAGGCTTGGAAATAGTAAAGTGACATGCTATGTCACTTTTTGCTTAATGATACATCTATTGAAGATGATCAAACATTAATGTATGATATGTCGGTGTTTTTTTTGCAGATATAGATAAAATCAATGTATTCATCCATTATGGATAGTAAACTTTATAACACGTCTAATGGATTTAAAAGTTGTTAAACAGTAATTCAAGATAACAAGTTAAATATGGTGTTAGAAATTGAATTTAATAATTTTAGATATCAATATTATTAAAATACTATTTAATATCAATTTGACTAGTTTCATTCGTAAAATTAAAATAAAAAAAGATCACCAAAAATTGAAATGTTGTGGTGAACCTTAAGTAATTGTTTTTATATAAAAAAAAATTTAAAAAAACCGAAATATTTTAAGAAAAACTTGGGGATGAATTTGATTATGCATTGGTTCCAACTCCCAATTAACTGTAAAAGGCATCTCCATATTTTAATATCCGTATTTTCCAATTTCTTAACTTTAAAACCATACATGGTCTAATTTTCACTATTAAAAATTAAATAAGGTTCATATATTAGTTGTGAACTATAATTACTGTAATCTAATGTATTCAAAATAATCTTTTCGTCTCCATGATTTGAATTTTAATCCGATAATAAAAAAAGTTACAATTTTTCCATTCATTTTTTTAAATCCATTTTTTATTTCTTTCATCTACGTAAGGCGAAAAAAAATTGAGATTGTCTTTTCACCTTCATATTTAATTTAATTTATTAAATATTTACAAATTTTAAATGTACATTTAATAGATTGTTAAAAATTTAATATACAATAATAATGAACAATAAAAGAGTAACAAATAAATATTAAAAGATAATTGTATTAATTTAAGTACAATTACAATTAGAGATAAGTTTTATATAGTGATAATACCAACAATAACTTGAACCCAGTTAAGACCTTTGGTGATTTAAACTTTGATGATTGAAGAACTATTGATATCAATTCTTATAATATTAATGATCTCTGGGGTCAGATTTTACTGAAGAATAAAATTAATAATTACTAATTTTATTGTGAGAAAATGTAATGATTGACTACATAATATTGTACATTTGTGGGAGTAGTAGTTCTTTTGTGAACAATATTCTTTGTGTATGTTCTCTTTTATTAGACTCGTTTGATTTAACGATGTAAATAAAATGTTATAAATGTGAGTAAAAAATAAAAATTAAAGAAGTGTCAATACTTGTCTATGTTGTAAGAATATTGTTGATGGATAGAATAAGAATATTGTTGACAGACGAGAAATAAGATGAGAAGAATGTTCTATATATATTAATTAAATTAAATTAAATTAAAAATGAAAAAAATTTCACACGTTAGTTCTAAACTATTGTATATGTTTGGTGGAGGTTTAAAGATTTTGAAAAAAATTGGTAAAATTTGTTGTTGAAAAGATGATAAAAGTTGTAGGTTCCACAAAATATATAGTTGAAAATAAATTTGAGAAAAAGAATTTTTAAAAAAAAAGAACTGAACCAAACATGCTCGTAATGATTGTAATTTAATGTATTGAAAATAATATTTTTATCTCTATTTCGGTTTTGACAACTATGATTTGAATTTTAATACGATGATAAACAAAGTTACAATTTTTCTCATTCATTTCTTTTTTTTTGATTGAAACTTATTTCTCATTCCTTTTATCTACTTAATGCAAAAAAATAAAAATAAAAAATTGAGAGCATCTTTTCACTTTCATATTTTAATTTAATAGATTAAATGTTTAAAAAATTCAATTGTATATTTAGTAAATTGTTGAAAATTTAATGTACAATAAAGAAAATAAAATATTAAAAAATAATTATACATTAATGAATACTAAAAATGAATATGGAATTTTAAAAAGTTTGTAAGAGTAGAATGGTCCAAAAATATTTCTTCATTTAAGAAATATTAAAAAATAATTATACATTATTAATGAATACTAAAAAGTGAATATGGAATTTTAAAAAGTTTGTAAGGGTAGAATGGTCCAAAAATGTTTATCCCTTTAAGCTCCTTTTATATTAAAAAATAATTATACATTAATGAATACTAAAGATGAATATGGAATTTTAAAAAGTTTGTAAGGGTAGAATGGTCCAAAAATATTTCTCCATTTAAGAAATATTAAAAAATAATTATACATTATTAATGAATACTATAAGGTGAATATGGAATTTTAAAAAGTTTGTAAGGGTAAAATGCTCTAAAAATGTTTCTCCCTTTAAGCTCATTTTATATTAGTATAGATAATGTTACTTCATATTTGTTTTATACGGAAATGATTGTTTCTTAATTATAGTTAGTTTTGCTTGGTGATACACGTTTGTATGCTCTTGGATTCGTTTTCCAACAGGAGAAGGAGAAGAAGCCAGCCAAGAAATTGTCACCGGAATTAGTAGTGGGTAGTGGGTAGTGGGTGGTGGCTGGTGAGGTTTTGGTGGAGAAGAAGTTTTGGGATGGGTTCTTGGTTGGAGAATTAGAAGTGAATGAGGGGTTTGTTGTAATTTTTGCTTTTTTTTTGATTTATTTTTCTATTCTTTTTGTTTTAATTTGAAAAGGGTAAATTGACCATTTTAAGTAAATTTTGACCATTTAACGGCCAAACTAATGATTTTTTTAACAGAAGGACTTTGCTCGCGTATTTTTTAGAGGTTAAGGATCCGGGAGTTAGAAATGAAAAGTTTGAGATCCCATCGTCACAATGTTCAAAAGTTCGGGACCCCAGTGCTATTTACCCCAAAATAAATTTGTTGCATACACCGAATTTCAAGGTCATTACTCATTCCCACACAATTTCCAGAACTGCCCTCCAATCACACGAATTGCACATCAGTCATCTTGTGAGGGCAGTTTGGTAATTCTGAACTTTCACATGGTCAACAATGACATGACATTGTCAGGGATGGAGCCCAAAAGCTGAATTGAGAATTGGGATGTAATAAAAAAACAAAAAGTGAATTTTTTTTTCCTTCTAAATTTGATTTCAGGAGATTTTGAACAAGATATCATCTATAGACAATTTAAATTAATTGAGATGTAATATTATTTAGTAATGTTCTAATATAGAGTACTTTTTTAATTTTTCTCTTGCTTTTGGTATTCTTTATTTAATCTAGTTTAAGATTTGTGGAATTTAATCGTGTTACTTTATCTTTTGTATCGTCAAAAAATGTTCTTGATGAGTTGATAATATTTTAGATCTTTAGAAATCTCAGAAAACATGGCCCGTCTTGACATATGAAGTTTGTTCATTATAATATTTATGTTCTTAATTTTTTTTTTGTGTCAAATTTTTATCTTCAACTCCCATTAATTAAAGATATTATTTACAAATAAAAAAAAGTTGTCACTATAAAATGTCTTATGGAGGAAATTTCCTCCATTATTATATTTTGTAACATAAAATTTTCCTTTCCACCTAATCCCTGTCCCTAACTGCATTGTGGATTTCACAATCACACTAATTAAATATAAAAAGAAAGGATTTATTTTAATGTTCAATAATTACCTTTTAACTAATCTCTGTCACTAAATGCATTGTGGATTTCACCATCTTCTCAATAAGACTATCTCTCCCTCTCTATGTTCTTATATCAAATCCTTTATAAGATTCAGCATCAACTTTGGTCTTGTCTAAACCTCTGTGATTGTTGGCTGATTTAGTGAAAAAGATATGGTAATGAGTTGTGTACAAGTCCAAAGCCTTGGACAAACCTAATTACCAGTGTTATTTCTTGATTATCGACGAATTATGTATCATAATCGTATGTTTTCTTGTGGTGATTGGCATTTGTTTGTTGCGAAATCTAATTATAATGCAATGCATGAAGATTATTTTGGACCGTAAACACTTGATATTGTGTTTACATCTCTTACAACTGGTGGGGAGGATGAGGAAGGGAAGAGTTGTTTTTTTTTTTTAAAAAAAAAAATTATTTTAAACGATAGAATATAATAAATTATTTTTTTTCTTTGTTAAGTTTGTCAAATTTAAATTATGAGTATAATTTTTTTGTTAATTAACGGACACTGGATAAAATTTGTACACACTCCAAATGTCCTTTTGGTGAACATCATTAGAAATTTTGAGATTTGATGACATATTTTTTTATTATTTTAAGTAAAATCTGTAAAGGTAAAAATAAAAAAAATTTAAGTTGCCAAAGTTTAATATTCATAAGGTGCAATGTATGAAAAGGCAAAGGAGAAACTGATTCTGATAGAATTTGGGCCCGACTAGGGAGGACAAAAGGGTCGGGCAGCCCGTGGGCCCGTGAAAAGACGTAATGTTAATCTAAGTTATAAGACACATTAACTTCTATTATTACATACTAATGGGTTCTACTTTCAGAAAATATGAAATTTGTCTCTCAATAAATTTTTTATTAAAGACAGTCATTCAGTAGTAACATTTTATTACAATGCCCTCACATTTAGACAAAGTTGACAAGGGCAACAAGAGTGTTTAAATGGATTAGACTTTAGAGGGCATTTTAGAATGTTTGAAATTCGTGCAAAAAGAGTGAAAAAAAAAAAAAAAACAGAGAGAGAGAGAGAGAGAGAGAGAGAGTATCTAAATGGACTAAAAACTCGTCAACTTTGTTTAATTTGACCAGATTAATGTCTAGAAGGTCCAAACATCAAAAAAAAAAAAAAAAAAGAAAAAAAAAGGAAGAATTTGTTAACACTTTTAAAGAGAGAAAAAGTGTATTTGCTAAAACTTTCAAAAATTAACTTTATTTACAAATCCAAAAAGTGGTGGGTAAAATTCATTTTCTCACTATAAAATGTCTAACGGGGAAGTTTCTTCCATTATTATATTGTCTAATACTTCATCCGTCCCATAAAGATAAGCTCATTTTTTTTTCACATAGATTAAAAATTTCATTTAATATAATTGAAATTATAAAATTTTACACACTTTTCCTATTATACCCCCACTTAATATTAGTCATTCATGAATATAATAAATTTAAATGCTCATTAAATTATAATTGGAATGCAAATGAAATTGAATTGTATTATATTGAAATAATAATGAAATCAATTATTGACTTTGTTATTGGGAGATGGGTGTTTTCTAGGCAAAGGCGGAGACGGCCAACTTGGGATATATTAGAAAAAAATAATTTAATACACTCTCTACAAAATAAGTGGTCTATAATTTAGGATAGATTAATAAAGAAAACAAGCAGATGAAGGGAATAGATAATTTCCGTTCCACCTAATCCCTGTCTCTAATTGCATTGTGGATTTCAAGCTAGTTTAATTAATACCATATCTTGTACAACACAAGTTTATCCCCAAACTTGCCAAGTTCTCAAATCTCTTTTAAGATGGTATGCAAAAATTAGGGGTGGCAAAGTGCTGAGTTGCTTGTCGGCTCGTGAGATCTCAACCCATGGGACGCTCGGCTTGTTCTTGCATGGGCTCGGATTTTACCTAGGCGAGCCAAGAGGAGCTCGGCCCCTAAGGCTAGTGGACTTTATGGGCCAGCCCTAATCTGTATTGTAGCGTGTTACATAAATATGCTCATTTTGCAGCCTGTCAACATTGGTAGGACCATTTTTATTAGTTTTTAAAGAAAATTAAATTCTATTTAAAAAGAAGGAAATTTGGCAGATATGGTCCTTAGAGTCTCTGATCTGCTGCCCCCAGTGGGAAGATTTCATCTTGCTTACTTTGTTGTCGACGTGTGACCGCTGATTAAAAAAATTTTTTTTCAGATCATCACACACGCCGACAAGTCGACGCAAGAAGTGATTTCCCCTCACTTTGAGGCAGGAGATCTTTCCCATGGTCCTTAACCTCTTTATCTTTGGTCACGGAAATTGTTTGTTTTTTGACATATACGTCTCTAATCTTTGTGTTTTGTATGCGATTGGTCATTATTTCACGAATATATCCTCAATTTTAATAAAAATTTGCGAGTTAGGTTCCTAAATTTTACAAAAGGTACAAATGAGTTTGGTAAAAATAGGCTCTTGAATATCGTGCACAAAAATTGATTGCATGCTTCAAAAACTTCCTTGTTTCACTAATTATATATATGATATATACCTACCATGTCCAAAAGAAAGAAGAATAAAATAAAGTGGATATGATTTTCATTTTCCATGTCTCTATACGTACGTGTAGGGTTTGAGGTACCAAAGTTGAATATTTTGCGACCCACTCATTATGCACTTTCACATAAATATAGCGACCCTCGCGTTATCATGTCCCATGTTAATGTATTTAAGTGAATGATGTAATGTGTGAAAAGGGTAAGGGGAAATCAACAATTGAATAATGAAAATGAGATGTTTTTATTGACTTTTGATAAGTTTAATTTTTACACTTATTTTAGGCCTTGGATTTATCCATCTGTGGGTCGTTTGGTTCGTGTTGCTATTGATTTCGTTTTGTTTTTGTTTGTTTTGGGATCGACACGTGTGCCTAGAGGGAATTGTAACATGGTTTTGTAAGAACGATACTAGACTTATCACTAAATTATTTGTCGCAATATTGTGCATTTATTATTCGACAAACAACTTTTTGCTTTTGCTTGAATTATTGAGTTGTTGTAATGTTTGATTTCCTTCACGGGCCAAAATTGGTGAAGTCATTATAGCGACTAATACATATAAAAAATGACCCTCGTTTGGTCGCATTATAAAAAGAATGAATTTCTTTCCAACTAATCACTGTCCTTAAATGAGTTAATTCATTATTATATTGGATTAGGTAATTAATTATAAGTGATGATAATAGGAACAACTAGCAACCTTTGCCATCTGACTGATTAGTTATTATTGTCTATTCATTGTGGATTAGTGTCTTATTTCTTTATAAAATTAAAGAGATTTTAAGCGCGTTCATCTATTTTCACGGTCAAACTGCAACAATAAGTTAATAAAATGGTGGGGCTTGTCGTCTACGATTTGGATTTAGTAACATTATTATAAGGAAAAACAAACTCTTTTTTTTTTTTTTCTAAGATAATAAGTTTCAATCAAATTGGCTTTCTTTAATTACAAGATAAGTGAATGGTGCTAGAAACACTAATCATCATCATCAATAACATTTTGGGTTAATGTCAGCAACGTTAGCTGAAGTTTGTTAAAAATTTCAAAATAGTTATTAAAATAATTTTTTTTACAGTAGTAATCATTAAAGTTTATAATGGTTATATCAATAGTCAATCTGTTAAAAACGTTAACCTAAAATCTTACATGTTACTGTTATATTCTAACAACCCAGTGACTATTGTTGAAATTTACTCACACATTGTTTTTTTTAAACGAATAATAGGTTTTCACAAAATATGGGTTCTATTTTTGTCATTGCAATTTCTTAGGCACGTACAAATCCATTTTTCTATAATTTTAAAAAAAAACAGCAAACAAAATATCATACCAAATTATCAAATTTTCTAATTCATCACTAGACATATATCTTTGTTTGGAGCTTAAAACCTATATGCCTCAACACTTTGAATACAACTTTCCCAATGAGCTCATGAAATTTTTTTGACTCTTTAATTAAAGGTATAATTATATTAATCGTCCCCATATTCTTTCAAGTTTGTAACAATATCATCCTCATTCAATTTTATTTGCAGATATCTTCATCATCCTTTCATTTATTCGTAGTCCCCAAATGACTTTTTTGACATTTTTGCCCTTGACTTAAATAAATTAAAATGTAAGAAAAATAAAATACAATAGAAAAATATTAATTGGGACCCTAACCTTTTTGTAGTAATTATCTTAGCTTAATTTAAATTTGTAGATATATTTTGTTTTTGTTCAAGGACGAATAAATATTTAGTTTTAAGGTATTTGATAAGTGTATTTTGTGCACTTATTCGGGCATTTAAACTAAGCTTTGATCCCATCATTTTGTGAATTTTTTACTTAATTTAGTGTGTTCTTCTTTTTATTTCAGTGTTGGACCCGTCTACAAGAAATTGGAGAAGAATAGATGAAAGAGCAATAAATTGAAAGATGTTTCAGAAGTAAGAGGATCAAATTGCACTTAATTGTAGCTTGAAGGACCATTTTGGAAGTTATTGGAAGGTTTGAGAACTAAAATAATCAAAATATAAAGTTGGAGGATTAAAAGTACAAATTTGAAAAGCTTAAGCTGGGCGACCGCCCAGCACCTCAAACAAATAGCAAAGAAGAATAATCATCCCTAGGCGATCGCCTAGTGTAAAATGTCGTGCGGATTTTTTGTTCTTTTTTGTGTTTGACTTCAATTAGGAAACCTTTTGGGACGTGATTTTACTGAATTTTTGGAATCCTTTTAGGCACTAATATGGAACTATAAATATGAGCTTTTAACTCATAATCGGAGAGCCGAATTTTGAGAGAAAAAGAGACGAAACAAGACTCGAAGATTGAAGGAATATCAAGATTCATTCTTTCAAGGATTGAACAAGATCAAGTATTTCAAGTTTTCTTCCTATCACGAGGATGACTTTTATATTTTCTTTTTTGCTTTCTTTTTTTTAGTATGCTATGCTAGATTATTTTGTGCTAGGATCATGATAAAACTTGTATCATGAATCTTTAATTCTTTGAACGTAGTTTTGATATTCAAGAACTTTTTAAATTTTGAATAATTAATAATGATTTCTTTTTCTCTATAACTATATGCGCAATAGTTATATGAGTTTTGTGGCTTATCTTATTATCGAGAGATTGAAAATAAGTTAAACATAGTATCAATTATCGTAGAGTCCGATAAAGGATAGAGATATACTGCTATGCATTACGTGATCTATAAATATTCATAAATTTTAATGCATTCTTGTATGTTCGCATCTGTCATAGAGAAATAGTCGGGTCATATATAAGGATATGATAAATTTTACTCGAGAGAGATTGTTAAACAAATTAGGAATATTGATCTTCATAATTAACTTATGTTATTAAATTCAACGGTTCGGGTTAAAGGGGATTGATATAAGAAGATCCGGTATCCAAGTACACTTTTCTTTTTCATATGCAAATTAATTCGGTATAAACTCAATCTTTTATTTGTTTAAATTATAATTAGTTAATTATTTTTTAGTTTGTACTTTAATTATTTCTTAGACAACCAAACTTCAAAAATTAAATTGATTCGGTTAAGATTAATTTAATTGTGTAGAGCTATCTAAATCCATGATGGTATGATACTTGGACTCTAAATCTATTATATTACTTGTGCGATCTGTACACTTGAGAAATAACAAAATGCTTTTGATAAGTTCTTGCATGAATCAAATTAAGAAACTAAAATCCGATTTGGTAGAAATATATTCTAAAATTAGAACCCTAAACTGTAAAAAAGTTTGACTACTTGAACCAAATCTAGGGACTTTAGATATTTGCTTCAATCAGTTAAATGGTTATTACAAAACCTTTGGAGTGTGATTTATATCTTCGGCATCACCTCTTAGGAGGCATAAAGTTCTCATCTCACATTGCATTTTACCTTCCAGTATGTCACGCTCTGGGTCAACCTTAGCTGTGGTGCGTGACAACTTTGGCTGTGGCACAGTTTTGCTTGAGCAATCCTAACTCCGATAATGATGAGATTGATGTCACCTTTGTTTTGGTGTATATCCTCGTCTTTTATGTATTTATGATTTCACTATAATCACGTATCCATATGAATATCCTTATTCTCACATGTTCATCTTATGAGAGATTTTGTACTCTCTCTCTCTCTCTCTACCGTGTCGATTTGTATGTATTATGTGTATGTATTTCTTATAGTACGAAAATTGATCGCATACTTCAACTACCAAATCTTCCTTGTTTCATTAATTATATAATATGATACTATATATACCAAATCTTCCTTGTTCCAAATGAAAAGAACAAAATAAGGTGGTTATGATGTTTATTTTACATGTCTCTATTTGTACGTGTGGGGTTTGAGGTGCCAAAGTTGAATATTTTGCGACCCACTCATCACGCGCTTTCACATAAATATAGCAACCCTCGCGTTATCATGTGACATATTAAAAGGGAAAATCAACAATTTAATAATGAAAATGAGACATTTTATTGACTTCCTTATTTTAGGCCGCGAATTTATCCAATAGTGGGTCGTTTATTTCATGTTGCTATTGATTTCGTCTTGTTTTTGTTTGTTTTAGGATTGACACGAGTTTGCTAAAAATCGAGGAAATGAGGATGGAAAGAGTATTAACTATGAAGAGTGAACGAGTTGCTAAGTAAATGAAGAATGGGGATTGAGATAGGAGCCAAAAGATAAGAAACAGAAGAATGGATTTCTGCTGCACAGCTCGAGGCCACGAGTGCATCAATTAACGTGGAAAACTACGGCGAAGTCATGAGTCCTAGCACTGTAACTCATATATTTAATTCCAATTAAATTTTCTCAACATTCAGTCACTGCTTTTGAAATGGTTTAGGCTTTAGTTAAAATAGTATTTCCCTGTTCATTCTAGTACTTGTTGGAATAATTAATTAGGACTAATTTATATCAATATTGCGTAACACGGTCTTTGTAGGAACGATACTTGACTTGTGCATTTATTATTTGCTTGAATTATTGAGTTGTTGTAAGGTTTGATTCCTTCACGGGCCAAAATTGGTGAAGTCTTTATAGCGACTAATCCATATAAAAAATGACCCTCGTTTGGTCGCATTATAAAAAGAATGAATTTCTTTCCAACTAATCAATGTCCTCAAATGAGTTATTCATTATTATTGGATTAGGTAATTAATTATAACTGATGATGATGATAGGAACAACTGGCAAGCCTTGTCCACCTGATTGATTAATTTTTATTGTCTATTCATTGTGTAGTTGAATCATATTGAGTTACTTCAAGTTTAGTTATTTTTCATTTGTCGGAGCATTGACTAAATTTGTACTCTCTCCAATGTTTCTGCTTTCAATATTTCTATCTGGCATTCTTTTACAAATCAAACCTTGTTTCTAAACTCAAGATATTTACATTTCACTTTTCTACCCGAAAATATTTGAATTTTTATCTAATTAATTTTTTCTTCTATAGTACTAGAAAAAATGTTAACATTAATTAGGTAAATAAAATAAATACTTAGATGAATAAAAAGTGATTGAATACTCCTTATTTTGTGACAAGAATATAGCGATCTTATTCAGCAACACCAATTAAAACTACCCCAGAAATGAAACTTGGAACTCCATATGCTATCCTATCCTCAAAATGCAACGTAAAACATTTCTTGTCCCACCCCACCCACAAACGCAAATTCAAACATTTCTTGTCCCACCCCACCCACAAACGCAAATGCATTGGTATTCTGTTGCAATTCTGGTCATGAATTTAGTTAAGTGGTTATCCTGTCGTTACATACTTTTGATGTGTTGATTTCCAGTTTTTGGCCCATAGTTTCTTGAAAATCTTTTATCATATGTTGTGTAGTTGAATCATATCGAGTTACTAGTTATTTTCCATTTGTTGGAAGCACTTACTGATATTGTACTCCCTCCGGTTGTTTCTGCTTTCAATATTTTTGAAATTGTCTACAGAACGGGAACATTATAGCCTCTGTTGTTACAAAACAACTTCAGCACATAAAAACTTTCTGAGCAACATTTTGACATTCTAAAAGAAATTTCATTATTTAAACTTTGACTGTTATTCAACCTCCCTTCGAGGTTGTATGATCCTAGATGTTTTTGTCAACGTTCTGAAAGATTTGACAGAATTTTAAGTTTATCATCTAGTGTGGGTTGAGTACTATTGTCAAGAAAATATAGGAAACAATCTATACTTCATAAATAGAGATGGCCTCGTTTGATGACTCATTTTATTTTTACACAGCCAAACAAATTCTCAAAGCGAACTAATGATTGAATGAGAACAAGAATAACATTATTTCTCTTATTGCAAGAAAGAAATAGTCCAAAATGCAATTAAATAAACAAAAAGGGGACACTTTGAGAGTTGTAGTATGTATACCAGCAGCAGCTAATGCTCTGTTCAAGATGTGATAATTACTGTTCTAAAAGCCTGCCTAAACTTCGCCTAGGCTTGAAGCTCGACCTCCATGCTTAGCCACGCCTCACGCTTCGCCCTCACCTAGGCCTCGCTTAAGCTCGAAAAGCTTGAAGCTTGGCCTCCACGCCTAGCCACGCTATCCGCTTTTTAGAACATTGGTGATAATGACTTGAAGCTCTTCATCTCCCATGTCTCGTTGTTCTTCTTGAATTTGCCTCGCAGATTCTTCAACGGATTGCTTACAGTCATGTACTTCAATCATCTGCAATGTTGGTATATCACAGAAACTGGAAGAGATATTCTCCAAATAGTTACAATGTCTCAACACTAGTTGCTGTAGTCTGGGGAAAGTATCGCTTGGGGCATTCCATTCTCTATTATCTACCCATGATAGTTTCCAGACTTTCAGTTGTTGGAACTCACCTTCAGTTGTGTTCCATTGTCTTCCCTCAAAGCTACCTACTCGTAATTTGAGAACTATAAGGTTCGGCAATCTCCCAATTATCTTCACTTGTTTCCAAGACATACGAAAGCACAATAGAGTCAATTTTCTGAGATTCAATGACGAACTGATCAAATGTGCCACATAATTATGACGAAATGTTAATCTGAGGATTTAAGCCTGTTAAGGAAGCTAAAATCCTGAAATTCTCTGAGAGAGCATTTCAGTCTGTGAAGATTGGGTGAACATCTCAAAATTTGCCCTTCCATTTCATTGGAAATATGAAGATAAGAAATACTTTGTAGGTTATTTATCTGGAAGATCTCATCCTTAGTTGCTCATTGAATGCAAGATTTACTGAACCGTGAATAGCCCTTGAAAATCACATGTCTCAAATTCACCATTTCAAGAAGGAAATCAGGTATTTCAACTTCTGTATCATATTTCACATAAAGGAATTCTAGTTTGTGGAACCTTTCCATTTGAGGCACTATATATGGAACAACCAAGTACCTCAAGTTAACCAGTCGTTCACGGCGAGTTAGATCAGGAATGCTGATGTTTTTGCTCGAACAATCGAAGACCTTCAAGCGTTTGAAGCTGCACAAGATGGATCTGCAGTCAGCAAAAGAATGGCCTAAAAGAGAGCTTAAATACAGGGCAAAAGTACGTGAGTAAAAGTTAGTAGTCAGACTATGTTGTTGCTCATTTATTGAAAACTATCTGAAAAACCGTAGTGGATCATATATTATCATTGCCAACAGCAGCAACATTGATACGATCATCACAAAATACGGCCAGCATTAGAGGCTATAATATAAATGGAAAAATTAGATAGAGAAAAGAAGAAAATCATAGAACTTACCTTTGGACCTCTTTCAGAAAGTTTTCTTGTTCACCTATCCTCGAGCACATATCATGGAGTAGATCGTGAACACTACAAGTCTTGACTCTGCCAAGAGATGATCTTTCGACACCTTGTATTAGGCTTCTATCAATTAGATCCACAAGATATTCGTAGGCCACATCTTCTGAGCTTTTTCCCTCTTCTTTCTTTATAAATCCTTCACCAACCCAACGTCGCATCAACTCTTCCACTGACACTTTTTCATCTTCCTGGAATGCTCCAAAGTAAAGAAAACATGGTTTCAAATGCATTGGTAAATGCTTGTAGCTAAGTTCTAGTATGTTGCTGAACGTGTTCAGGTCTTCAGATATAAATGAGCTCAAACTTCTTGCAACTTTTTGCCATAGGTGTTCTTTCATCTCAATTTTTTCAAGAACGGAAGCTAAAAAAAATCACTGCAAGTGGTAGTCCATGACAATTTGTTGCAATTTGCTTCCCAATGTCTACCAATTCGTGAGGGCAATGTTCTTTCTGTAACACTTTCCTCTGTACTAATTCCCAACATTTAACATCTGATAGGATAGGAAGTTCATTGATGACACTATGATGTAAACCTTTCAAACCAACTTCTTTGTGCTGAGTGGTGAATAAGATTCTGCTTCCATTTTTGTCGTCTAGAAAGTGTCTTCCAAAGTCATTCCATGCATTTATATCCCATATATCATCCACGACAATGAGATATCTCCATTTTATTATACTTTTGTAGATCGTTTCAACCAAGCATTTATCATCCATTTGCATAATCACTTCTTTTTCTAGGTCATTTACCGAACTCAAAATGTCAATAAACACATTTCCCTTATTATATGTTTGAGAAACAACACACCAAGCGCGCTTGTCAAAATGATAGACAACGGAGGGATTATTGTTTAGTTTCTTTGTTAAAGTTGTCTTACCAACTCCAGGCATTCCAAAGATGGAAATAATTTGTCGGTGTTCTGGTCCTCTAACAAGTTGTTTTGCAATTTTGGTCTCCTTGTATTCAAAACCCACAACAATGTCTTCTAAATTTTCTTTTGACAATACTTGCTCAGTTGGATAGTTTTTGACTTCTACAATGCCAGTTTCAATATTGTTCTTCGTACCCATCATGATAAACTTAATCTTGTTGATGAATTGAGGGAGCCTGACGGTGAGATACCAGACAGGAGGAAATGAGTTGATAAAATATTCAATTTCATATGCTATGTCTGTGGTTTGTATCACAAGTTCTTCAAGTTCTGGATGTTGCTGCAATGTTATATTTGTGAGGGAGGATCATAATAACATTAGCTCCTCATAGAGGGTTACAATTTGATCGTTCACACCAACAACCTTGTCAGCCTTGTGATTGAGTAGGTCAGTGATATCATCAAGGAGAGAATCAACAATGAAGAGTGAAACCACAGCAGCCTTTCGAGTTGTACAACTTGGCATGTTTGAGTAAATCTTCGCTTCCAAGAGCTCAAAGTTTCGTAATAGATCTGAAAGTTCCAAATCCATTCTAGAAGTCAGGACTTGATTCCTCACGAAAAAGAATGAATATAAGAAACTTCCAACGTTGTTGAGCACAGCTTCGATGTTTGTCAATAGATTGACTTCAGAGGTGTTAGAATATATATTAGAATATATTAAAATAATGTTAGAATATATTAAAATATTTTATGACTGTTTACCTAATATAGATTAGTGTTTTCATTACTATATAAACTCTCTTCTAGTTGTATTTTCATTATGTCATCTGCCTAATAAAGTGGTTGTTCTTTCTTTCTCTGTTTTTCTCTATTCTTTCTTCACATGGTATCGAGCAAGTATGATCCGACTTGGTTAAATTTGAAATCGCTTCCGTTCTCCCGGTGAGTGGCCTTGTGCCACTCGTCCACCCAAGTATTTTTTCGTTTCTTTTAGATACTTTCATCGACTCAATTTGGAATTTAGATTTTGGAATTTATCTAGTTGTTCTGTCCTGAAATTTGGTTGGACAATCTGTCTCCCCTTTCTTATCCCCTTCTTCTCTTCTTCTCTGCAATTTGGTATTTGCATCCATTATTTTGGATTTGAAATCTGGTCCAGTAACCTGGAATATGGTTGGTTTTGTTTTCGGTTAATCTAGACAATCTGTCTCCTCATTTATATCCCCTTCTTCTCTTCTCTGCAATTTGGTATTTGCATCCATTAATTTGGATTTGGAATCTGGTTCAGTAACCTAGAATTTGGTTGGTTTTGTTTCTAGTTAATTGGACAATATGTCTCCCCTTCCTATCCCTTCTTCTTCTTTCCCCTTTTCCCTTCTTTCTATAATTCTGTTTTTTGTACAATCGCTTGTCGTCAATTAAATATCAAGTTAATTTGAAATTTTAGTCTTCGAAGTTCGCATTATTTTGATTTGATTACTTTGATATGTTCAGATTGGTATTATGGCTTTTGTAATGAAGTTGCCGACCTATGAGCGCATGAAACATATTGAGATTGACTGTTATCTTATTCGCCACCATCTTGAGCATGACACTATTTCTCTACATTTTGTTTCTTTGTTGCTGCAACTTGTCGACTTTTCACAAAGTCATATTCGGTCCATTGCGTTCGTTTCTTACTTGACAAACTCTCGCTGCTTATTGCTATAGCATCGTGAGTTTGAGGAGGGATGTTAGAATATATATTAGAATATATTAAAATAATGTTAGAATATATTAGAATATATTATGATTGTTTACCTAATATAAATTAAGGTTTTCATTACTATATAAACTCTCTTGTAGTTGTATTTTCATTATAATTGTTTACCTAATATATATATATATATGTTTTTTTTATCAGATTTGCTAATTTAAAATTGCAAAAATTAGTTCACAATGTTTTGAATTCCTTTTTTGTCCTTCATGTAAAATAATTCAATTTTGACATAATAATGGAACAAAAAATTAATACTTATTGACTTCTTGCTATAAACAATTTATTATTTTAACACTAGTCATGTGCTTGCTTTCACATTATTGAGTTATTTTCATGTTCATTTTTTCTGCCTATCAAACTGGTGAAGTGACAAATGTTGGTAGATATATATTCTAAAAGTAGGAACCCTAAACTGAAAAAAAAAAAAAAAAATGTTTACTTGAACCAAATCTAGGGACTTTTGATATATGTTTGAACAAAGTTGGACTCCAAATAAGAAAATGATCAACAATGAAAATAAGTTTTGATACAAGAAAATCATTCTTATTCTTAAAAATTTTATTTCAAAATCATCCACAGTCTTTATATCTTCAGCATGACCCCTTAGGAGGCACATAAAATCTCTTCTCACAATGTGTTTTTACATTTTAGTTTGCCATGCTCTGGATCAACATTAGCTGTGGTACGTGAACATCTTTGGTTCTGGCACGGTTATGCTTGAGCCATTCTAACCATGATAATGATATTGAGATTGATAGATCAGTACCAACTTTGTTTTTGTAATTTGATAAATATCCTCGTCTTTTATGTTATTTATTATTTGAGTATAGTCGTGTATCAATCTAATTATTCTCACTATGTTTGTCTTATGAAGATTTTGTCCTTTAATAGGTTAATTGCCTAACGCTCACTATCATAAGTATAACAGGGTCAAATGGAAGATGATGATTGATGTGTGATATTTTATGTAACATGATTAATTTGATATTTATTTTGATGTAAAAATTATGAATTTGATTCATCCAGTATTCATTTAGAACGTGGCAAGTTAGTTGACATAATCAAACTACAATCAGGCATGTCACTAGCAAAGTGCTATTCACTTAACAAAGAATCATGTCTATCATGCGGGGACGAAGCATATATACAGATTCGTTATCACTTTATCAGATTGGTTTTGGAGGATGGAATCTCAGCGCTTGAGAAGATTCAAAGCAGTTAAAATCCTGCTGATATGTTGACAAAGCTGTTACAATTGAGAAACTGGTATTGTTACTTCAGTTGGCATTCTTCATTGAAGATTGGAGGAGGTGTACCGGCTACAGCAGAGAAAGGAGTCGATGAAGGATTAGTCTCCAAGTGGAAGATTGTTAAGCTGTGGAGTCTAATTTATTGCGATATCTGAGGCCCGAGTGGATCGATCTTCGCATTAAGGTCGTCGTGGAGGTTAGAAGAGAGCAGACGTCCCCTCTCCCGAGGGCTCAGAGATTCGGGGACAATGCCCTCGAAAAGTCTACAATATTTGTATTTGTTTAAGGAATGATGTTTTTGAGATTTTGCCTTTGTAATTAGATTGTCCTATAATTTTATTATAACTAAAAAACTTTAATTGGATTTTCTTGGAATTTCATCATTGCTAGGGAACCTTAATTGAATTGTCTTAGGATTTTATTATTGTTAGGCAACCTTCATTGGGTTGTTATATAAATTATTCATCTCTTGTAAATAAAAATCATAATTCATTATAGTAAAAATACAACGGCTAAAGATATGACATAGTTTAATGTTGAGGTGAACTCGTATAAATCTTCGTATTGTTTATTTTTCGCCCTTTATTTATTGATCTAATCATAACATTAGTGTAATATGTATCTAGTAAGAAGATTGAACTCTGTCTAAAATTGATTAAAAGCGATTTTAATCACATTTGCTAATTTGAAATTGCAAAAGTAGAACGAATATATTCGTCAAAATATTCAATTTTTTTCTTCTTCATATAAAATATGTCTATTTTGGCATAATAATCACCGGCCGTAAGGGATTTTCGCTCCCACTAAAAAATAAAAGAATGATACATGTCTTTCTTCCATTTTAAAAAAAATCACACTCTCTTTAAATCTCTCATTCTCATTTCTCTTCATCATTCTTCAAATCTCTACTCTCAACCTTGTTTCTCCTTATTATTCTTCAAAGCAAGCAAGTTTCTACAGTCAGATTCTACAAGTATACTAGTTAAAATAAGGGTTAATTACACTAATGGTCCCATTCTTTCAGATTTGTAATGATTTCATCCCCATTCTTTTTTTAGCAGATATCATCCACATTCTTCTATTTATACTCACAGATGGTTACAAATCACTATTTTTCACTATTCTAAAAATTCTTGAACAATTTTACCCTTGACTTAAATAAATTAAAATGATGGAGAAAAAAATACAATGAAAACATTGCAATTGGACCCTTAACCTTTTCAAAAGTATAAATAAATCCTAAACTATTTTATTTTATTCAAATAAATGTTCTTCCCCAACTATAAAATAATCATATTTCCAACCCTCATCCCAGCCTTGAAACCTTAGTCTAAGTCACCAATAAAAACTCTCCAGCAAGTATCCATCTTCTCCTTCAAATTTTCGTCCAATACCCGACTTCATTTCTGCATTTATCCAATCAAAATTCTAGCAACTTTGTTCCCTTTCACTCACCATTTTCGCCAGCAATAAGAGGCTTTGACCTTGCTTCTAACTTCACAAATACTCCTTATATATATATATATATATATGGTACGGGTTTAAGTTTGAAAAGGTGCAATAGCAACTCATTCTCCATCAACTTCAACCGAAAACTCTCATTCGAGGTAGTTTTACTTATTGTTTTTACTACGATTTTAATTGTCGTTCTGAAAAAAAAAATATGATGTCATTTAAATGTCATGCAAACTTATTTATGAAGGAACTTATGATAGTGATTGAAAGTAATCACTTTAACATGTTTGTGATTGAAAAAATCACGATGATGATGATGTTATGTGGTGTCGGCTACCAATATTTAAGTTATGATGTACATTTCAAAATCATGGCATGTCGAATTCATGTTTAAGTAAAATTTTCCACATGTCATAAGTATTGCTACTGAGTGTTTCTTATGAAATACTCACCCAAAAATGAATAAATTTTCAGATTGAACTGATCGGCATTGATGTGATGGCGGTAAGCAAACGAGCTTGTCATGGAAAGTCTTATTTAGTTTATATTTTGATGTCGAAATGATCAAGTCAATTATGATGTAATCACTATATTTTAAGTATTTATTCAGTAATTAATTATGTAATATGTACGGAAACAAGATATTGGTTTATTTGTTGTTCAAAGTTTTAAATTAGAAATTTACCTAGTTTTATTTTTTAGAATTTTTAATTTATTGCCCCTTTTTGAAAAATCATAACTTTTGCTACCGATTCGATTTTTTGAGTGAAATCGGTGACTATGGAAATCCCTATATGTGGTCTAATAACAGAAATTGGAATCACTCAAAAATTTCATTGTATGAATTTATTATATATCGTTTGAACGGGTTGCCTTAAGGCACCGGGGACAATTTTCAAGCAACTTCGCTATCTTTTTCACCAATCAAACGATATAGTTAAGTTTTGAAATTTTAATATGTTGTAGTCTGTAGTTCCAAGTATCTACAGTTAAAGTTTCATGATTTTTGGAATTCTTTTGATTAGTTAAATAAATTGTGGCGACACCTATCGTGGTATAGGAAAAACTATGACATTCTAAAGTAAATTCCTCTTCCTTGCACACTTTTTCTTTTTCCGCAAAATCTTATTTTTAAAATCATCCAAGGTAACAGGAAACAATGTTTTGGAGTCGTCAAATATATTGTAGAGATTATTTTAGTGACCCTTAGGGATGAGAAAATTCGGGGCGTTACATAGGATGTAAGATGATAATTTATTCTACTAGTTAAAAGAAGAGGTGGGCATCAGCATCCTTCTACTAAATCCAGCTAACATGTCTGTTGTACCTCAGATGCATGGCATGGTGGAGCTGCTCTTGGGCCCCACAAATTTTCAGAATTTATTTATTTTCTCTTTTTTAATTTTTTTAATCACCGACTCATATAACACCTCAAAATTTCTTTATATTTTTGTATTTAATTATACTGAGTTAGGACGAGTCAAATTGACATCAAGTTGAATTTTGATTAAATTGATATTTAAAAGCGAAAATGAAATGAGAATATAAAAACTAATTATACTAGTTATCTTTGATTTATTATTTTGAACTCGTCATTTAATGGTTTTTCAATTTGAAAAGATGTATTGAGAAGTGAAGAAACAATGCCCGAAAACAAGCTGAAAGAACTGACGCAAAAATAGAAATTTAAAGTGAAATTTAGATTATTAAATTAATTTCTATTAGCCTTCTTTGGCTTGCTATTTTGAATTTTCTGTTTAAAGGTTTTTTTAATTAGAAAAATGCATTATGAAGTTAGCCATGGGTACTTACAATTGGTACCAATAACTTGCTTCGATGAGTGAAAAAACATACACAAAAACAAGCCGAAATATGTGATGTCAATTAAAAGATAAAAATCAAATTATTATATTCATTATAATAGTCATCTCTTGTAAAATACAGAGGAGAAAGTCAATAAAGATAAAAAAAAAAAAAAATCCTGGCTCTGCCACTTATGGCATGCCCATTGGTATTGGGGTGAGATTATAGTTTTTAATTGATACGAGGTTTTATTATTTTTAGGGTAATTAACACATTTCATCCTTATCATTTCCTCTTATTGTACAAAACATTCATATAGTTTGGATTTTGGCATCTGAGCTTCTAAATTAACATTTCTTTGCATAAAAAGTCCATGCCATCTATACCCGTTAACAGTTCAAGTTAAAATTATCGAAAGGGTTAATTAGCGCAAATAAATCTAAAAGACATGGATGATTTGCGCAAAAAAAAGTAAACGATATGGACATTTTGCGCACACAAACGTTTAAAGCCAGATTTTGGGTATTCTTCTTCCATCAATTATAAAAGTCTACAAAAATAGATAAAATCACACACATTGTAATATGACACTTACACATAGTGAAGAAAACTTGTAGATATTACAATAACTTGACACATCTAAATCTAAACAAATGTATGCCACCATATACGCATTCTTACATAGTATACTTTGTAAACGATAGGGACGCAATGTGTCACAATGGAGATAGTAACTGGTTTCCTTAGATCCGAGGAATGTGTATGAAGAACAATTATTGAATTAAGAGAAGAAGTCGTTTAATTTTAGAACGTGGTATTTAGCTTTTGTGTGTGGGTTAGTTGTAATGTGGTTTACTGAAGTGTTTAGATTATATTTGTCGGTATACATTTGTTTGGATGTGTCATCTTCTTGTAATGTGTATGAGTTTCCTTCACTATATTTAAATGTAATATTACAATATATGAGATTTTATATGTTTGTGTGGAATTTTATATTTGTTGGAAGAAGAAGACCCAAAATCTGACTTTAAACGTCTGTGTACTAAAACGTCCCTGTTTACTATTTTTGAGCAAATAATCCTTATCGCTTATATTTATTATGGTAATTAACCATTTTGATAATTTTAACGACAACCATAACGAAAATAGACGGCAGGGGATATTTTCCACAAAGAAACGTTTATGAGGAGTATCACCGTTTAAACTTATAAGCACGCGAATAACCAAAGAAGCTTACTAGACTATTTTTAATGAGGAGTATCACCATTTAAACCCATAGATGGAGTAAAATTAACCAAATAACAAGCAGTCATAACAACTTCATCCTAAAAAGATTTTGGCACACCAAAACTCAACATTATGCATCTTACTTTATCAAGTAAAGTTCTATACATCCTTTCTGCTATTCCATTATGTTGGAGAGTGTAAGGAACTGTCTTATGCCTAGTTATATCATTCTTTACACATGTTATCAAATTCAATGTTACAAAACTCTAATTCATTATCAGTTCTCAAGAACTTGATCTTTTTACCAGTTAGTTTTTCAACTCGTCTTTTTCAATTATTAAAGTTATGAAAACTATCAGACTTATCTTTTAAAAGAAAAACTCACACTTTTCTCGAATAATCATCAATAATAGACAAGAAATATCTATTCCCACCCGAGGTAGGATTGCTAAAAGGACCCCACAAGTCTGAATGCACATATTCAAGGATTCTTTTATTTTTGTAAACACCCGTAGAGAAAGACAACTTATGATGCTTACCAAGCACATAATGATCACATAAAAACAAATCAGACACACAATCTTTATCAAAAACATTTTTATCATTAAGGAGCTTAAGTACCTTAATACTCACATGTGCAAGTCTATTGTGTCATTTATGTGTGTGATCAGCATTGGTAAGAGAAATTGAGGAGTCTAAACCTCTTATCACTTATTCAGAAATGATATATATATCATTACTTCTTATTCCTTTACAAATAATGAGAGCACCCTTCATCAATTTTAGCATTCAATTTCCAATTTTACGAGTAATACCAATTTTCTCTAGTTGCCATATTGAAATTACATTCCTACTCAATTCAAGAATAAATCTAACATCATTTAAAGTATACACAAAACCCGTGTCAAACTTTAAAGTAACATCACCAATCCCAGAAACAGTATAAGCAGAATTGTCACACAAAACAACATGCCCATCATCAGATTCATACAAGTTTTCAAACCAATTTTCATGAGATGTCACATGAAAAGATGCACAAGAATCAAGTACCCACTAATGCAAATGAGATTTGGCAGTTAGATTCAACTCAGCAATATCAACAACAGAATTAATCAACATATAGAATTCACCCTGATCATAATTAGAAGAGTACATAACATTCACTTCATCTCTCCCATTATCGGTTTGTTTGCTCTTCACTTTCTGGAAATTTTTTATAAAATGCACATTGTTACCACAACCATAATATTTTTTACCTTTTACTCTAGATTTAGATCTAAACCAATTCATGCTCTTCTTTTTACCCCCATTATTACTTGACACAACTCGCTTTGATATTTTTAGCTACTAGTTTGCCTAAAGCGTGTTCTACCCCTCATAATGTGAATTTCATCACTTTTCCTATCATGTTTTTCAACTTTCATCTCCATCTCCTTACTTCTAAGGGAATCAAGGATAATTTCAAGTGTTAAAGTGTCCCTACCATACTTAATTGCATTTTTTTTTGCTTCTTTATAAATCTTGAGAATAGAATTAAGCAATATTATGTCCTTATACTCTTCGGACACCACTTCACCACAATTAACAATATCTTCTACAAGTTTGTTAAATACATCTACATTGTCATCTAGATCCTTTGAATGATCCATTTTAAAACTAAAAAATCTCTCTAGTAAGAAAATTTTATTAGGAATAGATTTAAGCAAATAAAGGTTCTCTAATTTTTTCCAAAGTTCTTTTGTAGTGTTGTGTTTACAAACTTTTCTCAAAACAAACATCTAACAAGTGTAATATTATGGCAGAGTAAGCAAGCTCATTTGAATCTTCTTTTTGTTCTTTAGTGAAATCTTTAGGAAAATTACAACATATAGCTTTTGAAACTTTTTGTTGTATCAAAATCCCTTTCATCTTTTGTTGCCAAATTGAGAAATATCATTTTCCATTAAAAGCGCCACTTCAAAATTGTAAGTTATCATTTTAGGACTCAAATCAACCAAAAATACAAAAACACACAATTTTCACAAGACTACTAAAATAGTCCAAATTTTGTAACAATAGAGATAATTCAACAAAAAAAATTCTCACTAAAGTAATTCTCACACAATAAGTTACGCAAAACTTATATCAACAAATAATATCCTAGGTCTAGCAACATGCAATGATTATCCCACACAGTAATCCTAATCCTAATGATCACCCCAACATGATGATCTCTATTGCGAAAAAATAAATGGCTACACCACACGATAGCCTTGACTGTAAAAATTAAACAGTTAGAATACAATACTCGAGCGAACAAATATTCTGTTGTTCGTATTCTAGGAAAGATGCGAAATTTTTACACCATAGTGTCTGCAAAGACAACAACAACACAACAACAACAACGGCATAACAACATCAACAGAAAAACACGCAAAATGCACCCTAAAAGGCAAAAGGTCCAAATTTTTGCAAACTACACCGGTGACAAAACTAACACCACCAAATGGTTCGAAAAATAAGGAGTAAACTGTCTTTTTGGTCGGAAACCAGCAGACGTCACACGCGTCCTCACGCTGCGAGACACTGGTGTTCGCTCGTGTTTCACACGCGCCGCCGCTACAATGATACACACATCGCACACGCCGGATGTTGAGGATCGCCTCGCCGTCAGGAGTTCGAGTATGGTCTCCGTTCACGAAATGGACTACAAGTTTGGTCGAAAATGGGTCGAAAGTCTTGGTTTTTGAGAGTTCTTCGATTTCTTCTACGATTTTGATGATTTTTTCACACCCAAGGACTCTAAATCCAAGCTTTGATACCAAATTTTTCAGAAATATAAATCACCAAACCTGTTTAGGCTCAAATACTAAACTAAACACCACTAGAAACTACAAATAAATCTCGACCCAAGAACACCTCTATTGACCCAAATAGTTTAGCTCGCAAAAAACTAATTTAATCTCGCAAAGAGATAAACCAAATCAACCAATAATGGCAACCATTTAAGAAGGAAGAAAGCAGCCGTCATATTTCTCTCTCTCACTTCAAAAGGCACACACCAAATGATTTTCTGGAATATGGAATTCAAGGTCCCAGCATTAACTTAATTAGGTTAAGTTATCCCATTTGGGCCACAAGCCCAATAAGACTAAAAACCAAGCAACACCATAATTGGGCCTATTAAATAGAGTGGACCATTGAGCAACTATAAGATAAGTCGCTCCAAAATGGCCCGCTAATTTTTGGGTCGAGCTTTAATTGGATTCGCTAAGTGGTGTCTTTTTCCCTTTAATTTCAATCATTAGCTAATGCCTATAAAATTAATCTTTAATCATCATTGCCGTTTGAGATTGTTTGACAACAAATACCCAACATTTACTGCTCAATAGGTGGAGGACTAATAGTGCAAGTTTTGATTGGAAAAGCTATTTAAACTTACTTTTATTATTACATACTATTGGATTATACTTTTAGAAAATATGAAATTTGTCTCTCACTAATTTTTTTATTAAACATAGTCATTCAGTCCTCTAGGCAAAAGTAGATAAAGAAGGACAAGAGTGGTTAAATGAATTAAAAGCTCTAGTCAACTTTACATAGTTTGACGAGAATCCTTAGATAGTTTGAAATTAGTGCAAAAAAAAAAAAAAAAAGAAAAGAAGAAGAGAGAATGTATCTAAATGGATTAAAAACTCTCGTCATCTTTACTTAGTTTGACGAGAATGTCGAGATAGTCCGAAATTCGTGATAAAATTTGAAGAAGAATTTGGTAACACTTTTAGAGAGAGAAATATATGTTTGCTAAAATTTCAAAAAATTTACAAATCCAAAAACTCTAAAATGTCTTGTGGAGGAAATTTTCTTTATTATTATATTATCTAATATTCTCCCGTCCCATAAATACGACTTACTTTCATATTCATACAGGTTAAGAAAACTTAATTAATATAATTGGAATCATAAATTTTACTTATAATTTCCTTAATATATTTTTACATTGAATAATGATAGTTAGTATTTGTTGATAACAAGATATGACATATTAGAAAACTATTAAATCAACTATACTCTCAAAAAAAGTAAATCTATCTTTATAGAACGGAAGATACGTGTCTCTAAATACATTGTGGATTTCATAATCACACATATAAAAGAAGTGTGGACTTCACAATCACATTGATTAAAGCCTTTAAAGTTCTCTCCATTTAATACGGAAGGCATATCTTTACCAAAAGATAGCTTAGAGTATCTCTAATGCATTCCGTCTATTACTTTTTAGACGTGCCACATAAGCATATATAGACGGAGTTATAAAAAAACTCTCTCCAATGCATGCAGACGATGACTCCGTCTAGCTGATTTGACACAAAAAAATAGGGCCCGTCTAGAAGTTCGTCTAAATTTAGACGGACTTCTAGACGGAGTGACTCAGCAAATTTAAATCAATCTTAGCATTTTATTAAAAAAAAAAGCCTGACAAGAAAAATATAAATTGAAAACCTGCCAATTTTAAAAAACTTTAATGCCACATAAGCGATAATATTAATTTTAGACGAAACCCATTAGAGACGAATTTATAATTTAACTGTCTATTCAATGGATGTAGTGCCACATGGACTGAAAGTCTGTCTATTTTACCTGCCACATAGACTACAATAGGTAGAATACATTGGAGATGCTCTTAGGATGTTAGCCGATCAATAATTTATTCTACTAGTCAAAAGAAAAGGTGGGCATCGGCATCCTTCTACTATCCAGCTGCTTTACCTCAGATGCATGGCATGGCGGGGCTCCTCATGGCCCCACAAATTTTCAGCACTTATTTTTTTTCTCTATTTTTATATTTTTTAATCATCGACTCATATGACACCTCAAAATTTCTTTATAATTTTGTATTTAATTATCTGAGTTAAATGAGTCAAATTGACATCAAGTTGAATTTTAATTGAATTCATATTTAAAAACGAAAATGAAATGAGAATATTAAATCTAATTATACAAATCATCTTTGACTTATTATTTTAAACTCGTCATTTAATGGTTTTTCAATTCGAAAGATGTGTTTAGAAGTGAAGAAACAATGCCAGAAAACAAGCCAAAATAACTGATGCAAAAATTGAAATTTAAAGTGAAATTTAGATTATTAAATCAATTACTAGTAGCCATCTTTTGCCTTGTTATTTTGAATTTTCTGTTTAATGGTTATTTTAATCAAAAAATGCATTATAAAGTTTGCCATGGACATTTCCAAATGGAACCAAGAACTTACTTGACGAGTGAAAAAAAATACAAAATAAGCCAAAATATGTGATGTCAATTAAAAGATAAAAATCGAATTATTATATTCATTATAATGATTATCTTTATCTTATTATTTTGAACTCACTATTTGATAGTTTTCAATCCAAGACATACATTGCGAAGTTTGCTGTGAATACTTTGAAACTATATCAAGAACTTATCTTGACGAGTGAAGAACATAGTGTAACGCCCCAAAAATTTCGTTTTATAATTTTATAATTTAGAGAATTTAAATTCGTATTTTCTTAGGAAAAACCCAATGATCACCAAAAATTGATAAGTTTGGTATGTCAATTTCAATAAGTTTAGGGAGAAAGTATATAAATTTTATTGGATTAAAGTATTGGGGACTTTTTAAGAAAAATATTAAGTTATGTAAATGTTTGGGCTTAATCAAATTTAATCCCATAGATAGAGACCAAGCTGAAAAATCTGGAAAAATGCAAGTTAATTACAGTTTTGCCATTGTTTGAACCAACTTTGCAACAATGGTGTGTATCGTGTGCATTGATCCGTAGCCTATGCATGTTATACCATTGTGTAGTCCTTATCGAGATGTTTAAATTGATATCAAGTTTGAGTATTTTTCAAGTCGGGACGTGCTTGAAAGTCGAGCCAAAGTGGTATAGTCGAATTTATGTAATGCGAAATTTCACCAAAATTTGGCTAAGTATGGAAAACTAGTCAGGCGGTCATTTTTGAGCTAATCGCACGAGCTATCGACTGACCCATTTCTTTTGCATGTGTACTCGTTGTGAAGCATGAAGCATGAACTTTACAACGGTATAAAGTTTGACCAAAACGGAGCTCGTCTTGACCCCCAAATGTTGTCCCAAACATGGAAAGAAATGAAAAGAAAGAAATGAAAAGAAATGAAAAGAAAGAAATGAACAGAAATGAAAAGAAAGAAGAAAAGTAAGAAAAGAATAATGAAACCATTCATGGTTAATACATGCATAGCATTCAAAGGTTTAGCATTCATTCTATGCATATTGTATTGATTGTTTATGAGTGATCGTTAACGACATTTCATGAAGCATATATGTTGTCAATTGTTTGGAAGTTAATATGTGTTTATTATCTTATTCACTTATGTGAGAATTGGTCAATAAGAATTTCATTCAATTGAAGGTATGAATTATGTGCTTTCATGTTTATGTGTTACTTTGCTCACTAAGCGTCATTGCTTACTGATCGTTTAATGACTATTATAGGAAATGGAACGAAACTACTTTTGAAGTAACGCATACTTATGAAAGGACATCGGCAAATGGGGTGGACTTCTATATCATCATGAAGAAAGGCGTATGGGTTCGTTTTCCGCAATGGCCGGGCTTTTACATAAAAGAAAGATCTTACGAAACAATATATGTCTATGATGCCATCACATTAGAGCCGAAGGGACTCTCTTTTCATGTACTAGATAACTAAGAGTCTTGATGGTTGTTTTGTAGTATCAAGGATTTAGTATCCCTTAGTTAATTATAAACCTTTTAAAGTTGTTAGTATTGAAACGTTTTTCAGCAATAGGTTTATAATGAGTGTCATTTCGACCTTTTTGTTATCGGAATGACGAACCATATTTTGAAAGAAAGGGACACTACACTCGTTGAAGATAGTGAAAATTGTAAGAGAAAATCCTTGTGTAATAGTTTTGTAAGGTGGAAAATTAAAGTATTTTAAGTAATCGAGTATGTGGCGTATTTTTGTACTTATTACAAATGGTTTGTAATGCCCTTAATATCTCTTCTAAGTGTTTTGAGTAACATTGGAATGAGATATAAAACTTGGAGAAGTTTAAAAAGAATTAAGTTGAAAAATTTAATGTCACAGCAGGAGGAAACTAGTATCCACCTGCAGCTAAGTTTTTAGCTTAACTGAAGGCTACTAGTAGCCCTCAGCCGGAAAAAAAAAAAAGGAAATTTCAGAGGTCGTCACAAGCTTTGGTATCAGAGCCCCAATCCAATGATTCTGTAGACTGTGATGATATAGAACCCTCATTCAAGATGTCCTTTCCGGGTATGTTTTATTCCTTTTTCCTAGAATTATGATATCATATGAATTGGAATTTATATGTGGAATGAATTTAGAATTGTTAGAGATGTTCCTTAGTTATTGAAGTTATTAAAGTACATTAGAGGAACTACTCAACTAAGATTCTAAAGTGGGAGAAATAGATTTCTAGATTAAAGCTTTAAGCTACCATCCATGAGCTAACATTAGTCAAGTGTTAATTCATTCTACTCCATTCCAAACTCCAACACAAAATCAATAATAACATCATAAGCCAAATGATAAAATGTTTCATTCATAAGTTCTCCAAAGGAAGAGAGATCCATACAAGAGCAGAAAAGAGACAAAAACAGAGACCTTAATTAGATTGTAGCAAAGTTAGCACTAAAAGTTTCTACAATCATTAAAATTCCTTCCTCAAAAGTTAAAGCTAATCCTCCTCCGAGCTCTCTTCATTGGAATCTTTCAAGGCATCAATAGATTTCCTTAAATCCCGTAATTCTTCCCGCACTTCAGTTTGAAAGCGCCTAACAATTTTATCACAGTAACATCCCTCTATCTTAAGAAATTTCATCCATTTAAATTCTTTGAATGTAGCTAAGAAAGGAAATTGCAAGGATTCCAAAAATTCCATATTAATGTACCTTCCAGGAGTAAGCTTGCAATCTTTGAAAACGTCATAACGAGCAAATGAAGCTGCATCTTTGAACCACAGTGTAAGAAAATCCTCCGTAAGGCATTGAACACTCCCGGCTCGCGAAGTGGAACCGCGAGTGGTCACGGATCCTTTGGCATTCTTTGCTTCATTTTTCTTGGTTTTAGATTGAGAAATAGGAGCCTTGCCTTTCTCCTTTTGATTTTTGGAAGGAGCCATGGTTGATTGATGAGAAATTGTTAGATTGAAAGTTAGGGATTTGAGAGTTTTGAATTTGGGAAAATGTTAAGAAAGAGGAAAGGATTAGGCGGACAAATGAGGAAGAAGAATGAAAGTTTGGGCTAGATCAAGACTTAAATGAATAGTGGATTGGGTCATATAACTTTGGGTAACTAGTGGGCCTTTTGTGTGATTTTAAGTGAAATACTCATCATGGACTATTATTTTGGGCTGTATGAATTAAAGACCCAAAAGCTAGAAGTCTTGTGAATATAGGTTGGGCCATTTTAAGATTTGTTGAATATTTAAATGATAAGTTGATTTTGGGAGTATTTGGGAATTTATAATGAGAATTTATACCAAATTAATTCATTGCCTATGCTTCAATAATTGTCAATTTAAAATTCCGACAAATTAACTAAAGTGAGTCCCATTTTAAATTCCAGAAATATAGGCAAAATGGCGGGCAAATCAAATGATTGATCGGTTGACACAACTCATTGAACAACAAAGCGTCAAATTGAGCAACTCGGGAATCGATCCCGCTAACAATCCAAATCAAGGAAGGGACCAAAGTAGCGAGCGGTTCCGGCGTCTAAATCCACCTACATTTATTGAGGCAAAGGACCCGATGAGAAGGCGAGAATTGGTGAGAACAATGGAAAGAATGTTTGCGTATGCACACGTGGGACGATGTTGAGAAAGTGACATGTGCATCATTCATGCTTTGAGGAAATGCAGATCAATGGTGGGATACTTTGGTCAGCATGGGTGAAACGACAGATCTAACTTGGGAAAGATTATGTGAGATTTTTAGGACCAAGTATTTTTCTACGTCTGTTAGGAACCAAAAGATGAATGAATTTATACAACTACGTCAAGGGTTCATGACAGTATCAGAATACATTAGGAAATTTGAAGAGTTATCACGTTTTGCTACTCATATGGTCGGTACCAACGGACATAAGGTTGATAGATTTCTTGAAGGACTTAGGCCTGAATTGAACAGGGATGTATTAATGTTCGGAATTCAGAACATGACATTTTCTAAGGTTGCTGATAAAGCTTTGCTAGCGGAACAAGCCGAGCTAAAAATTTCCAAAGCCCGTGAGGCGAGATATCAAAATAAGGATCAAAATTTAGGCAAGAAAGGGTTTCGAGGAAACCGGTCATGGAGAAATTATAAGGATAATAAGAATAAGAGAAAATGGTCAGGAAAGCCGCAAGGAATAGGATCGTATCAAAAGGACCCCACCGGAAGAGGGACAAAATAGAAAAGGTAGGGTGACCAAGTCGCGACCAATTAAATGTGGCAAAACCATTCAGGAGAATGTTTAGTTGGTAAGAATGTGTGTTATACTTGCCACAAGCCAGTCACATATCCGTTAATTGTCCCACAAGAGTGAAACAAGGAACCGCTAGAGCACTTTGCATTAGTCGGGCCGTACCGGGACGAGTAATGACGTGGTGGCAGTACGATTTACATTAAGTCTAAACCTGTTTATGTATTATTTGACTCTGGAGCAACACATTCATTTATAGCCACAAACATGCTAAGAATACTCGAACTAGCCACTGAACCATTCCTTTAGAAACGGAAGTTATCATACCCTCTGGACCTAACTGTTTGGTGAATCACTATGTCCCTGATGTGTTGATTGAAATTAAGGGAAAAACTCATCCTGCAGACCTAATTTCTTTAGATTTGAAGGATTTTGATATAATCTTAGGCATGGATTGGCTATCTCGATATCAAGCAACCATTGATTGTAGGACGAAAACTTTGAGTATGCCTAGAATAGGGACAATAGCTTTCCCTAAGCCAGAGAAAACACCAAAATTAGTCATATCTGCACTCAAGGCATTGAAACTACTAGAAAAGGGTAGTGAAGGATTTTTGGTTAGTTTACACCAAATCCAGGTCCAAGAAAAGTATGAACCCTCATTAACCACCATACCCATAGTACAAGAATATCCCGATGTTTTTCACGAGGATTTATCGGGATTACCACCGAGCGAGAAGTAGAATTTGGGATAGAAATTGTTCCGGGATCTTCACCTATTTCTAGGACACCGCATGTAATGGCACCCACGAGAACTTAAGGAGTTGAAAAATCGGGTTGGACGAATTGATTCTTAAAGGTTTCATTAGGCCTAGTTCGCTCTCGGTGGGAGCTCCCAGGTACTATTTGTGAAGAAAAAGGATGGCTCGATGAGATTGTGTATTGATTATCGAAAGTTAAATAAGGTGACCATTAAGAATAAATATCCATTGCCGGGTAGATGATCTATTTGACCAACTCCAAGGTTCCGCAGTATTCTCAAAAATAGACCTCAGATCAGGATATCACCAATTAAGGATAAAACATGAAGATATACCAAAATCAACTTTCAGTACTCGTTATGGTCATTACGTAGTTTTTGGTAATGCCTTTTGGGTTAACAAATGCTCCAAAGAAAGATTCATGGATTTGATGAATAGAGTATTCAAAGAATATCCGGACAAATTTGTAATAGTATTTATTGATGACATTTTGATTTACTCGAGGACAAAGGAAGAACATGCCAAGCACTTGAGGATTGTCTTACAAATTTTGAGGAGAAACAATTATATGCCAAGTATAAGAAATGTGAATTTTGGTTAGAAGAAGTGGCATTTTGGGACATGTAGTGTCAAAAGAAGGCATAGGAGTCGATCCTAGAAAAATAGAGGTCGTTCTAGACCGCCACGACCATCATCACCAACAGAGGTTAGGAGTTTCTTGGGTTTAGCCGGGTATTATCGACGATTTGTTCAGGATTTTTCTAAGATCGCAACCCCATTAACTCAATTAACCCGCAAGAACATACAGTTTAGATGGAACGAGGACTGTGAACAAAGCTTTCAGGAACTAAAGAAAAGACTCACTTCAGCCCCCGTTCTAGAAATTCCTTCCGCTGAGGGCGGATGTAACGCCCAAAAATTTCGTTTTATAATTTTATAATTTAGAGAATTTAAATTCAGTATTTTCTTAGGAAAAACCCAATGATCACCAAAAATTGATAAGTTTGGTATGTCAATTTCAATAAGTTTAAGGAGAAAGTATATAAATTTTATTGGATTAAAGTATTGGGGACTTTTTAAGAAAAATATTAAGTTATGTAAATGTTTGGGCTTAATCAAATTTAATCCCATAGATAGAGACCAAAGTGAAAAATACGGAAAAATGCAAGTTAATTACGGTTTTGCCATTGTTTGAACCAACTTTGCAACAATGGTGTGTATCGTGCGTTGATCCGTAGCCTATGCATGTTATACCATCGTGTAGTCCTTATCGAGATGTTTAAATTGATATCATGTTTGAGTATTTTTCAAGTCGGGACGTGCCTTGAAAGTCGAGCCAAAGTGGTATAGTAAGAATTTATGTAATCTGAAATTTCATCAAAATTTGGCTAAGTATGGAAAACTAGTCGGGCGAGTCATTTTGAGCTAATCGCACGAGCTATCGACTGACCCATTTCTTTTTGCATGTGTACTCGTTGTGAAGCTTGAAGCATGAACTTTACAACGGTATAAAGTTTGACCAAAAGCAGAGCTCGTCTTGACCCCAAATGTTGTCCCAAACATGGCTACTTGAAATAAGAAATCTGAGAATTTTATAATAAAATATTGGTTGATTTGGGACACATGTCATTTTTATGATTTTCACCTTAGGACATGTTTGGCAATGCTTATTATAATTGAGGATCAATGTCGATTAATATTCGTTATAAATAATCGATGAACTAATAAAATAATCCGATAAAATAAGAATAAGTAAGAATTTTCATGGATAAGCTAAACCAAACATGGCCTTCCCAAAACTCTATATATACACCTTACATTTTTTGCCTTTTAAACCAGAAAATTAGTAAAGAAACTCACTGAAATTCGGAAAGAAAAGAGGTAAGAATGAAAACAAATATTGAAAGGAAACCAAGAACTTTTTCTTTCTTCTTTGTGTTTCTTGAATTAGTGTGATGAACACTAATGGAAAATGTGATGAAACACTAAACTAACAAGAGTTCATCACATTTACTCCAAGATAAACCGAAAGGTAGAAATTTCCGTCCATAAAGTCAAAACCCAGTTCTGACAATGATCCGAGGCTCTTGGTAGCCTCAGAATAAACTCTGATTTAGATTACGGTAGCCCCAAGAATCGCCTTCTTTGTCTGGTAGTTACATTTCGATTTAATATAATGGGTTTTTGGACGAAATTCCTCCTTAGCCAAGCCAAAAACATAAATTTTTATTTCCCCTTATTTTTGATGTATTAACACTCCATAAACTTGTAAAATTTCAGGTCACTAATCCAAGAAAAAGATTTCCTTTGTCTTTGTGAGTAAAGTTTATGTGTTTTGTTGTTTTATATTGATTATGCTTATTAGGATCAGAATATGCAGCATGATTTTTATGTTAAATGAATCCCCTCTTATGACTTCATTATACCATCAATTTTCCTATCTAAGTGATCATAGATATTGAATTTAGTTGCTTATACATGAGGAATTATAAGTAATAAAATCTGCAGAATTTTAACTTCATGTTTATGACCTTGCATGTCTCATAAACTTATGTTTAAGTCGATTTTGATGAGTTTAGAATCTGAGTATATGATGACTTTGAAGTGATGGTTAAAATAATGGTTATACCTAAATGAAGCCTTATATTATGTATTATTATTGTGGCTTGTTGGAGAATGTTTAATGTTGAATATTCCATATTCAAGTTGTGCTAAATTGAGTCAATGATGACTTAAAAATGTTACTGTAATAGCATGATGAATGGGAAGATGAATGACTTTTAAATCAATCCCTTGCATGTTGATTTGGGATTTACTGATAATATGTTTCAAACTTCTTTGAGGAAGAACTCGAAAGAATGTTTATGTGCAAGATTTCGAATGATGTTAGCAATTAAATCTTGTGTTTCCATGTGTTGCATCATGGCATCATTCAAGCACGAATTCATGATCTTAAACATTAAAGCAAAAAGTTATGTTTATATAATGATCATGAACAATTAAAGAATACCCTATTTAGGTTGTACACCATGGGAGCAAGTCCCAATTTGAAGGTCAAGGGCTACGAGATGCCCACGGGATGAGATGCCCAAGAATGAAATGAAAGTACTTGAGCAAAGTGCTCTAAGAGAATGAAAGTACTTTGAGCATAGAAGCTCTAATGATGTTGTGACCTTGTGTTTAGCAAAACACTATGAGCGCTCGGTGTACGACCCTAATATGGGAAGGGCCCAAAGAAAAGAAAAGAGAAGAAATTAAAAGAAATGAAATGAAAAGAAATGAAAAGAAAGAAGAAAAGTAAGAAAAGAAAAATGAAACCATTCATGGTTAATACATGCATAGCATTTAAAGGTTTAGCATTCATTCTATGCATATTGTAGTGATTGTTTATGAGTGTTCGTTAACGACATTTCATGAAGCATATATGTTGTCAATTGTTTGGAAGATAATATGTGTTTATTATCTTATTCACTTATGTGAGAATTGGGCAATAAGAATTTCATTCAATTGAAGGTATGAATTATGTGCTTTCATGTTTATGTGTTACTTTGCTCACTAAGCGTCATTACTTCTGATCGTTTAATGACTATTATAGGAAATGGAGCGAAACTACTTTGAAGTAACGCATACTTATGAAAGGACATCGGCAAATGGGGTGGACTTCTATATCATCATGAAGAAAGACGTATGGGTTCGTTTTCCGCAATGGCCGGGCTTTTACATAAAAGAAAGATCTTACGAAACAATATATGTCTATGATGCCATCACATTGGAGCCGAAGGGACTCTCTTTTCATGTACTAGATAACCGAAAGTCTTGATGGTTGTTTTTGTAGTATCAAGGATTTAGTATCCCTTAGTTAATTATAAACCTTTTAAAGTTGTTAGTATTGAAACGTTTTTGAGCAATAGGTTTATAATGAGTGTCATTTCGACCTTTTTGTTATCGGAATGACGAACCATATTTTGAAAGAAAGGGATACTACACTTGTTAAAGATAGTTAACATTGTAAGAAAAATCCTTGTGTAATAGTTTTGTAAGGTGGAAATTTAAAGTATTTTAAGTAATCGAGAATGTGGTGTATTTTTGTACTTTTTACAAATGGTTTGTAATGCCCTTAATATCTCTTCTAAGTGTTTTGAATAATATTGGAATGAGGTATAAAACTTGGAGAAGTTTAAAAAGAATTAAGTTGAAAAATTTAATGTCACAGCAGGAGGATACTAGTATCCACCTGCAGCTGAGTTTTTAGCTTAACTGAAGGCTACTAGTAGCCCTCAGCCGAGAAAAAAAAAAAATTTTAAGGAAATTTCAGAGGTCGTCACAAGCTTTGGTATCAGAGCCCCGGTCTAATGATTCTGTAGACTGTGATGATATAGAACCCTCATTCAAGATGTCCTTTCTCGGGTATGTTTTATTCCTTTTTCCTAGAATTATGATATCATATGAATTGGAATTTATATGTGGAATGAATTTAGAATTGTTAGAGATGTTCCTTAGTTATTGAAGTTATTAAAGTACATTAGAGGAACTACTCAACTAAGATTCTAAAGCTGGGAGAAATAGATTTCCTAGATTAAAGCTTTAAGCTATCATCCATGAGCTAACATTAGTCAAGTGTTAATTCATTCTAATCCATTCCAACTCCAACACAAAATCAATAATAACATCATAAGCCAAATGATAAAATCTTTCATTCATAAGTTCTCCAAGGGAGGAGAGATCCATACAAGAGCGTAAAAGAGACAAAACAGAGACCTTAATTAGATTGTAGCAAAAGTTAGCACTAAAAGTTTCTACAATCATTAAAATTCCTTCCTCAAAAGTTAAAGCTAATCCTCTTCCGAGCTCTCTTCATTGGAATCTTTCAAGGCATCGATAGATTTCCTTAAATGCTGCACTTCAGTTTGAAAGCGTCTAACAATCTTATCGTAGTAACGTCCCTCTATCTTAAGAAATTTCATCCAATTAAATTCTTTGAATGTAGCTAGGAAAGGAAATTGCAAGGATTCCAAAAATTCCATATTAATGTACCTTCCAGGAGTAAGCTTGCAATCCTTGAAAACGTCATAACGAGCAAATGACGAGGCATCCTTGAACCATAGTGTAGGAAAATCCTCTGTAAGGGGTTGAACACCCCCGGCTCGCGAAGTGGAACCGCGAGTGGTCACGGATCCTTTGGCATTCTTTGCTTCATTTTTCTTGGTTTTAGATTGAGAAATAGGAGCCTTGCCTTTCCCCTTTTGATTTTTGGAAGGAGCCATGGTTGATTGATGAGAAATTGTTAGATTGAAAGTTAGGGATTTGAGAGTTTTGAATTTGGGAAAAATGTTAAGAGGGAAAGGATTAGGCGGACAAAATGAGGAAGAAGAAGGAAGTTTGGGCTGGATCATGACTTAAATGGATAATGGATTTGGATCATATAACTTTGGTTAATTAGTGAGCCTTTTGTATGATTTTAAGTGAAAGATTCAGCATGGACCATTAATTTAGAATTTTGTATGAATTAAAGACCCAAAAAGCTAGAAATCTTGTGAATATATGTTGGGCCATTTTAAGATTTATTGAATATTTAAATGATAATTGATTATGGGCGTATTTGGAAATAATGTTTGCGTATGCACACGTGGACGATGTTGAAAAAGTGACATGTGCATCATTTATGCTTCGAGGTAGTGCAGGCCATTGGTGGGATACTTTGGTCAGCATAGGAGAAACGACAAATTTGACTTGGGAAGGATTCTGTGAAATTTTTAGGACCAAGTATTTTTCTACGTCTGTTAGGAACCAAAAGATGAATGAATTTATACAACTACGTCAAGGGTTCATGACAGTATCAGAATACATTAGGAAATTTGAAGAGTTATCACGTTTTGCTACTCATATGGTCGGTACCAACGAACATAAGGTTGATAGATTTCTTGAAGGACTTAGGCCTGAATTGAACAGGGATGTATTAATGTCCGGAATTCAGAACATGACATTTTCTGTGGTTGCTGATAAAGCTTTGCTAGCGGAACAAGCCGAGCTAAAAATTTCCAAAGCCCGTGAGGCGATATATCAAAATAAGGATCAAAATTTGGGCAAGAAAGGGTTTCGAGGAAACCAGTCATGGAGAAATAATAAGGATAATAAGAATAAGAGAAAATGGTCAGGAAAGCCGCAAGGAATAGGATCGTACCAAAAAGGACCCAACCAGAAGAGGGACAAAATAGAGAAAAGGCCGGGTGACCAAGTCGCGAACAATTGTACTAAATGTGGCAAAACCATTCGGAGAATGTTTAGTTGGTAAGAATGTGTGTTATACTTGCCACAAGCCGTGTCACATATCCGTTAATTGTCCCACAAGAGTGAAACAAGGAACTGCTAGAGCCTTTGCATTAGTCAGGCCAGACGCTGGGACGAGTAATGACGTGGTGGCAGGTACGATTTACATTAAGTCTAAACCTGTTTATGTTTTATTTGACTCTGGAGCAACACATTCATTTATAGCCACAAACATGCTAAGAATACTCGAACTAGCCACTGAACCACTCCCTTTAGAAACGGAAGTTATCATACCCTCTGGACCTAACTGTTTTGTAAATCACTATGTCCCTGATGTGTTGATTGAAATTAAGGGAAAAACTCATCCTGCAGACCTAATTTCTTTAGATTTGAAGGATTTTGATATAATCTTAGGCATGGATTGGCTATCTCGATATCAAGCAACCATTGATTGTAGGGCGAAAACTTTGAGTATGCCTGGAATAGGGACAATAGCTTTCCCTAAGCCTGAGAAAACACCAAAATTAGTCATATCTGCACTAAAGGCATTGAAACTGCTAGAGAAGGGTAATGAAGGATTTTTGGTTAGTTTACACCAAATTCAAGTCCAAGAAAAGTATGAACCCTCATTAACCACCATACCAGTAGTGCAAGAATATCCCGATGTTTTTCCTGAGGATTTACCGGATTACCACCGAGCGAGAAGTAGAATTTGGGATAGAAATTGTTCCGGGATCTTCACCTATTTCTAGGACACCGCATGAATGGCACCCATGAACTTAAGGAGTTGAAAAATCAGTTGGACGAATTGATTCTTAAAGGTTTCATTAGGCCTAGTTCGTCTCCGTGGGGAGCTCCTGTACTATTTGTGAAGAAAAAGGATGGCTCGATGAGATTGTGTATTGATTATCGAGAGTTAAATAAGGTGACCATTAAGAATAAATATCCATTGCCCAGGGTAGATGATCTATTTGACCAACTCCAAGGTTCCGCAGTATTCTCAAAAATAGACCTCAGATCAGGATATCACCAATTAAGGATAAAACATGAAGATATACCAAAATCAGCTTTCAGTACTCGTTATGGTCATTACGAGTTTTTGGTAATGCCTTTTGGGTTAACAAATGCTCCAGCAGCATTCATGGATTTGATGAATAGAGTATTCAAAGAATATCTGGACAAATTTGTAATAGTATTTATTGATGACATTTTGATTTACTCGAGGACAAAGGAAGAACATGCCAAGCATTTGAGGATTGTCTTACAAATTTTGAGGGATAAACAATTATATGCCAAGTTTAAGAAATGTGAATTTTGGTTAGAAGAAGTGGCATTTTTGGGACATGTAGTGTCAAAAGAAGGCATAGGAGTCGATCCTAGAAAAATAGAGGCTGTTCTAGACTGGCCACGACCATCATCACCAACAGAGGTTAGGAGTTTCTTGGGTTTAGCCGGGTATTATTGACGATTTGTTCAGGATTTTTCTAAGTTCGCAACCCCATTAACTCAATTAACCCGCAAGAACATACAGTTTAGATGGAGCGAGGATCTGTGAACAAAGCTTTCAGAACTAAAGAAAAGACTCACTTCAGCCCCGTTCTAGAAATTCCTTCCATTTGAGGACGGATGTAACGCCCAAAAATTTCGTTTTATAATTTTATAATTTAGAGAATTTAAATTGTATTTTCTTAGGAAAACCCAATGATCACCAAAATTGATAAGTTTGGTATGTCAATTTCAATAAGTTTAAGGAGAAAGTATATAAATTTTATTGGATTAAAGTATTGGGGACTTTTTAAGAAAAATATTAAGTTATGTAAATGTTTGGGCTTAATCAAATTTAATCCCATAGATAGAGACCAAGCTGAAAAATCTGGAAAAATGCAAGTTAATTACAGTTTTGCCATTGTTTCGAACCAACTTTGCAACAATGGTGTGTATCGTGCGTTGATCCGTAGCCTATGCATGTTATACCATCGTGTAGTCCTTATCGAGATGTTTAAATTGATATCATGTTTGAGTATTTTTCAAGTCGGGACGTGCCTTGAAAGTCTAGCCAAAGTGGTATAGTAAGAATTTATGTAATGCGAAATTTCACCAAAATTTGGCTAAGTATGGAAAACTAGTCGGGCGATTATTTTTGAGCTAATCGCAGACGAGCTATCGACTGACCCATTTCTTTTGCATGTGTACTCGTTGTGAAGCATGAAGCATGAACTTTACAACGGTATAAAGTTTGACCAAAGCGGAGCTCGTCTTGACCCCAAATGTTGTCCCAAACATGGCTACTTGAAATAAGAAATCTGAGAATTTTTATAATAAAATATTGATTGATTTGGGACACATGTCATTTTTATGATTTTCACCTTAGGACATGTTTGGCAATGCTTATTATAATTGAGGATCAATGTCGATTAATATTCGTATAAATAACTGATGAACTAATAAAATAATCCGATAAAATAAGAATAAGTAAGAATTTTCATGGATAAGCTAAACCAAACATGGCCTTCCCAAAACTCTATATATACACCTTCTCTTCTTGCCTTTTTAAACCAGAAAATTAGTAAAGAAACTCTGCTGAAATTCAGAAAGAAAAGAGGTAAGAATGAAAACAAATATTGAAAGGAAACCAAGAACTTTTTCTTTCTTCTTTGTATTTCTTGAATTAGTGTGATGAAACACTAATGGAAAATGTGATGAAACACTAAACTAACAAGAGTTCATCACATTTACTCCAAGATAAGCCAGAAAGGTAGAAATTTCCGTCCATAAAGTCAAAACCCAGTTTACAGCAGTGATCCGAGGCTACTGGTAGCCTCAGAATCAACACAGTTTAGATTCTGGTAGCCCCGAATCTGCCTTTCTTTGTCTGGTAGTTACATTTCGATTTAATATCTTTGGGTTTTGGACAGAAATTCCTCCTTAGCCAAGCCTAAAACATAAATTTTTATTTTCCTTATTTTTGATGTATTAACACTCCATAAACTTGTAAAATTTCAGGTCACTAATCCAAGAAAAAGATTTCTTTTGTACTGTGAGTAAAGTTTATGTGTTTTGTTGATTTTATATTGATTATGCTTATTAGGATCAGAATATGCAGCATGATTTTTATGTTAAATGAATCCCCTCTTATGACTTCATCGTTACCCATCAATTTTTCTATCTAAGTGATCATAGATATTGAATTTAGTTGCTTATACATGAGGAATTATAAGTAATAAAATCTGCAGAATTTTAACTTCATGTTTATGACCTTGCATGTCTCATAAACTTATGTTTAAGTCGATTTTTGATGAGTTTAGAATCTGCGAAGATATGATGACTTTGAAGTGATGGTTAAAATAATGGTTATACCTAAATGAAGCCTTATATTATGTATTATTATTGTGGCTTGTTGGGGGAATGTTTAATGTTGAATATTCCATATTCAAGTTGTGCTAAATTGAGTCAATGATGACTTAAAAATGTTACTGTAATAGCATGATGAATGGGAAGATGAATGACTTTTAAATCAATCCCTTGCATGTTGATTTGGGATTTACAGTAATATGTTTCAAACTTCTTTGAGGAAGAACTCGAAAGAATGTTTATGTGCAAGATTTCGAATGATGTTAGCAATTAAATCTTGTGTTTCCATGTGTTGCATCGTGGCATCATTCAGTTACCGAATTCATGATCTTAAACATTAAAGCAAAAGTTATGTTTATATAATGATCATGAACAATTAAAGAATACCCTATTTAGGTTGTACACCATGGGAGCAAGTCCCAATTTGAAGGTCACGGCCACGAGATGCCCACGGGATGAGATGCCCAAGAATGAAATGAAAGTACTTGAGCAAAGTGCTCTAAGAGAATGAAAGTACTTTGAGCATAGAAGCTCTAATGATGTTGTGACCTTGTGTTTAGCAAAACACTATGAGCGCTCGGTGTACGACCCTAATATGGGAAGGGCCCAAAGAAAAGAAAAGAGAAGAAATGAAAAGAAATGAAATGAAAAGAAATGAAAAGAAAGAAGAAAAGTAAGAAAAGAAAAATGAAACCATTCATGGTTAATACATGCATAGCATTTAAAGGTTTAGCATTCATTCTATGCATATTGTAGTGATTGTTTATGAGTGTTCGTTAACGACATATCATGAAGCATATATGTTGTCAATTGTTTGGAAGATAATATGTGTTTATTATCTTCTTCACTTATGTGAGAATTGGGCAATAAGAATTTCATTCAATTGAAGGTATGAATTATGTGCTTTCATGTTTATGTGTTACTTTGCTCACTAAGCGTCATTGCTACTGATCGTTTAATGACTATTATAGGAAATGGAACGAAACTACTTTGAAGTACTTGTATACTTATGAAAGGACATCGGCAAATGGGGTGGACTTCTATATCATCATGAAGAAAGACGTATGGGTTCGTTTTCCGCAATGGCCGGGCTTTTACATAAAAGAAAGATCTTACGAAACAATATATGTCTATGATGCCATCACATTGGAGTCGAAGGGGACTCTCTTTTTCATGTACTAGATAACCGAAAGTCTTGATGGTTGTTTTTGTAGTATCAAGGATTTAGTATCCCTTAGTTAATTATAAACCTTTTAAAGTTGTTAGTATTGAAACGTTTTTGAGCAATAGGTTTATAATGAGTGTCATTTCGACCTTTTTGTTATCGGAATGACGAACCATATTTTGAAAGAAAGGGATACTACACTTGTTAAAGATAGTTAACATTGTAAGAAAAATCCTTGTGTAGTAGTTTTGTAAGGTGGAAATTTAAAGTATTTTAAGTAATCGAGAATGTGGTGTATTTTTGTACTTTTTACAAATGGTTTGTAATGCCCTTAATATCTCTTCTAAGTGTTTTGAATAATATTGGAATGAGGTATAAAACTTGGAGAAGTTTAAAAGAATTAAGTTGAAAAATTTAATGTCACGCGTGAGGAGGATACTAGTATCCACTGCGGTGAGTTTTTAGCTTAACCGAAGGCTACTAGTAGCCCTCAGCCGAGAAAAAAAAATTTTAAGGAAATTTCGTGAGGTCGTCACAGCGGATACACTATTTATAGCGATGCCTCTAAGCAAGGATTAGGTGGTGTGCTTATGCAACACGGTAAGGTAATTGCCTATGCCTCTAGACAATTAAAGCCGTATGAGAAGAATTACCCTACTCATGACCTTGAACTCGCGGCAATAGTGTTTGCTTTAAAGATTTGGAGACATTATTTGTACGGTGAAAAATGTGAAATATTCACGGATCATAAGAGTTTGAAATATTTCTTTACTCAAAAAGAGCTAAACATGCGGCAACGCCGATGGTTAGAGTTGATCAAAGATTATGATTGTATCATAAGCTATCATCCAGGCAAAGCAAATGTGGTAGCAGACGCGTTAAGCCGAAAGACACCAAAGAAATCAAGGGAATCGGGTAAAGAAATAGAAAATTTGGGTTTAGAAATTTTCACATCAGAAAATTTAAGGTTATCCGCTATGACCATTCAATCAACCCTACAGGAACGGATTAGAGAGGCACAGAAAACTGATTCTTTCGCTGAGAAGATAAGGAAAAGAATAGCAACTGGAAAGCCCACTGACTATCAAATATCCACCCATGGACTTCTCCAGTATAAGGATAGAATTTATGTGCCTGAGGATGAAGGAATTAGAGAGGAAATTTTTCAAGAAGCTCACAATACACCATACTCGGTACACCCTGGATCAACGAAGATGTACCATGAAGTTAAGACATTATATTGGTGGCCAGACATGAAGAAAGAAATTGCAAACTTTGTAGCTAAATGTCTGATTTGTCAACAAGTTAAAGCTGAGCATCAAAGACCAGCAGGTACCTTAGAACCCTTACCAGTGCCAGAGTGGAAATGGGAAAATATCTCGATGGATTTTGTAGTAGGTTTACCAAGGACGGGTAAAGGATGTGACGCCATTTGGGTTATAGTAGACCGACTAACAAAGTCAGCACATTTTCTACCTATCAAAACAACATACAAGATGGATCAGTACGCAAATCTCTATCTCCAAGAAATTGTGAGATTACATGGAGTACCTAAGACTATCGTATCAGATCGAGACCCTAGATTTTTATCCCGTTTTTGAAAAAGTCTACAAGACTCTTTGGGTACTAGGCTGCACTTTAGTACTGCCTTCCATCCCCAAACAGATGGACAAACTGAAAGAACAATTCAAACTCTTGAAGACATGCTTAGGGCAAATGTTTTGCAGTTTAATGGAAGTTGGGACAAGTATTTGCCTTTAGTCGAATTTGCATATAACAACAGTTACCAAGCATCCATAAAAATGCCACCGTATGAAGCATTATACGGTAGGAAGTGTCGATCACCCCTATACTGGGATGAAGTTGGTGAACGAAGGATGTTGGGACCAGATTTGGTTCAAGACATGACAACAATCATCGAGAAGATTCGAAGAAATATTTTTACTACCGGGATCGACAAAGTAAGCTATGCAAATAAACGACGTAGACCCTTAGAATTCAAAGTTGGAGACAAAGTATTTATTAAAATTTCGCCAATCAAGAGAATGTTTAGGTTCGGAAAGAAAGGAAAACTAACTCCGAGATACATTGGGCCATTTGAGATCAAGGAAAGAATAGGAACTTTGGCCTACAAACTGGAATTACCGCGGTTAGCAAAAGTACACAATGTATTTCATGTGTCCACTCTCGAAAATATATTCCGATCCATCACATGTACTTAAGGACATTCCTACGGAGATGCAAGCGGATTTAACATGGGAAGAACAACCCGTAAAGATCCTTATACGAGAGACAAAACGCCTTTGTAACAAAGAAGTACCTTTGGTAAAAGTCCTGTGGAGAAGCAACAGGATTGAGGAAGAGACATGGGAACGAGAAGATGAAATGAAGAAGAAATTTCCCGAACTTTTCTAGGTAAATTTCGAGGACGAAATTCTTTAAGGGGGGGAGATTGTAACGCCCCAAAAATTTCGTTTTATAATTTTATAATTTAGAGAATTTAAATTCGTATTTTCTTAGGAAAAACCCAATGATCACCAAAAATTGATAAGTTTGGTATGTCAATTTCAATAAGTTTAGGGAGAAAGTATATAAATTTTATTGGATTAAAGTATTGGGGACTTTTTAAGAAAAATATTAAGTTATGTAAATGTTTGGGCTTAATCAAATTTAATCCCATAGATAGAGACCAAGCTGAAAAATCTGGAAAATGCAAGTTAATTACAGTTTTGCCATTGTTTTGAACCAACTTTGCAACAATGGTGTGTATCGTGTGTTGATCCGTAGCCTATGCATGTTATACCATCGTGTAGTCCTTATCGAGATGTTTAAATTGATATCAAGTTTGAGTATTTTTCAAGTCGGACGTGCCTTGAAAGTCGAGCCAAAGTGGTATAGTCGAATTTATGTAATGCAGAAATTTCACCAAAATTTGGCTAAGTATGGAAAACTAGTCGGGCAGTCATTTTTGAGCTAATCGTACGAGCTATCGACTGACCCATTTCTTTTGCATGTGTACTCGTTGTGAAGCATGAAGCATGAACTTTACAACGGTATAAAGTTTGACCAAAACGGAGCTCGTCTTGACCCCCAAATGTTGTCCCAAACATGGCTACTTGAAATAAGAAATCTGGGAATTTTTATAATAAAATATTGGTTGATTGGGACACATGTCATTTTTATGACTTTCACCTTAGGACATGTTTGGCAATGCTTATTATAATTGAGGATCAATGTCGATTAATATTAGTATAAATAACTGATGAACTAATAAAATAATCCGATAAAATAAGAATAAGTAAGAATTTTCATGGATAAGCTAAACCAAACATGGCCTTCCCAAAACTCTATATATACACCTTCTCTTCTTGCCTTTTTAAACCAGAAAATTTGTAAAGAAACTCTGCTGAAATTCAGAAAGAAAAGAGGTAAGAATGAAAACAAATATTGAAAGGAAACCAAGAACTTTTTCTTTCTTCTTTGTATTTCTTGAATTAGTGTGATGAAACACTAATGGAAAATGTGATGAAACACTAAACTAACAAGAGTTCATCACATTTACTCCAAGATAAGCCAGAAAGGTAGAAATTTCCGTCCATAAAGTCAAAACCCAGTTTTACAAGATGATCCGAGGCTACTGGTAGCCTCAGAATCAACACAGTTTAGATTCTGGTAGCCCCGAATCTGCACTGCTGTTTGGTAGTTACATTTCCAGTTTAATATAATGGGTTTTTGGACAGAAATTCCTCCTTAGCCAAGCCAAAAACATAAATTTTTATTTCCCCTTATTTTTGATGTATTAACACTCCATAAACTTGTAAAATTTCAGGTCACTAATCCAAGAAAAAGATTTCCTTTGTACTGTGAGTAAAGTTTATGTGTTTTGTTGTTTTTATATTGATTATGCTTATTAGGATCAGAATATGCAGCATGATTTTTATGTTAAATGAATCCCCTCTTATGACTTCATCGTTACCCATCAATTTTCCTATCTAAGTGATCATAGATATTGAATTTAGTTGCTTATACATGAGGAATTATAAGTAATAAAATCTGCAGAATTTTAACTTTATGTTTATGACCTTGCATGTCTCATAAACTTATGTTTAAGTCGATTTTTGATGACTTTGAAGTGATGGTTAAAATAATGGTTATACCTAAATGAAGCCTTATATTATGTATTATTATTGTGGCTTGTTGGGGAATGTTTAATGTTGAATATTCCATATTCAAGTTGTGCTAAATTGAGTCAATGATGACTTAAAAATGTTCTTTGTAATAGCATGATGAATGGGAAGATGAATGACTTTTAAATCAATCCCTTGCATGTTGATTTGAGATTTACTGAGTAATATGTTTCTTTGAGGAAGAACTCGAAAGAATGTTTATGTGCAAGATTTCGAATGATGTTAGCAATTAAATCTTGTGTTTCCATGTGTTGCATCATAGCATCATTCAAGCACGAATTCATGATCTTAAACATTAAAGCAAAAAGTTATGTTTATATAATGATCATGAACAATTAAAAGAATACCCTATTTAGGTTGTACACCATGGGAGCAAGTCCCAATTTGAAGGTCACGGGCTACGAGATGCCCATAGGATGAGATGCCCAAAATGAAATGAAAGTACTTGAGCAAAGTGCTCTAAGAGAATGAAAGTACTTTGAGCATAGAAGCTCTAATGATGTTGTGACCTTGTGTTTAGCAAAACACTATGAGCGCTCGGTGTACGACCCTAATATGGGAAGGGCCCAAAGAAAAGAAAAGAGAAGAAATGAAAAGAAATGAAAAGAAAAGAAAAGAGAAGAAATGAAAAGAAATGAAAAGAAAGAAGAAAAGTAAGAAAAGAATAATGAAACCATTCATGGTTAATACATGCATAGCATTCAAAGGTTTAGCATTCATTCTATGCATATTGTATTGATTGTTTATGAGTGATCGTTAACGACATTTCATGAAGCATATATGTTGTCAATTGTTTGGAAGTTAATATGTGTTTATTATCTTATTCACTTATGTGAGAATTGGGCAATAAGAATTTCATTCAATTGAAGGTATGAATTATGTGCTTTCATGTTTATGTGTTACTTTGCTCACTAAGCGTCATTGCTTACAGTCGTTTAATGACTATTATAGGAAATGGAACGAAACTACTTTGAAGTAACGCATACTTATGAAAGGACATCGACAAATGGGGTGGACTTCTATATCATCATGAAGAAAGACGTATGGGTTCGTTTTCCGCAATGGCCGGGCTTTTACATAAAAGAAAGATCTTACGAAACAATATATGTCTATGATGCCATCACATTGGAGCGAAGGGACTCTCTTTTCATGTACTAGATAACCGAGAGTCTTGATGGTTGTTTTTGTAGTATCAAGGATTTAGTATCCCTTAGTTAATTATAAACCTTTTAAAGTTGTTAGTATTGAAACGTTTTTCGGCAATAGGTTTATAATGAGTGTCATTTCGACCTTTTTGTTATCGGAATGACGAACCATATTTTGAAAGAAAGGGACACTACACTCGTTGAAGATAGTGAAAATTGTAAGAGAAAATCCTTGTGTAATAGTTTTGTAAGGTGGAAAATTAAAGTATTTTAAGTAATCGAGTATGTGGCGTATTTTTGTACTTATTACAAATGGTTTGTAATGCCCTTAATATCTCTTCTAAGTGTTTTGAGTAACATTGGAATGAGGTATAAAACTTGGAGAAGTTTAAAAAGAATTAAGTTGAAAAATTTAATGTCACAGTAGGAGGATACTAGTATCCACCTGCAGCTAAGTTTTTAGCTTAACTGAAGGCTACTAGTAGCCCTCAAAAAAAAAAAAAAAAAATTAAGGAAATTTCAGAGGTCGTCACACATAGTCCGAAAATAAGATGAAATAGGTGACGTCAAAACGAGAATTAGAAGATAGAAAATAGGAATTTTTAAAGTAACGCTTACGAAAAAATTTGGCCCTCCAAAAAATAATCCTGGCTCCGCCACTTATGGCATGCCCATTGGTATTGGGGTGAGATTATAGTTTTTAATTGGCTTTTTGTACAAATGGTTCCTATCGTTTTCTTTATCGCAGGTTGAGGACCTATCATTTCATTTTTGGCAGTTTAGCCCCTATTTCAAACGTTTTTGGCGACAATGGTCCTTTCCGTTAGTTTCTGTTAAATTCTTTCGTTAAATGAGTGCATGTAGTGCAAATTTAACCTTTAAAAAGTATTTGGACATAAAAAATAAAAGAAATTTGCAACAAGGGTCCAAAATCTTTCAAAAAGCGTTGAAAAGTCCCTAAACCTTATAATCCTAACACATATGACCCAAACCTTTTTGACAATTTTGCCCATAACTTAAATAAATTAAAAATTAACTCCTAAACCTTTTCAAAAGTACAAATAAATCATAAATCTTTTTATTTTTGTATAGATTTGCACTTAAAAATAATAAAAAATATGTCATCAAGTCCAAATTTTTTTAATTTTGTTCACCAAAATGACATTTAAAGACTACAAATTTTGTCCAATGGTTCGTTAATTAACAAAAAAAATTATACCCATGATCAAAATTTGACCAATTGAACCAGTACAAAATAATTTATATTCTATTATTCAAAATAATTTTTGGCAAAAAAAAAAAAAAAAAGGATCATCATCCCAACCCATTCATCTACCCAACCACCCCTCGCTAAAAAACAGAGAATTTCCCCATGTTACTGCAAGACCGGAAACATGGGGATAAAATTCCCCATGGTTTTGCTCCACAGTTTCGACCAAATCGGGGGATTTTGAAAGGGGAGAAATCCCCCCGATTTGGTCGATTTTGTGAGGGAGGGTGGGGGGGGTGGGTGGGGTGGGTGGGGTGGAGGTGGTGAAGAACCTTTTTAACTATTATTTAGTAATTGTTATGAAAAATAAATTAAAATTTTATTTTGATCATGGGTATAATTTTTTTTTTTGTTAATTAATGGACCTATGGACAAAATATGTTGAGATTCTAAATGTCAATTTGGTGAACAAAATTAAAAGTTTTGGAACTTGATGACACATTTTTTATTATTTTAAGTACAAATATGTAAAAAATAAAATGATTTATGATTTATTTGTACTTTTTAAAAGGTTTAGGAGTTAATTTTGAATTTATTTAAGTTATGGGCAAAATTGTCAAAAAAGTTTGGGTCATATGTGTTAGAATTAGAAGGTTTAGGGACTTTTTAACGCTTTTTGTAAGATTTTGGACTCTTGCTGCAATTTATTTTTATTTTTTTATGTCCAAATGCTTTTTAAAGGTTAAATTTGCACTACACGTGCTCACTTAATGGAAGAATTTAACGAAAACTAACATAAATGACCATTGTCGCCAAAAACGTTTGAAATAGAGACTAAACTGCCAAAAATGAAACAATAAGCCCTCAACCCGTAGTAAAAGCAAACGATAGGGACCATTTGTGCAAAAAATTCGTTTTTAATTGCTACGAGGTTTTATTATTTTTAGGGTAATTAGCATATTTCATCCTTATTGTTAGCTTTTATTGTACAAAGCATCCCTATCATTTGGATTTTGGCATCTGAGCCCCTAAATTAACGTTTCTTTGCATAAAAGTCCATCTTTGTCTATATCTATTAATAGTTTCGGTTAAAATTATCAAAATGGTTAATCAGCGCAAATAAATCTAAAAGACAAGGATGATTTGCGCAAAAAAAGTAAACGATATGAATATTTTGTGCACACAAACGTTCAAAGCCAAAATAGAAATTAAAAGTAAAAAATTGGATTATTCTAGCAATCATCTTTAGCTTTTTATTTTGAATTTTCCGTTTAAGAGATTTTAATCCAAAAAATGCGTTATGAAGTTTGCCATGGATACTTTCAAATGTACCAAGAATCTACTTCGACGAGAACATGTACAAAACTAAGCGAAAGAGGGATGCGAATTAAAAGATAACAATCGAATTATTATATTCATTCTAGCGAGTCATTTTGGCTTGTTATTTTGAATTCAATGTTTAACAATTTTCAACCCAAAAGATGCATTGTGAAATTTTCCGTGAATACTTTGAAACGATAACAAGAACATATATATCTCGATGAGTGAAGAACATAGTTCGAAAATAGGCCAAAAAGAGGTTACGTCAAAATGAGAATTAGAAGATAAAAAATAGGATTTTTCAAGTCATTTCAATCTTTGGCTCCTTTTTTGAACTTTCCGTTTGACATTTTTCAATCCGTCCTAGTGAAAAATTTTGGCCCTCAAAAATAATTCTGGCTCTGCCAATGATGGCATGCCTGTTGGTATTGGGGTGAGTTTGTAATTTTTAATTGGTACGAGGTTTTATTATTCTTATGATGTGCATATATATAGTCATTGTTTACCACTTGGCAAACATGACACAGTTTCTCTGTAAATTAAACTCGCCTTAATTACTAAATCTGCATTGTGATATTAGAAGCGCTACATGTACATCGTGGTTGACCACGAGGTGTATCGCGATATGAGAAAACCAATTTTTCGCAATATATTACAATATATTGTGAGAAATTGGCTTTCAAAAATTTCAATTGTAATTAATGCAAGCAACCATATTCTACAGCTTTCACTACTTGTCTAGCCAATTGCCACTATTTGTTCACTTCTTCATTACTTTGCCAAAAAAATTCTTCATTTCATAATTCCCAGTGACATTTTTTCTTCTATAGTCTCTATCTTTGACTTGAAACTTTCCTAATTGTCCACCAATATGTCCGATTAATACTTTATTTTTTACTAACAATAAATTCGATCATTACCATATTTTTAACAAATGAGACAATAAATATAAATTTTAAACGATAATATTTTTCTTTTTAACAAACATTAAATATACTATCTAATAACATATTAAAAAATAAAAACAAAATTTTAACGATAAATTTTTTCCCTTTTACTAAAACTAAATTTGATCACCTGAATTCTTGAAAACTCTTGTTTACCATCCACTAACATATGAAAAAATAAAAATAAAATTTAAATGTTTGCTTTTACCTCTCTCTCCAAGATCTGTTTTTCCCCAGACACTATGAACTCTTCCTCAATTCATCAGTTCTTCCCTTAACTACAAAAATATTTTTCGGCGACATTCCGACAAGTCTCCGACGATATTGTTGAGCTAGTCTCATTCTTCCATTGAAGCTATCTTGCACTTCCAAGTTGTCCACAACAATGTTTGAAAAAGATAATTTTTGTCCTCGTATGCAAGTTAAATATTTTGCCATATTTTTGTGTTATATATTGTATAGAAGCTATGTATTTGCTATATTTACAAACATTTATTTTGTTATTGTCGTGATAGAAGCTCTTGAAGGTGTTAAATATCAATATTATTGTACAGAAAATCTTGTTTCAAATTTCGAAGACGCGACATTAGTATGCAAGTTAAATATTTTGCCATATTTTTGTGTTATATATTGTATAGAAGCTATGTATTTGCTATATTTACAAACATTTATTTTGTTATTGTCGTGATAGAAGCTCTTGAAGGTGTTAAATATCAATATTATTGTACAGAAAATCTTGTTTCAAATTTCGAAGACGCGACATTAAATATGAATTTGTTTATAGTTGATGATGAATATTTGGAAGATGATGTGATAGAAATTGAAGAATCAAATGAGATTGTACCTAAAATCGGGATGAAATTTAACGATCTCGACGAAGCATTTAAATTTTACAGGAAGTACGTATCTCGTGTGGGTTTCCCAATTAGAAATAGTAATTCGATGAAGGGTGACGATGGATTTATAAGAAATGTTAATTCGATGAAGGGTGACGATGGATTTATAAGAAATGTCACGTTTACATGTAGTCGATTAGATGAAGGGTGATGATGGATTTATAAGAAATGTCACGTTTACATGTAGTCGAGAAGGTAGAATAATTTTGACTTAAAAATGAGAACGTAATCGGTTATTTAACCGAATCTAATTTAAAACAAAGATTGTTTATAATAATTAAATTTATTTTAGTCTTATTGAAAAATATTAAACTTGAAGCATTTTTATTTTTATTATTATTAATTTGAAGTAAATATACAATAAAGTGGGATTGGAGACGGTGAAGAGAATTTAGAGGGGAGTATTTAATTATTTAAATTAATAATTAATAATAAGGCAATAGATACAACAATGAAGTTTTCAAAAATAAAAGTGGTGCAGCCTAACATAAACCTACTTTTTGAAATTATTTGAAGGGTAAAATTGTCTTTCAATCAATTGTCAACCATGCGGTAAGGGAGGATGTACAATAAGAATTTTCCTTGTGATATATGTATGCATGTAGCTGTTATAGATGCCACTTCTGTTCATTTAAAAAGTGAGTTGACTAGTATGATGTTCCATAGACTTTACTTTCACAACAATTTCATTTTTTCACTTGTATTCGCATATCAAATGTCATACTTGTGCATTTTTCAAGGAAAACACAGGTGTTTGGTTTTCTTACAATAATCTAATTGAACTGAATGTGCTTTGCAAGAGAGCTGTAGAAATTAAGGCTGTATTTGATGAAGATTAATAATTGAATTGTATTATATTCCATTACAAAATTCAAAATTGCACATTCTTTCTTGATGAGTCATTTGATAGTTGGACCATGATTGTTGCTGGCATGCTTAGTGTTTCCTTAAGTAGATTTGTCTTTTAACTTTATCATCTATAAGGCTTAACTTCACTTCTCCAAACTCTGTATAAAGTAATTTGTATTATTTGTTTAAATAGAAATCTATCAGGCCAATTCGGCAATCTAGGAAGATGATCAGCCTCTAATCATGTTATTTTCGGAAGTGGGATTTTGTTATATTTTCCTGGAAGAGAAAAAAATGTTGCAAGAGATCTTGTTCATCATCATTTCTTGTCATCGACTACTTTTTCATTTTTAAGTTTTACAAGTGGTAGCTAATCACGTCCTTTTCAGATTGGACCCTCATTTACTGCCCAACATCCCATTATGTTCAATCCACAGGCAACACAGATGCCACAGCCATATTTTCATCCAAATGGACCTCAGGTTTGTCCACAATTTACGGAATTAGTGGCTCTGCATAAATTGTTCTACCCTTTTTGGTGTCTAATTATATGGATGTTCTGCTTATATTTGATACAGTACAGGCAGCAGATGATAAATGCCTGTTTTATAACAATGTTATTTGACTGAATTACTAGACTAACAGGGTTTTCGGTAGCATATTTTGTTGGCCCACTTTATTAGCTATATAAGCTCAAAATCGAGCACTTATGCCTGATTTTTGAAGTGCTAGAAAATAATTTATTGATATAATGTAAATGAGATCTATATCTGATATCAAGTAAAAAAATTTACGTTCCTTCAGTATGCTGAATGCTGATGGATTGAAATCAAATTATATCTACTCAATTATTTATTTTTGCAGGAAATGCAATACAAAGGAAGAGACTATAGACTGTTTGGCAAACTCTATTTTCGGCAGTCCTGCCATCATCGATAGGAAATAAATTTCTGAGGGTGAATTGCTTGGAAACAATTTTTGGGAAGAGCCGAGCAGCTGATAATATCCAATGGCTCTGGGAGCCATACTGTACCCAGATACAATTTGTTCTTTACGGCAATGGTAACATACTCTTATAAGTCGGTGCATTGTCCATGTTCCGCTTAATGTTTTAACATAGCCTACTTTTTTAATTTCTCTGTTTTTGGTATCCTTTATTTAATTCAGTTTAAGATTTATGGGATTATCGTGTTAATCAAAAAAAAAAAAAGGTAAAAAAAGAGACAATTTGTGGAATTATGTGGTGATTAAAGTTTTATTTTGGTTTGTAAGTTAACTATCTGTCGAGGCAGTTATAACTCCTTGATTTTCAATTCAAACATATCTTGCCACACCCCACCCCACCCCACAAATACAAATGCACGGGTATTCTTTTGCAATGATGGTCACGATTTTAGTTTAGCACATGTTTGCCACTACTTAAATTATAATTTCAACTGATCAAACATACTTTTTATCCACACATTTCAAAGGACTCACAACTTACAACTTGCTATTTATTCACACATTCACCCACAAGTACAACTTATAATATAAGCACTTAAAAAATAATTTCAATACTTCCAAACGTATGCTTAGTGGTTATCCTTTTGTTATGTACTTTGGCTCATAGTTTATTGAAAATCTTTTATCTTGTTTGTATAGAATGAAGATTCGATCCTTTTTCTCGAATTGCTTTATCATATGTTGTGTATTTGAATCATATCGAATTATTTCACAGAAAAAGAAACACGCTCGTGCCCGCACGCACAAAACACATTTTTAACTGTAGCTGGTTCGAGTATGCAGCCTACAAGATTGAACACGTCACTGCATACAAAACAAAAAAAAAAAGGTTGTCTGTAAGATAACAATGACAATGCAGCTTTTATGAAGAAACTGCAAACAAGAATTAATAAACGTACCCAACAATCCAAGTGCAAAGAAATGCAAAAGAGACCATCTGCAGATTTGTGTCTGAAGTTGGTAATAATCTGTGGGATTTCTGCAACGGCCCAACAAATTAAACTTGCAATTCTGAAACCAAACGATATTTCATAGTTGAGGTTGCAGAGACATTTCGATCCATCTGATACAAGGTTTTTCCTCATTTGGACAGTGGGCTTCATTTTTTCTCTTGGTTTGGCTTTTTAATTGAACCACTAAGTGTTCATGAAAAAAAGTTGAGGACGACGAGGTTCGACAATCTCCTAATTATCTTTGCTTGTTCCCAAGACAAATAAAAGTGCTACAGATTCATTTTCTGAGATTCATCAAATGTGTTACATAATTAGGGAAAAATGTTAATATGAGCTATTCAAGCCGGTTAAGGAAGCTCAAATCCTGAAATTCTTCGAGAGATCATTTCAGTATCATAAGATTGGGTGAACATCTTAAAATTTTCCTTCCAAATACTTTGTAGGTTATTTATTTGGAAGATCTCATCCTTAGTTGCTCGCTGACTGCAAGATTTACTGAACTGTGAATAGCGCTTGAAAATCATGTCTCAAATTCACCATTTCAAGAAGGAAAGCAGGTATTTCAACTTCTGTACCATTGTTCACATAAAGAAATTCTAGTTTGTGGAACCTTTCCATTGTTGGCACTATACATGGAATAACCAAGTACCTCAAGTTAATCAGTCCTTCAAGTTGAGTTAGATCAGAAATGCTTAAGTTTTCACTTGAACAATTGAAGTTCTTATTGGCTATGTATATATTTGAGTCAGATACTTTCAGATAGATAATGTTGACAAAATGGCTGTAAAATCTTTTCCAATTGAGCTTCCTACAGAACCATTCGAAGCCTGCATTATGCATTCAGATTCTACTAAGTCAAAAAATTCAAAAAATTGAAGAGTGTACACTGTACTTGGAGGCTTTAACGCATATTTATCCAAAACCAAGGCAATATTTCGAAGAACTGAGAAAAGGCACCTCTCGGCCTCTACCGTCTATCCAGCAGCCTCCTACACTTGAGCTGAAGCCACTATCATCGCACATGCGATATGCATATTTGGTTTATCATCAACTCTCTGGTGATCATACCATATTCATCAAGCCCATCGAAAAAGAAAAACTGCTTAGAGTACTTAGGATCAGAAGACAACTACCGAGTGGTACGGTCTATTGTTGATTTCAGGAGTATTAACCCTTCTTTATGCTTGCACAAAATCCTAATATAGAGGATAAATATAAGCCATCAGTTCAAAACTAGCACAGACTAAATCCCAACTTGAAGGATGTGGTCAAGGCTAATGTGTTGAAATTATTGGTGTCATCTCAAATAGTCCATAGATCAACCCAATTCATGTGGTGCCAACAAAGCAATCACAATAGTGGAAAAAATCGACAATAATGAAGCAATCATCACTTCTAGACTGTTTGGCAAAACTCTATTTTCAGTAGTTCTGCCATCATCAATGGGAAATAAATTCCTAGGCAACAATTTTTAGGTAGAGCTGATCAGTTGATAAATATCCAATGGCTCTGGGAAGCCTTCTGTACCCAGACACAATTTGTTCTTTCAGGAAATGGTATCATACTCTTATAAGCAGGTGCATTATCCATGCTTAATGTTCTAATGTATTCTAATGTACCTACACACAATTTATAATACATGTTGTGTAGTTGAATCATACCGAGTTACTTCAAATTTGACTCATCATTATTTTTCATTTGTAGGAGCATTGACTAATATTGTACTCTCCGTTTGTTTCTGCTTTCGATATTTCTATCAACAAATGAAATTGTCTACCTTCCTGGAACAAAACAATGTCCATGTTGTTACAAAACAATGTCAGCTCATTAATAAAACTTTCAGAGCAAATTTTTGACATTTTAAACAAAAGTTCATTGTTTAAACTTTGACTGCTATTCAACCTACCTTCCAGATTGTACGATCCTAGATGTTTTTGTGAACATTTGGAAAGATTTGACAGAATTTTAAGTTTATCATCCAGTTTAGGTTGAGTAACGTTGTCAAAAAAATATAAAAAACAATCTATACAACATAAATAGAGATGGCCTCTACTCTCAACTATTAATCAAACCAACGCAAAAGAGTAGCAAGTCTTTTGATGTCTCGTTTTAGTTTTAATCAGCCAAACGAATTCTTGAAGTGAACAAGTGATTGATCAAATGAGAACAAAGATAACATTACGTCTCTTATTGCAATTTGAAGTGTCTATGAAGGTATTCTCAAAAGAGTCTGCTGCAAGAAAAATAGTCCAAAATGCAATTAAATAAACAAAAAGGGCCAGAGGACAATCTCTCAAAAAAATACATTAAGATATTGCTGACCTGTTTTTCTTTTCTTCGCTGAGCTTGGTGGACCCGGGGAGTCAAGAGCTCCTTCCCAAGAGGGGCGAGGGCTGCCTCCTCTGCTTTGATCCACCTCCTGGATACCAGAGGACACTTTGAGAGTTGTATTATGTATACGATGAGATAATGACTTGAAGCTCTTCATTTCCCATGTCTCGTTGTTCTTCTTGAATTTGCATAGCAGATTCTACAAAAGATTGCTTGCAGTAATGTACTTCAATCATTTGCAACATTGGAATATCACAGAAACTGGAGGGGATCTTCTCCAAATTACAATATTTCAACACTAGTTGCTCTAGTCTGGGGAAAGGATCACTTGTGGCATTCCATTCTGTATCAAGTAGTGAAGATAGTTTCAAGACTTTCAGTTGTTGGAACTCGCCTTCAGTTGTGTTCCATTGATTTCCCTCAAAGCTACCTTCTTGTAATTTGAGAATGACAAGGTTTGGCAATCTCCCAATTATCTTCGCTTGTTCCCAAGACATATAAAAGCTCGCTAGAGTCAATTTTCTGAGATTCAATGGCAAACTGATCAAATGTGTCACATAATGAGGAGGAAATGTTAATCTGAGCGATTCAAGGCAGTTAAGGAAGCTCAAATCTTGAAATTCTTTGAGAGAGCATTTCAGTTTGCGAAGATTGGGTAAAAATCTCAAACATATCCCTTCCATTTCATTGGAAATTTTAAGATTAGAAATTCTTTGTATGTTATTTGTCTGCGAGATCTCATCCATAGTTGCTTGTAGAAAATGATATTTACTGAACCGTGAATAGCCCTTGAAAATCATATGTCTCAAATTCACCATTCCAAGAAGGAAATGAGGTATTTGAACTTCTATACGATTTTGCACAAAAGAAATTCTAGTTTATGGAACCTTTCCATTTTTGACACCATAAATGGAGTAACCAAGTACCTCACGTTAACCAGTCGTTTAAGTTGAGTTAGATCAGAAATGCTGAAGTTTTTGTCTGACAATTCGCAGGTCTTCGGCGTTTGAAGCTGCAAAAGTACTTGAGTAAAAGTTAGTAGGCTAGAGCTAGACTATGTTGTTGCTTCTATATTGAAAATAATCTGAAGAACCGTAGTGGATCGGCATCAGTGGTAACAACAGAATCAGATCATATTATCATTGTCAACAGCGGCAGCATTGATATGATCATCACAAAGTACCGCCCGTCATTACAGGCTATAACAGAAATGGGAAAAATGGAAAGAGAAAAGAAGAGAGTAAGAGAACTTACCTTTCGACCTCTTTCAGAAAGTTTTGTTGTTCACCTATCCTCAAGCACATATCATGGAGTAGATCGTGAACATTACAAGTCTTGACTCTGCCGAGAGATGTTCTTCTGGCAACTTGTATCAGGCTCCTATCAATTAGATCCACAAGATATTCGTAGGCTACATCCTCTGAGCTTTTTCCTCTTCTTTCTTTATAAATCCTTCACCAACCAAACTACGCCGTCAACTCTTTCACTGTAATTTCTTCGTCTTCCTTGAATACTCCAAAGTAAAGAAAACATGGTTTCAAATGCATTGGTAAATGCTTGTAGCTAAGTTCTAGTATGTTGCTGAACTTGTTCGGGTCTTCAGATATAACTGAACTCAAACTTGTTGCAACTTTGTGCCATAGGTGTTCTTTCATCTCAATTTTTCAAGAACGGCAGCTATCACAACCACTGCAAGTGGTAGTCCTTGACAATCTGTTGCAATTTGCTTCCCAATGTCTACCAATTCTTGAGGGCAATGTTCTTTCTGGAACACTTTCCTCTGTAGTAATTCCCAACATTCAACATCTGATAAGATAGGAAGTTCATTGACGACACTATGATGCGAAGCTTTTAAACCAACTTCTTTGTGCCGAGTGGTGAATAAGATTCTGCTTCCATTTTTGTCGTCTGGCAAGTATCTTCCAAAATCATTCCACGAATTCATATCCCATATATCATCGACGACAATGAGATATCTCCGTTTTATTAAACTTTTGTAGAGGGCTTCAACCAAGCTTTCATCATCCATTTGCATAATCGTTTCTTTGTCATGGTCCTTCAATGATCTCAAAATGTCAGCAAATATATTTCTCTTATTATATGTTTGAGAAACAACACACCAAGCACGCTTGTCAAAATGATAGACAACGGAGGGATTATTGTATAGTTTCTTTGCTAAAGTTGTCTTCCCAACTCCAGGCATTCCAAAGATGGAAATAATTTGTAGGTGTTCTGGTCCTCTAACAAGTTGTTCTGCAATTTCAGTCTCCTTGTTATCAAACCCCACAACAATGTCTTCCAAAATGAGAGGGCCTTTTTCTTGCAACGATACTCGTTCAGTTGGATAGTTTTCGACTTCTACAATGACAGTGTCAATATTCTTCTTCGTTTCTTTGATACCCATCATAATACGCTTAATCTTGTCCATGAACTGAGGGAGCCTGAGGGTGAGATACCAGACAGGAGGAAAAGAGTTGATAATATATTCAATTTCATATGCTATGTCTGTGGTTTGTATCAAAAGTTCTTCAAGTTGTGGGTGTTGCTGCAAAGTTATATCTGTGAGGGAGGATCGCAATAAGATTAGCTCCTCGTGGAGGGTTACAATTTGATCGTTCACACCAACAATCTTGTCAGCCTTGTGATTGAGTAGGTGAGTGAGATCATCAAGGAGAGAATCAACAATGAAGAGTGAAACCACAGCAGTCTTTCGAGTCCTACAACTTGGCATGTTCGAGACTAAGATGCAATGCTCCTTGATCTCTGCTTCCACGAGCTCAAAGTTTCGTAACAGATCCGAAAGTTCCAAATCCATTCTAGGTGCCAGGATTTGATTCCTGACGAAAAGAATGAATACAAGAAACTTCCAAACTCGTTGAGCACAGCTTCGATGTGTGTCAATGGATTGACTTCGGAGGGGTGAAGGCACGGTGTATCCCCAAGAAAGTTGAGAAAAAAACCAAGCTTATTCCGAAGAACTTCAATTGAACCCTCCACTGAATCAATAAAATCTGGGTGAATATCGTGTATCTCTTGTAAAATATGGAGGAGAAAGTCAATAAAGATATCAACAGTTTCGTCTGGAGGATTGTAAGTAGTACTCTTTGAGAATTGCTGCTTTGGAACTGTGAAGTATGCTCCAATCTCTTGCAATAACAAAAATAAAATTTTTGAAAGTTTCTTGTAGTCTTGTCTACTTTTTAAATTGGCAATACAATAGCGAAACCTCAAGATTCTTTAATAAATAATCTACTTGGTCATCGTAGGAGCTAAATGTTCCTTCGATCTTGAGGGCGGCAAATTCAACGAGTCTTGCATGCCCACGAAAGGTTTCAAAATTTTTGTTCTTCATGAGTTCATGATACCAGAAATCCTCGAAATCTGGATTTTTCAGAAATAATATTGGTCTCTTAGACCATTCAGAGTCATCCCGAAGTTGAGGATTTTTGAGTTTGGACATCCAAGTGGCCATTGATGACAGAGAAGGAAGGGGACGGATGAATTGTAGGGGAAGAAAGATTAACGAAAGTGAATGATTAGTGTATACAAAGAAAAATGCTGGTTCTACACCCAGCTTTACCACATGGTTTACCGCAACAGTTAAATGACTAATTTGCCCCTCAAATAATTTCAAATAACAACAAGAAGGATGAAAGCAGATTGAAGGAGAGGACGGCAGCAAACTTGAGGAGAGAGAAGAAAAGTCCCTCAAAAAGAGCTTTTGACTCTCTTTCTTCCCAATGCGGGCGGATTCACTCTCTATCATTTATTGTTCATGTTGTTCTTGATTCAATAAAGGGTCATGGACCAAATTATTCGCCCTATATTCAGCCCATACATTAAAGGTTTTTTTGGCCCCTCGAGCAAGTCGAACAGAATCGGGGATGTCTGACGAGTGATGAAGGACCCGAGGAGAGAGCCAACATGCCAACCTCGATGATAGACTCCCACAATATTTCGTTGAAAAAATCGCTCACACGAGAATCGAATCTGCGTTGCCGGAGGATTTCTCTCCACATCACCTCAAGCCTTACAAACTCCCCTATGCCCCTGGGGGCAGATTTTTTTATTTTATTTTTTTATTTTTTATCAAAATCAGTTCTTAATAAGTACTAGAACATACAAATTACAGATAACAAATATCAAGATCTTATCCGGCACCCTTTTCTTTTCTCCGTATCACCTCTCAATAATAGACAACAAATATCAATAACTTCACCCGAACCAAGCTGAAACATAACTTAACTAGTATACCGCTTACATTGCTTCTGGATTCTCCTTATTATTTTAAAAATTAAATATTTTCTGGGTCTTTTTTATTTTACAAAACAAATTAAAAATCTTTCATAGTTGTTGAAGATTCCTGTAAAATGATCTAGTGTCCCATAAAAAAGAGATTTTTTATATTTTACTCTGTGGAATATTCTCATATCTAGGAATAATTAGAGATAAAGCTTAGATATGAAATTTTCATTTTCATTTCCTGTTATGGTGTTATAAATATAATTTTTTTTTTTTCACCATTTGGGTTATTGTCATGATTTGTGGTTATATTTGAACAAATTTCAGGCATATTTTGTCAAGATTAGATCTTTTTTAATAATGGAAAATTGTTGTGTGACCCCTCTGCTTTTTTCCGAGAAGAAGAAAATAAGAATAAACCAAACCCATTTTCAATAGATTATATTGCATGTCATGTCAATATTAGAGATTAATCGTGGACATTAATTATTCTGTGGAATATTTCACAACATCAAAGAGAGATATGATCTTGGCCGGAGTCGAGGAGAGGTGAATTCGGGTTACATGTTTGTGTAATCGACGTGGAGTCCAAAGTGAGAAATTACCGGCAAGACAATATCGAAGAAGAAGTTGAAGATCGCTATGGATATTGGGGATGTTAGTTGAGAGGTTTTCAATCTGCTTTTCTTTATTGGAAATCCAAGATAGCTTCAATGGAAGAAAGAGACTAACTCAAAATTTTCGCTAGAAAGTCAATGGAATATCGTCGGAAAAATTATTTGTTGTTAAGGCAAGATATGAAAAAATGAGGAGGAGTTGGGAGGTAGAAGTAAAATCAGGTGTGGAGCTAGGAGATAGACATAAACATTAAATGTTATTAAATTTTTGAAAATTAAAATATCGTGATATATTATCAAAATATCGCGATATTTTGGCTGCAAAAACTCACGATTATCCATGCGGTAAACGTGGGTGTACAACAAGCACCGCTGCTGTTTATATTATATGAAAGAGAAAAAGCAAATTGAAGCATACAATCAACCTTTTTACTAGATATAGATTACACTAACACTTTAATTTTGATGATTCTTTGATTATCCGAACCTACCCAAAGGTCCATTTCTATACTAGTCCTGCTACATGTACACCCGCCTTTACCACTTGGATGATAGCGAGATGATATTTACAATATGTCGCAATATTTTGAGATATGTCGTGATATATTGGTTTCACACATTAAATGCATTTCCTCCGCTTTGCTAAATTTTCACCAAAATGTAATGGTATTTTCACTTTTCATTCACTCCATTTTTCTCCTCAGTTCATCATTTTCTGCGACTCTCCGGTGACATTTTTCCTTCCATAGTCTCAATCTTGACTTGAATATTTATTTTCCTTCCAAGTTGTCCACCACTATATCTAAAAAAAGTAATTTTTGTTCTTGTTTAGAAGTTCATTTTTTTTGCCATATTTTTGTATTATATACCTTATGGAAGTTATGTATTTTCCATAGCCGCAAACATTTATTTTTGTATTACATACGTTATGGAAGTTATTATTTTCGATATTTTTATATAAAAAATCTCGTTTCACTTTTCGAAGACGCGACACTAAATATGAATATGTTTGTGGTTGATGATGAATACTTGGAAGATGATGAGATAGAAATAGAGTATTCCCCTGGGTTAAATAATGATTGGGTTGAAGAATCGAATGAGATTGCACCTGAGATAGGGATGAAGTTTAAGGAGCTCGACGAAGTATTTCCGGAGTAAACTTGGCTGCCAGGTTACGGAGTAAACTTAGTACCAATTTATGGGTCGAGTCAACAATTGAATTCAATAAATCCTCTAGTTCGACAATCCGAAGAAGAAATTTCAACAAACTTCTTAGTCACTCCAAGATTCCACGTACCCCACAATCAATAAGATAGTTTATGTGTTCTTGTAATGGAAAAAAAGAAAAAATTGAACTTGGTTCACATACATGTAATATGCTTTTATCTTCTAAATTTTAATATGCATTTATCTTCTAAGTTTACGAAAATCATAAATGGCTTGATCAACAATTTTCCAATAAGTCAAATTTAGAATTACAACATTTTTTTAAATAAACATAACTGTTTTTTTTTTCTTCTAAATAAACATAACTATTTTTTTACATTTTTTTTTCGCTCCCATAATTGTGAGTAAATAAGGTGGTAAGGCCAAATTGTGAAGATGTAAATTCAAAATCAAATGAGAAGCATATTAGTCATTTAATCACGTGCGGTAAACAAGGTGGTAAAGCTGGATGTACAACCAACATTTTTCTAATATAAAATCTGGTGTGGAGTTTAAGCTTTAAGGTGCCAAAATTGAATATTTGTGCGTTCACATTATTAAAAGGTGCAGTGTGGGAAACTCATTCTGATAGAATTTGGGCCAGACAATGTGCAAAAAAAAAAAAAAAAAAAATCTCAGGTCCCACCATTGTAATTGCATACACCAACTGTCAAGGTCGTCATTACACACCACTGTAATTGCATACACCAACTGTCAAGGCCATTACTCATTCCCACACAATTTTCAGAACAGCCATCCAATCACACGAATTGCACATCAGTCATCTTATGAGGGCAGTTTAAAAAGTGTTTTTTTTTTTTCTAAATTTGATTTCAGGAGATTTTGAACAAAATATCATCTATATAGACAGTTAAATTAATTGAGATGTAATATTAATTAGCAATGTTCTAATATAGAGTACTTTTTAATTTTCTCTTGTTTTTGACAGGGAAGGAAGGGAAGAAGAGGTAGATGGTTCCATAACTTTACATAGAATCACAAGCATGTTTGGTCTACTTAATTAACTTGTGGGAACTTGAAAGCATGTGAGGTTAGATGATTCCATTAACTATATATAATTTTAATATTAATAGGGCTAATTAGTTGAGTTTTTGTGAGAAATGAGGAATCCTCTTCATTAATTAATTTCCATCGTTCCATTAATTATATCAAAGTCATCAATCCATTTGATCAAAACATTTAAGTAGTTTTACATGTTAGTGAACAATGAAACGTTAGTGTCACTATGTTACAATCTCATTGGTTATCAATTACCGGAAATCTTAACTAAAAATATACGTATTTGCATAGACTGACGTGCGAGCATTTTCAATCTTGTATAAAGTTGGAATTATCGATTTTTATTTTTCCATCCTCTAATTTGCAACCTTGCTTTTCCTTGACTGTGGAGATTTTTCAAAGTCGCGAATAAAAACCTTGCCTAGTGATTTGTGAATCACGTTTGGCTTCGCTTTCTCGATCAGATCTTGATAGTGGAAGATCACGAACCATCCTTGGCTGGCGTGTGAACCAATTTTATAAATCTTGGAAGTGTGTGACGGGGGTGGCTTTTTGTTTGTTTGTGGTGGCGGCTTGATGCAGTCCAAGATCCAAAAAGGGTATAAGCTTGAAACATTATTTCTTTAAGACGTCATTTTAATTAATTAGGGTTAATTTTATAATTTGTTAACAGTGCAGATACCAGGAGTGCAATTTTGATTATGTTTGGTAATTAGTTTTAGGGGAATTTTTAAATGTGGTTAAAAGTGGGAGGATTTGAAATGGCTAATTTTGAAAGTGGTTATATTTGCACTACAATTTTTATTTGTCTCATCACATTTTTATTGGTACTTAAAGACTTGACCTTTGTTCATTATAGTATTTATTATGTCTCTAATTTTTTTCGTCAAATTCTCATCTTTGAGAATCTATTAATTAACACATCTTATCCTTAATGATAGTTTTTGTCAAAATATGCTGTTTGAAATAAGGAAAAAATATTTTGTCGCACTTTTATATATATATTTTTTAAAATATGATGAACAAATAAGTCGCTTTTACGCTCTCCCAACAAAATTTTTGAAAGAAAATTGCCATTAGAGCCAAAGATTGCTAACTAATAGAAATTTGAGGATAAGAATGTGACAAAAATATCGAGGACATAAGTGCTACAATGAGCAAAAATTGAAAACCTTAACTACAATTAAAATATGGTGCAAAATATAATTTGAATATAATTACCCTATGCAAAAATGAACACTTTTAGATGCGAAATGTTAATTATACCTTTTATAAAAATGGTCACTTTTTGGGGATAAGATTTCTTCATATTTTAGACTAATACAATAATTTCCAAAAGAAGCTATCAAATTAGATTTTGCAATTATACACAAGAAATCTCAATTAGCTCATAATTTCGAGATATATCTCATTTTCATAACATTTTTTATGGTTGTTACTGTGACTTAGGAATACGAGGTTTTAATCCGATTAGCATTTAACTTGTTGATTAGAATTAAAAGGAATTTGAAATCTTGATAATCGAAGTTATTATTTGAAGGTAAGAAAATGTTAACACTTTTTTATTAAATATTTGAAGCTTGTTATAGTACTAATCTGGAACGTTGAAAATTCGAAGTTTTGAACTGCCGCAATTGACAGATCACATGAACCATTAAAACGATTGTTCAATTGTTAAAACAATAGTTCGTACACATTTATGGAAATGAACTATTTTTTTAGACAATTTATCATGAATTGTTCTCATAAATATTTGAATTTATTAATATTTTTTTATAAAAAAGTCAGACAATAAGTTTTGTTTTATTTTTACAATGGAGAACAAAGGTTGTAAGAGGAGAGAAATGAGTTTTCATTTTTTATTTGTGCAACTTTCGACAAGGTGTAAAAATTTCCGTTCACTAATGCAGCAATTTTGAGAAGAGAGAGAGAGAGAGATTGTGTGCGCAGATTTAGAAGTGAAATAATTTTAAAATTGAGTAATATTATTCATAGTAAGCTATTACCGTAGTTAGTCTATCTGGTAATTATATGGCATTAATTGATATGCCATTTTGAATGAAACCAAAAATTTTATATTTAAGATAGCATATCAATTAATACCACATAATTATCATATAAATTGACTACGGTAGTCATTCAACGTGAATATTATTATTCTTTTCAATTGGGTTTTAAGAGAGAGAATGTAAAATGTTTTAGATATTGACAAAATTTTACTAAATTTGTCGATGGCATTTTGTTCGCATTTTGAATAAAATGGCCATTTGGTTAAATATTTTCAAAAGTTACCATATTTCAAAACTTGGGAGAGGACTCTTAGTTTTATATGGCAGCCACATCATCATTTTGGAATTAGTTTTCTTTAGAATGAAATTTATAAAATATTGGACTTTTTCCAATTTATCCATGGTATTTAATTTTAAATCAATGAGTTTATTGATCAAAATCAATTATTTGATATATGATTGCGAATCAACGAATTTTTTATTTCCTAAATTCACAAGTATTCTTAGAATCAATGTGCTTTATGGTCGTTCTTCATTCGCTTTATACTGTCACTACATCATGGTTGCTAGTGAATCGTGGTGGTGTTGCTATATATTGACTGCAAGGGTGGGAGTTGGACAATATGAAAATTTTGTAATCTTTGTTTTCTTTTACATCTTCTTTTATTTATTTCTTATTAAAATATTTATGTTTTATCCATTGTTTCCTCAGAGGTGTGCCTCCTATGACTTGCACATGATAAAATTTGATAGAAAATGTTTACTGGGATTGATGGTCCACCAATTTGAAGGATTGAAGATCAACTTGCTCTGCTTAGAAAGTAAGGGACTAGATTGCTACTGCTCAGTAGGATGAGGACTATTAACATTTATTATTACATACTATTGGGGTCTACTTTTAGAAAATATGAAATTTGTCCCTCACTGATGGTGCAAAATTCAAGAAAAATTGAGAGGAATAATTTGGTAACACTTTTAAAAAAGAGAGACATTATTTACAAATCCAAAAAGGTTGTCACTATAAAATGTCTTATGGAGGAAATTTCCTCCATCATTATAATTTTCCTTTCCACCTAATCCCTGTCCCTAATTGCATTGTGGATTTCGCAATCACACTAATTAAATATAAAAAGAAAGGATTTATTTTAATGTTCAATAATTACCTTTAACTAATCTCGCTACTAAATGTGTTGACCTCCAAAAATAGTGCTTAATAGGAACCTCATCACTCCTCTTCCTATGTGTCTTTCTCCTCTTACTTGATCGCCACGTGGTTTATTCAACCACGCAGATATGCCTAGGCCCGGGTGGGTAGGTAACCAAGGATAAAGAGAAACACACTATGGGAGAGGTAATAGCCTGAGGGCCTTTAACTAACGATTTCCCAAGTGGTTATAACACTTGAAGAATAATTAGTATGGAGAACTTGATACTTCTTGTGAGAGTAATATTTCAACATTCCTCTATTGTGGAAATAAGCTTAGTATTTATAGGCAAATTCTACAAGAATGATCCCCTTTGATGTGCGACACGTGGTTCCATCTGAAGGGTTCTTGAGTCCCATCTTTAGTGTCACGTCATTAGCATTAATGAGGAAGTCACTTTCAGCCGCAAACTAAGGGGCTATGACTGTGACAAACCGCATTGGCAGACAGTCCCATCAATCTTTCAGAGATTGAATCACATGTTTGGTAGGGAAGGCTTTCTTAGCACGCAACCAGGGTCGGACTTTGACAACCTCGGTTGACTAACCTCCTCGCACAAATAACTGGGTTGTCTAACATCCTCGGCATAAATAGCCTTGGTTGACTAACCTCCTCAGATAAATAGCCTCGGTTGTCTAACCACCGGCAAGACAAATAACCTCGGTTGTCTAACCTCCTCGGCATAAATAGCCTCGGTTGTTCAACCACCTCCGCACAAATAGCCTCGGTTGTCTAACCACCTCGGCATAAATAGCCTCGGTTGTTTAACTTCCTCGCACAAATAGCCTCGGTTGACTTTGACCGCGACACGTGGAGCCCAAGTGGGTTTGGGGCGTAACAATAGTCCCCAAGTTCGGGACCTCGATCATTTATGAAGGTCTTTGGACTTGGTAGCTTTCTAAAAAGTGGCAGATTCGTAATGGAGGATTTAGTCCACAAGGTCGGGAACTCTCATTTTGTGAGGTGCGGAGCTTGGAGTGGGTGAGAAATTCAAACGAGAGGTTGTGCTAAGCGATCTCCGTTGTTTTGGAGAGGCTTGCAGTGGGAAGAGCCTATTTCCAAGTGGGAGAGGCTAGGTTGCGAGGCGAGTCTCCAAGGTTGGAGAGGCTTCATGCAGAAGAGCCTAGTCCCAGTGGGAGAGGCTAGGTTGCGTGGCGAGTCTCCAAGGTTGGAGAGGTCATGGAAGAGCCTAGTCCCAGTAGGAGAGGCTTGATAGTAGAAGCGAGTCTCCAATGTTGGAGAGGCTTTATGCATAAGAGCCTAGTCCCAAGTGGGAGATGCTAGGTTGTATAAGCGAGTCTCCATAGTTGGAGAAACTTGATGCGGAAGAGCCTATTCCCAAGTGGGAGAGGCTTGATAGTAGAAGCGAGTCTTCATGCGTAAGAGCCTAATCCCAGTGGGAGAGGCTTGATTGCGTGTTTAGTCTCAGTGTTGGAGAGGCTTCCTCCCAAGAGCCTAGTCCCAAGTAGGAGAGGCTTGATAGTAGAAGCGAGTCTCCAATGTTGGAGAGGCTTCATGCGTGAAGAGCCTAGTCCCAGTGGAGAGGCTGGGTTGCGGCTTAGTCCGCAAGATTGGAGAGGCTTTTCTGGAAGAGAGCCAGTCCCAGTGGGAGAGAGGCGATAGTAGAAGCGAGTCTCCAATGTTGGAGAGGCTTCATGCAGAAGAGCCTAGTCCCTAGTGGGAGAAGCTTGATAGTAGAAGCGAGTCTCCAATGTTGGAGAGGCTTCATGTAGAAGAGCCTAGTCCCAAGTGGGAGAGGCTAGGTTGCATAAGCGAGTCTCCAAAATTGGAGAAGCTTGATGCGGAATAGCCTATTCCCAAGTGGGAGAGGCTTGATAGTAGAAGCGAGTCTCCAATGTTGGAGAGGCTTCATGCAGAAGAGTCTAGTCCCAAGTGGGAGAGGCTTGATTGCAGAAGCGAGTCTCCAAGGTTGGAGAGGCTTCCTGCGGAAGAACCTAGTCCCAAGTGGGAGAGGCTTGATAGTAGAAGCGAGTCTCCAATGTTGGAGAGGCTTCATGCAGAAGAGCATAGTCCCTAGTGGGAGATGCTAGGTTGCAGAAGCGAGTCTCCAAGGTTGGAGAGGCTTCCTGCGGAAGAGCCCAGTCCCAGTGGGAGAGGCTTGATAGTAGAAGCGAGTCTCCAATGTTGAGAGGCTTCATGTAGAAGAGCCTAGTCCCCAGTGAGAGAGGCTGGGTGCGTAAGGCGAGTCTCCAAGGTTGGAAAGGCTTCTCTGGAAGAGCCTATTCCCAGTGGGAGAGGCGATAGTAGAAGCGAGTCTCCAACGTTGGAGAGGCTTCATGCTGTAAGAGCCTAGTCCCAGTGGGAGAGGCTTGATTGCGTAAGCGAGTCTCCAAGGTTGGAGAGGCTTCTGCTGAAAAAGCCTAGTCCACAGTGAGCGAGAGAGACTTGATAGTAGAAGCGAGTCTCCAATGTTGGAGAGGCTTCATGTAGAAGAGCCTAGTCCCAGTGGGAGAGGCTAGGTTGCATAAGCGAGTCTCCAAAGTTGGAGAAGCTTGATCTGAGAGAGCCTATTCCCAAGTGGGAGAGGCTTGATAGTAGAAGCGAGTCTCCAATGTTGAGAGGCTTCATGCGGAAGAGTCTAGTCCCAAGTGGAGAGGCTTGATTGCGAAGTTTAGTCTCCAAAGTTGGAGGCTTCTTGGAAGAACCTAGTCCCAGTGGGAGAGGCTTGATAGTAGAAGCGAGTCTCCAATGTTGAGAGGCTTCATGTGGAAGAGCCTAGTCCCAGTGGGAGAGGCTGGAGTGTTGAAAGCGAGTCTCCAAGGTTGGAAAGGCTTCCCGGAAGAGCCTATTCCCAGTGGGAGAGGCTTGATAGTAGAAGCGAGTCTCCAACGTTGGAGAGGCTTCATGCGAAGAGCCTAGTCCCAGTGGGAGAGGCTTGATTGCGTGGCAGTCTCCAAGGTTGGAGATGCTTCTTCTTGGAAGAGCCTAGTCCCAGTGGGAGGCTTGATAGTAGAAGCGAGTCTCCAATGTTGGAGAGGCTTCATGTAGAAGAGCCTCAGTCCCAGTGGAGAGGCTAGGTTGCATAAGCGAGTCTCCAAAGTTGGAGAAGCTTGATGCGGAAGAGCCTATTCCCAAGTGGGAGAGGCTTGATAGTAGAAGCTTAGTCTCCAATGTTGAGAGGCTTCATGCGAAGAAGAGTCTAGTCCCAGTGGGAGAGGCTTGATTGCGAGGCGAGTCTCCAAGGTTGGAGAGGCTTCTCATGGAAGAGCCTAGTCCCAGTGTGAGAGAGGCTTGATAGTAGAAGCGAGTCTCCAATGTGGAGAGGCTTCATGCGAGAAGAGCATAGTCCCCAGTGGGAGATGCTAGGTTGCGAGGCGAGTCTCCAAGGTTGGAGAGGCTTTCTGGAAGAGCCTCAGTCCCAGTGGGAGGCTTGATAGTAGAAGCGAGTCTCCAATGTTGGAGAGGCTTCATGTAGAAGAGCCTAGTCCCCAGTGGGAGAGGCTAGGTTGCGTAAGCGAGTCTCCAAGGTTGGAAAGGCTTCACGGGAAGAGCCTATTCCCAAGTGGGAGAGGCTTGATAGTAGAAGCGAGTCTCCAACGTTGGAGAGGCTTCATGAAGAGCCCAGTCCCAGTGGAGAGGCTTGATTGCGTGAGCTTAGTCTCCAAGGTTGGAGAGGCTTCATGGAAGAGCCCAGTCCACAGTGGAGAGGGGCGATAGTAGAAGCGAGTCTCCAATGTTGGAGAGGCTTCATGTAGAAGAGCCTAGTCCCAGTGGAGAGGCTAGGTTGCATAAGCGAGTCTCCAAAGTTGGAGAAGCTTGATGCGGAAGAGCCTATTCCCAAGTGGAGAGGCTTGATAGTAGAAGCGAGTCTCCAATGTTGGAGAGGCTTCATGTGAAGAGTCTAGTCCCAAGTGGGAGAGGCTTGATTGCGAGGCGAGTCTCCAAAGTTGGAGAGGCTTCCCTGGGAAGAACCTAGTCCCAAGTGGGAGAGGCTTGATAGTAGAAGCGAGTCTCCAATGTTGGAGAGGCTTCATGTAGAAGAGCCTAGTTCCAAGTGGGAGAGGCTAGGTTGTGAGCGAGTCTCCAAGGTTGGAGAGGCTTTCACTGCCGGAAGAGCCTAGTCCCAGTGGGAGAGGTTTGATAGCATAAGATGCCTTAATGAAGAGGTTAGGCCCTTGTGTTGGTATGGCGCTTCTACAAAAACTTAGTCCCAAATAAGGGAGCTTGTTTGTAGAGGCCTTTTCAATATCGGATGAGGCATTATATTAGGCCTTTCCCACTGGTGCCATGCCTTAATGAAGAGGCTAGCCCCTTGTGTGGGTATGGCGCTTCTACAAAAACTAAGTCCCAAATAAGGGAGCTTGTTTGTAGAGGCCCTTTCAATATCGGATGAGGCATGATATTAGGCCTTTCCCAGCTGGTGCCATGCCTTAATGAAGAGGCTAGGCCCTTGTGTGGGTATGGCGCTTCTACAAAAACTAAGTCCCAAATAAAGGAGCTTGTTTGTAGAGGCCCTTTCAATAAGCCGTGAGTACCCCTTTGGGGAGGGCACGACGAGAAGATTTTACCCCAAACTTGATTAAGTACTAGTGCCTCTTTTATGAGTGCATCTCCAAATCAAAAGATTTTAACGATGGGCGTGGCGCTTCTATATGGCCGGTGCCTCCTCTTAGAAGTCTAAACATGCAAACAATCGAAACTTGATTTATAAATATTCAAATGTCGGTGCCTCTTCTCAGATGTATCACATAGGCTCCAACGACTTACAAGCAATGCCTTAGGAAATTTAAACCATTAATCAAGTTGAATAAGCTTGTATATATAGTTTTCGAGTGCCTCTTCTTAGGAGCCTCAAACAAGCAAACAATCGAAACTTGATTTATAATTAATCAAATGCCGGTACCTCTTCTCAGAGGACCTATGCTAGCCCCAATTAGTACTTGAATAGCGTCATTTCTTCAAGAAAGCTCCTTTGTCCAAGGAGGTTTAAGCCTCTTCTTCAAATGACCTATGCTAGCCCCAATTAGTACTTGAATAGCGTCATTTCTTCAAGAAAGCTCCTTTGTCCAAGGAGGTTTAAGCCTCTTCTTCAAATGACCTATGCTAGCCCCAATTAGTACTTGAATAGCGTCATTTCTTCAAAAAGCTCCTTTGTCCAAGGAGGTTTAAGCCTCTTCTTCAAATGACTTATGCTAGCCCCAATTAGTACTTGAATAGCGTCATTTCTTCAAGAAAGCTCCTTTGTCCAAGGAGGTTAAGACTTTTAGTCACGCTTTCCCACAGACGGCGCCAACTGTTGACCTCCAAAATGGTCGCCAACAGAACCTCACGCCTCCTCTTCCTACGTGTCTTTCTCCTCTTACTTGGGATCGCCACGTGGTTTATTCAACCACGCAGATATGCCTAGGCCGGGTGGGTAGGTAACCAAGGATAAAGAGAAACACACTATGGGAGAGGTAATAGCTCGAGGCCTTTAACTAACGATTTCCCAGGTGGTTATAACACTTGAAGAATAATTAGTATGGAGGACTTGATATTTCTTGTGAGAGTAATATTTCAACATTCCTCTATTGTGGAAATAAGCTTAGTATTTATAGGCAAATTCTACAAGAATGATCCCCTTTGATGTGCGACACGTGGTTCCATCTGAAGGGTTCTTGAGTCCCATCTTTGGTGTCACGTCATTAGCATTAATGAGGAAGTCACTTTCAGCCGCAAACTAAGGGGCTATGACTGTGACAAACCGCATTGGCAGGCAGTCCCATCAATCTTTCAGAGATTGAATCACATGTTTGGTAGGGAAGGCTTTCTTAGCACGCAACTAGGGTCGGACTTTGACAACCTCGGTTGACTAACCTCCTCGGCACAAATAACCTGGGTTGTCTAACATCCTCGGCATAAATAGTCTTGGTTGACTAACCTCCTCGGTATAAATAGCCTCGGTTGTCTAACCACCTCGGCACAAATAACCTCGGTTGTCTAACCTCCTCGGCATAAATAGCCTCGGTTGTCTAACCACCTCCGCACAAATAGCCTCGGTTGTCTAACCACCTCGGCACAAATAGCCTCGGTTGTTTAACTTCCTCGGCACAAATAGCCTCGGTTGACTTTGACCGACACGTGGAGCCCAAGTGGGTTTGGGGCGAACAAAATGCATTGTGGATTTCACCATCACACTACACTAATATATGTTTATTTGTCCAAACATTACAATAAGTGAGACTTTTCTTTTGAAAAGCCGAATTACACCGTCTACGAAAGCCTTTCAGCGTTCTTTTGACAGTAAGTATTGAGTCTGCTCAGCTAGTTCGGCTTTTTGCTTTTTAAAATGTTGATCAAGTTATCCTTCTCATCAAGAATAAACTGTGATCTTCTCAATAAGACTAGCTCTCCTCTCTATGTTCTTATATCAAATCCTCTATAAGATTCAGCATCAACTTTGGTCTTGTCTAAACCTCTGTGATTGTTGGCTGATTTAGTGAAAAAGTTATGGTAATTAAGAGTTCTCCAAATTTCATATTTATTTAAAAGATTCAATTCTTGTTTGATGAATGAACTATGATATAACTTAAACTCATCTAAATACTAGTTTAATTAAGACAATTTCTCGTACAATTACACAAGTTTATTTCCAAACTTGCAAGGTTCTCAAATCTCTTATAGGGTGGTCTGCTCGTCAGCTCGTGAGAGCTTGGACCATGGGCGGCTCTGCTCATTTTTGCACGAGCTCTGATTTTACCCAGGAGAGCTGAGCTAAGTTTGGGCCCTAAGGCACAATTTGGACACACTAGGCTTTACACACAATTTAAATTCTCTTTTTGGTTATATTTCTGCCATGTGACTGATATTGCTGCATTCTTTTGCTGCTCTTGATTATTCCATAGGAATTTAAATTAAACCCCATGCAAAGAGCTTCATACCATCTCAGACACCTTTAACACCTGCTTCTCTTCCTGCTGCTGCTGATGGTTCCTTTACTATCCAGCTAACATGGCTGCTGTATCTCAGATGTATGGCACCGGGGGCGGCGGCGTAGACATAACACCTCAATTTTTATTTTTGTATTTAGTTATAGGAGATAGACGAGACAAATTGACGTCAAGTAGAATTTAAATTAAATTGACATTTAAAAACATAAACAAAATGAGAGTATTAAATCCAATTATATTAGTTATCTTTGGCTTATTATTTTGAACTCGTTATTTAACGGTTTTTCAATTCGAAACATTTGTTGCGAAGTTTGCCATGAATATTTTGAAACAGTACTAAGAACCTACGGTAACGAGTGAAGAAACAAAGCCCGAAAATAAGCCAAAATAGGTGACACTAAAATGGAAAATAAAAGCAAAAAATTGGATTATTCTAGCAATCATCTTTGGCTTTTATTTTGAATTTGCAGTAACGTTTTTTAATCCAAAAAATATGTTATGAAGTTTGTGGATACTTTCAAATGTACCAAGAATCTACTTTGACAAGTGAAAAAAATGATAAAAATCGAATTATTATATTCATTCTAGCAGTCATTTTGAATTTTGAATTCAATGTTTAACAATTTTCAATCCAAAAGATGCATGGTGAAATTTGCCGTCGATACTTTGAAACGATAACAAGAACATATCCGATGAGTGAAGAGCATAGTCCGAAAATAAGCAAAAAAATGTGACGTCAAAATGAGAATTACAAGATAAAAAAATAGGATTTTTAAAGTCATTTCAAATCTTTGGCTCCTTTTTTGAACTTGCCGTTTGATATTTTTCAATCCAAAGATACGTTGTCCTAACAAAAATTTTGCACATTCTTTCTTGACGACTCATTTGATAGTTGGACCATGATTGTTGCTGGCATACTTGGTGTTTCCTTAAGTATTCTTGTCTTTTAATTAACTTTATCATCTATAAGGTTTAACTTCACTTCTCCAAACTCTGTATAAATTAATTTGTATTATTTGTTTAAATAGAAATCTATCAGGCCAATTCGGCAATCTAGGAAGATGAGCAGCCTCTAATCCTGTTATTTTTGGAAGTGGGATTTTGTTATATTTTCCTTGAAGAGAAAAAATGTTGCAAAAGATCTTGTTCATTATCATATCTAGTCATCGACTACTTTTATCTTTTTAAGTTTTACAAGTGGTAGCTAACCACTTTATTTTCAGATTGTCATTTACTGCCCAACAGCCCATTATGTTCAATCCACAGGCTACACAGATGCCACAGCAATATTTTCATCCAAATGGACCTCAGGTTTGTCCATAATTTACGGAATTAGTGGCTCTGCATAAATTGTTCTTTCAGGCAATGGTAACATACTCTTATAAGCCGGTGCATTGTCCATGTTCCGCTTAATGTTCTAACATAGACTACTTTTTTAATTTTTCTCTTGTTTTATCTCGTTCGTATAGAATGAAGATTCGATCTTTTTTCCTGAATTGCTTTATCATATTTTGTGTAGTTGAATTGTATCAAGTTACTTCAAGTTTGACTCTATCTAATTAGTACTCTCTTTGGTTGTTTTTGCTTTCGATATTTTAACAAATGAAATTGTTTACCTTCCCGTAACATTACGAAGTGTCGACAATGTCAGCTCATTAATAAAACTTTCTAAACAACATTTTGACATTCTAAACAAAATTTCATTGATTGATTGCTATTCAATCTCTCTTCTAGATTGTACGATCCTAGACGTTTTTTGTGAACGTTCGGAAATACTTGATGTAATTTTAAGTTTATAATCCAATTGTAGGTTGAGTAACCTCGAGAAAATATTGAAAACAATCCATACATCATAATAGAGATGGTTCCAAATTACAATATTTCAACACTAGTTGCTCTAGTCTGGGGAATGAATCACTTGAGGCATTCCATTCTGTAACAAGTGCTGAAGTTAGTTTCAAGACTTTCAGTTGTTGGAACTCGCCTTCAGTTGTGTTCCATTTATGTCCCTCAAAACTACCATGTTGTAATTTGAGAACGAAAAGGTTCGGAAATCTCCCAATTATCTTTGCTTGTTCCCAAGGCATATAAAAGCTCGTCAGAGTCAATTTTCTGAGATTTAATGGCAAACTCAATGGCAAACTGATCCAATGTATCACATAATTAGGAGGATATGTTAATCTGAGCGATTCAAGCCGGTTAAGGAAGCTCAAATCCTGAAATTCTTCGAGAGAGCATTTCAATTTCCGAAGATTGGGTGAACATCTCAAAATTTTCCCTTCCATTTCATTGGAAATTTTAAGATTAGAAATACTTTGTAGGTTATTTATCCGGAAGATCTCATCCTTAGTTGCTCGTTGAATGCAAGATTTCTTGAACCGTGAATAGCCCCGGAAAATCATATGTCTCAAATTCACCATTTCAAGAAGGAAATCAGGTATTCCAACTTCTAAATAATTTTGCACATAAAGAAATTCTAGTTTGTGGAACCTTTCCATGAGTAGCACTATAAATGGAATAACCAAGTACCTCACATTAACCAGTCGTTTAAGTTGAGTTAGAGCAGAAATGCTGAAGTTTTTGTCTGACCAATTGTAGATCTTCGGGCGTTTGAAGCTGCACAAGTACTTGAGTAAAAGAGTGGCCTAACAGAGAGCTTAAATACAGGGCAAAATTACTTGAGTAAAAGTTAGTAGCCAGACTATGTTGTTGCTCCTATATTGAAATAATCTGAATAACCGTAGTGGATCGTCATCAGTGGTAACAACAGAATTAGATCATACTATCGTTGTCAACAATGGCATCTTTGATATGATCATCACAAAGTACCGCCCGTCATTAAAGGCTATAATAGAAATGGGAAAAATGGTAAGAGAAAAGAAGAGAGTCAGAGAACTTACCTTTGGACCTCTTTCAGAAAGTTTTGTTGTTCACCCATCCTCAAGCACATATCATGGAGTAGATCGTGAATATTCACTACAACAAAGAGGGTCTATAGCGGCGACATATATTATGACGACAAAAAAGTCGCTCTATTGATTCTACATAGTAGCGACGACCAAGAAATGTCGTCGCAAAACCAACAAAACTTATAGCGACAACATATGTCGTCGCTATAAAACCTATATATATCATTTATTACGTATAGGCTATAACGACGCCTCTTTACGTGTCGCCGCAACTCGAGATTAGGAAAGGGCGGGAACTAATGGCGGCATTTTGGTGCATAAATAGCGGCGACAATTGTCGCCGCAATTGAAATGCGGATGTCACGTGAATCATGTATTTTCTCGTAAAGTGTGAAGGGGTCTATAGCGACGACATATGTCGTCGCTATATACCAACAATTTAGGCGGAAATTTGGGGCCCAATTGTTATATACCTATTTTGATTAAATTTTGCGGTAGCGTGAATAATAACTTTTTCTCGGAAAATGGGCATGCTCCTTTAGCGACATTTCATCTATAGCGACGACAATGTCGTCGCTATAGACTCTTCTTTATCTTCTTCCAATTCCGCATTTCTGTATTGCATACTACACTCAATTAAAAAAAATTCTTCTCCATCTCCATTTTTTCATAATCATCTCCAATTATTATCGATCTTGTATTTGTAAGAATATAGTATTTTACAAGTATGGATATTGATAAAAGTTGGACAACAATTAGAAATCGCACAAAGTCTGCAGATTTTGAACGGTTTGCAAGCATTTATAAACATGGCGAGGCCATACGTTAACGACAGGAGGAAGAATTAAATGTCCGTGCAAAAAAATGTTTAAACGGTCTCACACATCCATTGGAAATTGTCGAAGCTCACATATTTCGTAATGGTTTTAAGGAGAGTTATGTCACTGGATATATTATGGCGAGATTGATGTTCGTCATCGCGAATGTGTATAGACAGTAATGAGCGAGATGGTGTGGAAGATGAGATGATGGATGTAATAGGCAGCGTAGTTGGTGATGAGCATGCAGTACAAGCACCGATGGTTACTATGACGAATCTGTTTCAGTGCTCTCCATTCGAGGCTGTGCTCGGAGTTTCATCATTTTCATCCCTAAAATTTTTAGTCAAGTTGATGCATATTAAAGTTATGAACAAATGGACAAACAAGTGCATCGATGATCTTTTGAAATTGCTGAAGTTAGCATTCCCAAATATGAACTGGTTGACTCTCACTACGAAGCTAAGAAGTCGATGACTTAAGCTTGGTTTGGGTTACAAATCCATTCATGCCTCGCAAGAACGACCGTGTGCACTATTTTGGGGTAAACATCTTGATAGACAAACTTGCCCGATTTTCCAAGAAAGTCGTTAGGTTCACACTTACGGGAAAGTGAACGGGAAGAATGTTCCGCATAAGGTGTTGCGATATTTTCTCTTGGCCCCGAGACTAAAAGCGTATGTTCGCGACGAAGGATCTTGCAAAACTTATGAGGTGGCACAAGTATAAGAAGGTCTAGGGACGATGATGAAATGCAACATCCCGTTGATGGAAAGGCATGGCGGGATTTTGACATGAAACATCCAATGTTATAAGTGAGATCAGAATGTCGAGGTTAGGTTTGGCATGAGACAAATTCAATCCATTCGGTGACATGAGTCTGTAAACAAACATGTGGCGATAGTTGTAATGGTTTACAACTTGCCACCTGGTTATGCATGAAGCCCGAATATCTCATGCTAACTCGTTGATACCGGTCCTAAAAAGCACGGGTAAGGACATTGATGTATTTTTACGACCATTAGTGGATGAGTTGAAGGAATTGTGGGGCGATGGGATTGACACGGAGACGGTGGAACCAACAAACAAATCGGTATTCGATTGCGTGCAACTTTGTTGTGGGATGTTAACGATTTCCCCGAGAAGTAGTTTGTCCGGTTGGAGTGGTCGGTACAAGGCATGTCCGACGTGCAGCGAGGATACTCCTTCGATCCGTGTGATAGGTAAGACGACTTATGTGGGTCATCGTCGGTTCCCGCCATCCGGGCATCATTTTTGAGCAATTTAGACTTGATGGGAGGACGGATAGGCGACCACCTCCGCGTCGATTAATGCCTCTGAGACATTTTAGCACGTTAAGTCGTGTCGATATAGAAGTCCGGAAAGCACCCAAATTACGGTGGCGCTACAATTCGAGAAGTGATGACGAGCTCAATTGGAGAAAAAGAGCATTTTCTATGAGTTGTCAGATTGGACTTCTCACCGAGCTCAAACATAACATCGATGTCATGCACGTAGAGAAGAATGTTTGTGATAGCTTGCTCGGCGCACAATTATGGACGATCCATTCAAATCAAAAGACACGGTCAATGCGAGGCGCGATCTAATGCAATTAGGGATCAAAAGGAGTTGCACTTGTATCGAGCGGGAATAAGTGGATGAAGCTCGCCGCATGTTACACCATGTCGTCTTCAAATCGTAAGAAATTTTGTCAATTTATCCGATCGGTTGAGTTTCCGGATGGCTTCGCTTCTAATCTTCGGAAGAATATTGCTCCAAATGACGCCAGTATTATCGGGTTGAAGTCACATGATTGCCATATTATCATGCAGCGGTTATTACGATCGGATGTCGGGCGTTCTTGAATAAAACATTTCCACGGTCATTATTGAATTGTGCACGTTCTTAAAGCTTTGTGCAAGAACACTAAAGGTTAGCGACATGATAGCATCCCACGATCACCTTGTACTCATTCTCGTAAGTTGGAAAGGATATTTCCATGACGCTTCTTCGACATCATGATTCACCTCGTAATGCATTTACCGGAAGAGGCAATCCTTAGAGGTCCTGTGCACATGAGATGGATGTATCCATTCGAGCGATACGAAGAAATTGAAAGGCTACGTCGGAAATCGAGCTCGGCCCGAGGGATCAAATTTGAAGGGTATGTTGTGGGCGAGGCATTGACCTTTTGTTCGAGGTACTTCCGGGACATAGGGACAAGGTTCGATCGACCCAGACGAGCGAGGATGCTCTTGTTCACGAGACCACGACTTTCTTTTTCGACCGTGATGTCACCCCACTTGAAAGCGATGCCACCAACGACGTTTCCTACTCAAGTTCGAAATCAAGCAATTTTTTACACCCTGAACAACTGTTATGAAGTTGAGCCATTCTTGCAGTAAGAAGGCGTTAATTCTTGATTATTATTCTTTTATCTCGAATTAACTTTATCATTTGAAACGAACTAATGAACGTTGATCTTCAATACTTTGTTCAGGGAACATAGGCAGGAACTAATGAACAGTGGCTGTCCAAACATCGAACTAGTGCACAGAAGAGACTTTCACGGTTGGTTCTACAGAAAGGTAAACGAACATCGACTGAATAAAATTGCAAGTTTTCAACATAATTGCTTTCAATAACTGAGAATAATTCTTGTCATGCAGCTATATGCAATGCGCCAAAGCCACAACCATCAAGTTTCTCATGAGTTATTTGCGTTGGCCAGTGGATGTTACCAGCAGGTTATGTCATACACGGCTTGTGTTGTCAAAGGAGTTCGGTTCGTGACATATGATCGTGATATTCGAAGAAAAACTCAAAATAGTGTTGTGTCCATCCCAGGGACTAGGGGTGAGAATTACTACGGGCAGCTGCAAGATATACTGGAGCTACAATATGGACCGAAACTTTCGATCTATCCGTTCGATGCAAGTGGTTTAAGTGTGATGGGAGACGGATGGTGGCGAGAATAACGTTACAAGATTGACATCAGTGCGAGGCGTTCAAGGATGATCGGTTCATAGTTGCTAGCCAAGCACAACAAGTGTTCTACATTGAAGATCCATCTCGTGGTCCGAATCTGGCGAGTAGTACAAATTGTCCATCACAGAGCACGTGGGACACGATGGGGAGCTAACATCACGCAGATTGACCGCTCCACAATAACTACTCTTCCGGTTTATCTCTAGTCGTTGATCTTGGCAACATAGAGCATGTATCCTTGCACCGCGATGATGATGAAGGCGATGAGATCGATGCATCGGTTATCGAGGAGAGCCTCGTCCGACATCTGCAGGAGAAACTTCGTTTATAAGCGGCGATGATGTTGAAGGCGATACAAATGCGTAATACGAGGATGAAGAAACATCGAGTGAAATCAATGAGGATGTCGGTGGCGATGATGTAGATCAATCGTATCATGATAGTGAATCGATTGAAATGTTATTTATGCGTCACTAAATTTGCAATGAAATTACTTTAAAAAAATGCATGTTCAAATTGTTGTTACTGTTTTCGGCTTGAATGTTTGTCATTCATTCATCGGTTCATTGGTATTGGTCAAAACGCGAGTTTGGATGGAGTTTCAACATTTGTGTACATAATGTAGAACAAAAAGTTCTACAATTGTACAAAAACATGATTTCATTTTCCCATTATATCTTCAATCGTAAAACTTGAAGGACTTAAGTTGCAAATAAAATTGAAGGAAATTGAAATAAAAGAAAAATTAAGAGGACCCAAATGAAAAATGTTTAAAGTTGAATGACCCAAATAAATATGAAAACATAAAAATTAAATATTCAATATTAAATACTAAAAATTATTATTCATAATATTAAATCTCATTAAATATGAAATATTAAAAATTAAAAATTAAAAAGTCAATATTAAATACTAATAATTTATAATTGATATTATTAAATATCAATAAATATGAAAACATAAAAATTAAATATTAAATATTAAATACTAAAAATTATTATTCATAATATTAAATCTCATTAAATATGAAATATTAAAAATTCAATATTAAATACTAATAATTTATAATTGATATTATTAAATATCAATAAATATGAAAACATAAAAATTAAATATTAAATATTAAATACTAAAAATTATTATTCATAATATTAAATCTCAATAAATATTAAAAATTAAAAATTAAAAATTCAAAATTCAAAATTAAATACTAATAATTTTAATTGATATTATTAAATCTCAATAAATATTAAATATTAAAATTCAAAATTAAATAATAATAATTATTATTGATAATATTAAATATTAAAAATAATTGATAATATTAAATATTAAATTTTTTCATAATATTAAAAAGTGGGAAAATTAATAATTATAAAAATTATTGCAATTAAAATATCCCTTCAAATGAGAAAGCAACATTTAATTTTACGTAATGTATTGTCAATAGCGACGACATATTGTCTTTGAAAATTGGGCGCCACCTTTAAAGTAGCGTGTTCAAAAAAAAAAGCGAAAACATGTCGTCAGCTATAGTGTCAATAATAAGCGACATACATCGTCGCATATAAAGTCGGACCTTTTAATTCACACGGAACCTTCTTCTTTTCCATTTCTACTTTGGTTGTTCTTCTTAGTTCTTTCTTTGTCATGCATGCGTAAATGCCCGCCGCCAAAATCAAATTAGGTTGCTCCTTCCTCTCTCTCACAATCGTCTAGAGACTCCCATCCACCGCAACAAAGGTGAGCTCTCTCTCTCTCAATCGCTCTATCTCACTTATAAATTGAATGATTTTTGGAAGTTTTAGCACTCGATTTTTGTTGAATATGGGGTGTGATTAATTAACTAATGAAAAAAATTTTTCCCCAATCGAAATTTGAATGTATTATCGTTTTGTGTGAATTTATTTGTTCTTTTTAGTTATTAATTCCAAAAAAAAACCAACTCAAATTGGTCAAACAAGAAATGCATTCATAGACCTGAAAAATTCAGGGCTTATTTGTGTTTGTATTTGTTTTAATAAGCGACCACATCATTACCATTCTTGATTTTTCATTAGGATTGAGTTCACATTCCATATAGCTCTTTCCGTTAACCATCAACAATTTATCGAATAACAAAGTTATTTTTCTTACTTTTAAATTTACGGTTATATATATGAAACCGATATCTTGTTAGCTATTTAGTTCATGATCTTTCACTACATAAATAGGAAAATTATATGTTGGGTCTTTTTATTGTTGTTTTTCTTGCTTGATTACGTTATATAAATATAGAATCAAGTATTACAAGAAAAATTTGTGTAGAATTGTTTAATTTATATGTTCAATAAGAATCCCATTGTAATTTTTCTTGTTGAGTGAATTGAGATGGGGAAGGATGTGGGACTTTGAGAGGATTGGCATTCTTGTGCATGTTTCTTCACTTAGATTTCTAGTAATTATGAGTAACCCTTCAGACTACAATTTCTTCAGTTTTGTCTCCCTTCCCATGGTACATTTGCAAATTGCAACTTTGAAGTGTTTGTCCTTGCTCCATGATTAGTCAATGATGAAACCTGTTTTCTCTTGGTGCACGTTTCATACTCATTCATATCCTCTTTGAACTCAAGCTTTCCATATCTTTCAACATATCTAAAGGCATGGAAACATCTTTGTCATTTGCATTTATTGTTCTTTTTGATTAGTGACCTAAAGTAACTAGATTTTATTTTCAACGGTAGGTTTATTTGTAAGATCTGTTTTAGTTATCCGAGAGCAATGTGGTTCAATACACAATTAAGCAAACCTTAATATTTTTAATTGAATTTATTGTTATTATTTTTGATAGAAGTTCATTGACACATAAAATTCAAAAGTTCACTAGTTTGGATGGTATTGAAAGAAATGTGTACTGGTACAAGTACTTCTCATAGAATGGCACAATCAAGCACAACTAAGTTTAGGGACTTATTTGAAATTAAAGTAAGTTTAGGGACCAATTTATAATAAAATATAATAAAGTCAATTTTTCCCATACATTCAAAGTTTAGGGACTTATTTGAAATTAAAGTAAGTTTAGGGACCAATTTATAATAAAATATAATAAAGTCAAATTTTCCCATAAATTCAAAGTTTAGGGACTTATTTGAAATTAAAGTAAGTTTAGGGACCAATTTATAATAAAATATAATAAAGTCAAATTTTCTCATAAATTCAAAGTTTAGGGACTTATTTGCAATAAAATAAGTTTAGGGACCAATTTATAATAAAATATAATAAAGTCAAATTTTCTCATAAATTCAAAGTTTAGGGACTTATTTGCAATAAAATAAGTTTAGGGACCAATTTATAATAAAATATAATAAAGTCAAATTTTCCCATAAATTCAAAATTTAGGGAATTATTTGCAATTTTACAGTAAGTTTAGGGACCAATTTATAATAAAATATAATAAAGTCAACTTTTTCCATAAATTCAAAGTTTAGGGACTTATTTGAAATTAAAGTATGTTTAGGGACCAATTTATAATAAAATATAATAAAGTCAAATTTTCTCATAAATTCAAAGTTTAGGGACTTATTTGAAATTAAAGTAAGTCTAGGACCAATTTATAATAAAATATAATAAAGTCAAATTTTTCCATAAATTCAAAGTTTAGGGACTTATTTGCAATTTTACTGATGAGTTTAGGGACCAATTTGAAATAAAATATAATTAATTCAAAATTATCCATAATTTTAAAGTTTAGGGACTTATTTGCAATAAAATATGTTTAGGGACCAAATTGAAATAAAATATAATACATACAAATTTTCACATACATTTAAAGCTAGTAGTACCGACGTGATATTCGCAATTATGTCATGTGTTAGTATGGTTGACATGATGTCGACGGAGGTGATGGTGTGGAGATCCTCCACGGCACCATCTCACCGGCTCCTTCTAAGACATCTGAGTGCGGTAAGACGTTTCTTTCAAATTGTAATTATTTATTATTTTATACATATCGTTGAAGAAATTCGTATGATCAATACATTTTACAATTTTTTCATTTTCAAAGACCCCGCCAAAGCGACGGGGTATATCTCGAGCATCAATCTTGAGATTGATAGCCCAAGAATAACTAACCAAGAGGGGTGAATTGGTTTTCTCAAACTTTTTCGAAAAATATTCTCAAAAATGATATTTAAGAGATAAAATAGATTCACAAAAATATAAGCACAATATAAGTAAATAAAAGAGAAGAGAGAGTGCAAACGATTTTTATGGAGGTTCGATCCAACCAATTATCTACGTCCCCGTTGCTAAGCTCTCTAACACGAGCACGGCCTTCCCACTATTTTGATTGACTTATGGTGTAATCCAAACCCTTACAATGTATCCGGTGACTTACAAGCAAGGAGCACCGATCCTTATACAATATTGAGCTTTTCAAGGGACCTCAATATGACCCAAATAAATAAAGAGATTGATTTAAGTATTTCTCTCAGATGAATGATAGATACAAGTTTAGTTCTAAGAGAGACTAACACTTTAATGAATAGCAATGAATGAGGAAAGCTCAAGTGTTAGAAGAAAACTTTGTTGAGAAAGATGAATCAAAGGTTTGATTTAATCAAACAAAGTTTTTCAAAGAGAGATATTGAAGATATGAATGCAATGAACATTTGAATGATGTTTTTCAATATGATTCTCTCTATGAATGCTCTTGTAAGTGTTGTTAAATGATAATAAATGAAGTGGTATTTATAGAGATGAATTTTCGTCACTTTCTGACCAAACGGATGACCAAACGGTCGACCGGTCAAATTGGTCAGAACTAGCCGTTGAACTGCAAAAAGTCGAACGGACACTTTTTGAAAAGATACGCTCAAGCGGTCGACCGGTAAAATTAAGCGGTCGACCGGTTCATCGATTTACCAAACGGATTGTCCGTTTCCACAGTTTTGAAAATCGATTTTTGGCTTTGATAAAACTAATTTTTATGCAAGTGATAAAAATTATTTTTGAGCTTTCGTTCATTTAATTGCTAAGGATTAAAGAGTTAATACCTTTACAATTTTATCTAAAATCTATTCTTCAATCTTGATCTTTGAATCTTGAAATTCGCGGATCTTGAGATGCTTGAACTCTTGTATTGATTTTGACTTTGAACTTGACATTGCATGAGAGTTCGATTTGTAGCGCTTTGAATTTTGCTTGAAAATAAAATGTTAGAAAACATAACCAATTTATTTGTAATAATCAAAACATTAAGGTTTAAAGTTAACCATAGGTCAACAGAGATGGTTTGGCAGGCGAATGGGAAGATGCCACTTCCTATCGCGTTCGACAATGTCGAACATACAATGTAGCCGTTCGGGAATAACGCGAAGTATTTCACGCGCTTGGTTGGGAACCAAGTGAGATTCATCTGTGCCCCGTGCTACCCTTCATGGACGAGAGGTTCCGGAGAGCGGTGAGGCGCGGTTACGTAGCATTATCGAGGTATGAGCGTAAATTAGTTTTGTTATTAATACACTTCATTAATACTTATTTTACGACTTCTACACTAACATATTTTTTTTCACTCTTGCAGAGCTACTTCGATCTGTAGGGCGATCGGTCGCCCGACGAGTACCGGCAGTATGTGCCGCAGTAGATCGTCTGGCGGCCGATCGTTATCGTGATTACAAACTCAAGGCGCATAATCACTTAAAAGCGCATGGACCGAGCCGACCATACGGCGAGATGTCCGCCGAGGACTGGCGGAAGTGCATTGACTTCTTCACTAGTCCTACTTTCGTGGTAAGTATTGTTTATATATTGTTTACGATATTTTATATACTCTTTTAACTAATACATTTTTTGCTAATCAATTATATGTTATACCTTCAGGACCGGTCCTCCAAAAATAAAGCCAATCGGGTGGGCTAAATACCCGAGCGTGCAGAGAGGTTGAAGAGCTTCTCTACGCGCGTTACGATCAGGTACAACATATAAATTTTCAATATCATTATAAATATCTTCACTACATTACGTAAAAATGTATACTAAATTTCACGTTTAAATTGTCGTAGCGGGACCCCGAGACCCAGAAGTGGCCGGAGATTATTGATTCGTTCAGGACGTTTCACACCTTCCGGGATGGCAATTGGGTCAACCAGCAGAGTAATTTGTGGTGACTATGTGAGAATTTTTAAATTATGTGAATATAATTTTATCTGACATGCATGATATTATTATTTATTATTATTTTTTCATTGAACAGGATAAGCTTGTTGAGTTCAGAGAGACTCAACAGACACAAGTCGCCTCCAATAGCGCGTCATTAGGCAGGCGTGCTATTACAAAGGAGGTTCTCGGAGAGCAGCGAGGTCACGTCCGTGGGGTTGGTCGGGTTAGAAGGGCACCTCTCACTCGCTAGATTCGACTGCTGCATCGTTTGCCCCACAAGGAACTTCCCATCAGTCCTCTGCAGACCCCCAGAATAATGATGTTCGGTTTGCCATGTACGAGGAGCAGCTACGCCAAATGCAGCGTGAAATTGAGCTTCTAAAAAGTAAAATACCAGCTGCGCCTGCGGATGAGGAGGACGGGGACGGGGACGGGGACGACGGTTTAGAGGGTCTGTAGATTTTTTGAATTTTTTATATATTATTTATATTATTTGGAAACAAAAAATTTTTTTAAAAAAATTCAAAACGTTTATAGCGGCGACAATGTCGTCGCTATAGGTAATTACATTATTTAAAAAACTTTTTTAAAAAAATTCAAAACGTTTATAGCGGCGACAATGCCGTCGCTATAGGTAATTACATTATTTGTATTAGCGACGCCTTTGTCGTCGGCGCTGTAATGGATGCTGCGATATGGCGGCGACACAATGGTCTCTATTATTTTGTCTATAGCGACGGTTTTGCGGCGACTATGTCGTCCCTATAAGTCCGTTTTCGAGATATGGTCACGACTCTATTGAGACGACATTGTCGTCGCTATACATACAAATTTATATAGAGGCGACGTAGATTCGTCACTATAACTCTAGAGACACTAACTTGTTGCGGCGACATATTGCGCGACGACGTTGTCGTCTCTAAAACCTTAAAGATACGACTTATGAACATTCAGCGACGACAAATGTCGCCGCTATTTCCCTCATTTCTGGTAGTGATTACAAGTCATGACTCTGCCGAGAGATGTTCTTTTGGAAACTTGTATCAGGCTCCTATCAATTAGATCAACAAGATATTCGTAGGCCACATCCTCTGAGCTTTTTCCCTCTTCTTTCTTTATAAATCCTTCACTAACCCAACGATGCGTCAACTCTTTCATCGACATTTCTTCATCTTCTCGAATGCTCAAGTAAAGAAAACATGGTTTCAAATGCATTGGTAAATGCTTGTAGCTAAGTTCCGAAGATGTTGCCGAACTTGTTTGGATCTTGAGATATAAATCGAACTCAAACTTCTTGCAACTTTGAGCCATAGGTGTTCTTTCATCTCAATTTTTCAAGAACGGCAGCTATCACAACCACTTTGCAAGTGGTAGTTCTTGACATTTCGTTGCAATTTGCTTCCCAATGTCTACCAATTCTTGTGGGCAATGTTCTTCGGAACACTTTCCTCTGCAGTAATTCCCAACATTCAACATCTGATAGTATAGGAAGTTCATTGACGAGACTATGATGCGAAGCTTTTAAACCAACTTCTTTGTGCCGAGTGGTGAATAAGATTCTGCTTCCATTTTTGTCGTCTGGAAAGTATCTTCCAAAATCATTCCACGCATTTGTATCCCATATATCATCGACGACAATGAGATATCTCCATTTTATTAAACTTTTGTAGAGGGCTTCAACCAAGCTTTCATCATCCATTTGCATAATCGTTTCTTTGTCATGGTCCTTCAATGATCTCAAAATGTCGGCAAATATATTTCTCTTATTATATGTTTGAGAAACAACACACCAAGCACGCTTGTCAAAATGATCGACAACGGAGGATTATTGTATAGTTTCTTTGCTAAAGTTGTCTTCCCAACTCAGGCATTCCAAAGATGGAAATAATTTGTAGGTGTTCTGGTCCTCTAACAAGTTGTTACGCAATTCGGTCTCCTTGTTATGAAACCCCACAACAATGTCTTCCAAAATGAGAGGGCCTTTTTTTTGCGACGAGACTTGTTCAGTTGGATAGTTTTCGACTTCTACAATGCTAGTGTCAATATTCTTCTTCGTTTCTTTGATACCCATCATAATACACTTAATCTTGTCCATGAACTGAGGAAGCCTGAGGTGAGATACCAGACAGGAGGAAATGAGTTGATGACATATTCAATTTCATATGCTATGTCTGTGGTTTGTATCAAAAGTTCTTCAAGTTGTGGGTGTTGCTGCAACGTTATATCTGTGAGGAGGATCGCAATAAGATTAGCTCCTCGTGAAGGGTTAAAATTTGATCGTTCACACCAACAATCTTGTCAGCCTTGTGATTGAGTACGTGAGTGAGATCATCAAGGAGAGAATCAACAATGGAGAGTGAAACCACAGCAGTCTTTTGAGTCGTACAACTTGGCATGTTCGAGACTACGATGCAGTGCTCCTTGATCTTTGCTTCCACGAGCTCAAAGTTTCGTAACAGATCCGAAAGTTCCAAATCCATTCTAGGCGCCAGGACTTGATTCCTGATGAAAAGAATGAATACAAGAAACTTCCAAACTCGTTGAGCACAGCTTCGATGTGTGTCAATGGATTGACTTCAGAGGGGCGAAGGCACGGTGTATCCTTAAGAAAGTTGAGAAGAAAACCAAGCTTATTCCGAAGAACTTCAATTGAACCCTCTATTGAAACAACGAAATCTGGCTGTATTATAAGTATTTGATGTAAAATTTGGAGGAGAAAGTCGATAAAGATGTCAACATTTTCATCTGGAGGATTGTAAGTACTACTCCTTGACAATTGCTGCTTTGGAACTGTGAAGAATAATCCAATCTCTTGCAATAATAACAATAAAATTTTTGAAAGTTTCTTGTAGTCTTGCCTACTTTTAAATTGGCAACACAATGCTGAAACCTCAAGATTCTCTAATAAATAAATTACTTGGTCATCGTAGGAACTAAATTTTCCTTTGATTATGATGGCGGCAAATTCAACGAGGCTTGCATGCCTGGGAAAGGTTTCAAAATTTTCGTTCTTCATGATTTCATGATACCAGAAATCCTCGAAATCTGGATTTGCCAGAAGTGATTGACTCGTAGACAATTCAGAGTCATCCAGAAGTTGAGGATTTTTGAGTTTCGGCGTCTTATTGCCCATTGATGACAGAGAATGAAGTGTGGCGGATGAATTGTAGGGGAAGAAAGACTAACGAAAGTGAATGATTATTGAATACAAATGGACCTTTGGGTAGGATCGGATAATCCGAAATGTGTGAAATAACGGAATGGGTATATATAATATGTTTTACATAGTGGGGCTTCTGCAACAAATCCTGCATAATCATACCAAATATGTGATTATCTTAGGGTTTATCTTATCAAACATGACATTAGAATTACTACACTATGGTCCATGAAGATGATAATTTGTACAGTTCTACAATAACATGAAACTCGAATATTTGTTTAAACTGGTTTACAATTTCTCCCGAAAGGACCGTAAAAATTAGTAATTGAATTTAAATATAAATACGTACAAGAAGCGAAAATGGAAAGAGTCTAGTGTTACACCCTCACCTTAATCTGAGTTTCATTAGCCAGACATTAATAAAAATGTGAACGCACGTGATCATAAATATTAAATTGTTTGATCGCATGTTACACCTTTTACACAACGTGTGAACGCATGTGATCATAAATATTAAACTCCTATAATTATATGACAGACAAACAACTTTGCTAACAATTCACGCCTGATGATTTCATTTAATACACCCCCCACCAAACCAAATAGGATTCAAATGATGTATATATACCCTTATTTTAATTATGAAGAATAAAAAAAGAATTCAGAATATTTTGAAGGATACATTCGTTCTACTTTTGCAATTTCAAATTAGCAAATGTGATTAAAATATACTTTTAATCAATTTCAGAGAGACCTCAATCTTCTTAATTACTAGATATGGGCTACACTAATATTAGAATTAGAGCAATAAATAAATAACGAAAAATAAATAACACGAAAATTTATACAAGTTCATCTTAATATAAGACAATATCCTATCTTCACCGCAGATAGTATTTTCACTATAATGAATAATGATTTTTGTTTACAACATATCAGTCCTATATATAACAATCCAATGAAGGTACTCTAGGAATAATGAAATTTTAAGACAATCTAATAAATATTTTCTATCAATAATAAAATTCAAAGACAATCTAATTAAGGTTTCCTAGTAATAATAAAATTATAGAACAACTTAATTATAAAGGTAAAATCTCGAAAATACTATTACTTAAGTAAATACAAATACTGTAGACCTTTTGGGAATGCTATCCTCGAGTCCCTCAGGAAAGGGCACGCCCCTTCCAACCCCCATGGTGACCTTACTGTGAAGGTTAATCCACGCTTAGCTCTATATAGCACAACAAATTAGGTTCCACATCTTAATAATCTCCCACTTGGAGACTAATCAATCATCAACTCCTTCTTCTGCAGTAGCCGATACCTCCTCCAATTTTTAATGGAGAAGACTAATTGAAGTTGTGTACACAACTTCAATTTCTCAATTGTAATAGTCTTTGTCAACATATATATCAACAAGATTTTGACTCCTCTGAATTTTTTCAAACGTTAAGATTTCATCCTCCAAAATCTATCTTATAAAATGACAACGAATCTTTATATAATTCGTTATAGACATGATTCTTTGCTAAGTGAATGGTACTTTGCTAGTGAGATGTCTGATTGTATTTTAATTATGTCAACTAACTTGCCACGTTTTAAATGAGTACTAAATGAATCAAATTCATAATTTTTACATCAAAATAAATATCAATTTAAATCATTTTATATAAAATATCACTCACAATCATCATCTTTCATTTGACCTTTTTATACTTATTAGTTAAGAATAAGTGTGTTGCATGTTATTTTGTAATAATATTATGATTTTTTTTTTAATTTTAAATCATCGATAAATATAACACATAAATAAAACTCATTTTCAATCATAAGTTCATCAATGATTATGACTAACTAAGAAATAACATTCAAGCTTCCTTAGTAAAACAGGTGATTCATTAAAAAGTACACGACCTACGTGAATATTAAGTTTGAAAGATTATTAATACTCTTTAATTATATTTTAAAGTATATATCTAATTGTATATCAAGAAAATACAACTTTCTTTTATGAAAATTAGTATCAAATTCTAAATTATATGAAAATAGTAGGTAAAACATAATTTTTATTGATTTTACGTATTTATATTATTATAAAAAGTACAAAAAACAAAATATTTAACCTTTTTAGGTAATTATTTCTTAGAAAAAGAAGATTTTCTCTTGCAATATCCATTCAATTTTAATGCACCAATAAACTAAGTTTTTTTTTTTTTTTTTTTTTTTTCTCTCTTCATGCATTATTTCCCACAATTCCATTTGAAATATTAATAAATTTCAAGAAAATTCAAAACAACCAAATACTTAGACAATCTCTTTCTTAATAAAAATTCATGATTTTAACTTATCACATAAAACCCACTTATTATGCGAGATTTACCTTCACCTTATGAATGGCATGACTCAGTTTATTCAAGTTATGTAGTACATGTTAATAACTCTTCCACAACTGCGCACTTGAAAAAGCTAGCGTAACATCAATTCTATTTGTTCTATCTCGTTCGTCTTCAATAAATATATGTTTAATTGTTTACAAAATGACATAAATAATCATTCGAGCTTTAATCTCGTTGCTATCAAGACTACCACAATAATTAATATTTTTACCTCGAACAAACATTCTAAATCAAGAAAAAGAAAAAAAAGATATAGAATTCAAAATTTAAATGAATATTACCATCATATATCTTCTTAAAATTGGTGAATCTTTCATAAAAAATTAACACATCCATTATTACTATATTACTATCAAATTAATTTTCAAAAATTAAAAATTGTCCCTGCGAAGAAAAAAAATTTCTTGGCATAATAAAAAACAAAGAAGAACAATAGATTAAGAAAGTATGAATCAATAATAAGAAAGTCAAAATGTAAAGCCGAATTCCTCATATTTTGTTATGCAGAAAAATGAATTTACTTAATTCTTGTACATAATAAGATTGACTCTTTGATTGTTTACAATTAAAGATAAGAATTTCAATATATTAAAAATATTATTAGCATTATAATTTTATTTATTTTGATTAATTACAATGTATAATGGAATTTAAAAGGACAAATCACTTTCAATTATCAAAATGCAATATTTATATAGTATTAAATAGTTTAAATTAAAGTCAAAATAAATAATGTTAATTCAAAGACGATCTTAGGAATTATAAGTTATTGGTGAGGACAATATTGTTCATAAATATTTCTCCCATATTGGGACTTTTTTATGTAGTATAGATGATAGTAAGTGTTAGGCAATTAAGCTATTAAAGGGCAAATTTTTCATAAGACGAAGATAGTGAGAATAATTAGATGGATTCGCGACTATACTCAAATAATAAATAACATAAAAGACGAGGATATATACCAAAACAAAGGTGGCACGGGTAGCTATCAATCTCAATATCATTATCGTGGTTAGAATAGCTCAAGCATAACCGTGCCACAACCAAAGATGTTCACGTACCACTAGCTAAGGTTGACCCAGAGTGTGGCATACTGAAAGGTAAAAACACAATGTGAGATGAGATTTTATGTGCCTCCTAAAGGGTCATGCTGAAGATATAAAGACTCTTGGATAATTTTGAAATAAGATTCTTGAGAATGAGAATGATTCTCTTGTATCAAAACTTATTTTTGTCGTTAATTATTTTCTTATTTGTGGCCCAACTTTGTTCAAACATGTTCTAAAAGCCAAACATTAAAATAACTCAATAATGTGAAAGCACATGACAAGTATTGAAATAATAAATTGTTTATAGTAATAGCAACAAAATAAGTATTAAATTTTTTTGACAAATAAATTAAATAATTATTTATGTTATTTAATTACCCTCCCAATAATATCTCCAAGTCTTAGATGTTTCTAGATTTTGTCTCAAAAGACACAACTTTTTTCGGTTCATTGTTTCTCGAGGTTTGAAGTGCTACTACCGCGAGAATGAATCGTTGTATCTTGGGAGACGTTTGCCATCCAACCGTGAGCACCTGTGCAGGACAATTTCGTCTTAAGGACAAAAAGTTTACCTCGTCTCGTTCACCATTTCTGTCATTTTAATGTTTTGCACTTTTATTCAAATAAGTAATTTATGTGCGTTCATATATAGAATATAATTTACACAATTTTATCCAATAATCTTAAGACAAAATTTATTTGTTTTGGTTCCATTGTTACTTATTATATTCTGTGCGTAGAAATTAGTTGATCTTTACTGTTATATAATCCGTGCAAGCATATTAAAGTTCTGTTAACAATTTAATTGCATTCATATTAAAAGTTTCTGTTAACAATTTCAATGCATGCAAATTTAAATACTGCATTATTTTGTCATTTGCCAATCAGTGTGTATTAAATTTCTGAAACAGAGTGCATAAATTTCAACTTGTGCATTATTTATTCTGAAACAATAAATTTTGGAATTTGTGCATTATCTTTTGGCTTTTTCTGAACCGAAACAGTGCATTAATTATTGGTTATTTTGGAACACTGTGCAATACGGAAAAACTAGGGAAATTGGCGCAAATGGTCCCTAACGTATCATGTTAGTGCGCAAATGGTCCCTAACCTTTCATTTTGGCGCAATGGTCCTAACCTATCCATTTAGGTGCGAGAAATGGTCGCTTGTGGACGGATTCCGTTAAAAGTACATTAAGAAATCTTTCATTTTGGTGCGCAAATGGTCCCTATCAATGTTTTTGTCTTTATTAGTGGGGTAAAATTGTCAAGTTACATCTTTTCTTTCAATTGGCGCAAATGCCCCTAACCTTTACCTTTTGGCAAGCAAATGGTCCCTAACCTATAATTATATTTTGGTGCACATGATTAATTCTTATTTGATGAAAAAGACAAAAATATATTTACTTTTAATTAAAAAAATTTGCAATTGGATTCTAACCTTTAAAAAAGTAAAAATGAGTCGATACTTTAATTTTTTATTAAAAAAATTAAAGAAAAACTAACAAATTGACAATATACTAAATTATTTTGTATATTTTATAAACTATTATAAAATAACTAAAATTGAAATCATAATTATTAACGAGTGTGCTAATTAAAAATATTTTATTGTTATTAAGTAATCATATTATTTAAAATTCAAACTTTAATTTTATCATCACAAAATAAAAGAAAAATAAATTTGTCACAAATAAAAATTTTAATTATGCTCAACCCATTTCGATTTTATACGATCTCATATTCTTGGGTTAATCCAACCCACTTTTGAGCCACAAAGAAATTGGACCGAGTCTTATTTTAAAATTTAATTTATTTTGAATTTAAAAAAAAAAAAGTTTCACCCACCCCCACCACCCCCCCACCCCCACCCCCACACCCACAAAACCAGGCCGAAAGGGAGGGTTTCTCCCTCCCGGTCGCGACGTCGGCGGCGGGGAGGGAGAAACCCTCCTTCGATCGCCAGTCGCGGCGATTGGGGAGAAATCCCCCTAATCGGCTGGTTTCATGACAAACCGGGGGGAAATCCCCACGAGCTGCTGATGATCGGAAGAGGGATTTCTCCTCCCGGTCGCCGTCGACGGCGACCGGGAGGAGAAATCTCCTCCATTCGGTTTTGTGGGGTGGGGGTGGGGTGGAGTGGGTGAAACCTTTATTTTTTTAAATTCAAAATAAGTTAAATTTTAAAATAAGAATGGTCGAGTTTCTTTGTGGCTCAAAAGTGGGTTGGATTGACCCAATAAATATGAGATCGTATAAAATCGAGTTGGGTTGAGCATAATTAAAAATTTTATTTGTGACAAATTTATTTTTCTTTTTATTTTGTGATGATAAAATTAAAGTTTGATTTTAAATAATATGATTGCTTAATAACAATAAAATAATTTTAATTAGCATACTAAGTTAATAATTATGATTTCAATTTTATTTATTTTATAATAGTTCATAAAATATACAAAATAATTTAGTATATTGTCAATTTGTTAGTTTTTTTTTAATTTTTTTAATAAAAAAATTAAAGTATCGGACTCATTTTTACTTTTTTAAAGGTTAGGAATCCAATTGCAAATTTTTTTAATTAAAAGTAAATATATTTTTGTCTTTTCATCAAATAAGTTAATTAATCGTGCACCAAAATATAATTATATGTTAGGGACCATTTGCTTGTAAAAGATAAAGGTTAGGGACCATTGCGCCAATTGAAATAAAGATGTAACTTGACAATTTTACCCCCACTAATAAAAGACAAAAACATTGATAGGACCATTTGCACACCAAAATGAAAGGTTCTTAATGACTTTTTAACGAAATCGTCCACAAGGACCATTTCCGCACCTAAATGGATAGGTTAGGACCATTGCGCCAAAAATGAAAGGTTAGGGACCATTTGCGCACTAACATGATACGTTAGGGACCATTTGCGCCAATTTCCCAAAAAACTATTTATATTATGCTTTAACGTGTTGTTTAAAGTATTCCGCTGAACGTGTTGTTTAATTGATTCAAAGCATCACAGGCCATTTAAATTAGTCTGTTCTTTGAAATTAAATGTTCTGTTTACATTTATTAGCCTTAGGCTTTGTTTGATTGGAATTATAAACCTATTTTGATTTTTTTCAGTTGTAATTTTTAACTTTTCAATCCACTTTTAACATAAAAAGTCAACAATTTTAACTTAAAAAAACTAATATTGGTCAAATAAACCAATATTGATCAAATAAACTAATTTATAATTTACGTCAAACAGCCACTAAATGCATGCACGTTAAAACTAAAAGTTGCATGCTTCTCGTACAGATCGCTTAACAAATTTTAATTACATTAATCTGTTAAGCATTAAATTAATCTGTAATAATTGCATACTGTCATTATTACATTATTTGCTATTTGCATTACTATATTTGCTATTCTAATTGGTAATTGCATGCTATTATTTTTTACAAAAGTTATCTGTTAATTAAAAGTAAGATAATAATTGGTATTCTTATTTTAATTTCAGAAATTTGCATGTTAGTTTTTGGTTACTGTCAATTCAATTCTAATATATTGAAAGTTTATTTTCTGTTTATGGAAACATAAATGAATACAAATGGGAGTAACGTTGTTCCCCCTATTAATGGTACAACCAATGTGGTACTACCTATGGCTATTCCAGTTCAAACCACTTCGAGTTACACATGGAGAGAAGCCGGAAAAATTCAGTGGTGTGGACTTCAAAAGATGGCAACAAAAGATGCTATTCTACTTGACCACTTTAAATTTGGCAAGGTTTCTTAGCAAGGATCGTCCAAAGACAAGAAGGAACAAACAATAGGGAATCACTTATTGCTTTGGATGCGTGGAAACACTCGAGACTTCTTGTGCAAAAACTATATCCTAAATGGGTTGGACAATACAATATATGTTGCTATGAAATCGGCAAAAGAACTTTGAGAATCATTGGAGAATAAATACAAAACAGAGACTGGTACAAAGAAATTTATTGTTGGCAAATTTCTTGACTATAAGATGGTGGATTCCAAAACTGTCATCAATCAATTTCAAGAATTGCAAGTTCTTCTTCATGACATCCATGCTTTGAAAACATGACCCTTAGTGAATCATTCCAAGTGGCTGCAGATTATTGAGAAACTACCTCCTTTATGGAGAGAATTCAAGAACTATCTCAAACACTACAAGAATGAAGTTGAAAATAAACTTTGCAAACGAATAAAAATTAGTCGTAGTGATAGAGGTAGAGAATATTTAGCATCATCTCGAGGAATTTTGTTGAGAATCGGCATTATTCATCAAACAACGGCTCCCCTATTCACCTCAATCAAATGGCATCGCTGAACACAAGAACCAAACTCTTAAATAGATGATGAATGCGATGTTGATAAGCTCTGGATTACCCAAGAACTTGTGGGGGGAAGCTATTCTTTCAGCAAACCACATTCTTAATAAATTTCCACACAAAAGTAAGAACGAAACTCCTTATGAGTTATGGAAAGGTCACAAGCCTTCTTATAAATATTTAAAAGTGTGGAAGTGCTTGGCTAAGGTAGAAGTACCTAAGCCAAAACAAGTCAAAATCGGACCTAAAACAATTGATTGCATATTTATTGGATATGTTAGTAACAGTAGTGTCTATCGGTTCCAGATACATAAATCGAGACATTCTTGATATACATGAAAGTACAATAATTGAATCAAGGAATGCTGTTTTTTTTTTTGAAGATGTCTTCCCATGTAAAGACAAGAAAGAATTAAGTTCGCAAAAACGAACTTATGATGTTGCAAATAATGATTATCAAAGTGATGATGAACCAGCGTAGCAAGAGGGCGCGAACATCTAAAACCTTTGGTCCCTTTTCTAACTTATTTGTTAGAAAATGAGCCTAGGACATTTAGTGAAGCAATGTCCACTTCAGAAGCTCCATCTTGGAAAGAGGCTATAAATAGCGAAATAAACTCTATCATGCAAAATCACACTTGAGAATTAGTTGATCTCCCCAGGAAATAAACATTTAGGTGCAAGTGGATTTTCAAGAGAAAATTAAAATCGATGGATCTATTGATAAATATAAGGCTAGGTTAGTAGCCAAAGGGTTCAAACAAAAGGAAGGCCTTGACTTATTTGATACATACTCACCAGTGACAAGGATCACGTCAATTAGAGTTCTTATTGCAATCGCTGCATTACATAATCTTGAGATCCATCAAATGGATGTTAAAACATCATTTCTGAATGGTGAGTTGGAAGAAGAAATATACATGGAGCAACCTGAAGAGTTTATTGTTCCTGGACAAGAGAAAAAAGTATGTAGACTCATTAAGTCCTTGTATGGACTAAAACAGGCGCCAAAGCAATGGCACGAAAAATTTGACAAAACAGTGTTGTCAAATGGTTATAAAATATGTTCTTTGTTTTCTTTTACATCTTCTTTTATTTATTTCTTATTAAAATATTTATGTTTTATCCATTTTTTCCTCACAAGTGTGCCTCCTATGACTTGCACATGCCAACTTAACATAAAATTTGATAGAAAATGTTTACTGGACTGATGGTCCACCAATTTGAAGGATTGAAGATCAACTTGCTCAGCTTAGAAAGTAATGGACTAGATTGCTACTGCTCAGTAGGCTGAGGACTATTAACATTTATTATTACATACTATTGGGGTCTACTTTTAGAAAATATGAAATTTGTCCCTCACTGATGGTGCAAAATTGAAGAAAAAATTGAGAGGAATAATTTGGTAACACTTTTAAAAAGAGAGAGACATTATTTACAAATCCAAAAAAGTTGTCACTATAAAATGTCTTATGGAGGAAATTTCCTCCATCATTATAATTTTCCTTTTCACCTAATCCCTGTCCCTAATTGCATTGTGAATTTCGCAATCACACTAATTAATAGTGATGGCAATGGAGCAGATCGGGGCAGATCGGCATGATCTAAATTCGCCATGCAATAATTGTAGAAGATCCAAATCCGCCCCGCGATCTGCCATTTTTCGGGGCGGATCGGATACGGATCGGGGCAGATCGAAGCCCTGATCCGTATACTGGTCCGTTTATTTATTTTTTATTTTTTTTAGCATTCAAAAAATTTAAAATATATTAAAATAAGTTTTACTACTATACTATAGAGTTTAAACAACATTCTAAAATACATTAACTACTTAATTAAATGTCCAAAAGAAACAAACGACATCAATTACTTAATTAAAAAATTGAATACTTCAAAAAAAATTTATCTTGTTATAATTTAATCTTTTTTTTTAAATACGGGGCGGATCGGATCGGGGTTGCCCCGATCCGATCAACTCCGAGATCCGTGGCAGATCACGGATATCTGTCCCGATCTGCCCCGCTGACCCGCAGAACAGATATTTTTCGCTCCATTCGGATCGGGTATTTATCGGGTTCGGGGCGGATCGGATATTTTTGCCATCTCTACTAATTAAATATAAAAAGAAAGGATTTATTTTAATGTTCAATAATTACCTTTTAACTAATCTCTGTCACTAAATGCATTGTGGATTTCACCATCACACTAATAAATGTTTATTAGTCCAAAAATTAAAATAAGTGAGACTTTTTCTTTTGAAAAGCCGAATTACACAGTCTACGAAAACATTTCATCGTTCTTTTGACAGTAACTATCGAGTCTGCTTAGTTAGCTCGGCTTGTTTGCTTTTTAAAATGTTGATCAAGTTTTCCTTCTCATCAAGAATAAATTGTGATCTTCTCAATAAGACTAGCTCTCTCCTCTCTATGTTCTTATATCAAATCCTCTATAAGATTCAGCATCAACTTTGGTCTTTTCTTAACCTTTGTGATTGTTGGCTTGATTTAGTGAAAAAGATACTCGATATTTTGTTTAACATGTCTTATAACTGATGGAACGAATTCCCATATGCAGTATAATCCATGGCTTCATTTAAAATAGAAAGGAAACATTACTACTCAATTCAATTAAAATCATTTCAAAATTCGACATCATCTTAAAACTTTATTTTAGATATTGAATTACAAATCAACAAATTCAATTCTCATTACATTTTATACTTAAGAGATCTCCAAATTTCACATTTATTTAAAAGATTCCATTCTTGTTTGATGAATGAACTATGATATAACTTAAACTCATCTAAATACTAGTTTAATTAAGACAATTTCTCGTACAATTACACAAGTTTATTTCCAATCTTACAATTTTCTCAAATCTCTTATAGGGTGGTGTGCAAAAATTAGGGGTCGCAATGGGCTTGGGTTGCACATAAGGGAAATGGGATTTTACCTTAGTGGCTTCAACTTCATCCGGACCATCAACTCTATAGGTTTGGTGCGAGTCGTTGGATGGAGGTATTTAATGGTACTCATGCATGTATTTAATCTTTAGACTGAAACCTAGGGGTTGTGATGCTCGGCTCGGCCCATTGAAGACGAGCTCGGCTCGCCCCTTTGTCCGAGCTCGGCTCGTCCCCAAAACACCTGCTCAGTTCGGCCCTAATTTTTTTTTAAAAAAATTTAAATGAAAAAGAAAGAAAATATCATAAATGCTTTATGTTAAAAATTCAAGTTTGAAAACATTCCTCCTTTTTCCGGGCTTGAGACCGGCTACTATGAAAGTAGGCGGAGTTAAAATTGTACATGAACAAGATGTTACGTGTACAATTTTTTATTAAATTAAGACAAAAAAAAATCTACTAATGCAAAATAATACTTACTACAAATCCAAATAATCCATATTCAAATATTCAAGTTCTTGGACATCAATTTGTCTACTTTGTCTTGGATTCAAGTTCGGTGTCATCCAAATCCTTTAGACACGGTAAGCTTTCCAAAATGTCGACTTTGAGTCTTGACACGAAATCAAAGCAGAACCCTAACACTGCATACTAAAAGCAAGCATCCGGTGCTACAATTGAGATCGGAGGGTTAGTAGATCACGTGCAATTTTTGAAAGAATTGGATATTAACGTTGATGTTGTATCCACCATCGTAATATATCAAAAAAATTCTCTCTTCGTCATCTAAAATCATAAGCATGTCATGCACAAAAATACCTAACTAACTCTATAGGTGTATCACTAGAACGGAAATAGAAGAAAGCAGAAGAAGATCCCATTGAGTGTTGACCTTGACGATTCATTTGTGTACTCACGTAACTCTATAAGTTAATGTGATCAGTTGATGACGAAGTACATGTTGGAACAGGGGGTCGAACAACTTTCGTACCGGCCTTTTCAGCATAGACCTCATACATTTTACATAAAGTTTGTTCTAAATACCACACGTTATTGGATTTCCGTAAGTTAATTTTTGTGAAATTGCCATTATTATTACTTTCGTACCCTCTAAGTTAAGTCTATTATCCATAATACATGCTAATGGAAATAACATAGGCAATTGTTCCCAATATTTTCTAAATTTAGGTTCCATGACATGTATAATATTAGAAAAAAGAGCAAAATTCTTATACTTAGTAAAATTGTTAGCAATATAATAGAAATAATTTAAAACAAGTGGAGTAGTTGGATAATATACACCAGAACATGCATTTGTTGCGTCGTAAAAAACTTTCAATTTTTTTTTAACATGAGCACATATTTCTCAGTCATATGCTTCAATATCATAATCTGAGCCGTGTGAGTGTCGGTCATTATAATATACAATAATACAATCTTCATAATCGTCACAAGATTCAAGCATGAGATACGTTGAATTCCATCTATGACCAACATCAGTATAAAAACTTTTTGATTGCAGCTCATTTTCAACACATAGAGAAGCAAAAACTTGTTTTCTTGCTGGTGAGACAGTAATATAATTAATAGCATATCTAATTTTTTCTAATTGATCTTGTATAAATTTTAATCTATCTTGCACAATTAAATTAAACACATATCATACACAACGAATGTGAAATAAAATACCATCAAATTCTGGACTACAATGTTGAATTAATTTCTCAATTACTATATTGTTGGAGCTTGCATTATCAAATGTAAAACTACGAGCCTTAGAATCACAATTAAATTCACGTAACACACTCAATAAAATATGATAAATATTATTTCTAATATGAGGATAGTCAATTTGTCTAAACACTATTACTTTTTTATGCATTATCCAATTACTATCAATGTAGTGTGTAGTTGCAACCATGTATCTTTTTTTGTTATTACATGTCCATAAGTCTGATGTAAAAGATAAAACACAGTTATAATTATTAATATCATTTACAATAGCTTCTTTCTTTTATTATATCTATAATGTCTTTACTGAAAAGTATTTCTAGAAACATTAACGTACCTTGGGCGGAGATATTTTTGGATGAAGTTCGTGAAATGAGGATTTTTCACCAAGCTCAGTAGAAACTCTGTATTTGCCACCAATTTCGACAGTCCTTCGTGGCGCATGATATCTTGTGAATATATCCAATTGTTGAGATTGAGACTATTGGACCCGGCTCCCGGAGATCCAAACTGGAGTTGTACCTGATTTATTTCCAAACTTCCATGTTTGAATTGACAATTTTTGAAGTGTCTGTTTAGATGGGTCGTGCCTATCCTCTTTTACTAGGCTAACTTTTCTTGACAGTGTTTACACTGTGCTTTGTACTCAGGGACTCCATCCACTAGTTTACCAGTGGCACCAACTCAAAATCTTGTCCAAGACTTAACCTTTTATTTGGTGGCTTTTTGTTTAGTGTTGGAACCGGTTGGTTATTTGTGTATCGATATCTTCTTAAACGTCATCCAATGCTACTTCCAAACCGATCAATTATATCGTTTGGAATTGGAATGTCATTAAGACCATGAAATCATCATCACTTCGGATGTAGGCCATTTGGAATAAAATATTAAAGAGAATAGTAGAAGATGAAGATGTATTAGAAAATAGAAATGTAGAGAATTAGTAGAAGAAGTAAAAAATTAAAACTTAAAATTATAGAGTAATATCTAGATAATGAGATATTATATACTAACTATAACACTAATATTGAGAGAATGAAATTTGAGAATTGTAATTGAATTGAGTATATAATAGATTGAGAGGTTGAAGTGTAAAAAAAATGAGTTTAAAATAGGTGTATTTATAAGAAAATAATTGAATTAAAAAAAAATTAAATGCTGGCCTACGGTCACAAATGTGACTGTTAATACAAGCCACGAGCTGGCTCATGGAAACGAGCACAGGAGCCCATAACGAGCTAGGCTTGTGGGGTTGTTCCTACAAGCCGTATGAGCCGGCTCGTTGGACGAGCCCACGAGTCGGCTCGTTTTTGGTGAGCCCTTGCTCGTGCTCGTCCGTGGACGAGCCCGAGCCAAATATAGGCCGAGCCGGCGAGCCCACGAGCTTTTTTGCCATCCCTACTGAAACCTTGCCTCTTGACTCTTCTCATTCTCTCTCTGATTACGGCTGAAATCCGTCTCCTCTTTTTCTCTTTCTCTGGTTTGATTAAATCGTGAAATCATACCATAGATATAGTGGTTTTATTCCTCCGTGAGAGGTATTTCTTTTGTGATATTTTAGAGGTCAATCGTTGTGCAATTTCAATCCCGCAAGTGTACGGTTCGTTGACAAGTAATATAGTAATGAATGGAGTGTCGAACCAATGAGGACTAGATATCAATTTAATCAATTATTTATAATTCGAATTCTAACAATGTGAAAAACACAGATTTGTTTTGGTTTGTGATTCTAAAACTATTTTAATTAAATCTAAAATGTCAATAATCAACTTTAAATGGTGAGAGAATTCAAGTTTTTACTAACACTATGATTTACGAATCTACCTACACATCCTTTAATCAATTATTCGTTAATCGCTTTAGCTGTTAATTACCTTAGATTGAAAATCGGTGATCCTATAATAATCAAAAGCCTCTCTCGATGGTCGATCAATTCTATATTGATATGCGAACCTAATTATCTCTAATCAGATTTCGAAGATAAAAATATGCATTTAAATCACAAGAACACTTAACTGGATTTCATAGAGCATAATAGTAATTTCTATCTATTATTGGACCCTATGTTATTCGATACCACGTGCTAAATCTATATTGAATCTCTCAATTTCAATATAGATCAAAAAAATTTCTAATGGTGATCAGACATTAAAACATTAAAAATACTGAATAAAGAATAATCAATCAAGAAGCAATTAACTAATAAAACGAAAAACTTCTAATTAATTAAAAACATGAGATTTTATCGTTCATCCTAGAAATAAGTAAATTAGCCGGACATGATTATGTAAAATAATAGAAGAATTGTGTTAATCATATTCCGGCGAAAGGAAAAAAAAGTAAATAAAACCCGTGATCCCGGTTGAAGAATCTTCAATCTAGGGATGACAATTTACCCCGCGCCCCGCCCCATTTAAAATTTCCCTACCCCGAACAATTGAGTATTCGGGGCGGGTACGGGGCGTGGAAAATTGCCCCGGGACGGGTTCGGGGCAGAGTAGCCCCGCCTCAAACTCGCCTAAAATTTTTTTTTTTTTTAATATTTTAATTTTGAAAATAATGGTTACAAAAAAAAATTAAAAAAATTAAATAAGCGGGCGGTAAGCCGCCTCGCCCCGTCCCGTCCCATCCCGTCCGTCCCGTCCCGTCCCGCCCCGATTTAAGCGGAGAAGCGGACGGGCGGGTATGGGGTCAAAATTCCCGACGGGACGGGGACGGGGAGGCCGCCCGGCCCCGACCCGCCCGCCCGCCCGCCCGTTCAGTTGCCATCCCTACTTCAATCCCGTGTCTTGATCTTGATTCTCTTCTTGTATCTTGTTCCCAAAATTCGTCTCTCCTTTGTTACAGCTATTATACATTTTTATATCCCTCTCCAAACCCTCAAAGAGTGTGTTTAAGTTGTTGTTTTATCTTGGAGTTGTAGAATTCTAATCCCATCGTAAAACTGCCAAACCGCTCTGCATTTTACCCATGCGATCGCATGGTTCAATCAATTTACGTTCTAGAGATTTTCTGAAGGCCTTGCGATCGCATATATTACTAACAATGCGATCACATGGTTAGTTTTTTTGATTTCTTGCGTATATTTCTTTGGTATTTGCATGTCAAGTCCTTCGAGTATCTTTATCTTTGCAATTACATCCCATTTTCTTCTATATGCTCTCTTTTCATCAGATTGACACTTGAATTTAATTATTTCCTAAAATAATAAGAAAACAACACGCTATTAAACTGAAAAAAAATTAAAGTACTCATAATCGTCCTTTTTTGTGAGCTCGAATAAGTACAAAATTGTACTTATCAAATACCTCCAAACTTGAACTTTTATTTGTCCTCGAATAAACTAAATCCAAACAATCATGCACATACTGAAAAAAATAATAAAAACAGTCATAATATAAATAGCTTGCCGTTCTTGCTTCAGCTTTTGCAATAATTTATAATTCATGATACGTATCCAGGCATTTACTATTGCAAACGTGATTCTACTTAAATCATACTTGAGATGTGTGTGGGAGTAGTTAATCTGATCCACTTAATTTCTATGGTGGTGATAGCCCAACCACTTGGTCAAATTTTCGTTTCCCTCTCGTAAGGTACACTTCCTCCAAAAATATTGTTCTCTTTCAATTTTTGAGATTTTTGGTTCAAAGGTTCTGATTCACTCATTATTTTCTTGTTCAAAGTTTGTTGACAACTAGTAATCATGACAACCTAGGTTTGTGAAGATTCTCTAATTTTCGAGCACTTTCGACTAGAAAGTTTATACTAAGTAAATCAAACTCATTAGTTATCTAATCCTCATGTTTACTTTGCAAAAGATTTTCATTGGCTTTATCGAAATATATATATATATATATATATATATATATATATATATATATATATATAAATCTTATGTGCAAAACTCAATCTATTAAGCTTTCTATATGACTCATGTAATGAGCTTTAGGTCGATGATTCCGGGTCTTTCGAATCTTAAGGCATCGGGTTTTGAGAAACCCCTACGGGCCTTTTCACTCAAGTAAAATAGGCTACTTAAAAGAGTTATAAGATATTAATAGTGTGCTAAACTCCATCCATTAAGCTTTTTAGATGACTCATGTAACGAGTTTTAGGTCGATGACTTTTATCACTCGAGTAAAAAGGCTACGAAAAAGAGTTATATAATAATAATAGTCTTGTTCCTTGCGTGCAATAAGTTCATACTAGGAGATTAGATTCCTAACATTCGGTCAATACCTAACTTCATCTAATTGGTCTAAAGTGCTCTACACAAATTTTCAAGATACATGGAATCAATTACAACCTAGATAGCCACCATCACGACTTATCTACCACTCTTTCTCACTGTATTGGCTACTTGTTCAAGATACAAATGATTCTAAGTTTCAAAAATGTATCCTATTGTTTTCAATTTAAGTGTACCAACATAGCTAAAAATTATCATAACTCATCGACACATCACTATATTAGACATGGTTAAATAACCTTACATTTAAACAAAGTAATGATCTGTTCACAAGTCACGATTAAAGCTAAATTTAAATGAAAAGTTGCATCATTAGCCGGCAAGGCTATTCATATCACATAAACATGCAAACAAATATCAATTTTTTTAAAAACGAAAATAAGTTAAAAATCAAATATCAATTATCAATTATCGAATCAAGTAAATTTTTCAACAAGCAAATTTTTTATTTTAGTCCATCACCCCCAAACTTGAAATATACATTGTCCCCAATGTAAGAATTCAAAAGAAATATAACACATAAAAAATTCAGAGACTTTCGAGAGGTAGATCGGATGGTCTTTGGAAGAAGTAGTGTGGTATGATCAACCGGTGGAGAAATCTGTACATGTTGGTCGGCAAATCTTTGCTTGAATGTCATCCAGATAGCACATGAGGTTGTAACCTAAAAAAAGAAAATATTATTAATAATAATGAATTAAATTATTATTATTATTTTTTTAACGAATTTTTTTTCTTTATTCGGTTGTCCTTGCGGTGCATAAGGAAGGTAATTCTACGATCATGAGGACATGTAAATTCGGATGATTGTATTATGTCCGGTTTATGCAATCGATATGGTTTAACCATGCGATCGCATGGTATAAAATTTTGAAATCGATATTTATTTTTTAAATCGAATGACGATGATCATAGCCTTATTGCCTAAGAATTGAAAGTTTACTTAAAATCCTAAAACCTAAAACGTGCAAAATGTCAATTGAAATTCTAGAACAAAAAAATACAAAAATTTAAATAAAAGGGTAGAAAAATGGGCTGTCTCCCATTAAGCGCTTCTTTAAAGTCTTGACTTTGTTGTAGTGATCACTTAAGACAATTTGAATAGATCTTTGGAAGACTTGATTTGCTTGTCTTGATTGTCTTGGCACCAATTTTTGTTCACCTTCCAGAGTTTGATTTTTTTTCTTATCATATTGATAAGACTCTATTTTGCCACCCTGCTCGAATTCAACTATGAAGATTTTAGTCTCTTTATCGGCTTTGATCACAGAAGACGGATAGAATTCATCTTTCTCCACATACTCTTCTTCTCTAAGTGTTGCATCCTGATGTTGGGTGACAGCTCTATCATCTAAACTCCCAGTCTTCTGGTTAATGACATCAATCTCAAAATAGGAATCTGAAGAGCTCAAAAATTTAGTAGCTTTAAACACACCGAATGTGATATGTTCATCATTCAACCTTAGCTTTAATTGCCCTTTTTGTACATCAATTAATGCTGGGACCAAAGTAGCCAAGAAAGGTCGACCCATAATAAGTGGTACATCCTTGTCTTCGCACATATCCAATATAATGAAATCTGTAGGGAATATGAATTTGTCCACTTTCACTAATATGTCTTCAATGATTCATCTTGGACGTTTGATTGTTCGATCTGCAAGCTACAACAATATTGTTGTTGGTTTTGCTTCTTCCAAACCGAGCTAAAAACATCTAGGAATTTTTTGAATTGTTGGTCTAACTTATGTTTTCGCAGCCTTTTAGGAAATAGAATTGGAGGAACGTAAGTCGGTGGTGGAATATAATCTGGTGGAGAGTTCTATTTTTCTTGTGCAATTTCTGCATCTGATTTGTTTTTTCTCTCTTTGCTGGACGCAATTTCCTTTTCTACACGACCTTTTACATGAATTTACGGCACCACCGCTTTTCGTGGTGATTGCATTGACTTGCTCTTTTGGATTGACCTCGGATTGCTTAGCCATGTGCCTAGTTCTTGCTTGGTCAATAGTTTAGCTAACTGTCTAATCTGATTATCTATATTCTTTATCGCGCCATCATGTCTTTTCTGCACTCTTCCTTGAATCCCATCTCCATCCGTTTTGACAATTTAGCGATTGTTTCTTCTAATCCTCATTCTCTTTCCTGGGGTCTCTCTTGATTTGGTGGATTTTGAATGTTTTGTGTATTGCCATATGAGAAATTTGGACGATTTCTCCATCCAGGATTGTAGGTCGGTGAGTATGGATTATTCTCTTTGTCACTGAAAGTTACGAGTATATGCGACTTGTTCGGTGATGACATATCAACTTTGGTCAAAGGACATTCTGATGACTGATGGTTTGCCCTGCAAGTTACACAGATTGGTGGGGACAACTGAACCATATTGGTTGAGTAAGAATATTTCAGTGCTTCCATCTGTTTTGCCAATGTATCGCTTTTCACCAATAAAAGCTAATTGGTTTCCACTTCGTGTATTCCTGTTACTTTTTTTGCAAACTTCTTTCTGGCCACATAATGAACTGTTCACTTATGGTTTCATATAGATCATACAGGTCACCGGTGAATCTATTTTGGATAGAGCCACCTGCTGCAAAATCTACTGAAAAACTACTGGTTGAAGCTAGTCCAGAGTAGAAATAATGATTCTGAGCTGCTAAAGGGAAACCATGACTTGGACACTTTTGGAGCAGTTTTTTGAATCTTTTCCATGCCTCGTGAAAGTTTTCCAACTCAGAATGTTGGAAATTAGAAATTTCATACTTCAATTTGTTTCTTCGTGGTCGGAAAAAATATTTGATGTGGTGAATCGAATCAGATCTGTCCAAGTAGTGGTACTCCCAGGCAGTAGATAATCTAACCCTTCTCTAGCTTTATCCTTCAGTGTGTGTGGAAATAGCCTCATCTTAAGTGCCTCTTCATTAACACTGTGGTATTTGAAATTTCCATAGTATTTATCGAAGCGAGAAATATGGTAATGAGGATGTTCATCTGTCATCCCATAGAACGACAAATTATTTGAGAACAAATTCATCACATCTGGTCTCAACTGGAAGTTATCGTGTCCATAAGGCAGATAGACTATGCTGGACCGATTCTCAACAATCGGTGGCATCATATACTCACTCATAAGAATTTCTTGTTCACTAACTTCAACTGGTCGAGCTATTGGTGCTTAATTATTTATCATATCTGCAGGTAATTGATCATGGACATGGTGGTCTGCCATTGTGTCTTCTTGCTGTCTTTTCTTTTCTCGTTTTTCACGTTGTCGTTGGTGAAAGCTCCGTTCAATTTCTCGATCTAAATCAAATAGATCAGGATCCTTTGGACGACGCATACACACTTGACACCTGAAACTTTAGAAAATAACTGGAAGACAGTGGTAACAAAAACTGAGAATAAATATAAAACTAAAAATAAAGTAAATAATACTAAAAAAAATTGTTAAAAACTAAATTATAAATTAACATAGTAATTAATAAAACTAGTCTCTGACAACAGCGCCAAAAACTTGTGCGATTTCAATACCGCAAGTGTACGGTTCGTTAACAAGTAATATAGTAATGAATAGAATGTCGAACCCACGAGGACTAGATATCAATTTAATCAATTAATTTATAATTCAAATTCTAACAATGTGAAAAGCACAGATTTGTTTTAGTTTGTGATTCTAAAACTATTTTAATTAAATCTAAAATATTAATAATCAACTTTAAATGGTGTGAACGAATTCGAGTTTTTACTAACACTAGGATTTGCGAATCCACTTACACATTTTTTTAGAGATGGCAAGCAATTTGGGCCGCCCATCGGCCCGGTCCACAAATAGACGGACCCGGGCCGGCCCGACAGGCTCGGTCCGGATCGGGTCGTAAAATATTTTTCACGGGGCGGCGTGGACCACGGACCATGCCTGCGGTCCGTGGTCCATAAGTGAGGACCAAATTGGTCCCCGACTTTTTGTTGCAATATGCTGTGCATCGAAATATGAATGTTGCATGCAACGGTCATAGTTCTGACCGCTTGCAATTTGGTCCCCAATTAATTTTTATTTTTATTTTTTTTTATTTTTTTGCAAACAGCTATTTTTTCCCCATATAAATATCCCATAAATTAGCTCTATTCTTTTCACAAATCTCTCAAGTCTCAACTTACAATCTTATATTCATACTTCCATTTTTCGAAAAAATTATATTGTGCAATTTATAGAATGTCTAGATTTATAATCTTATTCTTCTTAACTTCTACATCCCTACATTCTAATTTCCATATTTATTTTTTCTACTTCTAGTCACTAGTCTTCTACATTTCTATTATCTACAAGACTACAATTATTCATAGATCAGTACAATTTTCAAAGAAGTGTCGAGTCTGTCGAAAACCAAATTCAAGATGATTTTAGTGGTTTAAATAATGTTCCAATTCCAGAATTTGGTGATGATTTTGGAGTTGGGAACACTTGCTCCAATTTTCAATTTAGATGATATTGACGAAGAGTTGGAACGACCAACACTACTTAATCGACTACTAAACGAAGAGCCATAAAACAAAAAGTTCGGTGTTGGGATCATTTCAATAGAGTGCGAGACCGGTGCATCTGCAGATGGGCAACCAATTTTCAAAGCGGTTTGTAAATATTGTAAGCAACAATTTGCATGGCAAAAGGGTGGTGGAGCGAGCCATCTTAACCGACATTTTTCGAAGTGTATGAAAAAGCATGGAGGAATTGATACCAACCAAGCACAACTACATTTCGGCTCTCCGGGTGGATCTACTAGTTTTTCTCCTAATCTTAATAATTGGGTTTATTCACAAGAGTCTTTGCGCCGAGAAGGCATGTGTCGATTGGTGGCCAATGGTGAGTTCCGCTTAGCATAGTGGAAAGCCCTCATTTTACACGGTTTGTACAAAGGTATCTTCAACCAATGTATCTACCCTTTGCTAGAAACACTCTTCGTTCGATACTATTATGTATATAATAAAAGAAAATAAAATATAAAAAATAATTTAAGTAAATATGCTGGTGTTGTATCATTCACTTCGGACTTATGGTCCGGTCTAAATCATAAAGGATATATTGCAGCTACTTTACATTATATTGATAAACTATGGATTATGCATAAAAGAATAATTGTTTTTAAAGTAATTGACTACCCTCATAATGGCCTACAAATTTTTAATTATTTAATGGCAATTATTAAAGAATTTAATTGCGAATCTAGAATTTGCAGTATGACGTTTGACAATGCTCCGCCTAATAATATTGTAATAGAAAAATTAATTGAGGAATTACAACGGATTTCGGTAGAATTTTGTTTCATGTTAGATGTGTATGCCATCTTTTTAATTTAATTGTCCAAGATGGTTTAAAGAATATATGCCCACAATTAGAAAAAATTAGATATGCATTGAACTATATTACTGCTTCACCTTCTAGAAAACAAGTATTTGATGAATTATGCGTAGAAAATTCTCTTCCAACTAAAACTATATGTATAGACATACGTAATAGGTGGAACTCTACTTATTTAATGCTTGCATCATGTGAAGGTTATGAACATTGTGTAACTGCTTATTATAATGGTTCGACATTCACACGGGTCCACAATACGATTTGCAACCACATGATTGGCAAATTGCATTTCATGTTCGAAAATTTTTAAAAGTATTTTATGACGCCACGAATGTATGTGGTGGTGTATACTACCCTACTAGTCTATTAGTTTTAAATCATTTTTATTTTATTGCAAATAATTTTAATAGATATAAGACGTATGCAATTTTTTCTGATATTGTTGAAACATTGGAAATCAAGTTTAGAAAATATTAGGAAGACCTGCCTATGTTGTTTCCGTTAGCGTCAATTATGGACCCTAGAATAAATTTACAAGGTACTAAACATACTATTTCCAAAATTTCTAATAATTTGAGTTACGGTAATTTAGAAAAAACATTATGTGAAATGTACGAATTTTATGCGAAAAAATCGGTAGGAATGTTAGAAGACCTCATGCGCCAAATCCTTCTTCTTCAAATAACCCTAATCCTAATGATTATTGGAGTTTCCTTATTTATAAGGGAACTCAAAATCCTAGTTCTTCTTCTTCTTTGCTTTCCCGTGCCACAAATGTTGAAACTAATATTAGAGATATACCATTAGAGTTAGCTAGATATTTTGGTCACGACATGCTTAATTTGTTAGATGAAGACGAGAGGAATAATTTTGATATACTTAGGTGGTGGAGACAAAACGAGCGCCAATACCCAATTGTTTCTATTATAGCACGTGATCTACTAACACATCCGGTATCAACTGTAGCATCGGAGTCTACGTTTAGTACAGATGGTAGGCTTCTTAATGATTTGAGGTCAAGACTTAAACCAAATATATTAGAGAGTTTAATGTGTTTGAAAGATTGGGAGGATGCAGAGCTTCGAATCCAAGATAAAGTAAGCCTGATATTGGCCGAAGAGATGGACGAACTGAATACGTAATAAGTAAAATGTAAGTATATTTATTATTTTGTATAAATTCATTCTATTTTTATTCATTTTAACTTGTAAGTTTTGACATTTAACTTTACAAAAAATTGTACACGTAACAACTTGTTCGTGTACAATTTTAACTCTGCCTACGCTAATAGTAGCCGGTCCCAAGCCCGGAAAAAGGAGGAGGGTTTGAATTTAAAATTTTTTCTTGACTTATTTCTCATTATTATTTTTTTTAAACTTCAAAAAAAAAATTTTTTTTAATGATTTTACGTGGGTTCGCGGACCGTCCAGTGGCTCGCGGACACGGGCCAGTCCGCAGACTGGCCCGTGGATCACGGACCACGGGCTGACCACCCTTTTGGAGACGGGCTGAGCTGAGGCTCGGCTCGTATATTCAGGGGCCGAACTCGGCCCATTTCAAGGGCCGAGCTGGACCCATTGTCCCACGGGCCGAGCCGGGCATTGCCATCTCTACATTCTTTAATCAATTATTCGTTAATCGCTTTAGCTGTTAATTACTTTAGATTGAAAATCGGTGATCCTATAATAATCAATACCCTCTCTCGATGGTCGATCAATTCTATATTGATATGCGAACCTAATTATCTCTAATCGGGTTTGAACATAAAAAGATGTATTTAAATCACAAGAACACCTAACCGAATTTCATAGAGCATAATAGTAATTTCTATCTATTATTGGACCCTATATTATTCAATACCACGTGCTAAATCTATATTGAATCTTTCGATTTTAATATAGATCACAAAATATTCTAATGGTGATCAGGCATTAAAACATTAAAAATACTGAATAAAGAACAATCAATCAAGAAGTAATTGACTAATAAAACGAAAAACTTATAATTAATTAAAAACACGAGGTTTCATCGTTCATCCTACAAATAAGTAAATTAGCAAGACATGATTATGTAAAATAATACAAGAATTGTATTAATCATGTTCCTATGAAAGAAAAAGAAAAAGTAAATAAAACCCCTGATCCTAGCTGAAGAATCTTCAATCCTGTACCTTGATCTTCGTTTCTCTTTTTGTATCTTGTTCCCAAAATTCATCTCTCCTTTGTTCGGCTATTATCGCCTTTTATATCCCTCTCCAAACCCTCCAAGATGTGTGTTTAAGTTGTTTTATCTTGGAGTTGTACAATTTTCTAATTCCATCGGAAAGTACTAAAGCGCTCGCATTTTACCCATGCGATCGCATGGTTGAAAACCTGTGATCGCATGGTTCAATCAATTCACGCCCGGAGATTTTACTCAAGGCCTTGCGATCGCATATATTACTAACCATGCGATCGCATGGTTAGTTTTCTTGATTTCTTGCGTATATTTCTTTGGTATTTGTATGTCAAGTCTTTCGAGTGTCTTTATCTTTGCAATTATATCCCATTTTCTTCTATTTGCTCTCTTTTCGTTAGATTGACCCTTGAATTTGATTATTTCCTAAAATAATAGGAAAACAATGACACGACCCGTCCCAAGAAATATTCATATACTCGAGACGTGACGTGCGCCGATGGTGAATACCAACTAAGCGTTGGACCCACCAACAAGGCTACTACAATCACAACTCATTATTACTTATTTTTAAGAAAATTTCGACATTATCTCCCCTGTAATTGGACTAACCAACCTGAAATAAAATACCACATATCCCAACAAACTATATTCACAGCTAAATGGAACCGTTTTCCCTTTCAATATCCATGACAAAACAACACAAGAGAGACTAGCGAATCATAAAACTTTTACTATTTAATTAACATAAAGCGTACATACAGATACAAAAATATATTGTGAGCCCACCTAACTATTTACATGTGATGCAAAATGATATCCAAAAATGAACACGCGTCCCAAAACAATGACTACATGCTCTATGAAATGAGTCATACTAACTAACTCTATCGTGTGGATCCAACTTCGAACTCAAAAGCTTTATATCCAAAAACTGCCCAGAAACTCAACCGCTACCTGATAAGAAAAATCATTGTTGGAAAATAAATGAGTTAATAGGCTCAGTGAGTGGAGATTTTTGAAAAATAAATATACTCTTTTTATTTATAGATATTACCGAAAACGAGCTCACATCATTTAACAATTCACAATAACTTCAACAAGTAATATCAGCTCATAATCGTAGAATGTTAATCAACTAAAATATATATATCATCATTTCATCATATCTTCATATCATAGTGTAATGGAAAATCTCATCAAAATGTACTCATTTTGTATAATCTCAGCATGCGTGAACAAACTGCCTCAAATGACTAAGCTTTCTAGTATACGGCCAAGACCCCTGAGTGTATATGATACACGGTCAAAACCACTCAGTATACGAATACACGGCCAAGACCCCTTAGTATACTAGAATAATCAATGAATTCATCGGGTACTTTTATGGATTTAAACGTCATCTCAATTCACTTTTAATTCCATAATAGGCAATTTCACAATCTTTAGAATTTACAACACAACATAATTCAATAAACAATTATACGTAATTTAACATTTAACGATATAATATCTTATAATTGAAATCTAAATTTTCTAAAATATATTTTTCCACTCACAGAGTTATCTATTGAAGATTAACTCGGCTGATAAACTGTCCTGATATTTGAGTCACTTCTTGAGATAACAATATAATTTTCCAAATCAAAACTCACTTATAATTTTTCTTCTTGAAAATCCAATAATTCAAGCAAGGAATTGAACTGCTAATTCTTAACCCACTATAAACACATAATTAAACTAATTCTTAAAATCAAAGTTTCTATTCTTACCTCGTAACGTAGCCAAAGCAAGAAATTAAATTCTTCAAACTTAATATTTCCTATTACTTTTTCCACTTTCTAATTTTCTCCTTGAATTCCAAATTTTTTTTATGTAAGATTTGAGCAAGAAAGAAAGAGAGAAGGATGCTGCCGAGAGAAAAAAAATGATGATGTTGTTCCTTTGCTGAAGAAGATAAGTGACAAAAGGAAAATGAAATTTTAAAAGGATAATGAAGGATTAATATACACTTATCTCCACCGCCTGACTTTTCAATGTGCAGCCATTTTTTTTAATATGTATATAAATATATAAAAGTTGGCTTGACATTGTTGACCAAAAATTTCCAAGTTGACCGAATTATTACAAACAACACGCCATTAAACCAAAAATAAATTAAAGTACTCATAATCGTTCCTTTTTGTGAGCTCGGTTAAGTACAAAATTGTACTTATCATCAATCTTTGATTGACTTTCGATGTGTAAAGGGTTAGAGGATTTTGGTATCTTTGTGATTTGTACTTGTAATCTCTTAGACATTCTGAATTTTTAATGCATTGAAGTGAAATCCACTTTGTGGAGCTTAAGCGGGAAGTAGCCAAGGATTTGGCGAACCCAAGTCCTTAGGGACGAAAACTCTTGTGCTCATTTACATTTTTCGCATTACTTTCTTGTTCATGGTTGGATTCAAACATCGAGCAAAATCGTAACAAAAGTAATTTGTATTATTTGTTTAAATAGAAATCTATCGAGCCAATTCGGCAATCTAGAAAGATGAAGCGACCTATAATCCTGTTATATTTTCCTTGGAAGAGAAAAATGTTACAAAATATCTTATTCATCACCATATCTTGTCATCGACTACTTTTTTATTTTTAAGTTTTACAAGTGGTAGCTAATCACGTCCTTCATTTACTGCCCAACATCCCATTATGTTCAATCCACAGGCTACACAGATGCCACAACCATATTTTCATCTGATGATAAATATTTTTCTCCTTTTAGAGCACGGCGGTGTGATGTAATGGAGACCTACAAAAGGTGGCGGGCCATTTTTTTCATGTGTTCACTCCGGTGTGACAATCAGTACATGATTAAAATATTTGTGTTGAATAGCAATATGAAGTGTATAAGAGTTATCATTACTGTTTTTACCAGGGGTTGGCCTCTATTTATAGGGATGGCTGCGATTATTAATGACGGTGTCCTTTCATCTTTCTCATTTGATAACGGGTGTCCCTTCATCTCCATCATTATTAAGAGTTAATGAGGGATGTTTTATCTTTCCAATTGTAGAGATATGTTTCGTCTTCTCGATAACTGGTGGTAACTGCCATTCCATGGGTCACACCGTCGGCTAACGGCGACGACGGTTGGGTTATTGCGATCTATCATCGTCGAAGCGTGCTTACGAGACCAACGAACACGGACGAGCCAGTGAGGTGGGTAAATCATTGAGGCGGGTGTACCAAGACGTGCCACCATAGCTAAATAACATATAGCAGCTGTCATTATTTATATCATCATAAGCTCATCTATTTTTCATAGACTGTCGTCAATGGGAAGTAGAAATAATCTAGTGGACATGTTTCTTTCTAAATTTTTCAGACAGATATTCATGGCCTTGATTTTCGGATAGAGGCTCATTGGCCTTGTTTTTTAGACAGAGGCTTATCGCCTTGATTTTTAAACATAGGCTTATCGCATTGTTTTTCGTACGAAGCTCATCGTCTTGATTTTTAAACAAATGCTCAATGCCTTGTTTTTCGAGATGAGAGCTCATCGCCTTGATTTTTAAACATAGGCTCATCACCTTGTTTTTCAAATAGAGGCTCATCGCCTTGATTTTTAAACAAAGGCTCATCGCCTTGTTTTTCATATAAAAGCTCATCACCTTATTTTTCAAACAAAAGCTCACCGCATTGGTTTTGAGCAGTACTCGTCGCCTAGCCTTGTTTTTCAGCAGGACTCGTAGCCTAGCCTTGTTTATTAAATAATGGCTATCTTCTTGATTTTTAAACATAAGCTCATCACCTTGTTTTTCAATGGTGGCTATCACCTTAATTTTTAAATAGTGGCTATTGCCTTGATTTTTAAACAAATGCTCATCGCCTTGTTTTTCAATGGTGGCTATCACCTTGATTTTTAAATAGTGGCTATCGCCTTGATTTTTAAATAGTGGCTATCACCTTGATTTTTAAATATATTTGGTTGCCTCATTTTTTAATGGTGGCTATCACCTTAATTTTTAAATAGTGGCTATCGCCTTGATTTTTAAACATAGGTCCATCGTCTTAAATTTTTTTTTTGGTAGTATTAGCTTGGCTCTCTGGGCGAGCTCGCCTTGCCTCAATTTTTTTTAATGCATTGGCTTGGCTTGGCTCGCCCCAGATTGGGCGGGCTCACCTCAGATTGGGCGAGTTCACTCGAGGCGAGCTCACCTCATCTTGGTGAGCTAACCTTGGCTCAATTGTTTTAAACCTTGGCTCAGTTAGCTCACCTGATTGGCTCGCCTCGGCTTGGGCGAGGTCGCCTCGTCTTGGGTAAGCTTGCCTCTATTATTTCAAGGTTCGAGCTCGTCCTGAATCTTCTTTTTGTTAGACACAGGTTCATTTCGATCTTTCATACTTTTGGTAATAAGATATGCTTCTTCAGCGTCCACATACTTATCCCCTCTCTTGAGTAACTCATGCATCGTATTCGGCGGGTTTTTGGAGAGTGACATCTTGAAAGGACGACTTCGAGTTCCACTCATCATGGCAGTGCCTACAGCTGACATCTGTAGATCTTTGATTCCTAGTGTGGCTCTATTGAACTTGGTAATAAAATCTTTCAAACAATTTGTCCTTGTCCTGTCTTAATAGCGTCGGGACCGATAGCGCTTTTCTTAACACGTTTGCTCTTGGCAAGTGTGCGTGAGAACTCTTAGAAAAATTGTTAAATGTACTGATTAATTTTGGAGGAATGGTGGCTACCAGTCCCCGGCTTCCCACCTAAGTGTTGGCGGAAAAGTCCCGCACATAATCGCATCAGGGGTAGCTTGCAGCCTCATCAAGTCAACAAAAGTTCTGAGGTGATCGACAGGATTAGATGATCCATCGTACTTCTCCATCTTTGATTGTTTGAAATCTCGTGGCAAGGGGACTGCCATCACTTCTAGGAAAAAAGAATCTTCTTTCAACACCATAGATTATTGCCTACTACTTTTGTTAGACATAGCCTCGCTATTTTACGACCCATCATTCTTTTAATCGTTGTTCCAGACTTAGCACTGGTGTCTCAACCAGCGTAGGCATGGACATCCATGACAGTTGCCTCTAGTGTCGATTTGGACCAGATGTCAATGAATGGAAGTGGGGTGCAAAATGTGGAGCTAAAGAAACTGGAGCCAGGAGTGGAGCTGCTGTTAGCGATGTTTCTATTGCTAGAAAGTTAAGAGTCTGGAGAGGAGCCCCTGCAAATGAGGACCTTATCGGTGGAGGGCTAGGACCCAGGGGCGAGACCCCGGTGGTAAAGATCCTATTGGTAGAAGGTTAGGACCTTGTTGTAGCTGAGAAACTGCAGCTGCTCGATCATGGAGTAGAGCTGTTAAGGCCGCCACCTAAGCTTGTAGTGCTGCAAGTTGAGCGATAGAGGCAAATTCTTTTTATGGATGATTAGTAGGGGCGTTAGACTCGATGTCTACATCCCCGATGGGGCTGGTGGAGCGGTTACATTCTTAGCTCTTCTAGTTCGAGCCATGACTTATTGTACGTTTTCCACAGACAGCGCCAAATGATGATAAATATTTTTATTCTCCTCTGAGCACGGCGGCGACAGTGGTGGAGACCTGCAAAATGTGGTAGGGTTTTTTTTCTCCCGTGTTCACTCTGGTGTGATAATCGGTATATGATTAAAACATTTGTGCTGAATAGCAATAGAGAGTGTATAAGAGTTGTGTGTTCTATTTTTATCTAGGGGGTTGGCCTCTATTTATAAGGATGGCCTGCAGTTATTGATGACGGATGTCTATTCATCTCTCTCATTTGATAATGGGTGTCCATTCATCTCTCTCATCATTAGGAGTTAATGAGAGATGTTTCGTCTTCTTGATAACTGGTGATAACTGTCATTCCATGGGTCACCTGCCTGGCTAACCTAACGACAATTGGGTTATTGTAGTCTATCTATCAGAAGCATGCTCATAAGACCAACGTGAGGCGGACGAATCGTTGAGGCGAGCGTACCAAGATGTGCCACCATAGGTAAATAACATATAACAGCTGTCATTAATTATATCATCATAAGCTCATCTACTTTTCATAGACTGTCGTCAATAGGAAGTAGATAATCTATTGCATATGCTAATCTCTATTTTTTTTAAATCTTGACTTGACTAGCTGGCTTGGTTGGCTCGCCTTAGCTTGGGCGAGCTTGCCTCGTATTGGGTGAGTTTGTCTCTATTATTTTGAGGTTCGGACTCGTCCTGAGTCTTCATTTTGTTAGACTTAGGTTCATTTCGATGTTTCATACTTTTGGTAATGAGATATGCTTCTTCAACGTCCACATACTTATCCCTCTCTTGAGTAACTCATGCATAGTATCGCGAGGTTTTTGGAGAGTGACATCTTGAAATGACAATTTCGAGTTCCACTCATCATGGCGATGACTACAGCAGACATCTGTAGATCTTTAATTCACAGCGTGGCTCTATTGAACAAGGCAATAAAAATCTCAAAGAGTTCGTCCTTGTCCTATGTCAATTGTATCGGACTCATAGCAGTTTTTTAACACGCTTGTCTGGCCGGCAAAGTGTGCAGCAAAACTCTTGGAAAAATCGTCAAATATACGGATCGATTTTGGGGAATGGTGGCTACCCAGTCCCTAGCCTCCTCGCATAAGTGTTGGCGAGAAAAGCCGTGCACATAATTGCATTTGGGGTGGCTTACAACCTTATCAAGTCAACAAAAGTCTCGAGGTGATCGACAGGATCGGAGGATCCGTCGTGCTTCTCAATCTTTGTCTCTGTTTGAAGTCTCGTGGCAAGGGACCGCCATCACTTCTAGGAAAAAGATCTTCTTCCAACACCATAGATTTTTGCCTACTAATTTTGTTAGACATAGCCTCAGCTATTTTGTGACCCATCATTTCTTCTAATCATTGTTCGGACTTAGCAATCGGTGTTTCAACCAGCGTAGGCATGGGCATCTATGATAGTTGCCTCCAATGTAGATTTGGACTAGATGTCAATGAATAGAAGTGGGGTGCAGAAGGTGGAGCCAAAGAAACTGGAGTCAGCGGTGGAGCTGCCGTTAGCGATGTTTCTATTGCTAGAAAGTTAGATGTCTGGGGAGGAGCCCCTGGCGGTGAAGGCCCTATCGGTGGAGGGCTAGGACCCTGGGGCGGAGCCCCTGGTGGTAAAGATCCTACCACCTAAGGTTGATCTTGGAGTAGAGCCGTTAAGGCCGCCACCTAAGCTTGCAGTGCCACAAGTTGAGCGGCATAGGTAAATTCTTTTTGTGGATGATTAGTGGCGGTGTTAGACTCGGTGTCTATATCCCCGATGGGGTTGGTGGAGCGGTTACATTCTTAGCTCTTCTAGTTTGAGCCATGAATTATTGTGCGTTTCCTATAGACGGTGCCAAATGATGATAAATATTTTTCTCCTCCTCCGAGCACGGCGAAGACAGTGGTGGAGACCTGCAACAAGTGGTAGGGCTTTTTTCTCCCGTGTCCACTCTGGTGTGATAATCAGTATATGATTAAAATATTTGTGCTGAATAGCAATATAGAGTGTATAAGAGCTGTCTGTTATGTTTTTACCCAGGGGGTTGACCTCTATTTATAGGGATGGCCTGCAGTTATTGATGACGAGTGTCCTTTCATCTCCCTCATTTGATAACGAGTGTCCCTTCATCTCCCTCATTAGTAGGAGTTGAAAGTTCTAAAACCTAGATTATTAAATTAAAAATGAATTTTAATCTTAATTAAACAAGCAGTAGACAGAACGTAGTCAGAACTGACAAGATATAGAGATAATAGTTCTGACTTACACAACAGTATTCGTTTACCTAATCTTGTCAAGTGCGAAAATTAAAAGATAAATTATGAACACAAGATGTAACATGGAAAACCCCTAAAAGAAACATCCACGGGCCCCCATGCCATGGGTAAAAACAATCCACTAATAATCTTATTAAAAAATACAATAGTATCAATTTTTGTAATTTCACAAAATTAACAAAATAACAATCAAAAGAAAATAGATCAACTCCCTGTGATACTTCTTCTTCTGACTTGTTAATGAAGTGGAATCAAACCCACCGGTCTGGACTTTATCGCCACTTCCCTATTGTACTTGACCACAATCACCACTTGGATTAAGAACCCTCGTTCTTAACTTTACGCCAAGTAGCTTGAACAAGATATGAAATTGTTCGTTGAGCACCAATTAGTTCTTGATTCTTCAATGAGTTTGAAGAAAATCTTTTTGCTTTGAAAATTGAATCAATGAAGCATCGGGTCTTGTTTTCCACCAATGAATTCGGCCGGTTTTTCTTTGAGAATCCAAGACCAAAAATTATATTTCAAAAGCATTAATTCCTTATTGATTCCCACTCTTACTTATAGTTGAAGTTGAAATCAATTTAGGAATTATTTCTTACCTAAAAATATACAACAAGAATGGTAAGAAAATTAGTAGGAAAGAATATAGAAAGATATTCTTAGATTTGTAGAAAGAAAGAATTTAGGAAACTAAATATTTCCTTCCTAAACAAATCTAAGAGAATAAGAAAAGATTCTTTAACCTACAAAAGGAGCTGTCAATAATATTCATGAGGTCAGAATATATCAAGTATAGAAACAGAATAAAATCGTGACTTTTATCGATGCGGAAAAATAATCCGCTTATCAACCCAGTTAGTCGAAGCTGGCGTTAACTGCACCGAAAAAAAACGCAAACTTTGACTTTCTTTCTTTTATCATTAAAAATTAGTTATATTTATTAAGTTAGCCAAGATATAAAAAGTGAAAAATATGACACATATTTTTTCAACAATCTCTCCTTTGGCGTTGCTTAATTACAAACACATAACTATCGGATTTTTAATGTAAGTGTGATGTGAATAAGTAAAGAACCCATGAGCATCAACATACAAGGGTTATGGCTCTCCCTTAGTGTGTAAACCAAGAACTCCCGCAAAGAAGTTAACACCATATGCAAAACCACACACATTAGCCATAACTTTAAAATTGCTCCCCTTAGCAAGATATCATCTAAGTGTAATGATCAAACTACCATAAACCTAAAAATACTACTATTAAAGTTTAACCAACAAAGTGTCCATAGCAAGAAAAACCTAACAACCACAAAAATTAAAAATTACTACTACTCTTCCTTTTGTAAGAGGAACGCCAAAGGAAGAGAAAAAAAAACAAAAGTAAAGCAAAGTGTTTGAAGGAAATAAAGCAGAATTTAAGAGTTAAAAGCAGTCATCCATAGCCAAATAGTTAGAGGTTAAGAGTTAGAACCGAGAACAGTTAGTCTTGGGAGGATCGGGCTTCTTTGTACCGAGATGCGAGATGCATTTGCAACCTTCCTGCGAGCATGGGTATCTCGAAGGAACATCGGTTGAAGGATCATCGTGAGAGGTGCGGTGGTCGGGCAAGCATGATTGGCTTAACAATGGGATCGAAGTCGGAATCTCCATTGGATCTCCGGGATGTGCGAGAGAATTCGGAGTAACTATTCGGAATGCAGATTTTATATGCTCATCGTCCGAAATTCCAGTTTACCCAACACCCTATGCATCGAAAAACCTTTGGTTAGGGCAAAATTTGATCTACCTATGTTCGAACCGGTCCCAATTGAGTTTCCAGTGCATCCAGACGTACAGAATGGTCCAACGAGGATAAAAATGCCCGAAACTCGGGAGTGGGATGCGGTGCACTAACCAAATTTGTAAACTCATGAACACCTAGTGATAGAATGTCCACAGAGAAGCGGTCTGAATCCATTGCAGGCACTTCTTGATGAACAAGAAAGTGATGGATCAGAGATGGATGCGGTAGCATGTACTGCTTGGCCCTCATCGGCCCTTCATAAACAATTCTATCAAAAACTATTTTAACCCACTCAACTGGCATCCTCATCCCTAACTTGTATAGCATTACAGCCCTGTCCTCCGAAATGTCCGATCGATGAGTTAATGGATCGATATTGTTGATAAGAATCCGATGAAGAATTTTGTATTTGGGCGATGGGCGAGAAGAGTCGATTCTCTTGATTCCGGCCGGTAGAGCCGGTCATTTCTTGCGCACATCGTCCTTGGTCAATTCTTCGTCACTTGTGACAGCCATGTGATGGTCACCCTAAGCCGATCCACGAGGGAGTTAGGACTGAAGGTAACATGTCTTCCTCGGACATAAACCTTCCACCTGAATTCATTGCCAGCCTTCCCCAGATTCTTTGAACATTGGCCATAAATTCCTTGACCAGAGTTTCATTGAACGGCCTAGAAAAACTTAACAGATTATGTAAGTTGTGAAAATCAACAATTTCAACCAAACCAAATGAACTAAATTCGACAATTGCAACCTTGCACTCAATGATGAACTTACGGTAGATGGTAAATGACATAAACAGACTCTCGTAACTCTCCGATTGAAAACAAGATGGTGAGGGGTTAATGAGTGTCTACCTCTCAGTTAATGTGTCAAGTTTGAACATTTGGGGTGCGAACTAGGAGTAGGCAGTACTCTGTAGGCACCCCCTGAGGTAGTGATAAGTGCATTCGACCGGCGGTGTGGGCTTCTCAGCAACATCAGTGATTTTACCTTTCTCTTTCTCAGCCATTGTGGCCCTTTTCGTTGGAGAAGGTGTCGGAGTAGATTTTGAAGATTCATTAAGAGCAACATCAAAATCGGAATCAGATTTTTGAGATGGGGGCTTACTTGAACCTTCTACGAATGGAGGAGGCTGTTCAGACTCCTCATCACCAGCCCCTTCATCCTCACGAACTTCCTCTTCAATTTCAGCATTGTCAGACCCACTGTCACCCTCTGCATTGTCAGACCCACTGTCACCCGCAGATTCATCATCCTCATCTCCTTCTTCATCTAGGTCTTGAGAACTTAAAGTAACTTTCTTGCTCAGAAAGGTGATTGGGTCGTTAGTTGTTGGACGGGGCTAATTTTTAGAATGGCTGACCGGCGGTTGATATGCAACAATGTCCGTTGATTGGTCACCGAGATGCAACCGCTGCCATTGGAGAAGTGTCTGGTCTCGAACTTGAGGGTTCCGTTTTCTTGTACTTAAATCGGAGAGTCCTTGTCGGCGACATTTGTGGCCCCATCAGCTTTCAAAGAAGTAAGACATCTGAGCAACAAGTGTTCTTGGAAGAACCACCAACGTTTTTCTTTGATTTTGACATCTTGGTTTTCGTCATTGTTTGAATCTGAAATAAAGAACTTAACACAACCCTAGAATCAAATGCAAGATAGAATTTGATGTTTAAGCAATTGAGAATCAAGTGTGAGAATAAAACCCTAAATCACGGTTTTAAAAGGGGAAATTTTTTAAAATTGCACAAGATGGGAGCAGTTAATTTAGGACGTGTAGAAAGCAGTTTACCAAAAATAAACCGATTAATGGTAGTTAATGACAACGAAACCTTCCTTAATCAGATATGTCAATTTTGAATTAAAATTAAACTGCCTAAGATGCTAATTTATGGAAAACAGAATTTTTAAATTAAGAAGATAAGATCAGAACAAAATACGATTGGATTCTATAAACTAAAAATTCATCCAGATTTTTCTTAGTTAAAGCTGATTGTGCTGCCAAAATTAGATTGTTGATTGAAATTTCTACGAAAAAGCCCACACAAGATAATCACTCAAAAATAATGAGAATATTTTATGAGATAAAATTGAATCATTTATTTATGGACAAATTTCATAGTTCTACAAATTATACAATTAGTCCAAAAATATCAAAATCAACTAGAATCTTCCAATCAAATATATGCGCATCATTAGATTCAATTAATTGGTCAGATTTATTACGTGAGTGTGTGATAGGACATACTAGATTAATCAATCATAACCTGTCCCACTAAGTCAAATTGAACATTGTCAAGAAGATCGAGATTGAGATGTATTTCAAACCGATCAAGATCTCGAACATATCTCTTTGAATAAAAAATATGGCGTGCGTGACATGAGTACCATAGCAATTTTTCTTTTTGAGTACTCAGAGTGTTGACTTTATTTGCATATATATATATATATATATCTTTTTTTTTTGTTTTGTCAAAGCACTGAATTTATAAGATCATGGAGTTGACTTTCTCACATCCATAAAGGTAGCCCTTTTCTACATGATTTATGTTCATTATTAAGGATGGCTGCACACATTTATGGTGGTAGCCCTCTCCTCCATGAAATTGTCTGCTTAACACAACAACATACTATGGTGCCGAGAGACATAGATACTGACCATAGGTCACAACAAAATACGAAACTACTTTAAAGATAACAATAATCTAGTTAGTAGGAAGGTACAATCAAACGTGTCAATATGTCCTCAAAGTGTGTTTATCTGAGCATATTTTACCATAAGTATAATGAGCATACCATACTGATTGGTTAATCTAAGTAAATCTCAAAATGCATAGACCAATCATATATTTATATCATATGCTATTTGCAAGAAAACCCATTATTTTCCCCCTTCCCCCCTCCCTCCCCTCTTTTTAATGAAATAAAAATAAGCAAATGCAAACAAACACACATGATAAAATATAAAAAAAAAAAGAAAAGAAAAACACCATTTTTTTATAAAAAACTAATGCATCAAGTAAATGCCCACGGCCTTCCATAGAGTCTCAAATCTAGTAGAATTTAAGGCTTTGTTGAACAAATCACCAACCGATACTCATCGAATATGTTCTAAAGTAAAAACTTTTTGTTCGACCAAATTTCTAATAAAATGATGTCTAATATCAATATGTTTGGTCCTAGAGTGCTGAACAGGATTTTTAGAAATATTGATAGCACTAGTGTTATCACATAATATAGTAACAGAGTCCTGATCAATACCATAATCACATAGCATTTGTTTCATCCAAAGTAGCTGAGTGTAACAACTACCCGCTGCAATATACTCAGCTTCTACAGTAGATAAGGAAATATAGTTTTTTTCTTACTTAACCATGCAATGAGATTGTTACCAATGTAGAAACATCCTCCACTCGTGCTTTTCCTATCATCCATGTTTCCAGCCTAGTCAGCTTCAGTGTATCCAGCATCAGTGTATCCTGCAAGATGAGAGGTAGTATCATTAGTATACCATAAACTATAATCAGAAGTACAGTTAATATAACGAATAATTCGCTTCACTGTCGCAAGATGTGATTCTTTTAGTTTAGCTTGATAACGTGCACAAACTCCATCTTCGAATGATATGTCGGGACGGCTTGCGATCGGTATAGCAAACTCCTATCATGCTTACAGCAAGCCGGAGTCAACCTCCTTTTTCTGGTCATCTCTCGGAAATTTTCAAAGACGTGGCCATGGGAGTTCGATCGACTTGGTCTGCTCAAGAGCCGAACTTCTTCACAAGATTTTTTAGCATACTTGGCCTGGGAGATAAAAATCCCTGATCCAACCTATTTGATCTGCAAACCTAAAAAGAAATTTAGTTCACCGACCATACTCATTTCGAATTCATTTTGCATAAGTGTAGCAAATTCTTGGATTTTGTTTCTAGTGAAGAACCAAACACAATGTCATCGACGTAGATTTGTGCAACAATTAATCCAGCTTTTAAAATGTTTGATGAATAGCGTTTGTCACTCCGCCTCTCTTGTATCCCTGTTCCAACAAGAACATAGTTAATCGTTTATACCAAGCTCGTGGGACTTGCTTTAGTTCGTACAGAGCCTTTTTGAGTGTGAACACATAGTCGGGAGAATAAGGATCAACAAATCCCTTAGGCTGCTCAACATAGACTTCTTCATTAAGAATTCCATTTAGAAAGGCACTTTTGACATCTATTTGGTACAGCTTGAACCTCATTTGACATGCCACTGATAGTAAGAGTCTAATGGATTCAAGTCGAGCCACAGGTGCAAATGTTTCATCAAAATCCACTACTTTTAGTTGAGTGTATCCTTGTGCAACCAAGCGTGCCTTGTTTCTGACTATAATGCCATGTTCATCTGATTTATTTTTGAATACCCACTTTGTCCGGATCACATTTGTGTCTTTTGGCCGAGGTACAAGTTCCCACACTTCACTTCTATCAAATTGAGCTAGCTCTTCATGCATGGCTAGAATCCAACTTTCATCAATAATGGCTTCATTTATATTTTTGGGTTCAATTTGTGAAGTGTAGCAAATATTTCCAAGTTCATTAGCAAGCCTCCTCCAAGTCATCATGCCATCTACGAATCGAGAGAACATTGTCCAATGGGTGTGCTTTCTGAATCCAAGAAGGAGGTTGCCTTCTCATGTCCTGTTCGTTATTTGTATATGGTGTGTCAGAACTTTCAGGAGCAGGGGCAGAGACATTAGAACTTGATGCTGGATGTTCCTTTTGTGTATCACTGCAGTGCGGTACATGATGGTCTTGAGTAGGTTGACGTCAAAGAACTTTGTTCTTCCAAAGTCTCGAATATTAGGCTCTCGTGAATAAGATGAAAAGTCATCAAGATATCATCATTTTTACATTGATTAATTCAATGATAGTCTGAGTACGCATGTTATAAATTCTATAAGCACCGCTGTTCTTAGAATAACCAATAAACATTCCCTCATCACTTTTTGAATCGAATTTACCCAAGTATTCCCGATCATTTAACACATAGCATTTACTACCAAAGGTATGGAAATATTTGAGATTCGATTTTCTTCCTTTCCGATTTCATAAGGAGTTTGAGTGGTTCCTGTTCTCAAAGACACACGAATCAAAATATAACAAGCAAGATTAATAGCTTCAGCCCATAATTTAATAGGGAGCTTCTTATTATTTAGCATAACTCTAGCTATCTCTTATAGAGACCTATTTTTCTTTTCCACAACACCGTTTTGTTCAGAAATTTTGGGTGCAGAGAATTCATGAAAATACCATTTTGATCACGAAAGTAGAGAAAGTAGCATTTTCAAACTCTCCCATGATCACTTCTAATCCTTAATATTTTTATTCCTTCAAAATATTTTTCATTGTTAATTTTAGGTGCAAAATTTGAATCTTTCAAAACATCAGATTTTTCTATCAAGAAATCTACCCAAGTATATCTAGAAAAATCATTCACGCAAACAAAAATATATTTCTTGCCCCAATACTTTCGGTTTGAATAGGTCCCATCAAATCCATGTGAAGTAATTCTAATACATGAGTCGTAGTAAGAAACTTACCTTGCTTGTGAGTTCTTTTGATTTGCTTACCTTTTAGGCACGAACCACACAATTTTTCAGATTTTTCAGTAAGCTTAGGAACACCTCGTACTGCATTCAACTTTGTCAGTCTCAACAAATCACTATAGTTTAAATGTCCCAATCGTTTGTGCCATAACCTCGGTTGAGTCAGTCTTTTAAATATGACAAGTAACTTTGGTGTCAAGAAGACAACATTTATCATTGGATCTAGTACTATGTAGAATACAACTACCATCATACTTCAAGACTTTACAATAATTTTTGAGAACATAACCAAGTGTTTATCATCACGAGTAGTTGCTCTATACTAATCAAAGTTAGCTTTCAAACCTACAACAAAAAAGAACTTCTTTTAACGGGAGAAACCATCAATTAGAATAGTGCCTACACCTTCAATTTTACCGTGTGTTCCATCACCAAAAGTAACCGCACCACCTTCATGACTTTTGTAGTTAGTTAGATAAGATCGATTACGGTCATATATGTCTAGAACAACCACCGTCAAAATACCAAGAGTTAGGAATAAAAGATCTATTGGCAACATCAACCATATAACAATTTAAATCACCCTTTTTGACCCAAATTTGTCTTACTTTAGTGTTGCTAAGGTGTTTCATTTGTCTATTAGCCAAGTTTTTACTAAACAAACAATGAAAGGAGTCGTGTCCTAAATTCTTGATATACAACATTTTACAAAGTACTTTGATTTACCTTTCACGTATTGGTTGTATACCTGATGGTCATGACTGTTTTTGAGTCTTGGCATTGGTCGAACTCGCATAGGCGGAGTCAGCCTTAGTTCTGACGGTGATGGGAGCAATTTTGTCTGAAAATACAGCAGACTTTGTTTCTTTGATGAAGTTGATCTCGATTCTCAACTTTTCTTTCACCTTTTCCAACATATTCCAAACCTTCGTTGACGTTTGGAGTTCTTCCATAGCTTAGAGTTTCTCTTAAGCGAGAGGCTCCAATTGTTAATTGCTTGATCCTTTCTTTTGAAACTTTTAATTCATCAAGAAGGTTCGCAATTTGATCATCCTTCTCTTTTAAGCTATTGATAAGAACATTATTTTGAGAATCAATTTCAGCCTTGTCATCTTCCAAAAATTCCATCATGACTTGAGTAGACAAGTTTTTCTCCTGTTCATCATGTAATTTTTTATTCATACTGCTGCAGTTATAATAGACATGGACAGGTTCTTCAGATGTTGTCGCTAAGGAGTCAGAACCTGCAATCAAGTTTTGCACGGAATCAGTATGAGAAGTTAAGTTCACAGTTAAAGACGTTACCTAATCAACAGTGGTTTTGTCGTCCTCGTTCTCATTTAAGTCTTTTTTATCATCTTCACTCTAAGTGATATTCATGGCCTTCTTGGTATGAGATTTCTTTAAGGTATTTGCACATTCAGAGGCTATGTGACCAAAACCCTCACACTCATGGCATTGAATTCGATTGTCAGATCTATTCATAGAGGTAGTGGGGTTTTGTTTTGTGTTGATCGAAAATCTCTTCTTTTGTTGGAGAGAGGTATTCAAGTTTTTTCCCTTTTGATTTCCTTTTAGAAATTTTTTGAATTGTTTGGTGAGCATGGCCATGTTTTCATTTGTTTCGCTCTCCTTACGATCAACCTCGTTTTCATGATTTTTAATTTTGAAGGTAATACTAGATCCCTTTTCTTTCTTTCTCCTTTGTAGATGTAGCTCTTATGTCATCAATGATCCCACCAATTCTTCAACTCTCATATTCTCATTCTTCCTACTTTCTTCAATTGCGTTACTTTAGAATGAAAACGATCAGGCAATGATCTGAGAATTTTCTTTACAATTTTGCTTTCCAAATAATTCTTTCCCAAAGTATAAGCGAGATTGGTGATGTCACTGAGTTTTGCATAGAAATCCTTGAATTGTTCATTGTCTCTCATGGTTAGTTGTTCAAACTCTAGAGTCAGAATTTGAAGCTTGAATGACTTGACCATATTGGTTCCTTCGTGAGCAATTCGTAAGATGTCCCAAGCATCTTTTGCATCCTGACAAGTAGAAATCAAACGAAATTGATTAGAGTCTATGAAAGAGAATATGGCATTTAAAGCTTTGGAATTCCAATTAGTATAATTAAAATCGGGTTGTATCCCATTAAATCCGCATTTTTCTCTTTCTACACCATTTTCAATAATGGTGGGAGTTTTATAGCCATGGACAATAGAGTGCCAAGATTTTTCATCAAAGGATTGGATATAAACTTGAATTCTAATTTTCCAATAGGCATAATTAGTACCATCTAAAACAGGTGGTCTAAACGGGGCACTGTCTATATCTAGGTTTCTTTGGATTGCACTTAAAAAGTGTACCCGCTCTGATACCAATTGAAAGTTCTAAAACCTAGATTAATTAAATTAAAAATGAATTTTAATCTTAATTAAACAAGCAGTGGACATAACGTAGTCAGAACTGATAAGATATAGAGATAACTTGATTCTGACTCGCACAACATTGTTCGTTTACCTAATCTTGTCAAGTGCGGAAATTAAAGGATAAATTATGAACACAAGATGTAACGTGGTAAGCCCCTAAGGCAAACATCCACAGGCCTCCATGCCATGGGTAAAAATAATCCACTAATAATCTTGTTCAAAAATACAATAGTATCAGTTTTTGTAATTTTGCAAAATTAACAAAATAACAATCAAAAGAAAACAGATCAACTCCCTGTGATACTTCTTCTTCTGACTTGTTGATGAAGTGGAATCAAACCCACCGGTCTTGACTTTATCGCCACTTCCCTATTATACTTAACCGCAACCACCACTTAGATTAAGAACCCCCGTTCTTAACTTCACGCAAAGTAGCTTGAACAAGATATGAAATTGTTAATTGAGCACCAATTAGTTCTTGATTCTTCAATGAGTTTGAAGAAAACCTTTTTGCTTTGAAAGTTGAATCAATGAAGCATCGGGTCGTGTTTTCCACCAATGAATTCGGCCGGTTTTGCTTTGAGAATCCAAGACCCAAAATTATATTTCAAAAGCATTAATTCATTATTTATTTCCACTCTTATTTATAGTTAAAGTAGAAATCAATTTAGGAATTATTTCTTACATAAAAATATACAACAAGAATGGTAAGAAAATTAGTAGGAAAGAATATAGAAGATATTCTTAGATTTGTAGAAAGAAAGAATTTAAGAAACTAAATATTTTCTTCCTAAACAAATCTAAGAGAATAAGAAAAAGTTCTTTAACCTACAAAATGAGCTGTTAATAATATTCATGAGGTTAGAATATATCAAGTATAGGAACAGTAATAAAATCGCGGCTTTTACCGATTTGGAAAAATAATCCGCTTATCAACTCGGTCGGTCATCGAAGAATGGCGTTAACTGAGACGCCAAAACGCAAACGTTGACTGTTCTTTTATCATTAAAAATCAGTTATATTTATTAAGTTAGCCAAGATATAAAAAGTGAAAAATATGACACATATTTTTCTAACAGGAGTTAATGAGGGATGTTTCATCTTTCCAATTGTTGAGAGATGTTTCGTCTTCTCGATAACTGGTGGTAACTGCAATTCCATGGGTCGCCTACCTGGCTAACCTGACGACAGCTGGGTTATTGCAGTCTATCTATCAGAAGCGTGCTCACGAGACCAACGAGCGCGAGCGAGCCGGTGAGGCGGGTGAATCGTTGAGGCGGCGTGCCAACATAGCTAAATAACATATAGCAGCTGTCATTATTTATATCATCATCATCCAAATGGACTTGAGGTTTGTCCACATTATATGGAATTAGTGGCTATGCATAAATTGTTCTACCCTTTTTGGTGTCTAATTATATGAATGTTCTACTTATATTTGATATAGTGCGGGGAGCAGATGATAATTGGGCAGCCTCGGCGAGTTGTACATTCCAACATATCCCCAGTAAATTAATTTTATTATTGTCTCATTTCTTACTACTGTTGCATGTTTCAGAGTGGTGCTGTTACAACAATAGTGTGCGACACATCCCATTTTATCTTTGTTAGTGCTAACATTATTGTGTTATGGTAGATATTATTTTAACAATTCAGGAGAAAACTTTGCAAAAATAAAATTTTATAGCAACGTTTTTATGTGATTGAGCTTCCATCTGTCTTCAATTTTGTTGGACTACTTTATGAGCCATATATTCCAGTTGTCTGCCGAGAAAGAGCTTACAAGCACAAAAATGAGCACTTGTGCTTGATTTTTGAGTTTATTGATATAATGTAAATGAGATCTATGTCTGATAATCAAGTAAACAATTTTACGTTGCTTCAGTATGCTGATGGATTGAAATCAAATTATATCTACTCCATTGTTTATTCATTTATTTATTTTTTATTACAAAGGAAGAGACTTTTAGACTGTTTGGCAAACTCTATTTTCAGCAGTTCTGCCATCATCGATAGGAAATAAATTTCTGAGGGTGAATTGCTTGGAAACAATTTTTGGGAAGAGTCGAGCAGCTGATAATTATCCACTGGCTTTGGGAGCCCTTGTGTACCCAGATACAATTGTTCTTTCAGGCTATGCTAACATACTCTTATAAGTCGGTGCATTGTCCATATTCCACTTAATGTTCTAACATAATAGTACTTTTTAATTTCTTGCTTGTTTTTGGTATCCTTTATTTAATCTTGTTTAAGATTTGTGGTAATCTCGTGTTAATCCATAAAAAAAAAAAGGTTAAAAATAGACGACTTGTGGAATTATCAATTATGTGGTGATCAAAGTTCTATTTTGGTTTGTAAGTTAAATATCTGTCGAGGAACTTGTATCTCCTTGACTTCCAATTCAACATTTCTTGTCCCACCCCCACCAAGTGGCAGAGCTAGACATTTTGAGTTAGGAGGGCATGGGAGAGGGAGAGGGGAGAGGGATTGGGGGGTTCTCCAAATTAACATGCAAATTTTTTTAAATAACATAATTGTACCGTCTTGGATTTTCCGAACCCGGAGGATCACTTAAATTTTTTTTAATAACATTATGACGACTCTAAATAACCTTTCTTGTGCCCTTGAATGGTTTTATAAATTTAAGTATTGCATAAAGTAACAAGCACACAAGGGATTAATCTTCTAAATTCTTAAGGTTTTACCAAAACTGTATTAGGTACCGCCACAAATTATTTGACTATCTAAACATAATCTGAAAATTATAGTATTTGAACTGTAAATACTTGAGACCTTACACTACAACATATAAAAATTTTAGACCTTAACCATATCATTTGATATGTGAAAAATATGGCTAAGATTGATTGAAAAACTGTTTTGGGTGCATTGATGTAGCAAGTAAAACTAAGATAATAAATTCACATGACAAGGTTTTTGAGTGATTCCAAATTTTGTTATTATACCACTTATATATCTATCAAACTCCACTAATTTGACTAAAAAATTCATAGTACACAATAAGTTATGATATTTCAATTTGTGGGCAGAAAGCTGAATTTCAAGAAATATATTTAAGCAACCTCATCTTCAAATTCCAAAACGGAAATTTAATAAAAAATTTGGTTTCATCAACTTTACAATTAAAAACATGTTCAACAATGTATTTAAATTTACATCATAAATGGCTCGATTATATCGACGCCAAAACATAATTAAAATCAAACTACGCCACTTTCTTCAAGGCCACTACTCTACACCATCGCACCAATGCCAATTACATCAATATGAGAATTTAATCATTTTGGAGTGAGTATTTTATAAGAAGCACTCAGTAGTAAATTATACTATCATGTGAGAAAATATACAAAATTAGTATGCGACATGCCAATCATTTAAAACATACATATGAACAACATATTCGTAACCGCACTACATGAACTTAAAAGTTATTACCTTCAATCACTAACATACATATCGATTACTTTCAATCACAATCATAAAGTTCCAATTGTAACATTTAAACATTGCAATCAATTTACATATCATTTTCTCAATTTAAAATCATATAACTTAAAATTTGGTAGCATAAGAAACTACCTCAAAAGGATTTTTAGTTGCAGTTGATGGTAAAAAAAAAAACTTGTTGCACTTTTCAAAGAAAAACCCGCACGCTTGCCCTTTTCTATATACGTATTATAGTGCACAATAGTGAGTGATTTAGGAGAAAGATTAGAGTGGAACAAGAAATTTGGGAAGGAAGAAGGGTGTTTCTTTTTGTTGTTTGGGCTGGGAATTGAGAGGCAAATGAGGGGGTTTTGGGCTGGAAAAAAGGGTTAGAATCTGGAAGGAAATTTTGTGATTTGGTGGCTAAAAAATGGAAGGAAAGTGGGACTTAGGGCCGAATTCGTCAAAGGATAAAAGGGAGTATTTTGGCTGAAAATTCCGGCAGCGAATGGCGTTCATGGACAGCATTGGGGGCTGACTGCTGAGTGAAAAATATGGCAGATTGCTGGAGGATTCTTGGTGCTTGAGATGGAGAGAATTAACAAGAATATGAGGGCTAGAATCTGGAGTATTTTGGTGATTGAAGGGAGGGAAAATAAGATGCTTAAAGCCGGAAAAGAGAGCTGTTTGTGTAAGAATTAATGTCCAAGGTCCAAATTAGTTGGGTCGGACTTAATTACTTATTGGACCAAATTGATTAATTAGATTAATTAATTGGGCCCGTTTGTTGATGGGTTCTAGTTGGACTAGAACTAGGGCTAGGGTTAACCCTACCTATATATACAAGACCACAACAGATTAATTAAAAGTGTTGATCTTTAATTATTTGCTAGTACAAGTAAAAGACAATCCAATCAACTTCTCCCAAAAGTTCTACTTTCATCCGTTCTTGATCGTGGAAGTCCAGATTTGTTCTTCTTTGTGTGGATCACCATTGGAGGTCGGACATCCGGACAATTTGTGGTATTGAAGATCGCACCTTCAACTAATCAGAGAATTAGATTCCACGCCTTCATCAAGGTAAACTTCTATCACAAATTCTCTCTAAGTGCAAGGTTGATCCAGCTAAAAGGAATTGAACATTTAATTTTTGCTGTGCATGTATACCTCAATTCCTAATAGTGGTATCAGAGACTACCTTGTTACTTGTTAGAGTTCGTTAGATTGCTTTGATAAATCGAACAATAATTGTTATTGGCAAATTAATTTGATTTGAGTTTTGACAGTAAATAAAATTGTGAATTTTTAGAATTCAGATTTTATTTTGGAATTAAAAAAAAAAAGAAGAAGAGGTGAGGACTAGAGGCGGCGGGCGCTTTGAAGCAACCACCGCCGGCGATCGACGAGTGGTCAAGGCGCGGCCGGATGGTCCATAGCCCCGCTGCTTGAATCTAACACCGCGATTGCCATAGCGCCGATGCTATAAGCAGCGGTGCAAACCCACACTAAACAAAGCAGAGTGGCTGCTCAATGGACATTTCGCGGTGGCCGGTGGTGTTGGACACCGGAACCACCACCGCAAAGTCAAAGGAAACGCCGCTGAAAAAAAAAAAAAAAACAGGGGCAGCAATGGCATATTTGTATAAAGGGTTTCTGCATGTTTTTGAAATATGGAGACGGGGGCTCCTTGTGCAATTTTGAAAATTGCATAAGAAGCCCCCTAATTTCAATAGATATGAAAGGGATATCTCATGCAATTTTAGAAATTGCATGAAAAGGCCAACTGTTTTAAAATCAGAGAGGGCCTTCTATGTAATTTTAGAAATTGCAATAAAGGACCCATTGTTTTAATTTTAGAAATTGCACAATAAGTCCTCAAGTTTTAAAAGGAAATTAAGGTCTTAAATGTAATTTTTAATTTTTTGGAAAATGGTAAATATTAAATCTTTTAATGCTTGGTCAAACATTCAAAATTGACTAAAATCGTTTTAAATCATATTTTGAATTTTTGACCGGATTAAATTTTGACTTTATTTTATGAAATTACAATATTGACCTTATACAAATTTTATCTTCAATTAGAATGTGACTTTAAATTGAGAGATAAAATAAATTTTGAAAAATCCCCTTTTTAAATAAAATTAATTGGTTAATTGGATTAATTGATTAATTTTATTATTGAAAAATTAAGTAATTAATTAGATTAATTATTTAATTCCGTCTAGTCCGTTCCAAAGTGTCTAAAAGGTTTAGACTCATATTATCAAAGCTGCAAATTTAGAAATTAATATATTTTTAATATTAGATATTAAAATAGATGTTTAGTGGATGATTATGGACTCGACCCATGTGATTGGTTGTATGGTTAATTATTCCTGTTGGTTGTTGGTTGGGTCTGCAAGCCTATTATTTAATTAAATGGGCCTGCGAGCCTATTATTTATTTAATTAGATTTTTGAGCTATTTATTTATTATGGGCCTGCGTGTCCATTAATCAAGGCCTGCGTGCCAACTAGTATAGGATACAGGTTGCAGCATGAGATGGTGATTATTGCATTTAGCATTCGATGAACGAATGCAACATCCCTTAGGAATTGACCAACTAATCTTCCTTTTGGCATGGAAGATTAGATAGATAAAGTCCATAATCATCAACAGATAATTATTATGTATGATTGATTTCATGTTAGATGTTAATTAATATATATACATAAATGTGATGAGACAAACTCCTCTTTATCAAAATATTAAATTAAGTATTAAATAGTTAATACAACGTGCCTTCTATTGTTATAGTAAAAATCGAGTCTATTATCGATGTCGGTTTGTTGAGTCGCTCAAGGTCAAGCTACAACAGAGATATGTTTATCACTATGAAACATTCGATGTTTCGAACAATATGTCGAATTTAACTAGAATTTTATTTTTGTTGAGTCGCTCAAGGAAATAAAATTTTAGGGCACAATCAAGTAAAACACATAAGATGTGTACGGCAATAAGTTGTCTACTTGATGATCTAGGAGTCACATAGAGATGTAATTGATAAAGTATCTACCGGATGTTCTATTAGGGCTTGTTGAGTCGCTCAAGGTTTTAATAAAACAAAAGGGGTCCTAGCCCATCGAGAATTTAACCGGTTCTATTGATTAATGTTTGAGGGTCATTAATTCAATTTAAACAGTGGGAGTATAATTAATTTAATATAAGTCCATGTTAAATTAATTTTATGCATTTAATTAATTGTTCTATCTTATTATTTAATTGTTGAATCATGAGTAACCATATAAGTTTGAGAGGTATATTGGATGCCAACAAAACATATCGGACCAAATTTTTGGACTGGCACCGCAATCTGAGAATTGTTCTCAAGCATGAAAAAGAAAAATTGGATATGTCAATAAGCAGCCAATGCCGGAAGCTCATATTGAGGAGGCTACGCCAGAAAGCGCAAAGCTTACAAAAATACAGTGATAATAATAACACCGCAATATATGATGCTTGCAAGATGTCACTTGAGTTAGAAAAGCAAAGCACGAGGGTATGGATGCCTATACCAAAATATATCATTTCAAAGAGTTGAATGATGTACAGTCACGAACTAAAAGGTATGAGACATCCAAAGGGTTATTCAGGTAATGATGGTAAAAAGATCTTCAGTCAGTGCTTATGTACTGAAGATGATTGGTTGTATTAAAAAAATTAAACCAATTGAGTTTTACCATGGACCACGAGCTGAGTGTTGACTTAGTTCTTCATTCCCTACCTAATAGCTTTTCATAGTTCATTATGAACTTCAACATGAATAAGATTCAGGATACCTCACTCGAGCTGCTAAATGTGCTAAAAACTGTTAAGCCCAAGAAGATGGGTAAACTTTGACCATTGATACCTCTAAGAGTACTAAGAGAAAATCTAAAGGGACCTTTTGAAAGGATCCAAGAAGGCCAAATTTGTTGAAAAACAGTTAAGCAAAGACAAATCCAAGTCTGATGATCCATGTTTTCACTGTGAAAATAAAAGGACATTAGAAAAGCAATTGCAAGGCATAAAAGAGATAAATCTAACAACTCAGATCTTTGGCATTGCAGACTCGGTCATATAAATGAAAATGCATCACCAAGTTACATAAAGATGAATACTTGGATTCAAATGATTATGAATCATTTGATAAGTGTAAATCATGCCCGTTGGGCAAAATGACCTAGAGCCTCTTTTTTGGAAAGGGAGACAGAGTTGAAGACATTTTGGGTCTTATACATACTTATGTACATGGACGAATGTCTAAATATGCTAAAGGTAGCTTTTCTTACTTCATCATCTTTACAGATGACCATTACAAGATATTGTTTTATATGCTTGATGGAATTCAATAGTGAAGCCCTTGAAAAGTTCAAAGAATTCAAGCAAGAAGTAGAAAGGCAAACCTGGAAAAATATTCTAACACTTAGATTTGATCGAGGTGGAGAATATTTGAAGGGTGAGTTTTTAGACTATCTAAATGAGAATGAGATTCTCTAGCAGTGGACCCCGCCTTATACATCAATACAAAATGGTGTATCTGAAAGGCGAAACCATACCTTATTTGATATGGTACGATCAATGGTGAGTCGTGCAGTTATTCCAAAATCGTTTTGGAGATATGAGCTTAACATCGCATGTTATACACTAAACCATGTCCTATCTAAATCGGTCAATAAAACTCTATACGAGTTATGGAAAGGGAAAAATACCTAATATTTCATACATGAAGGTTTGGAGATGCGACGCTTATGTGAAGCGCGTTGAATCGGATAAGCTAGGAGCTAAATCTGATAAATATTTGTTTGTGGAGTATCCAGAGTAAACTACATGATACTATTTCTACAATCCCATCTAGATGAAGGTCATCATATCGAGACTTGCTGTATTCTTAGAGGAGACAGTGGGAGCAATGTAGATCTTGAAGAGGTTCGAGAAACTACAAATAAAATTGACCAATTAGATGTTCTAATGGCTGAGATTGCATCTGATGAAGCACAGATTGAGAAAGTGGGAACCACCAATTCCCAAGGCCACACCAGCTCTGCGTAAGTTGAGCAGAGTCATTCATTTTCCTATGAGATACGATCTCCTAGTTACTAGTAATGTATTACTAATCGAGGAAGATGAACCTACTACTTACGCAAAATCAAAGTCAAATGTTGACTAACAGAGATGGTAGGAAGCCATGAACCGAAATGAACTCTATGTACGAAAAACAAGGTTTGGACCTTGCTTGACCCTTTCAAGGGGTAAAACCTATAGTCGTAAATTGGTTTACATTAAAAGGTCGACATAGATGGTAATGTTCATACTTACAAGGTAAGATTGGTTGCGAAGGGTTTCAAGTAAAGACAATGGATTGACTTTGACGAAACCTTCTCACCAAAGAGTCCCTGTCTAAGTTAATTCGGATACGCTTGCAATAGTAGCATACCATAACTATGAGATATGGCAAATGGATATCAAGATTGCATTCCTTAACATGAATCTTAGCGAGGATGTGTACATGACACAACTTGAAGGCTTTGAATCCATAGAGCCAAACAAGGTATGCAAACTACAGAAATCCATATATGGATTAAAGCAAGCCTTTCGGAGCTGGAATCTTCGTTTTGATAAGACAATCAAAATGTTTGATTTTATCAAGAATGAAGATGAACTATGTGTGTATAAAAGGTAAGTGAGAGCAAAGTTGTGTTTCTAATTTTGTATGTGGATGACATACTATTATTAGGAAACGATGTCTCCGATGCCAAAAATCAAGAAATTGTAGTTATCCAAAATTTCTCTATGAAGGATATGTGAGAGGCAGCGTACATTATCGGTATGAAGATCTATAGGGATAGATCTAATAGAATGCTTGACCTATCTCAATCTACGTACATAGATAAAATCTTGAGAAGATTTAGCATAGAAGAGTCCAAGAAAGGACTCTGTCCCATCGGGCATGGAATCTATCTCTCAAAAGAGATGTGTCCAAAGACACAAATTGAAAGAGATCGCATGGATAGAATTTCTTATGCATCAGCAATAGGATTTATCATGCATGCAATACTATGTACTCGATCGGATGTTTCATATGCTTTGAGTGTCACAAGGTGTTCCAATCGAACCTCAAGAGAAACATGGATCGCAGATCAAGAACATCCTTAAGTTCTTAGGAAGGACTAAAGACATGTTCTTGGTATATGGAGGAAATGAACTTAGAGTTCAAAGTTATGTCGATGCCGACTTTGTCGTTCGATAAAGACGATAATAAATCCCAAATTCGGATATGTATTTACTCAAAATGGTGGTACAGTCAGTTGGAAAACTTCCAAACAAGAAACGATCACGATTCAACTATAGAAGCCGAATATATAGTCGCTTCAAGTAGCAAAGAAAACGGTTCGGATCAAGAAGTTCATTATTGAACTTGGAATAGTTCCTAGCATTATTGATCCAATAACTTGTATTGTGATAACAATGGAGCCATCGCACGTTTAAGGAACCAAGGTCTTATCAATGATCCAAATATATATTGAGGCCATATCATCTTATCAGGGAGATAATCTTAAGAAATTATATAAAGATGAATGGATCCTAACATACGATAATGTAGCAGATCATTTGACAAATTTGTTGTCCCAACACAAGCATGATGGTCATGCTAAATTTGATGGTATTAAGTTACCTAAGTGATTGGATCTAGTTTGTATGAGACATTTTGTGATATACTCTTTGTTAGACATTGAAGTATATGAACAAATTGATTAGTTAAATGCTTGTCTACATCATAACGGCAGATCTATTATTTTTAAATTTTATTATTTAAAATAATAGAGTTCAAAGAAATGTTCATAGTAACTTGTTAATCACAAGGTGTTGTGATTGTGAGATACAAGTTATAAATAACTTATTCTTGAAATATCCCTAGTCATAGTAATAATGAGATACGGATATCATTATTGCGAGATAGATTAGCATGTGTTGCATTTCTTTAAAGAAAGTAGCTAATCTCACAAGCTAAGATGTAGAGGGACATCTTAATGAACACATGAATGCATTGTTATGAGAACATGACATTGGATGATCCGCTTTAGAGATTCCACATGGATAACTATCCAAGCGTCGTTGGTAAATCTCTAATGCTTGTGGTTGTGGATTTGGTCCTTTGATTTGATGACATCATAGAATCTTATGTAAGGACCACTATACTTTGGTGAGCGTTTGATGGGGCTCAAAGATTTGAGTCACCGGAAGACGTCAGACGGGTAGAGTGAGAATCGTATGAAGGTTGTGAATGTCCAATATGAGGATTCGTCACTCCTGGAAAGTAGGAGATTATAACCTGATTTTTGCCTATTTAAGTTGATATAAATTTTCTCGGCTGGGGTGGAGTTATGAGTTGAAAATGTTTCAATCATAACTAGATTAGATCAACGAAGAGTTGAGGTGAATAATATAATTGGTTGAAATGAGATTGACGCTGATCCATATCTCTTAACCAATTGGGTTATATTGATGAAGGGATTATATTTCCACGGTAACCGTACATATATTGGTTCTGTCATACCACATGACATTTTCCTTCACATGGATTGCCTTGACATATTGCTAGATGTCAATCTTGGACGGCGACGTGAATTGATTGATCCCGGTGAATCGATGAGAATATCACTGCGTTTGCCATCGTGAAAGGGAACCTAATGGGTCACACACATAAAGTGAGAATTGAGCATATGGAATTGGACCTTGTCCAAGTGGGAGATTGTAAGAATTAATGTCCAAGGTCCAAATTAGTTGGGTCGGACTTAATTACTTATTGGACCAAATTGATTAATTAGATTAATTAATTGGGCCCGTTTGTTGATGGGTTCTAGTTGGACTAGAACTAGGACTAGGGTTAACCCTACCTATATATACAAGGCCACAACAGATTAATTAAAAGTGTTGATCTTTAATTACTTGCTAGCACAAGCAAAAGACAATCCAATCAACTTCTCCCAAAAGTTTCGCTTTCATCTGTTCTTGATCGTGGAAGTCCAGATCTGTTCTTGCTGTGTGGATCACTATTGGAGGCTGGACATCTGGACAGCTGTGGTATTGAAGATCGCACATTCAACTAATCAGAGAATCAGATTCCACAGTGTTCATCAAGGTAAACTTCTATTACGAATTCTCTCTAAGTGCAAGGTTGATCCGGCTTAAAGGAATTGAACATTTAATTTCCGCTGTGCATATATACCTCAATTCCTAACAGTTGGGGCTGAAGTTCTGATTATCTTTATGTGCTAAAAGAAACTAATGGAGAAAGGGGAATTAAGGGGCCGATTTTCATCATGGTTAGGGAGGAAGTTGTGGTGGTTTCCTGCAGATTAATCGGGGTAAATTAATCGAAAAGAAAATGGGTACATAGATGGTGAAAATGTGAGGAAAAGTGGGTAGATAGTGAATGAAAAAGGAGTCATTGGAGGTTTTTTTTTTTTCATCATCAACAACATGGGGCAAGTTGGATGATTTTTTGTAGATTAAATGACAAGGATTTTATCCGAAAATAAATGGGTAAAAAGATGTTGAAAGTGTGATGAAAATGGGCTGAAAGGAGGGGGAGATCATGGTGGTTTAATCTTAAGTTTTAGGGACTGTTTATGAGCTAAATTATGGCTGGGATTAGGGACTTTTGGGAGGATATTTTCTTGAGGAAATTACATCCATTACTATGTTTATACAATATATTGTTAAATTTACTTTTCTAATATTTTTATTCTAAAAATACTGGGTATTATTTATATATTATTCTATATATTAATATAATATAATATTTATAAAAGGAAATACAATATACATCTCCATTAATTTCGCGGAGAGAGAGAGAGAGAAAACTGTGGGAGATAGAAAATACCATATTCATCTTCTCTATCCTTCTTCAGCACATCCATATCGTCGATATTGCTGCCAACAGTATAATCTTATCTCTCTAATCTCTAGGGTTCCATCACTATGTGAAAGCCTAACCCCCAATTTGTAGAAATTTTAGTCGCTGGACAAAGATATCCAACATGGATACGCCTATTTGCATAATGACTCGGTCGGCGGCAAAGAAGGAGTCGCCTGACTATGTGAAGAAGCTTGCATTACATTCCAAACAAAAAGTCATTTGGATGCATATATTGAAGGAAGTCGACGGACAAAGGAACTGCATATGGATGCACATATTGAAGGAAGTCGTCGGCGAATAGATGTTTGCTAATCTGTTGCAAAAGTTGTTAAAAAATCAATTTGCATTGTCCATGTTCCTAATCTATTGCAAACATTGTTACAAAATCAGTTTGCATTGTCTCTGTTACTAATCTATTGCAGATGATATTACAAAAATATATTTCGTTGTCTCTGTTATTAATCTGTTGCAAACAATATTACAAAAATATGTTTTGTTCTCTCTGTTATTAATCTGTTGCAAACGATGTTACAAAAATCTATTTCGGTTATAAATATGGGAATGTTATCATCGGACACAATTTGCATGAAAAAGACGCTTTGCAGTTGGCCGAGATGAGTTGGAGTTTATTGTAATGTTGGAGAGATGTTGAAATGATTAGGATTGTAAATAATGAAAGAGAGAGAAACATGAGAGAGATTAGATTGATGAGAGAGAATATCTTAATTAGTTATATATAAAATCTTAATCAAAATAGTAAATAAGATAATTAAGGATTCTGTTACAATATTTAATCAATTAAATAATTAATTAAAAATTAGATGAAACCCAGTATTTTTGGAATAAAAAACTTGTTACTGTTTTTCTTATAAATAATAACATAAGATGGTTTACTTGTCAAAATTTCCTTTTTTCTTGCGAGTTAGGTAGACCGGTTTTAGGTTAAAACAAGGAAGAATAAATGGGCTGAAATGGTGTCGAGACTAAGCTACATAAATGACCAAAAAGTTAGTCGAGAAGATGATTTTTAACTTAAAAAATTGTTCTACAATTAAACCAAAATTAATTCGCGAAAAAAAAAAAATTTATTCGGGTTATGAAAATTTAATTAGTCTCGGTGATTAATAAAAATTTCATGTTCGTCATATGAAAATAAAAGGTAAGCTCGTGCAAAAATTATTGCGACTAAAATATTTTAAATCATACTCGGAAGTTCAGTAGCGACGCCAAAAGCTAAAATTTTATTTTCTTGAAAACTAAAAGATGATACCGGATCTTGAGCGAAACGCGTGGCAAGTTGATGAAGCTACTGCCGTGCCAATGGATTGTCAAATAACTTACAAAATTTTATAGAGGATTTCTTTAATTATTTGAAATTTAAATTAATTTTCAAACATTAGCTTCTACACGTTTAGCATTATTTTTAAAGATTTTATTGGATGTTTTAGTATATTTTGTTAAGGACCATTTGGATATTTAATGCTTATGAAATTAATTAGATGTTTACATATTTTTTAGTTATTACAAAAATACTATGCTACATTATTTTTAAGAAAGAAAATTTTTAGTAACTCTTGAGTTCCAATGGAATTCGGGGTGTCACACAAGCATCTAAAAATATGGTTGGTCCCTAAACTATATCTTTAAAAGGTCCCTAAACTTTAACAATGTAAACCTTGTTGGTCCATTAAATCTCATTCACTTAGATATATTAGATACTTTTTTCAATAATAAGATTTTAATATTTTATTAATTAATAATTATTTCTTAATTACAAATATTATAAGATATTGTTATACGCTTGTACGAAAATTTAATAATAACATGTACAAATAGTAAATCGAGATACCTATTTTATGACAAGTTTCAAAATTCTCTCTATTTTTGTGCTTTAGTAGGCCTAGGATTTTCACCAATTGCAATGACTTCTTTATCTCTTTATGTTAAAAAAAATAAGATTGTTTAGATCCGATGATGGCCAATCTTATCATTTCTTTGTTCAAACTAGTGAAAATGATGAGTGGAGATAGAAAGTTACTTACGTGAAAGTTAATTCCGTTCAATTCAGCATCCACCATGACCAAAAAATAAAAATAAAAATTATATAAGAAAAGAAAACAAAAGGAATTCAAAACGATTACAATCTCTGCTCTTACAAAACAATGTCTTCTAAAATTTCTTGCGACGATACTTGTTCAGTTGGATAGTTTTTGACTTCTACAATGCCAGTTTCAATATTATTCTTCGTTTCTTTGATACCCATCATGATAAGCTTAATCTTGTCAATGAATTGGGGGAGCCAGTGGGTGAGATACCAGACAGGAGGAAAAGAGTTGATAACACATTCAATTTCATATGCTATGTCTGTGGTTTGTATCACAAGTTCTTCAAGTTCTGGAGGTTGCTGCAATGTTCTATCTGTGAGGGAGGATCGTAATAACATTAGCTCCTCATATAGCGTTACAATTTGATCGTTCACACCAACAATCTTGTCAGCCTTGTGATTGAGTAGGTCAGTGAGATCATCAAGGAGAGAACAAACAATGAAGATTGAAACCACTGTAGTCTTTCGAGTTGTGCAACTTGGCACGTTTGAGTAAATCTTCGCGCCCAAGAGCTCAAAGTTTCAGTAATAGATCCGAAAGTTCCAAATCCATTCTAGGCGTCAGGACTTGATTCCTGACGAAAAGAATGAATATAAGAAACTTCCAACCTTGTTGAGCACAGCTTCGATGTGTGTCAATAGATTTACTTCAGAGGGCTGCAGCAATTTTGTATCACTAATAAAGTTGAGAAGAAGAAGAAGCTTTTTCTGAAGATCTTCAATTGAACCCTCGACTGAAACAATGAAATATGGCTTAATAACGATTATTTCTTCTAAAATTTTGAGGAGAAAGTCAATAAAGAGTCCAACAATTTCATGTGGAGGATTGTATGCAGTACCATTGGACACTTGCTGCTTTGGGAATGCGAAGAATACTCTAACCTCTTGCAATAATGACAATAAAATTTTGGAAAGTTCCTCGTAATGTTGTATACTTTTAGATTGGAAATACCACAATAAACCCTCAAGATTCTTCAGTAAATAACTTACTTGGTGACAGTTTGAGCTAAATTTTCCTATGAGTTCGAGGGCGGCAAATCGAACGAGTATTCCATGCCCAGGAAAGGTTTCTAAATTTTTGTTCATCATGAGTTTATGATACCAGAAATCCTGGAAATCTTGATTTTCCAGAAGTGGACTCAGAAAGACAGGATATCTGTGTTTCAGCTGCGAAGTGGCCATTGATGACAGAAGGAAGGGGTTCAGAGAAAGATTAACGAAAGTGAATGATAATTGTATACAGATGGACCTTTGGTTCAGATAAACATAATCAAAGAATCATCAAAATTAGACGGGTATTTGCATCCAACTTAAAAGTTATTTAAACATAATTAATTGCATACTTCAACTACCAAATCTTCCTTGTTTCATTAATTATATAATATGATACTATATATACCTACTATTTCCAAAAGAAAAGAACAAAATAAGGTTGTTATGATGTTCATTTACATGTCTCTATATGTACGTGTGGGGTTTGAGGTGCCAAAGTTGAATATTTTGCGACTCACTCATCATGCGCTTTCACATATACATATAGCGACCCTCGTGTTATCATGTGCCATGTTAAAAGGAGAAATCAACAATTTAATAATGAAAGTGAGACGTTTTTATTGACTTGTGTTAGTATGTTAGTTGCATTGGATGTATTAGTATGTTAGTTGCATTTATTATGGTAATATATTAACTAGTTTGCTAACTTTAGCTAGCACTTTAATTAGCTGACGTGACATTTAATTATTTTTCTTTTTTTTTTTTTTCTTGATCATTTACTTTATTGTCTATGTGACTAGCTAAAATTAATACATCTAATGCGCATGCTCTTAGTTTATGCTATTTCTTTTTAATATAATATACATGTGGATGTTGATGTTGATTTGACTATTTGTAGTCACGCGTGTTCATATGCGTACACATTATGTCAAAGGTCTAACGTGGGTTGTGGGAACAAAAAATTTAATAAAGAAAAAAATACGTTTTTAATGACTTCTTGCTATTGCTATAAACAATTTATTTCACATTATTTGAGTTGCCTACCACACTGGTCATTATAGTGCAAATGTTGAGTATATTGGTAGAAATATATTCTAAAAGTAGAACCCTAACGATAAGTGCGTTTTATGCACTAATTTCGCCTTTGAATTAATCATTTATGTCTCATATAATTGCTTTTCTACTCACTCTATTGTATTATTCTTTTTATTTCAGCTTTTGGACCTGTTTATAAGCAAATGGGGGAAGAATGGACGGAAAGAGCAACAATTTGGTGAAATCATGAGTAAGTTGAGTTTTGAAATGAATATCAAGAGACAAACATTGGAGGATGAGGAAGATGATAAACTCATTAAGTTTAAGGTGTTTTGGAGTGACAATGAAGAGTTCAATCAATGGTTGAGACACCGTAAAGCTAAAGAACTCGAATTGAGAAACTACCACCAAGCATGTGGAGAAATTAGAGTACAACTTTTGATATTAAAATCTACACAAGGCAAATGATATACCATTGGAAAGATAATTGAATTACGAGTCCAACACATTTTACGGATCTCAATTTGGAGTTTTCTATAAGAAGTTATGGCCATTTGAAAACAGTCACCGCAGAGGAAACAGCGTAAGCTGGGCGATCGCCCAGGCTTAAATTTGGGCGATCGCCCAACCCTATTTTTCAACAGCAGAGAGCTTTTCCTTGTCCCGGGCGATCGCCGGGTTTGCACTGGGCGATCTCCCAGTGTATTTTCGGCGAAACATATTTTTTTTTCCTTTTGAGTCCTAATACAATTAGGAAACCTTTGGGACACGATTTTAATGAATATTTGGGATCTTTTAGGGAAAATTAGGTAAGTATATATATGAGTTATTAACTCATATCAAGGGTTGGATTTTTGGGAGCAAATCAAGAGAAGACGGAAGAGAACAAGAGAACAAGACCTCCTCGACTATCAAGACTTCTTCAAGATTTCTTCTCCTTCAATCCATGCCGGTTTTACCAATTATTGTTTTTCTAGTTTAATTATATTCTTCTAATTTTCTTTAGCCAAGGTAGATGATGAAACCTTGTTTTGATTAAGTGATTATTTAATTATTCGGTTAATTCCTTCTTAAGAGCTTTAACGCTCATGGCTTGTTCTTAATTAGATTAATTAAATATAATTTCTTTCATCTTAAATATCATGTATTTTTGATAGTTAGATATTGGTTTAATTAATCCATACTTGGTGATTAAATATGTTCTATTAATTGCTTTTGATTTTTCGTTATCTTTTATTCAAATTGGGATACATAGAATGCTTAGAGATTCTTTGATTCTTTGTTTTCTTTCAATTGATCTTGATACTTAAAAACGCTTAAGTAATTTATGTTTGAAGCATAATGGGAGCCTATTTTTGATTTTCTTCTTCGGACTTAATTGATAAACCTTTAGGGACGACAATAGATTGATTTCGTGTTGTCGTATGTTTTTGGGAATTAATTGATAATTGGATAATTGCTAAGTTAGACAATGGTGGATTCGAAACTTTGGTATTTTACACAACTTGAATTATCAATTCATCTTTTCATCATATTTCTTTAGTCTTTTGTTAAACTATTTCAACAAAAATCTCTTCGATTCAACTAGCATAGAATAATAGTTAATTCGGATTAAATTACACCTTCCTCATAGCAGCCTCTGTAGGATCGACTCGTTATTACTTATCTATATTCCAATAGATTCGTGACACTTGCGAAGTTAATTAAAATTTGACATCAAGTTTTTGGGCGCCATTCTTGGGGACCTACGTTTGAAAGTTAATCTAATCTTAGTTAATTTTATTCTTGACTAGTTATAATTTAGGATTTTATTTTATTTATTTTATTTTCGTTTTTATTTTTTTTATTTTTTAAAAAAAAACCAAAAATTTTCATTGTGCATGCTTGGTCGTAGATCGCTAGAACTTAAGTTAGAACATCTAGATAGTGAAGTAGAAAGAACTTTTCACCAACGAAAAAACGAGCCACTAATCTAGATATAATTGAAGGAACCAAGCAATAATAGCTATAAGTGGTGATGAAATTGAGGAGAGACCTTTAGGGACTATTTTAGTCCATTAGCTAATTTGAGCACCTCATGCATACAATACCCATGTGTCATCGCTAGAAATTTTGAGCTTAAACCGAGAGTGTGCTTAATCTGTCTTCCATCTTTCTATGGTTTAGATAGTGAAGAACCCTACAATCATCTCACGGACTTCTTTGTCTGTATGTGAAACATTCAAATATGAGAATGTATCTCCGATAATGTTAAACTTCGTCTATTTCCCTTTTCTCTGAAAGATAGATCTAGATCATGGTTTAATACGTTACCTGCTAATAGTATTACTTCTTGGGAACAAATGGTTGCTAAATTTTTGAATAAATACTTTCATGTTCACAAAACTAATGCTATTCGCAGGGAAATTTCAGAGTTTGTGCAGAGAGACGAGGAACCATTCTATGAAACTTGGGAGAGATTCAACGGGCTTCTTATGAAATGTCCACATCACGGCTATGAAAAATGGCATTTATGCCAATATTTTTTGGAGGGCTTGCTATCGCATATTCAAGAATGGTTGATGGCCACAAGCGTGTGGAAGCTTATGTCTAAGAATGCTACAGAGATCCGGAGCTTCTTTCAAAAGCAAGTCGACAACTCACAACAATGAGTCGCTCCTCTAGAACTAAACCAAAGAAGAGGGGATTTATGAGATTCGCAGCCAAGTGAACCTAGCTCGGAAATCAAAGAAGTGAAATGCATGATAGAAGACATTTTCGCAAGTTGACCTCATTGACAGCCAATAGTCCTACAGAGCCAGAAGCATGTACTGAGCAAGCTAATGCCCTCAACATGATGAGGAAACCTTCTTACAATCCTTACTCCAACACCTATAACCCAGGTTGGAGAGACCACCCCAATTTTTCTTGGTCACAGGGTGTTCAACAGGATAATACAAGACAGTCAAGCCCCTCAAACAGTCGCTCAACAATTCAATCACAATTTTTCACAGCCAAAACCATGGGAGGAAGCAATTCATAACTTGACAAAAGCTACACAAGATGCATTAGAGCATCAGAATCACACAATTATTGAGTTTAAGAATGAAGCACGCGCTAGCCGTAACTCTCGTGCACAATCCATCTCCAATCTTGAAAACATGATGGGACAACTAGTTTCATCACCCAACAGTTGGCAACAACCATTGAGAAAGGAAAGTTTCCTAGTCACCATTTGCTAATCCTAAAGGAGTGCAACATGAAGAGGCTAAATCCATCATGACTTTAAGATGTGAAAATCTGTTTGACAACAAAGTGGATATCTCAAAGCAAAACACATCTCAACCACTTTCTCCGTGTAATTGCTCCAACCGATGATTCAATCCAAGAAGCTCCCAAAGAGGACAATGAGCCATCTTACATTCCAAAAGCCCCATTTCCTCGAGAGGCTCACAAAGGTAAAGCAAGGTAATTCTATCAATGATATGATAGAAATCTTCAAGGTGTAAGTGTAAATATTCCTTTACTTGATGCTATTAAGCAAGTACCGCCTATGCTAAATTCTTGAAAGATCTATGTACAACAAAGAGACAACTACATATGCGTAAAAAGGCATTTTTAATCGAACAAGTTAGCTCTATAATTCAAAGCAACACTCCTTCGAATTTAAAGATCCAAAGTTGTCCTACTATCTCATGCATCTTAGGAAACCATAAAATTGAGAAAGCTTTGCTAGATTTAGGAGCTAGTGTTAATCTTCATCCTTATTCTCGTGTATATGCAACTTGGACTAGGCGAGTTAAAACCAACATCTATGATTTTACAACTTGTCGATAGATCTCGTGAAAGTACCCGAGGAATTGTAGAGGATGTTTTGATACACAGTTGACAAGTTTTATTTTCCTGTTGATTTTATTGTACTTGATACTCAACCTGTACGAGACTCTACAAAGCATATTCCTGTAATTTTTGGTCGTCCTTTTCTGGCAACATCTAATGCTATTATTAATTGTAGGAATGGAGTTATGCAGCTATCCTTTGGCAATATGACAGTAGAATTGAATATTTTTAATGTCAACAAGCTACCACATGATAATGAGGATGTTGCTGATGTGGACATGATAGAAGCATTAGATGATGATTGTTTTGCTTATACTAATTGTGATGATGCGTTAAACATGTGCTTAACTCATTTGGGTTCTTATTTTGATGTTGATAGTTGTATAGAAGAAGTGAATGTTTTGCTTGGATCATCACCTATCATGGGTACAACTAAATGGAAACAGATAATTGAGCCACTTCCAATGCGTGCCAAAGTCAATAGGTGCAAGCAAAGCAGGTCCTCCAAAGCACTATTCAAAGTACCGTAAGGAAACTAGACAATGAGTCAAGCTAATGACTATAAATAAGCGCTTAATGGGAGGCAACCCATTTTCTAACCCTTTTATTTACTTGCTTTATATGTAGTAGTTTTAGATAGTTTAAATAATTTATTAGTTTTATTTTATTTATTGCACTTATTAGGCCTCACCATGTCAAGCGCATGATATCCTACTTGTGCAAGCCGCTTGGACTATATTTAGGCAACCTTCTTTTGACCAAGGGTCCCAGTACTACATCTGAGTCCACTTCAATCGGACCTTCAACCAACCGGATCCATCTTCTCCACGTCTATCTCCGGGAGTACCGATCTTTTCCCTCCTTTATGTGCTTTGTTTGCTTTTACATTGGGGACAATGTAATGTTTTAGTTTGGGGTGGGTTAAAAGTATTAGGATACTTCATTGCTTCTGAATTTGTGCATTATTCGGTCTATATAATCAAGTAATTTTATTTTGTTAAAAAAAAAAAAAAAAAAAAAAAACAAAAATATTTTAGTAGTTTATGTGTCTAGTCTATGTTGAATATCCTATCGCCAATGATGATATCCGCTCAAAATTGAGCACATTTTTAGTAGACTATTAGACAACACTTGAACTCACTCTTTTATCGAATACTTATCTATGTTAGACCCGATTAAGTAAGCACATAGCCACTATTGACTTATCCGTTTATTGGAGACATGACTTGAGTGTTTGTGTTGACATTATTGATCGAGTATCATGATAAAAAATTACATTCCTACATTCTTAGAACTAGTGACTAAACTATTTTGAGAACAGTTTGGGGTGTTAAAGTTACTACTTTTGTTCTAAGACTTTTGATGGTTTGGGTTTTCTGGGTCTCATCTTTGGTTGAATGGGTTATAGTCAAGGAATCTAAACTGAGCACTACTCGCAGATGATAAAATTAAATAAAAGATCTGACTCGAGCAATTAAGCCTCGTTAGGGTATCTTAAAACTGGTGTCCTATGGTCATCCGACTTGGGAGTCATCGCCCAAAGCTCGCTACATGAGTCCTCAGATCTAAAACAAGAAAAAGAAAAGAGAGCAACATTTATAAATTTACATCTTCACTTCTCTATTAGCACCGTGAGACTCGAGCAATTAAGTCTCGCTAGGGTATTTTCAAACTCGGTGCCCTATGGTCATCTCGACTTGGGAGTCATCGCCCAAAGCTCGCTACAAGGGTCACATGTAAAGCTAGTGAAAGAGAAGTATTGCATGTGATGTAAGACTATTAACAGGAGTTGAATAAATAAAAAAAAAGTAGAAGTGCTCAGAAAGGATTGCTAGATTAGAACCTTAGAGATTGAAGATGAGAATTCAGAAATCTCTCACCATCCTAATTCTCAGAATACAAGTGCTAAGTTTTACCACTCTTGTTGAAAAGAAAGAGCCTGAATGATCAATAGAAACCAATTTCGCTAGAACACCTCGGGATTTGAGAGAAAAGCTTTAGAAGTGTGATAACTTACGAGAGGTGTAAGGAATAAATGACTACAAAGGGTTCGGGATTGCTAAAATATCAACAACACAATATTGGTCATGGTCTAATACATGTATAAGTTAAATTTTTGGCTATTCACACACTCACACAAGGTCGAGCATCGGATAAGTGAAAATTTTTGTGCTGTTGTTTGATATCCTTCTAATAGTGTTTTGTTATTTTTGAACCTGAGGCATATGGTAAGGAGTTTAACATTGACTAATTTTCCATTGATTCTTTTAGCGTAGTTTTAATTTATATTTTAGTTTTGTTTTTGTTCGAGGACGAACAAAGGGTTAGTTTGGGGGTGTTTGATAAGTGCATTTTATGCACTAATTTCGACCTTTGAATTAATCATTTATGTCTCATATAATTGCTTTTCTACTCACTCTATTGTATTATTCTTTTTATTTCAGTTTTGAACCCGTTTATAAGCAAATGGGGAAGAATGGACTGAAAGAGCAACAATTTGGTGAAATCAAGTAGTAAGTTGAGTTTTTTAAATGAATATCAAGAGACAAACATTGGAGGATGAGGAAGATGATAAAATCATTAAGTTTAAGGTGTTTTGGAGTGACAATGAAGAGTTCAATCAATGGTTGAGACACCAGAAAGCTAAAGAACTCGAATTGAGAAACTACCCATCAAGCATGTGGAGAAATTAGAGTACAACTTTGATATTAAAATCTACACAAGGCAAATGATATACCATTGGAAAGATAATTGAATTACGAGTCCAACACATTTTACACGGATCTCAATTTGGAGTTTCCTACAAGAAGTTATGGCTATTTGAAAAACAGCCGCAGAGAACAACAGAATGGAGATCGCCCAGCTTAAATTTGGGCGATCGCCCAACCCTATTTTTCAACAGCAGAGAGCTTTTCCTTGTCCTGGGCGATCGCTTCGGGTTTGCAATCGGCGATCTCCCAAGTGTATTTTCAAGAAACATAATTTTCTTTCCTTTTTGAGTCCTAATACAATTAGGAAACTTTGGGACACGATTTTAATGAATATTTGGGATCTTTTAGGGGAAAATTAGGTAAGTATATATATGAGTTATTAACTCATATCAAGGGTTGGATTTTTGGGGAGCAAATCAAGAGAAGACGGAAGAGAACAAGAGAACAAGACCTCCTCGACTATCAAGACTTCTTCGAAGATTTCTTCTCCTTCAATCCATGCCGGGTTTTACCAATTATTGTTTTTCTAGTTTAATTATGTTCTTCTAATTTTCTTTAGCCAAGGTAGACGATGAAACCTTGTTTTGATTAAGTGATTATTTAATTATTCGGTTAATTCCTTCTTAAGAGCTTTAACGTTCATGGCTTGTTCTTAATTAGATTAATTAAATATAATTTCTTTCATCTTAAATATCATGTATTTTTGATAGTTAGATATTGGTTTAATTAATCCATGCTTGGTGATTAAATATATGTTCTATTAATTGCTTTTGATTTTTCGTTATCTTTTATTCGAATTGGGATACATAGAATGCTTAGAGATTCTTTGATTCTTTGTTTTCTTTCAATTGATCTTGATACGAAAAACGCTTAAGTAATTTATGTTTGAAGCATAAGGGGAGCCTATTTTTGATTTTCTTCTTCTGGACTTAATTGATAAACCTTTAGGGACGACAATAGATTGATTTCGTGTTGTCGTATGTTTTGGGAATTAATTGATAATTGGATAATTGCTAAGTTAGACAATGGTGGATTCCAAACCTTGGTATTTTACACAACTTGAATTATCAATTCATCTTTTCATCATATTTCTTTAGTCTTTTGTTAAACTATTTCAACAAAAATCTCTTCGATTCAACTAGCATAGAATAATAGTTAATTCGGATTAAATTACACCTTCCTCATAGCAGCCTCGTGGGATCGACCTCGTTATTACTTATCTATATTCCAATAGATTCGTACACTTGCGTTAGTTAATTAAAATTTGACATCATTCAATGATAGTCCAAATTTTATTCAGTTATCGTATTTAGTATTCTTGACTTAAAAGTACACAAGACATATTACTTGTATACTAAAACGTGTTAGTGTATGTATATATATACCCGGTCGATTTGTATGTATTTGTTATAGTACGAAAATTGATTGCATAGTTCAACTACCAAATCCCTTGTTTCATTAATTATATAATATAATACTGTATATACCTACTATTTCCAAAAGAAAAGAACAAAATAAGGTGAATATGATGTACTTATTACATGTCTCTTTATATGTAATGTACGTGTGGGGTTTGAGGTGACAAAGTTGAATATTTTGCAATCCACTCATTATGCGCTTTCACATAAATATAATATAGCGACCCTCGCGTTATCATGTGCCATATTAAAAGGGGAAATCAAAAATTTAATAATGAAAATGAGATGTTTTTATTGGCTTTTGATAGGTGTAATTTTTACACTTATTTTAGGCCGTGAATTTATCCAATTGTGGGTCATTTATTTCGTGTTGCTATTGATTTCGTCTTGATTTTGTTTATGGAGAGTGAACGAGTTGCTAAGTAAATGAAGAATGGATTGAGATAGGAGCCAAAAGATACAACGAAGAGTCCCATAGAAGAAACAGAATGATGGATTTCTGCTGCACAGCTCGAGGCCACGATTGCATCAATTAAAGTGGAAAACTACGGCAGTCATGAGTCCTAGAACTTTAAATCATATATTTAATTCCAATTAAAATTTCTCAACATTCAGACACTGCTTTTGAAATGGTTTAGGCTTTAGTTAAAATAGCATTTCCCTGTTTATTCTAGTACTGGTTGGAATAATTAATTAGGACTAATTTATATCAATATTGCGTAACTCGGTCTTTGTAGGAACGATATTACTTGTCGCAATATTGTGCATTTATTATTTGAGTTGTTGTAATGTTTGTGAAGTCTTTATAGAGACTAATCCATATAAAAAATGACCATCGTTTGGTCGCATTATAAAAAGAATGAATTTATTTTCAACTAATCAATGTCCTTAAATAAGTATAAGTGATGATGATAGGAACAACGGGCAACCCTTGCCATCTGATTGATTAGTTTTTATTGTCTTATTTATTTATAAAATTAAAGAGATTTTAAGCACGTAATCTATTTTCCCGGTCAAACTACAACAATAAGTTAATAAAATGGTGGGGCTTGTCGTCTATGAATTGGATTTAGTAACACTATTATAAGGAAATCTGATTTTTTTTTTTTCCTTTTCTAAAATAATAAGTTTCAATCAAATTGACTTTCTTTAATCTATACAACAATTTGGATTATTTTACCTTTTCATATTATATATTTGGATTCTTTTACCCTCCCATATTAAATTAAAAAACTTTTCCTCTCCTACCATTATTAAACAAAATAAGGGGTTGCTAAGGTCTCTAGGTAACTTATCTTCAATTTTATTTTATTTTTAATGTGGAATATAAAGAGTCATATAATGATTATGTAATTCCTAAATATGTATTTATGATTGGAATTTATGAATTGAGGAGTTAAAAGACATTTCATTTGTAAATGTTGGTATCAAAATTTATCATTTTTCTCTAAAAAACTTTGTGAGATCGACTCCCTCTCCTTTTTAATTTGGCATCAACTTATCAAAAAAATTTATGTAAATTTTCCAAGTTAGAATTAGAAAGTCTCTCAAAATTATCTCATTCTGTCTTTTTCTTTCACAATATTACACACACAAAATTTATTTTTCTTCAATTTTTACAAAAGAAAGAAAAAGGAAAGAAGTGATAATTCAAAGTTGTTGAACAACAAACAAAAAGTTTTAGATTTTTCAATCACTTTTCATATTTAAGAAATCTAAGGTGAGATCTACATACAACTCTGCAAGTGGTTATTTCAACTTGATATAATGTTTTTCATAATCTTACACGATGTGCTAATACAACATTCCGTTTGATATGGTTCCGTTTGGGTACTTACGAAATGTTATAAAGAAATGTATAGAACTTTTTTCATTCGATACGGTTTGGTCTTTTCACTATGAAATGCAATGAAGAAATGTAAAAAGTTTTTTGTTCAACATAGCATGGTTGCTCACTATGAAATGTTGTATGAATTGAATAGAACTTTATATGAATTTTGGAGGGATGGATGACATGTTCAATACTAGAGATAATTAAATAGGATTAAGAAATAATAACATGTGAAATATTTGTTTATTGCTCAGTTAAAGTTAAACTTATTGTAGGAAAAATACCCCTATATTCTAAGCCAATTGAAATTGAAAATGGCCACAACTCCTTGACATTAGTTAGAAACCGGTAGAAGGATGTGTCCAAAGAAAAAAAAATAGAAAAAAAGAACATACAAGAATCAGTTTTAATGTAAATAAAATAAATTTTTGAGGAGGGAAAAGGATTAGAATTTTATCAATTTAAATATTAACCAACATAATTAACGTGAAAGTAACATGTCTAACATTAATAAATATACCAGTTTATATTTTATTCATCATTATTTAATTGCCCATATTTGAAACTAAAGAAATTTATGACATTTTCTACCCATTTGACCTATTCTATGTAAGACACGTTTTTTCTTCTCATTACATGAGTTCAATTATTTTCTTTAAGTATTTATTATCTTGTTTAGTCCCCATGGATGGAAATTGTTAGCACGCATATGTATAATAAGGACTTGATTCTTAGGTTGGCTACATTCAAGTTATGAATTTATTTTTCGAGACATGGAGTAGACAAAAGTGAGTCATCATTTTATGTTAGTTCCTAAAAATATTTGTAGGTATCTTTCATATAACTAGTAAATGATCTTCATACATTTTCGTTTCCTATAATCATAACGTGTATATATCAAAATGGACTATGTTTATAGTGAAATGGGAATGTGGATAGATGATTGAAATTTTATCAATTGAAGCTTGCACACAGTTCGCTAAATAGGAAAAACGACATTATGTGAAAAATGTTGTATAAACATTGTTGCTATATAATTAGTAGGGTTCAAGAAAAAAACTAGATTGCAATTTCAAAATACGAGTAAAATATTGAGTATTTGATGTTTACCAAGTATTTTATGTGCTGAAATTCTTGGGATAATACATTAATGTTAACAACGAATACAACCAAATGAGAATATGCAAAATATTTGATCTTTAGTTACGCATGATAATGTAATTCATTTCCTTCTTTCTAATTTTCTTAGTCGCCTATCTTTTTATTAATTAAAAAATAGTTAGTTTTACTATTGCCAAGGCTTCATTCAACTTCTATTGAAAGAATGATTGAATTGAAAATCTAGAGATCTGACCATTATTAAAAATTTGTCAAATTCTTATTCTTCACAGTATCAATTCCATAAAATTTGATATATCAATCATCAAAGCTCAAATCACCAAAATATATTCATTCAGTTCAAGTTACTGTTGGTACAATATAAAATTCATCTCTAATTACAATTATACTTCGAAAAATGTAAATAAAATATCAACAATTATTCATTAAATTATCAAACAATACAATACAATATATTATAAAAAATCGTGTTTTTTTTTTTATCTTATTCTAATTGCTACTTTAACTTTTTAACTTTTTAATAATTAAAAATAAGAATTTTGAAAATATTAAAATTAACAAAATTATTGTCAAATCACATGCAATGCACGTGTTTCTAACTAGTTACAAGATAAGTGAATGGTGCTAGAAACACTAATCATCATCGTCAACAACATTTTGGGTAATTAATTTCAACAACGGTCCTTTGAAGTTTATTAAAAATTTCAAAATAGTTATTGAAGTAATTTTATTACGATAGTAGTTACTAAAATTTATAATAGTTATATCAATGGTCACTCAATTGGAAACGTTAACCTAAAATCCTACATGTTATTGTTATATTCAAATGATGTTAACTAGTATGTAACATTAAACAAAAATGCTCTATCTTAAGAAAAATACAAAGTTTCACTAATTAACTGCTTATTAAATTAAACATAAATGAAAAAAAAAGAGTATTTAACAATTATGCTTTAGCTGCAATTAACACGAATTTGTTTGTCATGGCATACTAGTTAACGCCATTTATGTCCACGTTGGAATTTAATAGTGCAATGTAAGGTTTTAGGTTAACGTTTTCAGCCAAATGACCATTAGTATAACTATTTAAAACTTGAGTAACTACTCCTATAAGAAAATTAGTTGAATGACTATTTTTAAATTCTTAAAAATTTCAGTGACTATTGTTGTAATTAACCCACATTTTTATGAAATTGTTTTTTTTAAAACGAATAACACGTTTTCACAAAATATGGGTTCTGTTTTTGTCGTTGCAATTTCTTGGCACTTACAAATCCATTTTTCTATAATTTTATAAAAACAGCAAACAAAATATCATACCTTTGTTTGGAGCTTAAAACCCATTTGCCTTAACACTTTCAATACAACTTCTTCTTTTTTAGTTAAATGGCAATCCTGTCATTACGTACTTTTGATGTGTTCATTTATAGTTTCTTGAAAATCTTTTATCTTGTTTGTATATAATGATGTCAGAAATGAAACTTAGGACTCCATATTCTATCCTATCCCCCAAAAGCAGAAGAGCACGAACAGCAGCTTTACTAGCTTCAAACTGAACAAAACAGCAATCTATAGACTCAAAAGAAGAAAACAAATTTGAATTACAACTCAGGAAGATCCTTTACGGCAAAACCTAAATTGCAACAATCTGATGAAGTAGTAAATTTTAATGCTTATGAAATTAATTAGATATTTACATATTTTTCTGTTATTACGAAAATATTCCGCTACATTATTTGTAAGAAAGAAAAACTAGTGACTCTGGAGTTCCAATGTAATTTGGGGTGTCACATCAGCATCTAAAAAACATGGTTGATCTCTAAACTATACACTGCAAAAGGTCCCTAAACTCTAACTATGTAAACCTTGTTGGTCCATTCGTCTGTTTACTTAGATATATTAGATACTTTTTTCTATACTAAGAATTTTATATTTAATTAATTAATAATTATTTCTTAATTATAAATATTATAAGATATCGTTATAATTTTATTTTATTTTTACAAAAATTGATAATAACATGTACAAATAATAAATCGAGATACCCATTTTATGACAAGTTTCAATTTTTCCTCTATTTTTGTGCTTTAGTACGCCTGGGATTTTCACCAATTGCAATGAATTATTTATCTCCTTATGTTAAGAAAATAAGATTGTTTAGATCCGATGAGAGCCAATCTTATCATTTTTGTCCAAACTACCGAAAATGATGAGTGGATAGACGAAGTTATTTACATAAAAGTTAATTACATTGAACTCAAAGATCCACCATGACAAAAAAAAAAAAAAAAAAAAAAAAAAAAAAAAAATTAGATAAGAAAAGAAAAGAAAACAAATAGAATTCAAAACAATTACAATCTCTGTTCTTACACAACAATGTAGCTCGTTAATAAAACTTTTTGAGCAACATTTTGACATTCTAAAAAATATTTCATTGTTTAAACTTTGATTGCTATTCAACCTTTCTTCTAGATTGTACTATCGTCCTAGACGTTTTTTGTGATGGTTCGGAAAGATTTGACAGAATTTTAAATTTATCATCTAGTGTAGGTTGAGTACCGTGGTCAAGAAAATATAGAAAACAATCTATACAGCATAAATAGAGATGGCCTCTACTCTCAACTATGAAACCAAGATAAAAATAGAGTAGCAAGTCTTTTGATGTCTCGTTTTAGTTTTACACAGCCAAACAAATTCTCATAGTGAGCAAGTGATCGATCAAATGAGAACAAGGATAATATTATGTCTCTTATTGCAATTTGAAGTGTCTATGAAAGTATTCTCAAAAGAGTCTGCTGCAAGAAAAAGAGAGTCCAAAATGCAATTGAATTAACAAAAAGGGAATAGTATGTATACCAGAGGCAACTGATGCTCTATTCAAGTTGAGATAATGACTTGAAGCTCATCATTTCCCATGTCTCGTTGTTCTTCCTGAATTTGCATAGCAGATTCTGCAACAGATTGCTGGCAGTGATGTACTTCAATAATCAGTAACGTGAGAATATCACAGAAACTGGAAGGGATCTTCTCCAAACTCTTACAATGTCTCAACACTAGCCGCTGTAATCTGGGGAAATGATCACTTGATGCATTCCATTCTGTATTTTGCACCGAAAATAGTTCCAAGAATTTCAGTTGTTGGAACTCGCCTTCAGTTGTGTTCCATTGTCTTCTATGAAAGCTACCTTCTCGTAATTTGAGAACTACAAGGTTCGGCAATCTCCCAATTATGTTCATTTGTTCCCGAGACATATAAAAGCCACTCACAGTCAATTTTTGAGATTCAGTGGCAAACGGATCAAATGTCTCGCATAATCACGATGGACTGATAATTTAAGTGATTCGAGCCGATTAAGGAAGCCCAAATCCTGAACTTCCGTGAGAAAGCATTTCAGTTTGCGAAGATTGGGTGAACATCTCAAAATTTTCTCATCCATTTTATTGGAAATAAAAAGAGAAGAAATACTTTGTAGGTTATTTTCTTGGAAGCTCTCATCCTTAGTTGCTCGTTGACTGGAAGATTTACTGAACCGTGCGTGGCTCCTGAATAGCAAATATCTCAAGTTCACCATATCAAGAAGGAAATCAGGTATTTCAACTTCTTCTCTATTGTCCACATACAGAAATTCTAGTTTGTGGAGCCTTTCTATTGATCGCAGTATACATGGAACTGCCAGGTACCTCAAGTGAACCAGCCATTCAATTCCAGTTAGATCATTAGATTTGAAGTTTTGCCAGACATATCCAAGACCCTCAGAAGTTTGAAGCTGCACAAGATGAATTTGTAGTGAACATAAAAGTGGCCTAACAAAGAGCGTACATGCGGGGCAAAAGGACTTGAGTAGACGTTGGTAGTCAGACAATATCGTTGCACATCTATTGATAATGAACTGAAGAACCGTAGTAGTGGATCGTCATCAGTGGTAGCAGCAGAATCAGATCAAATGATCATTGTCAACAGAGGCAGCATTGATATTATCATAAAAATTTCAAACGTCGTTAGAGGCTATAACACAAATGGAAAAAACGGAAAGAGAAAAGAAGAGTCAGAGAACTTACTTTTGGACCTCTTTCAGAAAGTTTTGTTGTTTACCTATCCTCAAGCACATATCATGCAGTAGATCGTGAATTTTACAACTTTTGACTCCATCGAGAGATGTTCTTTTGGCAACTTGTATCAGGCTCCTATTAATTAGATCCATAAGGTATTCATAGGCCACATCCTCTGAGCTCTTTCTCTCTTCTTTCTTTATAAATCCTTCACTAACCCATAGCAATATTAACCTTTTCACTGATATTTCTTTGTATTCTTTGAATGCTCCAAAGTACAGAAAACATGGTTTCAAATGCATTGGTAAATGCTTGTAGCTATGCTCTAATATGTTCATGAAATTGTTTGGGTCTTCAGATATACCTGAACTCAAACTTCTTGCAACTTTGTGCCATAGGTGTTCTTTCATATCCATTTTTTCAAGAACCGCAGCTATGACGACCACTGCAAGTGGTAGTCCATGACAACATTTTGCAATTTGCTTCCCAATGTTTAGCAATTCTTGAGGCCAATCTCCGTGGAACACTTTCTGCTGCAATAATTCCCAACATTCAACTTCGATAGGATAGGAAGTTCATTGACGACACTATGATGCAAAGCTTCCAAACCAACTTCTTTGTGCCGAGTGGTGAATAAGATTCTGCTTCCATTTTGTCATCTGGAAAGTATCTTCCAAAATCATTCCATGCATCTAAATCCCATATATCATCAAAGACAACCAGATATTTCCTTTTTATTAGACTTTTGTGGAGCGCCTCAACCAAGCTTTCATCATCCATTTGCAAAATCGTTTCTTTGTCTTGATCCTTTATCGACCTCAAAATGTCAATAAACATATTTCTCTTATTATATGTTTCAGAAACAACGCACCAAGCACGCTTGTCAAAATGATGGACAACAGAGGGGTCATAGTATAGTTTCTTTGCTAAAGTGGTCTTACCAACTCAGGCATCCCAAAGATGGAAATAATTTGTAGGTATTCTGGTCCTCTAACAAGTTGTTCTGCAATTTACATCGCCTTGTTATCAAACCCCACAACAATGTCTTCTAAATTGAGAGGGCCTTTATCTTGCGACAATACTTGTTCGGTTGGATAGTTTTCAACTTGTATAATTCGGTGTCAATATTGTTCTCCATTTTTTGATACCCATCCCGATAAGCTTGATCTCGTACATGAATTGAGGGAGCACGAGGGTGAGATACCGGACACGAGAAAATGAGTTGATAACATATTCAATTTCATATGCTATGTGTGCAGTTTGTGTCACAAGTTCTTCAAGTTTCGTGATTCTTGTCATGTTGAAGATCAACTTGACCCATTACAAAGTCCAAATCCATTTTCTAGAAGCTTCTCAACAAATGTGGATGATCCAAATCCATTTTATCTAGAAACTTCTCAAATGTGGAAGGAGACATTTTTAAGAGAAAATGTAGAAGAATCTAGAAAGGAGAAGTATGTAGAATTGTGTAGAATAGTGTATGAGGACTATAAATATCCTCCAAAAACATAAGCCTTTGTAGTGTTAGTTTG